>CM056809.1:11154479-12523820 GCA_029852735.1 Persea americana
CAGAGATACCGCTGATGGATACGGGCGGTAATGTCGAATTTGCAGGATTTCCTCCCCTCCAAGTGGAGGAAATCCTGCAAATGGGCTATTCTTATATTTTACCCCTCTTTACACGTTGGTAGGGTCACGGGTCGGCGCTTTGGTCCACGCAATGATGGATGGGCATGCACAATTAATGTTTGAACGCGATACTACCAAATCACTTGTTTGGTCAATTTACTTTACCGGTGAAGTAAAGTGAATGGTTAAATGGAAAGAGAGAACGAAAGTAAAGGTTTGGCAAAATCAAAAGGCGAGCGAGTAGCTCCTTGAATTTTTACTTTAAGAAGAGTTTTTTTTTTTTTTTTTCTCTTGTTTTGTAAGGGAGATCGTGGACCGGGGCCGGCCGGCGTTTGGTCGGGCATGGAGTTTAGGTTATAATAGACGGGCCGTGCCTATATTTTTTTTTATTTGGACTCGGTGGTTGAGAGTCGGAATCTGGGTCGGGTCATGATCCGGCTCCACACAATGATGGATGTGCACGTATGGTTAACAATTAAATGCACCAATATCAAATCCCGATAAATCGCCCTTGTGGGAAATTTACTTTACCCAACCTAGGCTAGCCCGCTTGAGCTAGGCTTCGATTCTCTTATCTGGCCCATTTAATAGATGTTTCACTCTAGGACTCAGTATGAGAGAGTCCGAAGCCAAGCCCAGCCCGAACACACAAATAATTGTGCGGGAGGTGGGGGCGAGGGCTTGGAGACTCAAATAGATGACCTCTCGTATGGGGTGATATGACAAGAGTAGTTGAGCTACAACCTATGACGTTATAAGAAATTCTTTTTTCTTTTCTTTTGTTATTATATAAGTTAAACTCAGGCTATGCTTGGGCTTCATCAATTCCAGGCGGGCCGATCTTCGGCAACCGACTTCTGGCCCGTCCAGGGCTTGGGCCGGGGTCGGGATCCTAATTTAGAACTCGGGCCGGGCATGTACATTCCCCGGCCCGGCCCGTCCCACATACAACCCTATGTTTTTTTTTTTTCTTTTGTGATTTAGTAGCATGAGAGAGTATCCTTTTAGCTTTTCTTTTTTTTTTTCGTTTGTTAGAATGAAGAGGTGGTTTTTGAAACTTAGTATTGTTTGATGCGATCCGTTTCTTTTTATTGTCTCTTGAATTGGCCATTCACTTCACATCAACGGGAAATAAAGTTTAACAAATAGGAAATAGTGAGTGAGTGAGAACTGAACACATAGGGTGGGGTCCACGCTTGATTAAGTCCTTCTGTGAGAAATCAACTTCATCTCGACATTTTGGATCGGATCCATACACATGGAAAGTGATTTTCATTATCGAATCGGTAGGGGGAATGGGCTCTCTAAAACCAAGTAAAAGATGAACTCAATAGGAAGAATTGATACGGTACGTGCCCGCGCACCTCAATTTAGGTTTAGTATGGGCTAACCTCATTGATCCAGTCCGGACCTGACCACTCTCCATCTGTAGGACATGCATATCTCATTTAGCGAAAAGGCTTCTCATGGTCTGATATAGCCTTAGCCTAATCCGTGTCTAGCCTGCATTGGACTACATTGGGCTCTGACTTAGGCTCACGGGCTTACTTGTGGAGAGGCGGCCTTTATCATCAATATATGTTGGAGCTTGAGGGCCATTTAGGCCTTCACATAGTCTAACGGGACTTTTCCATCAAAACCATCTGGAAACAAAGGGCAGAATTTTTTACGACTTTGGATTGATGTTTATATTAAAAACAAATTGGACAGCTATTTATTTATTATCTATGCGGTTAGCAAATGTATATCTATACATAGGGCGGTGCTCTCCTAAGCTGCAGCTTATGTTATCCTAAGCCGAGACGCTACCGTTCTCACAAATCAGAGTCGACAATCTCTGTTTTTGGCACGATGGAACTGGAAAATTCAGTTCTGATCGGATTTATCTTGATTTTGGAGACGATGATTTGAGGCAGCTTATGATGGAGGTGATTTTGCAGACGATTTAAGCTTAGGATAACATAAGCTGTAGCTTAGGAGAGCCCCTCTCCTGTATATATATTTATACATGTATTTGGCTGTTCATTTCGGTTGATTGTTCGACCTTTTCTTTAATATTGTATTTGTTATTTTAGCCCATGCATTGTCCAAGGTTTTACTGGTCTAAAATTGAGAATGACACCCATGAAAATCGAGTATGACTCATGTCAGAAGTAAGTGTTTTAAGTGTCTCATGGATGTGCACATCCTAAACTTGATTCGCATAGAGATATTCAAGCAATTTCCCAAACTAATTAAACATATCTTTGGCTGTATAAATACTTGATTCTTGAGCGGGTTTATATCGGGGGGGAAATTACTACCATATAAAACCCGAGAGCCCGATATCTGGGTTTGACAACATACTTGACACCGACAAAATCTTGATTACAACGAAAGAATTTCAAAAAATGACTTTATTATAATATGGATTGGATTGGGGAGGTACTTCAATGCAAGACCTCCACATTGAGAATCCGGAGAGATTTGGATTTATTTACTTGCCTCCCAAAATAGAAAAATGGTAAAATAAATTATTTCTCTTGCTAGAGAGGATTTGTTTTTCATAATATATAGAGTATATATATATATATATATATAAATATCCTACAGCAGTGATATTAGTCCCCCCCTAATATGATATGAGGTCTAAAGCATTCCGACTGGGCCGCATAGATATTCTCTGTTCGCGATCGTATGCCTTGTAAGCCATGTGGATGGAAAAAGAAAAGGTCCAACGGGGCCACCTGTTATTTAATCTCTCCCTTTCACTGATAAATCCTCACAAAATCGCTCGGTGGTTGAGATCCGGAATCCCCGCCCGGCCCGGATATTCATATATAATTTTAAGGGAGGGAGTATTATATATATTTGTATTAAAGCAACAGAATTCATTTTGCCACGTCATCAGCCATGGAGCTCTCATTTCAGAAAAATATGCATGGGCTTTGGATTTTACGTGGGCAATTGCACCTCACTAGATTTACCTCATCACATCACATTCAAATTCAACCAACTACAGCTCTTTCCAAATCCTTAATCTTACCATGTAAAACAAACTCTGAAAGTTGGGAACCATGGATGTGGGCACCCACTGAATGCAAGCAAATCAATGGATTAAAAAGAACGGGTTGGCCCCGCATTCCATCTCTCATATTAAGCTCAGTCGCAGACAGACGCACAAGAGCATTTTCATATCAATTATTTTTATATGATATTATATTATTACAAGCTTCAGATGCAGGTATTTGAGTGTATAATCGAATGGGCTCCTACCTAGATTCATTGAGCAACTGCACCTAAAAGCCAATGCTTATGGAGTCCAAAATGGACTACGCTTGGATTTTTTGGATTCGAGTCCTTTCGGTAATTAAGGCGGGGTTCAAAGTAATGCCGACACCCTCCGTTATTAAATAGATATAGATACAGATATAGATATAGATATATATTCTTTTTTTTTCTTTTTTTCCGTTCTTGTTATACATTAACACTTTGCCCTATTAAGAAAATATTCTCTTTATTTGTTTCTCCATTGCTTTTTTGTCCATGGGTAGGAACTTTTGGGCGACCCAAGCCGTTTTCCAAAGTAATAAATTCTTTTACTAAATTTATTTATCTAATATTGAGATTTTAAGAAAATATTAAATTTAAGTGTGTTGCTAGTTTGATGTTAAAGGAAACGGAACGGCCTGCTTGGGACGAAATTGGCGCCCACGCAGCTTTACCGCTGCTGGAATGGGCGGTAGAGTACCAGTCGCCAGTTTTCCTCCTGTGTGAGAGGAGGAAAACCGGCATTTGCAGAGATACCGCTGATGGATACGGCGGGTAATGTCGAATTTGCAGGATTTCCTCCCCTCCAAGTGGAGGAAATCCTGCAAATGGGCTATTCTTATATTTTACCCCTCTTTACACGTTGGTAGGGTCACGGGTCGGCGCTTTGGTCCACGCAATGATGGATGGGCATGCACAATTAATGTTTGAACGCGATACTACCAAATCACTTGTTTGGTCAATTTACTTTACCGGTGAAGTAAAGTGAATGGTTAAATGGAAAGAGAGAACGAAAGTAAAGGTTTGGCAAAATCAAAAGGCGAGCGAGTAGCTCCTTGAATTTTTACTTTAAGAAGAGTTTTTTTTTTTTTTTTCTCTTGTTTTGTAAGGGAGATCGTGGACCGGGCCGGCCGGCGTTTGGTCGGGCATGGAGTTTAGGTTATAATAGACGGGCCGTGCCTATATTTTTTTTTATTTGGACTCGGTGGTTGAGAGTCGGAATCTGGGTCGGGTCATGATCCGGCTCCACACAATGATGGATGTGCACGTATGGTTAACAATTAAATGCACCAATATCAAATCCCGATAAATCGCCCTTGTGGGAAATTTACTTTACCCAACCTAGGCTAGCCCGCTTGAGCTAGGCTTCGATTCTCTTATCTGGCCCATTTAATAGATGTTTCACTCTAGGACTCAGTATGAGAGAGTCCGAAGCCAAGCCCAGCCCGAACACACAAATAATTGTGCGGGAGGTGGGGGCGAGGGCTTGGAGACTCAAATAGATGACCTCTCGTATGGGGTGATATGACAAGAGTAGTTGAGCTACAACCTATGACGTTATAAGAAATTCTTTTTTCTTTTCTTTTGTTATTATATAAGTTAAACTCAGGCTATGCTTGGGCTTCATCAATTCCAGGCGGGCCGATCTTCGGCAACCGACTTCTGGCCCGTCCAGGGCTTGGGCCGGGGTCGGGATCCTAATTTAGAACTCGGGCCGGGCATGTACATTCCCCGGCCCGGCCCGTCCCACATACAACCCTATGTTTTTTTTTTTTCTTTTGTGATTTAGTAGCATGAGAGAGTATCCTTTTAGCTTTTCTTTTTTTTTTTCGTTTGTTAGAATGAAGAGGTGGTTTTTGAAACTTAGTATTGTTTGATGCGATCCGTTTCTTTTTATTGTCTCTTGAATTGGCCATTCACTTCACATCAACGGGAAATAAAGTTTAACAAATAGGAAATAGTGAGTGAGTGAGAACTGAACACATAGGGTGGGGTCCACGCTTGATTAAGTCCTTCTGTGAGAAATCAACTTCATCTCGACATTTTGGATCGGATCCATACACATGGAAAGTGATTTTCATTATCGAATCGGTAGGGGGAATGGGCTCTCTAAAACCAAGTAAAAGATGAACTCAATAGGAAGAATTGATACGGTACGTGCCCGCGCACCTCAATTTAGGTTTAGTATGGGCTAACCTCATTGATCCAGTCCGGACCTGACCACTCTCCATCTGTAGGACATGCATATCTCATTTAGCGAAAAGGCTTCTCATGGTCTGATATAGCCTTAGCCTAATCCGTGTCTAGCCTGCATTGGACTACATTGGGCTCTGACTTAGGCTCACGGGCTTACTTGTGGAGAGGCGGCCTTTATCATCAATATATGTTGGAGCTTGAGGGCCATTTAGGCCTTCACATAGTCTAACGGGACTTTTCCATCAAAACCATCTGGAAACAAAGGGCAGAATTTTTTACGACTTTGGATTGATGTTTATATTAAAAACAAATTGGACAGCTATTTATTTATTATCTATGCGGTTAGCAAATGTATATCTATACATAGGGCGGTGCTCTCCTAAGCTGCAGCTTATGTTATCCTAAGCCGAGACGCTACCGTTCTCACAAATCAGAGTCGACAATCTCTGTTTTTGGCACGATGGAACTGGAAAATTCAGTTCTGATCGGATTTATCTTGATTTTGGAGACGATGATTTGAGGCAGCTTATGATGGAGGTGATTTTGCAGACGATTTAAGCTTAGGATAACATAAGCTGTAGCTTAGGAGAGCCCCTCTCCTGTATATATATTTATACATGTATTTGGCTGTTCATTTCGGTTGATTGTTCGACCTTTTCTTTAATATTGTATTTGTTATTTTAGCCCATGCATTGTCCAAGGTTTTACTGGTCTAAAATTGAGAATGACACCCATGAAAATCGAGTATGACTCATGTCAGAAGTAAGTGTTTTAAGTGTCTCATGGATGTGCACATCCTAAACTTGATTCGCATAGAGATATTCAAGCAATTTCCCAAACTAATTAAACATATCTTTGGCTGTATAAATACTTGATTCTTGAGCGGGTTTATATCGGGGGGGAAATTACTACCATATAAAACCCGAGAGCCCGATATCTGGGTTTGACAACATACTTGACACCGACAAAATCTTGATTACAACGAAAGAATTTCAAAAAATGACTTTATTATAATATGGATTGGATTGGGGAGGTACTTCAATGCAAGACCTCCACATTGAGAATCCGGAGAGATTTGGATTTATTTACTTGCCTCCCAAAATAGAAAAATGGTAAAATAAATTATTTCTCTTGCTAGAGAGGATTTGTTTTTCATAATATATAGAGTATATATATATATATATATATAAATATCCTACAGCAGTGATATTAGTCCCCCCCTAATATGATATGAGGTCTAAAGCATTCCGACTGGGCCGCATAGATATTCTCTGTTCGCGATCGTATGCCTTGTAAGCCATGTGGATGGAAAAAGAAAAGGTCCAACGGGGCCACCTGTTATTTAATCTCTCCCTTTCACTGATAAATCCTCACAAAATCGCTCGGTGGTTGAGATCCGGAATCCCCGCCCGGCCCGGATATTCATATATAATTTTAAGGGAGGGAGTATTATATATATTTGTATTAAAGCAACAGAATTCATTTTGCCACGTCATCAGCCATGGAGCTCTCATTTCAGAAAAATATGCATGGGCTTTGGATTTTACGTGGGCAATTGCACCTCACTAGATTTACCTCATCACATCACATTCAAATTCAACCAACTACAGCTCTTTCCAAATCCTTAATCTTACCATGTAAAACAAACTCTGAAAGTTGGGAACCATGGATGTGGGCACCCACTGAATGCAAGCAAATCAATGGATTAAAAAGAACGGGTTGGCCCCGCATTCCATCTCTCATATTAAGCTCAGTCGCAGACAGACGCACAAGAGCATTTTCATATCAATTATTTTTATATGATATTATATTATTACAAGCTTCAGATGCAGGTATTTGAGTGTATAATCGAATGGGCTCCTACCTAGATTCATTGAGCAACTGCACCTAAAAGCCAATGCTTATGGAGTCCAAAATGGACTACGCTTGGATTTTTTGGATTCGAGTCCTTTCGGTAATTAAGGCGGGGTTCAAAGTAATGCCGACACCCTCCGTTATTAAATAGATATAGATACAGATATAGATATAGATATATATTCTTTTTTTTTCTTTTTTTCCGTTCTTGTTATACATTAACACTTTGCCCTATTAAGAAAATATTCTCTTTATTTGTTTCTCCATTGCTTTTTTGTCCATGGGTAGGAACTTTTGGGCGACCCAAGCCGTTTTCCAAAGTAATAAATTCTTTTACTAAATTTATTTATCTAATATTGAGATTTTAAGAAAATATTAAATTTAAGTGTGTTGCTAGTTTGATGTTAAAGGAAACGGAACGGCCTGCTTGGGACGAAATTGGCGCCCACGCAGCTTTACCGCTGCTGGAATGGGCGGTAGAGTACCAGTCGCCAGTTTTCCTCCTGTGTGAGAGGAGGAAAACCGGCATTTGCAGAGATACCGCTGATGGATACGGCGGTAATGTCGAATTTGCAGGATTTCCTCCCCTCCAAGTGGAGGAAATCCTGCAAATGGGCTATTCTTATATTTTACCCCTCTTTACACGTTGGTAGGGTCACGGGTCGGCGCTTTGGTCCACGCAATGATGGATGGGCATGCACAATTAATGTTTGAACGCGATACTACCAAATCACTTGTTTGGTCAATTTACTTTACCGGTGAAGTAAAGTGAATGGTTAAATGGAAAGAGAGAACGAAAGTAAAGGTTTGGCAAAATCAAAAGGCGAGCGAGTAGCTCCTTGAATTTTTACTTTAAGAAGAGTTTTTTTTTTTTTTTTCTCTTGTTTTGTAAGGGAGATCGTGGACCGGGCCGGCCGGCGTTTGGTCGGGCATGGAGTTTAGGTTATAATAGACGGGCCGTGCCTATATTTTTTTTTATTTGGACTCGGTGGTTGAGAGTCGGAATCTGGGTCGGGTCATGATCCGGCTCCACACAATGATGGATGTGCACGTATGGTTAACAATTAAATGCACCAATATCAAATCCCGATAAATCGCCCTTGTGGGAAATTTACTTTACCCAACCTAGGCTAGCCCGCTTGAGCTAGGCTTCGATTCTCTTATCTGGCCCATTTAATAGATGTTTCACTCTAGGACTCAGTATGAGAGAGTCCGAAGCCAAGCCCAGCCCGAACACACAAATAATTGTGCGGGAGGTGGGGGCGAGGGCTTGGAGACTCAAATAGATGACCTCTCGTATGGGGTGATATGACAAGAGTAGTTGAGCTACAACCTATGACGTTATAAGAAATTCTTTTTTCTTTTCTTTTGTTATTATATAAGTTAAACTCAGGCTATGCTTGGGCTTCATCAATTCCAGGCGGGCCGATCTTCGGCAACCGACTTCTGGCCCGTCCAGGGCTTGGGCCGGGGTCGGGATCCTAATTTAGAACTCGGGCCGGGCATGTACATTCCCCGGCCCGGCCCGTCCCACATACAACCCTATGTTTTTTTTTTTTCTTTTGTGATTTAGTAGCATGAGAGAGTATCCTTTTAGCTTTTCTTTTTTTTTTTCGTTTGTTAGAATGAAGAGGTGGTTTTTGAAACTTAGTATTGTTTGATGCGATCCGTTTCTTTTTATTGTCTCTTGAATTGGCCATTCACTTCACATCAACGGGAAATAAAGTTTAACAAATAGGAAATAGTGAGTGAGTGAGAACTGAACACATAGGGTGGGGTCCACGCTTGATTAAGTCCTTCTGTGAGAAATCAACTTCATCTCGACATTTTGGATCGGATCCATACACATGGAAAGTGATTTTCATTATCGAATCGGTAGGGGGAATGGGCTCTCTAAAACCAAGTAAAAGATGAACTCAATAGGAAGAATTGATACGGTACGTGCCCGCGCACCTCAATTTAGGTTTAGTATGGGCTAACCTCATTGATCCAGTCCGGACCTGACCACTCTCCATCTGTAGGACATGCATATCTCATTTAGCGAAAAGGCTTCTCATGGTCTGATATAGCCTTAGCCTAATCCGTGTCTAGCCTGCATTGGACTACATTGGGCTCTGACTTAGGCTCACGGGCTTACTTGTGGAGAGGCGGCCTTTATCATCAATATATGTTGGAGCTTGAGGGCCATTTAGGCCTTCACATAGTCTAACGGGACTTTTCCATCAAAACCATCTGGAAACAAAGGGCAGAATTTTTTACGACTTTGGATTGATGTTTATATTAAAAACAAATTGGACAGCTATTTATTTATTATCTATGCGGTTAGCAAATGTATATCTATACATAGGGCGGTGCTCTCCTAAGCTGCAGCTTATGTTATCCTAAGCCGAGACGCTACCGTTCTCACAAATCAGAGTCGACAATCTCTGTTTTTGGCACGATGGAACTGGAAAATTCAGTTCTGATCGGATTTATCTTGATTTTGGAGACGATGATTTGAGGCAGCTTATGATGGAGGTGATTTTGCAGACGATTTAAGCTTAGGATAACATAAGCTGTAGCTTAGGAGAGCCCCTCTCCTGTATATATATTTATACATGTATTTGGCTGTTCATTTCGGTTGATTGTTCGACCTTTTCTTTAATATTGTATTTGTTATTTTAGCCCATGCATTGTCCAAGGTTTTACTGGTCTAAAATTGAGAATGACACCCATGAAAATCGAGTATGACTCATGTCAGAAGTAAGTGTTTTAAGTGTCTCATGGATGTGCACATCCTAAACTTGATTCGCATAGAGATATTCAAGCAATTTCCCAAACTAATTAAACATATCTTTGGCTGTATAAATACTTGATTCTTGAGCGGGTTTATATCGGGGGGGAAATTACTACCATATAAAACCCGAGAGCCCGATATCTGGGTTTGACAACATACTTGACACCGACAAAATCTTGATTACAACGAAAGAATTTCAAAAAATGACTTTATTATAATATGGATTGGATTGGGGAGGTACTTCAATGCAAGACCTCCACATTGAGAATCCGGAGAGATTTGGATTTATTTACTTGCCTCCCAAAATAGAAAAATGGTAAAATAAATTATTTCTCTTGCTAGAGAGGATTTGTTTTTCATAATATATAGAGTATATATATATATATATATATAAATATCCTACAGCAGTGATATTAGTCCCCCCCTAATATGATATGAGGTCTAAAGCATTCCGACTGGGCCGCATAGATATTCTCTGTTCGCGATCGTATGCCTTGTAAGCCATGTGGATGGAAAAAGAAAAGGTCCAACGGGGCCACCTGTTATTTAATCTCTCCCTTTCACTGATAAATCCTCACAAAATCGCTCGGTGGTTGAGATCCGGAATCCCCGCCCGGCCCGGATATTCATATATAATTTTAAGGGAGGGAGTATTATATATATTTGTATTAAAGCAACAGAATTCATTTTGCCACGTCATCAGCCATGGAGCTCTCATTTCAGAAAAATATGCATGGGCTTTGGATTTTACGTGGGCAATTGCACCTCACTAGATTTACCTCATCACATCACATTCAAATTCAACCAACTACAGCTCTTTCCAAATCCTTAATCTTACCATGTAAAACAAACTCTGAAAGTTGGGAACCATGGATGTGGGCACCCACTGAATGCAAGCAAATCAATGGATTAAAAAGAACGGGTTGGCCCCGCATTCCATCTCTCATATTAAGCTCAGTCGCAGACAGACGCACAAGAGCATTTTCATATCAATTATTTTTATATGATATTATATTATTACAAGCTTCAGATGCAGGTATTTGAGTGTATAATCGAATGGGCTCCTACCTAGATTCATTGAGCAACTGCACCTAAAAGCCAATGCTTATGGAGTCCAAAATGGACTACGCTTGGATTTTTTGGATTCGAGTCCTTTCGGTAATTAAGGCGGGGTTCAAAGTAATGCCGACACCCTCCGTTATTAAATAGATATAGATACAGATATAGATATAGATATATATTCTTTTTTTTTCTTTTTTTCCGTTCTTGTTATACATTAACACTTTGCCCTATTAAGAAAATATTCTCTTTATTTGTTTCTCCATTGCTTTTTTGTCCATGGGTAGGAACTTTTGGGCGACCCAAGCCGTTTTCCAAAGTAATAAATTCTTTTACTAAATTTATTTATCTAATATTGAGATTTTAAGAAAATATTAAATTTAAGTGTGTTGCTAGTTTGATGTTAAAGGAAACGGAACGGCCTGCTTGGGACGAAATTGGCGCCCACGCAGCTTTACCGCTGCTGGAATGGGCGGTAGAGTACCAGTCGCCAGTTTTCCTCCTGTGTGAGAGGAGGAAAACCGGCATTTGCAGAGATACCGCTGATGGATACGGCGGTAATGTCGAATTTGCAGGATTTCCTCCCCTCCAAGTGGAGGAAATCCTGCAAATGGGCTATTCTTATATTTTACCCCTCTTTACACGTTGGTAGGGTCACGGGTCGGCGCTTTGGTCCACGCAATGATGGATGGGCATGCACAATTAATGTTTGAACGCGATACTACCAAATCACTTGTTTGGTCAATTTACTTTACCGGTGAAGTAAAGTGAATGGTTAAATGGAAAGAGAGAACGAAAGTAAAGGTTTGGCAAAATCAAAAGGCGAGCGAGTAGCTCCTTGAATTTTTACTTTAAGAAGAGTTTTTTTTTTTTTTTTCTCTTGTTTTGTAAGGGAGATCGTGGACCGGGCCGGCCGGCGTTTGGTCGGGCATGGAGTTTAGGTTATAATAGACGGGCCGTGCCTATATTTTTTTTTATTTGGACTCGGTGGTTGAGAGTCGGAATCTGGGTCGGGTCATGATCCGGCTCCACACAATGATGGATGTGCACGTATGGTTAACAATTAAATGCACCAATATCAAATCCCGATAAATCGCCCTTGTGGGAAATTTACTTTACCCAACCTAGGCTAGCCCGCTTGAGCTAGGCTTCGATTCTCTTATCTGGCCCATTTAATAGATGTTTCACTCTAGGACTCAGTATGAGAGAGTCCGAAGCCAAGCCCAGCCCGAACACACAAATAATTGTGCGGGAGGTGGGGGCGAGGGCTTGGAGACTCAAATAGATGACCTCTCGTATGGGGTGATATGACAAGAGTAGTTGAGCTACAACCTATGACGTTATAAGAAATTCTTTTTTCTTTTCTTTTGTTATTATATAAGTTAAACTCAGGCTATGCTTGGGCTTCATCAATTCCAGGCGGGCCGATCTTCGGCAACCGACTTCTGGCCCGTCCAGGGCTTGGGCCGGGGTCGGGATCCTAATTTAGAACTCGGGCCGGGCATGTACATTCCCCGGCCCGGCCCGTCCCACATACAACCCTATGTTTTTTTTTTTTCTTTTGTGATTTAGTAGCATGAGAGAGTATCCTTTTAGCTTTTCTTTTTTTTTTTCGTTTGTTAGAATGAAGAGGTGGTTTTTGAAACTTAGTATTGTTTGATGCGATCCGTTTCTTTTTATTGTCTCTTGAATTGGCCATTCACTTCACATCAACGGGAAATAAAGTTTAACAAATAGGAAATAGTGAGTGAGTGAGAACTGAACACATAGGGTGGGGTCCACGCTTGATTAAGTCCTTCTGTGAGAAATCAACTTCATCTCGACATTTTGGATCGGATCCATACACATGGAAAGTGATTTTCATTATCGAATCGGTAGGGGGAATGGGCTCTCTAAAACCAAGTAAAAGATGAACTCAATAGGAAGAATTGATACGGTACGTGCCCGCGCACCTCAATTTAGGTTTAGTATGGGCTAACCTCATTGATCCAGTCCGGACCTGACCACTCTCCATCTGTAGGACATGCATATCTCATTTAGCGAAAAGGCTTCTCATGGTCTGATATAGCCTTAGCCTAATCCGTGTCTAGCCTGCATTGGACTACATTGGGCTCTGACTTAGGCTCACGGGCTTACTTGTGGAGAGGCGGCCTTTATCATCAATATATGTTGGAGCTTGAGGGCCATTTAGGCCTTCACATAGTCTAACGGGACTTTTCCATCAAAACCATCTGGAAACAAAGGGCAGAATTTTTTACGACTTTGGATTGATGTTTATATTAAAAACAAATTGGACAGCTATTTATTTATTATCTATGCGGTTAGCAAATGTATATCTATACATAGGGCGGTGCTCTCCTAAGCTGCAGCTTATGTTATCCTAAGCCGAGACGCTACCGTTCTCACAAATCAGAGTCGACAATCTCTGTTTTTGGCACGATGGAACTGGAAAATTCAGTTCTGATCGGATTTATCTTGATTTTGGAGACGATGATTTGAGGCAGCTTATGATGGAGGTGATTTTGCAGACGATTTAAGCTTAGGATAACATAAGCTGTAGCTTAGGAGAGCCCCTCTCCTGTATATATATTTATACATGTATTTGGCTGTTCATTTCGGTTGATTGTTCGACCTTTTCTTTAATATTGTATTTGTTATTTTAGCCCATGCATTGTCCAAGGTTTTACTGGTCTAAAATTGAGAATGACACCCATGAAAATCGAGTATGACTCATGTCAGAAGTAAGTGTTTTAAGTGTCTCATGGATGTGCACATCCTAAACTTGATTCGCATAGAGATATTCAAGCAATTTCCCAAACTAATTAAACATATCTTTGGCTGTATAAATACTTGATTCTTGAGCGGGTTTATATCGGGGGGGAAATTACTACCATATAAAACCCGAGAGCCCGATATCTGGGTTTGACAACATACTTGACACCGACAAAATCTTGATTACAACGAAAGAATTTCAAAAAATGACTTTATTATAATATGGATTGGATTGGGGAGGTACTTCAATGCAAGACCTCCACATTGAGAATCCGGAGAGATTTGGATTTATTTACTTGCCTCCCAAAATAGAAAAATGGTAAAATAAATTATTTCTCTTGCTAGAGAGGATTTGTTTTTCATAATATATAGAGTATATATATATATATATATATAAATATCCTACAGCAGTGATATTAGTCCCCCCCTAATATGATATGAGGTCTAAAGCATTCCGACTGGGCCGCATAGATATTCTCTGTTCGCGATCGTATGCCTTGTAAGCCATGTGGATGGAAAAAGAAAAGGTCCAACGGGGCCACCTGTTATTTAATCTCTCCCTTTCACTGATAAATCCTCACAAAATCGCTCGGTGGTTGAGATCCGGAATCCCCGCCCGGCCCGGATATTCATATATAATTTTAAGGGAGGGAGTATTATATATATTTGTATTAAAGCAACAGAATTCATTTTGCCACGTCATCAGCCATGGAGCTCTCATTTCAGAAAAATATGCATGGGCTTTGGATTTTACGTGGGCAATTGCACCTCACTAGATTTACCTCATCACATCACATTCAAATTCAACCAACTACAGCTCTTTCCAAATCCTTAATCTTACCATGTAAAACAAACTCTGAAAGTTGGGAACCATGGATGTGGGCACCCACTGAATGCAAGCAAATCAATGGATTAAAAAGAACGGGTTGGCCCCGCATTCCATCTCTCATATTAAGCTCAGTCGCAGACAGACGCACAAGAGCATTTTCATATCAATTATTTTTATATGATATTATATTATTACAAGCTTCAGATGCAGGTATTTGAGTGTATAATCGAATGGGCTCCTACCTAGATTCATTGAGCAACTGCACCTAAAAGCCAATGCTTATGGAGTCCAAAATGGACTACGCTTGGATTTTTTGGATTCGAGTCCTTTCGGTAATTAAGGCGGGGTTCAAAGTAATGCCGACACCCTCCGTTATTAAATAGATATAGATACAGATATAGATATAGATATATATTCTTTTTTTTTCTTTTTTTCCGTTCTTGTTATACATTAACACTTTGCCCTATTAAGAAAATATTCTCTTTATTTGTTTCTCCATTGCTTTTTTGTCCATGGGTAGGAACTTTTGGGCGACCCAAGCCGTTTTCCAAAGTAATAAATTCTTTTACTAAATTTATTTATCTAATATTGAGATTTTAAGAAAATATTAAATTTAAGTGTGTTGCTAGTTTGATGTTAAAGGAAACGGAACGGCCTGCTTGGGACGAAATTGGCGCCCACGCAGCTTTACCGCTGCTGGAATGGGCGGTAGAGTACCAGTCGCCAGTTTTCCTCCTGTGTGAGAGGAGGAAAACCGGCATTTGCAGAGATACCGCTGATGGATACGGCGGTAATGTCGAATTTGCAGGATTTCCTCCCCTCCAAGTGGAGGAAATCCTGCAAATGGGCTATTCTTATATTTTACCCCTCTTTACACGTTGGTAGGGTCACGGGTCGGCGCTTTGGTCCACGCAATGATGGATGGGCATGCACAATTAATGTTTGAACGCGATACTACCAAATCACTTGTTTGGTCAATTTACTTTACCGGTGAAGTAAAGTGAATGGTTAAATGGAAAGAGAGAACGAAAGTAAAGGTTTGGCAAAATCAAAAGGCGAGCGAGTAGCTCCTTGAATTTTTACTTTAAGAAGAGTTTTTTTTTTTTTTTTTCTCTTGTTTTGTAAGGGAGATCGTGGACCGGGCCGGCCGGCGTTTGGTCGGGCATGGAGTTTAGGTTATAATAGACGGGCCGTGCCTATATTTTTTTTTATTTGGACTCGGTGGTTGAGAGTCGGAATCTGGGTCGGGTCATGATCCGGCTCCACACAATGATGGATGTGCACGTATGGTTAACAATTAAATGCACCAATATCAAATCCCGATAAATCGCCCTTGTGGGAAATTTAGTTTACCCAACCTAGGCTAGCCCGCTTGAGCTAGGCTTCGATTCTCTTATCTGGCCCATTTAATAGATGTTTCACTCTAGGACTCAGTATGAGAGAGTCCGAAGCCAAGCCCAGCCCGAACACACAAATAATTGTGCGGGAGGTGGGGGCGAGGGCTTGGAGACTCAAATAGATGACCTCTCGTATGGGGTGATATGACAAGAGTAGTTGAGCTACAACCTATGACGTTATAAGAAATTCTTTTTTCTTTTCTTTTGTTATTATATAAGTTAAACTCAGGCTATGCTTGGGCTTCATCAATTCCAGGCGGGCCGATCTTCGGCAACCGACTTCTGGCCCGTCCAGGGCTTGGGCCGGGGTCGGGATCCTAATTTAGAACTCGGGCCGGGCATGTACATTCCCCGGCCCGGCCCGTCCCACATACAACCCTATGTTTTTTTTTTTTCTTTTGTGATTTAGTAGCATGAGAGAGTATCCTTTTAGCTTTTCTTTTTTTTTTTCGTTTGTTAGAATGAAGAGGTGGTTTTTGAAACTTAGTATTGTTTGATGCGATCCGTTTCTTTTTATTGTCTCTTGAATTGGCCATTCACTTCACATCAACGGGAAATAAAGTTTAACAAATAGGAAATAGTGAGTGAGTGAGAACTGAACACATAGGGTGGGGTCCACGCTTGATTAAGTCCTTCTGTGAGAAATCAACTTCATCTCGACATTTTGGATCGGATCCATACACATGGAAAGTGATTTTCATTATCGAATCGGTAGGGGGAATGGGCTCTCTAAAACCAAGTAAAAGATGAACTCAATAGGAAGAATTGATACGGTACGTGCCCGCGCACCTCAATTTAGGTTTAGTATGGGCTAACCTCATTGATCCAGTCCGGACCTGACCACTCTCCATCTGTAGGACATGCATATCTCATTTAGCGAAAAGGCTTCTCATGGTCTGATATAGCCTTAGCCTAATCCGTGTCTAGCCTGCATTGGACTACATTGGGCTCTGACTTAGGCTCACGGGCTTACTTGTGGAGAGGCGGCCTTTATCATCAATATATGTTGGAGCTTGAGGGCCATTTAGGCCTTCACATAGTCTAACGGGACTTTTCCATCAAAACCATCTGGAAACAAAGGGCAGAATTTTTTACGACTTTGGATTGATGTTTATATTAAAAACAAATTGGACAGCTATTTATTTATTATCTATGCGGTTAGCAAATGTATATCTATACATAGGGCGGTGCTCTCCTAAGCTGCAGCTTATGTTATCCTAAGCCGAGACGCTACCGTTCTCACAAATCAGAGTCGACAATCTCTGTTTTTGGCACGATGGAACTGGAAAATTCAGTTCTGATCGGATTTATCTTGATTTTGGAGACGATGATTTGAGGCAGCTT
Source organism: Persea americana (assembly GCA_029852735.1). Taxonomy (NCBI): domain Eukaryota; kingdom Viridiplantae; phylum Streptophyta; class Magnoliopsida; order Laurales; family Lauraceae; genus Persea; species Persea americana. The sequence continues at coordinate 11,171,797 of CM056809.1, forward strand.
ATGATGGAGGTGATTTTGCAGACGATTTAAGCTTAGGATAACATAAGCTGTAGCTTAGGAGAGCCCCTCTCCTGTATATATATTTATACATGTATTTGGCTGTTCATTTCGGTTGATTGTTCGACCTTTTCTTTAATATTGTATTTGTTATTTTAGCCCATGCATTGTCCAAGGTTTTACTGGTCTAAAATTGAGAATGACACCCATGAAAATCGAGTATGACTCATGTCAGAAGTAAGTGTTTTAAGTGTCTCATGGATGTGCACATCCTAAACTTGATTCGCATAGAGATATTCAAGCAATTTCCCAAACTAATTAAACATATCTTTGGCTGTATAAATACTTGATTCTTGAGCGGGTTTATATCGGGGGGGAAATTACTACCATATAAAACCCGAGAGCCCGATATCTGGGTTTGACAACATACTTGACACCGACAAAATCTTGATTACAACGAAAGAATTTCAAAAAATGACTTTATTATAATATGGATTGGATTGGGGAGGTACTTCAATGCAAGACCTCCACATTGAGAATCCGGAGAGATTTGGATTTATTTACTTGCCTCCCAAAATAGAAAAATGGTAAAATAAATTATTTCTCTTGCTAGAGAGGATTTGTTTTTCATAATATATAGAGTATATATATATATATATATAAATATCCTACAGCAGTGATATTAGTCCCCCCCTAATATGATATGAGGTCTAAAGCATTCCGACTGGGCCGCATAGATATTCTCTGTTCGCGATCGTATGCCTTGTAAGCCATGTGGATGGAAAAAGAAAAGGTCCAACGGGGCCACCTGTTATTTAATCTCTCCCTTTCACTGATAAATCCTCACAAAATCGCTCGGTGGTTGAGATCCGGAATCCCCGCCCGGCCCGGATATTCATATATAATTTTAAGGGAGGGAGTATTATATATATTTGTATTAAAGCAACAGAATTCATTTTGCCACGTCATCAGCCATGGAGCTCTCATTTCAGAAAAATATGCATGGGCTTTGGATTTTACGTGGGCAATTGCACCTCACTAGATTTACCTCATCACATCACATTCAAATTCAACCAACTACAGCTCTTTCCAAATCCTTAATCTTACCATGTAAAACAAACTCTGAAAGTTGGGAACCATGGATGTGGGCACCCACTGAATGCAAGCAAATCAATGGATTAAAAAGAACGGGTTGGCCCCGCATTCCATCTCTCATATTAAGCTCAGTCGCAGACAGACGCACAAGAGCATTTTCATATCAATTATTTTTATATGATATTATATTATTACAAGCTTCAGATGCAGGTATTTGAGTGTATAATCGAATGGGCTCCTACCTAGATTCATTGAGCAACTGCACCTAAAAGCCAATGCTTATGGAGTCCAAAATGGACTACGCTTGGATTTTTTGGATTCGAGTCCTTTCGGTAATTAAGGCGGGGTTCAAAGTAATGCCGACACCCTCCGTTATTAAATAGATATAGATACAGATATAGATATAGATATATATTCTTTTTTTTTCTTTTTTTCCGTTCTTGTTATACATTAACACTTTGCCCTATTAAGAAAATATTCTCTTTATTTGTTTCTCCATTGCTTTTTTGTCCATGGGTAGGAACTTTTGGGCGACCCAAGCCGTTTTCCAAAGTAATAAATTCTTTTACTAAATTTATTTATCTAATATTGAGATTTTAAGAAAATATTAAATTTAAGTGTGTTGCTAGTTTGATGTTAAAGGAAACGGAACGGCCTGCTTGGGACGAAATTGGCGCCCACGCAGCTTTACCGCTGCTGGAATGGGCGGTAGAGTACCAGTCGCCAGTTTTCCTCCTGTGTGAGAGGAGGAAAACCGGCATTTGCAGAGATACCGCTGATGGATACGGCGGTAATGTCGAATTTGCAGGATTTCCTCCCCTCCAAGTGGAGGAAATCCTGCAAATGGGCTATTCTTATATTTTACCCCTCTTTACACGTTGGTAGGGTCACGGGTCGGCGCTTTGGTCCACGCAATGATGGATGGGCATGCACAATTAATGTTTGAACGCGATACTACCAAATCACTTGTTTGGTCAATTTACTTTACCGGTGAAGTAAAGTGAATGGTTAAATGGAAAGAGAGAACGAAAGTAAAGGTTTGGCAAAATCAAAAGGCGAGCGAGTAGCTCCTTGAATTTTTACTTTAAGAAGAGTTTTTTTTTTTTTTTTCTCTTGTTTTGTAAGGGAGATCGTGGACCGGGCCGGCCGGCGTTTGGTCGGGCATGGAGTTTAGGTTATAATAGACGGGCCGTGCCTATATTTTTTTTTATTTGGACTCGGTGGTTGAGAGTCGGAATCTGGGTCGGGTCATGATCCGGCTCCACACAATGATGGATGTGCACGTATGGTTAACAATTAAATGCACCAATATCAAATCCCGATAAATCGCCCTTGTGGGAAATTTACTTTACCCAACCTAGGCTAGCCCGCTTGAGCTAGGCTTCGATTCTCTTATCTGGCCCATTTAATAGATGTTTCACTCTAGGACTCAGTATGAGAGAGTCCGAAGCCAAGCCCAGCCCGAACACACAAATAATTGTGCGGGAGGTGGGGGCGAGGGCTTGGAGACTCAAATAGATGACCTCTCGTATGGGGTGATATGACAAGAGTAGTTGAGCTACAACCTATGACGTTATAAGAAATTCTTTTTTCTTTTCTTTTGTTATTATATAAGTTAAACTCAGGCTATGCTTGGGCTTCATCAATTCCAGGCGGGCCGATCTTCGGCAACCGACTTCTGGCCCGTCCAGGGCTTGGGCCGGGGTCGGGATCCTAATTTAGAACTCGGGCCGGGCATGTACATTCCCCGGCCCGGCCCGTCCCACATACAACCCTATGTTTTTTTTTTTTCTTTTGTGATTTAGTAGCATGAGAGAGTATCCTTTTAGCTTTTCTTTTTTTTTTTCGTTTGTTAGAATGAAGAGGTGGTTTTTGAAACTTAGTATTGTTTGATGCGATCCGTTTCTTTTTATTGTCTCTTGAATTGGCCATTCACTTCACATCAACGGGAAATAAAGTTTAACAAATAGGAAATAGTGAGTGAGTGAGAACTGAACACATAGGGTGGGGTCCACGCTTGATTAAGTCCTTCTGTGAGAAATCAACTTCATCTCGACATTTTGGATCGGATCCATACACATGGAAAGTGATTTTCATTATCGAATCGGTAGGGGGAATGGGCTCTCTAAAACCAAGTAAAAGATGAACTCAATAGGAAGAATTGATACGGTACGTGCCCGCGCACCTCAATTTAGGTTTAGTATGGGCTAACCTCATTGATCCAGTCCGGACCTGACCACTCTCCATCTGTAGGACATGCATATCTCATTTAGCGAAAAGGCTTCTCATGGTCTGATATAGCCTTAGCCTAATCCGTGTCTAGCCTGCATTGGACTACATTGGGCTCTGACTTAGGCTCACGGGCTTACTTGTGGAGAGGCGGCCTTTATCATCAATATATGTTGGAGCTTGAGGGCCATTTAGGCCTTCACATAGTCTAACGGGACTTTTCCATCAAAACCATCTGGAAACAAAGGGCAGAATTTTTTACGACTTTGGATTGATGTTTATATTAAAAACAAATTGGACAGCTATTTATTTATTATCTATGCGGTTAGCAAATGTATATCTATACATAGGGCGGTGCTCTCCTAAGCTGCAGCTTATGTTATCCTAAGCCGAGACGCTACCGTTCTCACAAATCAGAGTCGACAATCTCTGTTTTTGGCACGATGGAACTGGAAAATTCAGTTCTGATCGGATTTATCTTGATTTTGGAGACGATGATTTGAGGCAGCTTATGATGGAGGTGATTTTGCAGACGATTTAAGCTTAGGATAACATAAGCTGTAGCTTAGGAGAGCCCCTCTCCTGTATATATATTTATACATGTATTTGGCTGTTCATTTCGGTTGATTGTTCGACCTTTTCTTTAATATTGTATTTGTTATTTTAGCCCATGCATTGTCCAAGGTTTTACTGGTCTAAAATTGAGAATGACACCCATGAAAATCGAGTATGACTCATGTCAGAAGTAAGTGTTTTAAGTGTCTCATGGATGTGCACATCCTAAACTTGATTCGCATAGAGATATTCAAGCAATTTCCCAAACTAATTAAACATATCTTTGGCTGTATAAATACTTGATTCTTGAGCGGGTTTATATCGGGGGGGAAATTACTACCATATAAAACCCGAGAGCCCGATATCTGGGTTTGACAACATACTTGACACCGACAAAATCTTGATTACAACGAAAGAATTTCAAAAAATGACTTTATTATAATATGGATTGGATTGGGGAGGTACTTCAATGCAAGACCTCCACATTGAGAATCCGGAGAGATTTGGATTTATTTACTTGCCTCCCAAAATAGAAAAATGGTAAAATAAATTATTTCTCTTGCTAGAGAGGATTTGTTTTTCATAATATATAGAGTATATATATATATATATATAAATATCCTACAGCAGTGATATTAGTCCCCCCCTAATATGATATGAGGTCTAAAGCATTCCGACTGGGCCGCATAGATATTCTCTGTTCGCGATCGTATGCCTTGTAAGCCATGTGGATGGAAAAAGAAAAGGTCCAACGGGGCCACCTGTTATTTAATCTCTCCCTTTCACTGATAAATCCTCACAAAATCGCTCGGTGGTTGAGATCCGGAATCCCCGCCCGGCCCGGATATTCATATATAATTTTAAGGGAGGGAGTATTATATATATTTGTATTAAAGCAACAGAATTCATTTTGCCACGTCATCAGCCATGGAGCTCTCATTTCAGAAAAATATGCATGGGCTTTGGATTTTACGTGGGCAATTGCACCTCACTAGATTTACCTCATCACATCACATTCAAATTCAACCAACTACAGCTCTTTCCAAATCCTTAATCTTACCATGTAAAACAAACTCTGAAAGTTGGGAACCATGGATGTGGGCACCCACTGAATGCAAGCAAATCAATGGATTAAAAAGAACGGGTTGGCCCCGCATTCCATCTCTCATATTAAGCTCAGTCGCAGACAGACGCACAAGAGCATTTTCATATCAATTATTTTTATATGATATTATATTATTACAAGCTTCAGATGCAGGTATTTGAGTGTATAATCGAATGGGCTCCTACCTAGATTCATTGAGCAACTGCACCTAAAAGCCAATGCTTATGGAGTCCAAAATGGACTACGCTTGGATTTTTTGGATTCGAGTCCTTTCGGTAATTAAGGCGGGGTTCAAAGTAATGCCGACACCCTCCGTTATTAAATAGATATAGATACAGATATAGATATAGATATATATTCTTTTTTTTTCTTTTTTTCCGTTCTTGTTATACATTAACACTTTGCCCTATTAAGAAAATATTCTCTTTATTTGTTTCTCCATTGCTTTTTTGTCCATGGGTAGGAACTTTTGGGCGACCCAAGCCGTTTTCCAAAGTAATAAATTCTTTTACTAAATTTATTTATCTAATATTGAGATTTTAAGAAAATATTAAATTTAAGTGTGTTGCTAGTTTGATGTTAAAGGAAACGGAACGGCCTGCTTGGGACGAAATTGGCGCCCACGCAGCTTTACCGCTGCTGGAATGGGCGGTAGAGTACCAGTCGCCAGTTTTCCTCCTGTGTGAGAGGAGGAAAACCGGCATTTGCAGAGATACCGCTGATGGATACGGCGGTAATGTCGAATTTGCAGGATTTCCTCCCCTCCAAGTGGAGGAAATCCTGCAAATGGGCTATTCTTATATTTTACCCCTCTTTACACGTTGGTAGGGTCACGGGTCGGCGCTTTGGTCCACGCAATGATGGATGGGCATGCACAATTAATGTTTGAACGCGATACTACCAAATCACTTGTTTGGTCAATTTACTTTACCGGTGAAGTAAAGTGAATGGTTAAATGGAAAGAGAGAACGAAAGTAAAGGTTTGGCAAAATCAAAAGGCGAGCGAGTAGCTCCTTGAATTTTTACTTTAAGAAGAGTTTTTTTTTTTTTTTTTCTCTTGTTTTGTAAGGGAGATCGTGGACCGGGCCGGCCGGCGTTTGGTCGGGCATGGAGTTTAGGTTATAATAGACGGGCCGTGCCTATATTTTTTTTTATTTGGACTCGGTGGTTGAGAGTCGGAATCTGGGTCGGGTCATGATCCGGCTCCACACAATGATGGATGTGCACGTATGGTTAACAATTAAATGCACCAATATCAAATCCCGATAAATCGCCCTTGTGGGAAATTTACTTTACCCAACCTAGGCTAGCCCGCTTGAGCTAGGCTTCGATTCTCTTATCTGGCCCATTTAATAGATGTTTCACTCTAGGACTCAGTATGAGAGAGTCCGAAGCCAAGCCCAGCCCGAACACACAAATAATTGTGCGGGAGGTGGGGGCGAGGGCTTGGAGACTCAAATAGATGACCTCTCGTATGGGGTGATATGACAAGAGTAGTTGAGCTACAACCTATGACGTTATAAGAAATTCTTTTTTCTTTTCTTTTGTTATTATATAAGTTAAACTCAGGCTATGCTTGGGCTTCATCAATTCCAGGCGGGCCGATCTTCGGCAACCGACTTCTGGCCCGTCCAGGGCTTGGGCCGGGGTCGGGATCCTAATTTAGAACTCGGGCCGGGCATGTACATTCCCCGGCCCGGCCCGTCCCACATACAACCCTATGTTTTTTTTTTTTCTTTTGTGATTTAGTAGCATGAGAGAGTATCCTTTTAGCTTTTCTTTTTTTTTTTCGTTTGTTAGAATGAAGAGGTGGTTTTTGAAACTTAGTATTGTTTGATGCGATCCGTTTCTTTTTATTGTCTCTTGAATTGGCCATTCACTTCACATCAACGGGAAATAAAGTTTAACAAATAGGAAATAGTGAGTGAGTGAGAACTGAACACATAGGGTGGGGTCCACGCTTGATTAAGTCCTTCTGTGAGAAATCAACTTCATCTCGACATTTTGGATCGGATCCATACACATGGAAAGTGATTTTCATTATCGAATCGGTAGGGGGAATGGGCTCTCTAAAACCAAGTAAAAGATGAACTCAATAGGAAGAATTGATACGGTACGTGCCCGCGCACCTCAATTTAGGTTTAGTATGGGCTAACCTCATTGATCCAGTCCGGACCTGACCACTCTCCATCTGTAGGACATGCATATCTCATTTAGCGAAAAGGCTTCTCATGGTCTGATATAGCCTTAGCCTAATCCGTGTCTAGCCTGCATTGGACTACATTGGGCTCTGACTTAGGCTCACGGGCTTACTTGTGGAGAGGCGGCCTTTATCATCAATATATGTTGGAGCTTGAGGGCCATTTAGGCCTTCACATAGTCTAACGGGACTTTTCCATCAAAACCATCTGGAAACAAAGGGCAGAATTTTTTACGACTTTGGATTGATGTTTATATTAAAAACAAATTGGACAGCTATTTATTTATTATCTATGCGGTTAGCAAATGTATATCTATACATAGGGCGGTGCTCTCCTAAGCTGCAGCTTATGTTATCCTAAGCCGAGACGCTACCGTTCTCACAAATCAGAGTCGACAATCTCTGTTTTTGGCACGATGGAACTGGAAAATTCAGTTCTGATCGGATTTATCTTGATTTTGGAGACGATGATTTGAGGCAGCTTATGATGGAGGTGATTTTGCAGACGATTTAAGCTTAGGATAACATAAGCTGTAGCTTAGGAGAGCCCCTCTCCTGTATATATATTTATACATGTATTTGGCTGTTCATTTCGGTTGATTGTTCGACCTTTTCTTTAATATTGTATTTGTTATTTTAGCCCATGCATTGTCCAAGGTTTTACTGGTCTAAAATTGAGAATGACACCCATGAAAATCGAGTATGACTCATGTCAGAAGTAAGTGTTTTAAGTGTCTCATGGATGTGCACATCCTAAACTTGATTCGCATAGAGATATTCAAGCAATTTCCCAAACTAATTAAACATATCTTTGGCTGTATAAATACTTGATTCTTGAGCGGGTTTATATCGGGGGGGAAATTACTACCATATAAAACCCGAGAGCCCGATATCTGGGTTTGACAACATACTTGACACCGACAAAATCTTGATTACAACGAAAGAATTTCAAAAAATGACTTTATTATAATATGGATTGGATTGGGGAGGTACTTCAATGCAAGACCTCCACATTGAGAATCCGGAGAGATTTGGATTTATTTACTTGCCTCCCAAAATAGAAAAATGGTAAAATAAATTATTTCTCTTGCTAGAGAGGATTTGTTTTTCATAATATATAGAGTATATATATATATATATATAAATATCCTACAGCAGTGATATTAGTCCCCCCCTAATATGATATGAGGTCTAAAGCATTCCGACTGGGCCGCATAGATATTCTCTGTTCGCGATCGTATGCCTTGTAAGCCATGTGGATGGAAAAAGAAAAGGTCCAACGGGGCCACCTGTTATTTAATCTCTCCCTTTCACTGATAAATCCTCACAAAATCGCTCGGTGGTTGAGATCCGGAATCCCCGCCCGGCCCGGATATTCATATATAATTTTAAGGGAGGGAGTATTATATATATTTGTATTAAAGCAACAGAATTCATTTTGCCACGTCATCAGCCATGGAGCTCTCATTTCAGAAAAATATGCATGGGCTTTGGATTTTACGTGGGCAATTGCACCTCACTAGATTTACCTCATCACATCACATTCAAATTCAACCAACTACAGCTCTTTCCAAATCCTTAATCTTACCATGTAAAACAAACTCTGAAAGTTGGGAACCATGGATGTGGGCACCCACTGAATGCAAGCAAATCAATGGATTAAAAAGAACGGGTTGGCCCCGCATTCCATCTCTCATATTAAGCTCAGTCGCAGACAGACGCACAAGAGCATTTTCATATCAATTATTTTTATATGATATTATATTATTACAAGCTTCAGATGCAGGTATTTGAGTGTATAATCGAATGGGCTCCTACCTAGATTCATTGAGCAACTGCACCTAAAAGCCAATGCTTATGGAGTCCAAAATGGACTACGCTTGGATTTTTTGGATTCGAGTCCTTTCGGTAATTAAGGCGGGGTTCAAAGTAATGCCGACACCCTCCGTTATTAAATAGATATAGATACAGATATAGATATAGATATATATTCTTTTTTTTTCTTTTTTTCCGTTCTTGTTATACATTAACACTTTGCCCTATTAAGAAAATATTCTCTTTATTTGTTTCTCCATTGCTTTTTTGTCCATGGGTAGGAACTTTTGGGCGACCCAAGCCGTTTTCCAAAGTAATAAATTCTTTTACTAAATTTATTTATCTAATATTGAGATTTTAAGAAAATATTAAATTTAAGTGTGTTGCTAGTTTGATGTTAAAGGAAACGGAACGGCCTGCTTGGGACGAAATTGGCGCCCACGCAGCTTTACCGCTGCTGGAATGGGCGGTAGAGTACCAGTCGCCAGTTTTCCTCCTGTGTGAGAGGAGGAAAACCGGCATTTGCAGAGATACCGCTGATGGATACGGCGGTAATGTCGAATTTGCAGGATTTCCTCCCCTCCAAGTGGAGGAAATCCTGCAAATGGGCTATTCTTATATTTTACCCCTCTTTACACGTTGGTAGGGTCACGGGTCGGCGCTTTGGTCCACGCAATGATGGATGGGCATGCACAATTAATGTTTGAACGCGATACTACCAAATCACTTGTTTGGTCAATTTACTTTACCGGTGAAGTAAAGTGAATGGTTAAATGGAAAGAGAGAACGAAAGTAAAGGTTTGGCAAAATCAAAAGGCGAGCGAGTAGCTCCTTGAATTTTTACTTTAAGAAGAGTTTTTTTTTTTTTTTTTCTCTTGTTTTGTAAGGGAGATCGTGGACCGGGCCGGCCGGCGTTTGGTCGGGCATGGAGTTTAGGTTATAATAGACGGGCCGTGCCTATATTTTTTTTTATTTGGACTCGGTGGTTGAGAGTCGGAATCTGGGTCGGGTCATGATCCGGCTCCACACAATGATGGATGTGCACGTATGGTTAACAATTAAATGCACCAATATCAAATCCCGATAAATCGCCCTTGTGGGAAATTTACTTTACCCAACCTAGGCTAGCCCGCTTGAGCTAGGCTTCGATTCTCTTATCTGGCCCATTTAATAGATGTTTCACTCTAGGACTCAGTATGAGAGAGTCCGAAGCCAAGCCCAGCCCGAACACACAAATAATTGTGCGGGAGGTGGGGGCGAGGGCTTGGAGACTCAAATAGATGACCTCTCGTATGGGGTGATATGACAAGAGTAGTTGAGCTACAACCTATGACGTTATAAGAAATTCTTTTTTCTTTTCTTTTGTTATTATATAAGTTAAACTCAGGCTATGCTTGGGCTTCATCAATTCCAGGCGGGCCGATCTTCGGCAACCGACTTCTGGCCCGTCCAGGGCTTGGGCCGGGGTCGGGATCCTAATTTAGAACTCGGGCCGGGCATGTACATTCCCCGGCCCGGCCCGTCCCACATACAACCCTATGTTTTTTTTTTTTCTTTTGTGATTTAGTAGCATGAGAGAGTATCCTTTTAGCTTTTCTTTTTTTTTTTCGTTTGTTAGAATGAAGAGGTGGTTTTTGAAACTTAGTATTGTTTGATGCGATCCGTTTCTTTTTATTGTCTCTTGAATTGGCCATTCACTTCACATCAACGGGAAATAAAGTTTAACAAATAGGAAATAGTGAGTGAGTGAGAACTGAACACATAGGGTGGGGTCCACGCTTGATTAAGTCCTTCTGTGAGAAATCAACTTCATCTCGACATTTTGGATCGGATCCATACACATGGAAAGTGATTTTCATTATCGAATCGGTAGGGGGAATGGGCTCTCTAAAACCAAGTAAAAGATGAACTCAATAGGAAGAATTGATACGGTACGTGCCCGCGCACCTCAATTTAGGTTTAGTATGGGCTAACCTCATTGATCCAGTCCGGACCTGACCACTCTCCATCTGTAGGACATGCATATCTCATTTAGCGAAAAGGCTTCTCATGGTCTGATATAGCCTTAGCCTAATCCGTGTCTAGCCTGCATTGGACTACATTGGGCTCTGACTTAGGCTCACGGGCTTACTTGTGGAGAGGCGGCCTTTATCATCAATATATGTTGGAGCTTGAGGGCCATTTAGGCCTTCACATAGTCTAACGGGACTTTTCCATCAAAACCATCTGGAAACAAAGGGCAGAATTTTTTACGACTTTGGATTGATGTTTATATTAAAAACAAATTGGACAGCTATTTATTTATTATCTATGCGGTTAGCAAATGTATATCTATACATAGGGCGGTGCTCTCCTAAGCTGCAGCTTATGTTATCCTAAGCCGAGACGCTACCGTTCTCACAAATCAGAGTCGACAATCTCTGTTTTTGGCACGATGGAACTGGAAAATTCAGTTCTGATCGGATTTATCTTGATTTTGGAGACGATGATTTGAGGCAGCTTATGATGGAGGTGATTTTGCAGACGATTTAAGCTTAGGATAACATAAGCTGTAGCTTAGGAGAGCCCCTCTCCTGTATATATATTTATACATGTATTTGGCTGTTCATTTCGGTTGATTGTTCGACCTTTTCTTTAATATTGTATTTGTTATTTTAGCCCATGCATTGTCCAAGGTTTTACTGGTCTAAAATTGAGAATGACACCCATGAAAATCGAGTATGACTCATGTCAGAAGTAAGTGTTTTAAGTGTCTCATGGATGTGCACATCCTAAACTTGATTCGCATAGAGATATTCAAGCAATTTCCCAAACTAATTAAACATATCTTTGGCTGTATAAATACTTGATTCTTGAGCGGGTTTATATCGGGGGGGAAATTACTACCATATAAAACCCGAGAGCCCGATATCTGGGTTTGACAACATACTTGACACCGACAAAATCTTGATTACAACGAAAGAATTTCAAAAAATGACTTTATTATAATATGGATTGGATTGGGGAGGTACTTCAATGCAAGACCTCCACATTGAGAATCCGGAGAGATTTGGATTTATTTACTTGCCTCCCAAAATAGAAAAATGGTAAAATAAATTATTTCTCTTGCTAGAGAGGATTTGTTTTTCATAATATATAGAGTATATATATATATATATATATAAATATCCTACAGCAGTGATATTAGTCCCCCCCTAATATGATATGAGGTCTAAAGCATTCCGACTGGGCCGCATAGATATTCTCTGTTCGCGATCGTATGCCTTGTAAGCCATGTGGATGGAAAAAGAAAAGGTCCAACGGGGCCACCTGTTATTTAATCTCTCCCTTTCACTGATAAATCCTCACAAAATCGCTCGGTGGTTGAGATCCGGAATCCCCGCCCGGCCCGGATATTCATATATAATTTTAAGGGAGGGAGTATTATATATATTTGTATTAAAGCAACAGAATTCATTTTGCCACGTCATCAGCCATGGAGCTCTCATTTCAGAAAAATATGCATGGGCTTTGGATTTTACGTGGGCAATTGCACCTCACTAGATTTACCTCATCACATCACATTCAAATTCAACCAACTACAGCTCTTTCCAAATCCTTAATCTTACCATGTAAAACAAACTCTGAAAGTTGGGAACCATGGATGTGGGCACCCACTGAATGCAAGCAAATCAATGGATTAAAAAGAACGGGTTGGCCCCGCATTCCATCTCTCATATTAAGCTCAGTCGCAGACAGACGCACAAGAGCATTTTCATATCAATTATTTTTATATGATATTATATTATTACAAGCTTCAGATGCAGGTATTTGAGTGTATAATCGAATGGGCTCCTACCTAGATTCATTGAGCAACTGCACCTAAAAGCCAATGCTTATGGAGTCCAAAATGGACTACGCTTGGATTTTTTGGATTCGAGTCCTTTCGGTAATTAAGGCGGGGTTCAAAGTAATGCCGACACCCTCCGTTATTAAATAGATATAGATACAGATATAGATATAGATATATATTCTTTTTTTTTCTTTTTTTCCGTTCTTGTTATACATTAACACTTTGCCCTATTAAGAAAATATTCTCTTTATTTGTTTCTCCATTGCTTTTTTGTCCATGGGTAGGAACTTTTGGGCGACCCAAGCCGTTTTCCAAAGTAATAAATTCTTTTACTAAATTTATTTATCTAATATTGAGATTTTAAGAAAATATTAAATTTAAGTGTGTTGCTAGTTTGATGTTAAAGGAAACGGAACGGCCTGCTTGGGACGAAATTGGCGCCCACGCAGCTTTACCGCTGCTGGAATGGGCGGTAGAGTACCAGTCGCCAGTTTTCCTCCTGTGTGAGAGGAGGAAAACCGGCATTTGCAGAGATACCGCTGATGGATACGGCGGGTAATGTCGAATTTGCAGGATTTCCTCCCCTCCAAGTGGAGGAAATCCTGCAAATGGGCTATTCTTATATTTTACCCCTCTTTACACGTTGGTAGGGTCACGGGTCGGCGCTTTGGTCCACGCAATGATGGATGGGCATGCACAATTAATGTTTGAACGCGATACTACCAAATCACTTGTTTGGTCAATTTACTTTACCGGTGAAGTAAAGTGAATGGTTAAATGGAAAGAGAGAACGAAAGTAAAGGTTTGGCAAAATCAAAAGGCGAGCGAGTAGCTCCTTGAATTTTTACTTTAAGAAGAGTTTTTTTTTTTTTTTTCTCTTGTTTTGTAAGGGAGATCGTGGACCGGGCCGGCCGGCGTTTGGTCGGGCATGGAGTTTAGGTTATAATAGACGGGCCGTGCCTATATTTTTTTTTATTTGGACTCGGTGGTTGAGAGTCGGAATCTGGGTCGGGTCATGATCCGGCTCCACACAATGATGGATGTGCACGTATGGTTAACAATTAAATGCACCAATATCAAATCCCGATAAATCGCCCTTGTGGGAAATTTACTTTACCCAACCTAGGCTAGCCCGCTTGAGCTAGGCTTCGATTCTCTTATCTGGCCCATTTAATAGATGTTTCACTCTAGGACTCAGTATGAGAGAGTCCGAAGCCAAGCCCAGCCCGAACACACAAATAATTGTGCGGGAGGTGGGGGCGAGGGCTTGGAGACTCAAATAGATGACCTCTCGTATGGGGTGATATGACAAGAGTAGTTGAGCTACAACCTATGACGTTATAAGAAATTCTTTTTTCTTTTCTTTTGTTATTATATAAGTTAAACTCAGGCTATGCTTGGGCTTCATCAATTCCAGGCGGGCCGATCTTCGGCAACCGACTTCTGGCCCGTCCAGGGCTTGGGCCGGGGTCGGGATCCTAATTTAGAACTCGGGCCGGGCATGTACATTCCCCGGCCCGGCCCGTCCCACATACAACCCTATGTTTTTTTTTTTTCTTTTGTGATTTAGTAGCATGAGAGAGTATCCTTTTAGCTTTTCTTTTTTTTTTTCGTTTGTTAGAATGAAGAGGTGGTTTTTGAAACTTAGTATTGTTTGATGCGATCCGTTTCTTTTTATTGTCTCTTGAATTGGCCATTCACTTCACATCAACGGGAAATAAAGTTTAACAAATAGGAAATAGTGAGTGAGTGAGAACTGAACACATAGGGTGGGGTCCACGCTTGATTAAGTCCTTCTGTGAGAAATCAACTTCATCTCGACATTTTGGATCGGATCCATACACATGGAAAGTGATTTTCATTATCGAATCGGTAGGGGGAATGGGCTCTCTAAAACCAAGTAAAAGATGAACTCAATAGGAAGAATTGATACGGTACGTGCCCGCGCACCTCAATTTAGGTTTAGTATGGGCTAACCTCATTGATCCAGTCCGGACCTGACCACTCTCCATCTGTAGGACATGCATATCTCATTTAGCGAAAAGGCTTCTCATGGTCTGATATAGCCTTAGCCTAATCCGTGTCTAGCCTGCATTGGACTACATTGGGCTCTGACTTAGGCTCACGGGCTTACTTGTGGAGAGGCGGCCTTTATCATCAATATATGTTGGAGCTTGAGGGCCATTTAGGCCTTCACATAGTCTAACGGGACTTTTCCATCAAAACCATCTGGAAACAAAGGGCAGAATTTTTTACGACTTTGGATTGATGTTTATATTAAAAACAAATTGGACAGCTATTTATTTATTATCTATGCGGTTAGCAAATGTATATCTATACATAGGGCGGTGCTCTCCTAAGCTGCAGCTTATGTTATCCTAAGCCGAGACGCTACCGTTCTCACAAATCAGAGTCGACAATCTCTGTTTTTGGCACGATGGAACTGGAAAATTCAGTTCTGATCGGATTTATCTTGATTTTGGAGACGATGATTTGAGGCAGCTTATGATGGAGGTGATTTTGCAGACGATTTAAGCTTAGGATAACATAAGCTGTAGCTTAGGAGAGCCCCTCTCCTGTATATATATTTATACATGTATTTGGCTGTTCATTTCGGTTGATTGTTCGACCTTTTCTTTAATATTGTATTTGTTATTTTAGCCCATGCATTGTCCAAGGTTTTACTGGTCTAAAATTGAGAATGACACCCATGAAAATCGAGTATGACTCATGTCAGAAGTAAGTGTTTTAAGTGTCTCATGGATGTGCACATCCTAAACTTGATTCGCATAGAGATATTCAAGCAATTTCCCAAACTAATTAAACATATCTTTGGCTGTATAAATACTTGATTCTTGAGCGGGTTTATATCGGGGGGGAAATTACTACCATATAAAACCCGAGAGCCCGATATCTGGGTTTGACAACATACTTGACACCGACAAAATCTTGATTACAACGAAAGAATTTCAAAAAATGACTTTATTATAATATGGATTGGATTGGGGAGGTACTTCAATGCAAGACCTCCACATTGAGAATCCGGAGAGATTTGGATTTATTTACTTGCCTCCCAAAATAGAAAAATGGTAAAATAAATTATTTCTCTTGCTAGAGAGGATTTGTTTTTCATAATATATAGAGTATATATATATATATATAAATATCCTACAGCAGTGATATTAGTCCCCCCCTAATATGATATGAGGTCTAAAGCATTCCGACTGGGCCGCATAGATATTCTCTGTTCGCGATCGTATGCCTTGTAAGCCATGTGGATGGAAAAAGAAAAGGTCCAACGGGGCCACCTGTTATTTAATCTCTCCCTTTCACTGATAAATCCTCACAAAATCGCTCGGTGGTTGAGATCCGGAATCCCCGCCCGGCCCGGATATTCATATATAATTTTAAGGGAGGGAGTATTATATATATTTGTATTAAAGCAACAGAATTCATTTTGCCACGTCATCAGCCATGGAGCTCTCATTTCAGAAAAATATGCATGGGCTTTGGATTTTACGTGGGCAATTGCACCTCACTAGATTTACCTCATCACATCACATTCAAATTCAACCAACTACAGCTCTTTCCAAATCCTTAATCTTACCATGTAAAACAAACTCTGAAAGTTGGGAACCATGGATGTGGGCACCCACTGAATGCAAGCAAATCAATGGATTAAAAAGAACGGGTTGGCCCCGCATTCCATCTCTCATATTAAGCTCAGTCGCAGACAGACGCACAAGAGCATTTTCATATCAATTATTTTTATATGATATTATATTATTACAAGCTTCAGATGCAGGTATTTGAGTGTATAATCGAATGGGCTCCTACCTAGATTCATTGAGCAACTGCACCTAAAAGCCAATGCTTATGGAGTCCAAAATGGACTACGCTTGGATTTTTTGGATTCGAGTCCTTTCGGTAATTAAGGCGGGGTTCAAAGTAATGCCGACACCCTCCGTTATTAAATAGATATAGATACAGATATAGATATAGATATATATTCTTTTTTTTTCTTTTTTTCCGTTCTTGTTATACATTAACACTTTGCCCTATTAAGAAAATATTCTCTTTATTTGTTTCTCCATTGCTTTTTTGTCCATGGGTAGGAACTTTTGGGCGACCCAAGCCATTTTCCAAAGTAATAAATTCTTTTACTAAATTTATTTATCTAATATTGAGATTTTAAGAAAATATTAAATTTAAGTGTGTTGCTAGTTTGATGTTAAAGGAAACGGAACGGCCTGCTTGGGACGAAATTGGCGCCCACGCAGCTTTACCGCTGCTGGAATGGGCGGTAGAGTACCAGTCGCCAGTTTTCCTCCTGTGTGAGAGGAGGAAAACCGGCATTTGCAGAGATACCGCTGATGGATACGGCGGTAATGTCGAATTTGCAGGATTTCCTCCCCTCCAAGTGGAGGAAATCCTGCAAATGGGCTATTCTTATATTTTACCCCTCTTTACACGTTGGTAGGGTCACGGGTCGGCGCTTTGGTCCACGCAATGATGGATGGGCATGCACAATTAATGTTTGAACGCGATACTACCAAATCACTTGTTTGGTCAATTTACTTTACCGGTGAAGTAAAGTGAATGGTTAAATGGAAAGAGAGAACGAAAGTAAAGGTTTGGCAAAATCAAAAGGCGAGCGAGTAGCTCCTTGAATTTTTACTTTAAGAAGAGTTTTTTTTTTTTTTTCTCTTGTTTTGTAAGGGAGATCGTGGACCGGGCCGGCCGGCGTTTGGTCGGGCATGGAGTTTAGGTTATAATAGACGGGCCGTGCCTATATTTTTTTTTATTTGGACTCGGTGGTTGAGAGTCGGAATCTGGGTCGGGTCATGATCCGGCTCCACACAATGATGGATGTGCACGTATGGTTAACAATTAAATGCACCAATATCAAATCCCGATAAATCGCCCTTGTGGGAAATTTACTTTACCCAACCTAGGCTAGCCCGCTTGAGCTAGGCTTCGATTCTCTTATCTGGCCCATTTAATAGATGTTTCACTCTAGGACTCAGTATGAGAGAGTCCGAAGCCAAGCCCAGCCCGAACACACAAATAATTGTGCGGGAGGTGGGGGCGAGGGCTTGGAGACTCAAATAGATGACCTCTCGTATGGGGTGATATGACAAGAGTAGTTGAGCTACAACCTATGACGTTATAAGAAATTCTTTTTTCTTTTCTTTTGTTATTATATAAGTTAAACTCAGGCTATGCTTGGGCTTCATCAATTCCAGGCGGGCCGATCTTCGGCAACCGACTTCTGGCCCGTCCAGGGCTTGGGCCGGGGTCGGGATCCTAATTTAGAACTCGGGCCGGGCATGTACATTCCCCGGCCCGGCCCGTCCCACATACAACCCTATGTTTTTTTTTTTTCTTTTGTGATTTAGTAGCATGAGAGAGTATCCTTTTAGCTTTTCTTTTTTTTTTTCGTTTGTTAGAATGAAGAGGTGGTTTTTGAAACTTAGTATTGTTTGATGCGATCCGTTTCTTTTTATTGTCTCTTGAATTGGCCATTCACTTCACATCAACGGGAAATAAAGTTTAACAAATAGGAAATAGTGAGTGAGTGAGAACTGAACACATAGGGTGGGGTCCACGCTTGATTAAGTCCTTCTGTGAGAAATCAACTTCATCTCGACATTTTGGATCGGATCCATACACATGGAAAGTGATTTTCATTATCGAATCGGTAGGGGGAATGGGCTCTCTAAAACCAAGTAAAAGATGAACTCAATAGGAAGAATTGATACGGTACGTGCCCGCGCACCTCAATTTAGGTTTAGTATGGGCTAACCTCATTGATCCAGTCCGGACCTGACCACTCTCCATCTGTAGGACATGCATATCTCATTTAGCGAAAAGGCTTCTCATGGTCTGATATAGCCTTAGCCTAATCCGTGTCTAGCCTGCATTGGACTACATTGGGCTCTGACTTAGGCTCACGGGCTTACTTGTGGAGAGGCGGCCTTTATCATCAATATATGTTGGAGCTTGAGGGCCATTTAGGCCTTCACATAGTCTAACGGGACTTTTCCATCAAAACCATCTGGAAACAAAGGGCAGAATTTTTTACGACTTTGGATTGATGTTTATATTAAAAACAAATTGGACAGCTATTTATTTATTATCTATGCGGTTAGCAAATGTATATCTATACATAGGGCGGTGCTCTCCTAAGCTGCAGCTTATGTTATCCTAAGCCGAGACGCTACCGTTCTCACAAATCAGAGTCGACAATCTCTGTTTTTGGCACGATGGAACTGGAAAATTCAGTTCTGATCGGATTTATCTTGATTTTGGAGACGATGATTTGAGGCAGTTTATGATGGAGGTGATTTTGCAGACGATTTAAGCTTAGGATAACATAAGCTGTAGCTTAGGAGAGCCCCTCTCCTGTATATATATTTATACATGTATTTGGCTGTTCATTTCGGTTGATTGTTCGACCTTTTCTTTAATATTGTATTTGTTATTTTAGCCCATGCATTGTCCAAGGTTTTACTGGTCTAAAATTGAGAATGACACCCATGAAAATCGAGTATGACTCATGTCAGAAGTAAGTGTTTTAAGTGTCTCATGGATGTGCACATCCTAAACTTGATTCGCATAGAGATATTCAAGCAATTTCCCAAACTAATTAAACATATCTTTGGCTGTATAAATACTTGATTCTTGAGCGGGTTTATATCGGGGGGGAAATTACTACCATATAAAACCCGAGAGCCCGATATCTGGGTTTGACAACATACTTGACACCGACAAAATCTTGATTACAACGAAAGAATTTCAAAAAATGACTTTATTATAATATGGATTGGATTGGGGAGGTACTTCAATGCAAGACCTCCACATTGAGAATCCGGAGAGATTTGGATTTATTTACTTGCCTCCCAAAATAGAAAAATGGTAAAATAAATTATTTCTCTTGCTAGAGAGGATTTGTTTTTCATAATATATAGAGTATATATATATATATAAATATCCTACAGCAGTGATATTAGTCCCCCCCTAATATGATATGAGGTCTAAAGCATTCCGACTGGGCCGCATAGATATTCTCTGTGCGCGATCGTATGCCTTGTAAGCCATGTGGATGGAAAAAGAAAATGTCCAACGGGGCCACCTGTTATTTAATCTCTCCCTTTCACTGATAAATCCTCACAAAATCGCTCGGTGGTTGAGATCCGGAATCCCCGCCCGGCCCGGATATTCATATATAATTTTAAGGGAGGGAGTATTATATATATTTGTATTAAAGCAACAGAATTCATTTTGCCACGTCATCAGCCATGGAGCTCTCATTTCAGAAAAATCGCTCGGTGATTGTTCGACCTTTTCTTTAATATTGTATTTGTTATTTCAGCCCATGCATTGTCCAAGGTTTTTACTGGTCTAAAATTGAGAATGACACCCATGAAAATCGAGTATGACTCATGTCAGAAGTAAGTGTTTAAGTGTCTCATAGCTGTGCACATCCTAAACTTGATTCGCATAGAGATATGCAAGCAATTTCCATAAATAGATAGACACTTCAGTTTTATATATATATATATATATTTATATATATATATATTCTCAAAATTCAGTTCAATAGGATTAGGCCCCACCATCCGATGCGGCACATGATTTAAAATGTGGGTCGGCATTGATGTGGTTGGCTGCTGATGTAATGTTAGTCACGTTTCTATGAGGTGTGAATCTTGCTCTATATATGGAGACGAATGTGGATATTCGAGGTGCCAGGTAAGGGGAAGAATCTTATATGGAGAGCAGAGATGAATGTCTTGCCTACTGCTGATAATCTTATTCGAAGAAGAGTGGAGGTAATGCCAACTTGTTCTTTATGTAGTGCTTATAGTGAGACTATCACTCATGCTTTGGTGGATTGTGATTTTACAAAATCTTGTTGGATTTCATCATCAATTGGTTATATTGGGAATTGTTCATCGTTTTTGGTTTGGCTAGAGCATATTTTTTCCCACTGCAGCAAGGAGGAATGCAATCTTGCAGTTATGATTTGTTGGAGGATTTGGATCAATAGAAATGATAAAATATGGAATAATAGGCATGGCAAAGTGAATCAGATTCTCAACTCTGCAGGTCAGTTCTTGTTTCAGTGGCAAACAGCGAGGAAACAGACTTTATTTATTTATGATGATCCTAGCACGCTAATTCAAGGTTCTGTCTGTTGGGAGAAACCTCAATTGGGATGGTTCAAATGCAACGTAGATGCTGCAACCTTTACTTCCCAAGGATAGATCAGTTACGGAGGAGTTATTCGAAGTTCTAATGGTGACTTTATTGCAGCAAAATGTGACTGCAATTTTGGAAATTTTGCTGCTACAGATGCTGAAGCTCTTGGTGTGCGTGAGGTTCTCAGTTGGATTAAGAGTTTGCAGCTGTCATGTATTGTTGTAGAGACGGACTGTTTACAGGTGTTTAAAGCTTTAACACATAACTTTTCTAGTCCAAATGGGTTTGGCCTCATTATTGAGGAATGTAGAGCTTTGGCTCATTCTTTAGGAGAAGTGCAATTCTTGTTTGTCAGGAGATCTGCGAACACTGTTGCCCACAATATTGCTGGGAGGTTCCTTGTCAGGTCCTGGAGTGTGGATTCATGTTCCACCTCCTTGGTTGATTAATGCTTTGTATGTTGACATTTCAGTTTAATGCAATTCCTTTTTCCTTCAAAAAAAAAAAAAAAATGGTAGTGTGGGCTCCAATTGGCCCACTTTTTTAAAATCTAAACTATTACTGCCCATTTTTGTATCAATGCGAGCCAAATTTTGATTCACGGGAAATGGGCCCAAGAATAAGATGTGCCTAAGATTGTTTTAATCACGTTTTCTATCAAATAACCAATTTAATGGTGGAGAAAATTCAAATTGAAGTAAAGTTTTAGGATACTACATATAATTGGAGGCTGTTTTATTGAATGGTTTGGGCTTGAATAGTGCTCCACGAAACTACTCAAAATATATGCCCATTATTAAATCGGCCCTCAACCAATTTTAGTCAAATTAGGAGTTGGGCTACTATCTAATTAATCACTTAATATGTGTATGTGAACAAAATTTTAAGAAAATCTCATATTTGTATAATTGTCAATCCAATAGTGGGTCGAGTCCTATTGGAGTCAAACTGGTAGTTACTTTAAGTGGTTTGGGTTTTAGATATGACCTACATTGATTGAAATATAAACTATAAAGACAGGACCAAATATTACATGTTAAATATAATATAATTAATTATCAAAATTAAACAGCTAGCGATAAAAGATGTTATGACTTAGGGAGACCAATATTTTTCTTTATAGTTATTACTAATTAAGGGGAAAAACTATTTTCTAGTAATTTGTAATATTTTTAAAATTTTGGATGTTTTTCTAAATCTTTTCTTAATAAAAATAAAATTCACACCGCAACAACAATTGACGGTTTCAATTTTAGGGTTAATTGATACTGCAATTTTCATCCATATAATTTGTAAGTATAGGAGCATATGGAAATTCTCCTATCCACAAAATCTTAAGTTAATTAATACTATGATTTTCATCCATATAATTTATTGGTATAGGGGCACATGCAAATCCTCCCGTCCACGAGTAAAACTATCGATGGTGGATACCACGATTTTCATGCATGCAGTTTTCGATAGTTCAATTCAGGAGCGAAAAAGAAATCTGAAAAGGAAAGAGAGACGTGAGAGTCTGAGACATTGGAAAGGACCACATCATTGTTTGTCTTTTCTTATGGATTCTAATTCAATGTCAAAGGACTGTGCATGACGGCCCTAGTTCTTACAACCGCTTGGTGCGTGTACAATATGTGGAGAAGTTTAAAAAACATGTGACGGGGCCGGTGTGGCGTGGTTTCGGGTCTATATCTTAATCACAATCCTAATCCGACGATCAATCTAATAATGGAGATACCTCTAATTAATTGAAGTCTCTATATCTTCCTAATCAAAGTTCAAGGTGGGACGACGATTTTGGGAAAATCAAATTTCCTAGGTGAGCCCCACTAATGGGTTCATTGCCAATAAATCATTGACTATGTATATAGTGTCGATCTAAGTTTGACTTGACATGAACAAACGAAGAACTAGTCCTCACTTCACCCAGAACCTTTCCCAGGATGGCAATTTTATTATTTTAACCAAACCCCACGGATTTCATGCTAAGCATGCATTAAGATGACTGGTCAGACATGAGACAACTATATACTAATGCCGTGGCTGTCACGTGAAATCCGTGTAGTCTGCTTCCCTTTTAGCATCCCATGCCAAACAATCAAACATCCGCACAAATTATTATAAGTACGTGCATCATCTCCACTTCCTCCCTAGGGACATCCCTCACATAAGCTAAGATTTACCTACTCAAGCCTTCCTCATACAACAACATCAACTGCTGCTAGTACTAAGTACAACCACGACAACTACTACTACAACTAGCAGTCATGAAGAACAGCACTTCAATCTTTTCCTCCTCCATCCACACCCTACATTGGGTGGGCCATGATGTCCGCACCTCAACCCTTGTAGGGCTACTTTTGAGCCCCCCTCACTCCGCTTCCACTCTCCTCCTCCTCCTGGCCTCCCTTTTCTTCCTGCTCCATCACTTTCGATCAGGCAAAACTAGTAAGAAAAGTAATCCCGCCGCCCCCCTTCCACCGGGACCTTCGCCCTGGCCTATGGTCGGAAACCTCCCAGAGCTTGTAGGGAACAAACCTGCCTTCCGATGGATTCTTTCACTAATGAAGGAGATGAACACTAGCATCGCCTGCATCCGCCTTGGCAACACCCACATAATACCGGTCACTTGCCCAGAGATCGGTCGTGAGTTCTTGAAGAAGCAAGATGCCATCTTTGCATCTAGACCTCTCACAATGGGGACTGAATATTCGAGCCGCGGGTTCTTGTCTGTCGCCACTGCACCTTTGGGGGACCAATGGAAGAAGATGAGGAGGGTGGTGGCTTCTGAGGTGTTAAGCCCCGTGAGGCTTCGGTGGCTCCTTGACAAGAGAACTGAAGAGGCTGATAATCTTGTTAGGTATCTCTTTAACCTGTGCAAGAGCTCAAATCATGAAGATGGTGGTGCAATCATCAACGTAAGGCGGGCTGTTCGGTATTATAGTGGCAGTGTTATAAGGAAGCTGATGTTCAACAAGAGGTACTTTGGCCAGGGCCAGGAGAATGGAGGGCCTGGCGTCGAGGAGGAAGAACACGTCGAGGCGCTATTCACAGTGCTTTCTCTTCTCTACGCCTTCAGTGTTTCTGACTACATACCGCGCTTGAGATGGATGGATTTGGATGGCCATGAGAAAATCATGAAGAAGGCTATCAAGGTTGTTAACAAGTATCATGAACCGATTACCGACGAGCGAATCAAGAGATGGAGAAGTGAGGGAGAAGCTTGCCAGAAGAAGGAACCAGAGGACCTACTTGATGTTCTAATCATGGTTAAAGACACTGATGGGAAGCCATTGCTGACACCAGAAGAGATAAAGGCTCAAGCTGCAGTAAGATTATAACATTTCCTACCTATGTCAATATTTTCTACGTACTTTAGTTCCTTATAAACAATTTAGCTTACTCAGTCATCCATAGATGATAAATTTCAAGTTCACCTTGATCATTTCTAGATATTAAATCACTAAATGAAAAACAAGAGACAAAAAAAGAAAAGTAGAATATGTAGTTGTAGAGCTTCATTAATTAATATATTACCATCACCAATTCACCATAATTCATTTTAAGGTCGTGACAAAAGTTCTATGCTGATTATCAACCTCCCCTTGTCCCCTGGCTTGAGACCGATGGTAAAAGGGACTTCATTTATATGTATAAAACAAAAAATATGTACTGCTAATAAAACAATGGACATAGTTTGGAGTTCATCTGTCGGATTTTACCATGATAATTCATGAATATAAGTTCATGATAATTCATTTCTATAGCAATGAATAGTCCTGTCTGGTAATAATACCATACGAATTAGGACTGCATAGAAAATCTGGTATCACCACCAAACCGGACTGAACCAGGTGGTTCGGATCAGTTTTGTAATAAATCGGTTCGGTCTACAATTTGAAAATCATTGCAATTGTTTAGATCGGTCGGTTATCGGTTTGAACCCCCGATTCACCGTTTAAACCAAACCGACCAGTATATTATGTAATTTGACATGGATTTTTATGGTAGATATGGATTTTTGCCGTTGCCCTAATTATTGGAATAAATGCAAAGGATGGGGTTATCATCATTTTGAATTTTTGAATTTTTGATTAAAAAAATAAAAAAAATAAACAGTTTTGCCAACCGAACCATCGGTCAAATCGGATTGATTAATTAAAAAGTCGATATGTTTAGTTTAGTGGTTGGTTTTAGTGCTAAATCGATCCAAACTGCCCATGTGCATTCCTAAAATAAATACCCAAGTCATAAAATAAAATTAAAAAAAAAAAAAAAAAAAGTTTAGAGTTTAACTGTCAAATTAATAAGAGAGAAAAAAGTGCATACAACACTATGAAACAACTGACCAATTATCATGTGCAATTTCAATTTTTAGGACTTGATATATGCATCAGTGGACAATCCATCAAATGCTGTCGAATGGGCGATGGCGGAGATGCTCAACCAACCCAAGGTTCTCCAGAAAGCTGTTGAAGAATTGGATAGTGTGGTAGGGAAGGAGAGATTGGTTCAAGAATCTGATATTCCACAGCTCAATTACATCAAAGCTTGTGCAAGGGAAGCATTTCGAATCCACCCAATTGCACCCTTCAACCTTCCTCATGTCGCGACCACTGACGCCACTGTCGCCGGCTACTTCATCCCAAAGGGAAGTCATGTGCTCCTAAGTAGGACTGGACTCGGCCGCAACCCTAAGGTTTGGGATGATCCACTCAGGTTCAACCCGGACCGTCACCTGAAGGACACACCGACTGAAGTTGAGCTCATGGAGACAGATCTCCGGTTCATCTCATTCAGCACGGGGAGGCGTGGGTGCATGGGGGCCCCTCTCGGGTCAGCCATGACAGTAATCCTGTTGGCTAGGATTCTTCAAGGGTTCACTTGGAGTGTGCCACAAGGAGAGTCAAGGATTGAACTCACCGAGTCAGTAAACGATCTCTTCTTGGCTGAGGACCTGCAAGCATATGCTAAGCCACGCCTGTCAGCACATATGTATCCTGCAAACTAGGGTGCATGCAAAGTGGTCTGGTTATTTGATTTAAATTGTTATGTTGTTTATCTGCTTCATGTTGATAGTTGGGACAGAAAGAATGTATGGTGGAAGAATATTGTTCCGTTCACAAGTTTACAGAACTAGTAACAGATCGTTTTATAATAAAATATACATTTATGTATGTCTCTTTTCTTTTCATTTGACTTTATATTAGATGACTATAAACTTTCAATGGAGCTGATTTTTAAGTAGTTACTTTATTTAGGAATTAGGATCCTCTCAGTGGGTATATACACAGTGATCGTGGCTAGACCAACCACAGTCTGCCACGTCACCATAGGGCAGCCATGTCTTGGACAGGGGCAACTGCCCATTTGCATGGGAGGCTATCCTATGGTGACATGCAGACCATAATCGGTTCACTCACTGTCACCGTGGGCTATTTCCTCACCAGACCTGGCCTCCTAATTTTGAGGATGCATATCTAATGCATCTAAAAATTGGCTGATTTAGAAGATGTCTACAGAGCGTAAATGTCTTGTAATTCAATCCAACAATGAATAATTATTGATCAGTGGGGGCTCACTTCCATTATAAGTCACATGGAAGATTCTGAAAAATTAAAAAATAAAAAAAGAGAGAGAAGAAAAGAAAAGGTTTTTCAGGTCCCACAAACAAAAAATATATAAATAAATACTGCAATTGGAAGCAATAGGATCGTGCTATCCTACGGATGGTTACTATGGACCTCCATGGGGATGCCCTTGTGGAGCCTACCTAGACCGCCCCGTCAATCTTGAGAGGTGTGGGATTGAAAGATCTGAATGTCACATATCTATACACAAAATTGTAAGTCCATCAGGTCATTCTAGCCCCTTGATTCATAGCCCACAAGTTTATAGCTTTATATAAAGAAAAATGTTTGACTCTCGATCCAAAGATCTAATCCAATTAGATCGGTGAAACAGTCCAACAGATCCGGTGTAAATAGAGCTAGGGTGGGAGCTTGAATCAATGGGGACTGGAGAGTATATTCTCCTAATCAATTAAAAATAAATATATACATAAATATTTTTATCGGAAGTGAGTCCATATATATTACCTTAACCCAAAGAACAAAAGTATACGAAAAAACTAATAATTACGCATTAGATTAGATGAAGAAAAAAACGATGTAAATATGAACTAATCCGAACGAACACCAAAGATGAAAACATACCAGAAATAAAAACACAATAAAAGGAAGAAACAAGAAAATGGGCTGAGGAAAGTTATCAGATAAAAGAAGGAATGAGGGATCCAGTGTCTCCCTCATTCCCTGTAAGGTGAGTAGAAATCCATAGTGGGGGCCCACTTGGTGAAAATCTGAACCGTTAAAAATGAAAGCCAGCGCTTTATATGCGATTTTGCACCAATCTAACTCCATCCCACTGTAAGATCAGGCATGTGATTTTCAATGCCTATAATCAATCTTAAGGTGGACCATCATATTAGAGTAAATCTGGAGACTTTCTTTGGGGAAAGTGGTTCGTGTTGAACAATCAATGCTCATTAGATCAAGCAATGTGGAACTGACTAGATGAAAAGCTCCGTTTTGCATGGATCAATTATCAGATGCCATGGGTCTGATCACTATAGCTCAGTACTTATTTTTTGAGAAACTGTCATGTGCATTAGTTAATAATGTTGACCATTAATTTTTAATTTTGATGGGTGGGGCTCACCTTTACTTAATCTATTCTGCTCATGCCATGTTTTCATTTGTTTTAGAGCTAACTCAACTTTGACCCACTTAATATATATATACAATTATAATTATACATAACTCAAATGCCCTTATAAGAAGGAAAATTAGAGCATCTTGAATAGTGATATAAGGGTTTGTAGAGTTAGCTTTTGGGTCCTATTATACAGAGAGTGATACAACACTTTTAAACGTAGTGGAAAGATTTGTTTTTCGTTTGTTTTTAATTAGATGTGATTGATGATTTTTGGCAGTAAGCTATAGTTGTCCATGTACTTGGCTCAACAAGATTCTCTTACTGCAACTGGAAGGTTTATTGCAAACCTTTTCTACTGTTCACCTGTATGTAGTTGAGATCCTTTTAGATGCATAAGATTTTGAGATGACTGTAACTTTTATCTACATGCCTAGTCATATGAACATATATGGCTTTAAGTTTCCTTGACATTGACCACATGTGAAAGGCTACATACAAGGTTTATTTCCTCACAGGAGTTGGAAATCCAGCCTCCAACCAGCGTGCTGTACACTCCCCCTCTTCCTGTGATTAATCATGAAATATGCATGTGATTGCAGAGCTTTTTCAAATCCTAAGTATAGAACTATGTATGTGCTAGCGGAGGACAATTCAGATTGCAGACAAACAGTCCCATAAGAAAATATCCACTAAGTGAATTCACAGAAATGAACCCAAATAGGTTCGAAAGGTGGAGAACTACAACTTCACTTGCTCGCTCTGTCTTCACTATAGAAAACTCCAAAACATGAAAACCCACCCCTCCCCACCCAAAAAAAAAAAAAGTAGGGTATTTCCATTTCCACAGTAAGTAAAGATTCTGTAAGATAATAGTTTCCGCACGATCAAAACACCCAAAGCTAAAATCATTGACTTCATCACCTCCAAGCCAGAAGTAAGATACAGCATCTTGCAAGTGGGGAGATGTTAGGGAGTGGCCCAGTCCACTAAATTAACAGAGAATAATCACCATAGTTGATCTCTATGATGTGGGTCACAGAAACAAGTGACATACTATATCAATCAAGGATTATATTGGCCTTTGATGCATCTTCATGTTCATAATCCAGCAAAACTATGCCTGAAAATTCAACTCTCTAAACTTTAATTTCATCAAAACCACCTTTCAAAGCTGCACAAGGGTTTGAAACTTCACACAAAGGCCTTTCTCATTGCTGTGTGTAATTCTAAAGTACGGTCATAATGCTCACTCGGGTGTATATGATTTTTCCTCACCAGAATGCAAGTGCATGCAAACACAATGGCACGCCCACACACACACACATCCAACCAAAACCAGTAACTAATTTACACAGAATTAAGAAAACAAAATTACAAAGGATCATTTCGAGCATGATTCGGTGCACAATGCCCTTCGTCAGCAACACTTTCCTTCGCAAGATAGCTCTCATCCGGTAGTCGCCCCTCACTCTCCCCAGTAACCTGTGGCAACACATGAGAACCTGAGCTTGCCTGCTGCTCGCTTATCAAGCTCGCGAGCCCGTTCTGTTTCAGATATGTCTCCAATGGAAGACCTGCCGCATGAAGAAGGCTCATCATGCTCACACGGGCTGGCCTGGACTGCAGGTCATCTTCACGCTCGGGATGGCAGTTCAAATCAATCTGGCCCTTGCCCATCTCAGCCTTGTCAATTAGGATCTTGCTCTGACCAGATTCAGACTCAATCGATTGCACGGCATCACGTTCCACTGGGTCTTGAGGCAATAGACATCTCGAAGCGCTGTCAACTTCAATGTCATCCTTAGCCCACGCATGCTTCTTCGTGAGGGCCGACTCAGCCTCCCGCTCTGACTGTCGTTTCTTCTTCCT
This sequence comes from Persea americana, assembly GCA_029852735.1. Lineage (NCBI taxonomy): Eukaryota > Viridiplantae > Streptophyta > Magnoliopsida > Laurales > Lauraceae > Persea > Persea americana. Next base: position 11,201,416 of record CM056809.1, read on the forward strand.
CATCATGAGGGTTTTGAAACGGCGCTTCACAGTCATGCAGACATTGCATGTGCAGGTGGGCTTGTGCTTGGGACCCTTGCCACTAGGAGGCTGGATGCACACAATGCATGTGCAGCCTGGCCGGTGGCGGGGATGCTTGGTGGTGGTTGCAATCGATGGAGTTGTAGGGTTCCCATCATCTCCAAGCACTGCAGCTGTGGCCAGTGCATCAAGTCCTGATGCTTCACGCTCCACAGCAGGCTTGTAACTTCCAGCAATTTTTCGCTTTCTGAAATCTGTAGTTGACAGAATGATGAAAGTATAGTTAGAGAGATTAGATAATTAAAGGTGCGCTTGAATATTCCAGATATGTTTTTAGGAAGAATGGGTGCTTTTCCACCAAACCAAAATTGATTAAGCTTCAGGTCAAATCTGAGATGTCACGAATCTTAATTGCAGGCCGATTTTTTCTTTTCAGAAAAAAAATAATAATAATAATAAAATAAAAAAGAAGAAGCTAGGAAACAACAAATCCTGTATTGAAGATTCTCTAAGCAAAGATAGCTCGTGTTCAACTATTTTCTACATATGTTTTATGTGATATGCCATTGCATGTTTTGAATGTGTGGGTTCAGGCCACAGTTGTGACTTTTGACCCACATTGTAGTAAGTTTTCTTATGGATGTTCCTTGAAGATACTTCTTAAATTTTCTTCAAATAAAAAAGAAAGTTATTCAGGAAACATCCAGTTATGTTCTCCCCATTAAAGCTGATGTTCCAGCTCCTAACTCTACGAATGCCACATGTGAGAATTTTTATGACGCTGCCCAAGCTGACAAGTTATTACATTCTCTCCGATACAAGACAGGAAGCATGTTTTTATTTCTACTCCCCATTGTCATGCTTCAGACTGAAGGTAGACTATTCTCTTAGACCTTCTCTTGATTTAACTACTGCTATCTGAAAGGGTAGAGTTCAACTCCTGATTATCATGCTTCAAATGAAGTTACTCATTCTCACTCTACTCTTAAACCTTCTCTTGGTTCACCTATTGCTGTCCTAAAGGGTAGATGTTGTTGTACAGCTCACCCAATACAAAAATTCATCACGCACCATGCTTGTCTCCTCTTCACAGGACTTGCATTGCGAGACTATCTTCCTCTACTAATGCCACCTTCTTTGCAGGAGGCACCGAATGACCCAGCATGACATAGTGCTATGGAAGAGATGTGTGCACTGGAGCACAATTACACAGGGGATGGTGCAATGGCCCCACTGTGAAATTCCTTGGTTGGGACATCTACTGGATAAACGTGGGTTTTCTGTTTTCATCCTATCCCAGTGCATTGTAACAATCAGGCTGCCACTCAATTGCTTCTAATCCAGAATTTCATGAACATACAAAGCATATCGAAGTCAACTGCCATTTAGTGAAAATATTGATTTGATAGATTCAAAGATCAGTTGGCAGATATCTTTGCTAAAGATCTTGTATGAGATCAAGCATGAGCTATTTTACAGAGTCTAGGTATGATTGACATCAATGCCAAGCTTGAGGGGAATGTTGAGAAAGAAAGGACCGTTTTGTAAATTTTTATGTTGAGGGTTCTATTTGTAAGTTTACAAGTGGTACCAATATGTAATTATTCAAAATATGCAATGAATTAAGTTACAGAAGCATGTGTATAAACTGAATGAACAGTTATGTATAGCTTATTTGTCCTTTTCTTCTCCTTTATACTTTCATGCTGAACCCTGGATCAATTCAATAATATCAATGAGAAATAACAAATTTGACACAACTGAAAGCATATGGATGATAGCATCCTCAGGACTCAAGCACCTACAAGAGGGGCCCATGGTTCAGTGAACCAGACTTGATAGGATGGGCTCCACCCAGGAGAGTGTCAGAAAATATCTCCTTATACAATGGGGGCAATGCCCAAATTTTAACACTTTCAAGCTTTCCATTTGACGGCCTACTGATAGGAAGATTATGAAATTATCTATATTCGACCAAAGGCTGAAAAGGACAAATATTGGGGCAATGAGTGCAACTCCCAGCTATTATCAATTCAGACATTGTTACTTGCAGAGAAAAGGCCCCTTTAAAGAACTAAAATCTTCCCCTATGCACTATTAATCCAAAGGTGGAGATCAAATCGACACTTCAACCCCCTAGAGCCTGCTGAGTAAAAGCTTCAGTCTGGACTCTGGATTATTTCAAGACACGGTTAATCCAAAGCTGAAGCTTGTCAGATCAGTGCTCCAGATCATTAAACAAGGGTTCCATATGTTCAATGTCGTGGTCCACAATTATCTCAGGTTGAAGCCATGGTTTAAATAACGGCCATTCCCTGATGGTTTTACCTCCAGTAGTTGCCATTACTGTAATGTGAATACAATGGACCAAAACATAATGTAGATAACTACATTAAAATAGAGTGCACTTCACAAAAATGTAGGTCTGAGATGGTTAGGATTGATAATATGTAGGCCTCTTGCACAAAAACGAAAATGGGGTGCCCTATGAAAAAAAGAATAATTACACGAGCCCCAGTTTTTTGTAGTTAAGGCCACTATGTGACATGTACGTTAATATTATAACATTTATTTTTATTTACATGTTAAACAACCTGATAAGCACTGAATAAAAAATCTTCAAATCCTCTTTTCTCTAGGATTTCTTGAAAAATAATCCAAAAAAGAAAAAGAAACAATGGATAATAAATCATGATTTAAGCCGTTATATGAGCCCGTAATAACTGATGAGGCCCTAGATGTTATAGGCATGGATGAAAATATCTACGTAGCGGCCGCTACGTCCGCTACGGGGCCGCTACGGGGTGAGAAAAATTCCTACTTACCAATTTTTTTTTAAATTGCATAACAAGACTTATTTCTTTTCTTCTTCTCTCCAAATAACATTTCTACACAACTCTTCTACCCCTTTTATGTTTAAAAAAACACCAAAAAGCACATAATCTCGTCGAATTACAGTCGATACAAAGAGTTCTTCTCAATGATTCTTCTCTAAGTACATCCTATTAGACACCCCCTTTGGTAGATGTATTTTTTTCTCTACAACTCTTAAGTCAAAAGTCTTGACTTCATGACATAGTTTTTTCTTTTATGAGCCTTTCATTAGTTTCTAAATTAGCATAACTAAGCAACATGAACACATGTGAAAAAAATGATCATTACTATTACTTTCTATTTATACAGCGATATAGGACCTCATACAATGAGGGGACCGCTACGCCCCCTTATCTTAGTTATTTTGCAAAAAAAAAAAAAACATTCTCTCATTTTCCAATATTCTAGATTTTCTCCAATTTTTTCATATTGTTTTAATGATTTTTCCAAATCGCACCGCTACGCCGCTACGTAGCGTTTTGGCGGCAGGCCGCTACACCCGTCGCTATCACTATTTTCATCTTTGGTTATAGGGACAAAAAACCATGTTTTTAAACAATGGTTGAGGATCATATCGTCCTCTTGAAAGCTCAGAAACAGAATTCTGAATTTCTCACTAGACAACACTAAATGCTCCCCATCTAAGGAACAAAAAGAACCATGATTTAAAATAAAGTTATAGTATGGTAGGGTTGTGCAATTCAGGTCTGAAGGATAGAAGGAACTGAGAGATTAAATACCTCTGTTCAGCCTCTGAAGATTTTCCGTTTCTTTTGAGCTCAATTCATCTGGCACAGAGCAAGAAGACCTGAATGCATGACAAAATATAAATCTCAATGAACTCGTGAGGAGATTCATGTAAGGGGTAGTGACATTGAAAACAACCAACACAAAACGACGCAAGCTCACTCAGCAAAACTACCAGATTAGGCGGTGGTGCTTGACAATAATGATGATGATGTAAAATTATTCTTCTTGATTATCTATCTATCATCATCATCTAATCATCCTATAGTCAAGATAATTGGCATACATCCTGAACAATCTGAAATGCCAAAAGGTGGCCGCATCACGTATAGTAAAGCTCAAACAGATATGATATCTGAGACATTGACATTTGACTTTATCTGAAACCATTTCATTTGTTTTACCAGAAAAAAAAATGAGCTAATTGATGGTAGTTTATGAAATGACTATTAAAAACACTTCCATGATAACAAACCAGTAGAGATTCCTGAATATAGAAATGATAGGAATGACTAATGTATCTAAGTCATTTAAGCCAAAATGGAGAGGTTTCACAATTTACTAATGTTACTTGGAGAATTAATAGGTCCCCGTATTACAGCAACAGTACATTTTTTCTAAAGTTACTGAAGTTAATAGAGGAACTATAGATTCCTGTGACAGCAAATGTACAGCTATCTACATCTCCCTATTCAATGCATGTCGGACCCATGATTTGGCGATCCAAACTCCTCGACCAGTGGCCTGTAAAGAGACAGTTAAGAACAGAATACAGCAACAGTCCCAAATAAAAGGCCACAGATCTTCAGGGTGGTCGATCATCACATCAACAGCATGGGTCAATGAACTACATTTTCCAAATGTAAAGAAATACAGAGGCATAAAGAGGTGCAACATAATATGCATTTGCTGTGGATCCTTAGGCAGGACCCTACAGCTCCTATAAATAAACATGCCAAAAGTCTTACAATGTATGCCGTGTGACACTAGCTGAAATGATGAATTCACATTCCATCATGATAGCCCAATTGAACAACTTTATGGTGAAGCTAGAATACCAACCTTCGTGGGTCCCATGTATTGTCAGCACATGTCCACTTTGGAGGGAGAAGAGCATCCACGGGCAACCTGCGCCATTTGTTACAACTGTCACATTGAGCCCATTGATCCAGCCCCCTGAAAGACCAAGTTCAGCAAATACCACATCAGAGAAATGTAGTCTTTCTCGTATGCCCATAAAGCAAACCCAATATGAATTAGTCACAACTAGTAAGAGCCAACTCTATATAGATTACTCTAATTATCAAGACAACAAAATAAGAAGCAATATAATTCTTATTAGATTAAAATTTCGAGCTAAAATTGAATTATTTTTTTTATTTTTTTTTATAGCCAACTTTTTTCCCTTCGTTTGTAGATAATGCTGTAGTCATTGATAGTGATGAAGCAAAAAATCAGGGAATATGAAGATATACCGTAGAAAGGAGTATGAAATAAAAGACCTTGGAAAATTAAAATATCTTTTATAAGGATTAAAGTTGCAAGGTCAAGGAAGGGCATTGTGATTTGACTAAGAAAATTTACTTTAGACCTGCTCGAGGAGGATGCAGGAAAGGTACAAAGCCAACAGGCATGCCAATCGAATAGAATCATGGTATGAACTATGAGAGCAGTGAGTTGTTGAATGATCTACGTGGATATCCGACATTAGTTGGAAAATTAATTTATCTGACCATAACTCGACCATACCTAATGCTATACATGTTGCTACTCAATGTATGCATGCTCCAACCTTCAGTTCACATAATTCTGAAGTACTTAAAGGGGGCACCAGGTCTAGGCATCTTGTATACATGACATGTTGATTGGGCTAGTTCCAAGACAGATAGAAGGTTAACTACAGGATATTGCACACTTGTTGGCGGATATCTAATCTCATAAAAGAGTAAGAAACAAGCAATTGTCACTTGATCAAGTTCTAACTTCTAAGGAGGCTGACTATAGAGCTATGGCTCATGGGTACTGTGAACTATTATGGCTAAATGTTTTGTTACAAGAATTGGGGTTGAGAAAGAATGGTCCTATCACCTACGATCTTACATTGAGATAGACTAGTACATCTGCTCGTTATATTGCTAGCACATAGAAGTTGATTGTCATTTTGTTCATGAAAAGGTTGTTGCAAAAGCGATTCAACTAGCATTCTCACCTACTGAAGATCAATTAGTACTAGTAGTTTTTCTCACAAAAGCGGCCACAGAGAAGAAACTGTGATGTGTTTTGTCCAAGCTGGGAAAAGTAAATACATGTGCACTAGCTTCAAGGGGAATGTCCCAACCCCAAACCAAAATCCCACCCACCCACACAGCAGAAAAAAAAAAGCACACAAATCTGAGTTCTTTGTAAATACAGGAAAATATAGTTATTTTTTAAAATACTGAAGATAGGTTCATTTTTTAGTATAAATACTTAAGGATGTTGGTCGCCCAACCTAAGTGGGATGACCAGCAATCGTTTCTCCTCTTCTCGATTTGATCCTATTTTTCAATTTTCTCTTATATTTCAAGTGTTTCCAGTCTTTTCTTATCTCAATTTCAGCGCTTCAACTAATATAAGTGTAAGGATTAATTAAAGGAAAGAGGACATGAATGGAAGTGGTAAGGATGGATCTAAAGAAATGAAATTTATCGGAGGATTTGGCTCAGGATAGATTGGATGGAGAAATAAAATTCATGTAGCCAATCCCAATTCCCAACATATTTGATGATGATGTTTCAAGAAAAAATAAATTTGAATATTCTCTAAAAGAAAAAATAATAAATAAATAAAGAAAACTAAATTGGACTATCCTTACGCAGATGGCTGGGCAGTGAAAATAGTTCTCTTCCCGAAAACTGGGGGTTCCTGCACAATGTCAACAAGGATCACTTGGAATCTGTTTAAGAATTTCAATGTGAAAAAACTCGCAAAACTCGTACTATATTTTGGTGACTGCAGAGAGCAACAAACATAAATCATCAAGTAATTAAAAGAAAATTCGAAGCAGTTTATAAGTAACAGAAGTCAATAAATTTATCTGCCTCCCATAAAAAATTCAGACATACAACACTCAAACCCAATGCAATCCAACAATTAGAGGTAAGCACAAGCGACAAACCATAACATATCAAGAAAAGACATCTAAATAAGACCCAACACAGCATTATCATGAATTCAATCATTTGAAAGAATGAGGAGCCCCTTATTGAGATTATGTGCTTAACCAATTGAGTCATCCTTTTAGCGAGAGTATATCATAACTATAGGTTAGAATGTTGACTATGGAAAGAATCAGATACAGTGAATTGTAGCTTTAAATCAACTTTCTTTAAAGAAAAAGGAAAGAGGATAGGTAGAGATGTAGAAGAGGACATGGATAAATAGAGAGGAAATGATCCATTGCCTCCAATTAGGGCTGGTCGTCCAATGTAGAGTGGGGCAGCGTTTCCAGCAAATATGTATATTATTCAAATCCCAACATTCTATAAAAGGCCCTGGAGTTCTTTATAATTACAAAACAGTCCCCATGGTTTTACAAGATTACAACAGTCCCTGTGCATTAAAGAATAAATTGCAGGTCAGTCCTTGAATGAGTTTTAATGCATGGAGTTTAAATCCAAAATTCATGGTAACAGCTAGGTCAGGTTAGGATCATTCATCAAGTTGAAGTACATTCCAAATGATATTTACAACTTGGACTCTTAACCTTTTGGGTATCACACAAAATTCTAAATAATTGATTGGTATTGTTCAGACTTTAGAGTGTACTATTTTTTATTTCTTGTTCCTTATGAATCGGCATTGGTACTTTTGTAGTCCTTTTAAATAATTATTGAGAGTTGTCAGAAAATACTGCTTATGTATTAACCCATTTGAGTAGAAAGTCATTTTTCACTCTAAGCCTTCCAGAAAAGTACTGCTTAAGGTTTTTTAAAACTTTCTTTAATTACTACGTCAGCTTCATCGGATTCCATTATGCAGATTGGGCAGCTATTAGCTGTGCCAATCTTCTAAAGAGAGGGTCTGGACATAGATCAATGGAAGATTTGGTGGATCACGTCGATTGATGTCAATAGAGATGACATCAACTAATCAATAACTCAAAAATTCCTCAGCTGAGCCAAGCCGATTGCCTGATTGAGGAAAGGGAAAACACCCAACACAGAGACAGATCTCAAATTGAAATAATAATTTAAAAGCTCCTTTTACCATTAGCCTTTGCTGGTACTAAGAAGTTAGAATGCATCTGCCAAAAGCATAATCAAACGAAGAAGGAAATACAGTCTAAGAGATTCTAACTCGCCTGAAAGATTAATACTATCTAAAAGATACTTATACGAAAAGTTCTAGTTATTTTCTAATAGATAGAAACTAAAAATCTAATAAGATGTTTGCAAATAAACTTGGGCGTGATGGACTTTGATGAGTTGGGCAAAGTGTTTGAGCCTGGCCCTCCAACAGTGGGTGTCCTCTCAGTTTGCATCATCCCTTCACCTGATCTAAAAGATACTAAAATGAAAAAGATCTACAAATTAAAATCTAATAGATATTTAGGCAAATAAAAATCTAATAAGATATTTGCTAATAAACTTTGGCATGATGGACTTCAATGAATTCAGCCAACTGTTTGAACCTGGGCCTTCACAGTGGGCCTCCTCTCAGGTTGCATCATTCCTTCACCCGGATCATGAAAACACCATAATACATTTCCCCAAAGCATTCCAAAGGACGCCCCCAGTATCAGCCAGGACTGATTTTCCTCTCATAAGTCACTACATCAGCACTAAACTTAAGATGTAAGAAGTGGGACAGACCATATATTGTTGGGGAAAACAAGAAATGTGCAACATAAGACAAGGGAAAAAACTTTGTCATTAATGTCACTCGGGCATTAATATAACAGTAAGAGAAAATGAACGATAATTTACAACATAAGAGAGGACTGCACCCTTCATTTTAAGACAAGAACTGGACTAAAAAAAAAGGCTTTCATTGTCTAGAAGTTATAGACAGTGAAACAAAAGATTAAAAAATCAATAAAATAAATAAAGGTGATAAACACCTTGGCAATAACAAAAAAGGGAGGGACAGCAGTTCGAATGTTGGATCATTAAAAGGTGAGCCCACATGTAGAGTTCATCTACTTGAGCAAGAAGTTCAACAGACATAGCATATTTCCTCACATGCACAAGTAATCTTGTGTGTGCCTGAATGAAGGTGATATTATCCAAAATTACACGTGACATAAAGACAAAAAATCTTGGAATATTACTAAATGATAAAAAAAGTAATATTACTTCATATTCTTCAAATTCATGGTCGTCAACAATAACAATGCTCGGTTTAACACTTGGAGGTGGCCGAAGCAAGTCCTGTGCCTCTTCCCATGTAAGCTTCAACTCCAAGGCATCTTCGGCATCTATGTGCAACCTCTTGCTTTTGGAACTGATGTTACGGCTTTTTTTCCTCTCTGGCAGCGTGGACTGCAACAGAAAGTCTTCATTCGGCCTCCCACCATTCTTGCCTGTTTTGATCCAGCTAATATCCCCATCTGATGAGTTTAAATGCTCAGAGAATGCACTTAAGTGGGGATCTGCACTTCCCTTCAGCAACTGAAGAAGGCCAGAGTAACCATTTATTATGGGCAGCTTTTCAGTGACACCCGAATAGAAAGTTTCCTTGGAAAGTGCACCATTAGTAACAGAAGGAACTTGTGTATCCTGTTTCATTTAGAATTACAAAAATACAAAATCAAAGTCGGAAGAAAAAACCAAGAGTCTACTCACTTTATGCCACCTTTACATAAGAGCCTTTCCAATTTTACTAAAATCATCCATGTACGAAGAAAATATAAATACTGAAAGGAAGATGGCACTTGGCTTTACATTAGTTAAATGCAGGCCATTCTATAGAACACAAATTATATGCCTGTGTTCCCTAATGCAAGCTGTAAAACGACTGGGAGCAAAAATAAGGGGAATTAGAGTCTTGAAGCATCATTGAGTGCAAAGGGATCTAATTCACCCATTATGTACCAGTCAATCCCATGGTTTGGAGACCCAGACTATCACTCTGATAGAAACCACCGGGGATGGGTATACCACAAAAGTTATTCCAAATTGGAAGATTTTATTCATCAAATCTATCTTCAGAAAATAGATGATAACGGAAGTACTGAATTGGTCAAAAAAAGCCAAAGATTAGACTGATTGTGTCTTCCGATCCAGAAGACTTCTGAGTCAGCCCTCATGGTAGCTAGTAGCTACATTAGATCAACATTCTAGATCATTTCTACAGAATGGGTGCATCACGTTTCACGACACTGACTTAAAATTAGATTAGATGCATAAGAAGCTCTACCTGCATGGACATAGAGTTTGATGCCTTTCGAAATCCCATAAAAAGCTTTCCTTCAGGATCTATCCGGCTAAAAGTCACTGTAGAAGAGAAGATTCAACAAGAATAAAAGGAGGGGACGCGAGAATATATTAGATCCTTAAAATCATATCTCAAATCAAGAATGCACTTATAATTTATGCCCAGAGGAAGAAATCGTAATAAGTAAACTATCTGCGAAAGGCAAATAGAGGAGATAAAGCTACATGACCAGCATGGGAGGTCAAAAGGAACAGAAATGAGAAAGCAATCTAGTATCACAGTGTAACATATATATCAGCCCATTCAACTTCTTTCACTAGTGATTACAGGTTCAATCTCTGATTCTTAAATATATATATATAAATAGTCTATTCACTTTTTAATGAAAGCTTGGTCTGACTATGCCCAATTGAAGAGAGGTTTCAGTAAAGTCTAATATTTTGATTTTAACAAAAGCTAGGTCTGACTATGCCCAATTAAAGAGAGGTTTCAGTTAAGTCTAATATTTTGAACTTTAATTGTCAATAAAGTATGATAAATTATACATTGATGTCAAAGATTAAGGTTCACAGTATCTGCTCATCCAAGTAAGAATGATAGTGGATGATGTATGCATAGGAGAGCCAGAATCACAAAACAAAACAAAAAAAAAAGAAGCAAAATCATGTGTTAATTTTTATTTTTTTTAAATCATGTACCAACATGCATAAGGTTATATTCTTGATGCATTTAAATTACTAAACAACATTTGTTTGGATGGGTGGAAAAATCCATATTTAAACTCCTGGGTGCAAAGTGCAAACACTACTAAAATAAAGGAAACCATGGTTCCTCATGCGTGAGGGCAGGTGCCTTGTCTTGAAATTTTTATGTGCCAAAATAGCATAGCACAATCTTTTGGTGATCAAGACTGTTGGTTGATGGGCCCTCATGGATGGAGGAAAAACGAAGCTCTGTAGAAGAGGGTTATGGATTGGACAGTGAATTTGGTGAGGATGGCTGGGTTGGATAAGGGTTCCTCCTAGAGTCCGCAGGCATCAGGTGTCAGACAATTGGCAAAATGTTTTGAGGTTTAGGGGAATATCTTCAGCAGCGTGGGAGTTTTCTATATAGGGGGTGGGTTTTAGAGTGGGGGAGGTGAGTAAAGTTTGCTTTTAGGTGGATGATTGGTTGGATGGGGGTCCTTTGCAGGTCTTTTCCTAGGTTGTTTAGGGTATTGGTCAATAAGTTTGTTTTGGTCAAGGATGTTTATGTAGGGGAGGGGGCAAGGGCGTTTTGTGTCTGGGGATGTGTCCTTTAGAAGTGTCATGCGTTAATCTAAGGAGTCGAATTTTGAGAATCCTTATTGAGTATGCTTTCTAATGTTTTTATTTGCAGGGAAAAGCCCAATTCTCGCATTTTGAACCCTTGGCCTTCCAGGGTGTTCTCTTTGAAATAGTTTTTCTAAAGCTTTAGACGAGGTGCCAGTTGCCAAGCCTTGTAACCCGCTCGCTTGCTTGTGCTTGCGAGGTGTGGTGCTGATTGTTGTTTTCTGCATTCACTGGCAGGCTTGGTGGAGGCGTATAGAGTGACACCTTTTTTTTTGTTGTGGGGATATTCTATGGAGGCATGTTCCTTTTCACATCCTGTGGTCAGTTTGGAAGGGAGATGAATGAGAGAATCTTTAAGAGAGCTTCGTTGTTGGTGGAGGACCTTTTGCATCAGGTGTTTGAGCGGAAGGCTAATTGGGCTTCTACTAGGAATGAGTTTGATAGTTTAAGAATGGATGATATTTTATATAATTGGGAGGTCTCCCATCTTTGTGGCCCTTCTAAGGTGAGGAAAGTGGTTAGTTGGTCCTCTCCTTCAATTAGTGTTTTGAATTTAAGCTTCAAAATTCTCAAGGTGTGATATTGATCATGTTCTCTAAGCATGTTGCATTTGAAATCTAATTAGGGAGAGGTGTTGGCGGTTTTAAAGACTCTTTGGTTCTTTGTGCGTATTTTCCAAGATAGTTTGGTGGTGGAAAGCAATTCCTTGAATATGATTTCTTGGATTTCGCCTTCAACAGCAACCCCTTGGAGGCTTCAATTCTATTTTAGTGAAATCAAATATTTGTCGTCTTTAATACAAGTGGAGTTTAAGTATGTTGAGGGTTGGCTAATAGCTACGCAACTCCCTATCTAAACAAGGGATGGAGAGATCCTTTCCTTTCAAGCTTTCACTTTGTAATCTTTGTTTTCTTTGCTTTGGGTATAATGCTTTTTATACCGTGTCTTTCGAGTCATCTTGACTGGCTTTTGTTATCTTTCTTTCATCTTAATATATTTTCTGTTATCAATCAAGTAAAATAAAATTGGAGGATATCACAATATCTTTTTCAGCGAACCACATCAACTAAGAAGCCCATAAAATCAATGATTTGATCACAGAAACATGGTCCCAAATTTATAGCCTGGGAAGTTCAGAATCTTTTTGCATCATATTTCATTTAAAGAAAGTCCAAACCCATATGTGCGTGTGTATATCTTAAAAGAGCACCACCAACTGTGGTTTACTTATGAAACTGTCAGGCTTCTTAGCAATCACGCCGTAGTAATTCAAAGAAATGAAAGGCATGTCTTATTGTTTGTTTAGTGAACATTTAATTTCCAACTGTACAAGGGTGCATATGTCCACACAAATAAAAGGAAAGATCTGAATATTAGCTTTCAGTGGGAAAAGCAAATCACCAGTATCACCAGCTTGTAATTGCATAGACTGTATGCATGGTGTTACACCCTCTAAGACATACATTCTGCTGTTGTTGTTTGGCCAAAATCGAAATTGAAAGACCCAGTCTTTTCCCTTGCCATCTTGAATCTTTAAAGGAAGTCCTTCTGGTTGTGAAATTGGAGGAAAATACGCCTGCATATTTTTCTCTATTATAATCAAAATATAAAATGGCACAAAACTTGGCAAAAGAACCATTCAAGGCAATTGCATGAAGGAATGAATCTCAGAATGTTAGTCAGAAACAGCAATATCAACAAAAAAAAAACTCAAGAAATCTGCATAGAACATACAATATTAAGAATGCCAATTTCTCTCCTTTCATGACGAGAAAATATAATAATGTTGGGCACTAGCAAATTGTAAGATCCTGATCCTCTATAGTTTCCATAGGCTCCCAACCATACACATGGTTCATAGTTCATAGAATGGGAAATTGATCTTATGAACCCCCCTAAATGATGCAAGATGCTAGATTGAGAGATTCTAACCATTTAATCTGCAATCCACAATCAGAAGGTGGGGGGACTAAGTAGTGTTGTGAAATTCGTTTCGTTCGCCGTTTCGGTTTGGCCTCCAAATCGAAATATTTCGGTTGATTCGGGATTTCGGCGAAACGTTTCGAATTAATATTTCAGAGAAATATATAAATTAAATATATATACATACAGAAAAATATATGAATAATATTAAAACTTAAAAAGTAGTGGGGCAGCCACCGGATGGTGGGGGTGCAGCCGGCTTGCTAAAAAAAAATTAGCAAATTGCAAACTTAGCAAAATGAAACAGCAACTAACATGACCCAACCCAACCCAGTAGCAAAACAACAGTTGAGTTGGCCCAGCCCAGCCGATAGCAGAAAGCATCGAAAGGGGGAAAAACCAGCAGAGAAAAAGTAGCATGTGTTGACTCTTAAAAAAAGAAAGAAAGAAAAAGGAACGAAAAGGCAGTAGCGCTCAACAGGTGTCAACGTCAACAGTCAACCTCACTTCGACAGCTGTGGAGAAGAACAAAAGGGCAAAAGAAACGAAAAAAAAAAAAAGCAGGCTTGGGCATAGTAGGTGGAAGATGAAGGGAAAAACGAAGAAGGTAAAAAAAAAACAGTACCTGGTTCAAGCATTGAAACAGTAGCAGTAGGTGAAAAAAAGGCCAGTTGTTTCAGTTTTCAAGATAGAAGGCCAGCTGCCAAAGTATCTGGAAGAGGAAAAAAAAAAGCAGTACGAAGAAGAAGAAGAGCCTGAGTAGCACCGGCAGCCCCAACAGCAACTAGATCGGGCAACAACTGATGGAGCACTCCAGCTGAGCAGCAACAGCAGCAATGGGTCAATCCTAACAGGTTCTTCTTCGTCGTCTTTCTTCTTCTTCTTCTTCTTCATTTTTTTTTTTTGTTTTCTTCTCTGTCAAACAAGTTGAGCAGCAGTCAGAGGGTTCGGTTGTTGCCCCTACCTCTTCTTCCTCTCATTTTGTTCTTCTTGTTCTTCTCCTTCTTTTTCATTTCTTCTCTGCCGAACGAAAGGAGTAAATGAAAGGGGTTGGGTTAAGGACTTGGGTCCTTTTACTTTTAATTAAAAAAATAATTTTGTTCTGCCCCAACATGTTTTGTTTTTTCTATTTTAAATGCCAAGAACCAAATTCGGCCGAACAGCCGAATATCACCGAATTTGTTCGAACAGGACCGAACATCACCGAATTTGTCCGAACAGGACCGAATTCTGGAACGAAATTTTCTAGGTGTGGTGTTCGTTTCAGTAGAGGGACCGAACCGAAATTATTCCGAAAATTCGGACGAAACGAACCGAATTTGATAACACTGGGACTAAGACAATATAGTGTCAGTCCACAAAATGATAAGCAAAACAAACAAAATGGATATTATATGAAATCTTTATAGTGCATCCATGATGGGAGGTTTTTCTCCCCATGTGGCATGCCTTGGCATCTGCCAGTCCTTAGCCAAAAGAAAGGAGAAGGCTTGCATCAGATTGGGGCGGTCAACTCAAGTTGATGTTATCAACTTCTCATAGCTTATCAATTTATACTAGTGGGGTCCATAGTCTAATATTCAGATTATCGAAATAAGAGATTGCACTTTGATGGTTGACTAGTATATGTGAAGGAATCACTTAAAATTAATAGATTCAACAATTCATATGATACAATGAGGCATGCACGATCCATATGATTCTGGGGAACGAATAAATTACTTTATAATGTGCCATCATGAAAAGGATCATTAGATTTTAGCACTTTCCAATATTTTGATATTTTTGGATATCTTTTTAGATTTTCTGAAAACAAACCAAAATTCACGCAGCAGCACAAACCGCAATGTATCGCTGCTACATATCGGTTTCACGCGTGACCAGCAATGCACACCATGACTACAATTTTTAATTATGATAATTATCTTCCCCATTCTTTCACTACCATCTTCTCCATACCTTAACTATTTGGTGCTTTGTATCTTGGTTGTAAAGGGATATGTGGAAAGGATTTTCAATTGAAAAATCATTCACCAGCAGTCTGGTGCATGTACCCAGTCCAAAAATTAATAAGTATCTTTAAGTTAGTTAGTTAACAACTTTATTGGTCCCTTCTTGCTCATCACCACACTCCATATCTCCATTACCATTCCGGGTGAGAGAGATATATAGATAGATAGACAGATATATATATATATATATATTTGTAAACAATAAATCATGTCAAGATAAGAGAGTACATTTTAAAAGCATGACGACAACAAAAGGAGAAGGGATAGAATGCATTATACTATACATAAAACAAAAGATAATTTACAGCATAAAAGCTAGGAAAGGATTTTGCCTATCCATCCCTTGTTTAGCCAACAAATCCACCATGCTCTTTGCAGTTCGCCCTACATGCTTGAAAACTACTTGAAGTGATGAAGACAAAGCTTTAATTTCATCTAAGTGAAAATAAAATTTCCAAGGACCTTCATTCAAACCTGATACCTGAGAAATAGCATTGGGAAAATTGCTTTCAATAATTAACTTTTCCTGAATTTGAGATGAATAAATCCAAATTGCTTCCAGGACAACCATCACCTCTGCTTCATTAGAATCTTTTGAGTTGATGATACATATGAAACCTGCCTTGGTGCCAAGCCCAGATCCACCAACCATTGGCATTGAAACAGCCAGAACCCATACTTCAAACACCCATTCTGGGCCCTGCTGCCTGGATTTGAATCCCATCTTCTTTACGTCTGCACTTGCTAGACCCTGGCATCACCACTATCACTGCATTTCTCAGTCCATCATTTCTATCTCTAGCAGCTCACCGTCCATCTTCCTTCTTACTTGCTGGGCTCCAGTCTCTCTACTGCTTTCATCACCATTTTTTGGCATCCTGCTGTATTGCCTCTCTGCCCGCCCTTGCTTGTATATTTGCTCCTATGCAATTCCTGTGCTAGCAAAAACATCTAGCCAGGCCCACTCATAAATGGTTCCAAGCTCACGTGGGATTTGCTTGAATGTCTTTTGCCCTGTATCTATCTCCTGCATTGAGTAGTGCTATTTACTTTATCCAAAGAAGTTGTTTCCACTATCAGTGGACCTGATTTTCATCCTGATGACATTATTTGCCAAATCTGACCATCTATCTCTGAATAAAAATTTCTGCCCTCATACCTATCTAAAACATGGATCGATGATTATCTTCCTCCTGCCCTTTTATTTACAGATACAGATCTCCAATCTCAACATCTGATCTACTGTCACTGACTCACTATAATTCTACATGGAAAATCTACTTCCTCATCTGCACTGAGCCACGGACAACCTATTGCTTCAGATACATCATTGAACCTGTTAAGTAGATTAGTCTTCCGCTTCTTAACAGCTTAAGCTTTTGAGATGCATTGGCTAGTCAAACTTTACACCAGAGCCGCACCAGGTCAAGAGTTCAAGCCCCAGGGAGGGAGGCACTGTTCCCCTAGTTCATGTGGGCACGCACATATCACATGGGTAGGCGAGGCACACGTGCGTTGTGAATGCGAACAGTGTCCTGTTCGAGGGCGGGTGTTAATTAGATTAGTCTTCCACTTCCTAACAGCTTAAGCTTTGGAGATGTATTGGCTTGTCGGACTTTAGAGAACCGATCCATCTTCAACTGTCATCCATTTTAATCCAACTGTTCTTGTCTTGCAAACTCCAATTGCTCCTCTAGAGCACCTCGAATTTGGGATATATTCATTAAGATAATTATGTTAAGTTTATGAGAGATAACCATGTTACAAAATTTAATTAGTTGTTCATGATTATATGAAGCCGATCTCTTAAGATCTTGATTAGATTTAGGCTAGGACAGATCTTATACTGCACTCAATAAATATGTGGTTTCTCTCTTAATAATAGACATTTTTACGAAATTACTCCAAAGTTAGTTATTGTAAAAGATGAGCACCACAATACCATAAATGTAATTTCCATAGGCCCCCAGTATTTTCTTTGCTGCTTCTCTTTATGCAGAAAAAGAAAACTTTTGGGGTATGTCTGGAACAGAGTTAGTGGTACATGAGGTTAATGGCAATGAGAGTGCAATAGCACCATTATTTTCAAACAAGTTTAACCACTGTTTCATTAATCATTGGGCAGAAAGCACCCATTTCTTGGTATTATCCAAAAAAGGGGAGGGCATACATCCCAGGTTTACACCAAACAAAATAACAGTGAAGACCTTTTCATTTGCCAGCAATTTGACAGTCCCCTGTGATGAACAGGCCCTTTGAGTAGATCAAGAAAATTAATTCCTAGGTATATTGTAGATTTTATATTCTCTTTTTGGTCTTATTTTCTAGCCACTATATATATGCCTCTCACAAGTATTGAATTACAGTTCCACTCTCACACAGCTACCAAAAAGATCTAAATTTTGAATAACAAAAGAAAAAATTGAAATAGACAAAAGGGACAAAATAAACCTTTGCACATGTTAAATGTCCTGATTTCTTTATATATATATATATATATGCTATATGTTACACTGCCAACTTGTTCCATCACAAATTTAATAATCACCAATGCACATCTGAGATTTAGAAAAGTAGCACAGATATAAGCAATAATAATTTCAAGTGTATCTATATAAGAGGATTTAAAACGAATCCAAAAAAAATAAAAAAATAAAAGAGTAATTAAAGGGGAATAAGCCTGTGTCAGGAAAGAATTTAGAACAAATTGCAAACTTACCTCAGCACATGCTTTAGGGAGAACCAAACGACCAATTCGACCCGCATCACTAGCACTCAGAACCTTCTCAAATAATGGAACAATTGTAGAGTTCGAACTTGAAGATAATAGAATCAAGGAATAGCAATATGATGAGGTATTAATTTAGAACATTTCAAAGTGCCGTAATTAGATTTGGGGAGTCCTATGCAGCTATGACGCCAACAGCATTTTCATTTCATAAAGTCTCTCCCTATAAAATTTATTTAAAAAATTTGGAAGATTGGAATATAACTTGCTTTGCAAGGAGAACCCATAAAATGGCAAGGCCCCAGCCAATCTACTTGAATGGGGCAATAAAAGTCTGAATTAGGGAAGGAACCTAAGGAAAAATGTTCTCCTACGAGTGGACTGCATGTGCAGTCCAGCTCTATGGGGCCCACTTGGGCCCTTCTTTGAACAGAGCAGCCCATTTGATAATCTTGTCATCCCATGATCTAGCATCAGGCCAAATTTTACATTCATTGTACCTTCACTCACCATTGGATTGAATCTCACAAAATCATATGATTAAGACACCATTAAGCTGATAATCTGGTGGGGCTGATTTTTTGGCTCCATCTTGTCCAATAAGAAGACTTTCCATCTGCCCCAAACCAACCCCCCCCCCCCCCCCCCCCCCCCCCCCCATTTGATAGACATCCATCTAAGTGGGCCCCGCAAATTGGACTGCATATAAGCATGTAGTCTGCTCGTAGGAGAACATCCTCCATGACCTAAGATATTATAGTGAAAGCCTATAAATCAGACAGCTTTAAGAACAAACTGATCTAATATCAAGTTAAGAACAAACTGATCTAGTATCAAGTTACTCAAATGGAACTTTAGAATAAATGTGGATACTCTCCAGATATTTGCTGCAGTTCTTGATCTGTAATCCTCGGCCAATAACGTGGAAGCAACTGATTCCGCCCCCTTCCTTCGCCAGGTGGCCTCGCCACTCGTATCTGTGAAACTGCATCCTTCGATGTCTCCAAACCAGTGCCAGAGCTCATCTTTGGGGGCTTGGGCAAAAGGTGTCGAGACCTTTGCCCTTGTTGAAAGGGATATAGAACTTTGTTCTGCTCCCTTCCTTCAGCACCATGAAGGGCCATCACAAGATTTGGCGTTCCTGAGTTATAGGATGCTTCCACGAAGTTGCTGGGGTTAGAAGTCACCAAGGACATACTCAAGCATGCATGAGCCAGTGTTTCATGCATATCTTTTTCTCCTTTGCTGTCTTTTCCATAATCTCTTTTAACAGCTTGAGATGCCCCAACTGTAACTTGATTTATATGTGAAAAGCCTGTGCTTCCCACTTTCCGGATAGGAAGCATGACTTGCTCTCTTTTGATATGCCCAAGAGAGCTGTTGATGCTATCATTTTGAGTAATAGCCAGTCTGACCTTATCAAGAGAATCATCATCCACCTTAAACTCTGCTGGAGTAGTTTGAAGTTCAAGAATGTTTTCTGCTTCTGATGTATGGAGTTCATTCATCTTCTCATCTATTAGACTTTTTCCAGGAAAGGAAAGAGCCCTCTGAGAAGATTGCGATGTTGATTCTTGTAGGACATCACTTGGAATCTGCATATAGAAGTTTCAGAGGATTCAAAGAAGAATCTGAAGACGAGAATAAATGCATTCCAAAATTGTCTTTCAAAGAGGATTCGAAATTAATGATTTGATGTGCTAATGATTAACATTGACAAACAAGTACAATCTTCCAAATATCCAACATTGTTTCAGAAAGAATGTTTTAAAAAGATAACAAGCGTGACAAAAGATTTTCCAACACATTCATGGTTGAGTGATCTTGGGCACGTTAGTATCACACACATGCCGGGGGATCAATCCCTGGCTCTTAAGTATCACTCACTCTTGACCAATAGTAGTCCAACTTAACGACAAAGAAGAAGAAGGGCGAGGAGGAGGAGAAGGAGAAGGAAAATTCATCATTTTTAGCTTTATCCCATTGGTCTGGGTTCAGTTCAATGTGTTCTACTATTGAACTCTAATAATAAGCACTGTCCACATTTTCTTTCTCAAAAATAATTATTTGAGGCATGACTCTATGAATAATTGACAATAACGAACAAGTAAAATATTCCAAATATCAAATGTTGTTTGAGAAAGATTATTTTGAAAAGGCTAAGAATGTTTGGTTAGTGACAAACAAGTATGATCTTCCAAATTCCGGTGTTGTTTGAGAAAGAGTGCTTTGAAAGGGCTTCAAGTGTGAATAAAAACTCTTCATCATCTTATCTTTAACCGATCAATCTGGATTCAGCTTCATGAGGTATACTTAAAATAGAATGTCGATATTTTTTTCCTCTCTATAACTTTGTCTGCCTGAGCGTGGGTGCATGTCTATGAGTGATGCATGTGTTTGTGCAAAGGAGTGCACGTTAGACTTGGTGGCAATGAGAAAAGGAATGAATATACAAGAGAAAGACACACTATCTTCTGAAAGGAGTTTCAAAAATTCTACAACATGCATTCACTGGAAAACACATCAAAATAAGGGGTACCATTTCCAACTAATAATATTTTAAGTATGAATAAAATTAAGAGCATCAATCAGCCGGGTCTGGGCTGCAACAGGGTCAATCCAACTCCAAACCAGTGATATTGTCCAGGTCCAAACCCTTATGAGGCTAGATTTCCTAGAGATAAGTGCAAATTGAAATTAACCAGACCAAAGAATGACAGCCCAATACAGTGTGCAGCTTCAGTTACCATGGCCCAACATGTGTTCATCGTAGATTATAGAAACATTTGATTAGCACATATTCTGCCAATAATGACCTATTACAAGAAGATCGGCAGGCCAAGAAACCTTGACCAAATCAGACTAGTAACTAATGGGCCTTAACTTCTAGAGTTTAGACCCAACCAGACTCATGAAGCCGGGGTCTGGCCCGAGACTGATGCGGCAGGCCGTGCCCCAAGAGTGCACATATGAACCAAAGCCCACACCGTAGCATTCCCTAAGCCCAATGTAACAAACAGTTAGCACATTTGAAAACAAAAGCAGAACAAATGCAGCTTTGCTTATTGACCCAGCAACTTGAGCCATAAGATGTATTGCAAACATTCTATGACTATAGATCTTACAGAAGAAGGTTTCGCGTTCTTCACACAGTTAAGGCATTCTATTCCTCCGCTATCTAGAAGCTCAAGTGATGACTTCGAGGCAATACAACCACAATGGAGACGCTGCCATTACCCATTTTAATGAGATCAAGCACATAACAGATTAAAGGGAAGAAAAAGAAAACCTAGAAGACAAAAGGAAGTGTCTACCACTGGATTACCTTGCCACACGAATTGCATTCCCTCCAACCAGATTCATTTAAGTGAAACATGTCACAGAAGATTAATTTCTCATATGCAGACCTGGATCCATACAAATAAAATCAATACAAGAAAGAGAATGGGAAAAAGATACTGAATTTCTATCAACAGTCATATAGCTCTACAATTTAACATTTTGTTTTCTGTTATTCAAATGTTATCAGCATCTACCCCCCACCAACATATGGGGGGGGGGGAGAGAGAGAGAGAGAGAGAGAGAGAGAGAGAGAGAGAGTTCCATCAGAGTGGACTGCATGCTAATCATATGTGGTCTAGCTCTATAGGGCCCCACCTTTGAGCAGTCTCCCCCTTCACCCTCACTAAACCACCCCCCATCTCCTTGAAATTTCTCCCTTTCGATCATCTGTAACTCCCTCTCCAAAAAAAATAACTAAATAAATAAATAAAGAATTACGCCAATGACTTGGCACCACTTATGATGCCCGGATGCAGATACAAGTACGAACATATACAAGGGTCGGGGACATGACTCCAATAATTAATTTTTTTTAATAATGACATGACCCCAATGATACGGATACTGCTGTTCTAATTTTTTCATTAGAACGCTTTTGAACTTAGAAATTAATACTGTGCTTTCCTTTCTAACATTTTTTATGTAGAGAAGTAATGGTGCTGAAAGGATTTTCAGGGGAGTGACCATGATTAGGCCTGTCAATTGAGCTTGTTAAAATGGGTACCAGGCCCGGCCCAAGCCTAAAAATACAAGGCTTTTAAAAAAAAAATTTGAGCCCTGCGGGATGGGCTTAGACAATGATTTTAAGCCCGGCCAAAATGAGACTAGGAATGGGCAGAACAAGCCCAGCCCGTCAAGGCCTGGCCCGGCCCACCCATAAGCACATTTCACTCATTTTTAATAAACTTGTAGGTGAGGAGAATTGTGGTGAAGGAAAAATTAAAGTAATCTATTGAGGTGAAGTTTTCCACCTCATGATTCATGTTTGTTTTGACCAAGTGTTATTCTCGTAATCTTTTTAGATTTTATGAAATATCTTATTGGCTGATATTTAAACTCTTCTAAGAGCAAATTAGGTGATGATATAATTTTATGACAGGATAAATTCAATTCTTGATTTAGATTTCTGTTCATTTAAGATAGTTTAATGTTATCTGATTTCTATTATATAATTTTATGACAGGATAAATTCAATTCTTGATTTTAGATTTCAGTTCATGTAGGATAGTTTAATGCTATCTCATTTCTACTAATTTTTCAATCAAAGGGAACTTATGCAAAACTTAAGCAGTAAAGGATGTTAAACAATCCTCTGACTTACCATACAAAAGTAAACACCAATTTGTGGGTCCCATCACAGAGACAAAGCATATAGGTAATATATAATATATGTTATAATTTGTTTTGGTTGCTTTTGGGGCAGCTTAATGATTCATGAGGAGAATGGTGTCCCTTTATTTAAAGTTATTTTTTAAAGAACCAAGACATTTCACTAATAGGAATTGTGGAGAATAAAGTTGAATAAACTTGTCTAGCTTATATTCAACCCTGGCCCGGCCCAGGCCCGCACAGGACTGGATTTGACGTATGCCCATTCAATTTAGGGCCAGGATTGGACAACCCCCGGCAGGCCCATCCAATATTTGGGACGGGATTGGAAAGCCCAAGCACATGCCCGGCCCGGCCCGACCCGACCCATTAACAGGCCTAGGGCCCATGACAGTAGAAGATCTTATACCTAAAGTGATACAGAGAATTGCCATATGGGTTCCCTCAAGGAGTGAGTTTGATGGATTGAAAATTGAAGGCATTTTGCATAATTGGGTGGCTTCTTTGGGATGTGGGTCAATTAAGGAGAGAAGCATTGGGTCGGTCCCCTCCTCCCCATGGATAACGGGGGTTGAGGAGTGAGCTCCACCCGAGGGGGAGTATTGAAAAGTATTTATACTACCTCTACTAACGCCTCGAGGTTTTGGTATGAATGGTTAGGGGTTCCCAGGAGGAATTTAAGATGGTATCAGACCCAACCGGTAAAAAATTCGAATCCCAGGAAGAATGACTCGGCGCAAAAAAAATGGGTGACGCAAGAAGTGCGCCGACCACGACCAGGTTCCACCTAAGGTGGAGTGTTGAGGATTGGGCCCCACCCGAGGGAGAGTATTGAAAAGTATTTATGTCGTCTCTACTCGAGGTTTTGGTACGAATGGTTAGCTAAAAAAATTTAAGAACGAAACCAAGGGAAGGCCAGGTCTGCAAGAATGGGTTGTGTGCTCCAGAATAGTGAAGGGGCTATTCTGGCAATGTTTTCTAAGCATCCTAGCATCCAGAAGTCCAATGAGGCAAAAGCTAAGCTATTTTAAAAACTCTTTGGATTTTTGTGCCCAATTGTCCTCTTTAGTGAGTTCCCCTTGGAGATGTCAATGTTATTTTAATGAGATCAAGTCCTTGTTTTATATGGTTCATGTTGCGTTCAAGCATGCAAGGAGGTCAGCTAATGCATTTGCAAATGCTTTTACTAAGAAAGGAGTGGATAGATCTTCTCATTTGGTTGGTTTATCTTTATGATCTTTTTCAATGGGATATTTTGTTCTTTTGCTTCTTTGGTATAATTCTTGTGTACCATTGTAGCCTTTTCTTTTTGTTTGTTTGCTTTGTTCGCTTTTTGTAATCCTCATTCTTCAATCAAATCCTTCATTACAGATTAAAAAAAAAAAGTGTGTGCAGTGTTGGTTGTGATGGGTTTCCTAGTGGAAAATGAGGACGAAGATGGCTCAAAAGATGCATGGAAAGTTTATCTAAGGTGACTGAGAAACATTTACCAATGGATCTATTAGTGATATTGGGCAAACTCGCATGACCCAGTAATCAAAAGAGACCAGCGATGTATAATACTGTCAAGTTCTTGATCTCAAAAAAACTGGGAAATGAAATTCGGGAATGTATTGTAAATCATCCTTCCCAGACAGGTCTCAGATATTCACTATTGGTGATAGACTCATCCAACATCAATTGGGACCCTCAATTGTTCATATTTAATAACTCATGGATGGAAGTACCAAGATAATGGTAGAAGAACTTTGATGTTAAAGGGTGGATACGCAATGTGGTTAATGAATAGAGCATGTGGTGACAGGGAACATAACCATTTACAGGGATAAGAGGAAATGCAGATATCACAAAGCCAAACCCAAATAAATGAGATAATGCTCCAAGTACAAAAAAGAGATTGACAATGACTAGCAGTTCATCAATTGGATTAATAGACTTTTCTGCCCTTAAACATTTGCTGATTGGCCCTTCAGGTGATCAATCTGGATCATTTACAATTGAATCAATCTCTAATGTTCCATTGCACACAATGCTAAACCTTTCACGCGGACATAGGCTAGATCCTGGTAGTAAAAACTACTGACATACATACAAGAGAAAGCATAATGAGCATTGGGAGCTTGTGAATTAATAGTGGTTTATACATATGCTGGATATTTGCACGATCCAAACCATTCATCTATTGGGTCCAACCCTGGATGGGCAACATGGATAAATTACACTCAATTAGTTGATTACAGCTGCTGATTGGAGGATTTTTCGCCCGATAAATGTTAATTGTTGGCGCAATTTTTCTATAACCATCCTACAATCATCAAAAAAATCCTCCAATCAAGCATCTCTGACCATCTCACCAATGTACACATGACATACAACTCATCCATGGTGGGCCACCATACACACGATCGATAATATATTCACAATAATGAAATTATTGTTATCATTATCATCACTGATAGATAATATTATCGTTACTAATAACAATACAATAGTAAAAGTGGCCATAACAATAGCAGAAGCGGCGAGAGTAAAAGGAAACAAGGAACCATTTTCGCCACCAAAATAGCTAACAGAATGCCAACGAAGGCCTTACAAAGAGAAACTGCAAACCAACGTTCCTATTAATATAAAGAATACCAAATCACGACATCCAAACAGACCCATGAAGAAATTCATGAAAACAAAAACCCACATCCCACAAAATAAAAAAATAAATAAAAATGAAAAGTACAAAATCAAAACTCACGCATCAAATGAAACCCGAGACACCCCACAACCCACCCAACCAAAAAACCTGCACAAATCCCAGAACCCCACATCCAAAACCCACCAAACAAAAAGCCCAAAGCAGAAAATTACCCGCACTTGTCGCAGAGATTCGCAAATCCACCAGATCTCAGCTCCCACCCCCTCTTCCATTCGGTCGCCGACGTGGCGCCGCATGAAGCATTCATACAAGTTCTCGTCCCCATAACTCCAATCAATCTCTCTCAAATCTGCATATAACATGAGAAAAACAAAATCAAATCAGATAAAATCCGATATCTCAAAAACCCCACCTAAACCCAAAAATCAGTAGAGAAGGAGGGATGAGAAGATACCATCTTTTTCCCTCCTGGAAAAAAGAGATCTTTCCGCGTTTTCCTTTCATTTCCGGATCCTCTGAACCAAACCCAAGTTTTCGTTCAGCTTTTTTCTTCAGAGATTTCTGGCTGCAGTTGGAATTCCGATACAGAGAGGTGTTTTTTAGGTGGAGTTTCGGGTAACGGAGAACTGTAGCGGAACCAGATCGGAGAGGGGAAGAAGAAGGAAGAGAGGGGTGCGTAAGTAAGAACGCATGCAAGCCCCTGAAATTGCTGTGTACTAAAGAAAACACAAGACAGAGGAGTGGTGGGGACAAGGACATCGTAACCTGCGCTATAGGCGCTTTTTAGCATCTCTGGACTCTGGACTTGGACTCCGGTTCATGGTGGATGGAAAAAATGTGTGGACAGCTTATTGGTGATCAGAACCGTCCGATGAGGAGAGGGTCAGACCACCTACTTTAGTCATTTGTAATTTGGGGAAGGACAGAAGGTTCTCTGTTGTTTTGGTCAGACCCACCAAGTGAGATTGTAAAAGTATCATAATCTATTGTTTTTGGCCAGATCCACCGAGTGAGGTCATAAAAGTATAACAACCGTATTTATCATATATGATTATTTTTTTAACTGTAATTCTATTGGTTAGAAACGTATATAGTTATCTAAATATAATATACGACTTTGAATGTATAATGTTATAAGACACTTTACAAATGTTAAAAAATTGCTAGAGAAAAATGGGAGACTTCAGATTGAAAGTTTTAACAGTACTTTGTATTGGTTATGATGATGTTTGAGGATACGAACTATTTGCTGTGAAGTTTCCCAAAAAGATCGGAAGGATGGTTTGCTAAGAGAGAGAATTGTTTGGGGTTGGATACTATTGGAAAGTGAAAGCTGATTTGAGTTGTAAAGCATTAAATATATTTTATAAATTCAAAAATGCATATAAATTAATATTACAATCATTTTCATAAAATGGATTTTATTTTCTTTTTGATATGGTGATGATGGTCTTAATCTCAGTTGCATTCGAAGATATTGTGATATTATTGTGGAAGTACCATTTCAATCTTCAGATGAATATTGAATTTTTTTTATCAAGATATTTTCAAATATCTTCCTGCTGTGTTATAAAGAGCCATTGATAAAGTACCAAGTAGATTTTGTTCAGTGATCCAGGTCACTTCTTGATGCCTTGGCAGACATACCCCACGTGTCCTAAAAAATTCCACGTGATTAAAGCCCTCTAAAAAGATTAGACAAGCTCTTAATATAGAAAAGGTCAGGATTGATGGTCATCCCACAAGTGCTCTTATTTTGGGCTGCACCTTGTCCAAACAAGTTTCCAAAGCAATGTGTGGTTGCATAAATTTTTTTTTTTTCTAGTAGAGCAGAGTTGCAAATGGACAACCAATTATTCACGTACATAAAACCTCCAATTTTATATCTAATAGAAAGTTGAATTTAGATCAAAATTTATGGATAAAGGATTCAAAACATTCTATGGAACCAAATCCTTGTGCATGTTTGTGTAGCCCATTTCCGTTGAAAAGTGGACGGTTTTCTGCGGAAAACCTACTTTTCATGCGTTTGGTGCGGTAGTTTTTCACGGAATCACTTTTTTGCCACATCAGCCTTTTCCTTCATTACCATGGAAATGGACTTCCTATGGGGGGCATGGGAAGTCTATTTTCATAGAAAATCAGCCCCCCTTTATAAACTCCATTTCCTACCCATATTTTATGCAACACCCAACCCATAGGAAATAGTTTCATGAAGCTCTAATGCCCGTCAAACAATAACCCTCTTCTGCCCGTATCTTTACAAAAAAAAAAAAAAAAACTTGACCACTAAACAGTAAATACTAGTTTTCCGTAAGGAATCCGCATCTACACCAAACAACATTACCACCAATTTATCGAGGAAAAACTTTTTATACCAAACATGAATTTTTAGCTTATCCGGAAAACATTTTCCGAGGTATTTAAAAACCATAGAATTTGATGATGTGGCAAATTCTTCATTCCGAGGTATGTTCAAATTAGAGAATTCCAACAGGAGGACACAGTAATATTTTACAAATTAAAAGTAATATAGGTTTAACAGGGTCTAAATATCTTGAGTTGAATATAATAATTCATGCAGCTTTAATTGTATACCATTTCGTCATTTTATGTATATATTTAAAAAAGATTAAAAACTATTTTATCTAATTATATGAATGCACTCTATGTCTTATTTCGGATACGAATGTGGAATTGGATCCATTCTTTTAAGTCAATACCAGAAATGAATACAACATGTAGATTTCATGTCAAAACTGTATTCTTCAATTATAATAATAATAAGAAGAAGGAGACTTATATGAAAGGACGGGCAGAGAGGTTTATACTTTCTCTGTTTCTAATGAGATGAATAGGAATTTTTACACGGATTACAAGGGAGCCTTACCAGTTACCAAACACTAGGTACTATCAGCATGATCTTATTTTGGTACAATGATGGTTGATGGCAGTTCAAGTTCGGAATGGAAGAGGTAGGGCTAAAACTGTACCCGCCTTTGACCCATGTGAGAGTTAAGTGTCAGGTCGAAACACTAGTTTTTTGTTATTTAAAATGATAAACTTGCATTCTATACTTACTAATACAAGGTTGTTGATTTGAGCCGACTACCCCTTGATTCAACTCTTTCGTATGTGATCTACCTACAAGACTTCTTAAATTCATTGGTCAAGGTATACTAATAAGGCCTAATCTTCTCCTGCGCTCCTATGCTCTATAGTCCATCTAAATCAATTTTAATCATCAAAGGGTACGACCAAATTGAAGGGAATTCAGTGTGAGCGGAAAAAAAAATTTCTACTCAAAGAACGTATAAATAGTTACAAATGTAGTAGGACAATGCAAGAGTTGTCAAAATCCAAACCTAATTGACAATTAATACCTGCTTCAAATCCTTAAAAATACAAGTAAAACCCACCCAAAGTGGCTGGGTCAACTGGTCAAGTCATCGGCTGCTATCCCTAATTAAGTTTAGTTCTATTGATGGTCATGATTAATTGTAAGAAATGACATCCATGACTATGGACTATGCATGGCGTGTCAGTCTCTGGTCCGCCCCACATCGTCCACCACGGCGCACGCAGCGCACGCAGGTCACCCAAGCTGCGGGCTCACAATATGGAACTGTGCTCCTGCAGATCACGGTAACCGTCTCCATGTCCCGAAAAACACCTTATCCGAGGTCCTTTCCCTTCTTGACCCGAACGAACCCGTTGCGTCTTTGATCGCCCACGAACAATACACGTAGACATGACGTATGCCTCCAATCAGTCGACGTTGCACTTGATGTGTGGCTCAGATCACATCCGCGTGGACCACGCGGGCAATCTCAGGTGGGCCCAAATCCCGAGTGGACTATCACACGCTTTCCATGAGTGGGGTGTGTGTAAATCACCATGGGTAGGGCCCACTTACTATTGATTAAAACCGTTAAAATTAAATTTTAATCTCCTCTGCTAGCATATTTATCAGGATTTGATCCCACGGTGAGATTTAATACACGTTCGACAATGGAATTAACAAAATATTAAGCATTACCATCCCTGAGCATAAACTGCATTAAAAATCACGAAATCGCAACATTTGGACAATTAGTAGTGAAACCAAAGAAATTCAAATATATAATAATCCAATCCATTCGATTTGCATGTTGTGTACCGTTGAATTTGTGGATCGCCCACAAGTAATCAAATCACCAAAAGATACAAGATTTTGCAGCGATTTCAGTGGTGTTGTCCTGTGAAGTAAAATAATGGGGAAGCAAATAGATGTTTCTTTCACCAACCCCCACGACGACGTGATTAGCTTGAGATTTAGATTAAATTATTCACATGAGTTGGCCATAATAAGAAGTCAATAACCTCGAGATTATTAGTAAATGGATCACGAGATAATCAAGCGATTAAAAAAACAATTAGGAATCTTAAGCAGCATTTAAAAATTGGATAAACAGCATCACGTGATTCCCTGCACCCCAGTGCATAAAGAGCATCATAATCAGAATAGTTAATGTTAACGTGGTTCACAAACAATGAATGTTTCCAAAAGATAGCTGTGTGATGAATCATTTCCCTCAAAGAACCTATTGCAACTTGCAAAGTGCATTGAACTCATGCATCTTGTGGAGATCCTCTACCGTTCTTTGATGCATAAAGATTTACCCTAATCCTTTCTGTTAGAAATATGTTGATAATGAGAGGTGCTAAGCTGAGTAAATGATAGTTTAAAGGGCCGTACGTGACATATTTGAAGTCTAATGACAAGTCACGCAAAGTTGTTAGAACAATCTGTTTGTTTGCATAGAGTTGAATTCCTGAGAGTTTATAGTAAAATAAACTCCCGTAAAGAGACGATGGGTGAAATGTATACGGTGGATAAGTATATGAGACTTGTCTTTGATTCATTGGATAATGATCAAGAAGTCATTTACCATTTAAAATAATATAATTGTCATTGATAGATCTTAGCTTTGGATCTTCAATTAAAGCCACTTTGATGGGAATACATTTCAAAAAATTTATAAGAATTTAATGTCATGTCTATTTATACATAGGAATTAAAAACATAGGGTAATTAAGAATGGAAATTAAAGTTGAGTTTTCAAAAATTAATGTTTTATTTAAAAGAAATCAAATAAAAAAAAAAGCTGATATTTAATGCTCATTTTTAAATTTTCACTTTTGATCTTTATTTTCAACCGCAATATATATATTCAATTCTTATACTTTTTAATATAAACAAACATGTCCTCCTTTGGTGTTTTTATTTTAATGTTGTATATTTACAGATAGTATGGCATGCGTCACACTTAAATGAGATAAGAAAGGAAGGGACAGCTAGATATGATGAAGATTTTAGTGGGGCTCACCCAAAGTGATGGAAACGTCAATGAAGCCCATCAAACAATGGATATGTGATGGTGCCATCCAAATAAATGACATTGATGGTTGAGATTGGGACCCCCGGAATTATCAAAATCATGATAGATGTTGGTGCGAAGGAATAATCATGTAGAGTATGTGTCGGGGTGGGCAGCCTTGAGGTTCAAGGGTATGGTCCCAGTCCAAATTGGACTCATTTGTTAATAAATTGGAAATCCGTACAAACACATGAATCTTGTCATACATTAAAAACAAAGATCATACCATAAAGTTGGTTTGTAAAGTTTAATCAATCTTCATTATTTTGCACAGAGAAGTGAAAATATCATGACCCTTAATCATCTGTAGTAATCGAATGATTAATCAAATCGTACACTTGCAATTGTGTGCACTAATTGGAACTTTTCGATCAGGCGGGCCGTCATACAGATTATTGAGGACCATTAATCAAATGGTTAAAAAAATCCCAGCTGTTAATTCAGTACATTTTGAGGGAAAGAATCTTGAAACAGTCCTTTTCTATCCGAAATGATTTTAACCTGCCCTGGTAAGTTGGATACTTGATTATACATTAGATAAACGGTTCTATTCTAACTTAGATGATTTATTCACGCATGCTGAGTAGAAGGTCGGCAAGGAACCATCACTTCAGCTGCTAGCAATCATCTTAAATTGCGATGGCTGGTGGATATGTGAAGGGGAATTTACATATAACCACCTATACATATTTATGGTTGGATAATTATTTGAGTTAACCGACTGTTGACCCTCCCGAGTCATCTCGTTTTGATTGAGAACCAAGTCAAATACAGGGAAGACTCGCCCGAGTCATCTCATTTTAATTAGTTGTTTGCATTGTGACCCATATAAGGTCAATCTAATTTTAAATAACTAAACTTTATTAATAGGTGATTATGAACGAGGTTTGGAGTCAGCAATTTAAAAATGATGTCCAAAATATAATTTGAACCGATATTTGATATTTGGACCAACAAATTAGGTAATATGCAATGTTTTTCTTTTATTTTCCTTGTTGGAGTACCCTTTGCATATATAAACTTATTAATTGGAATTGATTATCATGAATGCATGTAAATCTATTTACATTTTATAAATAATTGACTCATTTTTTAATGTTTTTAAAACTATTTTGAAAAAAACATGACGCTCCCCGAGTCTCTGCATTAAGTCTATCTGAGTCAATATTTTTTTGCACTGTACGAGTCGAGTCCATATCACAATACTTGCCTTCTTTACAAATAATGACCTCTATCAATGTAAATTTTTCGCTCAACCACCTTGGCAAAAACTAGTTTTTGACCATTAATGAAATTCAACGCGTTTTGTTGTAAAAAAGTGAAAAAAAAATTTTGAGTGGGCATCTTCTAACGGGAATTTCATGTATTGTTTTTTTTTATGTCAATGTCATGGAGCATTTTATGCTCTTTATTTGATTGCTAGAATGCTAAGATATCATTATGAACCCCTTCAAAAGTCACTTCTAGCCTTTTTAAAATTTTCAAATTACAGCATTTTGAATAGAGATTTTTGTATATAAACCCCTAAGGCTTGTAGAATTTGTAAATAGGCCCCTGAAGTTTTAGTATTTGCAAATAGGCTCCTGTATTTTCATTTTAATACTTTCCGTGTCCCCAAAATTAATAGTCTTCCAACCACTATAGATTTTTAGAGCAAAGTGACACTTTCATCTATCTCTTTCATCATTGTATGTAAATTTTCAAAAGCTTGGACTCAAATTTTTTTATAAAGCATGTACCATTATCAATTGCACTTAATGAGATAGAATAACCCTACATAATTCACTTTTTTTTTTTTTTTTTTATCAATACAGGGCTCATTTCATTAAATTCAAATTGATCATCATGACAGTCAAGACATGTACTTATAACTGGCTATGATTTATCCAATTCATACATGACCCACTATTGGATTGATGAAAGTTTCAAAATATATGATTATACTTCATGTGTAGGGTGTGTAAAATAAATATTAGGGGAATGCGAATATGTAAAACACACACACACACACACACACAGAGAATTTGCAGGGCGGTATTTGGCTCTATGTAATAGGGGAAGGGGCCAATGTAAAAAAAAATAAAAATAAAAATAATTTATAGAATTTGCATGAGGGAAAGGGGGAAATTTAAACTTTTTTCATATATGGGTGGGGGCTTCAGTCCCTAGGCCCTTGTACCTGGGTTCACCATTGGTCATGCGTATGAGAGAGTTATTGAGAAAAAACATTGAGATTTGAGATAAAATAATGGTATTTTTGTAAATAATAATATACTCGTTTTTATTTAATGGATGTAAGTTCAAAGCTATCATTTATATAAAAATCTAAAACAAATCTCATGGTGGCTGCCCATTCTTCTTAGAAATATTGATTTTTGGGACATTGAAGGTATTAAAAAGAAGAAGCAGGGGCCTATTTACAAATACTAAAACCTCAGGAGCCTATATACAAGTCCTACAAACCCTTAGAGGGGTATATACAAAAAGCTCTTTTGAATACTAGAACGTACTAAAGATTTGTAAAACCATGGGAGGAGAACATTTGGTGAAGAATTCATAATTTCCCTTTGTGTGAGTTTTTTTATTTATAGCAAATGATAAGACGCTCAAATGTTACCCAACAGTTGAAATTCCTAGTTTGAATAATGAGATACCAAAAAGTTGCCTTATGAAATGCCACTTTTAGCCTATAAAATGATCTAAATTATAGTTTCCAAAATGATACTATGTACTTGAGCATTGGTGAAATCAAACGGAGGAAAGCATTTGGGGCTTGTTTGTTTGGAGATATTTTTTATACAAATTCATTATATTGGGAATTTGCGACAACAATAACAACTGTTGTCCATCAACAATTTTAAATTCCTCATTTGAGTGGATAGAAATTATAAAACCAACCTTGTGGAATGTTGGCCCGTAAAATTTTCAAATTTTCAATTTGCAAAATGTTACATTGTCCTTGAAAATTTGTGTGATACCAAGTGGGGATGGCAATTGGGGAGTTCATATTTTCTTTAAATAAAATGAGAGATTGACTTTTTTTACTTAAAAAAAAAAAGAGATTATATTTGAAAATTTATTCTTTTTTATAGAACTCCTCTTCCTTTCTTGCCTCTCAAAGTAACCATTTGCTTGAATCCACTTTACAAGTAAATTACCTGAAAAGGCCCAACTTCATAAAACCTCCTTATAAGAATTTTCAAAAATAATGCAAACAAACAGGCCTTGTGGAATTCAAAAATAACAAGCCGGAGTTGTCAAAGTTCCAACAAACAAATAGGCCCTTAGATAAGAAACCTGATTCAAATAAAGTCAGATGAGATGGGATTATGGGAAATTTTTATCTTTTTAGCACAAAATACATTATTTTGTCAATTGACAGGAACTGGCCTTCGAGCTGAGGCCAAGGTGGTTGCATCTTGAACGAGCCTTTTAAATTAGCAAAGGTGACTATTTGTAATATAAAAGAGAAAATTAGCTAGTTGTAATTGCAACAGAAACAGGTGTATATGTAAATTTCCAAAATGTAAAAGAGGCTTCCTACCATATTGGTTTTTTTTTTCTTTTTTTCTTCTTGGGAGATGGCTTCCTACACTGTTAGTCTTTCAATTCAGAACTTCATAATCACCTGTCAAATCTGAACGGTTCAAATATCAGTACCAGACGACATAGGTAACGCAAGAAATAAATTCACATCATAGTTAATGGGCTCAACCTTTCAAGTGTCTTGAATAACCAAATTATTTGGCTGATTTTATTGGCCAATATCTAAAAACATGCAAATAGGGACCAACAAAATTGTTGTCTGCTTTGTAGATGACCACCAACTTATGCTCATTGATTACACAGTATGAAAAGAAAATGATCAACGGTCCAGATTTTGCTGGAAAATATAAATAGGGCATTGAAATGCCTTTTGGGAAATTTGATAGCAACCGGGACCACCCACCCAGGAGTTTGCACTCAGGATCATGTCAATTTATTTTTCTTTCATATAAAGTTGTTAGACTCGTGCGCCAGGGATTGAGGGGTTAGAGAGATAAGATTGATCCCTTTTTTTCATATATGGGTCTATCATGAGTGGATATTTCATCACTCCCGTGTCTCTTGTGATATGTGGGGCTCTAGCAGCTGGTGTGCATAGTATGACCCTGCAAACCGGTTCCGCATAAATATTACCCATATATTTTATACATATATTTGAGAAATATCAGTATGTTTTGAATTTTGGTGTTTTTTACTGGGATATTATCAATAAATGCCTGCAATAATAAAATAAGGAGGATTTTACTCAAAAGTCCCAAAATATCGCCATTTATCCTGAAAGGTCATCGCAAATTGTGTAACACAAGATCCTCTCACCAACTTTTTATATATTTTTATACTTTTTTCTGATAGCGATACCATGGGCGACGCTGGGGTCGCTCGTCATAACATCTCCTAATGTCTTCTTCTTCCTCTCCTCCTCCTATTTCTCTATCTTGTCCCTTTGCTCATCTTCTACTTCAGATGATTGAGAATCTCAAAGATGTATCAGCTTTGACAAGAGCCCATAACTTAGTTTGAGAACTAGTAAATTGTTGTGATATGTAGTATTGACCTTCATCCTGTTCCTTTATACACTATCTTGTTAGTTTATGCTCAGTAAATATGATATGCTGACACATTTGTTCCAAAAGAGTCTTAATCCAGAAGCATGATGTTTTTTGTTTGCTATGTTTGGCTTGTATGCTTTTCATCCATGAATCAGTGTGATTATCCATCATTCAGTGCCACTTGAACGCTGAAATTTCTTTTTTGGGCAATGGGCTAATTTCCATCCATACCAGTTCAACTTTTATGTAATGGGGTTGTGTTTGTCCCTGTTTGAGATTATCAATCATTTGAAGCAGAAGATGAGCAAAGGGATAAGATGGAGAAATAGGAGGAGGAGAGCAAGAAGAAGACATCAGGAAATCTTCTGACGGAAAAAAAGTATAAAAAAATATAAAAAATCAGCGAGAGGACCTCGTTATTGCTACACGATCTGTGATGACCTTTCGTGATAAATGATGATATTTAAGATTTTTCGCGTAAAATCATCTAAAATAAACACAAAGTACTGCTAAAACTTATCATTTATAAATCTTCCCACTTAATTTTTTTTTTGAATATTCCATGTCATTCTGATGATATTTTAACTTCCGGCGATATGAAGCGTGGGAATATTTTTTGTAGATACGAAACCGGCGATCTCTTGTTTCATATTGTTCCATCAAAACCGGCATTTCAACTTCTTATACAGCTTTGTACTCCCTAAATACATACAATAGAAGAGCTTGTGTGATGCGCCATTGTCATAATCATTGTTTTCGAGTTTGCGACATAAAGCATATACACAACCTATCCTAAAAAAATACACTACTTCATAAACTTTTATAAGAGTCCGGCCTCTTTTCTATGTCCCCGCACACCTTGACTAATTCCTGATCTTACAACTGACTGAATAACGACAAGCTCGAACCGGCTCAATATTTCTTTTTGCGTAAAAGAGAGAAACGAAAAGAAGGAAGAGATGATCATACGAGACCCGATCCGACCCGAATTCGAATTCGAATTCGTCACGACGCGTAGGCGCCTAGCAACATTAAACGAAATTGGTTTGACACGTGTGGCCCGCTCGCACTTGGCGCGAGGTCTCTTTCTCGTCCCTCTCTTTTGAATTTGAACACAGCGAATCTCAACGTGATATAACACCAAAACCCCCATTTCCATTTAAAAAAATCATCTCTAACCATAAAAACCCTAACCCTAGCCCCATCTTTCTCTCTATTTGTTTCTGGTTTTGCAATGGATCGATCCGAATCTACCATATCTTCCTCAGATCTCTCAAACGGAAACCCTAAATCGCCCTCGAAGGTCAGCCCTTGCTTCTGTTCTCGATTCGTTACGTGCTTCTATTGTATTTGGGTGGGTTCTTTCCGGGATTTGTTTTTGGATGTTTTGATTGATTTGTTTTTTCTTTCTTTGGTGATGTTTAGTCGTCCCGTGGAAAGCGGAATTACTCGGAGACGGGGAGCAGATCGGATGTCAATCGAAAGCGGGTCAAGATGAGGGATCTGGATTCAGTTTTCCGTTCTGAAGGTAATTTAAAGGTTTCTTCCTTAACGAAGAGCATTAGGAAGAAAGCTGTATTGAATTTCTTGGAAAAAAAACATTTTTTGGCGTCAATTAGATGCAAAATGTTCATGAATTTGGGTTTTTTTAACATGCATTTGCGTGGGTGGGAAATGGGTTCGACTTTCAATTGGCATTTGATTCCAGGCCGCGCAGAAGCCACGACTTCCACATCAGATCGTCGTGAAATGGCGAGCAACATGGTGGTTTTTTTCTACTTTGGGCTGCTTGCTGTTCTACTATAAGAGGGGTCAATTGCTTCTTTTTTTCTTTTTTTTTAATTTATAACTTTAATGGAATTCCAACTTATGGTTATGGATTTTGTTAGTGGATGCTTTTCGGGTTTTAGTAGATTAATTAAAGTGTCGATGCGCACATATTAAATATTGAAGGCGGATAATGGCATTGTAGATTTGTATTGGAAAAATGAAAAATTTAATAAAGAATCCAAATATCTATAGTAAAACACAAGCAATTACTATACTTCTATTTTTTCTAGGGAAACCATTATTAGCTGTGTAAGAGTGAGAGGACAAAAAAAAAAGGGTATTTCAAAAGACATGCAAGAAAAAGCTTTAAGCAAGAATTATGGTTGTATATCCACATATGATCCAAATCCATTTACTATGCCTATTCTGAAGTAATGGCATGTGGAGTGTAAGGGGATTAAATGGATTAGCAAGTAACAGGATAGTGTTGAATTGTTTACAAGTTCCCAAATATGGTTCTTGTGGACAATATGTTCGATTTATAAATTGGGTGAACAACTTCTTATGTTTAGATTGGTTTTCATTTGCGATTCAATTTGATAAAGGGCTTTTATATTCTTATTCTCCAGACTGATTTAGAGGGCATTATTTCAACTTGCAATGCTGTTCTCAGATGTTTAAATGGTGATTGACTCAATTTTTACCCAACTAATCATGCTATCTTTAACATTTGCACCCGTGGCCGTTTTGTTGGTGGTATCTGTCCCTCCGCTGGAGCTTTCAAAGTGTTATTTACTTCTTCAGGATTTTAGTCTTTAGATTATTGCTCTGACGTTTCTCTTTACCAGTGAAAGTGATGGATGCTGTGTTGTTCTTTATTTGACTGTCCTTCAATTGTTTCCAGTTTCCACACTCAACTGGTTTGCATTAAATCTGATAGCTAGCGTTGGCGCTTATGCTTGTGTTGCACATCTGTCAGTTCTGAATTTCAACTCTCAACTCCTTTCTTAGTTACAGTGTTGTGCTGCAGAGACCCAAAGCCGTCATTCTGACTTTCAACTAAATAAAGAAGCCACAACTCTTGCTTGTGTTGGAAAGAAGGGTGAGGGTGAGAGATCCAAGATTACAGATACAGAGTCTACGCATTCAGGCATGCTCCAGGAAGTGACAACAGGACAGGACTCTCTCTCTCTTTTAGAGGCTGCTGCTTGTTTGAGCCTCGCTCATGTTGATCACCACAGTCCAAATCTCAAAACAGATGTGCGCCATTCTAATAACTCAGGCTGTGATACAACTTCAGCGCTTGCTAGCAATGATAACAAGTCGTCTGCAGCAACAAAACCTGAGAAAGACCTTGATCTTAATATCAAAACTTCATCAAGTATTGGGATGAATCTTAATGAAGATGTCTCTAGCAGGTTAAACCAAGAACTGTTTTGTTCTTACAGAAGCTTGGGTCATGTGAAATCTAGAGTCTCTTCTGAGTGCGGGAGCTCTACTGGGCCTTTGGAGGAGAATATACCACTAAGGATGTGGAAAGAAATGAAACAAAACGGTTTTCTTTCATCTAATAAGCATGGGGGCATACCGGTGCACAAGCAGAAGATTAAGTCAAGGATGAGTAAGAATGATTTAATCAAGAAAAAGATGGAAATTGCCAAGAGAGAACAGGTAAACAGGTTCACAAAGATTGCAGCTCCGAGTGGATTGCTCAGTGGTCTGAATCCCGGGATCATAAATCATGTAAGGAACAGTAAACAGGTCCATTCGATAATTGAGGCATTGGTGAGATCTGAAAAACATGATGACCAAAACCAAAAAAGGCAAGTGGCCCAACTTGGAGGAGGAAGTACAGAATCTAACATTCCTGATGCAGGAGCTGACGAAGTTGGTTTTTATGAAGATGAATCCTGCAAGGCATTGCTTGGGAGTAGACATATTACAGGGCCGAGCCCTTTCTCTTTAAATAGAGTGTCTATTCCTTCAAGCACAGAATGCAAAGGTGGAATTGGTGAATTACATGAAACAGAGAGAAGTATTTTCTACGAAACGTCCATTGCCTCACAGTACATCTTTGGATGTGAGGATGATACTCTTATGCTGAAACTGTCATCAGCCACGGCTTTAACACAGGAAAATGCTGACTGCATGTCCATTGAGGAGTTCTCACCAAACCAAGAAACCGTTACTTCTCTTTCTGTGAAAGGTAAATGTCGGTCCAATCATCCATATCAAATTATTTCTTGTTTGGCGCACTCCCCACACGTGATCCGCAATAGGACTAGTTCTTTTTGAGTCATCTGAAATAAATAGGAATTTTCATTTTCTGCTCTACAATAAAAAAGCAACAAAAAGACATGGTCTGAACACCTTTAGTTGAATTTACATAATAAGTAGTCCCAGCAAGATGGGCGTCCTATCTTTAAGAAAATATAAGAGCTGGCATTCAATACTAATATTGTGGAAGTATAAAAAAAAAAAAAGAAGACGAAGGATTATTTTTAGGAAAAATACCACTAGTTGTACTTGTAATACAGGACCAAATTTAAATTATATAGGCCAAAGTGAATCTGCAAGTGGCCCACATACCACTCAAATCATATCCACTGTTGGATTGAAATAATTACCTTTAATACTGCAAGGTAAAATCTGAGATTGTGTGCTGAAGTGATTAAGGTGGTTGCAAGTAGATTCATTGATCCACCTTGATGAAAAGTGAGTCTTGCAAATTTTGCTTACCTGTTTTTCAATTTATGGTAACGATGTATGTTTAAAGCAGCCCATAATAGATATTGCAGTCTTATAATCTACATTAATTTGGGAAGAACCTTGAGCTGACTTGAATATTTGGTTATTTTTAGCTGCAACCGTTGCTTCTCAATGGCTGGAACTTCTTCATCAAGACCTGAGGGGACGTCTTGCAGGTAAAGACGTGTTTTTAGAGACATTACTGAGCAAATAAAGTCTTAAATGATGTTCTCATCTGTATTCTTTTGTTTTCACAGCGTTACAACGTAGTAGGAAGAGAGTGCGGGCCGTAATTCTTTCAGAATTCCCTTGTCTATTGTCATATGATTTCACATCCAACCAAAAGAATGATGCGGCTTCAGATACTCATATGGCAAGATGGATTTCCCTTTTTGCTCAAATGGACAAAACGCTTTCTGAAGAAGAAAAACATCTGGTGGGTTCAATATTATTGTTTTTTTTTTTTTTCTTTTTGTTGCTTAATTTTCCTACTAATCCATAATGATGTGATTGTTATGTTACTTTGAAGCACTGCGAGTTACTTTTTGAACCTACTACTTGTAGACCATATCCTCTATGGTGTTGATGTACCCCAAATCGCAATCAGAGTTTATGTACATACATATATATATATATATGCGTGTGTGTATACATATATACATATATATGCATATAGAGTTACGCTACATACTAACCCATAATGATGTGATTGTTATGTTACTTTGAAGCACTGCGAGTTACTCTTTGAACCTACTACTTGTAGACCATATCCTCTATGGTGTTGATGTACCCCAAATAGTAATCAGAGTTTATGTACATACATATATATATATATATATATATGCGTGTGTGTATACATATATACATATAGAGTGACGATATAAAACTCCTCGGGCGTTTTTCACAAAAAAAATGCCCCTCAATGAAAGTGTGACATGTGTTTTCAAGGATACACTTATCCACTCTCTCTCTTAAATATTCTCTTACAAATGCGGATCTTTTATAGATTCCCTTAAATCAATGGCTATTAGATAGGGGCAGAAACTCCCCTTTTGAGATAGGGGAGTTTTTGAGAATTTCTCATATAATACACACACACACATATATATGGGAGATGCTCCTATGAGAGATATCTTTCACCTTAGATGAGAGATATGGGTGGGGGCCCTCACATTTAAGTTGTTTGCATTGGATATGGATGTGAGGGCCCCCACCCAATCTCTCATAGGAGCATCTCTCTCTCTCTCTATATATATATATATATGGGTAAACTCTCCTAAGCTGAAGCACTGTTGATCCCACAAATCAAAGTTGATTATCGTTGTTTTTTGCATGATGATCGTTTCCAAAATCAAGATAAATCCAATCAGAACTAGATTTTCCAGTTCCATCATGCAAAAAATAGATATAATCAACTTTGATTTGTGGGGTCAGAACTATTCCGACTTAAGAGAGCCATGTTCTATTCTCTCTCTCTCTCTCTATATATATATATATATATATAGAAATGAAGGGGAGGGTTATTACGTCCATTGTCCTTGAGGTGGTGCAGCAATTGGAAGGCACATTAGGTGGGAAACTTTTCTTGATTTCTACGTATCAAATCATTATTGATTAGCGATGCTGATTCTAATTTGGTGCTGAAGAGTCAGCAAAATGCTATCCCACCAAAGGTGGTTTCTAATTTCTGCATGCCAAAAAAAATATTGTACATGGGTAATTTTTTATCTGCCAAAATATCAAACTGCCAGTGATTTGGATCATATGCAGAAACACCTGCATATTTTATTTGCTATCTGCTCAGTTCAGCTGAACCTTTTTTCCCCTATTTTCTCCAATTGTGATTTAATTGTTTAAGTTATATCATCTTGCAATATGTGTTTTCTGAGAGAAGAATACATGACTGTTGCCCTGAACTTAATCAGGAAAGCTGGTTGAGACAAGTGAAAGAAATGCAACTGCACTGTGAACGGGGATTGCAATTTGTGATGATTCCACGCATGGATATAGCTCCATTAGAAAAGGATATCAGGTACAGGTTTTTGTTATGTATATGTATATTACCTTTTTTTTAATATTTATAAGATCAACAACAAATAATTCGTAGAAGCTATGATGTGACAAGATTAATTTAGGTTCCTAGAAATTGCCTAGATGATCATCAGAATTAGGTTCATCCTCAGGCTACTTTTTGGGGATTAGCCTGAGATATATACCTTGAGATAAGAAAATTGAAAGCTAACAGTTTAATATTCATGCTAAGGTCCAGTGCCTGCTCCTGTGTATCCAAAGGCAAATAAAGCACTTGTTCTTCTTTCCTGCGTCCCTTTAACATATACTGATTTGCGTTATGTGTGTCGGTAATCTTCCATATGTTAGTGCTTCCATCATGTAATGATCCCATCATTTGAGTACAGGAGGGACAGACAACTGGGCAACTGGCTGAAGAAAAGTAGAAACTATGTCAAACCTTTATAACGAGTTATCTTGTGGAAAAATAAAACCCACATAGCCACCGACCCCTGGTACATGGAATTAAGGCTGTTATGATGACGATGGTGATGACAAGGATGACGATGCATCTGCTAATGTTTTGTGCTTCAATCAAAAGCCGTGGGCCTATAATTTAACGACAGGATAATGGCTGGCGTGACTTGGATTGTACATCCATAAACAGGCCTGTGTGAAATAATAATGATATGATTGTGCTTTTGTTTATAGTCTATTCACCAGGTGCATGCGCAAGATGCCTTGGTTGCCAAGCCTTGCTTAGAAGTCACCTTTTTGTTGTTGCCTTCTCTATGGTTGGTTGGTGGAAGTGGCATTATCAATGTTGATTTTGTTGATGCGATAAGACACCAATATCTTGTAATCGTCGTTGTCACCATCACTGGTGATGGACTGGGCCAACCTGTCTGCGTTCCATCTTTTGCGCCATATCTGGATTTGGGCCCAAGCTTCAGAACTGATTTCAGGCCTGCCATGCTTGACACCAGGCTTGCAAAGGTCATCTTTAATTAGTTATTCTATGGAGTCTTTATCTGTGTCAGGATGAAGACCCATTGAAGGCTGTCATTGGCTGGGTTTGAGTTTGATGTGTATCGGGCCTGGTCCATTGCTGGTCATATTTGTCGTCATTAGAAGATTATTTCATGCTCACACATTTCTGATATTAGCTTGAAAGCCAAAGACAAAATCATGCATTCAT
The DNA here is from genome assembly GCA_029852735.1 of Persea americana. Classification (NCBI taxonomy): domain Eukaryota; kingdom Viridiplantae; phylum Streptophyta; class Magnoliopsida; order Laurales; family Lauraceae; genus Persea; species Persea americana. The sequence goes on from CM056809.1 coordinate 11,244,507, forward strand.
CACAATTTTCGAGCAGCTTATAATCTCACGGCGTTGACAAATGTGCTCTGATATTGAAATCCTATTCATACTGCTGCATGGATGACTGCAAGCTTACGTGATGCTTGCTACCATCATTTTGACTTGATTAGCACTTAAGATGCTCTACTATATTGCCCTTGCAGATCAAAGAAATTAGAGGCCATAGAGAGAGAATGTGCAGTGAGGGCTGCTGCAGCTTCCATTTACTCTACATGCAATTTGGTTACCTCAGCTGAGAATGTATCCTGCTTTTGAGTTCTTTAGTTACCAACCTCATGTTTATTCCAATCTTTAGAAGTGCCCTTCCACCATTCATCTCCCTTTCTCTGTTGTACATTAATGAGATTGTTATATGTGATTTAGCAGGTAAGGGCTTTTTTCTTTTGTACTAATATTCAGTGGTGTTGTGTGGTGCAACATTGTCTCGGTTTTATGTTTTTTAAAAGTCAGTCCAAAGGAAATGACTAGCCAGGGCTTTAAGATTTTTCTTGATAGCTGCATAAACAACCACTGGGAAGAAGTGTCAGTGTAAGTCCCAAGAGGGTTGTCATATTTGCATCAGCCATAACAACAAAAAGTAAAAAAAATATATTTGCCTTTAAAAAAAAAAAAAACCCTTTACAAAACGAAAAAAAAATAAAGAAGAAAAAGATAATCAGTTACTAATATGCGCTCTACTCTGTGAATTAATCCTTCGAAGATGATACCTAGAAGTTATGCGTTGAGACACAAATGAAACCTAAATAGATGGGATAAGCCAATAATGCTTTGATGATAATGATGATGATGATGACAATGATGATCACTTTCTCTTGTACCTGAATTGCCCAGTATGCTGCTGGCTGTGAGATTGAAGGTATCTACCAGGTGGGCATGGGATATGAAAATATGAAAGAGTTATGAAACAAATCTGTATGTAGCCCAAGTAGCATGCTTTGAGCACCAATAATTTTCGTAAACTGGCCCTGCTCTGAATACTAACGATTAATGATGGATCTTAGTTCAAAGTTCAATACTGGCCATTAGTATTCAAGAAATGGTCCATTAAATAGGCCAATGGCCTGGATCCAGTTCCAATAATCCAAGGGTGGGTCTTAGGCTCTTAGCCCAACACATTGCATGCACAGTGCACCGCAAAATGTATTCACGCTGGCTGCTGTAAATTGTAATCATATCAATTTGTGGGCATAGGGTAAATTTGAACCTGGCCTGACAACATAGGACTTAAGACAGAGCCCAATCAAAGCCTAAATGGGTCAAGCTTTTAAAATGCTGGCTTAATTTAAAAACAGTAATTAATTAACACTAACGCAGCACAGCTTGGCTGACCCATGACCTTGATCTACGCATGGCCCACATAGTAACCAGGCAAGGCGCAAGTGTAACTCATTTGATGTAACCGGATAGTTGCTTGCAGGTGTAGGGAGGCCATCATATTGACAGTTCGAACCATTGGACCACATTCATTTATAAAGTTCTCTTGTTATATCATTAACTCCTAGGAATGTATAGTGGGTCTGGTAGACACATTTGATGTACATGGGGAACCTACCTGGTGGGTGTGAACTAGCCTTGTTTTTGGCTAAGCTGCCCCACGTGGTGGACCCCTTATGATTAACGATGGGGATTTATTTACATTCAGTGTCGACAAACCAGAAAGCTACCTGCTCGTTTGGATCCGAGGATTTGATTGGGTCTAGAATATTTTTTAAGCGATCAGATTTCTGCAACAAATTCTGAAAATCCTACAATTGAAATATAATAGAAATGTCTGGATGATTAAGGAATCTTGTGTTTCTGAAATTCTGTTTGGATTGTTGCTAGATTTTTCACTGATAATTAACAAGTCTTTGAATGGAAACATACACTGTAAATTCAGTATCACATTTAATCCATGGATCAATTAAGATTTCATCACTGCAGGAGAGAAAAGAAATTTGTATGGTGAGAGTTTTCTACGGGAGAACCTGCCATGAGAATCCACTAGATAGGATTTAGAGACTATGCTCTGAAATAACACTCTTTTGGGTGGGTTTTGATTTTTCCTACCACAAATCCACACCTACCCAAACATGAGATTTTAGATAAATTCATCACCCCATAGACTGGAGGAATTCATTCAATCATTCATATTAGAAATGCTCAGACCGCTGAATACCGAATTTACAAAAGCTGACAAGAGGAAGGTACTCATTTGAGTCATTGGCCTGACCTGAAGTCATGGGTTCATGCCCCAAAAAAAAAAAGAAAAAAAAAGGAGGATAAAAAAGCAACTTAATTTTTACTAAGGGACATTTCCATCAAAATGTCTCAAAGATTACGATTTTACATTAGAGTGCTTGTCCTTTTCATATATACGGCAGATGGGTTATGAACAAAAATGTCCTTTTAATTAAGAAATTTGAGAAAACGTTTTTCCCATATGGAAGGAGGAATTTCCACCGTGGGAAATCTCTAATAACAATGTTCCTATATGGGTAATAATGAAAGAAAAATTGATATGGTAGATATTTGTGGATATATAGAAAATCTTTAACGTTCTTCTTACACGAGGAAAAAAAGATTTCCAAAATGGGAAATCCTTAATTCAGATGGAAAAGAAATAAAAACAATACAATCCTAACCCCAAAGAACACCAGTCTTCCTTTCTCAACTACCGCTTTTGTAAAGGTTTTTGAGTCCCTGTGATTTGAAACATATTCAAAAGTCCTGTTTTGTCTTCTCAATTCTCATGCATGAAAACTTTGTAGAGGACATGTAATAACTTGTAATAACTTTGTGCATGCATGAGAAGATAGATCTTTTATCCCTTTAGAAAGTTGTAGTTGAGGAGGAAGGAAGAATTCATTCAGGGGAGAAGGCTGGCATTCCTTGTGGTTAGATTTGTATGGTTTTTAAAGATAATAAACCTTGAGATTTCCCATATCAGAAATCCCCCCACATAAAAAAAGACATTAAAAAGTTTCAATATCTAGACTAAAATCCTCTCTGCTCATATGAACAAAATGCTTTTCTAAACTTCTAAATATCAAGGATGTGAATTTTCCCATGTGAGGGGGCTTCTCCCATATCAGAAAGCATTTAGTCCAAAAGGCCAGTAAGATATTGCCAGCTATAGTAACTATGATCCAGACGAAAGATATTAGTAATTGCACAATGGGCGATCCAAGAGAATGGCGGAAATGCTTCTATTTCATAAAAATCAAAGCTCATACCTTCAATACTCCCATCCAAGACTACATACACTTCTAGCTTGTACGAAACAAGGTTGAAAAATTCGTGACTCAGACTCAACTCGTCCAATGTAAAAAAATGACTGAAGACTCAGGAGTCATGTTCTTTTTAATAATTTAAATAACATTTAAAAATAAATTAATTACTTATAAAATACAAATATATATTTATTTACATGTATTCATTATAATCAATTCAAACTAATAAGTTAATATATACAAGAAAAGTATCGCAAAAAGAAAAAAAGAAAACATATTGCATATTACATAATTTGTTGTCAAAATATCGAATGTAAAAGATCAAATATAAATTTCAAATTACATTCTAGTCATCATTTTAAATTGCTGACTCCAAACATCATGCATAATTACTTATATAAAAATTTTAATTATTTGAAATCATATCTACCTGTCAAGTGGTTTAGAATGCAAATAATTTATTAAAATGAGATGAATCAGCCAAGTCCCCCCTATATTTGACTCAATTCTTAGTCAAAACGAGATAACTCGGAAGAGTCAATGGTCAACTCGGAGAGTTTTCCAACCATTGTGCAAAGTGGCAATTGGCAAATTGCTTATTTGAATTAAAAAATGCATACTAGTAGCGAAATTCTGATGAGATTGTTTGATCATTAGCATTTTATTATGGCTGACCAACTTAAATATATGTAAACAAATACGGCAACCTTTTACAGTCGCTAATAATACAAAAATATATAAATTCTAATATTTTAGATTTTTTTAGATTTCTTTCAGCACATTTTCAATTCATGCCAATAACTGAAATGTAAAGCCGCAGCTGACACCTTGTAAAATCAGTCGATGTAAAATATGGAGAGGATAAGCAGTTAAATGTAAAATCAGAGTCTATGACGTATTTAAATGAATGTCACTCTTTAGGGAAAACCAAACTCGAGGATTGTTGTGCTCTGGAAATTTATCCAGTCCACTGGACTCAAATTGAACGATGGTCCACATTACAGTACAGCCTCGATCAACCAAAATGTAGAATCTCAAAACTCATTATTGACTCGAATATTGATGGAAAAAGATATTGTTGACATCAACCATCAATGAACAAGAAAAGCTCAATTATTCAAAGCATATGATCTCTCTTTTCTAAATGTGTCCCACCTGATAAGTGTTCCATTGAGGCACCATCAGCCATCCCAACTTCTAGTTGGATAAGAGGCAGACAATGCTTTGTTTACGTTCTCTCAATAATACCTATTTGATAGCATTTAAGGGAGCATCTGAATGCATTTCAAGAAATAACAAAACACTGTTACTCTACATCACCAGCAGAATTGGTTGTTTCTACAGTCAACAGACCCTTGGCAAGGGCACCAAGGAAACATCACACTCTATAATAAACGCTTGCAGCCTATGGCACCATCCAAAACATAACCAACCAAAATTGAAAAGGTAATATAGGTAGTTATATAAAAGAAATCAATGTGGAATAAAATCTGGTTACAACATGTTTCTTTCATATATATAATCAGCTGGAATCAAGGATATTGTTAATATAAGCCCGCATTGGAAAGGCAACAATGTTGACTTTTCCTCAAAATAAATACAAGATGTTTAAAGGCAAATCTCATTTAGACATGTCCAACTAGAGTACAGCTGTTAGAAGTGCACATACAAGGCCTCACAACTTCATGAAGATCACAGATAGCTACATGATTGCTGGGAATACTACAAAGGGTTTAGCAGAGACAGCTCATGTGTTTAAGGTTGTGATTTGAAGTCAAACTTCAGTACCCAAAACGCAGTGTGTCTGAGTGTCGACAATTTTACCACAGCAATATTCATATTCTGTAGTTTCAGAGCCAATTTGGTGTAATGGGCTTACTTGAATTCATATTTGAGGACGGATTGTCTGGAACCTTAGCTAAGGACCGATACTGCAACTTGACACTCTCTGCATTATCCAATGTTTTTACCACATACCTAACCAAGCAACAAAGGTTTAAAGAGACGTGAGAAATAGAATAGCACAATGACAGAGGCAATGAAATATTACTAGAAATGAAACAGATATTTGCACACAAGTCATAGCAGGAGTTCTGATCACCCTTGGACATGCTATGTTACAAATATCAGGCTGATCTACTTTATCATGAGGGCCACATTAGTATAACAGTAGATAACAAGGAGCTGATGGCAATAACCACTGGCCAGGATGAGGGGTGACGAAAAAAAAATAGAAATGAGCAGATGGTCTTTTTTCAACTTAGATGCATGGTCAGCATGATGGGTGATCAAGCCAGACTTTGGACCAGGGTATGTTGGGCCAACCTGATGAATGGCTGAGATATTACACAGTTCACATGTACTTCAAACATTTAAACATGGAAATATCCCTGGGAGCTTAAAATGAGAGTAATATTGATGCAGGACAAGCCCATGGTCCCCAATGGGTCGACCCTCCAACGGGCCCAACCCAATTATCCTATCCAAGCCTTTGGGCTCAGCCCATTTATTTTATGTTATTTAGGCCTTTAATTATATTTTAGGTTGCTTATTAAGACGTTTTAATCCTGGCCATCAGTATATTTGGATGGTTCAGATTAGTCTTAGGGTTATTTATTTTCCTATATAATAATATAAAGCCTCTTTGGCTAGGTAATGAATGATTGATGATTAATGAAAATGAGTTTTCTTCGAGTTCTCCAAGAAATCCCTAATGCTGCCTGTATTGGAGTTTGGTGACAGCCCAAGTTTTGAGTTTCTTGAGCCCTACCTTACTCATTTGACGTAACGCCTCCGGATTGGAGTTTGGTGAGAGCCCAATCAAAAGTATCCTCTTCTCTTTCTCTATTTCTTTTCATGAGCAGCTTTCCTGCACTAACCTTAAATTGTCGTATCCCAAAGAGAGGATCGACTGTTGCTCTTTATACACAAAGTATTGCTGATCATCATTTGCTTTGCCTGCATTTCACCCATCTACCTCCCCACTTATTTCTGTCACACCCACCTCATGGTTCTTAGACTCAGGAGCCTCAAACCACATGACATCTGTGGTCCAAAATTTGCACAACCATAAACCTTACCATGACCATGACTCCATCACTACCGCAAATGGTGATCAATTACCAATTTCTGGTATGGGCAATATAACCATTGGTACTCTTACCTTGCCTAATGTTTATTTTGTCCCCAATTTAGTTGCAAATCTTATTTCCATTGGCCAACTTGTTGAATATGGTTATCTAGTTAATTTTTCTCCTTCTGATTGTGTCATTCAGGACCGGCAAACTGGGAAGGTGATCAGGATAGGGAATAAGCATGGCAGGTTGTTTCTCTTGGACATGGGACAACAATCATTTCTTACCTCATCTAGTAGTCTTTTAAATAATATGTGGACCACTTAGCATAAACGTCTTGGTCATTTGAACAATGCAAATTTGTTGTCTTTGTTTAAACTTGGATATCTGAATAAATCTATGTCTAGTTCCATGGTTTCTCATTTTTCAAAATCGAAATGTGAATCTTGTTGTTTAAGCAAAAGTCATGTGTTACCATTCCCTCTTCATTATTCACGTACTGCTGACACATTTGATATAGTTCAGACGGATGTTTGGGGAATTGCCCCTAACTTGAGTAGACTTGGATATAAATATTATGTTACTTTTATAGATGACCATCGCCGTTATACATGGATCTATTTTTTGAAATCTAAATCTCAAGCAGTACTCAATTTCAAAAATCCATCAAGGTTCTACGTTAAGATTTAGGGGATAGTAGACATCCACTAAGTTCAAAAATATTCTCGCAGAAAAAGGAATTGTTCATAAAAAATCTTGTCCACACACACCACAACAAAATGGAGTGGCAGAACGAAAGAATCGTCATCTCCTAGAAACTGTCCGCACTCTAGTTGTGGAATCCCTTGTTCCACCTCGATTTTGGTGTGAAGTAGCCCATACAGCTGTTCACATTATCAACAAATTACCTAGCTCTGTCCTACTTACCGTTTCCCCTTTTGAGTGCTTATTTGGTCATCCACCTTCCTACTCACACTTGCGGATTTTTGGATGTCTCTGTTTTGTTCGTGTCCCCTCTCTAGAACTTTCACCAAAAGCCGCTCGATGCATGTTTCTTGGATACAGTGATGAACACAAAGGTTTTCAGTGCAATGATTCCAAAGAACGCTGAATACGGATTTCTCGAAATGTTGTTTTCTTGGAGCACGTTCCGTTTTATTCACAGTCACCAAGTTCCTCTAATATTTAAGTATCTTACCTTCCTCATTTTTTATAATCGTCGTCCAAGGCAACTACCTCCTACTGCTCCTCCTACAGAACCACCTACCCTGCTGGTTCCTGCAGGCAATGATACTACTGAAGGTAACACTTCCGAACGTAATCTATGGTGCTCTAGTCGTACTTCGGTTCCACTTGATAGATATGGATTTTCAGCACTTATTACCTCTTTGGATCCCATTCCTATCCCTACCTCTTATAAACATATCGCTGATATACCATGTTGGCAAGATGCAATGACAGATGAATTACTCCCTCAAAGTCAACAAAACTTGGGACTTGGTGCCTCTTCCAGCAAATACAACCATCATCGGAAGCAAATGGGTCTATTCCATTAAACATTGCTCTAATGGCAGCATTGATAGATACAAGGCCCGCCCAGTTGCCCAAGGTTATAAGGAGTACGGCATTGACTATGAGGAAACCTTTGCCCCAGTTGCTAAAATAACTACAGTTCGGTGCTTACTCGCAGTTGCCACGTCTCGCAATTGGCCCCTCTGGCAGATGGATGTCAAGAATGCATTTTTACATGGGGATCTCAAGGAAGTTGTGTATATGCGTCCGCCACCAGGGTATTCTTGTCCTCCACATCATGTCTGCAAGTCGACAAAGTCCTTATATGGGCTCAAACAAGCCCCTCGGGCCTGTTTTGAAAAGTTTCAATCTACCATCCTTCAGGCCCACTTCTACCAAAGCTCCAGTGACAACTCTCTCTTCATTCGGAGATCCTCTCGTGGCTATACAATTCTACTGATATATGTTGATGATATGATAATTAGTGGGAATGATCATGATGGTATTGCTGAACTTAAAACTCAACTCATGAGAACTTGGTTCCTTAACCTACTTTCTGGGACTGGAGGTTCAACAGAACAAAGATGGCATTCAAATCACTCAATCAAAATATGTTGACGACTTGATTCATTCTGCGCGACTTGGTGATGCCAAAACATTTGCCACTCCCACGAAGCTTAATGTCAAGCTCAGCACAGAAGATGGGTATCATCTCCCAGATCCTACCATATTTCGTCGTTTGGCTGGTAGCCTGCTCTACTTAACCATGATGCGGCCCTATATTTCACATGTTGTGCAGACTATTAGCTAATTTATAGGCCATCCTCATAAACCACATCTTCAAGCTTTTTATTGAATTCTTCGATATGTAAAGGGTACTCGGGATCGTGGTTTATTTTACCCTTCCGCCTCTTCATTACAATTGACAACATATACTAATGTCGATTGGGCTGGATGTCCCGACACTCGTCGCTCGACGACTGGATGGTGCATGTTCTTGGGTCCTTCTCTCATCTCATGGAAAAACAAGAAACAAGTCACAATATCCAAATTGACGGCCGAGGCCGAATATCGTTCCATGTCTTCTGCCTACAAGTGATATGGTTGCGTCGTCTTCTTCGAAAATTTAGCATCTTCACCAAAGACCCTACTCCGCTGTATGCAGATAACACAAGTGCCATTCGAATTGCAAAAAATATTGTTTTCCATGAGCACACTAAGCACATTGAAATTGACTGTCACTTTATTCGTTAGCACTTTGTCTATGAAGATATCGGTCTACCCTATATCTCTTCGCCTGAACAACTGGCAAATGTGTTCACCAAGGGCTTGCCCCGCGATCTTCATGATTACATTCTTTCCAAATTGATACTTCTTGGCCAACCACCACATCGATTTGAGGTGGAGTGTAGAAACATAAACAAAGAAGCAGGCCCATCTCTCAAAGCCCATGACCAAGAGGCCCAAAGCTTAAAACCCACGTATGGGATCACTTAGATTTGGTCAAACATTGTATAGTTGTATGATATCAATCACTCTTATAGTCTTTCCTTTCTTACTTATATGCACATGTAATTAGGTCAATCATAGGCCATAATCAGCAATACTTCGTGTATAAAGAGCAATAGTTGATCCTCTCTTTGGGATACGACAGATTCTACAATCTCCTCTCTTTCTCTCTCCTTCTTCCTCTTATTCTTCTTCTTCCTCAATACAAAGTATCCATTTAAGAACCCAATCATCAGATCTACAACCCTTGTCGCTAGATCTCAACCCCAGATTTTCCCATTAGTCCATCTATAAGAAAAGGTATCATCTTCCCTATCTTTTCTATTTCATCGCTCTCCCGCATCTCTACTTTCGTTGTACTCACCAAATATGTAAAATGAGACAAGCAAATAATCTTAAAATGTACACTAGTGGACATGGATGAAAATAGCGGCCGCTACGCAGCGTAGCGGCCTCCACCGCCACCGCTACGGCCGATTTATCGGCCGCCGCTACGCTACGGGGCCAGTACGGCCTCTACAAGCTCGCTACGGGCCGCTACAACCGCTACGGGACCGCTACGGGGTGAGAAAAACTCCTACTTTTCAATTTTTTAAAAAATGCATAATAAGACTTATTTCTTTTCTTCTTCTCTTCAAGTAACATTTCTACACGACTCTTCTACCATTTTATGTTTAAAAGAACACCAAAAAGCACATGATCTCGCCGAATTACAGTCGATACAGAGAGTTTTTCTCTAAGTACATCCTATTAGACACCCCCTTTGGTAGATGTATTTTTTTCTCTAGGTACTCTTATGTCTTGATTTCATAATATAGTTTTTTCTTTTTTGAGCCTTTCATTAGTTTCTAAGTTAGCATAACCAAGCAACATGAACACATGTGAAAAAAATGATCATTACTATTATTGTCTATTTATACAGCGATACAGGACCTCATATAGTGAGGAGACCGCTACGCCCCCTTACCTTAGTTACTTTTGCAAAAAAAAAAAAAAATACATTTTCTCTCATTTTCCAATATTCTAGATTTTTTAGAATTTTTTCATATTTTTTTGACGATTTTTCCAAATCGCACCGCTACGCCGTTACGTAGCGCCGCTACGCTACGTATCGCCCGCTACGTAGCGTTTTGGCAGCAGGCCGCTACGCCATCCGCTACCGCTATTTTCATCCTTGCCAGTGGATGTGTCGATGGGAATGCATGGTGTAGGAATATGTGGAAATAATAAAGAAATTGATGATAGACCATTAAGCATACCATCAGCCAATTTTTCTACAGAAATTTACTGTTAGATGTGGGGTCCATATGATGAGCAATCAAATGGTAGACAATGATTATTGATCGAAAACAACGGTACCTCTAGGGAGTAGGCACAAACAATGACTCAAAAATCAAATATGGAAGATTTTGGCCACATAATTTTGACTCAGTTCACATTAAATGCGGGCCATATAATTTTGGCTTATTACCAAACCAAGGGCCCTATACGTCCCAACTCAAGATTTGCTTAGAGATTCTGCTATTTAATAGTAAACAAGAGCCCATGAGATTCTTCCATTTTTAAAAGAATTCAAAACTCTTTATATGCAAAAAAATGACTTCTATGTCAATGGTAGAATCTTGAATCTCAAATCTGGAGGCTGTTAAAGAATGAGGGAAAGAATAGATGGGATAAAATTTAAATACATTTCTTCAAATATTAGTTGAAAATATACTTAACGATCAAGCATGCTTTATCATGATAATTTCCATTGGAAGTTCCACATAACAAACATCAAATATAGGATGCAATTGTAGTTACAATAAAACTGTTACAATGTAGTTACTGTAACAAGTAAAAATCTTGATCTTTTTCTGTTTTTGCAGACTACCACACTACCTGGCATGGCTGTCTTCCCACAGGGTGAGCAAAGCTTGAACCCTGGTGCTCACAAAACACTCTTATAAACTATGCCTACTGTACTAAACAAAAGAGTACAATATAAGGCCGCATTTCATATGGGAGGGAAATGGTTCGTGTTAGTTGTAAGCTGGTGTGAGTCCACATGATCCAAGCTTCAGCCTTGTGTTGTTTATTGATCAAAATTAAGAAACAAAGGAAAAAGGGAAAAACTTTTAAATTTGCCCATCGCTCACCAGACAACAATAGAATCCCAATGCTCAAGGCACAACTATGGCCCGTGAAGCAACAAAATCAATCCAGGTTATTGTTGGGTGTATATTTTCCCTAGCCTCTTCCAAACTTTACCAAATCTGAGTCCTTAAGGTAAAATATATATAACATCACAAAAAAAAAAGATTATTGGATCTGGTTCGCCAAAAAATCAAAAGAAAAAAACGCATGGTCTGAAACAAAGAAATGTAAGCAAATACAGCATCCAAAATCGAAACTAAATGAAACAGAGAATTGCTGGGGAGGAGAGTAAAGAGGGCATTACATTGGCACATGTCCTCTACATCTTGCTCTCAATGAGTAGGTGGTGCAGGCCAGACCCATCAAAGTGTGCTCAAGTTTCATGGGCCAGGGATGGCTCCATTGGGCCCAAGTCAAGGACCCAAACCGGCCCAACAGGCCCAGCCATCTAGAAGGCCCCACTAGAAATTTATTTTATTTGTTTCTTTAGAAGTCCTTTTCTACATTACTCTTTCTATTTTCTCAAGATGGTTCATCCTATTTTCGTTTACCTTTTATTTTGGCCATTACAAGGGACGGAATGGTTAGCTATCCTAATCTATTAGCCCAGGGGTCAACCCTTGGAGGCATTGCTCCATGCAGCTGCTTGTGCTCTGCCCTATTTTTTGTACTCCGCCAAAGTATATGCTCCATCTGTACTCTGCCAGTGCCAGGGGTTATTCCCCGGCACCGTGGGTGAGATGAGATGCCTGAGGCTATCTCATGGTCTCTCTATTTTATGTTTATTTAATCACAAGTTTTCATAATTATAAAGTAATTTTAGAGATTGATTTGTCTAGATAATTAAAAAAGAGTATTAATCACTCACTAAAAAATGAAAGCTTGTGGTGCAAGCAAAGAAGTCATACATTACTACAAATCAGTCATCCAGAGCAATGAATAAATGAAGTTTTTTCTTCACTATCTGGCATGGTGTGTAGTTTCTGATCCTTTGGTGAGTGAAAAAGGGGAACAGGATACACTTTTCCAATTTCCTCCTAGTCTATTTCTTTCACTTCAACCATGTCAGTAGTCTGGCAATAGGTCAGGCTAGCCATCCAGACTTCTAAACCTCACAACACCACAAACCAGGCTTCAGCCCCATTTTGCTGCCCACAAGTACGGTCTGAGCCTGAACTTTAGGCATATCAATACATGAATGAGGACTAAGCCTGAGATAACTTTTCTAGAGTGGCCAGACCAAGGCGGCACCCATTTATAAATTCAACCTGACCTATTTAAGGCTCAATTAAGAGTCAATACAAGCAAGGACATGAGTTGCAGCCAAAAATAATTAAATAGGTGATGCAGTTAGGACCAGGACCAAGCCCAAGTCAACTAGGCCAAGCAATTGACCCATAGGTCAACCTGGTCCATTGGGTTCAGCCCACATGCCCAATCTGGCCGCGAGCTCCTATGGCTTTCTATTCTATCCTATTTCTATTTTCATTCTTTGTTTGATAGGAGAAATATTTCTAATTTCTATTTCTCGTAGACTAGGATTACTATTCACTAGTTTCCTATTTATTTACACTTCTTCAATATTAGAAAGTTATAATTGCCAAGGGATTGATCCTACTCCTCTATATAAGGATTGACAAACTTCATTGTAATTCATGTTTATTATTATCAATTAAAAGATTTCTCTGAGTTTTCTCCAATAGTGGTGTTTTTCCATTATCATTAGTGTTCTTACTGGAATCCCTTCGCTGGATTCGATCGACCCCATCTGAGGCGTTGATTTATTTGATCCTGGGTCTGGGGCAGCGCCAATAGGCCAGCCACAAGTTGGGCTGATGCAGTGTTACTATTACCAGAGCAGGCACACACTATAATAAGCTTTAAGACCCAGGAGAGAAATAATCACTTACCATCCATTTAAGCATTGTGTTGTTACAACTGCCTCACGTCCAACAAAACGTTGCGGTGTCCTCTTGTTCCCCTGAGAGAATGTGTCCACAATAGTTGTTCCAAATTTCTACCAGTAAAAGAGTAGACCAAAAAGAACTTGTGGGCAATGACATACCCTAATAATAACCCGATCAGTGACAGCAAATGGAAACTGAACTCCTTTACCCCTTGAAATATCCATGGGAAATGGATCACCATAACTACACTTGTCCTGGAGAAAAGAGAAATATAAGAAAATGGCATGTAGTATAGTATTTTAAATTGAATTTGGATGCCACAATCAATTCTTAAAGAGATACCTGTTCAAGCCTTTCTCTTCTTCTTTTGGAAGCTTTGGAAGATTGTAATTCTTCTTCCCGACGGAATGCCTGAACTGCTGAACGTAAAGCTGTACGAGTGCAGGAAAAATATATTGGAATATGGCATCAAACTTACCCCACCAGCCGAAACCCCAAACCAGCCAAAAAAAAATTGAAAAAAAAAAAAAAAACAGAGAAGAGAAAAATATAGAATACCTAAGCAGAAATGATAAACATCTTCTGAACTAGGGGCTGCATTAAAGGACGCATAAAAAAACAGTAGATAAATATGATACAAAAAGCCTGGATGTGCTGCGAGTTGCCATGCATGAATGGCTATTTAGGCTAAATCCAGCAGATATAGGAGACTGGATTCCACAAAGGTGCCAGTCCCAAGTTCTGCTTGTGAACAGGAAAACATAAGAGATATTGCTCTGACCCATAGAAGAAAAGGAAGCGTGGCCGTGAAAGTTTTATGATATTTCTGATTTTCTCCATAAATAAAAAGCATCTAAAGAGCTGACTCATCATCATCATCATCAAAGCCTTGGCCCAATTATGTTGGGGTCAGCCATCTAAAGAGATGACTATGCTGGTAAAATGTCTGCATTAAAAACAACTAAAGTGTGTTACAGCAACTATATGCATATCGCAAGTTTGCACTGGCTGTCTCACAACAGCTATACATGAAACTTGAATTCAAAAATATGAATACATGCCTCTTCTAATCCTCACGGCCGAGAAAATAATAAAGAGACCTAACAGGTTGCTAATCTGAAGCCAAGTTTGCCAAACTCATGGATAGTAGAATAGCAAGTTGCAAGGTATCTTGAATCAATCTGATTTCGTCCGTTCGTAGACACAAGGGAATTTAGTGAATTAGGCAATGATGGTTTTAATATAACCATCATTTGAATCTGATATGCTTAGGGGACCATGAAATTCCTTCATCAGTGTCAGTTACTAAGCCTACTGTGTCAGCTGGTCTTAATTTCCAAAACAGCTTCCATCAAAATACAACAAACAGAGGGAGCATCTGATCGGACAAACACTTTAGTTCTTGAATTCTAAATTGCACCCGTAAGCATAAGAGTTTCAAACCTGAGCATGACAAGCAAATATACCAAGTGTTTACCAATAATTTATTGGGCTAAGTCAGGACTCAGGAGTGGTCAAAGCTTCCTTTAAAGTTAATGTTTAAACTTTAACACAAACAAATTCATACTGGCAAAGTGGTGTACAAGGCTTCTACAATTCTATTGGTCAGAGGTTCTAATATTTACAAGAACACTTTTGCTCCACAAAATTAATCTGCAGAGCTTATAAAAAGATCCAATGCTAAATTCTCATGTAAAATATGCAGGTCCCACATAAATCTCCAATAACAACGCTCAAAATTAGTGGGATGACCAATGAATTTTTTTTCATATTCAATAAGTGGGCCTACCAAAGGAGCCAATAATAAAATCCTAGCCAGCAGTTCCCACTTGAATTAAAGAGTTAGCTTATGTGTTTTATATAATATACTAAAACTGGGTAGTCTTGATTATCATCAATACACTGGGACAATAATTTGCCTAGAAAGTGAAAAATGAGGGGGTTGAAATGTTTCCCAAAGAGATGGCCATCCAATAATTCAACCCCAATAATATAGCTAAAAAGAGGGAATTCAGGTCAATGTTCATGGTTGAGATGTAGAGCCTTCACTCACCTATGGCGGAGCCGGATGTAGGAAACTCTTGTGGGTCCTATTAAGCAAATCATAACTTCCACTTATGGTGAGAATTGACCACATGTTAAAGGGAAGTAAAAAAGCCAGTACTATTAAAAGAAGAAGAAGGGACAAAAACGTCTGAAAGGAGGAGGGAAGAAGGGAAAAAGTGTAGAATGGATAAGGACCAGTCCACTAAGATCCACTAGAAGCAGGCCCAACCCAAACTTGGCCCATGAACAGAATTATCCCACGTGGGATCTAGTTAGATTGGGTCAACATTTATATTATTTTCTTCCTTTCTTGGCTACATTGTATTCTCCTTATTTAGCTAGATGATTTCATTAGATCTGTAATGGCCTCAATTAGGCACTGACTGTAGCCATTCATATGGCAAGTAAGTGTATACATATAGTGGTTGTCTTTCTCAATAAGAGACACAACGTGTGGAGAATTCTCTCCTTTCAAATGATCTAGTTCTCTCCTTCCTCTGATCATCTTTACATGGTATCAGAGCTACGATAGATCTCAAGAATAATCAATACAGATTCAGATCTGTATTTCTGAAGTTTTTTTGTCATCTGGGACAAAGGAGAACCTACTGATCAGACCTGATTCAATGGTGGCCCACCTGCGATGATCAAGATACCCAAAGCTGTCCTAACTGAGATGGTCGACTACTTATTCCAAGAATTCTGGTGATTTTTCAAGATTTTTTTGCTGCCTCGAAGGAGTCTTTCTGCACATTCTCGTGGATCTCCTGTTTTTCACAACAATTTTCATCTCAGCCGTCCAACATTTTGGATTTTCATCCGATTTGGATGGAACTTGGTTTGTTGGAAGCAGAAAACCGATCCCTTGCATCTACAGAGATCTGATTGTTCCATTGCTCAGACTGTGGACCACACAATCAGATCCAGGGACAGAAAATAGGGTCGCCCAGCCTCTTTTTCTTGCAAATTGGATTACCGGTCACATCTCTGGTTCCTTTCTGCCTTATCACAGATCTGGTTCCTTCTTCTCTGAACAAGAAAGGTTAGTCATCTGACCTCATTTCTGGTTTGCCAGTTTCACAAGATCATCTCTTTTCTTCTCATTCAACCATTGGATCTGCATCAAATTTATTGAGTAGTTACACAAATATGGTCTTTTTATACTCTGGAAACTGGATTGTTCAAATCAAGACAGATTAGTGAATTCTAGGTGAAACAGTGCACCTTGTCTTGATCGTACAAGCTATTATGTTTGGTTGAATTTTGGAATCTTGATTATTTTTGCTACCAAATCTTGTTTGCATTAGTCAAAATGGACAAGAATGATATAATTCCTGTTAAGATGAATGGGACAAATTGCATGACTTGGTCTTTTCACTTGAAAATGCTAGGCTATCTAGATGGAACTGTCCAAAAACCATTGGTAGACAGTTCCAGTATTGCATCTAGGACTGCTGATGAGAAGGCAGTTGCCACATGGAATCAGAATAATGCTAAGGTTGTGACATGGATACTCAACTCAGTTGATCCATCCCTTTCTATGTCCCTACAAGCCTTTACAAAGGCCTCTGATATGTGGAACCCCATGAAAAAGTTGTACCACCAGACAAATAAAGCCAGGAAATTCCATCTGGACACAGAACTGGTCAAATACTGCCAAGGTGATAAAACGGCTCAAGAATATTACAATGGATTCCTGGCTCTATGGACAGAAAGGGACCAAATGCCCCTATACTCTGTATCATCAGAATTCCTACCACAAGCTCTTAAGCTTAAAGAAGAATTGCATATCAGCCAGTTCCTAATGAATCTACGTCCAGAATTTGAGCCAGTTCGCGCTGCTCTTATGAATCGGGAAAATCCCCCGATTTAGATATCTGTGTGCAGGAGGTCCTTCGGGAAGAGATCCGTCTTGTGTCACGACATTCTCTCATGGTGGAACCAAAGGCTCTTCTTACCACCCTTGAACCTCCAGTAGAAGAGACAACTTTCCTCACATCTCCTGGTCAGAAATCTCAGTGCTTCGAAATCAAGGGCTATGGACATATAGCTCGAAATTGTAGGAAGAAACTCTTTTGTAATCATTGCAAGCGGACTGGTCATATCATTTCTGAATGCAAAAGGAGGCCCCCAAAGCGAACTGAACAGCCTCCACAACAAAAACAGAGTGCATTGCAAGCTCATGCACCACTCTCACAAGCTGCTCAACCAGATCGTGCTGAGACGGTGACTCTAACTCCCACTCAGATTCGAGAGATGATCAACTCCTCTGTTGCATCTGCATTCACCTCCATGGGCATTAATGGTCTCTCTCTTCCTCTCACTGCTTCTTCTGCATTTCATTCCTCCACTGCCCTTTCTACATCCATAACACCCTCTACATGGGTCTTAGATTCAGGAGCCTTAAATCATATGACTACAGTGGAACAAAATTTAGAAGTTTTTCAAACATATGTTGGACATGAAACCATAACCACAGCAAATGGTCAGCACTTGTCTATCTCTGGCTTAGGCTCTTTAGAGTTTCCCACAATTGGAAAAGAACCCCCCTCTCTCTCTCCAATGTTTATTTTGCTCCACAATTATCTGCAAATTTGATTTTTGTTGGTCAATTAGTTGACTGTGGATATCTTGTTAATTTCTCTCCCACTGGTTGTGTTATATAGGAACGGCAAACTGGAAAGGTGATAGGGACGAGGAGTAAGCATGGCAGGCCATTCCTTCTAGATATGAGACCGAGTTCCTCCTTCTTTGCTACTTCTATGGGTGTTTTAAATAAATTATGGACTGTTTGGCATAGATGTCTTGGCCACTTAAATAATTCTAATTTACTTTCTTTGTTTAAACTTGGTTGTTTGGAACATTCAGTTGATAATAAGCTTATTTCTACTTTGTTAAATCTAAATGTGAAGCTTGTTGTCTTAGCAAAAGTCATGTGTTACCTTTTCCCGTTCATTTCTCACGTGCCAGTGAAGCTTTTAATGTCATTCACACTGATGTGTGGGGTATTGCTCCTCACCTGAGTAGAATGGGATATAAATATTATGTTACCTTTATTGATGATCATTGTAGATATACAAGGATCTACTTCTTACGGTTCAAATCTGAAGTTTTCTCTACTTTCCAAAGTTTTATAATATGGTCTGTACTCAATTTCAGAAATCCATCAAAATCTTACGTTCTGACTCGAGGGGAGAGTACATGTCCTTTGAATTTTCCTCTTGCTTATCTAATAAAGGTATCATTCATCAGAAATCTTGTCCTCACACACCCCAACAAAATGGGATTGCTGAAAGGAAGAACCGACATATTCTTGAGATGGTTCGATCTCTTTTGGTTGAAGCACTTGTTCCACCAAAATTTTGGTGTGAAGCTGCTCACACGGATATTCATAACATGAATCGATTACCCAGTTCTGTGCTAAATAAGGTTTCTTTGTATGAGTGTCTATTTGGCCATTCGCCTACCAATTCTCATTTGAGAGTCTTCGGCTTTCTATGCTTTGTCCATCTCCCATCCATTGAGCGTACTACATTATCACCTCAAGCTGTTAAATGTTTATTCCTTGGATACAGTGATGAATACAAAGGATTTCTTTGTTATGATCCTAAAGATAATCGCCTCCGTATTTCACGGAAAGTTGTCTTTTTGGAACATGTTCCTTTCTACTCCGTTTGGCCCGAACATCACCCACTTCAAGTTCCACATCTCCCTCAGTTTCCAAAATCTAGAACTCCGCCACCCATCACTCAAGTCTATGTCCGCCAGCAAAAGCCTATGCCTCATGCTACACCTGCTCCAGATCAACTTCTCTTGCCGGCTCCATCCACGTCAGGTAATGACCCTCCAGATCCTCCTACACTATGATGCTCTAGTCGTATTTCTGTTCCACCTAACAGATATGGTTTTCCTATGCTGTTTACTTCTTTAGATCCCATTTCTATCCCCACCTCCTACTCACAGGCCTCAAAAATACCATGTTGGCAAGATGTGGTGGCAGAGGAATTGCTCACTCTCGAAGCTAATTCTACTTGGGATTTGGTTCCACTTCCTGCACATGCTTCTATCATTGGAAGTAAATGGGTTTATTCCATTTAAGGTCAAATCCGATGGGAGTCTTGATAGATACAAGGCTAGACTGGTTGCTCAAGGTTTTAAACAAGAATATTGCCTGGATTATAAAGAGACCTTCGCCCCAGTTGCGAAAATGACCATAGTTCGTTGTCTCATCAATGTCGCAACTACTCGAAATTGGCCTCTTTGGCAGATGGATGTGAAAAATGCGCTTCTACACAATGATCTTCGGGAGACTGCTTACATACGCCCACCCCCAGGGTATGCCTATCCAACAAAGTATGCCTGCAAATTAAAACGGTCATTATATGGCCTTAAACAGGCCCCTCGCTCATGGTTTGACAAGTTTCACTCAGCCATTTTACAGGAAAATTTTTATCAAAGTCCATGTGATAGCTCCCTCTTTATTCACCGTACATCACGTGGCTGTACAATTCTTTTGATATATGTTGATGATATGATAATCAACGGCAATGATACTATAGGTATTGCAGACCTCAAGACTCATCTTATGCGTTCATTTCAGATGAAAGATCTTGGAGCTTTGACATATTTTCTTGGGTTGGAAATTTCAAGGAGCAAGGAAGGTATTTGTGTTAACCAAACCAAGTACGCAGATGACTTAATCGGGACAGCCAGAATTCAAGATTCGAAGACATTTGATACACCTCTTGAGCTCAATGTTAAAATCAGCAAGGATGATGGATGTCCGCTTGAAGATCCTACACTCTTTCGACGTTTAGTAGGGAGTCTCCTCTATCTAACTATGACTCGACCTGATATTTCTCACACAATACATACTGTGAGTCAATTTGTTAGTAACCCACACAAACCACATCTTGCTGCAGTATATCGTATTCTACGATATCTTAAAGGTACTCGAAATCGTGGACTATTTTACCCCTCTAAGACATCCTTACAGCAGCTTCAAGCATATGCAGATGCAGATTGGGCTGGTTGTCCCGATACTCGTCGCTCCACCACAAGCTGGTGTCTGTTTCTGGGACACTCCATCATCTCATGGGAATGCAAAAGGCAAACTACATTATCCAAATCTTCAGCGGAGGCTGAATATTGTTCCCTGTCTTCATCAACAAGCGGTGAAATTGTTTGGCTCCGTCACTTACTCCGTGAATTTGGAGTTTTTCTCACCACCCCAACTCCTCTTTATGCTGACAACACAAGTGCCATCCGGATTGCTAAAAATACAGTCTACCATGAGCGCACCAAACACATCGAGATTGATTGTCACTTCATCCGTCAACATGTAGTTTTTAGACACCATCAATCTACCATATGTCTCTTCTCATGATCAGTTGGCTGATAGTTTTACTAAGGCACTACCTCGTGATCGTCATAATTATCTTGTTTCCAAATTGTTGTTTGGTTCCACCCACCATCAATTTGAGGGGGAGTGTAGAATGGATAAGGACCAGTCCACTAAGATCCACCAGAAGCAGGCCCAACCCAAACTTGGCCCATGAACAGAAATATCCCATGTGGGATCTAGTTAGATTGGGTCAACATTGTATATTATTTTCTTCCTTTCTTGGCTAGATTGTATTCTCCTTATTTAGCTAGATGATTTCATTAGATCTGTAATGGCCTCAATTAGGCCCTGACTGTAGCTATTCATATGGCAAGTAAGTGTATACATATAGTAGTTGTCTTTCTCAGTAAGAGACACAACGTGTGGAGAATTCTCTCCTTTCAAATGATCTAGTTCTCCCCTTCCTCTGATCATCTTTACAAAAAGGAGGAAGGAGAGGAAGAGAGGAAGAGAAAAAGGGGAAGGAGAAGAGAAGGAAAAAAAAAAAAAAAAAGGGGAAAAGTGCTCCCCCTAAGATCTTCTTCTTTAACCACCCATCATGTTCTTCCTCCTTACCTCTCTTTTTCCAGCCTCTTTTTCCATCCTACTGTACCATCGATCTCTGCTGTAAAAGGAGTGTTGGATGTTTACCAGCCACTTATTAAAAAAAATTTAATTCAAAAAAATCTAGAATATTGGAAAATGTTATAATTTGATCATTTTTTCCTATAATAACTAAGATAGGGGGATGCAGCAGTCCCTTTACTGCATAGAGGTCCCATATTGCTGAATGATTATAAAACAACAATATTTATCTTTTTTTCACATGTTTTCATATTAGTTAATCTAAGTTAGCAAATATTATGCATTTCTAAATTCACAAGTCATAAGCAATTTAGCATAACTGTAAATAACACATAATAAGTAAATTCTAAAGTAATGCTTAAATAAAGCTTAAAACTCAAACCAAATGACAAATTAACTTCCATTAAGTACAAACAATGTACTTTTATTGAGAGTTGAGAAAAGAATACCTCTACTAATACCAAAGGGGATGTCTACCACGATATACCTAGAGAATAGCCCTTAGAGAAACTCTAAGTATCGGCTTCAATTCGGTGAAATCTTGTATTCTTTTAGTTTTTTTTTTTTTTTTCAGCATGGAAGGTTAGAAGAGTTGCATAAAAATATTACTTGGAGACAAGAAAAGAAGAAACAAACTCAACTATGTATTTTAAAAAATCATGTAAAGTATATGTCAATCACACTCTGTAGTGGGTCTGTAGCAACCTGTGGCGGGACAGTAGCGGACATAGTGGTCAATAGTGGCCGCTACATTTGCTAACAACGATAAATTGTCTGTCAACCGCTACACCCGATGTGGCGGCTGCAACCTATGATCCATGGTTTACACTCTTTAACATGTAAGCTTGTATAGATCAATAAAATCATATTAAAATAATATTATATAACATTAACTAAGTCCAAATTTGACCAAATGATTTCATAAAACCCAAGATGAAATTAAAATTGAAAATACAATAAGTTCAAATAGGAGACACTTTCAAAAAAAAAAAAAAGTTCATAAATGAGATTCTGGATAGACTGTGACAACAGTCATTCAATTTTTGTGAATTTTGTAAGAGACATTAGCACCAGCATTTATATTATGCACATCAAAAAGAAATATCATAATCATAGGCATGGATGGTATATGTTTTAACTCAATAAAAATTTGGAACTTGAGATGGTTAAAGCACATCAGTGGAAGGATCTCAATCATGCTGTCATTTATTGACATTGAACATTACAATTTCAAATCAAGATGAGTGAAAATTCAGATATAATCAATGCAATATATATATATATATATGTATATAACGATATCTGCTAAGTAATGATGAGAATTGTACCCAGGTTTGGGGATACAGAGTCTTCTGAAACCGATTTCGAACAAGTATAGCAAGATTTCTGCAAAAACATTGCAAAAAAAATGAAAAAAAAAGAAATCCATTAAAGGGATTTTGAGAGAACCCCAGAGTGCAAAGAATAAACCACCAAAATAATAGATCATGGACGCCAATGGACATCAAAATGGTAACTTCACAACCTGGCCCGTGGGCCCACCACGATGCATGCCAATCATGGAGGGTAGAGGGATGGAAGTTTTTGTGTGATATAGGTTCGTGCAAAAAATGACAACCATCTGATCATTTTAACGGTTCGTTCAAGGGCCCCAAAGTTGGACAATTTTTAGCTGTTAAATGAAGTGTTTGTTTCATTGTTTTCGCATAACCAGCAAGGAAAATAGCCAGGATGAGCGTCAAACAGGCATAAGTGCTAATTTTGTGTGCACAGGCGTTTGTGTTCAGGCAGGGGAGTAGTGAACGTGAAGTGGTACAATTTATCAGAGGTGGCCACCAAGTGGGCACCACAGACATGACCATTATTCTAAATTGTATATATAATGTGCTTGCAAAATGGATGGGTAGACCACACTATTTTAACTATCCATTATGAAGTTATATTCCATCCCAAAGTTTAGACTCAACATATCTACTTTTAAGCAACATAAGCTCGTGAATATTAATCCATGTATTGAGGCCTATCTTTAGAAGGAATTTGATTGAGACTGAAGAAAACCAATTCTACAAGATAATTGCTCTATTAAATAAAGTATACATTCCATTTGAGGGTTCAGATTGAGATAGAAGAATTTCGACAGGAATTTCAGACAAGAGGTTTTACGATGCAGCAACACCAATTAGCCATTGCAAGGAGACTAGTGGTCCACATGTGGGACCCAAGAAAGTTTAGAAATATTTTATTTTGGCATTACTTTTCCAATTTTGTTTAATGAATTGTAATTAGGATAATTTATAATGTGTTTAGTTTCCTAGTTTGAGTAGGAATATTGGCCCTTAAGGTTTATTTGCATATTTATATGGCATTGTAGAGATCGGCATCAGAGACTTTTGATTATTGAAATAATATTTGTGGGTTTCTATCTTCTGGGGCGTGTCCCCGTGTGAAAGTCTCTGCAGAGACCATTATTGTGCTTGGGCACTTCTCTTGCAAGCCCTAATCCTAGGACCTGCATCATTTTCAATTGCTTCTTTCTTCATGAGGATTTCTGAAGGCACCCTAACTACCCCTTGGGTGGCTTGCCTTTGGCCCCTTTAAGTGTTCCTCCCTGATGATGCAGTCCAAGTGCATCACAGGTCTAAGGGTTAAAAAAGGGGAGACACAAGGATAGGCCTACTGTCGGCCAATCCTAACCTATAATGGGTCAACTCAAAGATGTCTGATCCATTGGGCCTAACCATGGTCAACCAGCCTAATAACCCAACTATACCTACTTTCTTAGAATGTAACGACCCAACAAAGTTTTCAACGTCTAAACAAGATAACTGATTGACATGTAATCAATTAAGTATGATTTGTTGGCATAAGAGAGGAAAGCAAATCCCATCAAATATAAAGAGACTAGCATGTAATCAATTTCATGGAAGGGCAATAAAATCGTATCTAGATCTCTAATTGAAGACATGCAATCAATTATCTTGCTAGTATCTTATCTAGATCTAGGAAACTTTATTGGAAAGTCACATACTAAGAAAGTAGGTACAGTTAGGCTACTGGGCCAGTTGACCATGGGTTGGGCCCAATGGATCATACATTTGTGGGCTTTGCCCAATGGGCTAGCCCACTATGTGTTAGGCCCGATGGGTCGGCTGACAGTGGGTTTGTTTTTGGGACTCCTCTTTTAGCCCTTAGTCTTGGGCTGCATCACCGGAGTATTAGCTTTCAGTTCGTTAGCTCTTCAAGCAAGATTCTCATCACGGATGACTTACAGCTCTGTAAGAAGATAGTGGAGAACGGCTGCCCCATGTTTCTTGATGATACAGAATCAGTCGATTATCTATTACTTGGGCGGAAGCTAGGTCCTTCCCAATGGGATTCTCCATCTATTTGATGCTTGAACTGTGGCTGTGGGATACTCCAGGGATAACGTCCTGTGGAGATTCAATTTTTTGGCATTCATATGTGTTCTACCGAAGGAAAGAAATTCTTAATGTTTTGAGGGCACCTTCTCCTTTGTGGTGTCTTTGTTGGAGAGGGTGGTGTCCACCTTCTATGGGCCTTTGTGTCAACTTTGACAGCAGTGTGAATGAAAACCTGGGCCATGTGAATATCAGAGAAGTTATTCATGGCAGTGCACGTGAGATCATTCTTTCCTTCTCCAGCCCACTTGGTGAATGCTCAGTCAACGTGGAAATGGAAGCACTGTGGATTGGCCTTCTTGAAGTATGTTGACTCAATCTTTTGGCACTTTAGGGGAAGGAGATTCCATTTGTACAGCTAGATGGACAAAAGTTTCACGCAGCAGGCCTTACATGATGGGTGATACGGGGTGATGGACTTAGGAAATGCCTTGGAGGAGTCATTTTCTCATGTTAAAATGGAGGGTCAATTCCGTGGTGGATATCTTGGCAAAAGATGAGTTTCCTGCCATAGGTTGAAAATTGTCCAACAATGGATCCATTCTACGCTAGCCTAGGCTTTCTTGGTTGCTTGCAAGGTGTTCTCTGTGTTAGCTCTCTTCACTATATTGCTCTCTTACAAATTCGCTTTTCTTATTAAAATCAGTTATAATTCAAAAAATACATAAATCCATCCACATCTAGGGGGAATGTTCATATGCATCTTTCCCTCACCAGATGCATATGAACATTCCCCCACATCTAGTAGTGTCCTTAGAAGCTTTAGCAACTGACATAAAAATGTATTCACAGTTTCTTTAGTAGTTTTCAATCGGAATGGAACAATTACATTAAAAACAGAAGGGCGACATATAAAAAAGAATCCCAATAAGGAAGCATCTAAACAACTAGGAAGACAAATGAAACAACCCACCATTCTCAAGACATGCTGCAGTCCAACACTGCCAAAAGAATGTCCACAGGTGAGTATCATTGCTTCATCCATGAGCGTACCCCTGGAAAAACACATTTGTGTTAAAAGAAAACCTTCAAAGTTAAAATTAACAAAATTATGGTTACAAAAGAACTCCAAGTGATTCAGGCTCATGAACATGCGCAGCTATAAGCCAAAAAATATGATCCTTAAAATAGCATTAGAACACTTAAGAAATGCATTTAACGAGCCCCCATAGCAATAAAATTGATGCAATGCATTAACTACACTCATTTAAGTAAAATTAATGAACAAATATTAGAAAAACAACACTAACTATCAAATCTTCGAAGTGACTGCTCAGATCTCGCAACAGTTACTTTAAATAAATGGGAATGGCATGAATGCAGAAGGATAGGACATAAATGCAAAATAAGGGTAACAGGTCTGCACAAATTTAAAAGACACAAAGACACTAAAGAGACGAATCAATCACCGTGAGGCATCCGAACCAAATTCAGGAGAAGACAGAAAAGGCAACATGAGACTGATGCGCCTCTACAAATCAGGGCATGTGTCTCATATCAAAAGGTGGTCCAAATCAAGGCTGGAAAAGTCACCAAGCCGCTCAAACCTATAGTTTGCTATTAGCCTTTCATTGTTATTCAGTCCATATAAGAGAATGAGACACAATGATATTTTCAAATATGGAGTTTCTAAAGGTTCTAAGAACCATTATTTGCTCTACCAAAAGAGTAATCAACAGTGTCCTCTTCCTTCTCCTCTTCCTACTGCTTCTGCTTCTCCTTTTAATTAGCTACAGGCTACTTGCTTTTAGGGAGAGGGTAAAAAAAAATCTGTGCAAATTTTGCTTTTTCAATCTCATTTGGTCAAGGATCAACTAAAGTGCAACACGTGGGGATGAATGCATTCATTCTTCTCTCACTATGTGCATGGATACCTTCAATGAGCAAATATCAATGCTGGACGGGCCCGTCCAGGGACACGACTCCAGGTGGGCTTCCTCAGGGGTTCTTCTAGTTAAACATTCTCTTGTAGTAGATTAAATATTGGTTTTTTTTCAATATAACAAAAGTAATTTTACTCTTTCTTTAAATTAAATAAAATGTTGAATTTATTTAGATTTTTTTGGAAAAAAGATGAACATATTAATAATACGAATCCATGAATACGAAATTAATTAAATTTCTTTAAATATTATGTTGAATCCATTATATGTCTATGGTACTTTCCTACACAAACATACACATACTAATGCAACTCAATTATCTTTGAGCACTGTAGTTGTGAACTACATCATCATCATTAATTACAGTCCCAACCTTGTACTCCCATAAAATTGGAGAAAGGCTTTGAATTCATAATCAGTCAGGATTGCCACTCGCATTAAAGTATCCACATACAAATATTGGGCAATGAAAACTACCGTAGAAGATTTCCAAATTTGCCTTCACAGTTCACAATGATAATCCATGAAAAAGCCTGAGATTTGTCAATATGTAGACTAAATATTCGTCACTGTAACAATTACTTCATTTAAATTTCTCTTACCAATTCCTGAAACTAGTGGTTTTTACCAATGGACTAACCGATAAAGGGTCGAGGGTGACTTAAAGTAAAAGTGATCGTCTATTGTTCCCTCGCATGCATGAATTCGTTTTCAAAGGGAGATCATGAAAAACCCATCAAAAAAGGAGGGCGTGGGTAATTTTCCTTACAAGATTCACCCATCCACTTCCATGATGTAACCGACCTCAATCTACTTATCTCACCTAGAATATCTCACCCCTCAAATTCATCAGAAATCAATTGGAAATTGTCATATGTGCCCTTAACTAATTAGGTTGCAGAAGAAACAGTTCAATTGAATATCAATCTTAAAATGGTTAAAAATTAGCTTCCCAGCCATAATTGCATGTTTTCTAACATTGTTTGTGTCCTAGCATTATAGTCCCCACCCATAATCAATTTAACCGCACAATATAATGCGTGTAAATGCAAAAGATATAGTGTCAGGGAAAAAAGATACAGCTAATAGATCTAGCCAGATGCTGAACAGACATACGTTATAGGGTCTGACAGGATCATCCGCAGCGAATCCCCTGATTCAATGGGAAAAGTGGTGTCCTTCCTCCCAGTGCCACACCCATTCTCCCCTCCTATCTCCTTCTGAGCAAGGGTTGCACCATCCTGGCCTTGCAGCATGTGATAGTAAAGATCAGGCTCTGCAATTGCAATTGCATTATCATAGTGATTCATGCGACCCTGTTGGTGTTGTTCACTCAAACTCCCTCTGAAGTTATTCAATGAATGAATGCCACCATTATCCTTCACCAGCACTCTTCTGCTTGGCCCTAGCTTTGATAACAATGTCAACTAAGTATAAAAAACTAACAAACACCCAAATCCCAAAATCTTAAAAGAAAAAAGACAAGAGAGAGTCCGCACCGAATGAAGATTGAGATTTTGACAAATGTGCTTTCTCATTGCGGATTTTTTCCGAGCTACTCTGCACGCTGCCACTGCTATTATTGTTCTTGTTCCCGTCATCGGCCACAACCAGGCCATCCACTTCCCCATCGCCTTCGTCATCGTCGTCTTCTTCATCATCCTCATCATCTTCCTCATCGCCTTCCGTCCCATCACCACTGGGAGTCTCAGTGCTCCCATGTGCATTCCAGTCCTGATTGTCCGGCCTCTCTCGTGGTGGGTGGCCCGGCGAATCGTATATACTCCGCCGTAATTCTGCACCCTGCATCCGAAAATATCGTTCCCGTTGGTCCAGGGTAAACAGCTTGTCATTCATGAACCCACTCATCGCCGCCCTCGGCTTCCGACCAGGGTCACCCCCAAGGTGCTGCGACGCACCACCTCCACTACAGTACTGCAAGCTATCATCTTGGAACACCATCTGCGAATTCAATCCATTCTCCATCCTCTGCTGCGGTGGAACCAAATCCATATCCTCCGATACCATTTCAAAGCCCTAAGTTGCAGAAAGCTCCATAGAAATAAAGACAGGAGGCTCCATAGGAAGCCCCCAAATACATAAAGAACAGTTTTTAAATAAGTAATCAGAGAAAACAGAAGCAGTTAAAAAAAAAAACAGAAAAAAAAAAAAGAATCGAGATTTTTCAGTCAGAACCCTAAATTTCATACATTTTCAATGAAATCGACGAAATAGAGATTGACATGCAGCTCAAAATAACATAGATGGAAATTTACGGTGAGGAAAGAAGAACGAAATCAACTAAAAAAAAGGTAGATTTCTTCGATATAAGAAGGTTTTCCCACCATAAACCCTAAAGGCCGTATCTTTTCCAGAGAAAATCCACAAAAGAAAGCTCGATGAAGATCTCAAGAGATCAGCAGAACAGATTCACACCATAAACCGAAAGAAACTGACAGGGAATCATTCAAAAGAGTTTTTTTTCCCCCACAGACCCTAATGCGCGTCGTTTTCAACGAAAATCGACAAACTTGAAACACAGGGAATTTGAAAAATAATTTACACGGCAAGTCGACGAAAACAGAGGGAATCTTGAAAAGACTAGAAGCTTTCACTTCCATAAACCCTATTTCGGCATATATTCCATGGAAATCGACGAAACAGAGCGCGAATTGGAGCTCGGAAGACCTAGATCGCAGATTTAGCGTAGAAATCGAGTTTTGGATCGAGGGAAATAAATCTGTTGTATGGTTTCGATGGGATTCTGAAGCTCTCTCTCCAGTTTTCTTTTTCTTTTTTTTTTTTTTTTTCTTTTTTTTTTGAAGATTTGCGTCTCCTGATACGAGCCAAAAGAATTGAAATCGTTTTTGACTTTTGCTTTTTCACACACGAGAGAGAGAGAGAGAGAGAGAAGGATATTTTGTTTTGTTGTGTTGTTGTGTGTGAGTGAGAGAGTGGGGTGTGCTTTTTGTAACGGCCTTGCGTGTTTTTGTCTGATGAGAGGGAGGGGGAATGGGATCCGAGGTAGAGAATGGGCCGTGTCTTCTTATCCATTGAGAGTGGAATTGAATTTTGTATATTCAAAAGAACGTTAATTTTTCAAGAGAGTGGCCTACTCAAAGTGTGAAAATTCAAAAATGGCTATTCAATGATTTACTTTTAATGATAAATAAAATGTACAGGGATCGTCCTTAAAATTAGATGTTAGAAAAGCCAAAATTGTATCTCCGCCTTATATCCTTTCCTTAAAAATTAGATGTTATAAAAGCCAAAATTGTATCTCCGCCTTATATCCTTTGTCACTCTTCTCCTCACTAACACTCATTTATCTATAAAAAATTTAAATTTACTTGCAAGCGGATGACATGACTTTGGTTTGTTTGTATATCTGATTATTTGGATTTATTTTGTTATGAAAATTGTTTGTGCGAATGTATAAGACACCTCATACAGAAACTAAGTGCAAAACACCTATGATGTGTAGCTAAAGTATAATGCATTTCAGTAGCTTAAGTGGTGGTGGGGTAGGTATTTTGGCTAAGGGACTTTCTTGTATATATATTTTTAAAGTTTGATTGTTCATTTCCAAATATTTTATTTAATATTTTAATGGGTTGTATTGGAAAGAGTTCTTTTTTTATGGAGTGGATATCTTAGAGATCTTTGACCTAATTAAATTAATTCCCTAGGTGGCGCCCATTAAGCCCACACAAATGTATATCTAACAAACCTACGATGATATCAAACACGAGAGGTTGGGAGTAAACACATGCACACCTTATGTCACATTGTCACTCCACTTATTCCTAGGTATTGTTTACCAAAGCAAACTTATTATTTTTCACATGCACAATTGATATGGTGCAACTGCATCATCAATCAAAGTTGCTTAGTTGATTGATTTTGGAAAAAAATAAATAAAAATCTTCATGTATTCCAATTATAACACGTAGGAACATCTTGTCTATATACTAGTAATGGTATATTATTCTCTACAGTGTTCTTTTCTTTTTTTGCCTTTCCAAAATGAATTGGAGACGTCGGTGTGTTTGGGATTAATGGAGATGGAAGAGGGGGACGCAGTGGGTTTTATGATGGACATTTTTTAGAAAAAGGAGTAGGAAGTTTGCCAGAAAATCCCTTTCCACATTAGAAGTCCTTATTTGAAATGTATTTGAAAAACTTAAGTCTTGTTTTGAAAACTAAGTTTTCTCTTGTCTTAATTTGAAATGTGAGAAAAACTTGAGCCCTAATTTGAAATTCTCCTTATTTTATTTCATGTAAGGTTATAGGTCACCTTTCAATGTGACACCTCAATGGTGGGAGAGTGTGAAATTGAGTTTTTCATATCACTGCTATTATTATAACCAGTAAAAGTATAATAACAACTATTATCTTTAGTAGTGACAGTTATAATCTTTTAGCGATCGTCAGAAACTCATTATATTTTTATGTGAAAGGAGCATTTGGCATCCTTATCTGATATATTGATTATGCTTTTTTACTGAAAGATAGATAACTTTTACCAAAGAGTTTTTCTATAAATACAATGGAATTCTTAGAAGGTATTTTACACCCCAACCATCCACAAAATCCAGAAAAAAAAAAACTATAGAAAGGCTGAAATTCTAAAACTGTGCCGAGGTATTTGAGACCGTTTAGGTGGCATGAATTTTAAAATTCTCACAAAAAAAATAAAATAAAATACTGCATTTGCAAATATTAGGGACAAGGCCTTACATTATGTTATAAAAACCCCCCTCAACATATCAAAATATTATAAAAAGATTTAACAAAGAAACAAGCCCATATCGCCTGCAACATAGTATTTCACATCTTCCTTTTTTGGCTTTACATATAAATTAATTATTGTATTTAGTAAACGACCAATCTTACCATAGGACAAGATCCTATTGGAATAAATATTGAAGATACCTCATAAATTAAGAGGGCATCTATTATGAATGACTTTGATTTTCAATAAGCGGGACCAATTGCAGAGTTCCACTTAATCTAACTCATGATCTCTCTTTTTTTATCAGAAAAAAAAAATTATGATTTCTCTAAGTCAAAGGCTTAAAATATTCAAACTCTGCGATATTATTTTTGGACTAAGTTGGGACATTGCCCAGGAGTGATACTTCCAAATAAGATGCATGCGCCCACACCACTTAACAACGAGTGTGTTGGCAATTCAGACTGTACATTTAATAGGCAGACCCACTCTATGAGAAAATTAACCATTAAATTAAGTGAAACTTAACCAGGTGGTAACATCGAAAGGAAAAAGGACCCTCCCATAATTACGAAAAACTTCAGGGTTGACTTTGGATGGCGGCTGAAAGAAAACTACTGCCATTGACCACTGCGGTTGCAGAGCCTCTCTCAAAGAAGAAAAAGAGCAAAAACCCATACATTTATTCATTCCCTTTCCCCACTGCGTCAAATTCCCGATCTCATCATAGTTTCCACTGAATCGAGATTCTCTCGTGCCCTAATTTCCAATCATAGTTCGAAAAAACCCTGTTTTTCTCTTTCTTCCTGTGATTTGATTTCGTGTAGCTGCAAAACCCTCCGACATTTATGTTCTGATTTCGTTGTAATTAATGAAGTTATGGGAACATTTATTCTTCGTTTTTGGAATCGGATTTGATTCCTCTGTTCTCTGATCGGACGGCTAGGGTTTTGGAGATTGAATCCGATTGAGATCTGCGACAATGAGTAGGAACGCGTTTCTTGCTCTGGTTTTCCTGATCTCGATTTCCGTTGCTACGGATCTTAGGGTTCATGCGGCGGACGAAGGAGATAAGGCGAAATCCCATGGAGAGCAGGTGACGATATCAAATCCCTCGTTTATTTTGTTTGTTTCATTAGGGTTTTTATTTGATTCGACGGCGCAATGGTCGAATTCAGATGGGTCCCACTTCAAAATGATCAGAACCGCTGATATGGTGGGTTCCTCCTGTAAATGGGCGTGGGGTTGAGAATGTTTGTCCAGTTGAACGATCCCAGCCATCCAATTCGTGAGTGTGTATTTCTGTCGAAGATGAGATTCTGGCTTCTTTATTTGGGGATCTACGGCCAAGGGCAAGAGCTGAATTGTCTAGGATATGAATTCATCTTAATTGTGTGTGTCTCTCTCTCTCTAAATATATATAGTGGGACCCACTTGGATGAATGATTTTGATGAATGAAAGGAAACCAAAACGCAGATGTTGAGAATTTGGTGTGTGTTTTTTGGTTTCAGATTTCTCCATCGCCAAGCCCTTTACCCTCATTGAAACCAGACCGTTCGAGTAATAATTCAGGCAAGAATCCATCAAAACCTCTCTCCATCCCCAAGAATGCATCAAGCCCTCCTCCAGTTCCACCTGTACCAAGCAATTCAACAAATTTGACCACGCAAGGTTCGAAGGTAGACCCTCATACGGGTACCCATACCAAAGAAAGCAAGACTCCTGACATTCCGAGTAAGCACGAGGACGAAGGTCAAGAAGATGGAGGATGCAAATCTTCTAGCGCTAGGTGTTCTAAAGGGGAGCTGGTTGCTTGTCTCCAAGATCCTGCTAGTGGTAATTTAGATTTTTGGTTTCATTTCCTTATTCATTCTTTCTTCATCATCATCATTTTATTTTCTAGAATTTTAGAACTTGGATAGTGATACTTGAATCACTGCTAAACTCAAATGATAATCTTACAAAAATGGAAAATTAAAGTGTTGCCTGTGTTCTCAATCCCGTTTATTTATTTAATTTTGATGAGTAAAAAATATCATACAAAAGTTGTTCCACAGGTAAAATGTACGTTGTAAAAAAAGCAGGAATTTTATTTATACATCGAAGAAATCACACAAAAGTAGCATGAACCACAACATGGTACAGATTTTGCTCCATACGTTTGCCCCTGAGTACCCATTGTTTAACCAATAAACAATAAATTGCTTCCCATCCACATGAGAAAAAAGGGACCGCCATATTGGAAGACGCTTTGATCACCATTACCGTTGTCATCATCGCCATCATTATCATCATTGAAACCTTATCGAGAGTCGGCTTTTGTAATTTATACTTTTTGTTGCAACCCTATTTAATGCCAGGTTATTTGAAACTCCACTCTAACAATCTAATCTACAAGCTAACATGTCTTTGCTCAGTACTTCATTACAAGTCTATATTTGGTCTACCTCTTTCTCTGTTTCCCTGGTTCCTTGAACTTGTAATGCTTCAATACTTCTTATGAGGGTTGTTTCTAATCTTCCTTGTTTTTAAGCAAGTCATCTTTAATGGCATTCTTTGCTTTTCTCTGTTGCTTGAGCACTAGTAGATTTCCTCTTACGTAGTTAGTCTTGAACTCTAGATTTTATCAATTTTTTGTAACCCCCTGTATTCATCTCAGTATACATCTCCTTCAGTGCCCCAAATACAGATTAAGGCATGGATACAAATACAGAGATCAATGATACTACCTTTTTTTTTTTTGAAATGTAGGACACAGATACATATACAACTAATTTTTCTATGGAACAAGGATGCCTGACGCCTTCAGTTCTTCCTATCTCCTTGGCCTCAAGTTCTGTTCGATCCCTTCATTAACACTGTATTTTAGTGACCACTAAGCTAGTGATGGGGTTACAATGGCTCGGAATTGTGGTTTTTCCATAATTTGTACTTGAGTATGTTTTGAGATCTCAAATTCAGATTGAAACTCAACATGAGTCCGGTATATGGACTTGGACATGACTCCACCGAATCTGATTGGACCATGACTTGAATATGGACCCTCTAAACTCGTTTGTATGTTCTTTTTGTTTTACATATTCTTGTTATAGGGCTCTAAAAAAATATTATTGTAACCTATTTGTTACATCTTGCATGTAAATATAAAAATATGTTCTTGGGGTTTCCTCAATTGTATATAAGTACATACTAAATCTTTAAAAAAATGGAAAGGAAGAAGATAATGATACACCCTTTATACTACTGGTGACAAGCTCCACTTTAATTATATCACTTTTTTTTTATATATTATGCATATTTGTTTATATATGCCTGTTAGAATTGGCTTTGGAAGTGTCCTATGTTTAATTGTTTGTTACCTTATAAATGCTGGTGATGACCATTTCAATTTCTCTTTCTTTTCTTTGTTCTTCATTCTTTAGTATTGCTTGGAATACATTTGTATGTTTCCAACATTGCTTGCGTACTTTAAGGTGAAGGAGTAAGTGCTGGCTTCTTCATTGGTTATAAAAAAAAGTGTTGGCTTCTTCATCTTGGCATGCATCTCATTCTTTAAGCCATGGGTATCCTGAGTGACAATATGTGAGTTACATCTGTTGAAAACACATTACACCAAATGTTATATTCAGATATTCCAAATCTAGTGGTCATTAATCACCTTTACTTGATCAGGACTTCTTTGCAACTTATTGATCACTTTTGCATGATAGCAACTAATTAAGCACTGGACACTTCCAAAGCCAATTCCAATAGGGAGATATAAACAAATGTGCATAAAATATAAAATGAGGGATATAATTAAAGGGGGGCTTGTCACTAGCAGTATAAAGGGTGTATCGCTATCTTCTTCCTTTTCCTTTCCTCTTTAAAGATTTAGTATGTATTTATATACAATTGAGGTTTCCAACCCCAAGAACATATTTTTATATTTACATGCAAAATATAACAAATAGGTTACAAGAATATTTATTTTTTAAAAAAAGGATTACAACAAGAATATGCAAAACAAAAAGAAAATACAAACAAGGTTAGAGAGTCCATATTCAAGTCATGGTCCAATCGGATTCGGTGGAGTCGTGTCCAAGTCCATATGCTGGGCTAATCTTAGAGTTTCAATATGGGTTTTAGATCTCAAAACATGATCAAGTAGAAAGTATGGCACACCACAATTCCGAGCCATTGTAGCCTCATTGCTTGGCGGTCACTAAAATGTAGGTACGGGTCATCCTTGTTCTAAAGAAAAATTAGTTGTATATGTATCCGTGTCCTACATTTAAAAAAAAAACCAAAACAAAATAGGGTTGTATCACTGATCCTTGTATTTGGATTTGTGCCTGTATTTGTATTTGGGCACCGTGGGAGATGTATACAGTGTTCATGAGCTAGGTATGTAGCTCCATGCGTCTTTAAGAGAAAGCATGATAAAAGATTTATGCAATTTGATGGAAGCTTAGGGAGAGAGATTTATCATTGAGCTATGAATTAAGCAAGGGAGAATAGGTAGCAAGCGAGAAATGTAAATGGGTGATGGGAATGGATGTAGTGCTTAATTGAAAATTGTTGGTTGGAATATAAGGGGCCTAGAGGTGGAAGGACGATCATAAGTTGATAAGAGCGAGGAAACTAGGTGCAATGTAAATGGTGGCTTGAGATGCACGATTTTAAACATTTATGGACCTACAGAATAATGCAGAGGGGGCCTTATTTTGGGAAGAGTTGCAACAAATTAAAGAAAGTCTGGAGATGATATCATGGTGTCTAGAGGGGATTTGAATGTCGTAAGATTCCCTCATGGGAAGTGTTGAGGAAGAAAGATTATGCCAAAAATGGGGACTTTTTCAACTTAACCAGTTCGAATGAATCGGTGGATCTATCTTTTTGATGCAGCCCAAAAGGGGCTGCTGTAGAATGGGCTTTCATAGTGGGGGCCTAGTGGCTGTTGTCAACTTTAGGACCATTTGCCCTAGTCCTATACCTAAGGAAGCTTATTGGTGTTGATGTAAATTGTTATGCTGTTTGCTAATAGCTCGAGCTTTTGGTGTCATGTTGATATAAATTGTTATGCCGTTCATTCATTAACAGCTTGAGCTTTTGGTGTTAATGGTCATTAACATGATATTTGGTATGTCTGATCCATCTATTTGTTGGGTTTCGAATTTGAACAGTTTCCCGTTCAAGAGGGGGTGTTGATATAAATTGTTATGCCGTTCACTAACAACTCAAGCTTTTGGTGTTTCTGGTTATTAACAATTGGGCCCAACGTGTTGAGTGCAAGAATCACTTAAGATTTACCTGGGGTATTACGTTGGCAAATTTTGAATAGGAAAATCCTTAAATGAGCACCATCTACTAGCACGTGGGACCTCCTGTGATCAATCCACCCTCCTTACATTCACTGACTCCTAGGAATTGACCGGCTCAAATTTGATTCCATCCAACTGTTACTCATTGGTGGATTAAAATCCAAAATAATGATGTCTTCTAAAACCATTGAACTTGAGGGCCATTGATCAAAGGGTTAGGATGATCTAATAGGGTTGATATTTTGTAATTTGTATATCCCTTGGTCTCATTTATATCTTTCAATCTCCCACCTTTCCCCCATGATTGGCCTGGTCATAGGTGGTTCCCACAAGGGGGGTGCTCAGGAGAGGGTGGCCCTTTAGAATATCTGCAGAGATTTACTTTTGAGTCTTATTTTGGTAGATCAGTAGATATTTATTTTCTTTAGAGTTTCTGTCTTTGACTTTTATCATGATTAGTGGTTCAAATAATTCAATTTTATTGTGATTTAGAGAGCAAAATCCCCTGTAAGTAAAATTTAGAAAGAGGATAAAATCGACCATGTGAAGGAATTTGCTCATCTATTATAGAAGGATATACTCTCTTCTAAGGCATTCAATGGCATACAATTATTCTTTCTCGATTTAAGTGTTAATCTGTCTGTTGGTGTGAGACCTAGGTGTGTGAATATGCTCTAAGCTTTTGCTTACAAAGCAATCATTGGTTAGTTTTCCTCTCCCTTGCTGTGTTAATTGGTATGATTGGTGGGAGGTTCTTTTAGACAAATAATCAGTATGCAGGTGAAAGTAGGTTGGAAAGATTCCTTGTCTAAAAAGATTCAGAAGCTCATCTTAGGGAAGCATGGCAGGTGAAAGTAACCATGAAATTCTCTGTTGCTCGTCAATTATTCTTGACACGGTTGACGTGGATTAGGGTTCAAATCCATTTAGATTCATTACTGCATGGCTTTGACATTCATGTTTTTCAGAGATGGTAGAAGATTGGTGGAGACTTTTTCAAGTGCAAGGTTGGGCTAAGGTTCATATTGTCAAAGAAATTAAAATTGAAGGAAAAACTCAAGGTTTGGAATGAGGAGTTATTTAGGAGAGTTGAAGATAGAAAGATAAAGAGTAGAGAGTATGATAGATGATTGGGATATGGAGTAGGAAGGTCGAGATTCAATGTAGTGGGTTAGATTGGAAAGAGATCTGAAAAAAATTAACAATCGGACATCACAAGAGATGAAGAAATACTAAATGCAAAATCCGCTAGCTCTATGATTAAATTACAGTGATCGAAGCACAGTTCATTCTAGCTAATGTTAGGAAAGAACCAATATGGTTAGGTTCGTGGAATGGAAAGGTAGAATATTGGAATTTCCGGTGCAGGTTAAATAGTGAGCAAGGAGTAATTTTCTAAACTATATGAAGAGAATAACTTTTAGATTCACTTTGGATGGCGCTTTTTATGGTGCTATTATTTATGTATTTATTTATTTTGAATGGTTTTAGGGTGTTATTAACACCACATGCAAAGAGGTAGGAAAATCATTTCACAGGAAGGGAGGTATTAGTTACAAATCCTCTGAGGCTTGGAAGGCGAGAAGGCTCTGGGTATTGATGGTTTCAGTTTCTCTTTCCTTAAAGCAAAAGATTGAGTTTTTTCTAAGGGGCCTTTTGGAGGTGTTGAGGAGTTTCTGAGAGAGGTAAGCTTAGTGTTGACCTCTACACCACTTTCATTTCTTTGATTCCTAAAATGGAAATCTGAAGGCATTTACGAACTTTAGGCCCGTTACCCTTAAAGTCTCTCTTTAACTAAATTGTTGGGAAATAGAGTGAGAGAGGTTATGCTAACTGTTGTTGAGCTAACCCAGGGGTGTGGTACTTATTCAAATGAAGCCATTCATTGTAAAGAGAAGTCAAAACTGGAAGAATTTTCATTCAAAATGGATTTGGAAAAGCCTATGATTATGTGAATTGGGAATTGGAGGGAATGCATATCCTTGGCATTGATGTCAATTAACAGCTTGCAAACAAGCTTATTTCGAAGTTCATGGGGTCTATTGTGGTGGAAGGATATGAGTTTGTTGGTGAGGGCACATCGGTCTAATGTGCATAGTTATAAAGTAGGAGAGGGTGGATTGCGAACCATCTATTGTTTGCTGATGATGGTCTACTATTTTTCAAAGTTGCAATACATGAGATTAAAAATATCCAAGTCCTTCTTAGATGTTTTGAATAGGTTTAGGTTTGTGGTTTGAAAGAGGCAAGGGCACTTTTGGGGTAATTGGTATGTTGGCAGAAAGAACTGAAGAATTAGGTCATGTTGTTATGCACAAGGCAGGACAACTACTAATCAAATGCCTGGGTCTCCCATGGGGCTTTAACTTTAAATCTAAATCTGTAGAATCCGGTGGCTGAAAAGTTGGGAAAGAAGTTAGCAACATGGAAAAGAAGATACTTATCTTTGGGTGTATCAGTATGCATTACTTTAACTAAGTCTACACTCTAAATTGAACAATTCACTAGTATTTCAATCATTTGTTTTCAAGATGCCAGTGATGGTGGCGAACATAATTGAAAGACTTCAAAAGGAGTTTCTTTAGGAAAGGAATAAAGAGAAGAAAGGCAACATTTAATGAATTGGGAGGAATGTTCTAGGTTGAAAGGGGATGAAGGTTTAGGGGTGTAAAATTAAGAGAAGGAATTGGGCATTGTTGAGTAAAATGGTGGTGGAGATTTTGGAAAGAGAGAGATGCTATGTGGAGAAAGGTAGTGGTAGAAAAACATGGGGAGGGTATAGGTGGTTGGGAGACTGGGAGAGTGAAAAGGGCAAAGTCATCTAGGGCGTGGAAGAGTTGAGTCTGTTAGTAGTCTAAGTCTCGATAAACATTTTTTTTTCTTAAAGGTGTGCATTTTTTAGTTGGGGAGGATTCAAGAGTCCAGTTATGGAAAGATACTTGGTTGGGTGATCAGTCTTTTCAATTTAAGTTTTCTTTTTTATATTGTGTCACTTGTAAATATTTTTATTTTCTTCTTCTAATTAATGCCATGAGGTTATGGTGGAAAGTGGTGTGAAGTGTCTAGAAGGTTCTGCTTTGAGGTGGAGTCGGTCAAGCATGACTTGTACTATCCATCCTTAACGATGTTTATTTTTGAGGGAATATCCAGATGGGAGGATTGGGAAGTGGAATATTGTGGGATTGTTTTTCCACAAGATCTATGCTTGGTAAGCTTGTTACCATGCTCCACAAAGATATTTGTGTTATTTGGCTTCAAGTGGTCTAGTCCCTCCAAGAATGGAAGTTTTTACATGGTGCACTCTAATAGGGATATTATTGACAAAGGAGGCCCATAGAATGAGAGGAATAGTTGGAGTCCCAACAAATACTTCTTTGGAGTGTGTTTTGTGTAGATTAGAAGATGAAATAGTCAACCTTTTTTTCTTTGACATGCGGCTTCTGAAGAGCTGTTTGCTGTGGTTTGATCAATCTTATTTGGCCTTCAATGAGTGCTGCATCATTGGAAGATTCCATTACTTCTTGGGGCAGAAGCCAATGGGTGTTCTAATAAAAGAGGACAAAGTATGTGGAGAATGGTTCCTTGGGTGGTATTAGATAACTTAGAAAACGAGGGAATGAAGTATATTCAAAGGAAAACAAATCTGTGACGATGAGGTAATTGAAGTAATCAAGACAAATTGCATATTTGGCATCAGAATGGAGGAACTTCTAGATGTATCAAGTCGGGCTTTGTTAGAAACTGGGAAGCGACAATGGTGGTAGGGATAAGGAAGCATTAAGTCATTCTAGTTGTATCCCTCTGCCCGACAGATGGGTCAAATTTAATATGGATGGCACATCTAAAGGCAAACCATGACAAGCAATCATTGGTGAATGCTAATAAAAGAAAAAAGAGAAATTCTTTGTTTTCCCCCTTGGCTTGGTACGTATTGTTGCATTAAATGAAACAGAGGTGATGCTGACTATGGAGGCCTTGAGATTATTCAATGAACATTTGATAGTTGAAGGCGATTCAGAAAATGATATTAGGTGGGTGTCTTAAGAAGGTTAAAGTCTCATTAGGGATGGCAGAGGGTCAAGTTTGGTGCAGATTGGGCTAAGTCCTACGCTTCGCAAGTCATACTTGCTCTGCTGTACTGACCCGACCTAACCCATGACGGGTTTATGATTTGAGATACCAACCCCCCCTTGTGATGTGTATGGGTCGAGTTGGGTTTGATTTTCTCATTTTTTAAGTTTAAAATGTTATAATTAATTTATTTACTAACTTTTATATGTAGGAGGATTTGAACCAACGGCTCCTCACTTCAGCTCCTCAATATGTTCTCTACTCACTAGACCATACATGATTTGCGCATTAGAGCCTATTGGAAAATATGTTTAGTATGTATAAACGGGTGGGGGTGGCCAAAACCGCAACTTGCTCCAAATCCAACTTGGGTCACAAGCTATAAATCCATGCCCCACCCTGAGCTTGAAAAAGATACTACCAAACCGGCTTCTAGCAGGAGTGGATTGGGGCAAGTCACTTGTTTAGCCGGACCTGTTGCCCTCCTTAAGTCCCATGGTGATTTTTTATTTTGGAGAAAATATTTGGGCTCTTCTGTTAGCAACAAAATGTGAATCTTGGCATATAAGAAAGTGGGGAAATGAGGCAGTGGATACATTTTGACCAAAAAGGGAGTGCATGTAGAAATGTTGAGAGACTACATTTTTCATAAATCAACCATATTTAAAATTTAGATTTAAACCTAATATCTCTGACAAATCTAATATCTCTTATCACCCTCCTGCAATTGCTTAGTCTTTTCATAGGAAGGACAGTGCGGTTGGTAATATTAAAAAATACAAATCCCTTGATCTTAGAAAATGAACAGTAGATATATAGCAAAAACGACCATCATACTTTTCTTGCGACCAATATCTATTTGTGGAGTCCATCACTATCACATCTGCTTCATTTGAGTTTGTTGGTGCGAGTGGCCCACTAGATCATATATGTCATTATCTCTTCTAGAAGCGCTTGATTGTGTAGTTTGATAACAATAATAGTATCTTGAGGCTAGGTGAATGCGGTTTTTTTTTTTTTTTGTGTGTATATATATATATATATATATAGAGAGAGAGAGAGAGAGCGAGCGTCA
This sequence comes from Persea americana, assembly GCA_029852735.1. Lineage (NCBI taxonomy): Eukaryota > Viridiplantae > Streptophyta > Magnoliopsida > Laurales > Lauraceae > Persea > Persea americana. The sequence continues at coordinate 11,286,379 of CM056809.1, forward strand.
TTGTTATCAAACTACACAATGAAGCACTTCTAGAAGAGATAATGGGGGAGGGAGGATGGTGATATAATTACAGAAGCGAAGAAGGCAGGGCCATGGCCGGCCTAATCACAAGATTGCTACCTGGCGATGGCTCTGATGTCATGTATAAATCTTGTCAAGATACCGTCATTGTTATCTAACTACACAATGAAGCACTTCTAGAAGAGATAATGAGGGAGGGAGGATGGTGATATAATTACAGAAGCGAAGAAGGCAGGGCCATGGCTGGCCTAATCACAAGATTGCTACCTGGCTATGGCTCTGATAGCATGTACAAATCTTGAAACACGACATTTTTCGTAAATCAACCATATCTAAAATTTAAATTCAAACCTGACAACTCTAACAAATCTTATCTCTCTTGTAATACAAACCTAGTTTGAATGTAGAGATGAGTTGATTGTCATTGAGGACCCAATGGATGTACCAGTCACAGTATATTGGGCTGTTACCTGTGATTGTGTGTAATCTGTTACCCTTTCATTTTGTACTTTTTCCGTTTCTTGATAAAATTGACCGTTACTAATTAAAAAAAAGGGCGTGCACGTTTAATGGTTCTAAACTCATTTTTAAATATTGAAAGAACAATGTCTGTAATCTCATTACAATCATATTTATATGAAACCCACTTCATTTCTATGTACTAACATTAGGCATGAGATGTTTTCAGCTCATCCATAATTATTTAACAGCAATGATGACTAGAAATAAAGAGAGAAAGTAGAAAATCACTCTAAGATTGTAACTCTTGTTTACCTGATTAGAAATCAGCCACATCTTTCTCAACACATTAGAAAATCATGCAAACTTGGGCTCATTGGAAAGGTAATTGAATAACCCATCAAAAACTCCCAATTTCAACATTAAGCTTGAGATGTTTTAATTTCATCCATAATTGTTTAAAATCAATGAAAAAAATGAAAAAAGAAGAAAAATATTCTTTAAGATTGTGACTCATGTTTGCCTTCATTAGATAGCAGCCACATCTTTCTCATTGAATTGCAAAATTGTACGAACTTATTCCTGTTGGAAAAACAAATGAATAACACATCAAACAAACCCAATTTCATTTGTCTGGACATTGACACATGAAATATGACAGTAATTCAAAACAATGAGCAAACTACCACAAACAATGCACGTGATCATGGCTACCTGGAGAGCTCCATGCTTGCTTGCATCAGCCCATAGTGCCTCACGCCTCAAAACTTCTATAATTTCCTTTCATGTTCGTAACAAATCCCTACCTTTGCTATTATTTATTTCCACTACTCTTTGTAATTAATTTCTCCTTAATCTGGGCTGTTGTTCCATTTCCTTTGTTTGGTTTGTAGTCTTTTCCTCTCTAGTGTGTCAGTGCTCTGGGCTCTCTGTTGCTTTGTTTGGCTTCTTAGTTGTAGCGTTTAGTGTTTGTCCTTGGGCCACCTCTCTCCATGCTCGGTCTCATGATTTGATGCCTCAATGTTGAGAAAGGACAGCCTATATGGGAAATGGTTGTTAATTTAATCATCTAAAAGGAACCTTTGCTAACAATAGATATTCGCCATGCTTCGCCTGACTTCTATCAAGGGCTCTAAATGACTACTTTATATATATATATATACCTTAAATTGCCTCTCATTTGCTCTAAACATTTTTAGTTATGCTCCTTCAAGAAGAAATTTGTCATCGCACTTGTTTCACTCTGCAGGCTCGCATGAATTATTCCTTCTGGTCAAGAATGAAGGGGTTGACCCTCTGAATGTGAATATTAAAGCACCAGCTTCAAAAATCAACAACAAAAGGCTAGATCTAGCCAAACACGAACAAAAAGAGGTCTGGTTCAAGATGTCTTTTTGCATTTGTTACATTTTACAGTACTCATGAAAACCTTATCACATGATGAGTTTTTAGTAAGGGTGTGTATGTGCAATGAGAGGATACCATGTTCCATGGATTTCCATTTCCGCTTGAGAGACGTATCCTATATTCCTTTCCTTTCCATGGTAATTTGATATCGACTCTATTGAGGAAAATCAGTTCATTTTTGCCTCTTCTGCACGGAAAAAGGTGTTGCACCAGACAACCGAAGAGAGGGCTTCATGGAAGATCAGAAAAAAATTTCCTCTCTATCACGGAATCCTCTCGTAGCACAATCATCCTCTAAATATCTAACATTTCAAAAGTACCTGGAACTTTTTAAGATTTTTGAAATAGTGGCAAGATTTTTGGGCAATGTAACTTGTTTTTTCATTTTTCCTCCTGTTCTTTTAAGCATGATAAATTTCAGGCGCTGCTTGCTTTCGGCTGGTTGGTTGATGGTTGGTACTAAGAGGACTATTTTCCTTCCCAAAGGCTTGTCAGGCTGGTCTGCCCTTTGACTCAATACATCCTGTCAGGGTGTGTATTTGGTTGGCCGGTAGGGCCAGTCTTGCACTTGAACCAATGTGCTAGATGTGTGGTTGGCATAAATATTCACTTTATTTGGCATAAATACTCACGCTAATCATTGTCAAAAATAACCCTACTGGGGAAATGACTGGAGACACTAGAGGGAGTTTTTTTAAATTTGTGTTTGCCTTTTGTTATCAGCAGGAAATCACTGCAGAAAGTGAAGGTAATTACAAAATAATAACAATATAGTGTCTGAAGTTAAATATATGATTTGCCAGTATAATCTTTATTCAAAATTTTAACTATATAGTGCCTGAATTTAAATATATGATTTGCCAGTATAATCTTTATTCAAAATTATATCATTTTTATTGTGAAAATAACATAAATGCTGCATCTTGTGTGGTACTTTTGAACTGTTGGCATCTCAAGATGCAAACATATTGCTGTACTTTCCAAGTAATGATGGCATGTGATAGTAGATTTAGTGATCCTTTTCTTTGTGTCAGATCAGTATCCCTGTGAATGCCGGGGACAATTTGAAGATAGTACTTGATGCTGGAAATGTTGAATGTGTTCTTCAATTTGGAAAGCCTGTGTCTCAGTTAGACATTTTGCACCGGCTGCCTTCTTACGCTACCCGCATGACCCCCATCTATGGTGCCTACCTTCTATTTCTGGCCTTGCTGATCGTCGGAGGGGCATGGGCGTGCTGCAAGTTCAGTAAGAGGGGGCGGCGAGTTGATGGTGGAGTACCATATCAGGAGCTTGAAATGGGACTGCCACAGTCTACTTCAGCTGCAGTTGTAGACACTGGTGATGGTTGGGATGAGGGGTGGGATGACGACTGGGAAGAGAAGCCGACTGCACGGACACCAGAGATTCGGCATGTTGGAAATGTGTCAGCGAATGGCCTTACCTCAAGGGCGCCTAATAGAGAAGGGTGGGATGATGATTGGGATGATTAAGATTTTACACAAAAAATGTTAATGATTTTTTTGTTTTCTCGGGGAAAAAAAAAGGAGAGGATTAGATAATGGAAAAATGAAAATTGCTTCTTTTTTTTTTTTTATTTCACTGGAGACCAGGAAAAGAAAAAGGGAATTTGGAGTCAGAGTTGCAGAAAGAAGGGGCTATTTTGGTCATTATTAATGTAAAATAGGGGACTGGTTTTTTGTTGATATCACTGCACCAGAGTAGTAACTTTCTAACAGTTTTGTAGAATTTGTGATGCGTTTGGGGTTACACCAATAATTGGTTGCTTCTCATTTCTTGTTTCTGGAATTGGCTCTCTATTGTATTTCAGATCAGATGATTAGAATTGTCTTGTATTGGCTATCTATTGGATCGCCTGCATTTGAAAGTGAATTGTCTTGTATTGTATTAGATCAGTAATATTATCAGATTCAGACTTGCAATGCGGAGAATTTTTTTTTCAATGCAACATGCAAATTTATTAGTCATATATTATCCTGCTTTGTATCACCTGGTCATGTTAATATATGTCATTCTTAATTAGTTTGAAGATGGATCTTTTAAGTTCGTTCTTTACTTGTCCCTCTTTATCGCTAGGGATGGCAGTGGGTTTTGAAACCCTTCTGACCTATCCTTCTGGATTGCCAGATTTGGATTCTGAGCGATTCATGTTAAATGGTACAAACAATTTGCAAAATCCACTCACAGACTCTGCCCTTGACCCTAACCATCAGCACTACGGCCGGGGATCGAAATCGGTCTTTTCTATCGAGAGAGGTGCTGCACCATTGAGCTAACACTGGATTAGTGGCGATCCAGTGCGCGAGGGGTGCACTTGCACTCTGCCTAGTGGGGCTCACCCGATTAGATATCTGAATGGACCACCCACAGCGCCCTGAGTTTCACTGGGTCCATTAGTTTGCACCGATCTAAATGGACCGTACCATTAGATTGACCGTTGCTTTTTTATATATAGGATTGTTAACCTTGTAGGCCATATATCAAAGGGCTAGGAAGATCAGATGGCCTGAAATTTTACATAGAGGTTGGGCCCATGTTGATGCCCCCAACTTAAAGGGGGGGACTTTTCATGTTATTCGAAACCTAACTAGCTAGCAATGAGTGGTGTTTGCACCATAGTATCACACATGTCCGGGATTGATCATGAATTTTTAAGTTTAAAGTATCACTCCTAGCTAGTTGCCCAATGTATTTAAAAGAAAAAAAAAAAAAAAAAACCTAACTAGATAGTTTCTGGCTTTTTTTTTTTAAATTTATTTTTGGCTAGAGGAGCTCTAGCCTCATGTATCTAATGCCTAATCCTCCCAGAATTGTGTAGCCGCAACTCCAGTTCTTCATGCATTTTTGGTCGCATCAAATAAAAATCAGTACAATCTTTTTAAAATACATCTCTACAAGAGTATTTAAATTGGTGCTTGCACTTCCAATAGGCAGTCTCTATTGTCACGAGCTCTGCTAGAGAGACAGACTTGGAGACGGAATTACAGCCCCAATTCCCAAAATAAAATCTTGAAAAGACACTTGAGAGATTGAGTGAAGGTCAATTTGAGGGTAAAGATGTCATTTTAATCCCATTCTGTCTCTGTAAACTTTCTCCTATTGTCACTGGGGCAGCCTATAATTGGAAATCTCCCACAAAACAAAATTATTAGATTTATGAAAATTTTATCAGTACCCTTATCTTTTTTTTTATTATAATTTTTTGTAAATAGCCCATTATAATATGCCCTTCTTTTTTAAATATTTGCCCCTGGTCGTTGTAATTGTTTTCATCAGTGAATGGGTCTCACCATCAACCATCAGTTTTAGATGATCCGAACAATCAACAATTAAAGGCCACTCCAATGGCATTGCTAACACAGAGGGATCCTACTGTAAATTCTTGCCATTAGTTGGATCCTATACGATAGTGTGAGCATTATTTCATGGGTCTGCTTTGGCTGTCCATCTTCTAAGACCCATTTAGATTCATTTCCGACAGTGTGGGTATGGTAGATGTAAGGGTCTCCTCCTGTGATATTTGAATAATTTATCAAAAAAAGTGACCTAAGATAAATGTTAAATAAGTGGAAAAGATAATGATTGCGTAAAGGTGAAGTATGTTTTCTGGTAAACCATAATTGTGTTTGTTTTTATGGGTAAAGCAATTTGAAGTGGGACTAGAAGTTAAAAATTAATCAGTTTATAAAAAATTAATTAGTTTACTCATGTATTCTAAAATAAGAATTTTTGATGGTTTGGAAAGTGAAAATAAAAATCTTTTGGCCGTTGAAACTTTAGGGTGTGTTTGGCATTGTGGCATTTGGATGTTTCCATGTTTTCGCGAGATAAGGGTGCAGAAAACATGTTTGGTATGTGTAAATGATTGATTCGAATTTTGTTCTCATGGGAATGAATTTCAAAATCTTAACATGCCAGCATAAAAAAGTTGGAACAAAAAAACTTTGTTTTTTTTTAATAAACAACTTGCTGACACAATTGTTTCTTTATTATCTCTTGCCTTTTAAAGAATACTATTTGAAGATTCTAAATCCTCGCACTTATCCTAAATGTAGGCCCTATGTTCACAATCCCAAAGGAGGTGGGCCCCTATTAGAACTTTATAATAGTGGGATCACATTATAAATTGTTTATAAAGGTAGGCATCATGTTGTAATTTCTCTAGGTGGGTCCCGTGCCCACAATCACATTTTAATGATGGCCCCATATTTGGATTTCTAAATGTGGGTACCACATTGTAATTTTTTAAAGGTGGGCCCCGTATTCACAATTAACAAAAAATATAGCCCCACATTTTCATTATGGTCTCATGTTCGGATTTTTAAATGTAGGTACCACTTTGTAATTTTTTGAAGGTGGGTCCTGTGTTCACAATTAACAAAAAGTATGGACCCACATTATAATTCCTATAAAGGTGGGCCTACATTGTAGATTTTATAAATGTGCTACCCCCATATTCTAATTTTTCAAGGTAGGCACCACATTCTAATTTCTAAAGGTGGGCCATGTGTTTATAATTACAAAAAATGCGACTCCACTTTGTAAATCATAAATATGGGTCACATGGTCTCGTTTACAAAAGGTGGATCCACAATGTAAATCCTATGAATGTGAACTCATATTTTAATTTCTAAAGGTGGATCCCATATTTACATTTATAAAAAGTTGGCCCACATAATAAACAAAAGGTGGATCTACATTGTAAATCCTATGAATGTGAGCCTATATTCTAATTTCTAAAATGTGGATCCCATATTTATAATTTTTATAAAGGTGGGCCCACATTATAAATCCAATGGATATGGGTTCCATGTTCTTATTTTTAAAGGCGCGTACCACGTTGTAACTTCTATAGGTGGGTTTCATTTATAATAATAATAGTACTACAAACAATAAAAGGTGGGGTCCCACATTGTAAATCCTATGTTTGTTCCTTGGGGTAAAACTTTTATAATATTACCAAATAAGTTCGTACAACATATTTTTAGTAGAGTAACTTAATATAATAGTGTCAAACAAGTTCTACAGAGTATAAACTCGGCACCACCTGATCTCAGTACAAGCTAATCCGAACACAAAATTGAAAACAACACGAGAACAATGCCAAACAGGCCCCTACTTACCCACTTGTTGTGACCAACCAAATAGGGATAACATAAAGAACTGGCCATTAGGGTTGCTTTTCCATAATTTTTACTTTACCTTTTGAAAAACAGACATTGCCGAAAGAAATTAGTCCCATCAAATTATCTTAACCCTTGATTTATCAGCTTTAAAGTTTAATGGTTTTTTAACCATAGATTCTTATTTTTTTATATTTTTTTTTGTTGAAGATTCCATTTAACAGTGAGTTAATGCTCAATGAGTGTAAAATTGTCCTGGTTGAATATCACGAGAAGATTAGATTGTAAAAGGGTCTACAATGTCCAAAGGCAGGACCAAGAGTGACCAAGTGCCCCACAGTAGGAACCATCTCATGCTTTTTTTTTTTCTTTTTAAATCTGAAATGGGACATCTATCCAATGTTGGCATTTAACAATCAACGGTGGGACCCTTTTATTGCTGAATCATGGTAAGGCCCTCTTATGCTCGGGTAACAGTGAAACCACCTAATATTGGAAATTACAGTGGGGCCCTTCTAACATTGATGATCATAGGCACATTTAATGCTGGTTGCCCACAATAGACCCATCTAATGTTGAAAATCATGGGGTGGCCTGTCTATGGTTTGTGTTCTTGCTGGTCCATCTAATGTCAGATGTCTCAGGCCCACCTGTTAAAGTTCATGAATGGAGCCATGAAATATTAAAAATCACAAAAGGGACCCATTCTTTTTTGGCCATTATATTCCAAACTGGCGTATTTATCTACTAATAAATTCATTCAGACCACTCATTTGGAAGAAAATTATGATGAAGAAGGTTTAGATGATGATGTAGGTGATGATTTACAGGCCAACTGCCTGCCCAAAACAACAAATATCTGCTTGGGAAGATTTTGCAACAAGGCCAATCCTTGGTGGGTCCCACCATTTGAAATGGATCACTAATAGATTTGCTCCACATGTATTTGAATTTGGCCCCTCCAAAAACCTCATAATAACTCACACTTTGGGGAATGGGAAAAAAAATGTGATCCTTGACATGAACTCATAAATGCACAAAACCTTGCTTCAAAAACACCCCAATGCCCTTCTAATTTTTGCTAAAGGTGATCATGGTGATGGGAATTACAAAGCATGATAATTAATTCTAGTGGGTTTTGTGGGGGATGCATTGTTCCCCATCATCTTTCAACATCATATCTTCCTCTCACTCATGCTCTCTGCTTAGTGAAAGTTAAGGGGGCATCATTTTGTCTGGTGATAAAGTGAGCATTATGAAATTATTCTGATTCTATCCATCCCACATCTCAAGCAACCTTTTCCTTTGCTCCCCCCACTCATACATGCTTTCAACTCATGGCCAAGACGTGCAGACTTTGCTTGCTTTACCAGTCTGCAGTACCATTTAATTTTTTTGAAAAATCTCCTTTGTTGATTTTGAGGTTCCATCATCTTTTTTTTGTTTTTTTTTTTCTAAATTTATTTGATCCTTGGCCAATGGTTTGCATAGTGGAGATCATGATACATAACTTTGTCCAAGTCAATTCAAAACATAGAAGATCCTTGACAAAAGGATTAATAAGAAAGTAAAGAAGGAGAACAATCAAGGAATGAGACTTAAGATCCATGAAATGACTTTTAAGCTTTGATGGGAGCCCTTCCTTAAGTTTGGAATCATAGGAGAAGCTTTAAGGGTAAACAAATTAAGAGAGTCCTGATGATGATAAGATAGCATGAGTCTCATTCCTTAAATTCTAGTGTTGGGATCTTAGTCTCATTCTAATGAGATGGGACTGTCTGCCTCTTATCAATAGTAGTTGTGAATAGTGGATTTTCAGAGTAGGCTAATGGGTGCACCTGTTGGTCACTATCAATTGATGAAACATACTGTAATGTGTTTCAATAAACTTGACCATGTCTGAGTAGAGAAGTTAATTTTGTCATTTCGTAAACTTGAGAAATATATGATAGAGAAAGCTATCTTGAAAATAAAAGATGAAATAACTGTATTGAAAGTATTATGACTTGGGGCTTGATTTGATTGAAATAAAATGAGGAAAAGAAAGAAATAATGTGAATTCAATAATTCTTTGCAACATGCTCCAAATCATTCAATAATTCTTTGCAACATGCTCCAAATCATTAAAATGTCTCTCTCTCTCTCTCTCTCTCTCTCTCTCTCTCTCTCTCTCTCATATACATTTTTAGGAAGAGGTAGATTTTCCTAAGCTTAGGAATGGTTCGTCTGTGAGGCCCACCTAGAAGCAACTCAATCATGGGTTTAGAGGCTTAAGAGATCTTTATACATCCTACTTGTGTGCAAAAGTGAGAATCATCTTATCAAGATCAAAGTCCTAGCATCGGAATTCATAATAATGTAAGGAAGGTGCCAAATTTTGATTGACTAATTGGAGGGCCTACATAATATCAGTGAGTGCCAAATTTTGGTCGATCGTGAGTTATGAGTGTGAAGGGCATAGATTAATTATAGGAGGTGGCGAGTGGGTCTTACATGCTAGATCGTTCCAAAGTTAGGATTTGGCCATTCCTTAAAACTTGCATATATGTATGTTCACGTATATATGGGAAATTCTAAAAAACACCCCACTTTAAGAATGCCCCATGTCACGCCCCTCTTCTTTTTGGTCATAGGGCCCATGTTGTGTCAATTTCACACACTACCTCCCAATGAATAGTCACAAGTCCAAGTTTGACATTCATCCAACTTTTCCTCATCGTTTAATTGAAATTATAACAATATGATACCTCTAAACCAATAAATTTTAGGGCCATGGATCAAAAGGTTAGGATGATCTTTTGGCCTCAAGATTTTGCATGTAGGTACGCCTCATATAGATTTTTCCATCAAATGCACTTCCATGATCATCATGCATCCTAATGAGCCAAACTAGGAAGGCACTGTGTAATGCTCCCCCGTATATATACCCCGAAGTTCACTTCAACTCTACTACCTTGTCGTTTTAATTTGTAAACATGTTTTTACACACGAAAAAAAAAAAGTTTGTGAACATGTGATAATGAGCACTCAATGTGCTCAACCCAAGAAGGCAAAAACAACTTATCATTTCAAAAAATTCTTACAAGAATTTTTAAGTGAGTAGAGCATCTTTAGTGCTACTTATGTCATTTCGACAGATGATACAAGGGTGTTGTGGTCTATGGATACATTTTAGAATAAATTACTCTTAGGTCATAAACCGTTCAAATTAAACAGAACCACCTTTTGTCATTTCCCATGATCAAGACCACTTCTATTCCATTTCTAAAAAGCAGTTCTTGAGGACCCATGTGCTTGTTTCTGCCAAGGACCTTAATGAGGTTCTCTTGGGCCCAGCACCATCTTTATTTTATTCAGTTCATACATTACTTATAAATATAGCAAACTTAGAGCATCATCTGATTGCTGATTAAAGTATACTCCTTGTGATATATGACAAAATACATAATAATTACAAATCATCAAACCTAATACAAAGAGAAGACCCTGTCTTTCTTCTTCCTTAGGCAAAAATCAAATCACATTTTTTTATCATTATTGACAACCATGATTCTCTGTACTAAACCTAACCTTACAAAATAAAAATAAAAATAAAATAAAATAAAAGATAACAACAACAGCAGTAGGTACAGCAGTAAGGGTTGGAGATAGACTTCAAAATAGTTTTCTACAATGCAAAACATCAAATCATGGGATCCCCCTTAATGGATGTATTGTATGTTGAAAATCACATTGACCCATTAATCCTAACCACCAAATTGGTAGCCATCAAAGTGTTTAAGAAATAAATGATGGGTAATCCATATCCACACAAAATTAGTTATGAATTAAGAAATTGAATTAAATCTATGACCATTTTATCGAATAAACAGCAGCTAAATGAATGGTTAGATTATCTCAACCAATCGATCAGTGGGCGAGCAATTTGGATGGTCAGATTGATGATGAACAAACTGCTACATGTGCAGTTGATACAGCTATTTTCTCCTGATTCACAGTTTGTCCGCAAGTATCAACCAAGAGACCATGTGCATAAACTGGGATAAAGCAGGTATTAGAAAACAAAATTAGGGTACATCTTGTAAGGAAATCTCAGTCCCAAAGAAGGGCCCTTTTTTTTATACAGGTAACAAAGATTCCTCCATCACTCTCTTTGAGACCGAAGCTTTTCCTTTTTCTTCATGCACCTTTTCTTTATTCTCTCTGCTATATTGTTTATTTACTTTGGTGAGTGTGGAGAATCTTGGGTCCCCTAACCCCACCTTTCTCCTTTTGACTTGGAAAGATTATTATTTTTTTATAGCATAGTTATGAGGTAAGGATAATGCTTGTTGGAATATTATAGTTCCACTTTTCCTTTTTTAGAAGAAAGAAATAACAGAAACACTATTAGTTGAAACGATTTGTAAGAACACAGAGACACAGGGAGGATGGCAATGGACAGAGGATGATAAATGGGTCTCAGGCTCTCGGCCTCTTTTAGGTTCGGGGAAAATATAGGTTTATAGATGTTGACCCAAGTCCGCTTAGAAATGCTTCTTCCTTTAAAAAAAATAAAATGAAGAACCACAGAGAAAGGCAAAAGTGAAAATCATTCTCATTTTGTGTGGATATTGCTCCCCCAAAACAGACTCTTCTGTAACCAATAGTCATTTGTTTGGTCTTTGGCCAGTAACACTTTTGAAGAAGATAATGGCTTATTATTAAGTACTATACTATTCGGAAATTTAAATGATCTGGGTAACAGATAACAGCAGTGGAAACTTAATTTATGGGAAAAGAGATTGGTAGTGAAGTGGATCCCTACAGAATTAATGATGGAGTCAGACAGGTTTTGTGGTCCACCATTCAAGGAGTAAATGGGGGGGCACAGGCCCATGTGGGCTATAATTTGCCATCAGAGGTACTACATCAGTCTTTTCCAGTGTTCCTTCCAGTTCCCATTACTGATTGTTTTAATACTTCTTCCTCTTTAAACCGCATGACAATCATGTAAGAAATGCTTCGTCATAAACATGTCATTGTAAAGAAAACTGTCCGCAGTACAAATTTTGGAACTGTGGATCCTCTCCATATTTTCTCCTCATCCAAATGACTTGTAAAAGAAAGAATGGTCAACACAAGTACTGAAAAGTGGGGCCCACCCCTGAATTGGAAGGACCAAATTAAAGTAAACTGAGTCATGCCATTCATTCATTTGCAGGTGTCACTGGATGAAATGGTTGGGCATTAATAGTGTGGGTCCTTTTGATATGGCAGCCTGTGCATCAAAGGTGGGGCCTACTACTGTGAAACATAGTAATATGATCTTTCAAGGAGCAGAACACAGAAGCATTGCGCCTTGCATGAACATCAGAAAGGAGCATTGATTGTGTGTCTCTATCCGAAGGACCATTCATCTGCAGACACATGCATGTTGAGGGCATTCCCAGGAAGAATTTAGAAGGTAATAATTTTCATAAAAGGGGTCCGAAACCTGAACCCGGTGAATAGGAATCCGGCAACAGACTACAACAGAAGAGAAGAGAAACAACAGCCCACAAACTACAAACACCAAACTTCCCAGAAAGAGCACAAACCAAAAATCAAACAGAAACTGAAAACCGAAAAAATAACAAGGAAAGCATTGCAATGAACGAATCCTCCTCCCTGTTCTTCTTCTCATCACCAAACTTAACCGGATTCCTCTTCTCCGGAAAACCCTTATCTATCTTTCTTTCTATATATATCTCCACTTTTTATCTTCTCTGAGAAAAAGAAAGATGAATTCAACTCAATTCCTCAAGGCCTTCTGAGGGGCATCTGATCAGCTCCAATATATTAACCACCTCTCCCATATCTGGCCTATTCGAGGGCACCTGAGAAGTACAAATCAAACCCAATTTCATCACTGGGACTGCCTCCTCCGATGGGAACTTCCCCTGCAGCCTCTCATCCATGCACCCCTCCACCCTCCCTTCCTCCAATGCGCCCCTCACCATGTCACACAAAACCACCACATCGTCCTCCATGTACTCCACGGGCCGCCTTCCAGTCACAACCTCCAGCACTAGAACCCCAAACCCATATACGTCACATTTCTCAGTGATCTTCACTGTCCGACATGCAAACTCTGGCGCCATGTAACCTAGAGCACTCTGTATCTTGCTGCTTAAAACATATCGATCCAACATAGGTAACAGCTTTGCTAGGCCAAAATCACCAATCTTTGGCTCCCCGGAGCTATCAAGCAGGACATTGCTTGATTTCATATTGTAGTGGATGATGTTCAGCTGATGTAGGTGGGCCAGGCTCTTAGCAGTTCCAAGAATTATATTGAATCTCTCCTGCCATGAAAGGGCATTTGCTCCAGAGCTCTCATGCAGACGCTTGTATAAACTCCCTCCAGAGACAAACTCATAAATAAGGAGCTGCAGAGATTGAGTCCAGTAATAGCCTTCAAGGGCAACAAGATTGCGGTGCCGAATCTTCCCCAGCTTCTTCACTTCCCTTTCAAAGTCATCTTGGGATTTGACCAGGCTTGAGACTGTGAGCTTCTTGATGGCAACTGGGCGTCCATCACGGAGGACAGTCCGGTATACTGCTCCAAAACCACCACGCCCAAGCTCGCAGTCTTTGTTCAGTAATGCATGTGTGCTGGTGCTAAAGTCAGGGTTTCCGGAGAACATGACAAGCTTGCCCGAGTTGGCGTCAGTGGCAGGGGAGTGGCTATATTCCTCATCGCCATTGGATAGGGCGAGAGCAGCAGCAGAGGGGGAGGTGGAGGAACGGACACGTAGGTTCAGAACAGTGACAGTGATAACACCGAGGGCAATGAAAGCTGCTGCACCAATCGCAATTAGTGCAGAGATGCTGAGGATGATTTTCTTGTGACGGAGATTTGAAGACAGAGGACCAGAGCTAGAGGTATTGGAGGAGGAATTTGGGTTGAGAACAATGGGTTTGGGAAGGACAGCAGGGCAGGAGCGGTTGACAGCAGAGCCGCAGAGAGAGGGGTTGTCAGAGACAGAGGAGGGGGAAATGGTGTTGAAAAAATTGCCTGCGGGGAGCTCACCTTGAAGGTGATTGTGAGAGATGTTGAAGGAGATAAGGTGGAGGAGATTGGAAAGCTGCTTGGGGAGAGGACCTGTAAGGTTGTTGAGGGAGGCATCCAGTATTTGGAGGTTTGAGAGATTGGCAATTGATGGGGGTATTGGGCCTTGTAGGTGGTTACGTGCAAGTATCCTACAAAGAAAGCAAAACAGAGATTGGTGTCATTGCATTGAACCTTATAATTACTTGAAAGCACAAGTGTCGATATCATGAACATCACACTATGTGAGACCATTCAATGTTAAAAATTTGAACGTTGAGGAACTCAGACAAGAGAAGGGGGAAAAAGACATCTAAATATTGCAAACCTATGAAATTCAGCATCAATCCCACTAAAAAGTTCTGTAGAATATTTTCAAAAATAATCAGCAGCGTTAAAATCAACCACAAGAACTCACTGCATAAATGACTATAGTTGTCCAATCCATGCATATGCTCATCTGATCAAGACCATCCAAATTTAAATGGCATGGATGAATCACAGCAAAAAAATTGAACAGGTCAATTGACCCAACAACGTAAACCGCTGACAACCAGAAGGAGACCAATGATTGATGCCATTTCTGGTTCATCAATTAGATAGTCAATACAAAACTTACCCAAACACCCCTATTTCCAACAAATTAATAGGACAACCCAAATTAACTAAACAAATTCAAAACATTTAAAAATAGGAAAAAGAAGGTCCCCAAGGAAAATGCAGTCTCTCAAAAAAACTAAAGAATGAGGATTTCAGCTCGCTCACACTTCCATCGACCATAGGGCTAAACAACCATTCCAGTATCTACCCGGGGATGACTCATGCCTCTCATTTCTTCATTTCTAGGTGAAAGAACTCAAATGCTGATAATCTGAAACACTGTAACTCTAGACAATGGAGACAAACAGTTTTCCTACTAGAAAAGGAAATCAGCTTGGTTTAGATTGGTGATTTTTTTAATCAGAAATGGAGGGAAAATGGCCAGTAAAGGGAAGTTTTTGTATCAAAGTCTCAAACGATGCATTAAACCTAAAAGACAGGAACAGAAATAAAGAAAGAAGACTTACAAGGAAGTTAAAGAAGAACACTTTTCAATCTGGGTGGGAATGTCCCCTCCAAGTGAATTATTCTCCAATCTCAGTTCCCTCAATCCAACTGCTCCTCCTATTTCTGAAGGAATACTTCCATTCAATCGATTCTTGCTCAAATCAAGGACATCTAAGGCCTTCAACTCCCCGATACTCACTGGAATCTCCCCAACAAGTGAATTCCGAGACATATTCAGCACCTGCAAGTTACTAAAAGCCCCGATGCCCTTTGGAATTTTTCCTGAAAACATGTTATTAGACAAATCTAACACTTGAAGGCTCTGGAGCATAGTCTCTGCAGATCCAGAAGGGAGATTTTCTATTGCCCCTGCTAATCTGTTGCCTGAAAGCAAGATTCTCTGCAAACCCATCTCAAAAACCCAAGCAGGAAGATTTCCTGTCAATGAATTCTGGCTGAAGTCCACAATTAGTAGGCTTCTGCAACCAGTCATTGAATCTGGCAAGCTCCCAGCAAATCCATTTCTGGAGAAGTTCAACACCTTCAATGACAACAGCTTTCCCGTCGATTCTGGAATCCTGCCAGAAAACCCATTGCCTGAAAGATCCAAATTCTCAAGGTTACTCATTTCTCCAATCCATGATGGCACTTCTCCAACCAAAGAATTCGAGCGTAAGCTTAAGAAACTGCATGTCGAAAGCTTCTGCAGTGAATCTGGAAGGCCCCCGGATAGAGAATTCTCACTGAAATCCAAAGATTTTAAAAGCAAACAATCTCCAATACCATCTGGAACCTGCCCTGATAACTGGTTCTTCCTCAAGCTTATAGTTCTCAGATTGTACAAGCGATCAATCCCTGCTGGGATCTTGCCAGCCAGAGAATTATCTGACAAATCAAGCAACCTAAGACTGTTCAGCGACCAGAGCCCAGCTAGCAATGGACCAGAAAGCCCATTCGAAGACAAGTCAAGCACCGCAAGGGTAGAGCATGATCCCAAACTTGGGGGAATCACACCTGAGAAGCTGTTTTTTGCAAGTGAGATAGAATTGAGAGACCCGCATTGCTGAAAGAACTCATCTGGAATAGTTCCAGAGAGACTGTTCCCGCTCAGGTCGATGCTCCGAAGGCTCCCAAGGCGGGAGAGCTCAGGGTTCAAGGTCCCTGTGAAATTATTGTTTGACAGGGATAATCGGCGGAGGAATCGGAGCCGGAGGAGACCTCTACCAATCCGTCCAGAGAGAGAGAATCCATCAAGGACAAGTTCGGAGACTCGGTTTGACCTGGGATTGCATTTCACGCCGACCCAGTTGCAGGGATTGTTGTCATCCACGTTCCAAGACACCAGCTTTGACTCTGGGTCTTGGAGATCTGCTTTGAAAGCAATCAGTCCAAGGACATCATCATTTGGAGTAATATCCTCCGATCGAACAAGAACAGGAAGCAATAAAAGGAAACCGAAGAGTTTAAGCAGCATTCTCATTCTAATCAGTGGCTGCTGAAATCATATGAAGCCATGAAAGGATCTAAAGAAGCTTCTTTCGATGTCAGCAACAGCTTATAAGGAGAGACTGTAGCCTGAGTGAAGAGAAACCGCAACAGTTTTGGAAAAATATGTCGAAGAATTGCGGACGAATCAAACTAAGCAGAAATGTCGATATCTTGATTTCCAGATTTTGCAAGAGGGAGAGAAGGCCTAAAAAATGGAGATTTTTTTCAGTAAACTTGTAAGGGAAGAATCATAAGAAAACCTTCAAAATGGTTCGATTTTGGGCTGTTAGTGCTTGTAAATGATGATATAACTTCAAAGAACAACCGAAAGTTTTAGAGAAGAAACCCTAGATTTTGAGAGTCAAACTGCAGAAACAACCACAAAAATCTATTGTTTCTATATTAATTCGAGATCAAAGAAAAAGGCACTCACATTAACCTTCCAAAACCAGCTTTTCCACCACCGAAAGATACGGAAGGAAACCCTAGAAATCAGTAAAACTTCCGATTCCTAGTTTCAAACTGCAGAGAGACATCCACGGGGCAGGCAACTATGAAAAAAGCAAAGATTCTCATATATTTCTTCAAGAACACAACGACAGCTCCTGCATTATCAGTCGGACACGAGATTTCTCACAAAGACCAAAGGAATCAAGGAATCAAACAAGATTCTAATAAGTAGCACTAGAAATCAGCAAAAGCGATCTCCTAGCTGCAGTTAATCAACATTCAGCTCACATTCAACATCCGACAGGAGATTTCTCAAAAGAATCCGAAATGACAGAAATCTCAACAGACAAAACCCTAAAAAAACCTCAAAACCACCTATTCAACGCTCCGAACTGCAAAAAAAAAATCGACTTTTCATCAGGATTCCAACACAATCACCACGAAACAACTCGCATTACTTTTCCAAAACACTGCAACTCACAGAAATCAACAAAAACCCTAGGAACCGCTCCAGACACTCATAATCAAAGGCAAAAACCTCCATTCGAGCGTATTCACTGCAGCAGACTCGGAAATCCAGAGATGAAGATTTGCGGAGCTCGAATCTCAGATCAGAAGCGAATGCAGATCCGCCGCCGATTCTCGTCCTTTCCGCCGGAAACTTCCACCGGACACGGCGACGAAGGCGTTGAGATGAAGGAAAAAATGAGCGATGACCGAATACGCTAACGCCGGAACCCTAGGAAATCGCAGGGATCCTAGGCCGGGAAACGCCTGAGGTCGTCTGTCGTCGCCGTAGAAAAGCAGTGTCTCTCTCTCGTCTGTCTGAAATAAAGGGAGTAGCTTTTAAACCAGGAAGGGGAGCTCTTGCCTACCTTCTTTATTGCAGTGCCATTACACGTGGCAGGATTCTATCCATTGGATTGAATCTGAGGTGGATGCCACGAGACGAGATGTTGGATCTGCTTTTTTGTGACGTGGATGAAGATGTGGCACTTCGAAGAGAGACGTTGAAGGGAGTGAATTTACGGATATACTCTTGAAGGATATGTTATAATGCACCTGGATTTGGACGTTAATTACGAAATGCCCGTGGTCAGATGATTGTGAATTTGGAACCCTCTATCTGCTTGGATATGCAGTGGGGTGGGCCACACTGTAAAACGTGCGTTTGTCCAACGATCATGAGCTTGATGTGTGGTCTTGATTGTAGTCCTTAACTGGGGAGGATTGGGATTGGTTACCAGTAGAAAGAGTTACATAGTGACGAGGACCAAGTCGCAATGGGCAAGACCGTGAAGGGCCCACCTCTGGTCCCGTCTGTCCCAAATGGGCTAGCCCTAGGTGAGGAGGAAGCTAGTGAGCGTGAAGTGGTGGATTAATGGTAGGCCCACATGGGTTCCATAAAGTTGGATGAGCAGGATCATACATCACACAAACAAAGTAGGGGTGGACATCCTGCCAGATGTCAATGAGTCAAGGAGTCCATCAAAAAATTGGAATCCTTGATTTTCACTGACACCCATCTGTGGGATGGGAACTGCCGCCACAGGGGAATATATATATATATATATATATATGGAAAACGGTCTAGTGAGGACCGCCCTCACCATATATCGTATGGACTCATCCCATCCGTCTGTTCTCTCAACAGATCCAACGTTCCACAGCTATCATATATAATATAAGAGAGGGAAACGAAAGGAAAGAAAAAGTCACCCAGCTCTGCGATTTGGGTGAAACGGAAGGAGAAAAGAAGATTGCAGTCGCTGATCGAAAGGGAAACGAAAGGGAAAAGTTTGAGCTTCCGTAGAGGGCTTCTAATCTAGTAACCTGCAGTGTCCGGGAAAAATTCAAAAATTTCATAGAGTGGTCCTGCTTCTAAAATACAGTTTTGAAAAAAAGTATTTCAGAGAGTCGTCTCGCTATATCACCAGATCGCTATAGCGCACAGGGGGGGCAAGAGGGAATGGTGGCAGAATGGGGGCTCGCTAGAGCGAGGACAGTGATGGAAGTTTTATCCAACTTTGAATGATAGCATGCCATAAAAGCCCCGATTTTCTTTACAAAACAAGCACTAAAGCTCCAAGATCTTGAATCATAGCATGCCATAAAAGCCAAAATCTCTTTTTTGAAACGTACTCTAAATCCCCAACCCAATAGTCGTGACTGGGGTTTTGGTAGGATTGGGTGAGAGATGAGAGGAATAGAGAATGAAAGATAGATGTACCTGTGCACGGATTGAGAGAGTCTGGATCAGAGAGAGGTGAGCGTGATTGGAAGACAGAGGGAGAGACAAGGAAGAGGGGCGAACTCAGACTTAAGAGAAAACTCGTCCGGCCCTTTTTTCATTTGTCGATGGATTTAGGGCGAGATTAAGCGAGGGCATGCGAAGAAGTGGGATGAGATCGTGCGTCTAACCGATCGAGGGAGAGAGAGTATGAGAAAGATTGCAGGAAGATGGAGGGCGCGGAAGGCATGACAAAGGGGCAAACTCATCCCTCATATCTGGTTTTTTTTTTCTTCCAACGAAACCTGGACCCTCTTTTTTTTTTTTCATTTCCCGTTGTTCCTTTTATATGGGCGCTGAGGATCGTTGGATGAGAGGTTCTCTTTGTCGGTGTGGATGAGTCCTTATAAACTTGAGTAAGGACGGTCCTCACTGGACCGTATCCCTATATATATATATAAAGGAAAATCTCCCATAAGTCCGTTTTTATGTGAAATTTTAGGGAACGGGGAATTGTTAGCTCCCATGGGCGTGGTCTGACGTGGTAGATCCGGTTAAAATTTAGTGTATCCAAATTCACTAAAAATAGGGACTCCACTATTTTTACATTGTAAATTTCAAGCCCAAACCCTAGGTTTATAAGTCAAATTCCGTCTTAACTTAACATGACGGGTTTTAAAATTGTACGGCCCAGAAAACATAAATAACTTTATGCTCTTGATTGAAAACATGATTAGCAATCAGGCACAGAATCTAATGGTGGGACGAACTTCTATTGAAATGAAATGGAATGACAAGCCATTGAAGGAGATAAGATTTTAGATGAAGAATAGTCTAAATTATCATCATATGGGCCTCATAGGGCATCGATAAGGAACCCAATCCATAGTTGTCAATTTTGTTTTAGTTGACATTTCGGTCTAGCCTCCAAGATAGGATATTTCGATGTTTTGAGATTTTGGCAAAATCTTTTCAAAGTGACCTTTTAGAATAATAAAATTAAATATATATATGTGTGTGTGAAAATAGAAAAACAAAAACAAAATATAAAGTATACATGTTTTTTTATATGGATATTGAGAATATTTTTTAAAAATATAATGAAAATTACATTACAAATTTAAATGGACTAAAATTCAAACCAAAGTTTTTCGACACCCATTCCGTTTTGGCCAAAGGCCTGAAACAAAAATCTCCAGCCATTTCGGCCGAAACAATACAGAAGTGACTAGTGTGTTCCGAACTCAAATTTGAAAGTTGTTTAATGTCATTTGTGAACTTATTAATCCATGATGTCATTTTTCAGTGTGGTCCAACACTTTGGTATGTTGCGATAGATGGGAACAAAAGATGTTAAAAATCAGAAAGAAGAGGCCTCCTCTTCTACGCTCATCAAATCATCCGCTCAAGGGCAAACAAAGAAAACAGGGCCCACCTAAGACCCCACCATGGGATGGGATTTGGAGAGATCCAAATATCCCCCAAGCTCACCTGTGTACAGTGGGCAGAGGGTCAAATGACGATTCTAACTATTTGATCAACGGCCAATAAATTTTTACCATCTAAATTGTGTGCATAGTCGATTTAATGGTCATATCCATTCAGATGGTTACCAAACTCCAATATCGAATACTAATAGGTGATTCATACATTATGGTCCATTTGGATGGATCATAAAATGACCCTCCCAAAAACAAAGATGTCTAATTTTATCTCAATAGTCCATCAATACTTGGACTATTTTCTTTCTGACTGTGGTTGTTGTAATGGCTGTCTAATTTTATCATCTTAAGGATTAGGATTCATCATCATCTAAGACACTTTTATGGAAGTGGGTCATCCCCAAGGGACCCATAAGATCAATGTCGTGAACAAGAGAAGTAGGCCCCACTTTTGAAAAGTGAATATCAAGACCAAAACTCTTTTCACAATCCAATAGGCATCCTTGTAAATTACTTTATTAAAGATGAGCAAGTCCACAAAAATATGTGCAGGGAAAAACTGTTGACTGCCGGGGGCAGTAAAAAAGGATGGAGGGCAGAGAAACAGAGGGCAGAGAAACAGAGTGTGTGCTGGTCTTTTGCTTTTGGCTGTCTCTCTTTCCTGGGCATTCAATGGAGGGCGTTCTCTGCCTTTACTACCCCTTTACCAGAACCCATAAATGCAACACCGCACTAACCCTGGTTAAACTGCTAAAGTCTCCCCCACACTCTCACCTTGGGGGACCACGGATTTATGGTGCCCTGGCAGTAATTGGTTCTTTAAAGCTGGCCACATGGGTAGGTGTAGGACACCGAACCGAGTCATCCTCTGCTGCACAGTGCACTACAGCTTTTGTTTTTTCTTTTATGATGGGGCACATGGGGTGCAATGTTTGAGCAGCCATTGCCATAACAGGACCAAATGAGTTTATAACGTAATTAATTTAATTAGATGTTATCACACGTCTAATTTATATATTCCTCTCGATGAGATAAAAGTAGAAAACATTATAATTTTAATAGATAAGGATATATTAGAAAACACACTGTCAATTTAAAATAGAGCTGATTAAATAATATCAGTGGAAGATATATTGTTTATATATAGGTCATTTGATGTGTATGATTGAATTGGAAAAAGTAAACTCATCATCTTTTATTTAGAAAAAAAAAAATACTTATCATGCTTTAAAATCACAGGGGTAACTGTCCCCTAGCTGTAGGTCGGTTGATAATGGATGTGAATGCTTGAGTTCATGCTCTCATTGTAGATAATGAAGTAAAAAACAGCAGTTATAAGGTTAACCTTGTTATCATATCGTTGAGCAGTATATATATTCAAACAGGCTAAAACACTGAACCGTTTCACCAAAACTTTAAATTAGTTTTTAATCAAACAGAGAAAGCAACACATTTTTTTTTTAGATGTACGAGATACTCTAGAGACAAAGGTGTCTCATCTCACATAGCTGACCAGAGATTAATCCTCGTATGACCACCTCACCATGTAGAAAAAAAAAAGGGGCCACAGAGTAACTGTAAAATGTTATAGGAGAACTAGGATGCACTGAGTTACAGGCCAGCAACATTATTAGATTTTCAAGTTTTTGAATGCTACTATGGGCCTTAGCATTCTAAGATTTTACTTTGAGAGATAGCATTTGAAATTCTCCAAATACCCCAGATACAAAATCCTAGAGTGTTTGCAACTAAACAGGCACTTATGAATTTAGTATTGTCATCCATCTATTGCAAGGCTCACAATTTGGAATTCAGACTGGTGTCAAAAGTTGCCACAATTTAATGGAATACATCAACTGTCTTCGGGACTACTCGAAATTTTAGAAGTAGGGTAATGTGGAAGCAGAAATGCTCACATAGTCTGAAAACCGGTAATGATAGGTCACACAACAAATGGCACATGCATAGAGCCCTTGTGGTTCTCAGATCCTAACCATCAATTGTTTAAATGGAAAAGGTCAAGTGAACCCCACATAATTGTGGGGTCTAACATTGTATATTTCCCTAGCATCAGAGAACTCCACCTCTGTCAGGGAACCTTGAGCCAGAGAGGGCATATGGCCAACTCCCTGTAACTGCTGAGGGTGGAGTCTGGGATCTAAACTCATATGGAGGATTTTGGTACAACTTCCCTTTTGCTATTTGTCAAGCGCATGCGGAGGAAATCGATTATTGGTGAGCACTAACAGTGCACTGTGTGAGAGAATAAGCAAGGTTTGGTGACATGCTGATTTGTAGGTATACTTGTTTACCTAAATTTAGCTGCAATGGTTGAGAACAATGCAGAACATAGCACTTGGGCTTGTGCTCCACTGTTTTGTAATATTTTTATTATGGTGAGAACAGCTCCACATATGGCTGTGGGGACTAGCTTATAGGGCCCCATCTGGGTCATGGGCGAGCGAGGGTATGCAAATGGAATGATCTCAGTAAGATTTTGGAATGTCCAAAGTATCAAGCTTTAAGATAATTCAATCAAACTGGTCTTTTGTTTTTAAGAGAAAACTCAACTCAAATTCACAACTTGACATCTTCAACACTTTAACCTTCCATAATAGGCACTACATTGTAGGAAAGTGAGAAATATTTCCCTCTCTTTAAGCTGCAAAAGTTCATATAAGGTTAAATTGTACATGTGCTTATCACTTTGTGAAGATTCAAACTTTTCAAGAGATCCACCTGAACCATGATTTTTTGGGTATGTTTTTACAGTAAGAGAATACCATGATAGAGAAAAATTATCCCCCAAAAAAAATGCATCCATTCAATTGAACACTGTCCAATTTAACAGCACATGCACATTACATGCCCAGCATTTGTGCGATAAATCTGCATCGTCTTAACTATGAAAAGGCCCCACCTCCCAAAGCCTAACAGATCTGACAATAGCTCTGGAATGCCGCATCAGTGGGCCATTGCATGAGTAGGTTAGAAATCCTCCACCAAGTCATAAATACGGACTGGTATTTGAAGGGAGTCTCATTCCCTAGGCTTTAAATGGGATCGAAGAAGATGGAAAAAGAGTAGTTAGACTGCATTTACTCCATCTTTGCAAGTTAACTGTAACTGACAAGTATTGAATGCCAAAACTGTCCCAATCTCATCTGAATATGGCACTTGATATTGACTCTGGGATTCTATCTTTCTAGGGAAATGCCAGGTTATTTTCAAATTTTGGGGTTTCTAGAAGTGCTATTAGGAAATGTCTCAGGACATAAATTACTTTTTCTATGATAAAAATAAATAAATAGATTCAGTTGTATGATTCTGTTAAAAATAAATAATATAAGTTTTTCTGTTTTTACTTTTTACTTAAATGGATGTTATTATCTTACAATATTTTTAAAAAATGATATTATTTAAAAATACGATTATTTAAAAAATCATGATATTATTTAAATGGTCCTATAAGGACAATCCTTATAGTTTATGATAGGGACTCTATCAAAATCTTAACTTGAAATGATGATCAAGCCATGCTTTTTATTGATATAGTTGATCCTAGGAGTCCTTACCGTAAGCCGTAAGTACCATCCTTACAAGACCATTACTCTTATTTATTTACTAAGACATTGGTTGCAAAGATATAAATACAATATTTGTTAGTACTTATTTAATTGATGGAAAAATGGTTTTTCCACTAGAAACATGCTTCAATGAACTCAATCCCTATTGGCCTTGGGCTTTAATGTGAAGCGGACTCCAGGGTCCTTATCAGACTTGGATTGGAGCTAGAATCCTTCAATTCTTATTGGACCCAATATATTTGGACCATTGACAATCCTAGTCATGTTTTTTGTGGACCCTTTAATTGATCATGATAATTGTGGTACTTTATTATTATTATTATAACGGAGGGTGTCCGAGCCATTTGGGCCAAACTAATCCCTACGGGTCCAAGAAAAGTCAGGTAAATCCCTTGTGGCCCTAGTATGGTAGTGCGGTTTTGAACCCTCAACGTCCGGGAGCAAATTGCGGTCCTAAGCCAATTGAGCTAGCCCTCGAGATTAATTGTAGAACTCTTTATTATTTACGTTTTGAGCAACTTTTAACACCTCCAA
This sequence comes from Persea americana, assembly GCA_029852735.1. Lineage (NCBI taxonomy): Eukaryota > Viridiplantae > Streptophyta > Magnoliopsida > Laurales > Lauraceae > Persea > Persea americana. The sequence continues at coordinate 11,311,260 of CM056809.1, forward strand.
AATAGAAAACCTCCAAATTAATACTTCATTTAATTGGATAGTTCTAATTTTTACCCGCATGTAGATAATATAGAGATTATTCAAATGGAATGCTTCTGGGGCCCACATGCTATTGGATTGGGCTGATTTAAGAACCATGACAAGGAATACACCACCATCCCCTCAAACCATGGCTTCTATCTCTTTCTGGACCCTTCCAGACTTTGCCCAGTCCTTTGGTCCTGTGTTGTATCTATAAATATTATTCATACAACATCTATACACATTAAGCCCATCACTTGCAATGGTTTGGTTGTGGGGTGTTTTATACATATGAAACATAAACGAGCCAAATGAGAGTTCAGTAAATGTGCAACTCAAGCCAAAAATACAGTCATTGATGAGTTTTGAACCTTGAACATAGATTGGGTCAAAATCAAACCCATTTAATCAATATACATGTCCAGCTCACCTAAATCCATTCCTAACTATGGTTGGAAAATTCTCCGAGTTGACTCTTAACTCTCTCAAGTCATCTCATTTTGATGGAGGACCGATTCAAATACAAGAAAGACTCGGTTGAGTCATCTCATTTTAATAAGTTATTTGCATTTTAAACCATTTTAATGCGTACATTTTATTTTAAACAATTGATGTTGCATAGGGTTTGGAGTCAGCAATTAAAAAATAATGATTGGAATGCAATTTGAGACTTATATTTGATCTTTTACATTTTATATTTAGACAAAAAAATCATGCAATATGCAATATCTTTACTTTAATTATCTGTACTATATCGTTTTTTCTTGCATATGTAAATTTATTAATTTGAATTGATTATCATGAATGCAGGTAAATAAATGTATATTTATATTTTGTGGGTAATTGATTTATTTTTAAATAATTTTAAAATTATTTTGAAAAAACATGACTCTCCCGAGTGTCCACATTGGCTCCACCTGAGATAATTTTTCTTTGCATTGGACAAATCGAGTTCGAGTCACGAGTTTTTCAACTTTGGTTCTAACTAGGCTAGATTCAACTCCATTACAAGGTTTGACTGAGCACATACATCTGTCATGCCTATTCATCTCCCAAGCCTCATATTACATTTTATTCTTGATATCACTAAATAGCAGCATCCAGTCCAATTTTATAGTGTTTTTATCATTCTTTATCCATATAACATTACTATCCCACATTATTCAATCAAATGCTCAATCATGAAATTTCATGGTCATACATTTGTCAATCAAATTTTAATATCTTTGTCCAATCTTATCCACAACATCAAATATTCCAATTAAGAATTCTCCATTATTACTCTATTCACTTGTTTTCACCTGGGTAAAGTGAAAGAGGAGTAGAATTGGCCCCGACACATAAAAGAAACTCTATTTCTCTAATGTATTTTGATGACAAGATGAGTAAAAATGTCTGTTGAGATTTGGTAAATTTGAAGGAAATTTGTGAATGGGGAAGGAGGATTGGAAGAGGTGAGAATATAAAAAGAAGGATTGAGATCTGAGATGTGGCAGTGGGGCGTACCACTAAAATGGAAGTCAAATGTCGTTTAGCTGTTTGGTGGAGATGCGTGCGATACGATCAAAACTGCAAAAAGTTAGAGCTACAAACAAAACGCCTCTGCCCACACGCCCCACGAGAAGTCGTGTTAAAAGGAAGAGAGGGAAATATCTTTCAGGCTTTGGCCTTTGCCTCCGTGCCGTTACCGTTAGTTACTTGATCCGTCACAGTCGGACCGAGGCAGAAAGAAGGTTGCGTGTCCGTCATCTCACCGTCCGTTTTCTTTTTCCAGCTTCATCCTCGTCTCCAGAGCTTCCCACCTCTTCAGTAGCTGTCTGTACAAAACCAGTAAAAAGCATCCATGCCAGTAAATTTCTCGAGCCTATGAGATCCTAAGGCAGTGGGTGGGCCGAGTTGGCTGAGACACGATTTGCAGTTGTAGGTTGTATGTTTGAAACTGCATTACTATAGGGGAGTTTATTCAACTTCCTTTTGAGTTCGGAGGAATTAATCCAGCCCAAAAGATTGAGAACTCTTCAATAGCAAAAAAAAAAAAAAAAAAAAGACAGTGGGTGAGCCCACTTCTTCAATCACAACAACCTTATATGATCATCACCCTCTTTTTTGGCATGGATCTAAGTACCATTATAGTTTTAGATTGATCATGTAATTTAAAGTTGATAGTGTGCTGACCTCCAATTGGAATGAAATGCAGTTCATTGCCAATCATGGTGAAAGCGGCTTTGACTGATTTATGTTATGAAATGGGGCTCCTATATGAGTTAAATGGGCAGGAAGAAGGTAGAGCCCATAGGCAATGGTGAAGTCAGGAAGTTCTATATGTATAGGAAAATAAATTATGAGTAGGCATGTGTGTAAAAACATGTAAGATTTTTAAAAATTTTGAAGCGTCACAGCCGCTACCTGTGACACTGGTTTTTGCTACTGAACTTATAGGATCCACCACACAGCCAAAAGTAGGATGTCAGTGTGTAAGGTAAAGAGCTTGCAGGGTATTCCTGATAGCAATGCGTGCTAATTCACCAGGGTATTAAGTGTGAAGTGCTTAGATCGATTATAATAAGGAGCCAAATAGGAACATTCCAGCATAGGACCAGACTGCTCCTAATAAATTCAGCATTTAGAAATTTATCTAAACAAGAGGATCAACAATAGCATTCATTATGAACAAAATCAGAGTGTAACGGTGCGAGATGATATTTGATCAAATTCTATACAATTGCCAACTGGATGGATATTGGAGTTGATATCGAACGATGGAGTGAATTGAACTGTGAATTATTCGTAAAAACTGGTTTAATGTTTGATCATAGTTAGTGTGAACTGGGCAACCAAGCCACAACTCCAACTTGATAATTTCCATCCACTAAAACTTGTTTGTCAACTAGAAATGTCAATATCGTCTGCACTTTTTATGATTAAACAGTTAGCGTAGAGCAACTTGTTAGATTTCTTTATCTGAAAGAAGAAATTGAGTAGGATCTTATTGGATTGTTCTAAGGTGGATTCTTATCACACTACTGTATTTTGGCTGCTGGTTTTGTTTCCATGTGTTAAAGTGCTGTCATCTCTTACCGATGTTGTGTTCCATTTGATGTTTGATAGTAAAATGAGTTTACGATAACTTCTTTTTATTATTATTCTCTTTAGAATAATGTTATTTGGCTGTTCTTGGTATGTCATAGTCTCATAGATACACATCGCTTCTAGGGTTTCACCATATACTCTTTGCTGGGTATTTGTTTGGACTTCCAGAAATGTGGTTTATCCATTGCAAAAATTACTTCCTTGAGTTGGATCCTCTTAATTTTTGAGGGTTGGGTGAGTAGAACAATTTTTTCATTTTGTTTCGAACATAAGAGAGCGAGGCCCATCTTATTGAGGGGTTTATGTATCTACCAAAAATCTGATTCAATAGATATTATAAGTTGTTTGATCTTTAACTATGAATTCTACCTAAAAAAAAAAAAAAACACACACTATGAAAGGGGTAGTGACAATGTGGCCTGCACCCTCTCACCAAATTGGTTGCTTATTGATTATTCTTATGAATTCAGATGCCATCTTTCTTTGTAGGGGGAAGTGGTTTGTGCTGGCAGTTGAGTTTCTAGACCTAGCTGGTCATGGCCCATGTGGGGAAGTGTGGGGCCTGTTTTTAGCTCGGCAACCTTTCTGGGCCTACACCTAAAACAATTTTAGTGATCTGGACAGCTCATGACCCAGCTGGCTGGGCCCATTCTTTAAATTTCTGGCTTCATAGATAACTGCCACATTATTCATCAATCCATAACAAACCACTTCTCTTAGGGCCATCAACGCTAGCTTTGTGAAGATGGTTCGTTGGTGTATTCTGTTTTTTTTTTTCTTTCATTACATGCTAAGCTGAAACAGAATCCTTCTCTTCATGGGCCACATTGATTTCTTAGTTTTGCATTTTATCTTAGGGCTAATCAACCTCTTTGTATTGAATTCCTACGGAATCATAGCAAAGAGTCTTTCTTTGAGAATTAAAGTGGTGACTTTTCTACTAGAACAAGGATTTAATTCTAGGGTGATGATAGGTGGGTAACCACCATTTCCTACAAAAGGGAAGACTATTCAATGGTTCATAGTAAATTTTCACCTTTAAACTTTCACTTTTAGCCCGTTTGATAGAAAAGGATTGTTCAGAAAAGTCTTATCATTCCATGCAAGACACTCATGCATACAATGGGCCAAGAGATTGTCTTTCAAAGGTTTGTTCGGATACCACTACCATGCAAATACTAGGACAATTCCTGGTCTTTGATGAATGTAGAAGATCTACCATTTATTTCTAGCCTAACATTGTCAAGGCCCAAAATGGATGGCTGGGACATATGCATTCATGCCTTTATACCGAAAACAAGCAAGCATGAGTTCTTTGCTTCTCTGAGCTTGGTTGAGGGATCTGTTCATTCCTTTATGTGGGGCATGCATCAGTTCCTTCAACTTAGGGCTTGCTAAAATATCAATTCAAAGACTTTCTCAATCTCCCAAAAAAAATTGTGAGTGCCTTCACTCATTCTCTCAAGTCAATCAGTTGTTTGTGAATTTTCTAGTAAAGTTCCTTAACCCACCTTCACGTTTTCTCTAAAGAGTTTTTTAAGCCAGTAAAATGTTATTGAAGTTATGAAATGAACAGAGTATGAATTTTGAAATTTTAAATGATAGTCAGAGCATTCAAATGACTAATAAATCAACATTCAGTCCAATTACTTGTCCTTTTGGGTTAGGTCAGCCTGAGCCTGGCCCATGTCAGGGTAGAAGTAGGTTGTGTTTTATACCCATGGGCTGGACCTGGGTCCTTGTTTTTCCCCCAGTCTATTAGGTCAATGGTCTGGGCCTGTACACATTTATGCTTCAAGGACCTGTCAAAAACCAGGCCAGCCCCTCCCTGGATATCCATCTCAAAGGTATATATATTTTGCATGTAGTCTAGGACAGGCCCAAGACTTCGGGCCTGTGTGATAGATCCAGTTTTCCTCAGATTTCCCCAGTTGAATGTTTGACTCTGGCCAAGTTGTCAAAAACCTGGTGACAGTCACGAGCACTATCTAACAACCCGGTCCAGACCCAGTCCTAACCATGGTTCAGGTTGAGGCCTCTGTGCTTTCCCTCTGAGAGAGAGAGTTTTATAAACATTCATAACCTAGCTATAGCTACCATTCAGGCTCACCCTGACTCAGCCAAGTCAACCCACCTTGGGGTCAAACGAGTCAACCAAGTCCGACTTAAGGAGATGGGCTCTCAAACCTTTTCAGTCAAGCCAACCAACTTTCCAACAATGCTGAAAACCATTGGGTTTTCTCAACTCATTTCAACTCGCATGATGAACGGTCCTGATTAAAGATTACCCCTCAAAAAATGGCATTGGTACCACTCTAATTGCTGGCCCTTCAATAGATGATGGATGGCCCACTGGTTTACCTCTGCTCCATCGACCACCAGATTAACGGCTCTGATTAGAATCCAATTTTGTTCCACTGCAACGGTGTGGCCCACCCTACTAATGGGCCCACACTCCAACTTTGACACGTGTAAAGCCCTCACATGTGCTTCGTGTGCATTACGCTCGGCCTCGATGTACTACTATAAACCCTTCCTCTCGTAAAACACACACACACAGACACGCCAAATCTCTTGCTGCGTATCTTTCCTCTCTGAAACTGCAATCGTCGGCCATGAAAGCTCTTCAGTCCTTCGTTTCAAACCCTAACCCTAACTTATGCAGGACGTCGTCCCCGTCGTACCAAATCTATTCTCCCACAATCGTCCGATTCGATCGCTTCCTCCGTTCATCGCAGCCGTCCGTCCGTCGAAGAGGCCTCGCTCTTGCTCTCGATCTCGGCCGCCGGCCGAATCTCTCTCTCAGCCGTTCGTTCGTCTCCCATGCGGCTTCGCACGAAGAATCTGTAAGTAGAATCCAAAGTTCTCGACTTTCGATTCTATTTCATTTTTTTATTTTGGTTTCTGGTCTTGTTTAGATTTCAATGAAATGCTATTCATCTGCACTTTATGTTGTTATATAGAACTAGATATAAGAAGAAAAAAGGGATTTTGAAGAGGAGATGTGGAAGGAGAAAGAATGCATGTGTGGGGTTTTACACCTAAATTTTCACTGCATAATTGTGGTTGGGAGACAGATTTGAATGATATGGAGCTAACCCATGTGATTAACTTTGATGTAATAACCACCCCACAACAATAAGTTAATAATTCTAATTTGTCAACTGTTGACCTAAGGTGTTTTGTAACCCGGTATCACCCATAGAACCTCCGTAGATGATTTCAAAGTACCCTCATTGCTATAGAAAACTGATGATATGGTTGGAGACGAAGATTTTCCTAATCACCACTCGGAACATAGGGTCAGTCAGTGTGCCATTTTCCATTCAGGGTCCTCCTCCTTGAATAACCATGATGTGATCGCGGTCCCACGACTGAATATCCACTTGGTGGACATTTGCGCCTCATAGAGTAACAATGGTGGCGCTTGTCCATAGACTATGCCATATGGTGTCCATTTAAGTTATCGGCCTCGAGTTCTATAGATGTCGTTCTGGGTGGAAGACCCATCATACAAACTTCTGAATTTTTTTGTTGATCTTCATGCTCATACAGTTCATACAACTCATCGACCACTAGTATTGGATATTTATCCATAATAGTAGTTTTTTAAACCTTTCATTAAAATAAGTCTAAGAGAGGGGTTTTCACCAACTCGATATAGGAATAGAGAAAGACGCGCATTGATTTCTTTGGAGAGCCTTAACAACCTTTATGTAGAAATAGTTGCCAACAATCTTGGCTCGACTGCACCTTCCATTTACCGGGGTCCATAATCTTTGACTCTTAATTAAAGATTGTAATTTCTAATTAAGGCTCATAAGGATATTAACTTAAACCATTGTTCTGAAAATCGGAACCATTTCGCCAATCGTTCAAGAAGCTGGGTCGAACTGTAGGATCTTTTATTTTTTTCTTAACACTGGAAAAATATTTAATGTAGTTACTCCATCCATAGTAACATAAATATTGACCACTAAAATTATGATACAATCATACGAAGAACATCAAGGATATATATTAATATACTACATATTATATATGTACGAATAGTTAAATATGTTTATGTATCAACATTATTGGGGAAATAAACCAAATATAGGAAAAATGAACCAGTTACATTTTTTTCTTTTGATATCCTCAGATAAAAATAATAATAACAATAATAATACAAACTATCAATTTAACATGGTTGTGATGTGTCTCATGAAGCTAAAGAAGTGTTCATGAAGATAACCTGTAAAAAAAAAAAAAAAAAAAAGAAGAAAAAAGGAAAAAAATAATGTAGGATAAAACATGTATGTATAGTTAAATGCTTCAGTCACATGCTTATTTCTTATTTTAAACCTCTTCAAAATTCCACAAATCCTTAAGAGGTTTTTATTAGTCACTAAATAAACTCCTAAAAATAGAAACAGTACAAAGCAAAAATAATAATAATGATAAATCAATAATATCAGTCATTACGAATCGCATGAATCATAAGATTCAATAAATCATGTATTGAATCATAAATTCACACATGAATTTTAAGATTCACTTATAACCGGGACTCAATAAATAATGTGTTGAATTGTAAATTCACACATAAATCCCAAGATTTACTTATAAATGGGATTCGTGGTATAAATACGAATCTTTTTCTTGGGGTAATGATAAATCAATAATATCAGTCATTTGGTCGTGGTCGTTCCCACTCTGATGAATCGCATGAATCATAAGATTCAATAGATCATGTATTGAATCATAAATTCATACATGAATTCTAAGATTCACTTATAACCGGGACTCAATAAATAATGTATCAAATTGTAAATTCACACATAAATCCCAAGATTTACTTATAAATGGGATTCGTGGTATAAATACAAATCTTTTTCTTGAGGTCTCGATATGAATTGTTGGATTTGGGATACAAATCGTAGGATTTTAACAATAATGACTTACACATCTTTCTTAACTTAAATGAATTACAAACAAGCTGATTCTCTCAAGATAAAACTTCCTAAAATATGAGATTGGGCAAGTGACATGACCATAATACCCTTATTTAACATGTGACTAATTAAGCACTTAAGTTATGAGCCCTCTTAGTGGACTGGGCCTATGCTGGTATTCTTGGGCCTTAATTGATGAGTCTTCAAGGATGCATTTGGCCTATGACCTGCATCATAAATTAGGAATCATGGGGTAGACTTTACCATTCCAATAGCCCTTTACCGGCGCTTGACAGCATCTTCTGCTCAAGCCAGGTTACTATTAGAATCTACTACAATAATGGATTGTCTAGAGCATCTTACCCAAAATGTCTCAACCCTTCACTAAAAATGCTAGAAAAGGCCTGCCAGTGTTTTCTAGCTATCTTTTGGACCTTTCGTGAGATTGTTTAGATACGAGATCCATGGGGATAATATATTTATTTGTGCGGGGGTTAAATCTTAAGTATCTATTATTTTGTTGTCTTTGGGTTCCACGAGACAGTCTTCATATGTGGAATTATTATTATTATTATTATTATTATTATTATTATTATTATTTTGGATGCCACATTGTAGAGGATATAGTGTTGATATAAATTGTAGACATGCCCGAGACTTCCCTGGCAATTTGCCTATGGAATTATGTCTTAACTTCTAATAATAATCTATCCATGGGTTTTCCCAAATCATCCCTCTTATTTATGCCCTTTTCCATCCCTCTATTTTTATGACACAGTGGAGCTCACCTTTAACAATCCAAGCCATTTCTACTCACCTACACCCCCACGAATTGGCACTGACCCCAATTTGACATGTATCTGATCCTTACCCACTGGCAGATTTCAATCACAAAATTAAATGCACTTAGAAACCATGAAATTATATTGCCATCAAATTTGAGTGTTAGTATTATTTGATCACAGTGATACTTGGCCTACCTCCTATCTCAATGTCTTGTAAATATGCAGCCTACCTCGATGTTTTCCGAGTGGATCCACACGGAGGGAGAGCTATATAAAGGTCACCTTGGTTAACAGGAAAACAACCCTCTATGGCTCTATCCATAATAACAAAACTACAATAAATTTAAGCTTTGTCCTAACAGCCTCTTTCCTCTCATGCAGTTTTGTAGTTCGACAACATTTAGAATATATGGTTCCCATCATTTTACAGGGGCAGCAATATGTGGACATTATTAGACATAATTCAGAGGTGTGCATGTAGGGTGGTCCGATTGGTACTGCTTTCTGAGGAAATCGTGTTATTTTTATTTCATTGATCAATCTTACAACAACAACGGATGATACTGGGTCCAACTTACAGGGAATTGGTTTCAAGAATAACATTTGATTGCTAATCTTTTATTTTAATTTAAACATTCTCTACAATTTTAATCGTGCATAGTTTAAGAAATGTAGTTTAAACCTAACGTTCTAGGTAGTGATATACATCAGTTTTGGACCGTTGTTTACTACTTGTTGATATCTGATGGTATATTTGTGTATTCAAAAGCATGAAGAAATTGAAGTGGAAAAAGAGAAAAGCGAGCTTGAAATGAAAGCTAAGGAATCACAAGAAGCGTGGAGAAAGACGCTAGAATCTTTCAAAGAACAGGCCTTAAAGATGCAAGACCTTTCACAGGAAGCATATGAAGTGTATTCCAAGAAGGCAATGGTAGTTTTGGCAGAATCATCGAAGCAGTTCAAGATTCAAGCGGAGAAAGCAAGGCATGATTTGACTGTGATAGCAATAGAACTAAGCGAAGATGGTAAAGAATATCTTTCTTCTGCAGCTGACAATGCTCCTGAATCAGTAAAAGATATTGTGGAAACTTTTTCCACCTCAACGGAGGAATTGAAAGAAGTGTCTGAAGTTCGTGACTTCTACCTTGGGATTCCATATGGTGTGCTAATGTCCAATGTTTACGTTTTCCATTAACTGGCTGTACTGTTTCTTGTCCAATGTTAATACTATTTTGATTTTTGCTTGGAGGGAGGATCAAGATTAATTTCTTTCATTTCAACTATTTTTAGTCATGGAATTTTCCTGTTTGCAGGATTGTTTCTTTCTGTTGGCGGTTTTCTGTCCTTCATGCTAACTGGAAGCATTCCTGCTATTCGGTTTGGTGTTGTACTTGGTGGTGCTCTCTTGGCACTAAGTATAGCAAGTCTAAGATCGTGGAGACGTGGAGAGGCATCTGCTTCACTTATAAAAGGTCAAGCAGGTAAGTTGCTCTCTCAAGTTTCAGTTTTCTTCTCGTATTGTTGAAGCTTTAATGCCCAATATTTTGCTGTAACTTGGATGTTCAATGCAGAACTACTTCCAGTCTATACTCATATGCTGCTGATTCATTTTTTTTATTTGTACTTCTACAATAACACCAAGATAAGCTGATGCTCTTAAGTTCCTTGTTTGTCCACCATGTTGTTTGTCATCCATTTAGCTGATAAAATGGATGCCATCTTCTATTCTTTGGGGACTGAGGAGCTTGTTTCTAGACATTTGCATTCATTGAAAATATATGATTGAATTTCATATGGGAGACTAAAAATTGCATTCTGGTGTGATACATTTCTGAAATAGCCCACTGAAAGCTCTCCCCAGTCAGATGCAAAATCTACCATTCTGCATACAAGCTGGATGTAGATCATTTCAATTGCTTGTGCTTCGGTAATGAAGTAGCCCATGAAGTTGTCACTCATAAGTACTTTTATATCTTTCTTAAGATGTCTTAACGAGGGAGGAAAATGAATTCACATCTAGCTGATTTCTTCTTGTTTCGTCTCCATTATAGTGATGGCATGGGTGGAGTTTGGTTGGATGTCATCTCCATGTTTGCGACCATTGAGTTTTTGTGCCGAGTTGTGTGTGTGTGTGTGTATTTTTGGGGGTGGGGCTTGTTGGGTTTTAAGAGTTTGAATCAAATGTTGTTTTTGTTGATTTATTTACTGAGAGGAATTTAATGATTCTTGACCCCAGCGTATGCAGTGTCATCGGGCCTGTAATTCCATGTTTCAGACTCTTGATCTGATAGGACTCACCATGGATATACAATGCGGTTGAGCAATCATAACTTTTCAATTGCCATTCATTCTGCAACTATATGGTTAAGAATGGACATCTTCAACCATCAAGATATGGAGTACAATATATTGAATGGCTAAATGTGTAGATCTAGGTTATTTTCTGGTTCTTTGGGTGATTGCATTGTGGTTAAATTTGCAGGCTCCTCCCATTACATGACAATACCTGTTAGCATGGAGCCAGTTCCTAATGTTTCTTATGATTTTAGCTTATTTAAATTGGCAGAGATATATCATTTCAAAATAAACAATGGTATAGATAAATCACAATTTCAAAATAAACAGATATTGCCTGTCAGGGAAGAAGTGATGTACGCTTCTATCATGGAGAAAGCAATAATGAAGTTTTTCTTGTCAATTTTCATTTAGTTACAGTCTGACATTATATAATTGGTACAAGAATCAAAGTGTTGCATTGCTGGAGATTTTCTGGCACTCTATGGCAAAAGCCTTTTTTTTTTTTTTTTTATAATTAAAACCTAGTGGTGGTTTATTCTCTAGTGTTTTCTATGAAAGAGATGGATAGAGTACCAGTATTAAAAAAATGCGGGAAAGAAAATTAAGAATGAGTTAGAAAACATATAAAGGGCTGCATTTAATGGTCCTGGGTATTGTTGCACTGCATTCCTTTCTTTGTTGCCAAATCTCATTTATATAGTAAATGAATATGAATGTGTTAAAATATTCATTTGATTAGATACTTAAGAAAATTTTGTGTTGATACCACACAATTGTAATTTACTGCATTTGTTTATTGCATTTACTCTTCAAACTGGTATTTTATTTTTGTACCCATCTTTTATTGGAGCTATGTTCCTGCAGCTATCGCAGCTATAATCTTTTTAAGGGAGTTACTCTTGCGTTCTCAGGTTAGTAGTTATTATTATTATTCCTTGTCTTTGTATATCAGTTTGACTGGACCATTGTAGCTTCTTAGACCTCAGATAAGTTGTCCTGGACTTTTCTAATATTCCGTATTTGTTTTTGCAGAAGCCATCAATTTGCACTTCATTTACGACCCTTACCAGGTAAGATTACTTCTGTATCTTCTTTTGTGTCTGATATTGCCATGCTTTGTTCTATATTTTTGTATTGTAGAAATGTTATCAAGGTCTTCCCTGATAGGACATAAATTTCTTTTCATATGAGTTCTAGTAATCATCTGTACTGTCTCACTTCAAATGCCCATTTCCACCTCTTTCCATTATTCATTGAGGCCTCCTGGCAAAGAGACAGATAGAGAAAAAAAAAAAAAGGGGGAAAAACTGTTGGGTTCATTTTTCAGAAGTCTCAAACATTTAACTTTTATTATGTAATAGTTTCATTCTGTTTTCTCTTTTTATGTAAAGATGGTATTTCCTCCAAAAATGTAGTCCCATATGGGAGGTCAAGGAAAAAAGTTTTTAGGGATTTTAGGACCACTGCCCTCTTTTTGAAGTTGTAGAGAGGAGTCCCTATCACTTTCACTGCCTGTATGCGCGTGTGTTGAGGGCATGGTGGAAGGACTCCAAGGTGCTATCACATTGGCACTTGCACTCTGCATGGACATTTCATCATTAGGAGGTAAGGATTTGGATCATGTGGGTGATCAGACTGACTTGGTTCTGCATCAAATTAGTTTGTGGGTTTACTTGCTAAGTCATAGTTTTTCACTGACTGCTGTGGTCCAGGGACATGGAGGGTTTGGGCAGGTCCATGGATCTTTTGGTTGCACGATTACTGAAAGGACCCTGCCCAGAAACTCCAGTTTTTAGACCATGTTTTGACCCTGCTGTGGTTGACCATGTTTTTAGACCAATTGATAATTGGGTCCGGCTCCAGGTCCACATTTCAGGTTCTGGTCTAGGGTGTGGATCCGAATACCCATATACCTAGAACTAATTACCTGAATACCTGTGTATATTATAATGTATAATTATAAATTATACAGAATATGTACGAATGATATATTACTTCGACATTGTTACATATGAACAAATATACTTTGGCTTTGAGTTGGGTCTTGGTCCTGGTACATGACTGATCATGTCCTTAACCACTTTGGACCTGTGACCCATTTACATCCCTGGGCATGTATAACCTGTAGTTGTATGATAAAGATTGAGCCCAGTTTCAGTTATGTTGATTGTTCTGAAAAGGTTTGACCAAACGATCCTTAGCTCAATGTACAGCATCAGGTGAGCTCAACAAACAAAATACTGGAATAATTTAACATATGTATATACTGAGTCGAGCCTGTATGTGCTCAATGTAGCAACCGCAAGTCTGCGGATTTGAGTCATGTTACTATTTAAAAAAATGCATCCACTTAGCTTGCTCCCACTTTTTAGAAGCAGAGTTTGATCCAAGTCTTCAAAATCCATATGTTGTGCCCAGTAGTCATGATTGCGTATACCACAGGCATAAGTATATATAGTTTTTTTTATTTTTTATGCACAGACATAAATATATAGCCACCATAGAAAAATAAAAATTCCACTTCAATCGGAATTTCCTGTATTGTTCGCATATAAAATACATGGTTAACTCCAATGGAATGAATTATGTTTTACTTGGGATCAATCCAGTGGTGGGGTGCACTCCTAGAGTGAATTTTGGATGTGCCAATTCATTGGGGCATGTAGCATGACTTATGAGTGGGTTGGATTTATCATAGGCGGTCCCATTCCGTGGATTTAAAAAGTGCAAGCAAAGTATCAGTTCACTTGATTATATGAGAAATGATAGTGATCTCCACGTGGGAGTTTCATGAGAATGACTTACATTGACCAATGGGGCCCACGCCTTTGCTTGACCGATTCATATCACACCTTCCCAATGAATAGGTATTGGCCCAATTGATGAAGATTCCAACGGTGAGATCGAGTCTCTGACAAGCATGAAGGTCTTATCACGACCTAAATGTCTGCTACATCCTCCGGAATGGAGTTCCCTAATAACATGCTCCTGGATAGATGTATTTGGCAAACAAAGGTGACTACCATAGAACAAATATCCATCTTGAATGCTAAAGTATAGATGCTTGAGATGAGCACCCTGAAGGATCTCTTTATAGATGGTACCGAAGTCTTTGTTTGTTGCATAGTCCTCCTTGATTTGCTCAAAACCCGGTACAGAAATAGCCATGGTGGTCAGGAGATGTTTCCAACGATTGAGGGCATCCGCTATCACATTTTCCTTGCCAGATTTATGGCGGATGGGATAGGTAGACTCCTAAATATAAGCGCTCCATTTGGCAAAGTTAGCTCCCATTTTATGTTGTGACTGAAAGTGCTTGAGAGATTCATGATCAAAGTAAAGCACAAATTCCCTACCTATCAGATAATGCCTCCAATGGCGAAGTGACTAAACAAGAGCATAGAACTCCAAGGCATAAGGAGAGTACTTGCGCTTTGAATCTGAAAGTTTCTCACTGTGGAAAGCAATGGGATGTCCCTCCTGGCTAAGGACACTGCCAATTCCAACATTGGAAGCATCGCAAGCAACTTCGAACACTTTTTCAAAGTCTGGAAGGCGGAGGGTAGGAGCTTCCTTGATCTTTTGTTTAATCTGTTCAAAAGCTCAAGTGGCGGCATTGGTCCCTTTGAACTCGCCCTTCTTTAAACATTCTGTAATTGGACCAGTGAGACCACTTAAATTCCTGATGAATTGCCTATAGAAGATAGCAAGTCAATGAAAACTCCTGACTTCAGTGCCTGTGGTGGGGAGTGGCCAATCTTGACTTGCTCTGCCTTTTCCTAGATCCATTTTTATACCTTCTGTCGATATGACGAAGTCCATGAATATAACTGACTTGCTCATGAAGGTGCACTTCTTGAGATTGATGTGAAAGCTTTCTTGACGAAGGACCTGGCAAATAGTGTGGAGATGAGTGAGATGCTCCTCCCTGTTTTTGCTATAAACAAGAATGTTGTTTAAATAAAAGACGATGAATTTCCCGATATAAGGCTGTAGTAGATGGGTCATACCCGCATGAAGGTACTGGGGGCATTGGTCAAC
Organism: Persea americana; assembly: GCA_029852735.1. Taxonomy (NCBI): domain Eukaryota; kingdom Viridiplantae; phylum Streptophyta; class Magnoliopsida; order Laurales; family Lauraceae; genus Persea; species Persea americana. The sequence continues at coordinate 11,326,432 of CM056809.1, forward strand.
CCGGATGGCATGACTAGCCATTCATAGAGACCATCTCGGGTTTTGAACGCTTTTTTCCACTCATCACCTGTTCTGATGCGAATCTGATGGTAACCACTTCGCAAATCGATCTTGGAGAAGATGGCTGAACCTGTCATCATGTCAAGCATATCATCTAATCTAGGAATAGGAAATCTGTATTTTACCGCGATCTTGTTGATAGCTCGACTGTCGATACACATGCTCCAGCTTCCATCCTTCTTGGGAGTAAGAAGGGCTGGTACACCGCATGGACTGAGACTTTCCCGAATGTACCCCTTTTGTAACAGATCATCCACCTATTTCTTGAGTTCGGCGTGCTCTTTGGGACTCATCCGATATGCAGGTAGATTCGGTAGTGAAGAGCCAGGGACTAGATCAATGGCATGCTGAAAGTCCCTCATAGGTGGAAGAGTATTTGGCAGCTCATTCGGAATAAGATCGGAGAAGTGTTGTAGTAGAGGTTTGACTTCTGCCGGAATGGACTCAGGTGGAGAGTCATCTATCACTTGTCGGATAACCAAGGCATACATCAGATCCTGATCTCTACTTTCCTGTTCAAATTTGCTCATGGTTAATACCTGAGTAGTGGCTGCCTCTTTTGGGGCCTTAGCAGCATGCTGGGGTGGCAGTGGCCATAACCGGGTCTTGTTGCCTTTCCACATGAAAGTATGGGTATTTGTGTCATTATCTGTGACAACCTTCAACTTCTTTAGCCAAGGGCGACCAAAGAGTATGTGTGTGACTTTCATTGGAATCACATCACATTTGATTGTATCTTCATAAGAATCCAGTTTGAAAGGAACTATGCATTGCTTGTCAAGCGGAACAGTGGAGTCATTTACCCGTGCTATTTTGTATGGCCTTGTATGCTCTCATACCAATTGATGAAGATCTACACCTCCAACGGTGAGATCGAGTCTTCTGGCTCAAGCCCTAAGATCAATTTAGGGAAATCTCCAAACTCACGAGAGCAACTTCTTGAATTATTTTAGAATATGGTCTGAAGATTACAATAAAGAGCTTCTCTATATATAGAGTAGCATTAATCCTAAATAAGCAATAAAGGAAATCTTCTGAAACAATTAAGCAACTTCTAATATTAGAAATAATTAAATAAAGTAAACTACTAATCTAGAAAATATGTGGACTATGTGGTCCCATCAAACGGGTCCGTCAATGCTTCCGAGTCTTGTTCTTGGATTGTGAACGGGCTGCATCACCAACTTTCACACCAATGGAGTGATATGCATGGTTAAATTAATAAATGTTTGAAAAACGAGATCACTATTCAATTAAACTCCCATTTGTACACATTGATTGATCCAACAGTGTACATCACTTACCTTTCTCAGATCGTCAACAATAACTTACGCGCAGCTGAATGACTAATACATTGAGATATCCTGCTTATGGTTTCAAGTTTCTCAGTTGTTCTCATCTTCTTATAAAGGGTGGGCTTCTGTTCCATGCTTAGAAATGGTTTTTTTGGGTGGTTGGAATGGCTGGCCATTCTTAAGTAACTGACACAGGCAAGTTGGACTGAAGTGGGGATTGAATTTGAGGGCCTGAGGCTGAGTGGATGTTGCTCGAATTACTGCTTGTCTTTGCTTTGCATGAGAAACTATATTTGGTTATGAGCAATCCGCCGGCTGAATCAGTTTAGTAATCCAGTTCTATTGGTTATTTGAAACTGGACACGATGTACCTTTGATGTTGCAACTACAACTCCAAACCTATTCTTGTTTGAGATTGGCCTCATTTCAAAGAGTTGAAATCAGAGGTCTCACTGTAGGAGGCGGCAGTCCAATAATTTGGGGAATAGGATTACCAAAGGCAAATTGTCATGCGCTTTTTTTTTTTTTTTTTGGCTGATGGTTCTTTCTATCTGTAGGCCATTAATGGAAGAGTTATTTTATAATCTCTTGGTTTTGGAGACTTTGTCACATAAACTGCCTATAATATGCACTAAATGTACAGTTTCCTGAGTTTTAGGACCAAATATTTATTGCTTCTTTTTGTGGTTCATACCTCTTTTTTTTTATCTAAATCCTTTTTAAATATTCAAAACAGTATTTTATTTTAATTTTTAAGAAGCAAGTTTTTATGTCTTAAAGAGTTAAGCATCCTTTTATAAGTGAACCATACAATTTTAGTTTATAGCTTGGCTTTTCTTTCTTTATATTGGTTTTTCTATTTCTTATGAATGTTTTGTCTTTGCAGCGGTTTAATGGTGGTTTTCTATTTGTATCGGATTATGATAATTGGTCAGAAGAAAGGTCCAATTGCTGGTCCAGAAAACTAGTTCCTGGGTGGAGGTTAGTATCTGCATCACTATTCACTCTGTCAAGCATCAAATCTGGCCAATTCCATGGGGAATGGACAAAGTGCTTACTTTATTCTCCTGATTTGAGGTAGATGATATTGGGTCGGCTCTCTTGCCCTCATTCTAATCTTGTGTATTTGAATATTATATCAAGCATCTACTTAATCAGAAGCTTTTTTTTTTTTTGGACATAGCCGAGGCCCACATTATAGTGATTCAGATCATTTATCTGGCAGGGCCTGGTATGAAGTAAAAACTCCCTTTTGCATTATTATCCTTAAATTTGGAGCTCCCAAAAAGCTGACACAGGGTCAGGCTTATCTCATTTTCTCTTTACACACGACGCAAGGGCCTGCACAAGCCAAAATAAACCATTCTTTTGGACATATTGGGCGCACCCCAAATCAATGAGGTTTTCAAAGATGACAACTTGCTGGAATTTATTAGGCTTGAGCTGACCCACTTGCCATTCTTTGGTTACGTCATAAAATAGATGCTGCTATGTTACCCAGAACATACCTGATTAGTCCTGCTGGGTTAAAGACCTCTGGGATACCCATGTCATTAAAAAAGGAGGTTAGATTAGGTTGGAAACCGTGCCCTAAACCCTATCTCGGTATTTCTAGGTCCTATTGAACAAGTAGTCATGCCTAATGTTGCCGTAGCATATGCCATTGGGCCTAGGTACCCATGTTAAGCCTGAAAGCCCAGTAAATGGTCTGAGCTGTTGTGATTCGACTTCCCTACTGATTGTTTTCTTGGTAACCAGAGTACCGGACATGTGGATAATAGCTACTAGTTTCAAGGATGTGCCGGTCTTGCCTCCTTTCTCTATGGAGGGCAATGTGCCTTACCATCATGCCATGCTTAGTTACTAAACATCTTTTTTTTTTTCCAGAGGAGAAGCAACCAAAGGATTTACATCTGTTAACAGTTAACAGACCAATAATTGGCTCATTAGAGGACTTGATTGAGGCATCCTTGTCATTTTCTTTTCAGATCACCAATCAATGGTGTATAGAATGCTGGCAATGCTGGCTTGAAAGTAAATGCCATGTGCTTGGTCAGAGCATCATAGATTTCCTCATGTTATTGGCCAGAAGAGCTTCATTCTAGCTATTTCTCCCAGTTTATACACATCACACACAGTATTTATATAGATCAGTGCATGGTCTAACTTGTCTACACTTTGTTCATCAGGTAGAATGAAAGTTTGCTGATTCAAGTGAAGGTTTCAGAATTAGAGGTGATTCTGAAAATGAAATGCAGTGGTTTTCACTGAAAATCGTTATCAGTAGATCAGGTGTTCGTCTTCACTATTACTGTTGGAAGAACTATGGAAGCTCTCCAGAAAAGTGAGGAATGGACCACAACTCATCACCCCTTTTAGGGGTGTGGTTATTTCCAGTAGTTTATTCTTAATCCATTTCTCAATACAAGAATCTTTGGTCTTTTTCTTTAAGGTTTTGTCTGGGCATAAGTGGAGACGTCATTGCATGACAGTATAATATACATCTCAAATGACATGCTTTGCATGGGTGCTGCTCTGACTATGACAGCAGCCTTTGAAAACCCAGTGTGAAATTATATTGCCGTTTTATGTTTTATTAGTAAACCCTGAAAGTTTGTTGTAGTATTAAGATGTGAATAAAAATGGCTGCCCATCGTTCTTTCTACTCATAATAGGATAATGGGTGCAATTTTCCTACTGTTAGTCAATCTCACATTCCAGTGTCAAGGCACATGATCACACTCATGAGCAGAAGAGGAGCCTATGCTTCTATTCATATATAGTTTTCTATTGTTGCTTAAAACAGGCTTGTCGGCTTTAAGTTGATAACATGTATGCTAAAAAAAAATTATTGTCTCGGACCTTACACAATACCAGGTGGGCTACATTTACCAGGTGCCAGCCCAGCCACCTTTGGGCCTGAACCCAAGCGAGGGATACTCCATTTTGGACAGTCTAGCACTAGTCCTTTATATATGGGCACATGCAAATCTTCCTATCCACATGTAACTTTTTTTCATTTGCATCTCGTGAAAAAGTTCCAGAAAAATGTCATTGGTTTCATTATGGTAATTGCCTTAATAATAATGACATGTTAGCTTTCAACGAGGGGAAAAGGAAAAGGGAAAAGCAGCAGTGCAGGGGGGGCTCCATGAAGCTACAACTGACAATCATGAATACCCCGCTCCTCGCCCGACTGCCAAAGGTTCCTCTTCTTATAAGGGCTGGCTTCTTTCTACTGGGTCACAGCCCTGTTGGCTAGTTTGAAAAAAAGGAAAAGATCTTTGAAAAAAAAGAAGAGATCTTTGAAAATAAATAAGAATACTAGATGTACAAAAATGGGGAGGAATGGTGCTTTTTTTTTTTTTTTCTTTTTTGGCTAAGAGGAATGACTAATTTTATGGTACGGAAGACATTTTTACTTACTTTTATGTGCTACTGAAATGGCAGCTGGGTCATTCAGGCTCTCAATGCTTACCCTAAAAGAACAGGAGATGTCTAGTTCCTGCGCTACCAACCAAGGCTCCGGGCTCCCGATTTGTTATAGAAGGGGTTGGAAGGTCTTCTGATCATAGATCAATTAGCACATGAATCTAATGTTAGCATTAGCTAATAACCATAACTATCTATTGAACCCACTAAACCTAGGGTCCCTAATCAGGTGATCACTATCATCAGGCGTGTCCATCTAAATCCATGATGAAACCTGATGATCATCCAACCCAGGTAGGCCTACAACTAGAGTTGTGGATAGTTTGCAGGTCAATGTTACTACTACTATGAGAGTGAGCACTAGAAAAGAAATAATTCTGTCACTGATTAGCTTTAAAATATAGTAAAAGGAAATGAAAAAGTACATGATTTGGTATTTCTCTTATCCATGTTAATCTGGCGTGTAGACATTTACTCTTCATCTATGTTGGAATGGAAAAATGGGGTGGAACTGGAGAGTAAGCCCGTGATGTGGTGTTGTCTGACTTGTCTGATGTCTCCTCTCCACTTTCGCCCACTTCCAATTACTACCCCCGAGTGCAATAAATAGGAGTAAAAGTTTTTCTTTCACAAAGTGTACTTTCTACTCTCCCCCTCCTCTTTAACTTTATTTATAAGTTGACCTTTATTTTGAACTTTAATTGTACACATCACTAAACCCTCCAAAATTTTAAAGATGACAATTGGCAATGTGCTGCTTCCAAGAATTGAAGGTTCTGATGTACAAGGTACCATCAAATTTGGAAGGAACCAACCAAAGCAGCTAGGATTTCGGATTTACAGTCAAAAGTAAGTGCAGTGCAACATAGTTACAAGGATCCAAACATAGCTCTAAGCAGCCCATCTCCTCTACATCATAAATATTCCTTAAAGATTGGTTATATAATCCTTATATTGAAGGCCCCTTTGCCATAAGTACTAGGAAAATAACAAGCAGACAGCACCAACATCTTTAGCCGGATGCAAGAATACCGCACCATCATGAAAGTCTACAGCCTCGGAATGAATAATGAACGTTAGCCTATGCATTGCATATAAAAAATTTCTATTAGGGAAGAAAAAGACGACGACGACTTCCCTTCCAATACTAAGGAACCCCTATGGCTTGTTTGACATTATTAATCTTATGATGGACCTAATCCTGCACCTAGATCAAGCCGTGAAGAACTTGTTTGGCAACATCACATGGTACATAATTCCTAATCTCGTTAATAAACTGTTACATAAAATGAGAGAGAAAAACCCAGCATCTAAGGTCTCAAAAAATTCAGGCTTTGGCTTAATGGGGCCATCGAAGGTGGTCCCCAACTACATGATTAGTTCAAATCAATGGAAAGGAGACCCTCATTTGGGGAATAGACGGCAGAAAACACGAAAGCCAAAGACTTTTTCTGAAGCGGTTGAAAGAAGAACATCCAAACGGGATCACTACTGTTTAATCTCATGAGAACATGGGAACATCCCTCTGCAACGATGGCAAACAGGGCCCCCTAAATTTCACAAGAAAAACATGAAAACCCATCCAAGTAGTGAACATGGACTCTGCCTTGAATGCAACCCACCGAAGTAGTGGCAGAGTTTTTATGCACAAGACGAGAAAACTTCCTAAATAACAGGTCTGAAATGGTAGTGGGTCGATGCCCCTAGACATTGGCGTCCCAAAATTATCACATAAATTCAGAGGCCCTGCCGCAATTATGAAGAGAGAAATCTCACATAGATTTCCAACTGTAAAAACAAACACATCCTTGTCCCATCAAAGTGGGGGTGGGGAGCGGAACCATCCATTATGATATTATATGCAATTCAAGAGGTGGCTTTATACCATGAGAAGAAAAGAGGGGGGTAGAAAATTCTCTCACGTAAGTGCATGGAATTAGCTTCAGATTTACATGAAATCAACACGACATTACCAACATGCAAGGGCGACATCGTTGCTGGCCTCAAAGAAACATGACCCATAATCAAATACCATGGGAATATCAGGAAATGATAATGACGGTTCTCTTGATTCTCCTCTTCAGAGTCAATTAGATATCACCATGGGGGATGTGATTGGGAACTTCGCCTTGATTGTCCAGTGGCATGTATTGAGCCATGATGGCGCGGATTTCTGAATCCATGTATCTCTGCAAATTTACAAAACCAGACGATGTTAAATGTATAGGTTTGATAAAATAATACATGTCCATGACTACTACAGGGTGTACATTCACTTGAAAAATATTATATGAACTGCAGGGATTATTAACAGCATCATCTCCAAAACCAACCAACCCCAACTATGACATAATAATTGCTCCATTAACTCCTCGAAAAGACCCAATGTCCCACATAGCTTGAAGCCTCCTCTTGGCAAATGTACCATATTTCTCGTTTGTCTTTTACAGATGAAAATGCCACATCATTTTCACTTAAGTAAACGTCGAATGGTTTGGATTGCATTTGTAAGATCTTCATAAATCTCAAAATCTTTGAATATGTAAGACATGAAACTAAATGTTGTGGAGTTCATGGGTCAATGAACAATCTGAATATAGTTCAGATCAAAATTTTAGGGACCATAGGAGTTGAAACAAAAAAAGTTGGTGATGAGGTTCAAAACCATGACTTGTCTGGGGTGGAACCTGTATTAGCACCTCTTCTGACCAGGAGGTGTGTCATGGTTTTACACCTCTTCAGGTGCCTAAATTTTCATATGAAATAGCCTTAGTTATGCACCACTATAGAGTCCAAACAAACATGAGCATGTGTAACCATTATGCATGCTCATGTGGCGCGCAAATGATCCAAAACGTTCAATATTCTTATATTAATAGTAAGCATCAAGACGTAATGTTTCATATCTTAATTCTTCATGGATTTTCAGAAATTTGTGGAAAAAATCCAAATACATCTAGAACCGTTAAATGTACTCATCCACTCATGAAAATTGTGACTTTAACAAACATGGTAACGCGTTTCACGTGTATCATTTGCATATGTAAATATAAGTAGAAGGTAAACGACCCCTTAGGCCTTTGGATTTAGACTAACAATGAAACCAGAATTTTTTTAATTGAGTAAAACTTAATACTAGACAAACTGGTTGCGTTAAACAAGATTCACTTCATAGCTGAATGGGAAAATTGGAAAGCCACTAGCTCATTTTGTGCAAGTGGCATAGGAATGAAAGAAGGGAACCCCTAGTAAATAAATGGAAATAAGACGTTATTTGGAAAGATAAAACTTAACTTGAACCACAAACTTAGAAGAAACTCCAGAAGACTGAAAGATTAATGACAGAGATAAAAGCTTACCCGGATTCTGTACTTGTATACAGCATACCCGCCTACTCCAGCTGCAGCCAGGCCAAAGAAAATGACCCACACAAAGCTCCAACTGAACTCTGTCTTGGTCTTCTTGCCTGCATCATTCCCATAGGTGAAAATTAAGAGCTGCACCCAACAAAGAAATTAAGTGCAGAAGGGAGATTCATCACTCTATTTAATGGATTGGACACTAAGATTGCCTGGATTCTTCAGAATTAGCCACATATCCATGTTGGACCCATATCAGACATGGCATTATGTCAGATTCTTTAACTCATTTACCACTGATGTAAACATTAGCTTTTGATAAAATGTTACCATATCTTTTTCTTAATGGTATTATTATACCTTCTATTCTTTTGGAATATTATGTAATCTACTAATGTGATTTTTCACTTGATTGTTTAGGGTAAAGATCATTATATAATTTTTATAAATGTTAATTTTTACAATACCCTATTAAAAAAGTAAACATTCACTTAGATTTTATATAAATGTTATATCCAATCCATGAATCTGGTCTTTTCATATCGTTGAATTGGACAGCTCATACCAATGTTGGATTCCAACACATCCCGTACTCATGCAACTTGGCTGATGCTACATTCTTAAACAATAACAAAGGACTCAAATCACATACAAGGAGATCCAGATGGACACTGAATCCCTGCCTGTGGGTTCCACGTGGAGGCCAAATGCAAACATAGCAACGAGCAATATTCCCCTTGTATTGCTACTATTTTGGTCTAATGAGGCGGAGTCTAGTAGAGTTAAAGATCTTATTTCTACTTTTGATTGTTTCTATTCCAAGCAGTATGCTGTTACCTTAAAGAGTACTTGTTAGTTTAGAAGTTGTCTACAGTTGCTTTTAGTATTACTTGTAAGTTGTAACAAGAATAGTCAAATGCCAATTTTTTATGATTTACATGTTCTGTGGGAAAAGGCCAGTGATGCCTATATTTGTAACTTTCATACACTATTGAATCACTAAAATTCGATTTCTATTCAGTGCATTGTGCCTTGTGTGTGTTGGTGAATACTGCAAGCTCTTTATCCATTGGTGAAGAATCCACTAGACCTGCAGCAGAAGAAAATCTCAGTGTTGACTCTCAGATGTTCCTCCTGCCAAAATCATCATCATCATTGGGGATTGGTATGCTGCATGCTTAAATATTAGCACAAAAACCTTATTTACGTCTGGTACATCCATATATTGAACTGCCAAACCCCCCATATCTTTCGTGATAAATAAATAAATAAATGACTGCCAAAGACAGACAGGAAGCTCTTTGCACCACGTAAGTGTATCTGACCACATCTTAGTACTCTGACAATCCCACAAGGCACATGACAGCATGGTATGATACAATATTTCAAGCAATTTTTCAGGTGGATTTCATCGTGTATACATCCCAACCCAAAAAAGTGCTCATGAACTCGAGGTGAATCACACATATCCATCTTTTCCCATACATTGTAACCTATCCGGTAAGTGGACTGGCCTGCTTTTGGCGCTACTCACGCATGGTGAGCCCCATTTGATGAATAGCTTCTACAGTTGTTAATCACATAAGTGCACGTGTATAGAATATGCATATAGGACAACCAAATTATCTCTCAATTAGAGATATCAAAAGGACCATTATTATTGTTACTTGAGGGGTGGTGGTGTATTAAGTGTGCCATTATTGTTGTTACTTGAGGGGTGGTGGTGTGTTAAGTGTGGGGTGTGGGGGAGGAATCGAGGATACTCACTTATACATGTGTCATGCTCTCGCATGTACAATAGATCGCCACTGCAGCTGCACTCATAACTTCCCCATGTGTTCTTGCATTTGCACCCTGGGCATTGACAGGCAACCCTTTCTTTGCACTCATCTACATCTGAAATTGCCAAAACATGTAGTTATTAGTATATTTGTGAAAAGATTACAAAAAATTCAAGACCAAGAACTCTAAAAACTGAACATGGAAGGAGATCGATCAATATATCCAAGATTGACACAAAGGGTGTATCTATTTTGTAAATGGGTTAAGCCTGTATTTCAGGCCTGACCAGGAACAGACCGGTTGCCACCTGATGAGCAGTTCAATCTTGCACACTTGTTTGCAGGTGTGTCCATGAGCAAATAATAAAATAGGAAGTGTGGATAGGCTTCATAAAACTCACAAATCACAATAAGATTTAGTAACTTATCTTTTAACCTGAAAGACAAGTTAGCGAGTTCAAGAGTAAACAAGCCTGGCACTTGGTGTCCATTTATTCACCCAAAAAGTGAGTGAAATTTTGCCACTTCCCACTCTCTGGAACCATGTATCCAAATCTTCAATGATGATGGCTCATGACAACTTGACTAAAGAGCCTAACTGAAGCTTTTCACAGTAAACTACAGGAAGGTTTTGTATGCCAGATTTAATTAAGGAATCTTGGGAGTTCTAAGCAATGAAGATGAAGTACCTTCACATGAATTGACCCCATCTCCCTTAAATCCTTCAGGGCATTTGCAGCCATTGTTATAGTCCTGCAAGAAAAATTAAATCACTTAAACTAATAACGATCCAAGCAACAAAGGATCAGAGGAAAGAAAAATGGGCTCAGGTGCATTTACGGAGCAGGCAGAGTAAGTCTTTCCATCTTTATTTTTCTTCCAACAGCCTCCATTATTAATTTCACAGCGCCCAGCTCCAGAAACTGTAGAAAGACAATCAATAACATGCTTAAAAAATAGAAGCAATGGTATCACAGAACTTTCTTATTAACCAAATAAGTAAACACCAAATGAACTGCACTATTTTATTTTATTTTTTGAAAGGTAGTGAAATTCGCTAAATTCCAACATGAATAGAGATGCTCTTTTTCTTTCTTTCTTTTCTTGTTTTTCTTCTTCTTTTTTTTCATTTTTTATGCTAAAGGAAAAACACGTTGATTTTGGCTTTAACCGCTTCAAATATACTCCCTGGTCCAGCCTCTTGATCTTTTGGTCTCCAATGGGGACCCAACTTGACCAAAAAATATCTTCTCAATGGATCATGGATCAACCTCATGTTAATAGACAACAACTCCCAAATGGTGGAAGGGTAGGAAGAAAATGTTGGCTGTGTAATCATCTATAAAACTGTAAAATATGAGCCAACCCATTGCAAGTTCGAGTCCCACAAGGACGGACTCGGTGCTGAAAAAAAAAGTGCATGTTGTGAAATGTGCATTGACCAAGTTCCACCTGGAGGGTATTGAAAAGTATTTACACTACCTCTACTAACACCTCGAGGTTTTGATAGGAATGGTTAGCTAAGAAAACTTAATAACCTACATTGAACATGAAGCAAAAACATGGATGGCTATAACTTTCTAAAATACAGTTTTATTATTATTTTTCCTGGAAAAAAGGGGAGGGAGGAGATGGGTAGTATCTGGATATATGAACAAGCTTCTAGGAAAGATCATATTCAGGATGATGTTGATCTGATGGGTTATATACTTCCTCCACATGCACTGATGTTGGAAATCCTGTACAAGTTCAAACTGAAAGAAAGAACTAATATTGTCATATTTTAGTACAGTATATAATATTCATTTTCCTTGTGGATAGAGACATTAATACATAGCGTTGGGATGAAAGAAAAACCATCCAAAAGAGACATGGAAAGAGAGACCATCCACCAACACAATGGAAGCTGAAGAAGCTTTGAATAGCATATCACTTCACAAGTTCACTAGAACCCCAGATGGATGGGGTAAGGCTTCGATGATGATAATCAATGATCAGGACTACCTTCCATCAGCCATGAACAGATTCAACAACCAAGTAGCTGTAAGGGTTTCTTTCAATGTCACCGCAACTCCCAAGTGGTTTGAGCATATGGGAAAAGAACAGCATCTGTTCTACTATATGCTTGGGCCAGGTGGCACAGGAATCTGGAACCACATTAAATGGGATCTATCTTCTCTGCCATGAACCTATCAAATGCTCACTGCCAATCTTAATATAGTGAGAAGATCAATCTGTCTATTCCTATGCCACTCCAAATGCTTTTGGGAACAGGTAAGTCCACTCTGCTACGATAGTCCAACTAATGTGATTTGGGTATTATCCAAAAACCCAACTTCACCAAGAAATACACAAATAATGGATCAAATATGGAAACCTAACTGCAGATCAGGAAAACTACTGATTGTTGCAAAACCATTTGCATCCCCTTCAGACTTTTTTTTCCAAAAGTATTAACAAACAGCTAAAGTATGAAAAAACCTATTTAATGGCACTGATGCATTAAATAGTCTAAAGAATCCATGGTGTTGAAACCTAAGAGCAGACAGAAAATTCATTCTTGCGATAGACCAGAAAAGGTTGGAAAGGAGCCCACAGTCATTAAATACATATCCATCATCATCATCGAAGCCTCGTCTCATCTATTTGGACTCAGTTTGTAAAACCCACCCATTTAGACCCATGTTTTTAGTAACTTCACAATCCATCATATCTTTTCTCACTTCTTTAATACATCATACAGAGGCTGTTTCTGGTTTTCCATGCACATGCCCATACCAGCGGTTTTAGGCTGTACGGCCCCCTGGATGCATGAGAATCACGAGGGTTGGTTTTTTTTTTTTTTGGGTTGGTGGTGGGTGGGTGGTGGGGGATCTCATTGATACTTGGAGTTGTGCAAAAAATCAGCCACATCATCATAATCCCTTCATCATTGGCCCTCAAAGTCCAACACTGAGTAGGTGTCAAACTGGGGTGGGGGTGGGGGTGGGGGTGGGGGTGGGTATCAAAATAGCGGCTGCCATTCACATCCATAGCAGCCGCTACACCCGCTAACGGGCCACTACGGAGTGAAAATTTCCTACTATTCAAAAATTTTCAAAACATATCATAATGCTTATTTCTTTTCTTTTTCTCTCCAAATAACATTTTTATGAAACTCTTCTACCCTTTTATGTTTTAAAGAACACAAAAAAGCACATGATCTCGCCAAATTACAGTGGATATGGAGAGTTCTTCTCAAGGTTTCTTCTCTAGGTACATCCTATCAGACACCCCCTTTGGTAGAGGTATTCTTTTCTCTAGTTACTCTTTAAGTCTTAAGTCTTGACCTCATGACCCTTTTTCTTTTTTCTTTTTTTTCCCGAGCCTTTCTTTAGTTTCTAAGTTGGCATAACTAAGCAAAATGAATACATGTGAAAAAAATGATCATTACTATTATTTTCTATTTATACAGTGATACAGGACCTCATACAACGAGAGGACCGCTACGCCCCCTTACCTTAGTTACTTTGGAAAAAAAAAAAAAAAAACAAACAAAGAGCACATATTCTCTCATTTTTCAATATTCTAGATTTTCTACAATTTTTTTCAAATTTTTTTAACGATTTTTTCAAATCGCACCGCTACGCCGCTACATAACCCCACTACGCTACGTAGCATTTTGGCGGAAGGCCGCTACCACTAATTTCATCCTTGGTGTGTATAGTTGATGGATTTTAAGCTATGATGCCTGGATAAAGACACCGGTACGGACACAGGACCAAGGATACGACTCTATAGTTTTGCAAATATCATACACGGATATGGGTGTCCTAATTTTTTCTTCAGATCACTTTTGACTTTAATGAAATTATCATTATTCAGCATTTATGTACCTTTTTAACATTTTCATGATCAGAAGTAAGAAAATTTAAAAAAAAAAAAAAAAAAAAAACTAATGAAATAATGGACTGGGTAAGTAGGATATGAATATGATTATTTTGTACCCTAGAAGCACGGCTTACCAAGTACAAGTTTCGTATCAGTCCAGCACGGATATGTTGGGCTTGTACAAGTATCCAAATATCATAGATCCTAGGTTGTCCAGGTCCATGATTGGTATGGCCCCGGTGGGTCTAAGGCGAATGATATGGTCATGTGTGTGGACGGTTCTCACCAGAAGTAAACTCTATATAATACTTTTTTTTTAATGGCATAAACTCTATATAATACTGCAAACACATCCGAATAGCACCAACATTTGTTCAAAGCATTGCTTGGTACCATGCCACAGAACATCGATCCACACTAATGCAAACCAAAACTATCTTTGTGCCCATGATAGAAGGAGCATAATGGAAAAGGAAAACTAATGGCTCTGGTAACTGTTAAATGGGTGGTTAAAACAAAATAATAGAATTAGTGATCACTGATAAGGTTAGTGCATAGGGTGATCCAATCAATCAGACTTTGGGTAATGCTCCATTTACAGTGGGATCAAAACTTTTAAGGCTTGGATTTTTTTAGATGTATGCACGTACGGTATGCATGCATATGCATAGTCCAGATGTTCATTTCTTCCAAAATATCAAATATTTACCTTCACAATGGGTATACCCATCGCCTGCAAACTTGACACCATCTACAACAGGGCATTCACACACTCTACCACGGAAAGTGTCCTACAACAGGAATACACATCAGATTAAGAAATCAGGACGAACTGAACAATTAAGGGCAACAGTTCTCCGAGAAATATCTTCTCTCTAATATATATGAAAAAATTTCTCCAAGGACCAATCCACAGCTAGCAACATTGTGGGACCCACCTGGCTGCATGTAGGTCAACGCAAGGGGTGGGGTGGGGGAGTAAGGAAATTCAACGATCTAGCATGGATTAGGGATGCCCTAAAATATAAAATCAACCTAATCAAATCATCACAAGTATTGAATTAGGGCCCCAAAGAACAGCAGTGTAAACCTTGGGAAAAGAGGAAATTCAACGATCTAGCATGGATTAGGGATGCCCTAAAATATAAAATCAACCTAATCAAATCATCACAAGTATTGAATTAGGGCCCCAAAGAACAGCAGTGTAAACCTTGGGAAAAGAGGAAATTCAACGATCTAGCATGGATTAGGGATGCCCTAAAATATAAAATCAACCTAATCAAATCATCACATGTATTGAATTAGGGCCCCAAAGAACAGCAGTGTAAACCTTGGGAAAAGGGCGTCTCAATCCACCAGTAGCCATCGGATAAGTGCCAATTCAAATGCAATGCAGAAGAGAGGGGGGCTGAATTGATCGTAGGCAGGCCCCCACAGGGTGGACATATTATAGACTATATGTGGACCAATGTGTACGGGTGTGTATCCAAAATTGTTCTCTATTACTATGTTTGAAGCACACTGAAATCCAAAACTTGAATTCTATCTTTTCTGCTGTTTCTGCCCCTTTTTTTCTCTCACCCAAAACAATAGCTCGCATTCTTGACCAATATTTTAGCCAACCCAGAGATGGGATAAGGCATGTCGATGATGAAACAATTCTTCAACAATACTGATTTGGGCAATAGCCTGGAAATCATCCAAATCGACTCAGTTTTTTAAACAATGAAACGGATGAGTCCTGCTGCTTTTGGTTTGCGAGCCAAGTTGTAACAGTTTCACGGTTTCAGTTTCCAGGAACAATAACTCTCTGACTAAGACACTGAGTTCTAGAAACTTTTTTGAGAAAGAAATTTGGAATGTTGGCACTCCATTTTGATTTCAATCCCAAAAAAAAAAAGGGATGGGCAACAATCCATATTGACAAACTAAGCAAATAAACTGTGATTTAAGGTGCATGCAAATGTTCAACAGAATACCTTGCAAGCAGAAATATTGGACGACTTATCATGCCAGCATCCACCATGATTTGTCAAGCACTCATTTGTTTCTATATCTGGATGGGCCACAAATAGGGAAAGATGATGAGCAATCCAAACACGACAAAAAGGGGCAAGGGGATGCATTTGAAGATCCTTACTGACCTTCACTCAAACAAACTGTGGGCTCTGTGGTCTCCTGGAAACCTGCACAGATGGCCTTGAGGACTGCGCCTTTGTCTAACTTACCTGAAATAAGGCAGGATCATACATGAAATGTGGAGCATTACATGATGCTCAATCAAGAGATATGGAGGAAGCAATGGTTAAATATGGCACAGGACAACTGCATCCAATGATCTACATTTACTAAAAACAAGATCACTAGCTTAGCACTTGAGATCACCAGATGCATGCAATTTTGGGGGTATCTATCCATGACAGGGGCCCCATCATATGGAAGGTTAGATCACCAAAAGATTGGCCCAGCCCCAAGCAAATGGTACAATCATAGAAACTGAAGAGTTCAGAATCAACCAAGTAACTCAAATAAACATCAACCCAGTTGCACACCTCTATATTGTCTGTTGTTGATTACGAGTGTTGGCAATATGGTCACATCTCCACGAGAATCTTTGCCGATCTAAGATCATGATTCACAAGACACATGGCATTGGAAAGGTCAGTAACAGGGAAAATAAAATCAAAGCAACGCTGTTTGGAAAGAAACAATGTAACAGGCAAAAGATGGAATTATAGTTTCAAAGAATGCTCTAAGTCCTAATATAACCAAGTTGTCCAAACCAACCAAATCTGAAATAAGTCAACTCTTTAGAATGTTATGTTCTTTTGTTTTTCCTTAAATATAATAGCAGAGCAACAGTAAAGAGTTAGTAATTCAACCTGTGCATCCTGTTCTGCTTTAAGCACCGGATTCTCTACATCTGCATCAGGATCTCCAATACATTTATCTATTTTCTTAAGATCAAGTCCTACAGAGGTCCAGCAAGAAAGAAAAGTCAGAAAAAAGAAAACAAAGAACCTTGATTACAAACAAGCAAAAACAATGTCAAAGTTCATGATCAGAACTGAGTGTATGTAAAACTACTAGTGCATTTAATCATATCCCCAATCACAAACTTTAAAGTTTGAACATTGAGGCAGAAAAGACAATTATCCATCCTGGCAGCATGGAAAACACAAGCAGCATTTGGTGGCAGTATGACATGAGTTTTAATGCCATCCCCAGACATGTAGTAAAAATGTAGAACTGAGTCAATTGATGACTGTCTATTTCACCAAAACATTCAGACTGACAATTATTAGTAGATCCCCTAAGTTGTTCTGGAAACCTACCCAGGGATTGAATTACTTGATCCGCACACTCCTTGGTGTACTTCTTCTCTTTCATTGGACACCTAATTGCAAAGTCAGTAACATAATCCCACCACAGCCATGGCCTTCCACTCTCATTTGCAACCTTAAACAAGCAGACTTGACGCAGATTCTGAACCACGACATCCTTCCCATCATACCCGCGACTGAAGTCCTGCTCTGGGTCAGGCGCGCAGTAACGCCCATGGTTGATGCACTGTGATTTGCATTGCTTGCTCAAAATAAAAGCTTCAGGGCAGTACCATGTGATGTAATGTGGGGTGAACTGAGTATAACCTTTCCGTTCTAGTATCTGGGCCGCCCCTTTGAAATTGTGGACAAATTCCATCTGACTTTCACACTTGGGCCCACACTCATCGTTGCTGTTTGTCCAGAACTCATACTCAACACGCTCATCAGGGTGGGGCAGTGATTCACGCCAATCCAAGTTGATATTGACCATTTCACCACTTGATAGAGCTTTCTTGATGCTATCCCCTAAGGTTTTACTGATGAGAGCCGAGGGGATAGAGATGTTCTGTAAATACTCTGCGCTAGCATTCTCCTCTTCAGGGGTGTCCATGGTAATTAAAGGCTCTACCTTGTCATCAGCAACAAGGATAGCAGCTGCTCCAGCCTTCTGTGCATTCCATGCCTTCAACGTGAAAAAACAGTCTGCCAACATAACAAGTCATAGGTCAGAAGCTGGTTAGATGTGTTTCTCAGGGTCAACTCAATGGATTCCATATCGATGAAGCAAGAAACTAAATTGCAGTTTCAGGCGATGACCATCCTGTCAGAAACCAAGTCTAAGGAGTTGAAACAGGCCTAAGCAGAACAAAGCATCTGAAACAAGCCATGACTTCTAAAATTGAAAACGTAACAATGTTGGCAAGTTTTAATTCCTTGCAATGAAGTACATAAGTAATGAAAAAGGAATGCTGTTTGAACCATAAAAAATGGATCTCATTTAAACCTCTAGGAAGTGAAGTCATAAGACAAGGATCCAGATTTACCCAAAAAAAAAAAAAGGAATTATTTTTTGACTAAAATACCACTGAGCAAACTAACACGTCCGAAATATCACTATCATACATGACCAAAGAAGGATTCTTTCACAGATTCCATCACGTTCATAATCAACACAAAATTATTTTAGAAAAAAAAATTCAACATACAAGACATGCTGATAATTATAACTGTCAACATGAACAGACTGTCCTTCTCAAAAAGGTTTTCAACAAAAACTTAAACAAAAGTCATTTGGCTCTCTCTGTGACTGTGAAACATCCATTAGAATGGCCATTGCTATATTGTTGAACCATGCCAATTTTATACAGATATGATAAGCT
The DNA here is from genome assembly GCA_029852735.1 of Persea americana. Classification (NCBI taxonomy): domain Eukaryota; kingdom Viridiplantae; phylum Streptophyta; class Magnoliopsida; order Laurales; family Lauraceae; genus Persea; species Persea americana. The sequence continues at coordinate 11,344,934 of CM056809.1, forward strand.
GCATAACCAAAACGAAAATTTTTTTTTCTCAACACAAAGGTAACTTTTTTATTTGGACATAAACTATAAAGAGCACATCATTCTTTGTGGCAGACTGAAACAAGTCATTCTTTGTGGCAGAATGAAACTCGAGGTACATCAAGCGCAAAAGGCACAGAAACTGATAAACTAATCGAGACCAATGGATGTGCTGCCACCCCACCCCACACAAATCCCATGCAATGTCCAATTTTTCACCCTTCAATGAGGAAAAGTCAAACTCAGGCCTGCCTCATGGAAGCACATGACCAGTGTCAATCCAGCCAAGAGCTGGTTGGCAAAATAAAGGTGGAAACTGCCTGCTCTAGTTTCAAAGAGGTATCATGTGATGATCTGATGCAGCCCGACCAAAGATCCAGACCAAATCTCACTATCTCACGCCCACAGGCCTTGATGGGTCCCACATGATCAACGATCCTCCCAAAGATCAGAGATCCTTATCCTTAAAAAATAGATAGTCTCTAAATTAGTAAAATTGCTTAGTAGATTTGCTTTCTAATTTCTATTTTGATTAGGATTAGATATTTTCTTATTTTTAGAATGTCTTGATTGCCGAGAACAGCCCCACTCTATATATAGTGGAGTTCCCCATTGTAATGCTTACTCCAGTTAATTAAAGAACTCCTGAATTTTCTTCGGTTATGGTGTGTTTTATGGTTGTGAGCGTGCCTTAGGCAATCCCTCGGGAGACTGATCTATTGTTTCGATCACGGATCCGGGGGTTGTGCCATGATCCCTTATAAAAAAACTGCAATTTTCATTCCTTTTCCTTCGTTTTTAGTTTCAAAGAACAATTATAAAAGTGATTTCACCTTTCACCTATACATTGGTAGACACTCGCCAAACGGACGAGCCAAGCCCATCAGATGAAAAAGGAATACTGCAACCAATGCTCCACACGCTTATCAGGGACCCAATCAACTGATATAGATATTTGGGGCATCTCCCCGACCCACTCAAGTGCCCACTGAATGTTAAATTCTAATTATTTCACAGTGCCCCTACATGTATGGAATTGTCTGAAGAAAAACTTGAACAATGATGACACATTTGTAACGCTTGATTCTACTGGGGGATTCCTTCTCTGGACGAACAATAGTTTAGTATTTTTGTTTTTTACGCAAAATAGTGCTGCGTCAAACAGCAGAAAAGGAATCCTCTGAGTTCCACAAATGAATCCCAATCTCTTTAACTTTTCTCAGCACAATAAAAGGGTGAAAAATCCCATCTTGCATAAACCAGCCTTACCTAATTTGTCAGCCATACTGCAGCAATCAACAAATACCCTCGCACAACATTATTAGTTATTACACTTAACTTCAATCACACAGCACCACATCAAAGACAGCATTACACCTACAAATGATAAAAACCAACAAAATAAAAGGGACCACAAAAACTAATTAACAGCAAACAAACCCAAGTAACAACAATTACACGTCCAAAAAAAAAAAAACTCAAAGACGCCAGCATCATCAAGCATGTCATCTAATAAAAGAACAAAAAAACAATCATATCAGATAGCAAAAAAAAAAAAAAACATAGACAAGCATGCAACATATAAGCATCAAGGTATGCTCCATCAAATTATTAACTTCAGTCATGAAAACGAAGAAAATCAAGAATCTATCAGGAAGTAAATGAAGTTAAAGAAAAAGGAACTACCTCCTCTATCAGCAAGCAGAAACGTCGGAATCCCTCCAGGCTTAGCTTTGAAAGAGATATCAACTTCGCTGAATTCCTTGCATGCCTTCTGATTGGCTTTAGGATAGACCACCGTACCAAGCATCGTCCCACCATACTGAGGGACACCAAAGTTACCGATCGCGCATTCATAAACAGCTTTCAGGGAATCAGGACTCGCCACATGCAAGCTGTTCTTCTCCACCACGAATCTACCATAGCAAGAGCCCCATAGATACAGAAAACAGATGAGAAACCCTAATTTCTCCCTCATTCTCGTAGCAGACACTGAAAACCCCATGCTTGCTTTCAAAAACCCAACAATCAAACCAAAACCAGATCCAAAAACCCAACTTTCCTTCAAAACCCCAATAATTAAAGAAAACCCAGAACGAAAAACCTAATCTTTCCTTCAGAAAATCATTAAAGAAAGAATTCCCACAAAACCCGTGCAGTCAAAGTAAAACTAGATTGAAGAAACGGATTCTTCACTGAATTAACCGATAATCTTAAAGACCCAGATAAAAATATCCGATCTTTCTTTCAAAAACTCATAATAATAAATTAAAACCCAAACTTTTTCACGCGGAAAGACGAAGAAGACGGAAATTGATCAACGAAAACCCTCTTTTCTCCCTCTTTCTCGAGCTTTTCTTCCTCCGTCTTGAGCTGATGGGAAAACAAGGAAGAGTCTTGTGATCCTTGCTCTTCACGATGAATGACGAGAAAAATCAATCCAAGGAGAGAGAATAAAAAGAGTAAGAAACGTGTTTCCTTCGTGCAGAAGTATTTTTTGTCTTGTATTTGGAATCGACCCGGACTTGGAATTTTTCCATATAGACGGAGTAGAGATATATTGAGATGCCCGATTGCGTACACTGCGTTACCATGAATTGGATTTCATCTTTCATGCTCTCCTGCTCGCATATCATTTATATATTTATAAATGAATAATTTAGGAGTTGTTTGTTTATATGGAATTAAACTCTCGAAAGAGTGTTTGCTTGCGAATATATCTTATGGAAATTTTATGATTCTGAAATTTCCGGCACCAATGTTTGAATTATATATATATAAAGAGAGAGAGGTTTGTTACTAGTGTATAATTGAATCCCACACCCCATGGTAAAGTGTCGATTGGTCTTCTTAGCTTATGTGCTAGTAAAGTTTCGTGCATGAAACATTAATAGAAATTAAAGACTAACAAAGCACGAAGGTCATAAATAGATAAAACACGAACTTAGCTAAATTTAACCAACCGATTAACTAACTCGCTCTTAAATGAGCACGTCAATACGAATCTCCATTTAAAGCCAACCGATTGCCACTTATTATCACCAAAAATAAATTCTTTGATTTCTAGAAAACAAATCTTCCTTTAAAGTATTCTAAGAATTTATTCTTTTAAAGTATCAAAAAAAAAAAAAAAAAAGAGGTAAAGTTGCACAAATTGTGTATTAAATTATCTTTCGTGCGGTGGAAAGTGATTACACAGTCATCAATCTAGTAAATAAAAATTATATAAAAACTCAAGTTGAATGTATATCTCCACATTACATTTTTCACTCCTCCATGTTCCTCCAACAAATTTTCGAATGGAAGTCTAGGATTCAATTTTGTGACAACAATGGATCATAAAGGTCTATTTGTTTGTGGTCATTTCTAACAAAATCTTAAGGGGAAAGGAATTTCTACGTTAACGTGAGAACCTGTCTCTAAGCATTTGAAACCTAGTGTTTGATTGCAAGAATTTTAAAAGCCAATCACATAAGTAGTCACTTTAGCCTTTCGAATAATTAGAATTTTAGTTTTATGGATGTTAGACTAAAGTTGAGCATTTGAAATTCTAACAAGAGACGACATTTTGAGAATTTCAAATCCTCTCGCCAATAAATACTGTAACCAAACAATCCCTATGATTTTTCATGTTCTTTATTTTTTTAATTTAATTTTCTCATTTTTTCAATATTTATTGATTTTGATGATAATTTTAAGAATGTTACAACATTGTTAAGAAAATCCCATTTCCATCAAATATCACGAAATAATATGGAAGAATTAGGACACCGGTGTTTCAAAACAATTAGTAGGGCCCACCTCTAAAATACAGTTCCCTCAAGATCCTACCAAATCGGGCCGTGTTTCAATATGCTATTAGATTGATTTTTGTGTGAATTAAATTATTAAAATAATTAAAATCACATGATTTGAATGCGATTAATCCACTACTAGCATAGCCACCCCGTGCTCAGTACGATTACATTATAAATTAAAATTTTCTTACATTAAAAAAGGTTGTATAGAGTACTTCTTTTCATTCATTAAGTAAGTCGTATAATGATAAATAAAAAAAATTGGACAGAAATAGAATAGAAGAGATGGGATAAAGTAAGAGACTTTAAAAAAATGAAGAAATAGAGTTGAAGTGGAGAGTAATGGTTGGGTTGATGAGGTAAGGATATGAGTGGGTCGTTGTATAGAGAGAATGTGAAATAAAAGGGTTAACTGTGAGTCAAGATTAAATTCAAAACCTTTCAGCTTAATTTATTATAATGGACCCAATTTTTGACTAGAGTAAAATCGTTTTCTTATTTAAGGGTGACCGTTCGAATGCAAACGACCCTCACTTTATCTCTTTTCAGATTTTTTCCATTCAAATTCAAATGAGTTTAGTGGACCACACGATGATACACGATTGGGGTACTAATTTTGAAAGGATTGCAATTCAGGAGCCCCATCAAGGGATATTTATAGGGCCATTAAGATTATGTGGTCCATGCATGAGTTTAAAGATTTTGGTGCTCCCGCGCCGTATGCTCTATTTTTTTTATTTTTATCGGAGAGAGCAAAGCCCCTGTCTGACCCGATAAATTGGTACCTCCGGGTTTGTCACGGCATTTTGAATTTTTCGCGAGCATGTGAGATGATTTTCCAAGAGGAGAAAAAGGATGCCGCCTCTTACCCTGCGAGTTGCGGTGTCGACAGTTCGCGGATATGTGTAAAAACTAGAAGCTCTAGTAAAGCAATTTCAACCGTCCATGCTCGGAAGGGGTTTGATCCAGTGTTAACTGTCCTCGCGGAGTCACCGTGACAACTATGTGTGGGGCCTATTGAGGATTCTATTTTGGGATGTGATCAATGACGATTAAAAGATCTATATGGACCACCCCGAATATTAAATTTGACCCCAATCCAATGCTCGTAACTCATTTATTTATGGCCGACAAGCCCAATCTATCCATATGAGTATTTAGTCGATCCATTAATGCATTTTCTTCGTATTGGTACCAAATCCTGAAGCATGTAGCTATAAGGGGGGTCCCTGTACTTTAAAGGGTTTGTATTGGATAATAAGTGGGCCCCACTCATAGTTCTCACTATTCAATCCGTGAATAAAGTTGTCACTGATTATTTTCCTGCTTGGAATCATAAGATACCTACCATCCATGGGTACATCAGTACATGCTAACTTTATACATTATTATCTACTTTTTTTTATTTGGGTTAAAGTGACTTTATACATACATTATCAAAAAAACATTTGGGCTGCTATCTGTTAACCATGCCTCATAAACCCATGTGAAACATGTGACCTATCATTGGTCTTCCCAGTCCCCACCCAACCCAAAAAAACTTAAACCACTCTTCTCATCAAGGGATAACATTCAGGTGGTGGAGGAATCTCATCCTCATGCAGCCGTCTATAGATCTAACCCCTGACCCATAGCTTGGTTTCACATTTTTGCTTTCCACTGATCTTAAATGGAGAGGAAAACGAAAAAAAATAAACAAAGATGTAAATGATGAAGAAGAACGGTTGCAGCCTTACAGGGCCTATTTGGATATGAGAAAAGTGAATGGGTGGAGAAAGCATTTGTCTTGGAGAATTTTCTTTGTCCGGACTAATTGTTATTTTTAGTTGAGAATCGTTTGGTTGAGTTTTATTCACTAATTATTAAGCCTCTCACTAATAAGAGGTGGGGGAGAGAAGATTATTCTTCACTTTAACCATGTTTTTCTCTCTACCTTTTTATTTATTTGAGTGCTTGTTAGTTTAGCAATGAGTTGAATTTCTGAAAATTCCAAAAAATAAAATAAAATGTATTTGCATCATAGTTGCTAAAATTTTATACAGAAAGGTGAGGATATAATTAATAATTAGTTTTCTTCATCATCATCATCATCAAAGTATTATCCCTGCTATATTGGAGTTAGCTAAATAAATATTGTTCTACTATTGCAGTCTTGAGATTGCAAAATATGTTCTCAAAATTTGTGTTGCAAATAAGGGGGCCTGAGAGGGTATGATTATGCAAGTGTTTGGTGGTGTCTTTTTTATGTGTTTGGTGGGGTGACGGTATAATACTCTTGTGCCTTTTTGCAACTTGTACCTTTTCTTCCTCCTCCATTGTAATTTCTTTGTTTAATGAATGTTTTTGTTATTGATAAAAAAAGAACTTATTGTATATAGCCCCCTAAGGTTTGTAGGACTTGTAAATAGGACCCTATGATTTTAGTATTTATAAATAGGCCCCTACTCTATCATTTTAATACCTTCCGTGTCCCAAAATCAATGGCCTTCCAACTAGCAAAAGTCTTTAGAGTGAAATGACACTTTTGCCCATCTCTTTATTCTTAAATGCATAAATTTAAAAGCATGGACTAGTTTTTCTCCGAAGCTTGTAACATTATTAATTACATTTAGTGAGAGAAAATAACCGTATGTTAATCTATTTTTATCAATAAATGGCCAATTTTATTATATTCAAATCAATCATAATGACAAAGCATATGCTCATAGTTGGTTATAATTGATCCAATCCATGCATTACCTACCGTTAGATTGATGAAAGTTTTAAAATACATTATTAGACTTTATTTGCATTAAAGAGTTATTAAGAGGGACCATTGGGACTTAGGATAAAATAGTGGTATTTTTGTTTAATGAATGTAGGAGCAAAGCTGTTATTTTTATAACAGTTCAACACAAATCTCATGATGGTTATATATTCTTATTAGGAATACCGATTTTGGAGATATGAAAGGTAGTGCAAAGGTAGTAAAATGAGAAAATAGTGCCTATTTACAAACACAAAAACTACATGGGCCTTTTTACAAATCGGTTTTTTTTTTTTTTTTGGGGGGGGGGGGGGGGGGGGTGGTTTGTAAATATTAAAAATACTAAAACAAAACTGTGTTGCAAATGTCACAAAAGTTATATATAGGCCGTTAAATAGTGCTGAGGTGGTGATGATGTAACATAATGACAATCTGTCATAAAAGAAAAGAAATAAGGGCACACATACTTTAATAATGCCCTGAATATGGAAACAAATCCCTCCGTCAAACAATTGGATTAGTCCCCAAAAGGCATGAACTTCATATGCCATCAAGCGTGCTAGTCAGGCACACATGGATTACATCTGGACCATGCAAATAAGGACCTTACAATATAGATGACCAATCTCAAAACCTTTCACGCTAAGTCTATGAGTGCGACCCGTTTACCTTTTTGGTAAAATTATAAGTATCTCAAATCTTCTGAGTACAACTGTATTTTTTCCCTTTTTATTACACCATTGTTGTTTATTTCTGTCAAACTTCTAGCAGAATCCTCTTAACAACCGGAAAAAAAAAAATAGGAAAGAAAACTTTTGACAGAATCCACCATTGTTGTTAATATAACCCTTTTATCTTTTTAAAGCTCTCCAATTGACATCTTCTATAATTCTTCATATCTAACTTTTGTTAGTAATTTTACGGAAAAATTTTTAGTATGTAATCGTTACCCGAAAAAATCCCTCCTAACTCGGGTGGCACAAACAGAGATCCGTCAAATCCTATTTATTTGTTTTTTTTTAAATAACTTGAGAGGAGTGATGCTCTTTGAGTGTCGCCTCCCATCTCTTCTTCATCCAAATCCTCCATTACCATCCTCTCTATTCACAGCATTTTTTAGATTTTTGATGCTACAACAACCTCTGATATTTCCGCAACTGAATATAAACTGGCATGGGCCCACCTTAAACTGTGTTGCACCGCCGTGAACGGGGAAGACGGTAATGAAGGGCTTGGATGAAGAAGAGATGGGGGCCACGCTAGACAAACGATGCTAGTGTCTCTTCGTTCAAGTTTTTTTTTTTAAATGACTAAATAGGAGCTGACGGGCCTCGTTTATGCTGCCCCGAGTTCGAAGGGACTTTTTCATGCAGCTGCCACTTACCGGAAATTTTTTTGTAAAATCCTTCTTTTGTTATTAACATGAAAGATTGGTTAAACTTAGCACTCTTCCTTGGGTATTTTGTGTCTCTAATTAGTCGAGTTACAATCGACGATTGATTTTTATTATAAATTAGTTTTAAATTTCAATAATCGAAGTCAAAAGATAGAAATTCACGAAAAACTATAAAAAATAGTCTTCAATAGTATTCTGTATTTTGTATTTATTTATATTTAAAACTATTTTGCCAACTTTTTCCTGCCTTACCATCCCTCTATGTTTCAAACACGTGGCTCACTAAGTACATGGACCCACTTTGATTAAATCATCTCCATTAAGAAGCCAAGATTTCTTCCATGATCAGATGCATGGCCTAATTAGGTAATTGTAGTGGGCTACCATGTATCCAATCTCAGGGAGGAATGATCTATATCTCGTAGGCCCTGCCCACTGTCATTGTAGTGGACTAATTGATAAGGATGGTCCATCATGGATGTGAGATGAATCTGCTTCAAGTCAGACGCATGGGAACAATGCTTTGACTTGGTCAACGCAAGGCCTCACAGGAATTGACTAGCTCACGCAACTTAGGTTTTGTAAAACGAATCTGTACACCGCGGCAGCATTGAAACTCATGAATAGAAGGGACCCATGTACACATGGCCTACCTCTTCAACGGTCAAATAATCATTACAAATGGGTTGATTGGATTGATGATCCTGCAATTCATCTCTGTCCCAAGCGGAGCCCGCTTCTCCTAAATTGATTTCAGTAGGTCTTAATCTTTCTTGGATACATCCCCACCGTTCAATCGGTCGTTATCTACATTAATTAGCATATGGATAGATGTCATTGCAATCAAAGCTATAAATTCTGTTAGATTAATCTCAAGGGGTAGCTCAGTTGGCCTAAAACCACGATTTGCTCTCGGAGGTTAAGGGTTCGAAAATATTCTACCACACTGGAGCCGTAAGGGATTTACCCGGCTTCCCATGGACCCGTAGGGATTAGTCCGGCCTAAAAAGCTGGGATGCACTCAGTTATTTAAAAAAAAAAAAAAAAAAAAACTCTTTTAGATTTAACACTTGTTAAGAATTCACCAACTCTTGAAATCAAAAGTAAACAGAGTGGGTGTTTCACATGGTAATGAATTACACTGATAGCTGTGGAAGTTTGCATATAAACCACAGATGAGTGGGGTTGTTGATTAAACGGTTTAGATTTAACACAGGTGGACCATCGTTCAGCAAATCCAGCTAGCCTCCCAGTTTTCCACTTATGTTGGTACAAGAAGTGTACATGAAAATGGGAAATTAGAAAGAGATGGACTGTTGAATACCAAAAGTGGCATTTTCAAAAGCTGTATTTTTAAAATTCTACCATTCTTAAAACCGGATCACAAATGCTCCATGGGCACATAAATCCATCCAATGCATTGACATTTGGAGAAATTTTTTTACCAGATTTTCTTTAGTTTGGAAATTTCCGACAACTAGTGTCTATAAAGCATTTCAAAATCCTTGTATGTTTCGAGAAAATTTTACAATTTGAGGAATTTCTTACAATAATCTCATGTTGAGATTTCTGATGACAATATCAATTGATATCTCCAGTTTGATAGATGAAAATTCAAAAACTCAATCATTGAAATGACATTTTTAGCCTTAAAATTCTCCAAATATTGGCATGATAGCTTGAAGAGGAGACTTTTTAAAATTGAGAGGAAATAACATCAAAAGCATTATAAAATTTTCCAAACAGAAATTCTATGAATTGTAGCAACCAAATGCCTCTAACCTAGGGCCTTTTAACTTGGAAGTATTTCAAATGAGAATTGCAAGTATTGTGAATTTTTTTATTTCCGTGGCAGATCATGTATTTAGAACGCTGTTGGAATTATCCGGTTGAATGTTAGAATTTGAAAAAACATTCTCTCAAAAAGTCATTCTTGACCTTCTAAATTTTAAAATTTTCAGGTTTCAACTTGTAGATCATAAAATGTTGTTTAGAAACCTTTTAGAAAAATAACTTTCAAAGAAATCATATTTTCCACCAGACAAAACTTCTTACAATTTTTGAAATCAAACAGGCCATAAAAGAGCAGGGACAATAGCCAAGTTGATAAATGAATCATTTTCATATGTCATATCATTGCAAGGTGAGTTTGGGAATAGAATTCATAAAAAATTATAAATGCTATCATATTTATCTCAACACTCTTCGATGGCAGATGAAGAAGTTCGTTTTTTTATTGCCATGTCAAACAATTCTCGTTCTTTTCTTTTCCCACACAATTCATTTGACCAAACAGACTTTACCAAGTTAAGTTGAGTCTTTCTACTTTACTTTTTTCTATGTACAGCTATTTGTTTGCACATTGTAAAGGTGTTGTCAACGTTGCACCTTGTAAAGGTGTTAGTTTTCTTTAGTCCATATGATTCACATCTTTTCAATTCCAATGCCAGAAATATAAATGGAGCAGAAAAATACCATTGGAATGAAACATAAAATCTAAATTTCAAAATAGAAATATCTAAAAAACGTATAAAATGATTTACATAGAGAAAAAAGTGAAAATAAAAAGACAACGACAAGAAAGTATTTTGGGTATAATGCCAAGTAAGATTACCCCAACAATTGTATGTTGCTCGGATGGTAAGGTGTGCTCTGATCTCTTTCATGTCTGGTGCATTGGGCTTGAAACTCCTTTCATAGTATCATCATAAAAACAAATATAACTAAAAATGAATTTTTGGGACTTAGGAAAAAAAAATTGCAACAAGGCATTATCAAGAAAATTCATAAGATCATCCTGAAAAAATTGAAAATATCAACCACAATTACAACATGAGTTGAACCCCAAACATTCTTTTAGTAATGGGACCCAGGATTCAAATTCCAAGTGACCATCATCTCATAATTGTAATGGACTCCATGGCCAACGATGAGGGGGTGCTCCATGGGTGTTGATATCATAAATTTAGATGGGGTTAAGCTTTTGACGGATCTTCGAAGGACATTGTGTCTATTGAACAATAAAAGATAGTAATAGCAATTTTTAAACTTCTACCATGATAAAGGAATCTTGTTGGTTGCAGTGAGGGATAGAGTTCTCCTCGTAGGCCTGTGCAGATGAGTCAAGCTTAGGTAATAGGAGATCAAAAGGCCACTGAGCAGCAACACGTCCCTAATATAAAATATAAATCACTCAGCACAATGGATTTCACTTTCCACGTGCCTTGTGTTGAATGCTAAGGCTATAAAATCCAAGACACAGATCGAAAGGGACCCAGAGTCACTAACTCAGGTGATTTTTAGTGGCTTCTACCAAAATCAAAATAAAGCACATTCCACTAGCAATAAATAAATAGGAGGAATGTTAAATATGTATCTTTCGCTTATTAAAATGTGAGAGATATTTTTTCTTTTGGGTCTTTTCAAGTACAGAAGTGACTTTTCAAGTGCATGGGGTGAGCTCTTTCATACTTGAAAAGACCTAGAAAAGAAAGTGTCCATCATCCTACGGTAAGGATAAGATGCACATGATCATTCTCCAATAAATAGAACTCATTTCAGTACCCTGTATCCTTTGAGCCTGCCCAAGGGATCTCTCTTGTTGAATGTGGATATTGTATTGTGGGAGGGCCTTTTATACCATCATTTCCCACACATGGGTGTCCACCGTGCGCCTTGGACTAGTGTATTTTAGTCCCAAACAAGTTTCTTCTTCTTATTTATTTTCTTTTACAACTTGTTTGGTTGTGGTGAATACTCACACACTGTACATTTTTTTTACACAACTTTGCCCACCATCAGCATTGCTTGCAACTAAGGATTAATTTGTGGCTCTTAATGTAAGGGGGAGGTGCCTCACTATGATGATTCAACCAAGGTTTAGATCTAGAACCATGATGCTCGTCCAGAAAGATTGGCCCAATAATTAGATGGGCTTCCATATGAAAACAAATAATCTACGATCCTATACAAATTCAAGCTCTCGCTAAGTTTTGATAACCACAACACTAAGTGCCCACGGTCAATTTACTTAAACTAGGCTAGTTTGGTAATTTACTATTAAAGGAAAAGTGATGTAAAGCATCAAATCAAGAGAGAATAAAAAATAAGAGGGTTACGAGGGTATTTTATCTTTAGTGGATTGGTAGGGAATCATTTTTAGTTTTTGTGTAGAAAGTGAGTGTTTTTTTTTTTTTTTTTTGTCATTAAGTGGAGGAAGGATGTTGATTTTTTACTTTAAAAAAAAAGTTTGGGAATTTTGAAGACGTGTACTTTTAACGTGACCCATTGTCTAAAAAATGGACGCTTTACTTTACTATTACTAACCTAATAAATTACCAAACAGACCTAATAGGAGGCGTTTGTTTGGTGGAACTCTTAGGGCACGTTTGTGTGGACATACTTTCTGTGGAAATGAGAAATTGCCACGTAAGCAAAATCTATGGGAAATGAATACCACAGAAAAGGTTTTCTGTGGCAACCAAAAATCTGTGTTCGGTGCAAAAATCTCTTTTTTGTTGAAATGGTAATTTTCATATTTGGTGCAATGGTGGATTCTTCACCCATTCTACCCAATTCACTTTACACAAAGCAATTATCAACAATTGTAGAAAAATCAAATTCAGCATAAATTGAATCCAACAATGGAAGAATAACCAAATTCAACATAATTAACAAGAAGAATAGGAACACAACAATCATAACCAAAGAGTAGAAAAACCAAATTCAACATAATCCACAACGTACCTGAGAAAGAACCCATCACAAAATTTGTTCTTTTCTGCAGACAAGAGAACTTGCTTGCCAACAGGGACGATGGAGATGAAGACCTTGGGCAATCCTCGGATTTGGGTTAGGGAAAAGGGTTTGAACTTGATTTTAAGGTTAGGGCTGGAATTACGATTTGATTGTATTGTTACAGTAGAGATGGAAATGGAGACGGAGATGGAAATGGAGATGGAGACAGAGATGGCATTGAGAGAGAAAGAGGTTAAGATGGAGGCGGATTGAGAGAGAGGGGTGGAGATTGTCATGCCCTCGGACCGAGGCCCTGATGATCAAGTCCTTAATCTGGGGTCGCGGCCTGGCGAGCTAGAAAACTCCGCCCGCACACGCTAATTATTTTCCTACAGGATTCCGCAGTGAGGATTCCCGATGATTCTTCACAACTATTTCACAATATATATCCATATGTGGAAGCATGTAGCAAAATAAAGTCAAACAAATCATCATGATAAATAAGTGAGCTTACATCAAAAGGAGAAATATAATCATTGCATAAACCCCCAGAGTTAGATTAGAGTTGTGAGAATCACAAAAGTATGTTAAAGTTATATATCCCAGAAAAAGCTAACAAAAGCTAATAACAAGTTTCCAAATTAAACATCATTTCTCAAAAAATGTTATCCAAACTCATAACCCAACACGACATCTACATAACATCGTTTGGCTGCCACTCGCTCTCCACGGGCGGCTCTACCGCCTCAACCGCGCGCTCCACCTCAACATCCGTGGGCCCGACATCTGACACCAAACAAAAGAGTATCAGACACGATGATTTGACAGGTGAATAAAATAGATAAGATATATAGATTTTATCAATATTATATTTAAAATGATAAACTGCATTTAAAACAAAGCATAAATATAGATGTGTCAAACCAAGAAATTTCTGTACAAAAGAGAAATACATATTAGAACATTTCAAACTGATTGATAAATAATCAAAGTATTGGCAACCCACATTTAACTATATTTTCCTATTACTGAAGTAATAAGAGCAAACAGACAGAAACCGTTGCCATACAAAATGGGCAAATAGAAACCGTTGCCATACGAGACGACCGGAACAGGCAGAAACCATTGCCATGGGCGGAGCAAACAGACAGGTCCAAACTGCAGTTGGCAAATATTTTAGGATCCTAAGCCTTATGATCAGTCTGACAAAGTGACCCAAGCTTAGTGGTGCTGATTCAAATCCGAAAGAAAATAATTTAAATCACAAAGCGTAATTCAAACTTATGAAATGACTACTCTTTATCAAAACAATAGGATCATTTCAGATCAAATCAAATGAGTAGCCTTTTCGTTGCCTTTCAAATGTGACAAACCAATCAACTTCATTTCAAATCAATTTGTGGGGAAACATAAAATTTTTCTAACTTGGAATGAGATGATTAGTGGTGTTTGATGGGCTTACCGAGGCCCGTCTCAATACACACTTAGTGTCTCCGTATCGATTTATGAGTGAAGAAGTTGGTGTCCCTGAAGGTCTTCCGACAATATGGGCATAGAGTGTATATTAAGATTAATAAAAATCCTGGGTAATTTAAACACTAAGCTTTCTTTCTTCTTCCCCATCAAATTTTCGTCTTACAATGTGTTTCAGACTTCAAATCCAAGTTCCCAATCATTATTAGATCATTAGGAAGTTTTAATATCCAAATAGGGCCTGCAATACACAGGAAACAATACTGGGCCAAGTCTTAGGTTCGCTCGAGCGGAGGTGGATCTGCTCGAGCGGAGCCTCACAGAAGCTCGCTCGAGTGAGTGGGGTTCTGCCTCTCGTTTTCTTTAGGAAGTGTTCAGGTCTGCTCGAGCGAAGGAATGTTCGCTCGAGTGGGGCATTCCAGAAGCTCGCTCGCTCGAGCGAGTGAGGTTCTGCCTCGTGTTTCTGCATGCAGTGGCCAGGTCCGCTCGAGCGAATCCATGTCCACTCGAGCGGACTGCCCACTGGCTGTGCCCGTTCAGTCCAGAAAATCTCTGCTTCTTTTCTGCATATTTCTGCACTCGGATTCATCCTTCCTCCCAACCATTCAAAACTAAATTCAAAACACTTCCAGACAACTTCATTCAACCACCAAACATCACCAAATCATCCCCATTTCACATATCAAGAGAAAAGAAAGCAAAATTTTCAGAATTCAGTAAATAAATACAGAATTTATCAATTGAGTTTTCCACTTTTCTAAAACATAAATGAAATCTCCAACAACAAAAAATAAAACTTGTAAGAAACCAACATCAAACCATTTACTGCACAAAATCATGTATAATCTGATCCAAATCATTGAGCAAACAACCCTTCCAAATCTAAGAAAATCATTCAATCAATACTTTAAGAAGGAAATCCATCTTATTTGCATGCATTCCAATCTAATTTATTCACTTGCCTTTGTTGTAAATTGGTCCTCAATCACTACAAACACTCTCCGACATAGTCCAACTCCAGTCCTACATAAAAAATCCCATGAAAACCCATTCAAAATCCACAAAAATTTGAAAATAAAGGAGTCCTCCATGAAAACTCCTTGCATGTATGACAAAGAAGATTTAAGGGACCAAATAAACCCAATGGTACAAGGAGAAAGCAATGACTTACCTCTAGAAGGTCTAACAAAAAAGAAGAGCTTGAAGAAGAGGATGAACCCAGCTCAAATCCTTTGAAAATGGTGTCAATAGCAAGCTAGACATGAGAGGAAGAGATTGATGTAATTTGTTTTATAATTTGGGTTGAGCTTCATAGACATGCAAGAGGAGAGAGAGAACAAGAAGAAGAGAGAAGTCCCCTGGTTCGGTTGCAGCAGAATGGTGAAGAAGAAGATAAAACAAAAATGTTGGCTGGTTATAAATTCAAGTGGTTTGTGGGTCCCATAAAGCCACTAACTTAAAGGGCTTAAAACTTCTATCTGTGGGCCCCAGATGAAGTCGACAAAGAAGAGAAAAGTGATCGTAAAAAAATCTAGTATTCAAAAAGTATATTTTCCTCATGATTTTCAAAATTCAAAATTTATGCACAGATTTAGTGTAAAAAGACGAATTTGCACAATTTTCTCGAAAAACGCGATTTTTAGAGTTCGGATTCAAACGGAACGAATATGAAAGTTGTTAGGATCAAAATGACATTCACAAATATCGAAATCATATTTTTCAAAAATCAAAACCAAACTCCCACACTAACGCGCGTCACACGGGTGACCCCGAGCCTGATCAAACTAAACTCAACACGCTCCAAATTCGCCAAAGCTATTCAAAATTCTAATCTAACAAAAAATCCAAGCTAATTGTCCCCTAATCCCACTTAGAGACTAATCACGATTAAAACAAATATTAAATATACTAAACCTGGATCAGGGTCTGACAGAGATGGAGGCGGATTGAGAGAGAGAGAGAGATGGGGGGGGGGGGGGGGGGGATGGGTTTCTGAGATCAGGTTGAGGAAGAACGAAGAAGATGGAGTCGGCTTCGAATCGGCAATGGAGATCGGCTTCGAATCGGTTCTAGGCTTCGAGTCGCTGGGGCTTCTCTTCCTTTTTTCTTTTACACGATTTCAACGAAGACAGAGGAAGTGAGGCTTAAATATGGGTTTTTTTTTTTTTTTTTTTCCGCTGAAGTAGAACTCTGATACCCCTCATCGGAAGTGCATTTCCGGGCTTCCTGCGGAAAAGGCTAACGTGGCGGAATTACACTTCCGCGGATTTCTTCCGCACCAAACACAAGAAAAACCGCATTTCCGTGGAAAAACGAAAAAGTTTTCCACATAAAAGGGTTACACAAACATGCCCTTATTGTTGGAGACTTCTCAAGTCCGTTTTACCCCGATCTTTGAAACTCTATATGCTTGTTTCGGAAGTTTTAATAAACTGATCAACATGGTAACATGGCCTTTCTAACCTACAAAAATTTTAAAATATTTTGAAATCAGATGCCTAAATGCACGTCTGAATGGGATTTTCCGCGGAAAAAGTAAGGATTGTACAAACACATTTCCATGCTATAGAGAATTTTCCATTAAAAAAAAAAAACCATGAATGGGGTGGACGGACTCGAACAGCTTTTGTACTGAACCATGGGGCCATCCATGGTCACCACTCACCATTGTCGTCAAGCCTCAACCTTTTTAGTGGGGCCCATGCAAGGTGGTCCAGCCTGACATTCGAAAAACAGGCCTCGGCATCTCATCCAAACCCATATAATTTTTAATAGCTAAATGACAGTGCTATCTGGATAGGATAATACCTAAGCATTAAATGCATTTCATATTCTAAAAGACAAACACCAATGTAGACTGTACAGATGACAGTACAAGTACGCACCGGCATGAATCACGTGTGGGTGGATACAAGGCCATTTTCCCTCTTGTTGTCAACTTCACGCCTACACTTTGCGAAAATATCCAAGGCCATAACGAGCCATACATCCATGCCATTCTCTAGTCTCTACTGACACGTGCTGAAAGATTTGTATAAAGAAACCGAAAGGATCTATTTTTCGTCTATCCTGTTGCCTCCTCCACAAAGTTATCCATGCTCCCTATTCATGGAGGGGTTGGTTGCTAATGTGTAAGAAAGGAAAGTCTTGAGTGGTCCACCTTAACCTGTCTTTTTTGTTGGGCCCATTCAATTGAATGGTCTCCATCACCTCTCTTCTCTCTCCCATTGTAATTGGAGGAATGGATTTCACGCATGGCACGTGGAATTTTGTCCTAATTCAGACACCCTTTTGTTACTTTATATATATATATATATATATAGAGGAATGCTCTTTTGAGCTGCAGCAGAGGGTATCCTCAGCTGCGGATCGTGTGGGCGGAACGGCTCGTGTGGGCGGAAAATAAACTGCAACCAGGGTGATTTTTCCGCTAGGCCGCTCTTTTTTTCACTTGCCCCCTTCTTAGACGCAAATCGACCTCTCTCCCACCCATCTCTTGCCTCTCTCTCTCTCTCTCTCTCTCTCTCTCTCTCTCTCTCTCTCTCTCTCTCTCTCCAGTCTCTCTCAGCGAAGCTCTCTCTCGCAGCGAAGCTGTCTCTCTCGCCTCTCTCTCTGCTGCCCTCTTTCTCTCGCTGCGATCTCTCTCTCTCGCTGCTGCTCTCTCTTTCTCGCTGCGATCTCTCTCTCCCTCTCCCGTCGAGGGTCTCGCTGCAGATCAGCTAGGGCTCCGAAGCTCGGCCTCGAAGTCGAGGGATTCTCCTCCGCAATCCGTTCGTTCGTCTTCCACCATCAACGCCGCGGGACCTGGGAAGCCGCTCCGCCTAGTCTACTGTGATGAGAGAGGGAAGTTCCACATGGATCCGGAGGCCATCGCCACGCTTCAGTTCGTCAAAGGCCCTATCGACGTCGTCTCCGTCTGCTGCCGTGCACGTCAGGGAAAGAGCTACATTCTGAATCAGGTTCTATTCGATTTCCTTCCATTCCATATCTTCAAGGGTTCAATTTCTCTGTCTTGTTTGGACATCGGTAAAAATCTCTTCTTTTTGCAAGTTGTTGTGATTGTTGATACTTTTGTTGTGTGTGAGTAGTAGTTTGGTTTGGTTGGCTTCTTAGTGTTTTATTAGGGTTTCTCCGGTATGAATTGAGCGAATTGGGATAGATGGAATGCTTTGCCCCGTGAAATCAGCATGTTTGGCATCTCATTTTTTTTTCCCTTAAACCATCTCTAATGTAATGGATGCTGATTTTGAGGTGGGAAAGGCATAAATGTGAGATCCCACCCAATTGCATTTCAAAGTTTAGAGTTTCTCCCAATACCTGGTGTTAGGAAATGTTTACTTATGCTTAACCAGTGCTTGGTTCAATGATTATGCATACTCTAAAACAGTAGCCTGCACATTTATATAGTGGCTGCTTCCAAATCACTATCCAGATTCCATATGGGTCCAGATTGTGTGATTGGCATGCCCCACCTATAGATGACCAATCAATCATGATTTCACTGTGTTATTTTAGATTATTTACGATTTCTTTCTATACTTATGTTACTGGGATTGATTAATGGTTGGTTCTTGAGCTTTTCCTGCCCTGTATTTTGTAGGAATTCACAGCATGGAGATGGAGTGGTGTAGTTGGGTTTGAGAAAAAAGGTTTTGAAGCATGTTCCGAAGAAACATAGAATTACAGTGGGGCTGTGGCAAGTCGAGATGAGTAGATGTTTTATGGTTGTAATGAAGCTGTAGCATGTTATGAGATATGGAATGAGATTTTTTTTCCTATAAAGATGGGTGGTTTGTGTTTGTAGAAAGTGGTGATATATGCTTTGTAGAAAAGAGTTTATTTCTATTTGTAGAAATGGGTGGTTTGTATTTGTAGAAATAGCTGGTTTGAGTGTTGTAATGGATTTGAAATTTGTATTTTGTGCATAGTTGTTTTGCACAATGGAATAGAAAAGGGCTGCTTTGGTATATTATGTGCTCATATTGGTGTCAAAATAGAATGGCTGTTTTGTACAATGGATTTGTTGAAATGGAATGGATGTGTTGCATAGATAGCTTGGAATTGCATAGTTGCCTTTAAATTGAAGTCCAAATGGGCATTTAGTGATTGGATTTTTTTTGGACCTTAAGTTGTATTAGAGACATGAAACTGTATTTCAGCCCTTTCTGAATTGACCTTTTTTGTGTTCGGATCCTGGGACTTTGGGATGTCAAATTTCTATGGGAATGCCTTGAACATCATTACAAAAGCATGGTTAGCTTTTGAACTTCAGATCACTGCTAGGTAGCGGTGGACTCCCACTCCTGTGCACCTATAAATCCTTGAGAGTATCTTTGAGCAAGGCAATGGGACCCCAAGCGAGCAAAGGATAAAATCTCTGAAACAAATGTTGGTGATCTGAAGTTGAGATAGAAAATGATTCTCCCTAGGAAAAAGAAAGCCAATGCAGTTTTTAATGTTTGTGATCAATTGTTGGTGAACCAATCAATTTGACTGATCTCTTTTCATTTCTTGTGTTAGGCCATATGAAAATTGCAATTTGATTAATATGGATATGGTGTTCCACATTAATGGAACCCTTGTTTTGCTTCTCTGTAAATTCATGATATGGTCTTCTAAATGAATGGAATCATTGTTTTGCTACACTGTGTTGGAAAAGTGAACGAGTTGAAAACGAAGCAAACGCGATTGTTTTCGATCAAAAAATTGCAGATTTAAAGTTCAGTATATGAACTTTGAAACCCCCAAATTTCGTCCAAAAACTCCCTCGGTAAGTGGGTTAACCAGAGCTCCAAACAGGGGTACTCAGCAACGACTGCGTTGGAAAAGTGCGGAAGTTGAAAACGAGGCAAACGCAATTGTGTTCGATCGAAAAATTGCAGATTTAAAGTTCAGTATATGGACTTTGAAACCCCCAAATTTCATCCAAAAACTCCCGCGGGAAGTGGGTTAACCAGTGCCCCAAACAGGGGTACTCAGCAAGGTTTTAGCAGATTTTACCGACTGAGTTGGAGAAGTGAGCGAGTTGAAAACGAGGCAAACGCGATTTTTTCGATCGAAAAATTGTAGATTTAAAGTTCAGTATATGGACTTTCAAACCCCCAAATTTCGTCCAAAAACTCCCTCAGTAAGTGGGTTAACAAGAGCCCCAAACAGGGGTACTCAGCAAGGTTTTCAGCAGATTTTATCGACTGCGTTGGAAAAGTGAGCGAGTTGAAAATGAGGCAAACGCGATTGTTTTCGATCGACAAATTGCAGATTTAAAGTTCAGAATATGGATTTTCAAACCCCCAAATTTCGTCCAAAAACTCCCTCGGGAAGTGGGCTAAAAAATTCCCTAAACAGGGGTACTCAGCAACGTCTGTGCAGATTTTGTCCACCGACTTGAAAAAGTGCGACCGTTGAAAACATCGCAAAGTTGCTTGTTTCTAAGTGAAAATTAGAAGAATTAAAGTTCATCATATGGACTTGGAAACCCCCAAATTTCAGAAAAAATGAACAGCGGGAAGTGGGCTAAAAAATTCCCTAAACAGGGGTACTCAGCAACGTCTGTGCAGATTTTGTCCACCGACTTGAAAAAGTGCGGCCGTTGAAAACAAAGCAAAAGTCCTTGTTTCTAACTAAAAATTAGCAGAATTAAAGTCCATCATATGGAATTGGAAATCCCCAAATTTCAGAAAAAATGAACAGCGGGAAGTGGGCTAAAAAATTCCCTAAACAGGAGTAATCAGCAACGTCTGTGCAGACTTTGTCCACCGACTTGAGAAAGTGCGACCTTTGAAAACATTGCAAAAGTGCTTGTTTCTAACTGAAAATTAGAAGAATTAAATTTCATCATATGGACTTGGAAATCCCCAAATTTCAGAAAAAATGAACAGCGGGAAGTGGGCTAAAAAATTCCCTAAACAGGGGTACTCAGCAACGTCTGTGCAGATTTTGTCCACCGACTTGAAAAAGTGCGACCTTTGAAAACATCGCAAAAGTGCTTGTTTCTAACTGAAAATTAGCAGAATTAAAGTCCATCATATGGACTTGGAAATCCCAAATTTCAGAAAAAATGAACCGCGGGAAGTGGGCTAAAAAATTCCCTAAACAGGGGTACTCAGCAACGTCTGTGCAGATTTTGTCCACCGACTTGAAAAAGTGCGACCGTTGAAAACATCGGAAAAGTCCTTGTTTCTAACTAAAAATTAGAAGAATTAAAGTTCATCATATGGACTTGGAAATCCCCAAATTTCAGAAAAAATGAACCGCGGGAAGTGGGCTAAAAATTCCCTAAACAGGGGTACTCAGCAACGTCTGTGCAGATTTTATCCACCGACTTGAAAAAGTGCGACCGTTGAAAACATCGCAAAAGTGCTTGTTTCTAACTGAAAATTAGCAGAATTAAAGTTCATCATATGGACTTGGAAATCCCCAAATCTCAGAAAAAATGAACCACGGGAGGTGGGCTAAAAAATTCCCTAAATAGGGGTACTCAGCAACGTCTGTGGAGATTTTGTCCACCGACTTGAAAAAGTGCGACCTTTGAAAATATCGCAAAAGTGCTTGTTTCTAACTGAAAATTAGCAGAATTAAAGTCCATCATATGGACTTGGAAATCCCCAAATTTCAGAAAAAATGAACCGCGGGAAGTGGGCTAAAAAATTCCCTAAACAGGGGTACTGAGCAACGTCTGTGCAGATTTTGTCCACCGACTTGAAAAAGTGCGACCTTTGAAAACATTGTAAAAGTGCTTGTTTCTAACTGAAAATTAGAATAATTAAAGTTCATCATATGGACTTGGAAATCCCCAAATTTCAGAAAAAATGAACCACGGGAAGTGGGCTAAAAAATTCCCTAAACAGGGGTACTCAGCAACGTCTGTGCAGATTTTGTCCACCGACTTGAAAAAGTGCGACCTTTGAAAACATCGCAAAAGTGCTTGTTTCTAACTGAAAATTAGCAGAATTAAAGTCCATCATATGGACTTGGAAATCCCAAATTTCAGAAAAAATGAACCGCGGGAAGTGGGCTAAAAAATTCCCTAAACAGGGGTACTCAGCAACGTCTGTGCAGATTTTGTCCACCGACTTGAAAAAGTGCGACCGTTGAAAACATCGGAAAAGTCCTTGTTTCTAACTGAAAATTAGAAGAATTAAAGTTCATCATATGGACTTGGAAATCCCCAAATTTCAGAAAAAATGAACCGCGGGAAGTGGGCTAAAAATTCCCTAAATAGGGGTACTCAGCAACGTCTGTGCAGATTTTATCCACCGACTTGAAAAAGTGCGACCGTTGAAAACATCGCAAAAGTGCTTGTTTCTAACTGAAAATTAGCAGAATTAAAGTTCATCATATGGACTTGGAAATCCCCAAATCTCAGAAAAAATGAACCACGGGAGGTGGGCTAAAAAATTACCTAAACAGGGGTACTCAGCAACGTCTGTGGAGATTTTGTCCACCGACTTGAAAAAGTGCGACCTTTGAAAATATCGCAAAAGTGCTTGTTTCTAACGGAAAATTAGCAGAATTAAAGTCCATCATATGGACTTGGAAATCCCCAAATTTCAGAAAAAATGAACCGCGGGAAGTGGGCTAAAAAATTCCCTAAACAGGGGTACTGAGCAACGTCTGTGCAGATTTTGTCCACCGACTTGAAAAAGTGCGACCTTTGAAAACATTGTAAAAGTGCTTGTTTCTAACTGAAAATTAGAATAATTAAAGTTCATCATATGGACTTGGAAATCCCCAAATTTCAGAAAAAATGAACCACGGAAAGTGGGCTAAAAAATTCCCTAAACAGGGGTACTCAGCAACGTCTGTGCAGATTTTGTCCACCGACTTGAAAAAGTGCGACCTTTGAAAACATCGCAAAAGTGCTTGTTTCTAACTGAAAATTAGCAGAATTAAAGTCCATCATATGGACTTGGAAATCCCAAATTTCAGAAAAAATGAACCGCGGGAAGTGGGCTAAAAAATTCCCTAAACAGGGGTACTCAGCAACGTCTGTGCAGATTTTGTCCACCGACTTGAAAAAGTGCGACCGTTGAAAACATCGGAAAAGTCCTTGTTTCTAACTGAAAATTAGAAGAATTAAAGTCCATCATATGGACTTCGAAACCCCCAAGTTTCGTCCAAAAAATCCCTTGGGAAGTGGGTTAACCAGTTCCCCAAACAGGGGTACTTAGCAAGGTTTCAGCAGATTTGTCCGACATGGTAGGAAAAGTGCACAATTTGAAAATGAGGCAAACGCGATTGATTTCTTCCCAAAATTTGTAGATTTGAAGTTCATCATATGGACTTCGAAACTCCCAAATTTCGTCCAAAAAATCCCTCGGGAAGTGGGTTAACAGTGCCCCAAACAGGGGCACTCAGCAAGGTTTCAGCACGAACACTAAAGGCAACCATAATCACATTTAAATTTAAAATCTAACTTTCAGAGGTGATGTGCATTGGTAGTTTGAAACAATTTGTTAAGAGCTTGAAACCATAACTTAGACCCAAGTCAGTTTTAAAATTGCGTTTGCCCAGTTTTGCAGTCGCTAACAAAGTGGGTTCAGATCTGCTGAAACATGGGGACTGGTGAAGATGAATGAGGATTTCAACTCATAGAGTGTTGTGACTGGTGAAACATGGGGTTTATCATTGATTCCATACGAGATTCTCAGTTTTTTAGTCCTCGAATCAAAATGCCATGAAAAAGAGCTAGACAGCTCTTGTAAAACATAGACCTATGCTTGTGTAAAACGTCGTACCTTTTCTTTTTCCAAAATTGAGATGATTCAATTAGAAACTTCAATCAGAAATCAGCGTCTTGAGGCCTGCTACAGCTAATAAGGCTGAATAACAACCTGATCAAAGCCACAATAAAACATTTCATCAAAAGGTTGAGAACATGATCCTTTTAAATTTGACAATTTTTTGTCGCTTAATATACATACTGCAAATCTATTTAGAACGAGGCAGAATGTTCTCATACAGCTCATGGCCCACTTTGGATGAGGCTACACACAGACATACAAGGACACTAAACAACATTCAAAATACATGATTCCATTTCCTTCCACTACATATTTACATCAACACGAAATTTAGAAGAAACTGCCCATCTGCTATAAAACTTGTTCTTGCTTGAAAACCTCCTCCTAGAAGTCATAAGCTATTCCTCAAGTTGCAAAGTTTGATCCTCATGCATATGCAACAAATACTAGAAACACCATCAATATAAAGCTGCAATAATTTGAGTATTGCTTCAGCGCGTCTACACTTTCTCTCAAAAGTTTAATTTCATGTTTAATCTCCTGCTTCATCTCTTCAAGTGACATTCTCGTTTCATCTTCTCGCCCATCAATTTGCACACGTCCAATACTTTGCCCTGGTGCATATTCAGTTGCGACCTCATCCATCCAAATCAGCAACCCGCAAGCTCTTTCTCCCTACACACAAATCTATAGCAATTGCAAAATTAATATTTGAGTCAAAGTACATATTAATATTTGCAAAATTAATATTTGGGCCATGGTTGATGCATACCCACCAATTGTCTATTCTTTCTGTGAAATGGGGGAGCAGAAAGTACTAGCTGCAAAATCCCAGGTACTTCATATGCTTTTTTATGATTTTATCAACTCCAACTGAAATTTCTCTGTCATAAAAGAAGTTTTGTTTGACACCCAAATTGCAATCAGCTTAAAAAATTTTGTTAAACAGTTTGTTACTTTACCTTGGCCGCACAAGAAAACCTTTTATAATTGCATCATAGCATTTCCAACATCAATCGAAGCACTACAAAGCTCCAAACTTGTGGAAAATTGCACACCCATTTCATGAAATGGGAACAATTGTACCAAAATCAACCGACTTGAAAAAAACAAAAGTCACTACTAGCATTGCTATTCATACACCACCAATGCAAACAGAATTAGAAATAGTGATACACCCAAGGCCCCAATTCCCAAATCAATGATTCTGTAATGTTCCAAATCAATGCCATAACAGAACACTCATTACCAGAACACTCACTATCGGGACACTAGTTTCAAGATGTATCAAAGAGAGTATGTGTAACACCCTGTCCCGAGTTAATTAAGATTAACTCTAATTAATCGGGATTAATGCTAATTCAACATGTTTTATGGAATTAATGTTGATTAATGGCTAAATTGATAAGAATTTGGCTCAAGTGGTCAAATTGAACTTAATGAAAAGAATAGTGAAGGTTCTGAATGGAATTGAAATGGTTTTAGGCTAAACCATGCAATGCAAGGACTTTTTCGTAAATACGAAATTACACGTATTTCGTCGAATACGGAAACTCTTGATACTCACACGTATATCTCGAGGAGTACGTTAACTTTTATAAATGTGACGATTCCATTCGACGTGAATTGGTTCAAATGACCATTCATTTGACTTGAATTGTAATTAGAGGAAATAGGAGGGGGTTTAATGCAAAAATGGGGCTTATAAGATAATGATGAACTCATTTGAGTTCATTCTTCAGCCCAGTCGATCTCTCTTCTTCTCTTTTTTTTCTCTTCTTCTTCTTTCTTCCAATTTATCTTTATTGAGTGATGATTGGGAGAGCTGTCAAGTGCTTGTGAAGAGGGACTCTATCTTCACCATCCTCTTCTTCATCTCTTTTCTTACTTTCTTAGAGTTTAAACTTGAGAAGATCTCAAGATTTCCACCAAGAAGCTACAAGTAAGTGTTGAGTTGAATTCAGCACTTCCATGATTTCATTATTGAGTTGTGGCTCAAAGAATTCACAAGAATTCTGTTTTGTGGATTGATTTTGGGTTTTAGGTTCAAAAGGAGGTTTGACTTGAGGAATTCAGCTTGGATTCAAGCTAGACAAGGGAATTCTTGCTAAGAAGTTTCCAAACAAGGCAAGTATACTCAATTACATTGATTTCAATTGTTAAGTGAATTGTTAGAACTCAAGAAGTTCAGTTACAGAAAATTCGGTTCAGAATTTTCTGAACTTCTGGGCACAATTCGGTCAGCCGCCAGGCTGACCGACACCTAACCGAGAGCTGACCGACATAGGTCGGCTAGCCGAAATTGTGAGTTCGGCTAGCCGAGCGGGTGACCGCAAGGTGACCGAAAATCTTGTCAGGGTTTTTCCATCAGAAGTTTAGCTTCTGGAAAACGAACCGTGAGCTGACCGAAGAAATTCGGCTAACCGAAATTTGAATTTCGGCCAGCCGAGTGGGTGACCGCATAGGTGACCGAATTGGGCAAATTGTCTTGAAAATTGAGAAATTCTGGAAAGCTGACCGAATGTGGTTCGGTCAGCCGAAACCCCTAATGCGGCTAACCGCCAGGTAACCGACGAGGTGACCGAAATTGAGGGAATATCAGAATTGATTTCTGATAATTTCCTAAACCTTCATGGGTGTTAGCTAAACTTATGTGAATGTAAATTTCACTAAAAAGTGATGTCATCCACAATAACACTTACATTGCATAATGAACGTTTCACCCGAATGTTGTTTTAGGAAATTTACTTGTTTATGACTTGAGTTGGCTTGCCCCTCTCGTCTATTACTGTTATGCTCCTTGTTGAGCTATCATTGAATAATGTATTGAATTAATACAATGAAATGCAATGAAATGAACCGAAAAGAACTGAAATGAACAAACATTGTAATGTATAAAAGACTAAGTCTGCTGCAGTAGATGGAGCGTTCCGGTGCTCCGTGGTGATGCCGGTGATCTCTGATCAAGACACTGGTAAATCCCACATATTTGACAAGCCACTTAATGAAGTGAGTACATTTGACAAGCCACTTAATGAAGTGAGTACATTTGAAAAGCCACTTAATAAAGTGAGGAATAATGCAATGAAATGAGTCCTTGAAAGGCTGGGTTGTGAATGGTGCGCCTTCCGCCTATGCTAAAGGACAATGAAAAGACACTTGATAAAGTGTATATAAATGAATTGACTGCTCTCTTCAGGGGAGAACTACATAAATTGAATGCTTCCTTCAGGGAAGAACTATATGAATTGATGAATTGAATTGAATTGAATTGATTTGAATATAATTGTTCAAATTGCTAACATGTGATTATCATAGAATTGTGTATACATTGTTGAACCGTCGTGTTCACAGTGTTATTGATGACATTACAGGCCCAGTTGGCCGTTCCAGTGGTTCCGAGACCACGCCGCCAGCGGAGGAGACCAATCCGGTTCCCCCAGGAGGATTGAACGAATGGATATAAATCGGAGGCGACCGGTTTAGAAAATTTTGGGAACGTTTTGAATAGATTCATTTTGTTGTAAATAGTTATCACATGCATTGTATTTGAATATGCATGGGTGATTTAAATAGGAAATGAGATGTATAAGTAAACTTTACTTTCTGTAAAGAATTTGTACATATTAAAGTTAAATGTCAATGTATGTATATATTCCGCAAAATAATGTACATTTGACAGGTATATGTAAGATCCCTTGTGAATCTCGTATTGACTTCGGTGATGCGAGGTTTACGGGAGTAAGTATGGTATCGCGACTCGGGGTTTGGCCGTGGTAACCCTAATCTCGGGCCCGGGTCGTGACAGTATGCTAGTGTCATCATTTCCTTATTGCATCAAAGACGTAAGTGTATGAAAGTCTCTCATATTACATAAGAAGAGCTAGACATCCCATCCATCCTATCTAAGTGGATGCAATCCTCTTTCATACAATAGAGTTCAGTTCTCATGAGTTCAGCCTCTCCTCAAGAGGCTTGGAGCCTTGCAAAGATTCCATATCGACTCCTATCTTCCTAAGCCTCCACCGGTTACACTGGTAGTGTAGTAACAGCTGGAGAAGGGCTTAGGATATTTTAGAAAGTCAAGGGAAGCATGATAAAATGGGAAAAAAGAATGGCATACCACAAGCACCTGGAAGGATCATTACAGCATAACCATTCTACAATATAATCAAGGCGATCAAAAGTCTTAAAAGAAAATGAATGCATCATTCCAGAAGCCCAAGGGAAGCAAATTATGAGGATGATAAGATCAACAGTGAACCCGTAAGATATGAATCTTAAAATCATAAGACTACACCACCATATATCAATTTAAAACACAACTAAAATTGAGTTTGATTCACATAAAATCTCTATGCAATAGCCAAAAAGAAAGTTCTTGCGTTAAATGTGCTTGGTCTCTCGCATAAAAGTTTAAGGCACCCCACTCGCAGATGGGAATCAAAAGAACACACTATAAAATGGAATTTCTTTTCCAAAACTAAATTTAACTATCCCATCTTCAACTTCCTAGAGTAAGACACCTGCTCATTGATGTACCAGATAAGCTGAGCCTTTGCTTATACTAATCACAGAATAATCTTCTATCAAAGTCTTCAAGAAAAAACAAATGTAACAGACCAATTAACTAAGGGTGCATCTGGGGCAAAGGGGGAATGCTGCAAAGTTCCTGTCTTTTACCACATACCACAATACTCAGGTTAAATCAATGCCATATCTTACAATGTCTTAACCTTTATATTTGGAATCCCCTAAAAATGTAACATTGTAAGCACCCTAATTTCAACAAAAACTCATCAATTCTGTAAAAACAACGAAAATGCCCAAACCGAGAAGTGGGTGACAATCAATTCTACGACCAAATTCACTGCGCAAATTCCTCTAAACAGCCAAAGCTGCAGAGGATCCTAATCATTTGCATGTAGATTTTGTTACATCCTTCCAAAAAAAAAAAGAAAAAAAAAAGAAAGAAAATGCAATCCAATGGAGTTTCAAAGTTTGAACAAAATGGGCCAATGCATAGAAGTTTCACAGTAGCTTCTTAGTGCCATTAGTGTGGTGCTGTAACTAACCAAGTTTTAATAAAAATTACAAGTCTTAGGTTAGCTTTCCCTTGTATATTAATCAGTTGGCTATATCTTGATTAATTACAATGGGGAAGCATTCTATAGCCCCCTTCTAATTACTCTTTAATTCTGCTAATTTTCAGTTAGAAACAAGCACTTTTGCGATGTTTTCAAAGGTCGCACTTTTTCAAGTCGGTGGACAAAATCTGCACAGACGTTGCTGAGTACCCCAGTTTAGGGAATTTTTTAGCCCACTTCCCGCGGTTCATTTTTTCTGAAATTTTGGAATTTCCAAGTCCATATGATGAACTTTAATTCTTCTAATTTTCAGTTAGAAACAAGCACTTTTGCGATGTTTTCAAAGGTCGCACTTTTTCAAGTCGGTGGACAAAATCTGCACAGACGTTGCTGAGTACCCCTGTTTAGAGAATTTTTTAGCCCACTTCCCGCGGTTCATTTTTTCTGAAATTTGGGGATTTCCAAGTCCATATGATGGACTTTAATTCTGCTAATTTTCAGTTAGAAACAAGCACTTTTGCGATATTTTCAAAGGTCGCACTTTTTCAAGTCGGTGGACAAAATCTCTACAGACGTTGCTGAGTACCCCTGTTTAGGGAATTTTTTAGCCCACTTCCCGCGGTTCATTTTTTCTGAAATTTGGGAATTTCCAAGTCCATATGATGAACTTTAATTCTGCTAATTTTCAGTTAGAAACAAGGACTTTTGCGATGTTTTCAAAGGTCGCACTTTTTCAAGTCGGTGGACAAAATCTGCACAGACGTTGCTGAGTACCCCTGTTTAGGGAATTTTTTAGCCGACTTCCCGCTGTTCATTTTTTCTGAAATTTGGGGATTTCCAAGTCCATATGATGAACTTTAATTCTTCTAATTTTCAGTTAGAAACAAGCACTTTTACAATGTTTTCAAAGGTCGCACTTTTTCAAGTCGGTGGACAAAATCTGCACAGACGTTGCTGAGTATCCCTGTTTAGGGAATTTTTTAGCCCACTTCCTGCGGTTCATTTTTTCTGAAATTTGGGGATTTCCAAGTCCATATGATGAACTTTAATTCTTCTAATTTTCAGTTAGAAACAAGGACTTTTCCGATGTTTTCAACGGTCGCACTTTTTCAAGTCGGTGGACAAAATCTCTAGAGACGTTGCTGAGTACCCCTGTTTAGGGAATTTTTTAGCCCACTTCCCGCTGTTCATTTTTTCTGAAATTTGAGGATTTCCAAGTCCATATGATGAACTTTAATTCTGCTAATTTTCAGTTAGAAACAAGCACTTTTGCAATGTTTTCAAAGGTCGTACTTTTTCAAGTCGGTGGACAAAATCTGCACAGACGTTGCTGAGTACCCCTGTTTAGGGAATTTTTTAGCTGACTTCCCGCTGTTCATTTTTTCTGAAATTTGGGGATTTCCAAGTCCATATGATGGACTTTAATTCTGCTAATTTTCAGTTAGAAACAAGGACTTTTGCGTTGTTTTCAACGGCCGCACTTTTTCAAGTCGGTGGACAAAATCTGCACAGACGTTGCTGAGTACCCCTGTTTAGGAAATTTTTTAGCCCACTTCCCGCTGTTCATTTTTTCTGAAATTTGGGAATTTCCAAGTCCATATGATGAACTTTAATTCTTCTAATTTTCAGTTAGAAACAAGCAACTTTGCGATGTTTTCAACGGTCGCACTTTTTCAAGTCGGTGGACAAAATCTGCACAGACGTTGCTGAGTACCCCTATTTAGGGAATTTTTTAGCCCACTTCCCGAGGGAGTTTTTGGACGAAGTTTGGGGGTTTGAAAGTCCATATTCTGAACTTTAAATGTGCAATTTGTCGATCGAAAACAATCGCGTTTGCTTCATTTTCAACTCGCTCACTTTTCCAACGCAGTCGATAAAATCTGCTGAAAACCTTGCTGAGTACCCCTGTTTGGGGCTCTGGTTAACCCACTTACTGAGGGAGTTTTTGGACGAAATTTGGGGGTTTGAAAGTCCATATACTGAACTTTAAATCTACAATTTTTCGATCGAAAACAATCGCGTTTGCCTCGTTTTCAACTCGCTCACTTCTCCAACTCAGTCGGTAAAATCTGCTGAAACCTTGCTGAGTACCCCTGTTTGGGGCACTGGTTAACCCACTTCCCGAGGGAGTTTTTGGATGAAATTTGGGGGTTTCAAAGTCCATATACTGAACTTTAAATCTGCAATTTTTCGATCGAAAACAATTGCGTTTGCCTCGTTTTCAACTTCCGCACTTTTCCAACACAGTCGTTGCTGAGTACCCCTGTTTGGGGCTCTGGTTAACCCACTTACCGAGGGAGTTTTTGGACGAAATTTGGGGGTTTCAAAGTTCATATACTGAACTTTAAATCTGCAATTTTTCGATAAAAAACAATTGCGTTTGCTTCGTTTTCAACTCGTTCACTTTTTCAACACAGTGTAGCAAAACAATGATTCCATTCATTTAGAAGACCATATCATGAATTTACAGAGAAGCAAAACAAGGGTTCCATTAATGTGGAACACCATATCCATATTAATCAAATTGCAATTTTCATATGGCCTGACACAAGAAATGGAAAGAGATCAGTCAAATTGATTGGTTCACCAACAATTGATCACAAACATTAAAAACTGCATTGGCTTTCTTTTTCCTAGGGAGAATCATTTTCTATCTCAACATTTGTTTCAGAGATTTTATCCTTTGCTCGCTTGGGGTCCCATTGCCTTGCTCAAAGATACTCTCAAGGATTTATAGGTGCACAGGAGTGGGAGTCCACCGCTACCTAGCAGTGATCAGAAATTCAAAAGCTAACCATGCTTTTGTAATGATGTTCAAGGCATTCCCATAGAAATTTGACATCCCAAAGTCCCAGGATCCGAACACAAAAAAGGTCAATTCAGAAAGGGCTGAAATACAGTTTCATGTCTCTAATACAACTTAAGGTCCAAAAAAAATCCAATCACTAAATGCCCATTTGGACTTCAATTTAAAGGCAACTATGCAATTCCAAGCTATCTATGCAACACATCCATTCCATTTCAACAAATCCATTGTACAAAGCAGCCATTCTATTTTGACACCAATATGAGCACATAATATACCAAAGCAGCCCTTTTCTATTCCATTGTGCAAAACAACTATGCACAAAATACAAATTTCAAATCCATTACAACACTCAAACCAGCTATTTCTACAAATACAAACCACCCATTTCTACAAATAGAAATAAACTCTTTTCTACAAAGCATATATCACCACTTTCTACAAACACAAACCACCCATCTTTATAGGAAAAAAAATCTCATTCCATATCTCATAACATGCTACAGCTTCATTACAACCATAAAACATCTACTCATCTCGACTTGCCACAGCCCCACTGTAATTCTATGTTTCTTCGGAACATGCTTCAAAACCTTTTTTCTCAAACCCAACTACACCACTCCATCTCCATGCTGTGAATTCCTACAAAATACAGGGCAGGAAAAGCTCAAGAACCAACCATTAATCAATCCCAGTAACATAAGTATAGAAAGAAATCGTAAATAATCTAAAATAACACAGTGAAATCATGACTGATTGGTCATCTATAGGTGGGGCATGCCAATCACACAATCTGGACCCATATGGAATCTGGATAGTGATTTGGAAGCAGCCACTATATAAATGTGCAGGCTACTGTTTTAGAGTATGCATAATCATTGAACCAAGCACTGGTTAAGCATAAGTAAACATTTCCTAACACCAGGTATTGGGAGAAACTCTAAACTTTGAAATGCAATTGGGTGGGATCTCACATTTATGCCTTTCCCACCTCAAAATCAGCATCCATTACATTAGAGATGGTTTAAGGGAAAAAAAATGAGATGCCAAACATGCTGATTTCACGGGGCAAAGCATTCCATCTATCCCAATTTGCTCAATTCATACCGGAGAAACCCTAATAAAACACTAAGAAGCCAACCAAACCAAACTACTACTCACACACAACAAAAGTATCAACAATCACAACAACTTGCAAAAAGAAGAGATTTTTACCTATGTCCAAACAAGACAGAGAAATTGAACCCTTGAAGATATGGAATGGAAGGAAATCGACTAGAACCTGATTCAGAATGTAGCTCTTTCCCTGACATGCACGGCAACAGACGGAGACGACGTCGATAGGGCCTTTGACGAACTGAAGCGTGGCGATGGCCTCCGGATCCATGTGGAACTTCCCTCTCTCATCACAGTAGACTAGGCGGAGCGGCTTCCCAGGTCCCGCGGCGTTGATGGTGGAAGACGAACGAACGGATTGCGGAGGAGAATCCCTCGACTTCGAGGCCGAGCCTCGGAGCCCTAGCTGATCTGCAGCGAGACCCTCGACGGGAGAGGGAGAGAGAGATCGCAGCGAGAAAGAGAGAGCAGCAGCGAGAGAGAGAGATCGCAGCGAGAGAAAGAGTGCAGCAGAGAGAGAGGCGAGAGAGACAGCTTCACTGCGAGAGAGAGCTTCGCTGAGAGAGAGAGAGAGAGAGAGAGAGAGAGAGAGAGAGAGAGAGAGAGAGAGAGAGAGAGGTGGGAGAGAGAGAGAGAGGTGGGAGAGAGAGAGAGAGAGGTGGGAGAGAGGTCGATTTACGTCTAAGAAGGGGGCAAATGAAAAAAAGAGCGGCCTAGCGAAAAAATCACCCTGGTTGCAGTTTATTTTCCGCCCACACGAGCCGCAGCTGAGGATACCCTCTGCTGCAACTCAGGGAGCAGCCCTCATATATATATCTATTTTTTTTTTTGGGGGTTAAAGCCCGGTTACTATCTTACCCAAAAAGAAAAAGAGGCCCGGTTAATATGATCTTACTAAAGATAGTGGTCTACGAGCATTAGAGAACTTGGACTTGGGAGATGAACATGGTTCCTTCCAATGAGGTGTCAAGCATTCTCTCCCACTTGTTTATGCATGCTTCAACTGGATCAACAGTTGACTTGCATATGCTAAATTTGCAGGGATGGAGCTGCTGATTTCCTGCGGAACAAGTGAGAAACATCAAGCCAAATTCCTTTATTTATAAATAAACTATGAATCACTAACATGTGTGCATTTTGTTGCTTAATGGGCATTTTCATTTAGTCATATCTATCCCTATAGAGTTGCTATAACCAAATATTATTTTGTTTTAGTTGGATGAAAATAATATTCTTTCCAATGATAGTGTTTTCTCTCATACATTTTTGCAGGCAATTGCTCAGAAGATTCACTTGATCGTTATGCCAAGGATGACAGGTTATTACTCTGAGTGGCCAAAACAGGGTTGAGATAGTTTATTATCAATATACGCAAAAATACCATTTTATTATATAGCGCCGTAATCTCCATCACCACTACTATCAATATTGTTGCTGTCATTATTATTACTACTACTACATATCATCTACGGATTCTAGTAACTAGAGTAACTAACCAGTGGGAACGTTGGATGGCCTGTTGGTAAGGCATTCCGCTCCTATCCCTTATGCCAGGGATCGATATCTGGTGGGAGGTTTGAACCTCCTTCCTCCTTATCAGTGAGCCAAAGCCAGAAAAAAAAAAAGTGACTAATCAGTAAATCCAAAGCTGTTCTCTCTCTTTTTCCTTCACCATCAACATTATCATTGAGCAAGTGTATTACGGTTGGAGTGTTTGGCTACTCCCATTGTGCGGGCTTGCATCCAATGCCTTCCAGGCCTCATATTATTATTCCTGATAAACGATGTCGGGTAACCTCGTTTCCAAGAGTTAATGCCAACGCTCCTCCAACAATCAAATGTGGAGATAGAGATAGAGAGAGATTATGATGAAATTCAGCAAACAATGTCACGGGAGGTCCTATTTCGCGAGGTAGACTCCCAACACAGAGGTCAAGAAACATTGGAAGATCACCAGAATCATACTCTGATGGGAAGAACCAAATGGTACATGTGCCTCACCCAGTGTTTTGCAGATTTTTTATGTAAAAAATTTGCTTTGTAGAGAATTTTGCATTTTGGTTGTGTTTAAAATGATAATGTAGTCCTCAATTCAATTTCATAGTTCCAAAAAAATTATAATTAATGCAACACTTGTTGGGTAGCTTTTCAGAGCTTAAGTGCCTTGTAGGATGTTCATAAATCTGCAGGCAACTCAGTTTCCAAGTAAATAAAGGTTCCTATGTTTGGATATAAAGAATTGCAGGCCATCTGAAGATTTGGCACAGGATAGAATGAAATAGCGAAACATAATTCATATAGCCGACCCTAACATAGTTGGACAAGGCTTTGATAACGATGATGACGATGTTGTTGGGATATAACTGGAAACACCTATATGTGAGAGATGTTTTGTTCTCTCTGCCAAAATGAATTACAGGTAATCAGGTAATTAGATTTAAAGGTTTCCGAAGGTCTAGAAAGGCCTTGGGCATCTATCATATGTTTCTGAGTTGTTAAATCAAACAAATGGAGTATGCCACAGTAAAGTTCTTAGAAATTGTCAACATGTGCTATAAGATCAGCTGTGCTCCTCATAAAATGACTCAGAACTTACTCTTGGTTTATTAAGTGGGAAAAGGAACATGACTAATGTTACATCTTTACAATATCCAGTTCTGATGCTTACATAAGTACCTTCTACATTCTTTACAATATCCAGTTCTGATGCTTAACATAAGTACCTTCTAGTCTACACACATAGAAGCTGAAGAACTTAGCTCTATAGCATTACCCATGTGAAATTGTTTACCAGTATGCTTCTTTTCCATGTTTATTCTTACAGATTCAGAGTTTTCCGTCCCCGCATGTACATTCGAAAAAACAGTGCTAATTTATAGTAAATTATCTGAAAATGGTTATGTGAGATCTAATAGATTACGATTGCTTCATCACACTGAGAAACCAAAGAAAGCACATCAAGCACAATGAAATAAAAAGCATACAGAAGTTATATTGAAAAAGAATAGACCTTTACCTGAACTTCGATATTGCCCCGCATTGCTAGATTCACTGTAATATCTAACAAAAGAGGTAAAGTACTTCAACATAATAGTTTTCCAATCAAATAATATCAAATAGGTTAAGATAGTGAACAATCCAAACACGACAAAAATGGGCAAGGGGATGCTTTGAAGATCCTTACTGACCGGCACTCAAACAAACTGCGAGCTCTGTGGTCTTCTGGAAACCTGCACAGATGGCTTTGAGGACTGCACCTTTGTCTAACTTACCTGAAATAAGAAGGCAGTATTATACATAAAATGAAGAATATTACAATGATGCTTGATCAAAAGAAACGGAGAAAGCAATGGTCCAAGTGGCACATGCTTGATTATCTGACCCATTCATCTGATGAGCCATGCCCTGCTGTCATGCCTGTTTGGTAAATTTTATATTTATATGATTGGCAGCCAGCGAATGGATGGACAACTGCAGCCAATGATCTACAGTTACCAAGAACAAGATCAGCTGTTTTGTAGTTGGGATTGCCAGATCTATGCGATTTTGGGGGTATCCATCCATAAAAGTCTCCATCAAATGAATGGTTGGGATAACCAAAAAAGGTCCAAACATACTGTTCATAAGCCTCAAGAAAATAGTACATTCATATGCTGGATAATAAAGAGTTCAGAATCAACCAAGTAACTCCAATAAAAATAACTAGACCTAGTTGCAGACCTCTATATTGTCTGTTGTTGATAACAAGCATTGGCAATATGATCACATCTCCACGAGAATCTTTATCATTCTAAGATCATGATTCACAAGACACATATCATTGAACAGGTCAGTAACAGAGAAAAGAAAATTAAAGCTCTGACGTTTGGAAATAAAAAATGAAACAGGCAAGAGATGGAAAGATAATTTCAAAGAATAACACAAGTCCTGGCATAACCAAGTTGTCCAAAACCAACCAAATCTGAAATAAGTCAACTCTTTAGAAAGTTTTGTTCTATATTATTTTTATCCTTAAATCTACATGCAAATCAACAGTAAAGGGTTAGTGATTCAACCTGTGCATCCTGTTCTGCTTTAAGCACTGGATTCTCTGCATCTGCATTAGGATCTCCCATACATTTATCTATTTTCTTGAGATTAAGTCCTACAGAGATCCAGCAAGGAAGAAAAAATCAGAAAAAAAGTAAAACAAAGAACAAGGCTCTACAAACAAGCAGAAACAATGTCAAAGATCACGATTAGAACTGAGTGTATATAACTACAACTAAAGCTTCCAGACTCCCCCTCATCACAAACTTTGAAGTTTGAACATTGAGAAAAAATGACAGTTATCCATCCTGGCAGTGGAAAACAGAGGCAACATTTGGTGGGAGCTGTGATTTATGAGATCTAATGCCTTATCACAACATGTAGTAGAAATGTAGAGCTGAATCAATTGATAACTATCTATTCCACCAAAACATTCAAACTGGCAGTGATTAGTACATCTAAACCTGCCACTAAATTGTTCTGGAAACCTACCCAGAGATTTAATTACTCGATCTGCACACTCCTTGTTGTACTTCTTCTCTTTCATTGGACACCTAATTGCAAAGTCAGTAACATAATCCCACCACAGCCATGGTTTTCCACTCTCATTTGCAACCTTAAACAAGCATATTTGACGAAGATTCTCAACCACGACATCTCTCCCATCATACCAGCGGCTAAAGCCCTGCTCTGGGTCAGGGGCGCAGTAACGCCCATGGTTAATGCACTGTGATCTGCATTGCTTGCTAAAAGTAAAAGCTTGAGGGCAGTACCATGTGATGTAATGTGGGGTGAACTGAGTATAACCCTTCTGTTATAGTATCTGGGCCACCCCTTTAAAGTTGCGGACAAATTCCATCTGACTATCACACTTGGGCCCACACTCATCATTGCTGCTTGTCCAGAACTCATACTGAACATGCTTATCAGGGTGGGGCGTTGATTCATGCCAATCCAAGTTGATATTGACCATTTCACCACTTGATATAGCTTTCTTGATGCTATCTCCTAAGGTTTTGCTGATGAGAGCCGAGGGGATAGAGATGCTCTGTAAATACTCTGCACTAGCATTCTCTTCATCAGGGGTGTCCATGGTAATTAAAGGTAAAGCCTCTATCCAGTTATCTGCAATGAGGATAGCAGCTGCTCCTGCTTCCTGTGCATACCCTGCCTTCAACGCCAAAAAACAGTCTGCCAACATAACAAGTCATAGATCAAAAGACGTGTTACATGTGTTTACCATGGTCAACTCAATGGATTCATATCGATGTGAATCAAGAAACTAAATTGCAATCTCAGACAATGAACATCCTGTCTAAAACCACGTCTAAAGAATTGAGACAGGCCTCAGCAGAACAAAGCATCTGAACAAACCCATGACTTCTGAAATTGAAATAAAAACAATGATGCAAGTTTAATTCCTTGCAATGAAGTCACATAAGGAATGAAAAAGGAATGCTGTTTGAAGTATAAAGATGGATGTCAATGAAACTTCTAGGAAATGATGCCATTAAACCAGATTCGCCAGAAAAAGAAATAAGCATCCGCAATTAATTTTGTACCACTGAGCAAACTTAGACATTCCAAACGTCACTAAGCTATACATGGCCAAAGTAGTGTCTCACAGATTGCATCAAGTTCATAATCAACACAAAATTGTTCTAGAAAAACTTCACCATTGAAGATATTATACTGAAGACACTGTCATTCTCAAAACTCAAAAGGAATTTAAACACCAACTCGTTGGCTCTCTCTGTAAAACAACCATACGAATGGACATTGCAGTATTGTTGCACCACACCAATTTTATAAAGGTATGATAAGCTGTTCAACCAAAAAGAAACTGCTTTTCTGGTTTTTGAACCACAAAGATAAAGGTACTTTTTTTAGGGTATAAAAAAAAAAAAAGAGCACATCGTCCTTTGTGGCAGACTGAAACTTGAGGTATATCAAGTGCGGAGGAATAGAAACTGATAAACTAATCAAGAGTCCCACTGGATGTGCCTCCGCTGCACCCCACCCAAACCAAAAAATAAAAGGGTACCTTGTACCATTCACAGTTTCACACACAACATCCAATTTTCCACCGTTCAATGAGGAAACTCGAACTCAGGCCTGGCTTGTGAAAGCACATGACCAATGTCAAGCCAGCCAAGAACTGGTTGGCAAAATGAACGTGGGAACTGGGAACTGCCCCTTTATAGAGGTATCACGTGACGATCCATCACGAGAAACTTCAATTTTCTTTCCTTTTCTTTTGTTTTTAGTTTCACAGAACAATTATAAAAGTGGTTTCACCTTTCAGTTATGCATCTATTAATTTGGTAGACGGACCCCACATGAACTAGATCATGCCCCAGAATCTCACCAAGCAGATGATCCAAGCCCATCAGATGAAAAAGGAATACTACAACCAATGCTCCACACTTATTAGGGACCCAACTAGATGATTCAGATCATCTTATAGCAGAGCTGTTTGGGGTATCTTCGATCCACTAAAGGGCCCACTAAATGTAAAACTTTAACCACCACACAGTGCCCCCTACATGTATGGAATTATCTGTGTATTTGGCTGAAGTAAAGCTTCAACACTTAGACACACATTTGTGCAACAGTCGATTCTATGGTGTGATTCTTTTTCTGCAGTATTGGAAAAGGAATCCTCCTGCCCACCTCCCAAACCTAACCACCATCCCCGTTGCACAATCATGTCCTAGTCTCTTAATTTTCCACCACAATTAAAGAAATAAAATCCCATTTGGCAAATACCTCACTAGAACGCCAGACAGCCGATTTCCATGCATAAACCAGTCTGACCTAATTCAGTAATTTGTCAGCCACACTACAGCAATCAACAAACAGCCACACACAACATTATTAGTTATAACACTTAATTTTAATCTCCCACCAACACAGCACCACATCAAAAACACCACTACACCTCCCAAAAGATAAAGCAAATAGAATGAAGGGGCCACAAAACTAATTAACAGCAAACAAATCCAAGCAAAAGCAATTACAACCAGGTCAAGTAATAAAAAAAAAAAAGATCAACCTCGAATAAGTAGAAGAACATAGACACATGCAATACATATGGCTTGTTTGTTTGGATTAATATACATAAGAATTCAATACATATCAGTTTTTTTAAGTGGCTAAGAATGAAGGCCAAAGGCTAGGTATTCATTTCCCACCTTCCTTATTCTATTTTCATAAGAGAAAAGGTTATTTAATGCTCATTTTTGAAAATTCATCTGATCTTAATTTTTAAGAGCTTAAAAAAAAAAATCCAATGTAATGAATTCCATGTATTTCAATGCGCATTGATGTATGCTCCATCAAATTATTCACCTCAGTCATGAAAACGAAGAAAATCAAGGAATCTAACAGAAAACGAATGGGGTGAAAGAAAAAGGAAACACCTCCTCTATCAGCAAGCAGAAACATAGGCATCCCTACGGGCTTAGATTTGAAAGAGATAACGACCTCACTAAATACCTTGCATGCCTTCTGATTTGCTTTGGGATAGACGACCGTACCGAGCATCTTCCCGCTATACTGAGGTACACCAAAGGTACCGATAACAGATTCATAAACAGCTTTCAGGGAATCAGGACTCGTCACATGCAAGCTGTTCTTCTCCACCACAAATCTACCATAGCAAGAGCCCCATAGAAAAAGAAAACAGATGAAAAACCCTAGTTTTTCCCTCATTCTCGTGGCAGGCACTGAAAACCTAGTTTTTGTTTTGAAAAACCCAACAATCAAACCAAACCCAGATCCAAAAACCTAACCTTCCTTCAAAACCGCAATAATTAAAGAAAACCCAGATCGAAAAACCTGATCTTTCCTTCAAAAAATCGATAAAGAAAGAAAACCCAGACAAATTCCCTCAAAATCCGTGTAATCAAAGTAAAATCAGATTGAAAAAAAACCGATTTTTTGCTCAATCAAGCGATACTCTTTTAAGACCCAGAAAGGATATCCGATCTTTCTATCCAAAAATCATGATAAATTAAAACCCAGATCGGAAAAAACTCAATTTTTTCATATTCGAAAAGATGATGAAGACGGAAGATCGATCAAAATGACCCTATTTTCTTCCTCTGTTTGAGCTGATGGGAACAAATCTATCTAAATAAAGAGAATAAAAAGGGTAAGAAACCTGTTTCCCTCGAGCAAGAAAGTTTTTTTTTTTTTTTTTTTTGGACTTTGTCCTGTATCTGGAATCGCCTCGAACTTTTAAGAGTTTTTTTACAAAGGCTTGGAATTATTATACCTTGGGATTGTCTACAAAGACTTGGAATTATTATACCTTGGGATTGTCTACGAAGACTTGAAATTTGTCTACAAAGAATCGAAATTTGTCTACAAAGAAAAAGAAAGAGACTTGTTTGTATGGACGTGTTGCGAAAGTTTCCTCTCCGGCCTCCCGGGTCGGACGAGATCTTCGCGAGCGAGGGAAAACACCGCATTTTTCAAGAGTTTCAGAGTTTCCGTCGTGGTGGTGGTGGTGGTGGTGGTCTGCTAACTCCTCCGTCCGACTCCTCAGCTACATCCGACGAAAACTTTCCCCCGGAAACCATGAGCTGAAAGAAGTGGGACATCACAGTGGGCTCACCCAATCTAATTCAGGTTCTCCGCCGTTAGAAGCAGCGGATAAACTGCAATTGCTGGTTTCGGCATCTGACCCCACCCTTATAAACACCTTTATTTAACACTCCCCCGGCCTCTCAAAACCCATTTCACCCAAAACACACAATTAATTCGTCGTCGAGCCCTAGAGAGAGCTACAGGAGACAAGATCAAAACCTTGCATGATGTCGTGTAAATAATGCAAAAACTGCTGAAGAAGCTGATAGAAATGCAAGATAATGGATCTTCTGTCCTTTTAAAAAGTCCCCAAAGCAATTAAAAGCCTTTTAGTTCTTTAAGAAGATTTATTAGTCACTACATTATGATGGGCTTTCCATCCTCTCAATTAGAAGTCTTTTTTTTTCCTATTGAAAGATAATTAATTCATGTCTTTGGTGAGAAAATGGGTTATTAAAGGCATAGGAATAGGGGTATTCACGAGCCGAATTGGGCCGGGCTAAGGAATATCCACGCTCGGCCCGATTTTGAAGCTATAGGCTCAATCCCAGCCTAGACATGAATTGCCCATAAGTAGCTCAGCCCACTTGAAAAATTGTAAGCCCCGTGCTAGCCCAAATTAGATGTATAATTTAAGAAAAAAGTGTTTGATTACACTGCCTTAAGTGTACTTCAACTGGTTTGGTCATTGTGCGTGTGTGGGTATCGGTGTCCAAATCCCACTTCTATATTTACCTATTATTATTTTGACAATCGAGCTGGGCCAGGCTATGGGCTCTTTACAACTGAACCCAAGCCCAACCCATCTATTCGATGATCCCAAATAAAATATCTAATCCTGGCCCGAATTTTAATCTAGCATGGGCCTGGTTCAGCTCAGTTCACGAGCACCCTACCTAGGGGGCTATTTGGGGTGTTAAATCCCAATTAGGAAAGGAGTTTGCAAAGTCGGGGCCTATAAGGGGCGGTATATCTGTTCCCCTTAATTTCCATGCTTTCCAAATCTTGGGGGTCCGGTGTTCGGATGCATCTTTACCGTTGCTTGTATCGGTTGTAAACCTACAATTGTAGATTTACCACGAATACAACCAGCGGTAAAACCGCTAATCCAAATCTTTTAGGTTTCGGTTGGGTGCATAGGAATGGTCCTCGGGCAGTTCCTTAGAGACCTAGTGTGGATAATTTGATTTGAATTGGAATGAAAAGATCCAAGAGAACGGTCCTCCAATGTCAAGCATGATTATTTGTTAAGTGCACTGACCACCAAAAGCCGGAGTGTATTTAAAGGTGAAGAGTTACGATCACTCTCTTTTTTTAGCACCAGGAGACATTTCTAAGGGTCTCTGCCATTACATTGAAAATAACATGCTTATACCTAGTCCCACAAAAATTATCATTTTCCTCCCTCTGCTTTTTC
The DNA here is from genome assembly GCA_029852735.1 of Persea americana. Lineage (NCBI taxonomy): Eukaryota > Viridiplantae > Streptophyta > Magnoliopsida > Laurales > Lauraceae > Persea > Persea americana. The sequence goes on from CM056809.1 coordinate 11,387,892, forward strand.
GGTGGTAGGGTTACTTTATTAAATTCAAACCACCCAAGATAATGATTTAATGGCACTCCAAAATTAGCATTGAGCCAAATTTCACTCCACTGTTTGAAGCCTTACATGATTCATTATTAGTTATTCGCTTTACCCTTTTCATATTTAATCACATGTCTTATATATAATCAATTTAGTGGTGGGACTCAAACATGAACCACAGTTAACAAGGCAATGCGAACCACTATAGATGAATGAAGAGGGGACAGGAAAATTATCAAATGAGATCTAAGGAGTAAAATTTCCACCAACCATACATAACATGGGATTGGGCCTCGACAAAGGCCAGACCCGGGGACCCGAACCAATTCTGTTAAAAATCGTGGATATGCAATTGGTATTGAAAAACCCCAAATTTCTAGATTTCTGCCGTCCCAAGCAGCGGAAAAGCCAAAAATTGCTGGATTTCCGCCGTCCCAAGCAGCAGAAAAACTGCAATTGCAGAATTTCATACAAGGCTAGTGGAGGGTTCAATTTTCCATATTCCTTTCATAATTTTCTGGCTTGTAGATGTAAAAACATAACAAATTCCAGCAATTTTCAAGGACAACCCTACCCGCCTCGAGTATTAGACTACACAGCTAGTGGGGCTGACCTGGCCCACTCTAAGATCAATTTAAACCCCTTGCACTCACTAGTCACTACACCCCACCCCATAAGTTATCACTCGTCCAAATTTGAATATCATCTTAAAGTTACAGGGGTGTAGATTGATAATGCATATTCGACACCCCTATAATTTTATCTTGACAATTTTGATACCCTATTCAATATTGTTGCAGACCATCATCTCCTTCCAATTAGGTGCAAACCAGCTGACACTCCTAATAATAATTGCAATGACAGTCTTGAAGCATTGTCATATTTATGGAAAAGAAAACAGTATGTTTTGAAAAACTAGCAAATTATTTTATGAGCCTTATCCCATTGTGTGTGTGTGTGTGTGGGGGGGGGGGGGGCCTGTTTGGGAAATCCTATTGAAGGTCCTTTTGGCCCTGCGATATTTTGGTGGATGGCCCCTCCTTATAATATTAATAAATTAATGTAGTTTTTTATTCTAAAAAAAAAGTAACAGTCACAGCAGATTTTGGGGTAAAAATATTAGAATGATGGAAGAGAAGAAAGGAAAGGAAGGAGGAAAAAAATAATTCTAAAAAGGAAACAAAGTCATAGCAGATATTGGGGGAGAAAGATTAGAATGATGGAAGAAAAGAAAGGAAAGAGGAAAAATAATTCTAAAAAAGTTATGTTTTAATTGTGATTATCTATGTTAGAATAAATCCAATTGAAGGAAATTCTTTTGACGAGATAAAACTAGTGGGACCACCCTTTTGAATGGTCTAGATTTTAAATATAGGTCTTGCTCATAAATATATAATAGTGGGCATATTTGCTTGTTCCAAAATAATAATCAATAATTTCACTTTTGAGTGCTAATTGACAAGGGTTATTACATGAACTTCTAAGACACTGATTTTCCTAAATAATAGTAATGTAATTTCACTTTTGAGTGATATTTATTATGTATTTAATTATTAAATTTTGCAATTTCATAATGGATATTTTTTTACTTTGCATCACCCCCCCCCCCCCCCCCCCCCCCCCCCCCACACACTAACACATTATAATGGATTTTTTTTTTTTTTTTTTTAACTTTGCCACCCCACCCCAAAAAAAAAAAAAAAAAAAAAACCTTCCTGGTTCCGCCCCTGATCCCATCATTTTGGAGTTGTTTCTAGTAATAAATTCATGAGCAAGGGACGAAGGGCTCCACCATCTAACCCTAAAAAAAAAAAGAAAATAAAAGAAATGGAGAGGCCATGTTCACATGTTATAAAATGATGAGTGTGTGAGGGTTAACTGACCACAAATTGTGGAGCCGATCCGACCACCCGACACGGAAGGTATTGTATACACTTCAGGAGTCTACCACGGTGTGCTCCCTAATCATGCATTTGTCCCACATCGAGTGTGGACGCCTCCCACCCTTGCTATATTAGCCGTGGCGTAAGCAAAGTGTGTACCACCACCTTATGCCACGGCTAATATAGCAAGGGTGGGAGGCGTCCACACTCGATGTGGGACAAATGCATGATTAGGGAGCACACCGTGGTAGACTCCTGAAGTGTATACAATACCTCCTGTGTGGGTCCGCCCTCCAGGTGTGGGGACACCTCCTGGCATCCTCCTGCTGGGTTCAGGGTCCAGAGGTTCCAACGGCACTAAACTGTAGGCGGTGAAAACACGACACCCACTTAGATTAAGATGAACTTTGTAGATCAGGGTAGACTGAATGCCAAGAACCTGAAAAGGGAAGGAAAATGACTTGGGTCAGAGCCCCTGGCTGCCGTGAGCCGAAGGCACTCCGATGCCTGAGTTAGTTCTGAGAAAACTAAGCAGGAGGAAGAGAATGTCTATTGCGTACCTCCATGGGGCTGATCCCATGTGTATATGTAGATTCCTTGTTCATTTCCTTTGCTGAGTGGGGGTAGGTGGGGTAAGGTCCCATCAGGCCTTTCCCTGACACTCGGCGGTAGGTAAAAAGGGGACATCCCATCAGCAACTTCCATGCTTTCGGTCAGTTGATGTTAAGGGATGATAAAGCTAGCTTCTTATCATCATAAATGAGCGATCCTATCGTTATAAATGAGCTCCCCTATCACCATAAATGAGCACTCCTACCTGTCAGGGCGTGCCCGTACTTCTCGCAAGAGTATGATGGCCCGCTCTGCCCTCAGTACTTTTACCGGGACCAGGAATGGTCCGGCTGGGCTGGCATTTAGCTGGTACTTACACCGGGCTACCGAGCTAAGTAACGCTGAGCTGACACTCTTAACCGAGCCGCCAAGCTGCCAAGCGGGGGAACCTCGAGCTGACGCCCCTTGCCGAGCTGCTAGGCTATGGTTACCGAGACTGGGGTAAAAGGCCAGTGGTTACCTAGACTGGGGTAAAAGGCCAGTGCTTTACCGTGGTTCTTAATCTTGTCATTACGGTATTTTACCCACACAATGAGAATCAACTGAAAAGGAACTTGTAACGAATTTTGGATCGTGCTCATTAGCCATTGTCACCATCACAGGGATGAGTGGTCAAGTTGGCAACAATTGGACCTCAGGGTTTTAAGTCCAAGAGTTTCTATGATCCCATGAAAATAATTTTCAGCCTAATGGAAGACAAGATCTTTCCGCTCCCTTCATACAAGGTGGTGACTGTAAATCGTTGGTGGGATAAATTAGTTGGACATGGATGAATGGGCAATACAAGATGATGGGCGTTCTATCCTCGCATATCTTCTCCCAATCAATTAGAAGTTTTTTTTCTAGTTTTTCCTCTCGAAAGATAATTAATTTGTATTTTTGGTGAGAAAAATGGGTTAACAAAGGCATAGGGAATAGGGGTGTTCACAAGCCGGATTGGGTCGATCCGTAGCTCCCTTTTGTGCAAAACTTGAAATTGCTGGTTTTCCTCACCTCTCTCTTGGGGGAAAACCAGAAAGTTCAGGATTTCCGCCGTTTCCATCAGCAGAAACATGGATTTTTCCATGTTTTCAGCAAGGCAGCCTCTGCCCCCCTCCGTTTTCACCCCTTTTATGTCTTTTTTGTTTGGGTCGGGTCCCTAGGTTGTGGGTTGGGTCCACACTAATGAATGAGCATGCATGATTAATTACAGATAAATATAAATAATTTACAATTAGTGAGTGAAATGTGATCATAAGGGTGGGGTCCAATCGTGATCGGCTGAGTCATTTCATTCTAATAAATTGCTTGCATTCTAAACCATTTGATAGTTAGATCTAGTTTTAAATAATTAAAGCTTTTTTATAAGTAATTGTGCACAAGGTTTGAAGTCAGCAATGTAAAAATGATGCCCAAAATGTAATTTGAAACTTATATTTGATCTCTTACATATGATATTTGGATTAAAAAATTATGTAATATGCAATGTTTTTTTCCTTTCATTTTCCTTATTGTAGTTTTCTTGCATACGTAAGTTCATTAATTTGAATTGAATGGATGCATGTAAATAAATGTATATTCATATTTTATCAGCAATAGATTTATTTTCAGATACTTTTAGGATTATTTAAAAAAAAATACGACTCCCCCGAGTCTCCACATGGACTCTATTCGAGCCATTTCTTTTTCTTTTTTTTTTTGCATTGGACGAGTCAAGTTCAAGCCACGAGTTATCCAACCTCGGCTACATGTGGTAAACCATAGGTTTACAGGCAGCTCATGTTCCGTGCATCAGAACAAGTCCTAAAGGCACCTTTGCATTAGTAAGAGAGGATTCTCGGTAGCGTAGAAAAGCCTCTCAATTTCTCTCATTTGATATCACAGGGGAAGAGCAAAAAACAAAATGAACTGCTTTTCATTGGCTTTGTTTGTCTGTCCGTGTAGGGATGTGTTTAAAGGGGAAGAGTCAGGATCACCTTTTTTTTTCTGTTGTGGCACCAGGAGACATTTCGACGGGCCTCTGCGGTTACATTGAAAATAACATAGTTATACCAAGTCCCACAAAAATAACATTTTCCTCCATCTACTTTTTCAGTTGTAGGGTTACTTTATTTAATTCAAACCACCCAAGATAATGATTTTATGGCGCCCCAATATTAGAATTGAGCCAGATTTCATTCAACTATTTGAAGCCTTATATGATTAACTATTAGTTATTCGCTTTCCTCTTTTCATATTTAATCACATGTCTTTTATCTAACCAATTTAGTGGTGGGACTCGAACATGAACCACTGCAGACAAGGCAAAACGGACCACCGTGGATGAAGAGAGGACATAAAAAATTATCACATGAGATCCAAGGAGCAAAATATCCACCAACCATAAGGTGGGAATGGGCCCTGACAAAGGCCAGACCCGAGGACCCAAGCCAATACTGGCTAAAAATCATAGAGATGCAATTGGAGCGGAAAAACCGCAATTGCTGGATTTCCGCTATTGTCGAGAAGTTGCAATTGCTGGATTGCGGCTACGTGGAAAAACTGCAATAAAACTGCAATTGCAGTATTTCATACCAGCCTAGTGGGCGGTTTAGCTTTCCTTCCTCTCATAATTTTCTGGCTTGTAGATGTAAAAACATAATATTTTCCAGCAATTTTTAGAAACTACCCTACCCGCCTTGAGTATTAGACTGCACAGCCAGTGGGGCTGACCTGGCCCACTATATGATCAATATAAACCCCTTAATTACACTCTCTAGTCACCACCCCCTCCCCTTCAATTATAACTCATCCAAATTTAACTTTCATCTTATAGTTACATGCGCTTAGATTGATAATGCATATTTGACACCCCTCTACTTCCAGTCATCCAAATAGGCCTCTAGAGCTCATTTGGGTCTTACTAAACTGTGTGTCACAACTTGTTTGCACATAAATAAGAGAAGGAGAATGAGAGTTCTGAAAACTTGAGTTAGCTGAAGAGTTGAGTTGTTTTGGTCTTTGACAAGAACTATTACATGCAAATATAGCTACATGTAGTTAGATTTACAAGCAACCCAGGTTTTATGCATCATAACAAGTCCTGAAGGCACGTCTGCATTAGTAATAGAGGATTATCGATAGCGCAGAAAAGCCTTTCAGTTTATGTTGTTTGATATGATACGGGAAGATAAAAAAATGAACCACTTTTACTTGACTGTCTGTGTAGGAATGTGTTGAAAGGAGACGAGTTAGAATCACTTTTTTGCGGAACCAGGAGACATTACCAAGGTCTCTGTCGTTAGATTGAAAATAACATGCTTATACCTAGGCTCACAAAAATATCATTTCTCTGCCTCGGCTTTTTTAGTAGGATTACTTCATTAAAATCCAAATCACTCAGATAATGCTCTTATTGTACTCCAATATTAGCGTTGAGCCAAATTCCACTCTAATGTCTGAAGCCTTATAAGATTCAGTATTAGTCATTCACTTTCCTAGTTATCTAACAGCTAGTATTTGGACATCTTGAAGCTGGATACCGTTTCAGACATATGGTAGATACGTTAAAGCAATGTAAAAGCTTTTTACATGATAAGCTGCAAGCTATCAACAGTTCACATAGGTCATGTAATGCTATTTTCAAATACAGAACACGAACAATATATACACGTTTCAAGTTTCAACTCATATATTGGCACATCTACACTCTTCAATAAGTGGGATCTTTGGGTTAAAAAAAAATCATAATTAATGCAACATTTTTTGATTAGTTTTTAGATCCTGCCCACTTGGACTGGACTTTCAGATATCTGCATGCAGTAGCTCAGTTTCCAAGTAAATAAAGATTCATATGTTTCGATTTGAAAAAGTGTAACCTATTGGAGGAATTAGCCTTGGCCCTGGCCATGGATAGACAGGAATAATGCATCTGAATTCATGTAGCTGACCCAATATAGTTCATTGAGGCTTTGATAATGATGAAATAACTATAAGTGAGAGTTGCTTTGTTCTTTGCCACGACGAGTTACAGGTAAACAGAGTTATAGATAATTATATTTAAAGGTAAAAGGAGTGCCGGGCAACTGGGCACTGTGGATCCAGAAAGGCCTTGGGTATCTACCAAATGTTTCTTAGTGATTAAATCAAACAAATGAGGTATGCCACAGAAAAGTTCTTAAAAATTCTCAGCATATGCAATAAGATCATTTATGATCCCCATAAAATGACTCAAAATTTACTCTTAGTTTATTGAGTGGGCAAAGGAACGTGGCCAACATTATATCTTCTTTACAGTATCCAGTTATGATGCTTCCATAAGTACCTTCTGCACACATAGAAGCTGAAGAACATAGCTCTCAAGCATTACCCCGTAAGATTGGTTACGGGTACACAGTGCCTTCTTCTGGATGTTTATTCTTACAGATCCAGAGTTTTCTGTCCCTGCATCTACAGGAAAAAAAAAATCAGTGCTAATTTCTACTAAATTATCTGAAAAAGCTTATGTTAAATCCAATAAATTATGATCACTTTATCACTCTGAGAAACCTAAGAAAGAACATCAAACACAAGGAAATAAAAGCATACACAGAAGTTCCATTGGCAACAAATATACCTTTATCTGTGCTTCGATATTGAACCGTATTGCCAGATTCATTGTTACATCTGACAAAAGAGGCGAAGATCATCAACATAATAGTCTTTCAATCAAATAACATCAACATGTAGAAATTATTCAACCACAGAAGGGACTGAATTCATGGATAAAGGAAAAAAGCTCAAGGTAAAAGATAATTTTAGGGTAGTTTTACTTTTTATCATTGATACAGCTCTCAAGCTTCACGGCATTCTCCTTCCTAGCTGACGAAGGCTCATCTGCAGCTTCAGAAGAAATTCCTCCTTTTGGACTCTCAGTTCGTTCTGGTGTTCCATCTTTCATGTTTTCACTCTTGCTGCAGCTGTCCTTAAAATCTGCAACCACCACAGCTTTCTGATTTCCTAATGGAAAGACACTATTCTTGACTGATACTTCATTTTGTGGTTCCTTCATATCTTGCATGCAATCAGCTGACTGAGATCTTAATTCATCTCCATCTCCATTAACGCTGTGTTGCCCAGATAAACCAGGAATACCAATGTCTTTCTGAAGATCAGAAACACTAGATGAATATGGAGGTTTGGCTTCTGCTTCAGGAGTGGGTGGATCCGGCTCCCACAGCTTGGTGCTTGAGAAAATGTCAGAATCATAGGATACAGGATCCATTGGTGATTTTGCTACAGCCTTTTCAGAAAAAGGTCTTCCATAAGGTGCATGATCAAAAGGCTTTTTGGATTTGGATCTCTTATGAGATAATCCTGTGTCAGGAAATAACTCGGGAACAAGAAATGAATCAAAGGGAGGTTCAGAGCAAAACATATACTGCAAAGATGTATTATCAATACCACCACAAGTCCCATGCAAAGGGCTGAGCCTGAGATCCAAGTCCATGCTAACTGAAGTACGCTGTTCCTCAAATAACATACTCTCTGTTGGTTCTGAAACTCTCTGGACTTTAGAGAGCTCTTTCATGTAACTACTATTTCTGGATCTCAAAAAACTTGGCGTTCTCATGCAGTGTCCTGCCCCCTTCAGATTCTTTTCTTCACGAGGCCCATCCAGCTTTGCATGCAACATTTCCTTGGCGAAAAGATTCTGCACGTTGTCTCCTAAGCTCTTCCAATGCTCATTGCCATGACTTTTCTTGCTCAATTTGAGCTTCTTCATCAAGTTAGATGCTGAGTTCTTAATTTTCTTACCCCTCACTACAATCATAGTTCCCAACATGAACAGTTGAATGAATCTAAATATTACTTGAAAACAGAAGTGTATTTCATGTCAAAACAAAATTATCTTTAGAGACCTGCACTAGATGAGCATGACTCTTCGCTGTACAGAAAAGTTCGCCAAGCATAAACAGTAAGATCCATCAAGATAGATTAAATGCCAAATTTAGTAGACAGAAACAGTGAGAAGCCCTAATACAAAATCCCAAGATTTACCTTAACAAACTCACATCATCCCCTTCATCTTTTGTCGCCAGAGGAGACCAGAGAGGTTGATTGGAGATGCTTCTAAAATCACTACTACTACGAACTACAGGATACCTGTCCATCAGAAGGAATGAGTTCCCACAACAACCCTATCTCTTACTCAAATATGCCCACTAAACTTGAGATACCTTTCCTCTTGTAGGGTTAAGAAATCATATTCCTTTCCTGATGTAAAATGCTTGCAACATTGCCTAGGTGATTCTACTTGCCACATGTCAAAATAAAGCATACAGGTTAAAGGGAAAAAGACGATGCAAGTGTTTTACCCCCTTATCAGAAGGTGAAAAGCAGCATATGCACAAAGGATAGCCAAGAATTCCAAAGCTAAAAGCTCACAAGATAAAGACATGGTAAATAAAGGATAGTCTATTTATAAGTGTCAACTTAATTATAAGTCGGAAACCACATAACAGCAGATAATAAATGGCACAAAAGCAATGATCACTAATTACTAGCAGTTGATCTTCATTTCAACATCAATCATTGAAGGTTGTCACTGATAGCATGCATACATGGATGGTGATTTCTATTGTTTGTCCCTTAAAACAAACAGGAGATGTCAGATAAAGGCTATTTTGAAGAAATGAATGAACTTAGCAAAATATTTGACATGAGTGGAATTTGCAATAAATTGTTCTAGTGTTCATGTTACTTGTTAGGCAGCATATAAAAATTAATGCAACTTGTTTTTTTCGTAGTAATGTTGATATCTTAAACATTTTTAACTATTTACACACATCATTTATGATATATTAGTATATCAATGTCATAGCTTTCTTCATATAATGTATTCTTAGTCTTATTTGTTGTTGTACTTATGCTACTATGGATGAAAATGGATGGATTTCAAATAATAATAATCATAATTATTATTATTATTATTATTATTTAATTATTTTTAGCATTTTCATATTTATAAGAAAAATAAAAAAAATCCCAGGATTTGTGATAGGATTCGATTCATCTCCTTAAACAATTTGCAATTCAAGTTTCATGTCTTGAATCTGATCCAGAGTCAGTATTATGGTATTTGTGAGTTGAAGTGGACTCTTGAATCTTGATTATGAAGTTGAGCTCGAAAAGCAGTCTGGGTGTGATCAGTTTGTGGCTGGAACCTGGAACTGATCATTTTTCCACTGTAGATGCCTAGTACAGTCAGAAACAATGTGGCCGGTTCATTTGCAATAGTTACAACTTATAAAAGTTCTTTTTCTTGCGATTACGTGCCACATGCTCATATTCTTTACATGTGTAACGTTGAACTTTCTGTCCACAAGTTATGAGTGCCACATTATCGGAAGATGAGGAAAAATTGAAAGCCTTGGGTTCTTCATTAAAAGAATGTTGAGATTGGAGACGAATCTTCTGAGTACTTCTTGTACACTGCTATCCAAAGTCGAGGGATATCTCTCTATTCATCAATACAGAGTGAAGTGACTTAAACTCAGGGCTCGGATTCATTAAAAACTGACTGATGTGAGACTCCTCTTAGATCCAAATTACATGAGAAACGGAGTGTGAGGGTACAGTGTTAAGGATCATAGAATACTTTTCCTTCTATAACGTGGGAAAACCACTGAAACACTCCTGAATTGCCCTGTCCCCTTGACAATACTAGGCTAGTTCATTATCCAAATCAAATTTCCGAGCTTTATTTGTCTGATGATATAAATTATGTAAGTGGCCCAACATAACAGAGGCTTTAGAAAAAGATTGCAATGATAGAGCAATAGATAACTCAATTGAGTTCAGGATGCATGTAACTATCTTAGAATTATTCTGACTCCAAGTAGCTACCGATATCTCTTTAGTGGGCTTAGTAGCAGACCCATCTAGGTACCCAGCGAGTTCTTAGCCTTCAACAAAATGTTTGAGATGGAAAGATCAACTCATATAATCTTTTCCCATTTAGTTTGATAGGAATATCTCCTTTTTACATTATAAGTAAAAGGAACAAACAAAGTGCAGCAGAATAGTTTCCAGAAGATCCAAACTCAGATCTTAAAATAATGAGAATTGAGAAAATATGGACTGCACAACAAACTGTTTCAGTTCTGAAATGTGAAAGACTCCATAGAAAGCTCTTCAAGTTATAAATCAGACTTCCAGGTTAGGAAGTTTAGGTATCTGTACATCTTAGGATCAAATATGGGAAAGATCTAACCGTTGATTTGAAATATTAATGGTGATGATGAAAACAGTTATTAAAAACTGTCGACTAGAAAAAGATAGAAAATCACTGAGCTTGAGAAGCCAAAAAATTCCAGCAAAAAGGATGAATCTTGAAAATACCAAGCAAACCTTGCTGTGAAATCTAGTCTTGATTGGATCAGGAATGGTGGGGCCCACAGTAAAAATACACCTCGGTGACAATGCAGAATTGCCGACTGAGAATTTCCTCCATATAAGAGAATAAAAAAATCTCTACTTCTTCAGTACTCTTAAGTGCAATCAACTTCCAAACAGAATTTCGAAGAGATTCAGAAATCTGAAGAGATCCATAAATATCTATTTCATATGATGATCAGAGATGGATCAGCAGACAGCCAAAAAAAAACAAAAAGAAAAACCAAAAAAATTTGGAAGTTCGGATTTCTGAAGAGGCGGCGGGAACCAAAGATGATGATCTCTTCTTAGGTGATGCTCTGATCACATGGGACCACTTGATTTTATCTGTGGTCCTTATCTCTACAATTATATGTTAGCTAATGACAGAAAATCCCTTATAACCTAGTATAATCACATAAAGGTTAAAAAAGATAGAACCACCTTAATAACTTAAAAAACATCATTCACAAGAGCAAGCATAAATGCATGACAAAAATATGGGGCAGTGTACACGATCTAATAGAGAAAAAACATACCAAACTTAGCATACTGATTAGCAGATTCAGTACTATTTCAACAGAAGAGCCAAAAGAATATAACAGATCATTGGAAAGAAAGTACAATTGTACAAATATCTACTTCCTCACTATCTTTTGAAAGGGAACAACAATTGTGATGCATAATCACCTGATATATTTAATTCATCCCAATCTGGTTCCGCATCCCTACATAAACGCAAAGTTTAATCACAAAGCTGTGTAATTTATAATCTCTTCAGTGGTAGAACAAGAAACATTTCAAAAAACAACCTTTCCTTGAGTAAATAGGAATCTTGTAAACCATAGTCAGACATTTCATATTTTCGTGCTCCTAGAAAATAGTCAGAATCACTGCCCACTTGAAATGGTTGATTTCTCCAAGCTTTACCATCTTTCCTCTCATCGAATAAGTCATCATCTAGAAAGCTCAGCCTAGCTGGTAAACAGATTCTAAAGACTAATTAATGCAACTTCTACATGAACCAAAAAAACTGACTAAACAAAATGTTTATTACGTAACAAAAAAAAATTTTGCACTTAGACTAAATAAGTGCTGTAGTAAAAAGTTTCATTATGTACACTATTCGATAAAAAAAATTATCAATGCCAGTGTCTATGACTCTGAAGACATCAACGTGAATAAGGAAGCAAATATGAAGCAACCAATTAGAATCATTGGGGTAATATTCTCCTGTGGACGTTCCCGCATATGGCCACCTGACGTTGTCGTGTCACGGATGGAGCTGTGAAACTCAGGGGGTCCCACACTCCCACCTGATTGATGCCCCCTGCCTCTTTAATGTCCAGATTGGGACATCAGTCATCCCATAGGAGAGTATTTTGCAGAATCATTGCCACAAATCTCATTCTTGGTAATTTCTTGCCACAGGCAATTCCAGGGGAATGTTCAGACTGTTTGTTTTCCTGGGATATAATTTGAAAATATGCAAAAGAAAAAAGAATTAAGCCTATAAATGGAGAAATTTTGGTATAACATGGTAATCTTCTATAAAGTTGGTGACATTTTGGAAGTCTTTTAATATTAATAACTTGTATTGCAGAAAATGTTTCAAGAGTCGAATGAAACCTCTAACAAGAGGCATAGATTGTATTATTAAAGTCCTAAAATAAACAAGCACAATTAGGCCCTCATAGTCAAGTGAAGATACATAGGTTAAGGGGAAAAGAAGGAACAGCTCACAATAAATATAGTCAAAAAATTTTAAAAAAAAATCAAAAGATGATCCTATCAAGTAGATCCTTATCAATCAAACCCTCCCTCAAGCTGGAGGTATAGATGTCAAGCATGCCCTGCTTGTTTATGATACCCAGCAACTGATCTTGTGGAAGGGCCTTTTAAACATATCAATCAACTGATCTTTAGACTTCACAAAGGGGGCGCAAATAACTCTAGATGTAACGTTGACATAGATGAATGACAATCAACTTCATTCTGCTTCATATGCTCGTGAAACGCTTGATTTGATGAAATATAAATAACTGCTTGGTTACCACTATGCATAGGAATATGATACTAAACCAAAATCCCTAATTCATCCATCAGTAGTTTCAACCACACAACTTCATATGTACTTAAATCCATATCTCTATGTTCAAATTCTGCACTTGGACATGCTACAACAAATTACTTTGACTTCCATGTAACTACATTACCCCCAACAGAAGTACAGTAGCCTGATGCAGACCACAAATCATTAGGAGACCCAAACATTAACATCTGAGTGACACAAAAAATATACATGACCAAGGCACCTGCCTATAAAGAACACCCTTCAATGCAAACCCTCAATATACCATAGAATACTTGTACATCCTCCTTACCCAACCATAAACATCTGAATAACACAGAAAATCTAACTAACCAAGGTACCTATAAAGAACACCCTTCAATGCAAACCCTCAATATACCATAGAATACTTGTACATCCTCCCAAAATGAATGGTCCAAGGTGATGCTTAAACTGGCTAACTACACTAACTGCATGTGACAAATCTAGACGAGTACTAGTCATAAAAGTTTTCCCACAAACCTCCAATACATTTGTGGATATTCCAAGGGTTCCCACTATCTAAGTGCAATTTGTGATTCACCCTCTATGGCTGTATTGTATCAATTAGTACTGCCCCTAAGTCCTAAGTTGCCTGTAGTATGAAGCAGATCAAGGGCACACTAATGCTGTGATATGAAAAAACCATGTAGAATGCGAGAATCCTATAGGCCTATAGAGTACTTCAAGAAACCTAACTCTTTAATATCAAACTCTCGACCTAGATATCCTTTAAAGTCCACGATATCATCTCCTGTCAACATGATATCTCCACATATACAATAAGGATAATGGTACCTTAGTTTGTTGCTTAACAAACAATGGTCTAGACTGCACCTCACCAATCCAATGTGAAGAAAGACTCCAATAAACCTCTCATGTAAATCAAAATAAAGGTTGGGAACAAGCAGGTCTCTAGGCTGAATCAATCAATCAACCACCCGGCAATAGACAATATTCAGATTATCATAACACTGACATTCTGCATAATCCAATAATGTGGGCCAGATTTGTTACCATTCCCTGATTACTGTCAATAAAATTCTGCAGTGGTATGATGTGTTGATCTAAATATTGATATCGCAATATTAACCTGGTAAAATTTCAGAAAACACTGTACACCATCCAAGATGTAATGATGTCTGACTACACAGCACAAAAAGATGGCTGCCCTTCGATCCTTTCCAACGGGATGGGTCTTACACCCAGTTTCACAAAGGAATGAGAGAAAGGGATTCGACAAAGAAACGGCCGACTTTATTCAATTTACTCCAGAAAGTGCCATGGCCGAATGGTCTCCATGGGTTTTTATTATGCACTTAATGCCATAAAGACCTAATTCTAATCCTATCCATCTAAAATTAGAAAGCTAATCTCAGCCATCCTCTCTCCTAAATGGATACTAAATGACTTGATGGCTAAGACTCTTTAAATTAAATAAACTAACGCCAACACATTCATGGTTGAGTGGTGTTGGCAACTTAGTCACACACAAATACCCAGAGATCGATCCTTGGGTCCTAAAGTGAAAGTATCACTCCTAGACCAGTGGCCCAGCATAGTTTAAAAAAAAGGGATAAAAGGTAAGAAATATTCAAAAGTCTGAAAATAGTAACTGAAATCTGCATCTCTCCCAACTTTTAGGAAACTGATGAGAGGAGGAAACCTGAGCAATAATGGCTTGTGCAAGTTTTCTATTGGATTCTTCACAGATCCCATGCAGACCCCACCCATGTTATCATCAGACCAGTCAGAGCCTTAGCACCCAAACATGGTTCACTTGCCCTTTGCAGAACCTGTATGCCTGGGCTGGTTGGCACAGTTGGAGTAGCCTTGGCCGCTGTTTTCCCAGGCTAGTTGGCCCAGCCATTCCAGCCCGGGCTGCTGTTCACCTGGGCTGGCTGCTCTAGCAACCAGGGTGAATTGGTTCAGGTAGCCAGCCAAGGCAATCTGCTGAAAGAGTAGATAGAACACACACACAAAGAGAGGGAGGGAGGGAGGGAAAGATGCTTATGCTCATGTGTCAAAGGGGAGATTTATCCATTCTGGTACCGTATCATAATAAAGGGTTTAAAGAGCCGAATGAGGCCTCTAACAAGAGGAACAAGTTTATTATTGAAGCCCCAAAATAAACAATTACAAATAGGAGTGTAATTAAGTGAAATACAACATGAGTAAAGGCAAAAAAAGGAAAGTACATAGTAAATAAAGGGAAATTAAATAAAATGATGATCCTACTAAGTAAAAAAGTTTCCTTGTCCTTAAACAATTAGAACCGTTCTGGATCAAAATAAAGCTACAGCTATAAAGAAAATTATCAGTGTTATTTGCGACTTCTTGCCTCATTCATCATACAGTAGCGGGTGGGGACTATCAAAATAACTGTTCCATAAATGGTTAAATACAAATAAGCATGTTGATATCACTTGCCATGCCAAATCTCTTCATTCTTTATTAACATGGTATCAAACCCTAACAGTCACCATCATATTGAAGTCATAGTCTTGACATGCAATCCCAGATTTTCTTTATCGAAGGTAGAAGAAAATTACTCCAATCTAACAGTAAATTATCACCCCAACATGAGTATTTTTGAGTGTTTTGATTTAACAATCTTCATTTACAGGTGGTTCCTAATACAGGAAATCTCACCCATTTAACAATATTTTCACTTGCATATAATTCACATTTGCTTTTATTAGTAAATGGTTGATTGAAAATAAAATAAAAAAACAAGAAACTACCATTCCATTTTTCTTCATTTCTGTCCATATTTCTCCAGAAATCTGTTTCTTCACCAAGAAAGTTGTCCATAGTACAATTAAATGCACTCAGTGGCACACATCGTTCAAGAGTGGGCTGCGTGCTTCTTGAATTGCCTATAATATCCTGATCCGGCATGACCCTCAAGTTAATAGGAACGCTTGGTGGACTGTGAAACTGTTCAATATCATCTATATTCCCATTCTGCAGAGAGAAAATACTTTCATTTCGTATAAATGATCAACACCATGAAGGTGAGAAAACAAAGACACAATCATGATGAGTTAGTATAAATATAATTTATTTACCCAGTTCCATTACTCTGAGCCACAAGAAAAAGAGAACTTTACTCAATGAAAATAAAGAAAAAAGACATTGCTTATGTTTTTGTAAATCAATTGGAGTTGAGAATCCAACTAACCAGAGGCAATGACTACTTTAGAAGCCTTGATGTTATATTTGGCATCCTTTTGAGGGATCGTCAATAGTGGAAAGTGAGTTGTCTAATGCAAAGGGTGCAGGCCCTTGGAAATCCCAATTCTAAGTAAATGAGATTGAATCCTTCTTCACAAAATAAGGTTGAATTTCAATATGTTGTTCGTTGATTAATGATGTGGCAGATAGGTTGGCTAAGAATGGAGTGTTCGGTGATGATTCTCTTATTGATCTTATTTTGTAGTTTTTTTTTTTTTTTTTAATGTTTGTCATGTTCGTTGTGATTGAGGTGCCTAGTGCTCTTACACCCATGCCTTCATTTCTATTTTTTGTATCCTCTCTTGTAGTGTGTGTACTATTTTTCTTGGAATAATTTTTTTATTACCTATCAAAAGTCAAAACAAACAAATAAAGAAAGAAAATGACAGTAAATGCAAATGGCATTGACATTTTTACTTAAAGTTGAATATATTCACAGCCAAATGCCAACCAGTGTTCAGAAATTCAGTTCAGACTCTGTGTCGGTTTCGAGGCCAAACTGAATAATTTTGGCCGATTTGGAATTTCAGGGAAATATTTCGGAAAACTACAATATAATAGTAATAATTAAAATAGTGAAGTTTGGCGGGCTCTATTTCCTAGTAGGGGTGAAGTCTGATTAAGATGCTATTTAATGTTACAGTAAAATTTTTCTAGGGCCCACATATGAGTAGGCTTATTTTAAATGTCTAAAATAGTTTTAATATATGAGCCCCACAGGCCATGAGTGCAGCCCAGAATAATACTAGAAACCAATTATGTTGGGCTGACCTCTGATGTCTGGAATGCTGATCTTTTTTTCGAAAAAAAAGGATATAAGAATACATGAATACTTTGTGCATGCAGCATGATCAACATATTATGTTGGACACCATAACATGCATACACCATTAGTAGACTCTCATATTTCATTCGAAAAATGATTTTTCTAAGGCCCTCTTATCCCTTATATCTTATGCCTGAATTTTTCTGTTAAATTATTATATTTCTGGATTAAATGGTTAGATGGCTACACTGACCATTCTTCTGATCTATTTTCTGGATTAGTAATGTTACTGACGTAGGAGCCCATGTCCCAGCCCAAAAGCTTAAGCTAATAGGTGGAAGGCCCAAAAAAATATATGATAGGCCCAAACAGGTATATGAAGCCCTATCAAACCCGTTACTTGAGCGATGTGGGATGTGGGACTTTCCCAACAACTGATTCAGTGATTTGTAATATGTAAAAGAATATACCATACTCATGCATACATTTCCAGCAAAAACAAAAAAAAGCTCATGTGTATATAACTGCTGCTGGTTGTTTCTCTTAGCCCTCACAATCCTCTTTTGTCAAAATTCTATGGTCTGTACAAGTTTCTAAGTTCTAACAGATTTTGCTTTATACCATGGAGTGTATATACCAAGACTGTCACAGAATGCAAACCCCTCTTGCATCAGAATGCCATTGGTTATCCAAGTAAAACGGTTAACAAGCAAAGGATATGGACAGCATGAGGAGAAAGTGATCATCAAAGATATTACAAATTGTATGATAGAAAAGAATTGTGCTAAAACGCTAAAGACACAAGTGCAGGGCAAAGTAGCAAACAGCATATAGAAATAGATGTACATCCATATCCCATGAAACAACAGGCCAACAATGTCCAAATATTTTCTAAAAAGTACTGAGTTTCGTTCTTTTTCTTTTCAAAAAATGCATTGACTATTCATTCTATGATTAGTTCTCATTCTTCATTGAGTGCATAGTTGTCCATCAAAGAACAGTATCTATAAATAATTGCATAGAGACTAGGTAATTGTGCAGTCCTTACCAGTTTTATCTCAAAGTCATCTGTGACTTTTGTTGTGTTCTTGGAAGAGTGAACCCTCCTTGAAGCACCCGGAGGTTCATAGCATCCATTGAAGGAAACTCTACTATAAATGATGCAAGATAAAGAAGCATTGTTAGATCCAACTCATTACATAGCTTTCATTTTCTCAATAGTTCATGAAGCATTTTTTATATTACAGTGATGCCAGAAACTTGGCCACATTACAACTAACTAGCACAGGTAACTCTCAGGAGATTTTTCAAATTCTCATGGCTTCTAAAGATATTTCCAGGAAAAAGACTAATCAAGTGAAAATTCAAATAATCAGAAATAAACCTCATAGGGACAATAAGAAAGGTACATATATACCACTAGGAAGGAAAGTTCCAATGGTTCCAGAGGGAAGTAATTTTGATGGGAAATATGGGGAAAGTATCGTGATATAAAGCAGTTGAAAGCATAGAAATTTTTTCCTCATGTTTCAAAAATCTCACGAAAATATTATGGCTTATTCAAAATATTGGATATCTGTAACAATGCCACTATGAAATGGTCTTCACAGTGTCTGGATATCAAATATCAATCCAGCCTAAGCATGATTGGTTCTGTTAGTCCTTTAACCATTTCTTGTTCACATTATGAATGGTGCTTGATGCTTTGAATCTTGATGGCTTGAAAATTTTGTTAACTTTCTTAAAATTCATAGTTATTGTAGAGCTCCATTCCCCATTCTTCTCTTTTAAATATTGATCATGTTATAATCCCACAAGAGACCATGAAAAACATTGCCCACTCACAAAAGAGTTAAGCACCACAAAGTTTTCAAACATCATTATGAAATATTAGGATTTAATTTATCTGAACCTAACCAGCTGAATCAAATCTTATGAAACAATTTAAATCAGATTCTTGAATCCATTTTTTTTAAGTTGAATTCTGGGCATGATAAATCTGGTAATGAAAAGACAATAGAGTATGTAAAGATAAAAGTAAAAAATGAAGAAGTTTCTTTATTTTTTTTTTCTTTTGGGGTGTGGGTGTGGGTGTGGGTGTGGGTGTGGGTTAAGAGAAAGGGTTCTTATATCGTGTCACATGAAATGCCATTACATTAATGTTATGAGAAATGGCAGTTGTGACGTGTACCATAGTGGTGGATGTGAAGTATTCTTTTATTTTCCTCCTGCTTTGTACCATACTATGCACATCTTTTGTGATTGTATTTTATTCCAACCTATATAGAAGATTGTAGCAGACAAATTCCTGGGATTGTAGCCACAGTTGTAATAGGCAGAGTTGCCTCGGACTTTGCAACGGCCAACACAGGCCAATATATTTTATTGCCACCTATATAGAAGATTGTAGCAGACAAATTCATGGAATTGTAACCATGGTTTTAATAGGCTGAGTTGACTTGGACTTGGCAACGGCCAACGCAAGTCAATGAATTTTATTCCTACCTCTATAGAAGATTGTAGCAGACAATATCATGAGATTGTAACCATGGTTTTAATAGGCCAAGTTGTGATGAAGATCTACAACTCCAACGGTGAGATCGAGTCTTCTGACTCAAACCCTAAGATCAATTTAGGGAATTCCCAAACTCACGAGAGCAACTTCTTGAATAATATTAGAATATAGAGCTCCTTTATATATAGAGTAGCATTAATCCTAAATAAGCAATAAAGGAAATCTTCCTAAACAATTAAGCAGCTTCTAATCTTAGAAATAATTAAATAAAGTAAACTACTAATCTAGAAAATATGTGGACTATGTGGTCCCATCAGACGGGTCCGTCAATGCTTCCGAGTCTTGTTCTTGGATTGTGAACGGGCTGCATCAAGTTGACTCGGACTTGGCAATGGCCAACGCATCAAAACCCACCCAACTGACCCACCATAATTCAAAGTCCTATGGTTTTTTGTCCCAAGCCACTTTATTTTCCAATTTTCTGTTTCAAGATGCTTTGGGAAGCTCTTAGAGGCATTTTGTATTAAGATCAAAGACACATTTTTTAGATGATCTAAGCATTCAAAGATTCGAGCTACTATTCAGTTGACTCAGTAAAACATAAATGTGGATTTCACAGGCTCCTTTCTGCTACTTAAAATCATTACCAGTAAGTAAAACATAAAAAGTCCTATAATTCAAGATTCAAAGAAAATAATTTTCTATTTCTTATATTTTTTCTATATTTCATTTTTATAAAAGTAATTGGGCTCCAGAGGAGATTCAGTCCCACTTGGCCGAGTGATAAGGAAAGGAAAAGCGTTGAGAAGAGGAAAACAGCGAAGAAGATGAGGGAAAGGGTTTGTATATCTTGTTACATGATGCCCTGTTACTCTTCATCACTTAACATAAGTTATAAGATAAAATATGAAAAAATTACATTGAAAAAACAAGCTTCTACAAATTTCAATAAGCCCCCAATAGAAAAAATCTAGCTACATTTTCAACTAACAATTGCCCCTCCATCCCTCCCTCTCTCTCAGTTTCTAATGGCATTTTAAGCCAAAAGATAAAAGTACAGGAGGCACTTAGAAAGGGCTCAACTTATCGTGGTTTTAGACACAAGTTAACTGTTAGAAGTTAGAACAATGAAAGGTAAAGTATCATGGTTAGCTTACAATGTATCATCCAAAAAAGAAAGAAAGAAAGATGGTTAGCTTCCATTGCCATGCACAAAGTATAATGTGATGAGGTAAAAGAAAGAAGATTTGATCATTATAGTGTTTTATAGACGTGACAAGAATTCTCTTCAGTACAGGCAATCAATCCACTCATTGTAATCTGATTTTTAGGAGACAGAAAACTAATTTATTTTGTCAAAACTGTTGTTCAAATTTAAAAAGCTTGCAACAAAATTAACCATGGAAATTACCTATCTGATAGTCTTGGTGAGTGAACTGGTGTTTCCATCCCCATTAAACCTAGACCTAACAAGCAATGCAAGATGCAAACACAATAACAAATGACAAATTACTGAAGATCCCGCAATAATACTATATGAAATAGCGATGTCATGCATCCTACATACCTTTCACCAATTTTTAGACCGAAAACATATGTTCACAGCTTACCAAAATAAAGTAGTAGCAACTTGAAAAAATTAACATTATTATGTATGAATTTAATGTGATTTTTTTTAATGGTTACTTTCATTAAAACAAAAACGGACAGTACAAGAGATGAGTACATATGAATGTAATGTGAATGACTACTATATATGCTGTTGCAGAGCATCCCAGGACGTATTTGTAAAACAACGGCGGGCTTTAGCTGATCCTTATATACATACTCCCATCTCCTTCTCCATTTCTTTTTCCTATTCCATGGATGATGAAGGGGTAGAAAGCAGGTAGTTGTATGATGGGGTGGATTTGATGAAAATCTTGCAATCAACATACGTAAAAATAATCAAATCCCATCTCCTTCTCTTTCATTTTTCTACATTTCTCTCACGGATGATAAGGGGTAGAATTTAGGTAGTTTGATGTTTAGGATGGATTTAAAGTTAGGGGATCAACTTGGGTAAAAATAATCAAACTACAGAGTTTCACTGTTGTTGAGTTTTGACCATTAAAAAAAAAAAAAAAAAAAAACCTGAGCTCTGGTAGAAATAAGGGAATGAGTGAGGCCAATTACGAATGAAGATGATAACTAAGGTGAGATCAATCTGTGGGGCGAATTTATTGTAAAATGATGGCTAGATTTGAAGTGTAGAACAGTTGGTTTTGCAAATGTGAAACCTTATTTGAATGAGAAGTTATGGATTGGTGAATATGATTAGTCCAAGGTGAAGAATGTAATAAAGAATATTTCAGAGAAAATGAATTTGGAAAGGATGAGTTCATTTCAGATTAAGATAAAATTAGATTTGGGTTAATATTAGGCTAGTGTTATCCTGTGACTAGGTTTCTTATCTCTATGAGATTAGGTTTCCTAGTAGGGATATGATTAGGTTTCCTAGTTTAAGTCAATTTCGTTGATTGTATTCTTATAAAAGTCAATAGCTATTCTTAATACAACTGCCACACATAATTGCTCAAAATTAGTCGCTCAATTTTCACATGGTGTGAGAGTCACGGCCAGTAGCGATCCTCCGATCAGGCTGATCATGGTCCTGTCTTCTTCCACCTACAATCATCTTTTGGTGCGGCCGTCTTCCGCCTCTGATCTACTTGTGTGGTTTATCATCAAGGTCGTGATTGTGCTTTCAACAACTCCTTTCTTGGTTCAAATGCTGCCTCGAATGAACACATGGCTTCACTCGACTTCATACTATGCATCAGACCATCTGCGATCGACCATGGTGCACTTCTTTTTTGCAACAAAAAGAAACTGTTAGATGGTTCGCTGCTCTCGATAATCCAGCCACGCTCTCCTTTTACAGAAGGAAGAAAGAAGACATGTCACAAATCCATGGGAGCTGAAACGTGTCGGCATCAGCACATTAGCCTTCAACAAGTCTTCATGCAGTTTCTTGAACAGAATGGGAGAACCTAAAGAGGGGTATTTTTGCCATTATATGGATCTTTTACTTTTGAGCAAAAACACCATCTCTTATGTCACTTTCAGCCCTATCAAAGCCACAGCAAAAGCTATTATTTCTTTTCTTTTTTAACTAGTAGATATTTCTTTTGTCCATTTCCCAATGGATAATAGCCTAGGAAGGTTTGGATATTATCTAAGAGAAGAGAGAATTTCAGCGACTAGGCAGTCACTGACATTTGTGTCATTGGAGAGCTCTTAGGTATGTTGTGCAAGCCAGCCCAGCAGGTCGAGTGGACCAGTTTTTTAACACGTATAATTAAAAAGTCCAATCACTCTCTCAAGCTTTTCACACACTCTGAAGTCCATTCACTCTTTTGAGCTTTTCACACACTCTGAAGTAGGGGTGCACAAAAAATCCGTCAATCCGTCAATCCGATCCGATCCGCGGATTTCAATCCGATCCGAAGGCCAACGGATTGGTGGCGGATTGGATATTGTGTAATCCGTTAGCAATAGATCAGTGGCGGATTTCACTCTCAATCCGCGGATTCAATCCGATCCGATCCGTTGTCATTAAATATAAATAAAAAATATATAAGGGGTCTAAATATAAATTAGGTGTCTAAATTTAAAATAAGAAAAAAACTTAAGGAGTTAAAATGTAATTCCAAAACTTCATCTCCCAAGCCAAAACCCTACCCACTTACTAGTTACCACATTCGTTGATCTCCCACGTCCCAAACCCAGCGGCCAGCGCAGGCCTTCATCAGTTTATCTCCCACGCTGCAGCATCTCCAATGCCCAATCCATTTGCCTCTGCCGCTTGTAATAAAATTCCATGTGTGCTCTTCTTCCACTCCCCCAAACTCGTCGCCTCGTCTTTGGCGGGAGAATCACCGTAGAGATGCGAAGTCTACTTCTTCTACCATCCCTTCCCAAAATCTCCATCTCTACCCTTTCTGCCCAAAACCCTAAAACCCTTTTCTCATCCACAACCCCCAAACCTTCTCTCCTCTCCCACCTTCATCTTCCCAACCAAACCCTAATCAGCTGCAGAAGCATCGACAAGAAGCAGAAGAAGAGGAACAATTTTAGGGTTTGGGCTGATGACGATGATGTGGAATCCCGAGACCCCGATGACTACGACATGGACGAAGACGAGGCCGAGGAGCTTGACAGCAAGGACTACGACATTGAGTACGGCCGCCTCCTCCTCCCCTCTGGCGAGGAGTCCGCCGCCTCTAGCACCAGCGATGACATAGAGATGGTGCAAAGCGAGTCCTTCGTCTCGACTCAGGGCTGGGAATCGAACAAGGTGGTGGATTACAGGATCAATGAGGAGGAGTTCCATAAGATCTCGCTTCTTAACTGCGATTTCTTCATCAGAAAGCCGCCGGATCCCAATGACAATGTGTATGATTTCTGGGAGGTTAGTTGGTCTGATTCGTCTACTTGTTTCTTGCTGATTTGTGATTAATTTATTTGATATGGATTTTGTTTTCAAGCCCTTTGGAGAAGATAGTGTGGAGTCTGAGATCATGGGTTTTCTTTTTTCTTTTTTTTTACATGTAATGTACAGTAGCGGATTTAACGGATTAATCTGATCCGATCCGATCAGCTCCTCCACGGATCGGATCGGATCGGATTTCAACAATAACGAATTGGTGACGGATTACAAATCCGTCAATCCGTAGGCAACGGATTGGTGACGGATTTGGCCAAATCCGAACCAATCCGATCCGTGTACACCCCTACTCTGAAGTCCATTCACTCTTTTGAGCTTTTCACACCCATCTGAACTCCGACGATTGTATCCATTTTCTCCTACATACTCGTGACAATGAGATAATGAGATATGCGCATTGAAAGGATCTTCAAGACAAAAGATTCAAAAAGGTTCTCTTTTATAATCATGCGCATATTCATCAAGCCCTAATCTCGTCTTTATTGTCAAGCCTCATGATATATATGCTTCTAGGAGAATCATGACAGACCTGATCTCATGTCCCACCAACTCCAACAGACTCAAAAAGAGTGGGATGTGACAGTAATGAACTCTAGAAATAGATGATGATCACCAGCCAAGCACAATGGATATTTTGGCAAGACATTAAACCAAGATCAAAGGGTTATTTTCACCGTAAACAATCGCAATATCCTTTTTTTAAAGGACCATGCGATTACAGCACAATATTAGAGACTATTTCAGAGAAATTCCATATGGAAAGAATGAGATCGTTCCAGGTTATGATTCAATTGATTTGGGTTAAATAAGGCTAGTATTATCCTCTGATTAGATTTCTTATCTCTATGTGATTAGGTTTCCTGGTAAGAGTGTTTTTTTTTTTTTTTTGGCTAGATTGGGTTGGTAAAATGGATCGATCCCCGGGGCAGCTATTACCACTAGGGTGTTGTGTTTCTCAAGCAGGGATATGATTAGGTTTCCTAGTTTAAGTCAATTTCTTTGATTGTATTATAATAAAATCCAATAGCTAAAATTGCTCAAAATGTAGTCCCCAAGTTTTCACATAATAGACCAGTCATATGACGGGTATGCTAATGAGACCTGTCTCATGGAAAACTAATAGTTGGTTTGATTGGGAGCATTTGCAGTTGACTTAGTGAAAAACAAAAACTACAGTTATTTGGTCTCCAATTTGAAAATGCATAGGGAGATAAGGGCATTTATGTCATTTTGCATCTTTTAGTTAACACCATTACTAATGGCATTGCAGTAAGTGAAAGCAAGAACCTGTTTGAAAGTCGCCATAACACGTAGGTACCTTTTAGATATTATGAATTCATTGAACCTTTTCTATTATTAGGCAAAAAAATTTTGAGGATTATTTTGAAAATTTCCTATAGAGAAAATTTTCTTAGCCAAGTATCACAGTGGAAATAGCACCTTTTCTCTATCTTATGTCATGCTTTCCTTTCCTTCATGCACCATGGCAATGGTTGGATTGTTTAAAACAAGCAATCAATGTGAATTGTAATATGATACTTGGATCAAACATGTGAAATGACACTATCAATTAACACTTAACAGCTTTGCCTCTTGCTCGAACAATCTAAACCTAATTAAATCCTCTTTAGAATTTAACATGCTTGCCACTTTCTCCTTATGTTGCTTCTTAGTAGAAGCATCATTTTAGAATTTAATATAAATGTTCTTTCCGCATTTCTTAACTTTTTTATTTGCTTCCAAATTCTATGATCTAGTTCTAGTTCTTTGCTAATTTCTTTTTAAAATATGACTTAAGTCCAGACAAACACAACTGAGTCATAAGACCGGTCATAGCTAATATCAAGAGTTCTATATTTTATTTGTGTAACTTGTTATTTCCAAATTCTTGTCTTTTTCTTCTTAAGGATTAAAATTTCTGCTTTCAGTCGTGCTTTTCTTTGTGAATTGACATCTCACTTTAGTTTACAGTCTGTTCTCAAACTATATAGAAGGATTTTCAGGAAGAAGAAAAAAAAGTGACAAAAGCTCTTGAGTTTTGAGGCTAATATGCAATAGCAAGGCTAACAACTGGGTGTTAACTGTTAACATGTGACATCATCACAGATTTAATGCCACCGAGCCATTTCACTATCCAAATTAACCAGCTGAATACCTTCCACAGAAAATGCAACATGAGCTTCATGCGCTGATCTTTGTTCTGAACAGCCGGAGAATCCATCATCCCCGAGTAAATCAAGAACTGATAACTCTAATAAAAGAATTTCAAAAGTTAATATGCATACCTAGATGCTTTTATACCAAAAATACAAAAAATGAAATGCCAGCCGTGGTTTTAAATTATTTGATGACAATTACTATATAACTAATGATGGACTAAAAGAGGGTTTTATGACACTTAACGATTTTTGGATGATGCGTCCCACGCATCCGGTTTACTGGCCTTGGTATATTTAGGTGTAGAAGGTGCATTAACGTGATCAATGGTAACAGAAACCCTGTGAGGAAATAACAGGTTCAGTTTTAAAAATAGGATATGGGCAGGAGGAACACTATACTTGGTGCCTACCTTTTAGGGAGTATGGTCTCTGCTTTATAACATGTTGATTTAACCGCTGTTTGAGCATCACAAGCACCATAAAGCATGTTATATCCAGCTTATATAAATTATTATTTGTTCCAAACAGATAAAGGATTGATAGACATAATAAAAGTAGAGATAGATGATGATTCTAAACCAACATTTTAAGTAGCAAAAGAGCTCATTCACAACAAATTTCTTTTAAAAAAAATCTAGGATTCTTTTTCAAATTCCATCAGAATTTTTCTAAAAAATTGTGAACAACCCATTTGTGAACAACACAAACATTTGTGTATTATCATTTCTCGAATGTAAATATGTAACTTACTTTCTTCATTCAAATCGGAAGAATCCCCAGGAGTATTTCTGTTTACAGGGATGTCTGGAGAACATCTTAAGACATGAAAGTTCTCTTGTCGATCACTGGTCCCTGGATTTTCCCTTGCTTTTAACCAAAATAAAAATGTAGCTAAGGTTTAAATAGGAAAAAACACACCATATCAATCAAGAAAATAATCACATTTAAGACATGAAATGGGTGTGCCACTAAATAAGAATTATATATGGGAGAAACTTGTCATACTTCTACATATTATGTTTAGCAGAGAGTTAAAAGCTTCATTCAGAAAGTTCAAAAGAAAGATGCAAGTTTTAGGAGTCACCATATTAAGAATATGCGCACGTGATTCATTAAGACTGATAAACAAAGTCCAAAAAACAGTTGACAAAGAAACCATAAATCAAGGGGAGCACATAACTCACCTAGGGTTGTCATTTGTCAATGAGTTGGGACGAGAGAGAGAGAGAGAGAGAGAGAGAGAGAGAGTCAAATACATTCATTGTGGTTAGACATCAAACAAGGCCAGGGGAGAAGATAGGATCTAGTTCGGAGACCTGACCTCCAAAGTGCGTGTCTGATTACTATTTAATACTGGAGAAAATATGATTGGCCAGTCAAGATAATGCTTGCAATTCATCTTTGATTATGGCAAAATATATACAAACTTCGCGATCACTTATGTTTGTTTTTGGGATTATTTTGTTTTTTGATGAAGTAAGTACTCCCTTACCTGCTAAACCATGATTGACATCTACACTAACTTGACACAAAAAATGCATTTATTTATAGAGGCGTTCGAGAAGAGGTATCCTTAGCGACCCCCACCCTCCAACCCAAAAAAAAAAAAAAAACCCTCTTCCTCCTTTATAAGAAATCTACGTGAGGTCTCAAGCAGCCTCGTCAGGCACTCTTTAACAGATCGAACAAGACTGTTGAAAATTAGGTGCTTTGAAAGCATTATGATCATTTGGGATCTTTTAAGTGAGGTGTGAGAAAAAACCTCCTTGCTTTTATGAGCAAGAAAACAAGAGAAAATATCCATGCCATACAGCAGTTGGAGACTTTTCTTGGATAAGTTTTAATATTGAAGGATATATGATCTTTTACAAAATGGGAGATAAAATCAACGTATCTTGGAAAGATATTTTTATCTCAAAGCATTGAATGTTCTCAGTTCCTCGAAGTGGACTGGGTAGTAAACTGATAAGTCAGTTAATACTCATATTATTTAAGTCCAGCAGTTAAGGAATTACTTGTTGACTAGGATTTGTGTCAAAGATAGGTTGACAAAGTTATTCTATAGCAATCCTTTGGTGCTGGTCAATTCATTCACTCTCACATAAGTCATTTCACAACTACATATCATATTATGAAGTACCGCATGCATATTGTCCAATTCGATGGGTCAACTAGGAACAAGTCTACTCAACCCGGTCACATAGTTGGGTTGATCTTGGTCTAGATGATTTTTTGTTGAAACACAGTTGACCCACCTGGTTGATTCATGACTTAGCTTGATTCAACCTGTGGTCTGGACAAGTCAATTGGGTCATCCTAGAGCAAGTTAGTCTTAGAAAAAAAATCTCTTATAATATGTATGTATAGTAAAGCATCTATTAACTTATGTATCGGCCAAATAAAGCATATACGGTACAGGTCCCAAGCTGTAGCTCAGCTGGTTGGGACAAGGGTGTGTGAATGGGAGTGCATGTGTTTGAGTATCCAATATTCCAATGTCAATCAACTACTAGCATTGTAATATCCCGGACCTCGAGAAAGTAATTAGCCTAATTAATTGCAGTGTTAGTTGATTAAGCTCAATTAGTAGCCAAAAATGTCAGATTAATTATTAGGATCGTGTGTGTGAAGTTTAGTTTAGATCCGGGTTCATTTGGGTATAGACGTATAGTAAGGGGGCAGTTAGCAATTTTCCAGAGAATTTAGGGGGCTTTTTCGTAATTTTATATTTTTGAGATTTTGGTACTGTTGGGTTGGTGTTTTAATTTCCTAAACTTTAGTCTTCTGTCTCATCTTGATCCGGAACCCCAAAGGCCGTCTAAAACCAGGCCTGGCCCAAACCCATTTAAACTCTCTTTTCTCTCTCATTCATTTCTTTCTCTCTCCTCGTTCATTTCTCTCTCTCCCCTCACTCCACGTGAATAGCCACCTGCTCTCCTCTTTCTTTTTTTCTTTCCTTTATCCTTTCTTTCCTTCTTCCTTATCTTCCTTTCATTTCTTTCTTTCATTTCATTTCTGCCTCTCCCCTCTCATTCCTCCTCTCTCTCGTTCACTCCCTCGCTCTCCTTGCTATCACCAGACTCCGAGCACACCATCACCACCACCATGCTCTCCTTTTTCCTCTCCACTCTCTCATCTCTCTCACTCACCTCTCATTCACCTAGCCTTCTGGCCACCATCCCGGAAGAACCACCTGCGCCACCGCCAGCCACCATCGAAACCTAGCCCATCTCTCTATTTCCCTGGTTCACTCTCCCTTTGCTTCCCCCCATTTTGCCTTTCCTTTCTCCCTTCTCACTGCCACATGAATCAACCCCCACCTCCCCAACTCTCGCTGTATTTCATCCTTACTCTCCCTGTCAACGTGAGTCAGCCCCACCCTTCTTATTCTCTCTTTGTTTTCCTCTCTGTTTCTTCCTTTCTCCTTCCAATGGGCCACCAAAGAGATCTCATCACCACCATTCCAGTGGGCCACCGATCAAGTGGACCCTACAATCTCAACCATATCAATTCCAATCTCTCTCTTAGGTAAGCTTCTTTCTTTTGATTGAGTTGGGTAAATTGGGGTTTTCTATTAATTAGTGTTAGACGGGTGTTTTAGCACGTTAGCTATTGATTTTGGGTAGTGATTTGGTTTGATTTGGTTATTCTATTTAGGTTTGGATTTTGGGCATTTTGAGCTAAATTGTGGATTTGGGCAATTTGTGATTTCTCACCCAAAGGCAAGTGGATATTTATTTTATGATGTAGATATGCAAGTGTTTTATAGATTTATTGTTTTGAATTGGTTTAATGATGGTTTTGAGCTCAATTGTTAAATAGGTTTGAATTTATGGAAAATAAATGGATAGAATGATGGAGATGATGACGGAATGAATTTGATGGTTTTGATGGGATGAAATAAGGAGCATGTCTTTGTAATATGTAGAGGGCTTGGCCCTGACATTTGATTGCAGGAAATGGAGAAAGAAGGGATTTTGGATCCCTAAAACTGAAGCTTTCGAGCTTCAGATTTAAAGTTATGGAGCAAGTCGGTTAACCGAGTTTGGAGATCGGTTAACCGACCTGCAGTGACCTGTCGGTCACAATTCCAGAGGGCATGATTTTAGGGAATTTGCACAGGCGGTTACTTGGTCAGTCACCCCTCGGTTAACCGAACTGGTCAGTTAACCGACTATTATTTATAATTTGATCTGTTTTCTCTTGAAAACTGGTTCTTTTCCATAGAATTGTATGACTTTATAATACCCTTTGAAACTATATTAGAGAACTTTCCACATGTTTTAATGGAAATGATTACTTTCTTTTTATAAGCTTTAATAGTATGAATTTCTGTATATACGAACGAGCACCACTAAGATAGTATGATTCCACATAAGAATTTATGTACGACTGCAGTTCGGTATGCATGAACTTATGGAATGATTGATCACCGTAGTATGAATTTCTGTACAGGGAGTGATTAACCCTTGAATGTGTACTGGATCTATGATCCTATGATTATGTATGAACGGGCTAATCACATGAAGTGGATTAAAGAACTTATGGACAGGGTAAGGACCCGAAGTGCCATGACTTATTGTCATGGTAAGAGCCTAATTGGTATATTTTCTAATATAAGAATATGTTTTCAGTGGAATTTATAAAAGTACAGATTGGTTTTAGAAGTAAGAATTTCTTGTTTTATATGAGTATGAATTACACGTTTTGAATTGAACTTATGAAATATTGTTTTAATCGCTTCCCATTGTACATCTGTTTCTATTTATATATATTCACCTGCCGACTAGTCATAACGTGATAATACTATGCTTGCATACGTACTTAGCTCATCTATTGGGGAACGCAAAGTTGGTGATTCAGGTGATACAACCTGATGGTGAGTACGAGTGATGTGTAAACAACAATGTTGTTTTGACCAACACACGAGTGCTTTCATTATAATGGATAGTTAATATTTATTTTCTTGTTAGTATAGATTTTGTAGATGTTTTTTAATTAAATTACTTTGTTAGTTTTTATCAACTTTAACTTAAGATTAGAATAAATGTGCATGCTCTGAAATGTTATTTTGTATCTTTTGGTTAAATAATAAGTTCCGCTGTGTTTTATGATAACTTTAAGATATATTTATACCTCACCGCGGACTTTGATCCTAAGGGACCATGACTGGGGGCAAGTTGGATGGTTTGTTTATTAAACATTAATATTGGGCCCCTAATCTCACGTTAATTCCCAGGCCCATTTCTGGGGACGTGACAAGTATGTGTGCCAGTTACAAGTAACTTGGTCTCCCAAAGGAGAAAGGAAACATATGGTTGACATGTCTAGTGCAAAATCTCAATATTATGCCATGGTTCATAGCATTCGTGAACTGATGTTGGTGGAATCTTTATTGAAAGGGAGGACAAATTTAATTTTCTAATAAGATTATATTTTGATAATATATCTGACCATTCACATATCATCTGATCTGTATATCAAAAGAGAACCAAACACAACGAAATGCTGATCAATTCATCAAGAAGTAATGGTTAAAGATGTGCAATCAGTACACCTATTAATTGTTAATTTCCTGATACACCAAAAGCTATAATTAAGGATGCAGTTGACTAACTAAATAGTTAGCCCCTACCAAAAAAGAGCATAGTACAAACAGCCAAAATCACAAACAGCAAATTGAAGAGCATTACAACAAATGAAAAACCAGGTCGAGCATGCTGCCAAAACAGAAAAAATGCTACATATGAAGAAATAAAAAGATATCCGAAATACTCTAATTTTTTTATTAAAAAATTACCATTTATCGTGTGAACAGATCCATGATCTTGGGCAACTGTGGCCAAGTTAGTCAAGCTGAGGATATCCAAAGAGCGTTGTTCATGTGCATATTTAGTTCTCTCATTAGCACAATTCTCTAATTCAGTCGTCTGTTGTTGTCTTTTTCTTTGATCGAAGTACTGCTTTTGCCTTGAAAATTTATAAGTTTGGATAAGAGCAGGCCAATGTACTATATTATATATGCAAAGATGAGACTTGCATCATGCAATTTAATAGCATAAATGCATAATTGAAGCATCGAAATAACAAGAAATTCTGTCTAGCTCTCTGGGGCCCACCTTTGATCAATGCAACTCATTCATAACCACCCCCCTCCCCGCCCCCCCACAACACACACACACACACAAAAAAAGAAAAAGAAAAGAAAAGAAAAAAAAAGCAAAAAGAAAACCCTCACAGGCGCTTGATCTGACACAATTTCATACTCATCTGACCTTTGCTCACCATTGAAAATTGAAGGTTAGGATGACATGATGGGGCTGATTTGTTTCCTAAACCTTACCCATGATGAGATTTTTCCATCCCCTCTATCCCCACTGATAAGCATGCAGTGAGGTGGGCCCAATGACCTGGACTGCATTTGAACTGTATGCTATCTCTTAGGTGAAATTTCCTCTAGAAAAAACATCCAACTATAAAGAATAATTAACAAGTAAATAGTTTAGACTGACAGTTCCCACCAGAAGAAATAAATCCAGTAACCAAATTCCTAAACAAACTAGGTGAGGTATGGTTACTAAACTCTTAACAAAAACTAAACTGAAAAAAAAAAGAGCAATTTACCTATTTTGTATTGACTTTCTTGACTGAGGCTCCCATCCCATCATCAGCAAAAGATAAAATGAGAAAACAAGATGTTAACGGGTCAAGAATGATATTCATCATCATTTAATCATATAAGTAAATATCCCACATACATCACTGAGAATGATGCACATTTTACAAAGAGAATTGGATTCATGATAAATCAAGACAACACAAAATACTGTATTATTTAGATAAACTCTTCAAAAGAAACTCTAAGCAGAAGTTGGTTGCAATCCATAGGAATATGTGACAGAGAATTCTCACTTTGGATTAAAGGCCCAATGTTTATCATATGTTTTCACTGTTGATCATTGTAAACTTAGAGTTCATACCTAAGATAAATTGATTAAGTTGAATTTTGGGAAATCCGTGATCCATGCATAGAGCACCCCCGTCCCCCACGCCCCACCCACACTGAATTTATGGAGGCCCCAGATGAGCCAACAGGCTCATATATAGCATAAATGAGAGTCTCACAGGACAGGAGATCATCATATAGGAAAATGATACTAAGATATGACATAATGGTGAGATTACTTTTTGCTGGGGGCCCACAAGGGAACAGATGGACGGGATTAGATCATGTTTGGATAGGGGTGGGTGGGCCATGTTTCAACTTTCATCCCCATCCAATCACTGTAGAATAATCACTGTAAAGATGTGAATTTTCTACTGCTGTCTTTGGTTTCACTTCAGTTGTGAGCGGATATGAGATAAATTTCTTTCCTTTATTATGAAAGTATTCAATGGCTTAGATAAAGTGGCCATTGTCATCAGAGGGGGGTTGGGGGGCTGTAATTGTTCTTATATGAAATCAGACAAAGAAGAAGGAGACAAGAGATTTGGATGGAATACTTGATACCTCCATTGAGGATCGTCTGACTATTTATAAAGTTATAATACCCTAATCAAGGGCTCTAAATATGTCAACCAATACAATCAGAATCAGAATTAAATCAATCTCCTAATCTATACAATCAATCTCCAAATCTGTACAGTAAGTAAAATGAAGGAAATCAGCACATAGAT
Source organism: Persea americana (assembly GCA_029852735.1). NCBI lineage: Eukaryota > Viridiplantae > Streptophyta > Magnoliopsida > Laurales > Lauraceae > Persea > Persea americana. The sequence goes on from CM056809.1 coordinate 11,421,734, forward strand.
CTCACACGTGGGATATTGTATACAACAGTGTATGAGTCTTGATGGGCTGGGCTGGGCCTAGTGGGCATAAGCCCATTATCTTCTACACTCCCCCTCAAATTGATGTGGTAAAGCAGAAAACAGCAATTTGTGAGTGAGGTCATGATGGCGTGGCTTGGGAAGTGCCTTAGTGAAGATATCCGCTAACTGGTCATGAGTAGAGACATGAGGCAGGGCAATCTTCTCAATGACAACATGTTGACGGATGAAGTGACAATCAATTTCAATGTGCTTCGTCCTTTCATGAAAGACAGGATTATTAGCAATTCTGGTAGCACTGGTATTGTCCCCATGAAGAGGTGTAGAACTACCAATACGGACGCCGAATTCACAGAGAAGACGGCGAAGCCAGATGATTTCAGCACCGGCGGAAGACATCGCCCGATATTCGGCCTCAGCGGAAGACTTGGACACAGTGGTTTGCTTCTTGCACTTCCACGAGATGAGAGAGTCGCCAAGAAACATACACCAGCCAGTGGTAGATCGCCGAGAATCAGGGCAGCCAGCCCAGTCGGCATCGGCATATGCAGACAACTGCAGAGAAGTATCAGAAGGATAGAATAGACCATGAGAAAGAGTGCCTCGAACATAGCGAAGTATGCGCAAAGCAGCAGCAAGGTGGGGTTTGCGAGGATTGCTCATAAATTGGCTAACCGTATGAACGGCATGAGAGATATCAGGTCGAGTCATAGTTAAGTAGAGCAAACTACCAACTATCCGCCGAAAAATAGAAGGATCTTCCAGGGGAAGGCCATCATCTGCACTGATTTTGCTGTTTAATTCCATCGGCGTATCAAAAATGTGAGCATCATCAAGTCTTGCTGAGGTGATTAAATCAGTAGCATATTTACGCTGATGGACCCGAATGCCTGATTTGGTTCGCAAGAATTCAAGCCCCAAGAAGTATGTGAGAGGACCAAGATCCTTCATTCGGAAGTGGCGAGTGAGATGGTGCTTGAGAGCCGTAATTCCGGAGAGATCATTGCCACTGATAATCATATCATCAACATAGACTAAAAGGAATGTGTAACCCTTTGTTGTCCATCGAAGAAATAGGGAACTATCAGAATGACTTTGACGAAACCCAGCTTGAAGAATTGCTGCCCGGAATTTATCAAACCAAGCCCGGGGAGCCTGCTTAAGTCCATAAAGAGATTTTCGCAACTTGCAAACATGATGAGGAGGACAAGCATATCCCGGAGGAGGTTTTAAGTAGACAGTTTCTTTCAAGTCGCCATGAAGAAAAGCATTTTTTACATCCATTTGCCAGAGAGGCCAGTTGAGGGCTGCAGCGATACAAAGGAGAGTACGAACAGTGGTCATTTTAGCCATGGGTGCAAATGTCTCCTCATAATCGATGCCATACTCCTGCTTGTAACCCTGCGCAACCAATCGGGCTTTGTAGCGATCAAGACTCCCATCAGAGTTAACCTTTACAGAGTAAATCCATTTACTGCCAATCACATAGGCATGTTCTGGAGTCGGTACCAAGTCCCATGTGTTGTTTGCTTCAAGAGCAATCAACTCCTCAGTCATAGCATCCTGCCAGTATGCAATCTTCGAAGCCTGGGAATAAGAGGTGGGAATAAGAGCACTATCCAAAGAAGTGAAAAGAGCAGGAAAGCCATATCTGTCAGGAGCAACAGAAGGACGACTAGTACGTCGCAAGGGTATGATACTATCAGTAGAGGAAGTATTAATACCTGGGGGAGCAGGAGGCAGCATTGGGATAGGATCAGGAGAAGGAGGCACCATAGGAGAAACTGTGTTACGCCGGACATAGACATTGGTAATCGGTGGCGGGGGAGAAGTAACCGCAGGAAATTGTGGAAGATAAGATACAGCAACGGGATGAGTTGCCAAACGCAAAGAAAAGAAAGGAATGTGTTCCAAGAAAAGTACATTGCGAGATATGCGCATGCGTTTCTCAGATTGGTCATAACACAGAAATCCCTTGTGTTCAGTACTGTAACCTAGAAAGAGACATTTGGCAGCCTGAGGTGACAACTTAGTACGCTCTGTAGGTGGAAGATGGACAAAGCATAAACAACCAAAAACACGCAAGTGAGAATATGAAGGGGTATGGCCAAAGAGAGCTTCATATGGAGTAGTCTTTCCTAGAATAGAGCTAGGATGACGATTGAGGAGATACACAGCAGTCTGAGCAGCATCACACCAAAAGGTTGGAGGAACTAAGGATTCAAGTAGGAGAGTTCGAACAGTTTCAAGAATGTGCCTGTTCTTCCTCTCCGCAACACCATTTTGCTGAGGAGTATGTGGACAGGATTTTTGGTGAATAATGCCTTTATCAGAAAGGAAGGTAGAAAAATCATGGGACATATATTCTCCGCCGGAGTCAGACCTAAGAATTTTTATAGCTTTCTGAAATTGTGTGTGAACCATATTGTAAAACTTTTGGAAAAGAGAAAAGACTTCAGATTTGAAGCGCATGAAATAAATCCAAGTGAATCGAGAATGATCATCAATAAAGGTTACATAATACTTAAACCCTGTCCTACTCAATGTGGGTGCAATGCCCCAAACATCAGTGTGAATGATGTCAAAAGATGATAATGCACGAGCACGATGAATAGGAAATGGCAGAATATGACTCTTACTCAAACAACATGTTGCACACTTTGATGAAAGTAAAGAGGACATCAGTTTATTATCAAAAGTGGGTTCCAAACAACCATTTTTAAACAAAGAATGTAAATAAACATTGTTCACATGCCCAAGACAACTATGCCAGATAGTCCACAATTTATTGAAATTAGGAGAAGAAGAAGAAAAGAGGGAACGATGTCCAATGTCCAGCAGCAACAATCGACCATGTTTACTCCCCGTCGCGATCACCTTCCCAGTTTGCCGCTCCTGTATGACACAACCAGTGGAAGAAAAGTTAATATGGTACCCATCATCAATAAGTTGGCCGACAGAAAGTAAGTTGGCAGATAATTTGGGAACAAAGTAAACATTGGAAAGGGGAAGAGACTGGCCAGAGACACTAGATAAAGTAATGGTACCAATTCCAGAAATGATTAATTGGTCACCATTAGCAGTAGTGATTTTGTCTTTGCCAAGGTATGGGTGAGAGGCTATAAAGTTACATTCCACGGAAGTCATGTGGTTCGATGCTCCTGAATCTAGAAACCAGGTAGAGGGGGTAATGGAGGAAGACAGAGAGATTGAAGAATGAAAAGCAGGAAATGCTAGAAGAGAGAGAGGTTGATACCGACCACCATTAAAACCCATGGATGCATATGCGGAGGTCACCGTGCTCTGAATGAGTTCTTGAATCTGAGCTGGAGTCATGGAAACAGCACCGGAAGAAGTGCTTCCCGTGTCAGGAAGAGGTGCTTGAACTTGGAACGCAGCTGGAGCATTTTGTCTTGTCGCGGAAGGATTTTGCTTCTGGTGGGGCCCATTCTTTCGCTGTAAGCTGCGACAGTCATCAATAAGATGACCAGAGCGTTTGCAATATCTGCAAGTTAATTTCTTCCGACAGTTCTTGGCCAGATGACCGAAGCCTTTGCACTCATAGCATTGAGTAGGCTTCTGATTTGGGGTGGCCAGAAGAGCAAAGTCAGCAGGAAGAGGCGCAAGGAGGGCCTTTGGTTCCTCAAGAATAGCACGCTGAGAGGTGAGACGAAGTTCTTCGCGAAGGACTTCTTGAAAGCATGTATCAAGATTAGCAGAATTTTCTCGATTCATGAGAGCAGACCGAATAGATTCAAATTCCGGACGGAGATTCATAAGAAACTGGCTAATGTGAGTTTCTTCTTGTAGTTTGAGAGCCTCAGGTAAAAATCCAGATGATACAGTTTGGATTAACATGGAATCCCTTTCAGTCCACAAAGTAAGGAAGCCATTAAAATATTCCTGTACTGATTTATCCCCTTGAGTATATTTGGCAATTTCACTATCCAAGTGAAATTTCCGGGCTTTATTGGTTTGATGGTAGACTTTCTTCAGATGGGCCCACATATCAGCTGCTGTAGTGTAGGCTTGAAGAGCCACGGCAAGAGAGGAATCAATGGAATTAAGGATCCAAGTAACTACTTTCGCATTTTCCTTGGACCAGTTGGCTAGGCTTTTTGAGTCAGTGGTACTCATAGGCCTAGTTATCGACCCATCTAGATAACCAAAAAGCCCCTGTCCTTCTACAAAGTTCCTTAAGTGGAAGGACCAGGACATATAATTTTGCCCATTAAATTTAACTGGGATAACATCGTACTTATCCATTGCCGAATGTAGTAGAGAGGGACAGCAGAGTACACAAATAGAAAGAAGAGAGCAGAACTGAAGAACTAACCAATATGCAAGAAGCAGAGAGTATTGGTTTGCTAAAGAAGAAGAGAATAAGAACAGCAAACAGCCCCAATAGTGCACTAACAGAGCAGCCAACAGTGCACAAACAGCATCAACCAGCACTAAAAACAGTAAAAATCAATACGAACAGCACACAGCAGCAACCAATACTAGAAGTGGGAAGAATTCAACAGAAACGTGTAGCAAAAACAGTACTCACAGTGCAAATTTTCCACCAAACACAGCCTGACGAACTGGAAAAATGGTCCAGGATCTGTTCGTGGGCCCCACAGGGTGGTCTAATCACAGATCAGGTTTGAACTCTTTGAAGAAGTTCAAAGTTACTTCCTTCAGTCCAAATCTGATGAGATTTGGATGCAGATCCACAAAACTGGACGGTCTTGATGAAAACTATCTGACAAATCTTTATAAAAATCGACAGAGGAAGAAGTGGTTGAATCCTACCTCAAAAGGTGATGAAAAAATTCTGAAAAACCCTTAGAATATTCCTCAAATAAAGGCGATCACAACTGTGGAAGTCTCGTGGAGATTAGAAGTTGATCCGTGGTGGGCCACTGTTGATCAGTGAGCACATCAGGCACTATCAGAGAGAAGATCCACGCCAGGGAGAAGATCCACGCCAGGAAGAGTGATTTGATCAATAAGAGAAGAGGGATTGATCAATGGAAGGAGATGGATCATAACCTATGCTCTGATACCATGTTCTTATATGAAATCAGACAAAGAAGAAGGAGACGAGATTTGGATGGAATACTTGATACCTCCATTGAGGATCGTCTGACTATTTATAAAGTTATAATACCCTAATCAAGGGCTCTAAATATGTCAACCAATACAATCAGAATCAGAATTAAATCAATCTCCTAATCTATACAATCAATCTCCAAATCTGTACAGTAAGTAAAATGAAGGAAATCAGCACATAGATCTCACACGTGGGATATTGTATACAACAGTGTATGAGTCTTGATGGGCTGGGCTGGGCCTAGTGGGCTTAAGCCCATTATCTTCTACAGTAATATCTCATTGAAGTAGCGCAGGGAAGGAGGAGGATAGCCAACGGGCTAAACTCCAAGCCAATAGGCTTAGGGATAGGGATCCATAGGATCAAACCTGTCTTGGTCTCACACCACATACACAACCAAGAGAAATCCTCAAGGGAAGAAATTTTATTAATACTCATACTTAAAGAGGGATTACAATCCTTTATATATACTCATACTTAGAAACAAATCAAATTGAAATAAATTATAATGCAGAGACTTTCTAATTCAATTCACAGATATCTCTAACTAAGAATTATTTCTAAAATTAAATAGAAACTTGGGTTGCACAGTTGCACAGTTATGGAAGTCTTCTCTTTATGGGCTAGTAGTGGACTTGGGCCCAATGGGTTGGCAGACCTAGGATCTAGCCTGCATCACTCATCCACATCCAACACCCCCATTAATGACATTCTTCAGTCATTTCACCATTGCAAAAGAACACCATATATACATAACAAAATGCTTAAATGAAAACGGCCTTGGTGGCCAATGTCATCAGAAGTGGGGTTGAAATTTTACCCACCTACATATTATCTCATCCACATCCAACACCCCCATTAGTGACACTCTTCAGTCATTTCACCATTGCAAAAGAACACCACTACAGAAACATAACAAATGCTTAAATGAAAACAGCCTTCTATTTTAAACTGGAGAACTACTTTTAATAGGCCACCTAGATTAGTACCATCCACAAGGGTAGTGTGGGATTAGAAGGTCTTAGTGTTAAATAGGGGTGGATAAAGAATCACCATGATCTGATGTACCAACCACCTCTTTATGTACCCCAAGATTTAAATTTTTAAGTTAATATAAAGTCATTATAATTTTGGGGTCCTTGAAGGTTAGGCAGATCAGATCATGTCGGTATTTGATTCACCCCTAAGCCTAACTCCACATTGAGACCTTCCAGGCATGCATTCAGATGTGCCACACGAAACAGTGCTCCATTTCAAATTTGAGGTCTCATTTGAAGATTAAGACAAATGCATGTGTAAGTCGCATGTGTAAGTCTTAAAATGCACAAAACCATCCTAATCTATATACTCTAAACCTATTACCCAAGGCTCAGCCTAACCTATTGAAAAAATATTCCACACAGAACTCATGAAAGAAAGAGAGAGCATCAAGTATCATGAAAATGGGTTATATGGTAGTTACCAAATTCTCACTTCTTCTAATTAGGATTCATGTCCCACGTCATTAAAAAAAAAAAAAAAAAAGAAGGATTCATGTTCATAGTTCTCAATTTGATATCTTGATAGTTCTGTAGATCATTTTGGAAGGCTCATTCAGTTTGTCTTATAAGTTCACTGACTATGATGAATGAATTCATTTCTAGTTCAATATAACTTGATACCATAAGTACAACATTGACGTGTCCTTTGCTAAAATGTCACATAGTTAAGGTGGATATGCACATTCAGAATAATAGTTAAGGTGAATATGCACATTCAGAATAAGCTTCATATGTAGAAAAGTAGAAATATTAGTCCCAAATAAATTACCTGGTTCATTCCACTTTGTGAAATAGAGCAAACACATCAAACAATAGAGGGAATCAAAATTAGAATTATTGAAAAGAACTGGTTTGCAGCTCAAACCTAGTTATTAATGGACCAGGTAACTATGAGTTATGCAACATTGCAGCTCCAACCAAACAAAAGAAAGATGAGTCAAGGGGGCAACCACCGAGCCCCAGTTTGGGTACAAAATAACAAACTAAACTACAAGGCACCAATTCTCATAATATGTTATAACGTTGTGTGCACCGCACAAAGATGAATATATGGGAAACAAAAATACAACATGCCACTTCCCAAAATTCAGTGCATGGCTTTTGCAGCATGCTATTCAAATATAGTTTCATATCGCTGCTTAAACATTATAACATTTAACCAACCAACAAGGTAAGGCTTCAACATGATGATGATGTCACGATTTTATGTTTTACATCTCTGCTATCAATGTTTTAGTTATACAGAATAAAGCAATCATTCTAGGCTCTAGCATGATGTACCAAGATTAAAGACAATATTTATAAAAAAAATTACAACCTTAATAGCATTCGTTTTATATAATAATGGTACATTTGTATTATATACTAATGGCTCATTTGTTTTATATACTTCTGATGGAAGATAAAAATGAGAGAAAATTTTACCAGTATAAATGTACTAACCGAACATAATAGAACTTAATTAAAGTATATTTAGTAAATGTCCTATGAGTATCCGACACCAGTATTGTATCATATTGTTTTTTAAACGTTAAGTTGAACACACACAAGTTTGCATCACAGTATGACGCTACCATTACCTTAATTGCTTTGTAAGTCAGAGATCAAGCCAAATCTGGTAATGTTTTTTATACAGAGAACCATTAAAATATAGTAGATCCCATACTAATACACATTCATTCAACATGTTGTAGTTTGCCAATGGATACCTTTGGATTTAACAAAACACATTCTTTCAAGGACATCTTTAGACTACATTCCATCAATTATAAAACAAGAAATAGAAAAAAACAAACAAATAAACAAAAATGTAAATCATAACTATACTTACAGTTGTCACCTTCCGCCTTGATCCACCCATCCATTGTAACATTTTACCTAACACAACCCTCCATAAAATAAATGGAACAAATTAGCAACCAAGCTGACAAATGAAACCAAAATAAATGAAATCCCCTACACAAATTAAAAGAAAATAGTCCATAGATTAATCATTTAATGCAAGCACATCATCATAGCCTTATCCCATTTATCTGGAGCCAGCTTTTTGAGTTCTACTTTTCCACTCAACCCTTTTCAAAACCATGTTCTCGGTAACTATGAATGATCAATGTCTTCTTTTCATTACTTCATCCAAGGTCCTTCCAGGCCTCCCCCTTTTGCTAGTTCCTTGAACTAGTCGCCTTTCAGTATGTCATACAAGGGTAGTTTTTGGTCTTCCATTTATATGACCAAACCATCTCAAATGACAATCCTTGATTTTTCACTTCTATTGGAGCAAACCATAGGTTTCCCCTCATTAATATTATTCCCCCTTTGGTCCTTTCCTGTTACTCCTCAAATCCATCTTAATAAGCACATCTCAGCCACATGTATTTTAGCTTCTGCATTGCCCAACATTCAGCTCCATCCAACAAAGCAGGTCTAAAATGCTCGCTTCATGAAAATGCCCTTCAATCTAAGGGGCAATCAGAGATTGCATCAAACTGCACCAGCTTGTCCCTAGTTTGGCCACCCTGGAAGGCCAACTCTAATCCTAGTTAAGGCATCCGGCTCGAGCAATCTATTTGTTGTATGGTTGTTCTTAGATATAGAAATCTATCAGACTATGGAAATAAGTATTCTTCAGTTTAACAACTCCACTTTCAACTCATGGATCCGCTAAACTTCACACTCCATAACATTATGTCTTTAGTATGCTAACTTAAACTAAGGAACTTCATCTTGGATGCCAGCCACTGATGTCCATAATTAAGGAGAACAAATAGGTAGTCAAATTGACCCTTGGTGCAGTCCATTTCCAACAGAAAATTCAAACATGTCCACGCACACAATTTTCACACTTGTTACTACACCTTTCATTCGTGCCTTGTATAATTTTGATGTAATCATTGAGAATGCATTTTTTTTTCCCTTAAAAAACCTCCAAATTATTTGCTTTGAGACAAATCATGGTCCTTCTTTGAATCAATAAAAACCATTTGTAAATTCTTCTTCTCCTCTCAACTCTTTTATGAGTTGTCTTAATAAGAAACAACTTTTGTAGAAGGTTTGCTTACCGTAAAGCCAAACTGGTTTCTAAAATATTATATTATTGTTTAGTTGTAGCTCTTTTACCCTCTTCCAAATTTTTCATCACAATGGATCATAAATTTGATACCTCGTTACTTTGAGCAAATTTTAGTATCTCCTTTTTTTAATGGTCTAAAACTCTAAATATTTCCTTCGTTTTAGTGAAAGGAATAAGAATGCTATATTTTATTATCGTTTAGTAGTAGCTCCTCTACCCTCTTCCAAAGTTTTCATCACATGGATCATAATTTTTATTTTTATTTTTGAATAGTCTAAAATTCTAAATATCTCCTTCATTTCTATCTATCTATCTATATACAACATTAAAATTATGCATACATGTGTCCTCCTTATTTAAACCACATAAGCATCTGTCTACAGCGCTCACCTAGATGCATAGCAATCGTGGGGGACCAGAATTGGGCAAAAGACCCGTCAAATCACATTGTGAATCATAACCCTTAAATCTACTTGGCCTAAAAAATTGATGGTTTTGTAAGTTGTGGTTTTACAAAAATTCAAAAAATCCACATTATTATGGATGAGGGCCAAATTGGACTGTCCAAGTCATCGTGAGCGAGGAAAATGGTTTGGGGGTGGGTTTTGGTCATGTTGGCCAAAACAGGGAGGTGCTTGATTTCTTAATGTAAGCATCTTGGTTCTGTGATCAAACTTGCATGCGTGTGTGTGCAAACACGCAAGCAAGTGCAGATCTTATATCCTCCAGTTCTAGCTCCAAAAGCCCCCTAAAATAAATAAAATTACACCAACCTGCATCTTTCCCAAACCCTATTGAATGGATCTCTCATCAAATATGAAGATTACGTGAGAATCAAACTGTTGCTACAAATCCGCAAGCATATAAAGGAAACTAGAAGACACGATCAATTCAACTAACACCAAAACTTAAATTCAGATTGCTCCAAATCCCCATTGCAGATTGAAATATGTCATTTTCTTTAGTAGATTTTCTAACAAAATGTAGCTTGTATGGGTAAATAGAAGCACAAAAGAGGAACCTGATTCTTAGAGAAATGGCGATTCTTTCTTGTTCGGATGGGTTTGCTGGCTTTCAAGTTCTCTTCTTCTCCAAAGCAGCAGCAGGGGCTGCTTTTCCTTCGAACCTGAAAGCGCGGTTAGTAAAAGCCTGCTTTTATTGATAGGTGCCTTTCCGCAGACAATGAACCACAGAAGAAAAGGGGCCGTCGCTGTTAGCAAATCAAAGGAGAAATGTCAAATGAAGATGTGGCCCACCAAGCTGTTTACAGCCAAAAGGACATATAGAAAGAGCATCCACAAAGCTGCTTTGTTGCTTTACAGCCAAGGACATATGCACCATGCAGATCATCCAGGCTTTGCGGCCCAGCAGGAGGCAATACAAATGATGCTATAATATCCTCTGATGGGAAACCGCCGTGCAAATAATTCTACTGGATACAGCATAAAACGCCGAAGAATCCTCATTGCATCTTGAAAACGGCCAAAACAAGAGGGAAATTTCTACGGATTTTGCAAAAAAATCCCCAAACTTCCATGAATAGCTCAAAACCGCTACCGATTTCGCTCAGATGAACTAAAAAAATACTTCATACAAGTGATTTTTCGGAGATTTAACCTAAAAACACTGAAATATTGCATTAGAACAAAAAGAATTCCCAAACTGCACCTAATTCATTGCGTATATCAGGAGATCTGTTTCAAAACAACCAAAAATAATTCCCAAACTTCCATAAATAGCTCAAAACCGATACCGATTTCGCTTACATGAACTAAAAAACCTTCATAGAAGTGATTTTTCGGAGATTTGACCTAAAACCAAGGAAATATCGCATAAACACAAAATGCATGTCACATATAGAAAGATCGCATCGAAAACGAACTCAACAAGCTCCAGAACCTCCTAAAAGCAACTGACGAACTCATTACAACTCCAGAAACAGCAAAGATAAGCAGAAAAAATGCAGCAGATGAGATTCAAAGACGTAAAACTCTAAAAAATCGTGACTTCCCGACAAAGATCTGATGAATGAACCAGTAACATTTACGAAACAAGCTCGGGAAAAGCGAAAACCACATCAAAACCTACTTAGATCAACAAAGAATCTCTGGCATTCGTCGAAATAGCAACGAAGCAGAGGAATTCGAAGTTACAAAGCTAAGAAACGCCACAGAGATCTTACCAGAAACAAAAAAAACCCTAGATTTCGAGCGAGAGAAAGGGCTCTCCGCAATCACTCCCGCGTTCTATCTGTCTCTGCGCTTCGAACTCTGCGGAGCTGCCTCAAATATAGTGGCCGAGGCGTACGGATTCATTCTAAGCGTATCTCAAGTGCCACGTGTAATGCGCGGGAAGAATTAATATGAAGAGAAATACTCGCCTTCAATTGCAACCGCTGGATCAAAACATACACGTAGGAGAGAGTAATATTCACCGTTGATTATCTGAATCGACGAATATTCACATCTGATTGCCAACCCCAGGGTGCTAGGACCCAAGGGAGCCCACCGCCCACAACTGGGAAGAGGAAGCTCACGCGGTGACAAGAGGAGCGCACATGTGTGGGAAAAATTACGTAATAAAAAATCCCACCTCTTCTGGGATAAGTAGGGTTTAAGATGAGTATTCGATTCTCTTATTACCTAAAAAGTTTTCATCCTTAAAAAAGCGGGTCAGAAATTTATTTTACGTTCCAATTCATATGAGTCCGGGTCTAGATCCCAATTTAGGTTCCGATTAATAAACGGGTCCGGTTTCATGTCTACATAGGTTGTGACCTGTAGACTCGGTACCCAACATATGAGCCATCGATATTGCAAACTGTGCATTAAAATCAACTCTTTTTTTTTACATTTATATATATAATAGTGGAGGTAGTAGACTTATGCACTATTATAAGTTGAATGGTATGTTTATTTTAAGAAAAATGAAGAATAAAGAGGAATTATAATCAATTTTGGAACTAAATTGCAATCCTTAAGGTGGACCTGATTGCGGAGCCAGTTACGAGTTTTTCTCGAAACCGAATTTGGAACCAACAAAACAGGTTTCGAGTCAAGACCAGATCCAAAACCGAAATCATTGTTTAGAAACGGGCTCGGGTCTGGGTCCACTATGGTTCCCATCCCGAAACATCCCGTTTCCAGGAAAACTTGGATCTAGTTCCGGAACCGAGTCCCCTGAGAGGACTGGAATTTCGTTCAAAAAACTATTCTAATTCCTCTTAATTCTTCATTTTTCTTAAAGTAAGTATATCATTCAACTTATAATAGTGCATCAAGTCTACTACCTCAAGTATTATATATAAAAATGTAAAAAATAAATAAATAAATAAATACAATTTGCAATATCAAAGGCTCGTATGTTGGGTTCCGGGTTCATGGGTCGAAACCTATGTGGACCTGGAACTGGACCCGTTTATCAATCAGAACCTAAATTGGGATCCGGACCCATATTTGAACCTATTTATGAATCGGAACCTAAAATAAGTTTCAGGCCCAATTTTTTGCTAGTCACAACTACTGGATAACCAGGGAATCAGATTCCCATTTGCAACCCCGGATGGGAGTTTTCGTGTCAAAATGGGCTAAAGGAATATTTAGGCTTGGGTCGACTTTATAAACACAGTACGCATTTAACTAAAAGTCCGACAGTGGGCCATTAGTGCCTTGACTAAATCAATTCTACCTCAAACGTGCTACTGTGTTAGGCCCAAACATGACTATTTAGTCGATTGGGTCGATATAAGTCAACCTTTTCTATCAATTGCTAAAGCTTTTTTTCTCTCACTTGTTTTTAAAATCAACAAATTAAACTACAATTCAAGCAAATAAATAAACTACAAAGCAATACATGTACGAGTTGGTCCAAACTGAACTTTAAAAGTTCTATCACTCAGTCCAAGTCCGGGCCAAATACTAAACAGGCTAGAATGTTAAATATGGGCTGGACCTGAGCACTAGAACCCAAGTCTTGAAATGGGCTCACAGCGGGTTGGTGAGTTATCAAAGCATGGGGTGGGCATCTTTTTTACCTTAATTGACTCAGTGGCCAAGTAGGAAAGGAGTAAACTCACCCACCAATGATCGATCTCTGGTGGGTGGGATGAGAGTGAGAGCCTTTACCACTAAGTTATTCATAAGTTCCCGCACGGGATATAATTTTGTGTTAAGGAATCTCTTGGGTCAACGTCATTTGTCCTCCATAGAGCATTTGAAATCCTTTATTCATTTTGAGAATCTAAAATTATGTACATTTTGAAATCTCACCTTTAGCAAAGTAGAATGATGCTGCGACGGAAGAATTCATAAATACGATAGGAAAACGACATTTGGAGACATTTTTAGCAAGCATGAGTTCACTCAATTTCAACAAATAAACAAGCTATATTTGTTTTGCTGTTTTCTTGGCCTATTTGGCAATTCATTTGTAAAGTGAATTTAAAGTAAATGGTCGCTTTTAAGATATAAGAAAATAAGAGGGGTCCTATCCAAAAGTACAAAATCTCAAAATAAGAGAAAGTGATGAGATCTGGAGAACAGGGAGAGGAAAGGAGAGAGAGAGAGAGTAATAGAGACAAATAAATAAGGATAAATTAGCAAGAGGTCCCTTAACTTTGTCGTTTAAAGCATTTAGTCCACAACATTTTCGCTTTATATGAATTTTTTCTCAAAAGACAGATAAATTTGTCTGACTTTTGAAAAAAAGTCATATAAATTTATCTGAGTTTTGCCAGAAGTTTGTTTCAGATAAATTTGTTTGAAACTCAAATAAATGTTTGATATAAATTTATCTAAGTTTAGAACAAATATATATGAATTTCGAAGAAATTTATCTGAGCATGAGACAAAATTGCCTGAGTATGAAATAAATTTATCTGAGTTTGAAACAAATTTATTTGAGAGTTGAACAAATTTATCTGAGTTTTAAACAAGTTTTTTTGAGTTTTGAAAAAACTTATTTGAGTTTGAAACAAACTCACATGAGTTTGAAACAAATTTACGTGAGTTTTGTCGGAAGTTCAGATAAATTTATCTGAGTTTGAAACAAACTCTTTTGGAAAAAAACTCAGATAAATCTATATTTCTTTTTGAAGAAACTCACAATACGACAAAAGGAATGAGATATAATAACCATGTATGAAAGAAAACCACAAAAGATAATAAAAATTCTCGTGCACGACTAGAGCGAACCTGTTAAAAATGAGTCAATACTGATCTTGTGTGGGGCAAAGATTAGCAGTACTTTTGATATATTTTAGTGCAGTTCTTCTCCTATGTCTTGTAGGGGCAATGATCATAGAAACTCTCGCACACAAAAACTCCTCAACACTGAGGTGGGGCAAAGATTAGTTGGAAAAAAATAGGCTGATGATGCTAAGATATTAGGCCTCTCCACCAAGATGGTATGATATGAATGATATTGTTATCTGATGATTGCAAAGAAAAACCATGAAAGCTTATATAAGTAGTGCCTCTACGGCGAATCTTAGTTTGGCGTAGGAGGCCTGGAATCATTCATTTTCATTTGAATTTTGAAACTTGATATATTCCCTCAGGGACCTTCGCCTGAAATAAGTTAAGGCGCATTGAGTAGTGGCCTTAATCGGAAATTTTGTGAATTAGAGGCCTTAAACGACAATGTTAAAAGATCTCTGGCTAATTTTTTCTCTTTTTTTTTTATCTTTTTTTGACATATGTATTCATTACTCGTGTGAAAATAAGTTTGTTTTTATGAAAGTTACAAATGTAAATCGAATCACGTGTGCAAAACAATGGTGCATAAAAAGGTCGCAGTGACGAGTGGGTCTAAAACTCGAGCTGTACCCGGCCTATTTTAAAAATGGATCAGATAGCCCCAAGCCGCACCTAATACAAGTTAACCAGCCTACTCATACAATGCGCATCCACAGCAAGTCAACTTTTCTAACCCAACCCAACGCATATGAGCTTAGGTCAAGCCCATTCCATTCAAACAATAACTACATTTGAGTTTCTGTTTGGCTGTAGGTCCTAAAAACCTTCCACGGCGCTCACTTGAGTCAAACTAGCTCGTTTACATAAGAACACTGCTATAAGAAAAAGTCATTGACTTCAAGTATCTAAGTTTTTCTCTTGTGACATCCTTGAATACGTTCTTAAGGGGGCAATTATGTGTTGTGAGGACTTTGTCATCTGCAAAATTTATTTTCTGCAGGAGATGAACTCAACATTCCTACACCTCACCTGAAAAATCAAAATCCCTTTCACACCCCACAAACTAAATGATTGGAAAATGAGTTTCTTACAAAAATTAAAACAATTTTTCTCTGCAATGATATTTCTGTTGTGGCACAAATCCATCCCAAAAGTTTAATGAGGTAATGGAAGGAATTTAATGAAGTCAACGCAATCAAAGAGATCCTAAAAAGTCACATGAAGCCAAAGGTGCTTGACGGATCCGAATCAAATCTGCATCTGCATTTGGATAGGGGACAAATGGAATGACTAACAGATCATAGGAGAAATTGTGCTGTCAGTTATGGGTTCTACTTCTGATTTAACCTGAGTGCACCCCCACTGTTGCTAAATCAACACTAGTTGTATCCCACCCCACTTTTTTCACCACTATTGTACGCAAAGGGTCCCATGCAAAGAGTGCCTGTTTGTGTCGACTTGTACCGAGTAGCAAATGTAATTACAGATTTTTAGACATGATCAATTGAAAGGTGGTCATTACAGATTTTAGGCCACAGCGAATCTTTGTTTATCTCTTAAACATGGAGTGGCTGATTACCTGAGTGGATTTCATCATGCAAAAGCAGGCCCCACGAGGATTAAATTGGGTGCACACTCTCGTCAACTCCACAATATCCAAATCATGAGATCATTTTCTAAAGATTAAAATGACCCAAATAGCCTCTATCTGTTTGCCTGTGCATGGTATATTAAATAGGGAAAATATTCATGTGCATCAATTTCTCGCCATATTATGGTGAGGGACAACATAGTATGGTTGACTTTATAAAACATCCGAACCATCCACACACATGAGACCCCTTAAGTACACTAGACCCATTGAATTCACACCCATCCAAATGGATTGGATCGTTGAATTGAGGGTCAAATTTTTTCCTTTAATATAAAATTGTTAGATTTGTGGGCCACAGATGAATGAGTTAGAGGAATGGGATTGAACCCAAATTTGATATATGGGCTCATATAAGATGTTTCTTTCCATCCCCCACAAATGTTATGATCAATGGGTCTCTAAGTGGGCCCCATTAAGTTTGTCCCTTACTATATGGCGAGGGAAGAATATACAGAAATATCCCCCATTAAAAAGATACTTCTGCCAACAGAAGAAGTTACAAAATCTCCACATCGTACATGCACTTGCTTTGTATGTAAAGAAACATACAATCTCAATGCTTCACACCTTCACAATAATAATCCATTTGCTGGATTTGAGATCTAATATTGCCCTAATACAATAAGATTATATTGTATCGATAAGGTTTTCACTTATAGAGAATTACAAATATGATACTTTGTTCATGTTATATCAGTTAATGAATAATATTTAGCACGACCACATAATAGTAAAATTTAGGGATTTTGACCATAACAGCCTTTAGACTTGACATTTTTCTCAAAACAATTAGAAGTTTAAATATTTTCCTAATTGTTGTTTTGTAGAATAACAGTGTGATATCACACCATCGTAAGATATCATACATAGTGATATGTGTGAGATTGCACAGCTCTAAGACATTACACTATAATTTGTGTGATATTATACAACCTAGGACATCACACGGACAACTCTATAACTTCAATTATTTATGGGAGATTGTCAAGTCAAACGATAGTTGTACTTATGATATCTTTAAAACTAATCATTAGTTAACTATCGTATAGGGAAAGTCTAAGAATAGTATTAAATTCTTTAATTTATTTTCAAAAGAGTATAAAAGGTTTCTATATTTCTTTCAATCAGGTCCTCACCCAAAAAAAGAAAAAACCTAAAAAGTGACAAAATACCCTTATATCATTGTCATATTCTCTCTTTGATAAATCGTCTAAGAGAAAAAACCTAGTGAGGGCCCTCTTTAACCACTTTTATGCATATATGGTTAAAAAAGAGTTTACATGGGTTCAAATGACAAAAAAAAAAAGAAAAAAAAGAAGCTTAATTAAACTGTTTTAGTCATCAAAATTGATTGTAGACTAGTTCTAGCATTCTTCTAGGTGACTAAACCATCAAAAGATGGTACCCCGGCCGACAATCTATACTGGATCAATGTGACTCAGAAAAGTGAAAGTGAATTTTGTTGAGACCAAAAGAAGGTTAAAAAATATTATACTTTTTTAAGGGTGTTTTTATCATTTTTAAAGTTTTATAAGGAAACGGACTTGATTGAAAGAAATATAAATTTTTTTTATACCTTTTTAAAATATTTAAATTTAATATACTTTTTTTTTTAAAAATAAGCAAAAAGTTTTATTTTTTTTTTTGAATATTTTCCTATTATATATAAAGCCTTGACATGATTAATGGTGCGTGGCATAAATGGGCTCCACAAGCATATCATGTGTGCCATATTTAAGAAGGACGCGGCAAAGTCCCAGGATCTAGTCTGGAATATCTCTAATCCAAACCCAAGAACCTTATCTAAACCCACCTTTCTTAAACGCAGTACACAATCATAGTGGAAATCATGCATCTTCCACTCATAGAAATCCTCAAATGAAAGACTGAAACTACATAATACGCTCCGTCAATTAAAAATCCAAACGGTCCAAAAACAAAATTTCTCTCAATTCATCCAAAATCTCCAAATTTTAAGTCAATAAGAGCGGGCCAGCCCCAAAGATTAACCATTCAATTAATGTTAGTGCCTTTTGATTTGCATGAGGTTGTGTCAATCACAATTTTTCTATCAACCTAAAATCTAGGGCCATTCAATTTGAGCGGGTCAGATTTGTAATAAGTGGGCCCGCCTTAGAATTCCACTCCTCAGCTCATAATTTCTGCGAGTGCAACCCCTAGAGGATTCAAACAGTACGAAACTACTACCGGTGCAATACCCGGTTTCCTGCTCCCAGTTTTCCCCGAAGCCTTTTTGTTCCCAGCGGTCAAAACCCAAATCCAACCGATTGTTTTCTCGCTTTCTGTGGATTCCTCTTGTCAAAACCATGGGCAGTTTCCCTCTCTCCCACAAAACCATCCACTTAAAACCATCTACTACACCCCCCCTTCCTTTCTCCATTTCTTTCTTTCCCTATTACATATACAGGCACCCACCTCTTCATTTCATCTTCTTATGATCACCATGAAGGAAAGGAGATTACTTTCCAACCCAGATTCGAAAACCCAATTCTGTTTGGATCCTGCTTTCTTCCTTCTCTCTACGAGTCGTTGGTTTCACTCTTCTGTACTGCGTTCCCACGGAGGATTTCAAGAAGCAGTTGGGGAAGATAAGGTGTAGATAGGCTTCAGGAATATCAACAGACAGTTTATCTGCAAAAAGAAAGAAGCCCCACAAGTCGGTTTTGTGCGATATATCCGAAGCGGAATATCAACAAACAGCTTGTGTGCAGAAAGGCGAGAAGTCCCAGGAGGGTGTAATGGAGCCAAATGGAATGCTTCCAACCATAGCATCTGGGATTTTGGGTCTTGAAATGTCTCTCCATCAACATCCACAGCAGCAGCAGCAGCAGCAACCGCAACATCAACATCACCAGCAAATGGTTTCATTTGCAAAACAACAGCAGCAGCAGCAGCAAAGTCCTTATGGTTACGGAACCAGTAAGACGAAGCAGCAGCAAGGAACGCCACTAAGCGACGAAGACGAGCAGGGATTGGCAGACGACCGGGGGAGCGGCGGCGGCGGCGGAGGCGACTCCCATTCCGGCGGAGGAAAGTGCGTGGGGTCCCCGTGGCAACGAATGAAGTGGACGGACAACATGGTGAGGCTTCTTATCATGATGGTGTACTACGTCGGAGACGACGCAGGAGGCGCTGCTGACGCCGACTCATCTGGGAAGAAGAAGGGCGCCGCCGGCGGAGGCAGCGGCGGGATGTTGCAGAAGAAGGGGAAGTGGAAATCGGTGTCGCGGGCGATGATGGAGAAGGGATTCTACGTTTCTCCACAACAATGTGAAGATAAGTTCAATGATCTGAACAAGAGATACAAGCGGGTTAACGACATTCTGGGGAAGGGGACGGCTTGCAGGGTTGTAGAAAACCAGGCCCTTCTCGACACCATGGATCACATCTCCTCCAAGATGAAGGAAGAGGTGAGAAAGCTTCTAAATTCCAAGCACCTCTTCTTCCGCGAGATGTGCGCCTATCACAGCAGCGGTGCTGGCGCGGCTGCTGCCGCTGCGGTGGCAGGTGCCCCGCACCCAGATATGGATTCTATGCCACAGCACCAGCAGAGGTGCCTGCATTCGGTGGATAATTCGGCGGTGGCCCGGAGAGAACGAATGCGGGAGGAGGAAGAAGGGAAGGAAATTGAGGAAGATGATGATGAGGAAGACGACTCCGATGAGGATGACGACGACGAGGATGAAGAGATTGAAGGAGGGGGAATTGAGCAGAGAAATGGGCATGGAGATGAGAAGGGGCTGCAATTCTCAGCAATGTCGTCTTCTTCGAAGAGGCAGAGGTTGTCGCCACCATCGGTGGTGCAGCAGCTGGGCATGGAGGTGATGGGGGTGTTGGGGGACGGGACGAAGAGCCAGTGGGAGCAGCGGCAGTGGCTGCAGAGCCACGTGGTGCTGCTGGAGGAGAAGCGGCTGGTGTACCAACGCAAGGCGTTGGAGCTGGAGAAGCAGAGGTTCAAGTGGCTGAAGTTTAGTGGGAAGAAGGAGAGGGAGATGGAGAAGATGAAGCTCGAGAACGAGAGGGCGAAGCTTGAGAATGAGCGGATGGTTCTGCTCCTGAGACAGAAAGAGCTCGAGCTTGATATGAACCATGCGAAAAGGTCTGATCTTTCGTCATGCAATGGATGATATATATGAGTAGACATGGACGGAGGAGAGGAGAGAGTTTATATTGATTTTGGCGAGTTTTTGAGTCTTGTCTCTCCAACACTTGGTTGTTCTGGTGTTTGTGCTATCAACCCATCATCTGTATGTATTTCTTTCTTGATTTTGCAGAATGTTAGTTTGCAACTATCCTGAACAACAATGAAAGGAAACTTACTTGTTTATGTAAACTCTCTTTGTGGATATGGATTTGTCATGTCATGCATTATCTTTATATACAGTAGTGTTGATGCCTGTTATTGAGTTTAAGGAGCAAATGGGCCACAGCATGGATGGCCTATTTTTTTGTAAACCATACTGATTGGAGAAGCCTGTCTCTTTACCTTCTATTGCTGGGCCTGAAGAGAGTCTATATGTATATGGCTTTGTGGGAGAGGAAGGTAGGCTTGGACCTTGCCAAGTGAAGGTGGTGTGGTTCTCTAATCATCATCTATTCACTACGTGGCCTATTAGCTAGATGGTCCCAGCCAAATTATGTACTCTTGCCACTTCAACAATCAAGGATGCATCTATGGTTATTGCGGTTGTCATGCTTGTATTATATTTCATATGATCCAGAGAGAGAGAGAGAGAGAGAGATGTCAGCTTCCTGTTTGTGTTGTCCAGCTCCTGTCTGAGTGAATGTTTTGGTCTCAACTAGTGTAGTCAATTATTTTTGACCGAATATCGTGTCATCTAGTGCAGTAGAGTGACATTCCTGTCTGACTTGATATCTAGTCAGTAATAAATACTGATTCCCGCTGATGAACGTTAGTGTTTCTCAAAAGGCATATTCTACAGACGGTTTGCATGTTCACGCTCATTTCACGCCACTGTGGAGAACAGTAAAGTTTCTCACCAATTTTATTGGATCATCCGGGCTCATTTGGGTTCTTCCAAGGGTTGACCTTGACACAGAGGCCGATTTAACTTGGGTTCTTCCAAGGGTTGACCTAGGCACACACAGGCCCTAAAAGGGAATCCAACATTATGCAATTATAGTTGACAGATAAGGATCACTATTTATTGCTACATGCATAGGTAAAATTTCACATTAAACCATAATATTAACTTTAATGCCAGACCACAGATTTCCTTATGTAATAAGTTAGTGTACTACAAAAGCTCCGAGAGAAATATAGACCACCTGCTGCTGTGTTTCTATCAAATAAAGTTGGTGCCTAGCCCATATATCATCATCCCATTGCAGAGAGAGAGATCCTTGATCCACCCATCATCTAATACCATGCCATCTGCAGCTAACTTCACAATCTGCTTTAACCTACAAGTCAAAATCAAAGGTCAACCCACCATTTCATCATTGGCCGGAACCATTTCTCATTAACGGGGTTGGCCAAAGTTTTACTTTTCAAATGACACTTGCAATTTACTTGGTAAAGTTCTTATGACCGGGCCTATCAGACGCTAACCCTCCCTTTTTGAGCTTAGGACAACATATGCCTAGCCACAGCACTTGGCAGAGGAATTAGCTGAAGCAGGTCCAATTGCTGCTCTCACACGGTGTTTGCTTAGATAAGGGACCATCAAATAAGTGACCATCTCATTAATCTATGTATGTATATTGCTGATTAAATGATAAGGCATTTAGCTATCTTAAGATAGTCATAGTTATTCTTGCCATCTAATAAGTGACCATCTCGTTTATCTATTTATGCATTTTACTGATTAGATGATGAGGCCTCTAAATTAATGATTAAAATCATTGCAGTTGGGAAGTTTCATATGCATGGACCATCCACTCTGTGGCTGTCCTACGTCAATGAACCATTGAATGGCTTGTGTAAATTTGTGCTTGACTACTGTACACGTCATGAAATGAAAGATTGATTTCTATTTAATTAGCACCTTTTGTTATTAAAGATGGCGATCTTTCTTCCATTTGTTATGAATAAGTGCAGAATGAAATTTTAAGGAATTTCACAGACACTTGTATTTATTTTATTTTTAATTTTTGAAATGGTTCACAAACACATTTTATACCAAATGGGTGTACAAGTAATTACTTGAATCTTATACTTGAGGGGAAAAAATTCCCAAGCACTTTGGTCCTTGCTTTCAAATTCTGGTTACAGTGGTATATGTCCCATGTAAGAAGGTATGAGTGAATTATAGAAACAAGGTTCTTTTTATTTTTTATTTTTTCGTTGTAATATACTCCGAGGTTTGTACTGAATGCATGGTTGAGATCTTAATTTTGGTGACAGAATAGTGAGCAACCATAATAAATGGTGAACATAGCAAGGCGGTTTCCAGCATAATTTAAGAGGCCCTAACGATGGGGAGTGGAGGATAGATCAGCTAAGGGGTGGATAGAGTTGCTATGTTTGGTGGCCCCCATGTAGGGGCGGAATATATTCATTTTCTTATTTTCGTTTTTGTTTTCTAGGGCAGTATAGCCATCATGTACTGCCTTTTCTTTTATAATTTTATCATTATCAATCAAAGGGGAAAAAATCCCTTTTAAGCACTCCAATATTACTTATTCATTTGTGTAAAACTGAACATAGAATGATACATAAATTTGATGTCCTGTTCTGTGAACAGAATAATTCTGGGAACCAAAGCTTCATGGTTCTTATGTAAATACCTGGGTCCATTTGGATCATTGGAACTCAACTAGTTACATGGATACTTTTGCATAGGTAGTGCTTCTGTACCATGTCATATAATCTCCCATACTTACACATTTTTGTGTAAAATCTGTTTCCCTGCCGCATTCATGGCATATCCCAGCCATATCTGGGTATCATAGCAACTTTGTTGCCCTTCACTCATGTTATAATTGGTATTGGCAAAGAACTTGACAACAGAACATGACAGCCCAGATTATCCAAATGTATGAACTTTTGTTTATGTGTGAATGGGGCTTCCTGGATTTGGTTTCTGAAGATCCATCTAAAGTCATGTTTAAGTGCCGTTTCTCACTTCTTTGTTGTTCCATTGATTTCCCTACCCCTTCTTACTATGTTTCTTGTCTAACGTTGCTATGTATATGGGTTTTATTTTTGTTCAACAAATGTCTCAACATCAATTTGGACAGAAACCAAAAAAAAAAAAAGCTGAAAAAGAAAGAAGAAAGTATCGCTATATCAATAATATCGGGTAAGGCATTAAACATGTGGCTTCTACATCTGTTTATCGAATTGGTTGTTACTGAACTCGCTTGAGGTTTCTGTGCTCTAGGTTGGCGTCCAGTACAACTTCTGAATTGGAGAATTTCAATTATGTTCAATGCATTTGAAGGCTCAATGCTGAAGCAACTTGCATGATGAAGGTTTTTGGAAACTAGCCAATGGGAAACACATGAAAGGTAATCTTAAGTCCTTTAGGTCAATTGAAGTCCAAAATAATAGATTATCACTATGATTTATCTCTTCATTAAAAAGGATCTGTTATTTCAATTGGATTTAACTTGTTCTCAAGTTGGATTATTTGCATTACTGTTTTTTCATTTGAATTGAAATGTCTGTCTCAGGATTTTTATACAGTCAGTTGGGTTTTATGGTTCAAGGTGTCCCATTAATAGATGTTTATTTCTAAAACAATTTGAAAGAGAAATGAGTGTGTTTACTGTTTAAGCATGGAATCTGTGTGTTATTTTAGCCTAGGAACATGATTTATACGGGTCTGGATCACTGAAGCATGTGTCCCTTTGTAGAATTATGTAAATGCGCCTAATTTGTAGCATTAATGGGGTATAATCAAGAGACAGCCCATATTCATATGGAAAATGAACTACTAATTGAGAGGTCATTAAATGTGATCCCTTGTCCAATCCATATCGTCCTCTCTCCAAGGCACACGTGGCCATTGTAAACTTATCCAGATCACCCCGTTCAGAGGGTCCCCTGTTTGAAATGCGAGTCCCTTGCTTATAAATTAGGATTTTTTTTTTCACTTTACTTCCTTTTCGATGACCTCTACAAAGAGGAGTGTCAAAATCAAATTATTTCAGGTGCATGATCATGAATCTCTTTTTTAGAGTTATTCCCCAACTGGGGATAGGAATTACCTCTTAAGGTTGCCAAAGAGTCAACCAAGTGGGAGCACCAAAACCTGATAATGTAGCACCAAAACCTGATAATGTTCACACTCGTGCTCTCTCTTTTTTTAAATCTTCTGGACCCCAACACTAATCTGACTCGAATCCGACCCAAACAGCTCATCCCAAGCTAACCCGCTAACATGACTGAAACTGAATAAAAGACTCAGGTTTACAAGTGGGTTATAAGCTGGGGCTTGTTCAATAGATGTTACCCACACGCATCTATTCAACAGAAATCTGACCCAAAACGCCCGGTTGGGAGCCCCACAAGTGTTTTTTTTTTTTTAAGCGTGCTGATTTTTTCTTGTGGCGGGGCTTGTTTCATTCGGAATGTGGCATTCAATGACTCATGTTATTGTGGTGATAAGGGGTTGAACTTACCCATCTTCAATTGAATTAACTCTGACCAAACAAACTGAGTTGACAAAAAAAAAAAAAAAGATGGCTGACACCTTAATGGTTTCAAAGCTCTGTTCTTTTGGCATCTCACAGTCTACAGTATCACTTGTGAAAACTTTATTGAGTTTTGTTCTCTCTCCATTATTTATTTGTTTATTTGTTACTTAATTTAGAACACTTCGGTTCTAAATAACATGGCTATTTCTGTTGTAATACGTGTAAATTATCTGATATGAAATTTCTTGAGTTTTATTCAATTAAACCCGTTCTTAGAATTACTCTTATAACTTACATGTTCATTCTCAATTCTCAATTCTCAATTCTTTTTCTTGCCACCATACTCTAGTACAAAAGACACTTGAATTCCAGCAGAAAAAGAAAGGCACTTAAATTTTACCTGTTAATAGAAACAATATACTAAATTTGACTTTAGTTCCAAGGAGATGAAACTTCAGTTTATTAACCTTTGATGCAAATAATTAAAGGAGACTTGTTTGAAAATGAATATTTCTCCTTCAATCAACTTATCACAAGAGAACAAGCTGCACTTATTATCATAATACCGATACTAATGCTGCTGCTTCTACTACTAATTTATAATAATATTATTATTATTAGCATCACCACTACCTTATGTCAGTTGAACTTGGGTTGACTCACCCCACCCATATGGTAAACTCTCAAATCCTCTTGGAAGATAATCACAGAATCCTATCCGAATGAGACGTGGCCAATGAAAAACTCATGCACATCCATTCACAGAAAAAAAAAAAAAAAAAAGGCCCTCATGCACATGTCTAAAACAATAAGATTTGACATTAAACAAAGTCACTGTGTTGGATTTGGAAGGGACCCAATTGGGCAAACAAGAGGAACTTATGCTCTATCCTATCCATCTAGCAAGGAATATCAAAGATTTGGAAGTACCCACATGTATATGTATGGGTCTATATAAGCAGTTGACCTGGTAATGTTTTTAGCATACAAGATGTAGATGTACTCAGATTAAAAATTGTCTTTCTTCCATGGCATCTATCATTCATTCTCTCCCTCAAAGGCCTCGACAGATATTACTTTCATGGGTGGATCTTGAGGCCTTTGTTGGGGGGGAATTGATGATAGCTGCTTTGTCCATTCATTCCCTGTAACCCATATCATTTTGACTTGGTTCTCTCATTTACAGATTTTCTTGTCTTTCATTTCCAAGCTTTCTATTAATTTCCAGTAATGGTGTTTAAGTTATGCATAGCCCACTAAATTCTGCATGTCTTTTGTAGGAAATTTTCTTCACTGCCAGCTATGTCATACGCAGCTTTGATTGAACAGAGTATAAGCACAGCAAGAATGGGATTTTTGTAGTTGTATTCTCACGACTTTTCAACTACTCCAACCCTGTTTAAATAAAATTTGCCAGTTTGGTATACTCGAAGATTAGCTCTTCATGCTACATGCTTGAAACATATTCTCTCCAACAACTAGGGTTTTAAAAATTGTACCACAGGGTGAACAGCTGATGCATAGGCGGTTCGGTCCAAATCGGTTTGTCAACTGATTTGACTTGGTGTCTTAATGTCATAAAAAATGATAAAAGATCAAGAAAATTTATTTTGGAATAATTAATGGAGGGCTTTTTTTCACTATTACATTGACGATACTCTTCGATCCTGCCATTTGATCTTTGACCTGAGTCATCTCATCCACTAAATTCATTGGTCCGGATCATTTTTCCCATAGAGACAATGATCTAATGCTTTTACACTGCTAGGTTCATAACCACATCTTTTCTGTCACATGTTGAATGAATTGTCAGTGGGTTTTGCACCTTAGATTCATGATCCACATCTTCCCAACCATTGAATCTTTGATATCTGTCTTTTTAAATTTCCTCCACCGACCATTCCTACCAAAATCTTGAGGCTTCAGTAGAGGCAGTGAAAAATACTTATCAACACTTCCCCCTCATATGGAACTAGGTTTTTTATTTTTTATTTTCAACTTCGCCCACAGGCTGAAAGCCTACATATTTTCATCTTTTGGCACAATGAACTGGGGCTTTTCCACTTCTTTTTTGCTATTGGATTGACTCTCTGAGCTATTTCTGCTATTTAAAAAATGATTTGTTTGTCATCATCTGCTTTGGACCAATGGTTTTAAGACTTGTCCTCATTGTTTTGATGATCTGCATAATTTTTGCCATGGGATCAGTGACTTGATGCTGTCCACTGTGGATTATGATCTGCATCTTTCTAGTTGGATTGATGATATTAGGTTTTTCCACTACTTGGATGGATAATTCACTTCTTTTCTTTAGTTGGATAGATGATATGAGGCCTCTTCACTGGCTTTTCCAACGTTAGATCAACAAATCATCCACCATTACATAGATCATATATTTTCTCTTGCTGGATCAATGATCTGAGTCTTTACTGCTATTGGATCAATAATCTACATCTACTTTGGCTTTTAGATCGATGATCTAAGGTTTCTCCATCATTAAATTTGTTCCAAGCCATTTTGTCCACTGTATTGATTAATTGATGCACTTTTACCATTAGATCAATGGTCCATTGTTTTCCCTACAGTTGGAGGGATGAGGACATTTTTGAGATCCATGTGCTTCGTCTGTTTTGCCGTTGGATCAATGAACTAAAGTTTTACACAATCAGTGGAAACAAAAACAAAAACCTAGGCTGGAGCTGGACCTGTTTGATAGTGATATAATTAATGGGCTGGACATGTCGTGCCAGAGCTTGTCCAAACCCGGCCCACTTATTTGTCAGAGGCCCAACTCATGGGATCCCTGCTGTTTCAGAGATGGCTCGATTACTTAGCAAGTTGGGGTGTTCATGGGCTGAACTGGTCTGGGGAAGAGCTTGTCCAATACCGACCCATTTATTTATTGGTTCTAAAATTCAGGCCTACATCTAGGCTATGGGTCTGGAAGTCAAGCCCAAGGTGAGGTAGATATGTTGGGTTAGAGAGAACCTCAAATCATACATAGGCCCAGCCCTGGCTTATTTAATAATTGCGTCAAAAAACTCGAAACTGTTGAGCTTAAGTTTAGCATACCGACCTCAAAATGAACCGCAGTTCTAGCCCAATTCAGGCCTGTCTATTGTAAGATTGCAAATGGATATCCCATTATCCAGATATCCAAATTCTTCGTTTGGAATAAATGGGGGCATGGGACCTATTTTTGTATCTGAGACACATTTGGAAATTGATCCGGATCCATGCTTACATGTTTCGACTCAAGGGCACACATATCTAGGATGATTACATTCATATATTAAAAAATAGAGAGAGAGTTTCAAGGGCCTAAATAGCGTGAGTTATATTCACATTTAAGAGTCTCGCTAGCTTTGATCATATATTATTTCATAGTCCCACTTGTATATTTTAAGATGTTCGCTATGCACCTCATTGAACAAAGTCAACAATAAGCTAACAATTGAGCTGATGAACCCAGTGGCCAGTTTAACCTTTACAAAGAGGGATTATTGCTTGTGTTTACAGTGAGAGACCGAAGGTAAGAGTTTCGGAAAAATATACCCATTTGGACAAAATATCTTAGGACAATATCTAGCATTAGTACAACTAAGCTCAGAAGCAGTTCATTTCAGCCCAACGAAGGACTGGGTCATCTAGGATCAAGTCCAATAAACTGCAAAATAAAATCTTCCTCATTATGGCTTAAAGCTTCAACCTCAAACCACTGATTATTAGGGTTCGAGTCTACTAGACTAATATGGTTAGTTAAGAAATCTCTTATAAATGCCTACTTTCTTTTCAACTTGTTCGACGTGGGACATTAATATAAAAGTAGTCAAAAAATAGTTTTCAAATAAGAAATGGGTTCTCAAATGGACAACTTCCCTGTCTATTTTAATAGTTTTTGTATATGAAAAATGCATGATTATGAAAAAGGGTTTTTCAAATGAACCAAAATCCGAACATTGAATTTCATATTTTGAAAAGTTCCAACATGATATTAGTTGGATGGGTGGTTCACTATAGCCATCAATGGATCCCACTGGATATATCCTCGTTGACTAGCAACCATGTAGATGCTGTGGGGGCAGACATCTCAACAGTTTTATCTGGTGCTCTTCTTTTCTCATGCAAATTCAATGGAAGACAGCAGTCGGATTCGGCGAAACTAAACTTAACTCCCTACAATTAGGAACATCCCGCATCCCACTCTCCCCTTTCACAGTCGAGCCCTCTGTAAATCTTAACATCACTTTGGCTGCAGAGGATTACAACTGAGAATGAAGTGCTCCAGTTACTTTAATAAGTCGTTTCAACTCTCTATTGTGCTAGAAGTGTTTATAATGGTTCATTCAATGAAATTACGATCACTTATAAACGATTAGAGCCTTTCAAGGGTATAATTGTATTGTTTTTTTCGTCTAGCTTCTGTTCCCTTGTTTGGTTTGACACATTTTCTCCGCTAAAAGGGAGAAAAAGAAAAAAAAAATCTACGATCGAGAGTATTTCGATATCCTGTGGGAGTGGTAGAATGCAAGATTTCTCTCTTATGAAAATAAAAATCTGATGGTCAATCTACTCTATGTACAAACTAGTTAAGAATTGAACATCCTCATTCCTCACTCGTTAACTAGTAGAATAATGTCCTACTCCTACCCATGTACCCCTTTTCCCCCTTTGGAAACCGCTGGGAAAATGATAGAAGTAACTGCACTAAGAAGGTTACTAATCATTCTAAACCATCCATGTGAAATAGCCCAAGTAGATTACTTGTTACTCTGATGTATCACTGCCAACCACTAAATCTTTACTACTACAATTTCCATTTTGAGATTAGGATGGTTCTATGAAACTGCTCAACGCCTGGGCGGTTAAGATCATCTGGTTAATGTAGCCTCAATTAGTTGTATTACCTAAATATCAAAACTCAAGTGGGTGAACCCCTGTGACTTCACTGCACCCAGTTCACAGGAGTGATGTTATCGTATCTGCATTTCTTTACCTACTTGTCCCCATAAGGAATCCAAATGTCCGAGGGAGAGAGGCTTTCATTCAAATCACTGTATGTTTGAAAAAAATCACCAATCTGATAAACTGGCCATCTGGTTGATGGCCTTGATATAGACATTAAAAATGCATAAAGGCTAGCTACTAGCTAGAATGCCAACTCTAATTTGCACAGACAGATGCATTGTGAAAAGCTGAAGGATAAGAAAGCATACAAAAGAGGTTCCCTTATTCTATTCTGCTTTATGGGCTCAGGGAGGAATGTCAATCTTATTTAGGTGCATGAATAAAATGCTCAGTATATTTTATCCCCCACAGTGAGAAAAGAACCTATCTCTTAATGTGGCCTAAGAGTCACATGACCCCATGTCAGTATCAGTGTCTCCACACAGCTCACATTTAATTTATAAACATTGGTGTGCAGAGGCATCAATGATTTTATATTTAAAATCTCCTATAAAATCAACACATGACATCGAAGGAACTATTTTTCCTGCCAATGATCTAAAACAGCTGTACTAATTTAAACAATAAACTATGCTTAAAATTAAACAAACTTGTGCATCATCATCTGGGGTCTAATTCGCAACTCCTCTCCATTGACTCATTGTTGCAGCGACAAGTTGCAACGATGTGATGCGGTGATCGCGAGACAGTAGATATTGTTTGAAAGAAGGTGATGATACTGAGGGGAGATCATTGTGGGGTATTAAGCAAATGGTTTAAGGACATAGTTTAGTTCGGTCAGCGGTTAATCCATTTCTTTAGGAATCTAAGTATCCTTACTTTATTGTCATGTTGTAAGCAATCATAGGTGCATTTGTATTTAGTTCAGCTCCCCCAAGACTCATTAAACGTTAAAAACGTATCATTGATGAAGAAGCCTACAGCCTTAGAGATGTCCTTAAAAAAACCTTTTTCTAGTCACTAACCTAGTGGCAATGGGGAACTACTTACAAGGAGTACACGCATAAGCGGCAAGAACAATCACATTTGGGTTGTGAAAGTAGTTTTAAGTGACAGTAGAGTGCCACAACCGCGATACATATTGGCATTTGGCACATGTAGGCCTACATATGTAGTTCTGTTGATTTAGTCAATATAATTAGTACCTATTAGCTAACTAAACTCCATCAGTTAACTGCTAATCCCAATTTCAGATTAAAGGAGGAGGGTTGCATCGAGTTGACTGTTGACATGAGGCGTAAAACTTCTGTCATATCTAAATTATGAATTTTGAAATGAGGATCTATAACTAACCTTGGTATTCTACTCCTATGTATGATTTAAAGCCGTTTTCCCCAAGCATTGTACTAATGATGCTCTCTCTATATTGAAAACACAAGAGAGAGATGCAGATCAGTCTATAAGGGTATCCTTTATGTTCTGTGGTATATTTAGTGCATCAAGCACATGGTTTAAGGCCATAGTTTAATTCTAGTGGCCATTGATCCATTTAATTAGGAATCTAGTTAGTATCTTCAATTCATTGTCATCTCCACTTCATTGTCACTTCGTTGTAAGCAACTATAGGCACATATGTATGGAGTTAAGCTCCATGAGATTCATTAAACATTAAAAACATATCATTAGATGAAGAAGCCCCTACCCTAGATATATCTTGAAAAAAAAAAAAAACCATTTTTTATTCACTACCCTATTGGCTATGGGGACTACCTCTAGAAAGTACAAGCATGACCGGCCTACATTTGAAGTAGTGGTGGACCCAAGAAATTCTCTTTGAAGAGGCCACTATGAAAAAATAATGAAAATATGGGACCAATTTTCAAATAAAGAAAAAAGAAAAAAAATGGGGGAGCCATTGCCACCCCTACACCCTAGTTCCACCCTTGATATGAAGTACATGAACAATAGCATCTAGGTTGTATTTGTACTTCATATATATATATATATGAGGAATGTTCATATGCATCTTTCCCTCACTATAGAGTAAGGGATGCTTCCATAAATGAGTCTTTTCAAATACATGGGGTGAGTTCTTTTATATTTGAAAAGATTCATTTATAGAAGCATTCCTCATTTTATGGTGAGGGAAACATGCATATGATCATTCCCATATATATATATATAAATGTAGTTCTCTAGTCCTCATAGACACTAGGATGCACAGGCATGTATACAGGTTCAAACTTGTAGCCCATCCTCAATGATAAAGGGCATGTCTTATTATCACACACCAAGTACCCGAAGAACTTGCCAATAAATTATTTGGTGTATGACCAAAAAAGATATAGAATCTCACCTTGTATTTCCTGCTGAAATTGTTGAAGATACCCATTGGCAAACAAGAAGAATTTGTTCCCATGTGATATATTTTATACTAAAACCAAGAAAGGTCTTGGGTCCCCACATGTAGAGGTCTATATAAGTTGTTTCTTCTACTTGTTATTTGTATGGAGTGTGAGGTGAAAAGCTACCGAAGACAATCATCTTCTTCCTCAAGGCATCTGTCATTTACTCTCCCTCAAGGGCTTCTAACACAGGGGACTCCTGAGGTTGAGTAAACGAGAGTTGTCTTGATTTCTTTCTTGCCGTTGCTCGGACAGCTGGCAGTACTTTCATCTGGTGCTTATTTTGATCTCCTTGACCCTTTTTCTTACTTCTTTATTATGCCTATAATATAGAGAAAAGTTAACCGTTTTGAGTCATGTGAGATTATTCTAGGATTGTTCCATACCATCCATGCCTTGGGTCCTGCCATATATACAGGCCAAAGCCTAAAATCTGCATTCCTAGAACAATCCTGGCCTTCCAAATGGAGATGTTTTGAGAAATGAAAAATTATATGACCCTTGACCTATAAGGTTTTATGCAGTTATCTCTAGCATTGATTTTGAGAATGTTCTCTGTTTGGCCATCGATCGATGATGACTTGATTCAAATCATTGATAGACAACATGCCAGACATTTTACAGATATCCTAGTAATCTAATATTTGGCCATATTTAGGTTTTTTCTTTGGTAAGATGACCATTCATGAAACTTGTTTTTTTCTTTTCTACCATTGATATGGAGGTCGGTGATCAAAGAGTAACATTTGCTGAAGAATGGTTTTGAGTGGTCTAGATCACCCAACCATGAAACCCATGTATAAACTCTGAAGCTTTACCATTAAAAAATTCAGTCCGTAGGCATAGTGAGCAAGACAAGAAAAATGAACTTGAAAAGCAAAGTGGGAAATTAAATCGGAAACCAAAGTATTACGAACATGTGAAATGTGAAGTTGGAATTCAAGTAACAAACATCTGAGAAAGGAATGAAAAACTTTGAAGTGCGTTCTTTAACAGTACTCATCCTTTTCAATTAATTTTTTTTATTACTGTACTTGTTTCATGCAATTTAATTTTCAATTGTTTCTCCCCTTCTTTTACACTTGCTTCAAATGTATATAAACTTATGTTTCTCATGCAATTATATGAGCTTTTCAGGCACAAATATTTCTTGTTTGGCTTCTTTTCTGCATTAGAAACACATTAAAAGATTAAAGAGTAATCTTTCAGCTTGGCAGACAAGTTTATGAGATAGTGCTTCACAGAATCATATGGTGCTTCCAGTAACTATGGCTTCAACCATAGAACTGTGTTTCTTTTATCTTTTCAGAAAGTAATAGTTCGTCTTGGAAAGAATTATAACCCATCTAAGGCAGTACTTTGGTGATCTACCTGGATGGGTTCTATAAGCAGTTACAACAGTGGAAATCATCGTAGTCGTTATCATCATGATAATCATCATTTTACCTTAATAATCAATCTGGTGTTGGTTTAATGAGTTACGTGCAATAAACAACATCTACAACTTTCGATATAGAAGTATTTAATTCTAGTAGTGTTTTCACTTGGTCATCTACTATTGTATTGGTGCTATGATGGTGAGGAAGAGGTTCACTTCAGTGTAATGGTGAATATCAATTCAATGTACAGCGTGTCCTATCAATATTCATGGGAAGATTTCCTTCTGTTATGAGAAGTAGGATACACTGTGCCCATCACCTGTATTGTATCTTAAAGGCAGTGATGACTGTACGAACTCATTTACGCACACATGATGTAAATATTGCCAAACTGGTACAAGCGAAGGCATACTCACCGCTGGATTCAATTCATGTTCTACACAGAACATGGTGCTCATATTGTAATGACGTATCAATCAAATTAACAGTTGACCATGATGAGAAATAGGCCCATGGTGCGAATTTTGCTCACTTGTATTATTAGATTGAGGTCCTGCCTGTTGTATACATGTATTTCTCCCACGAAAACCTAGCCTTTTGTATCTTGGCTGTTGAGTTTTAGAGATTTATCTTATTTCAATCATTCTATTACTATCTTGTGTTGTGTATGTATCAGTTGTGTTGCAACTTGTAATAGTAGTGAAAATGTTGATAATTTCTGTTCTCCAAGAACATGGATATGTCTTTTCAACATGGTTTCTCAAAAATCAAGGAGAAGCTAAGTTTGATAGAAGGCAAAAAGTTATGTGTAGGGTCAAAGAGGGCATGGTCTGTGGGCTTCTCCGGTTGAGCTCTTCCTCGGTTGTGTCTCTCTCTTCAAGAGTGCAGTAGGGATGAGCTTTCCCTAATTCTTTGTACTTTGTACAGTCCCTTTGGAAATATATATACACTTACCATTTAAAAAAAAAAAAAGCATCTAGGCTCAAGGATGCAGATGTACAATTTATGTCAATTTGATATAATTTTCATGTCTAAGGGAAAGACACAAAAAATTGATCACTCACTCGATTAAATGTACACTATTACTCTCACTAATAAAACCTAAAGCTGCTCCATAGGAATTCGAGAAATATTTCAACATACCTAAGGGCATGTTTGTTTGCATGGAATACATATGAATTCATGTTTAAATAAGCTCTCTATGATAGGATTAATAAAGAGGTGAAGGGATATTAAGTGAGGAGTGAAGGATATATAAAGGAGCAATGCAGAAGGGACCTTAGACATTTTTAGGATTTGAATTACTAGAGTGATGGCCAGGGATTTTTTTTCCATCTTCCCTAGATTCAATTTTCATTGAAGGGGAGGTTATTTGGTGGTCATCTTCTTATTCACCTTCCATTCTTCTATTTTAACCACTTCTATAGAAATACAGAGTCTTTATGTTTTCTAAGAATTCAATTACATGAAAGAAGATGCAGGCCCTAAGAGTAAAAGGTTCATCATTATGACTTTTTCTCTAAGTGAAGAAAATGAAAATATGTTTGATTCGCTTGTAATATTGGTCAGGCCTAAACCAACCATGCCACCTACAGCAGGAAGTCTGGCGCAGCTCATTTGCAACACATTAGTTGTGATTGCTGTCTAGTTGGGTCTTTAATCATTCAATTGCTTAGGTTACCTCTTTTTCTAGTAGGCCTCCACACTAGCTGGTGCGGATGTCTTTCAGTGGGCTAGGCAGAGCTCAAGCTAGCCATGATGTTCAGTGTGGGAGTCAATGTAGTTGAGTTTTCATATTGAGGAAACTTGCACCTGGCAAATTTCTCACCGTTGGTCCACTAGATTGAGTCGAACTAGCTATTTTGAGTTAAGTCTAACCGATTGCTGCTAGCCAATGCGAGTGACTCTTTGACTAGTGATCGTTTGAACTTGTGCCCCCTTCGCCGAGACACCCTTCATTCTTCCTAGTGCCTCTACACACTCAATTGCAACTAACACAAGTCCTCCCGAGAGCCATCAGTTACACCCTTTGATCCCAATATATTGGTTGCATTCATACTGAGACACAACTCATTGTTTTGGATACACTTTTGAGTGTTTAGGGCTGCTAATACAAAGGAGTTGAATACATATGAATTCATGGCTAAATGAGCTTCATCTTTAAGTTTCCGCATTCCACATTAATACCAAAACAAGCTTTGAATCCTATTTCTATAAAATAAAGGTATTATGTTGCTCATTTTGGGATATCCACCTTTGATCTTCATTTAACCACTGGGGATATAAGTCACTATAGAAACTCAGTTACTATGTACTCTTTGCAAAACAAACAGACAAGCCATTGGAACATGTTTATGCAAGGTATTTTCCGCTCAAACAGAAGTTCTATCTTTGTGGGATTCGTTTTTGAGTTGTTCAGTCCAGGCAGTTAAGACTCCATGGAAAATCCTTATTTTTGTGGGACCTTTTCGCATAAAAGAGGAAACCCATGTCTGACTCGCTCCCCTCGAAATTCCATTTCCGCAGAAGTGGAGTGGAGTTGCACAAATGAGCCCATAGAGTAGGTATTTGGTTTTGCAAACCAAGGATCAACAAACCAAGTTTTTGGACCTGATTCATCCTGGAGGCAGGCTTATCGGCACCAGTTGCTCACACTCACAGGTGTGGGGGCATTTTAAAGTTTGAAGGATAGCATAATCTGTGATTAATGTAAATCATCTATGAGAATGCGGGGTTACCTAGAGTTGGTCGGCAACCCCATCTCCCACCTAGCTAGATGACCAAGGATTGATCCCTCCTCTCCCCCAACCATCGCGTGTGTGCAGGGTCTTGTGGGTCCCAGCTCCCTTAGCCTAAAACCGGGGGGGGGGGGGCGCGGGGGGTGGGTGGGGGGGTTGTTGGTTTGAAACCAGCCACTAAACACATACAATTTTCAAACAGTCACTACCACCACGCATGCCTGCGGTTCAATGTTGGATGGGCATGGGGTGCAAGTAAATTGGTTTTAGTGAAATATTTTATTTTATGCTAGTTTCTTGTTTTCATTTCAATTGTAATGCTATCAAGTGGGCCATCAATCGTGATTTTCTACCTAACAACTCCTACCTTTTGTCTAAAACGGCCGAAATATCTACTCTTTGAAGTTGAAGTATTCTATTAAATAGGCAGAACCGACTTTCAATACTCAATTGAATTTTCAAGTCTCTTAAGTTAAATGTAGTTGTTGTTTGCAAGCAAAACCTTCCTCTCTATTCTGAAATTAAATGAGACGACTAACTCACCGGTGGGGATATCCAAGAAGATAAAAAGAAATCCAAAATAAAATTTAAACTTACACTCTGCTGATAATACATAGGTCCTATCTGGCACAGATTTTTTTAATAACCCAGGTATCTACCGCCAAGTGCAGGAATTTTTGGCCTTTAGTACGAGGAACAGTCGATTCTGGACAGCCAACAACTATATCTATAGGGGCACATGTAAACCCTCTTATCCACGTGCACTAGATAAAACTATAAAATATGGCCAACAAAAGAAACAGTCGAATACAAGACCTTCCCGCTTCGTGAGATACAAGAGTATTTCGATAGGATGCTATTTGACCAGGGGTTGGATGACTGGTTCAGTCGGAATACATCATATCATCGTACTTAAGAAAAAAGATAAGCTTTAAAATTGCATAAAATATACAAAAACCATGGGTCCTTTGATACAGGTTTTGCTGTGGCATTTTGTCAATTAAGACGGTGGGTTGTTTTTACATTTAACCAGTCAAGAGGGATTAGGACCATTAGGTTAGGCAGTTGGGCTTGACTGTCCAAGCCACCTGTTCCAATAGATCCAAGTCTAAAGAATTGAATATGACTTCAGCGCGCTAGGCATATAGTATGCTGTGCCCATAAATACCTAGACATGAACCGGCTAATTAGGTCCATGCCTACACTCAATATCATGATAAAAAGCTTAACCAGAACTTGAATCAAGATGGTTCTCATTTTAGGATATAGTAAGCTGTGCCCATATATACCTAGACATGAACCCGGCTAATTAGGTTCATGCCTACACTCAATATCATAATAAAAAGCTGAATCAGAACTTGAATCACGATGGTTCTCATTTTAAGGCCTGTTTGCATAAAATACATAGAAATTTAACGTTGAATGAGCTCCTCTAAGTATTATTAGAAAGATAAGGGGGTGAGAGCAATATGAATAATAAGAGCTTGTTCCTTATTGTGATTTGTGATGTGGAAAATTCAAACCCTCATTGTGATTTGTGATGTGGAAAATTCAAACACATTGATGTGAGGGGTATCTCCTAGAATTTCTAGATGTTATTCTTTTGTTGGAATTTTGTATTAAGTTAAAATAACTTTCAAAGATTATATGAGAATTCCAACCTCTTTGGCATTCTTATACGCTACAGTGGGGCAGGGGATTCAAAAATTCCTCCGTAGAGATAGCTTTCAGGAAATTTATAAACTTTTCCAACATGAATTCTTAGAATTATGCTAAAGAAGCACGCCCTAGGGAGTGACGTAGATGGGACTTGGGTGCTGGCTCAATGTTCTAGACGTGCTCTTCATCCGTATGCAAAACCCATCATCATGGATCACAAGGGTCACAGAAGAAACATGTCCTCTTTATGCAAAGTAATTTGTCCTCTGAATGTGAGAGACAAGTAAATTCATTTGCATAGTTCTTACTAAACGTGTAAAAAAAAAACCACTACTTTAACTTTGAACAAATGAAATTACAAGATGGCACTGAATCATTAAAAAAATTTCTACACCCCTCCCAAACCAAATGTAAGAAATGAAAACTTCAATTGAGAAGGAACCCACAAAATGGGAATCAATGAAAACGCCTTTGTTGGTGTTGGTGTCTCCATTCATCCAAGCCAAAGCATTGTAAGATGGGGTAGCAGCAAACAAACATGCATCTTCCAATCCCTCTAAACATATAGGAAATCATATAACATGGGCAGCAACAACATGCCAAGAAAGGATCATCAAGGGGGCTGTCCCTTTCATGGTGGTGGTGCGGCTGCTGCTGATGATGGTCATGACCCATTTGCCCTTCTTTCAATGGACTGGATTCCCTGCACTTGCCAGAATACCCCAAACATCAAAACACTTTCCTTGAATCACTTACGTAGTGGAAAATGAAACCTACCGCTCAATAAAAAAAAATGGAAAAATCCCTTATTCAATATCCAATGCCAATTACTCCAAAAATGATGAAAACCCACAAATCCAGAATCAAAGTAGAGCAACCCTTTTCTTGAATCATTTTGATGAATTAGAAAACAAAGTCTTTGGCTCAAAAAAAGAAATAGAAAAAATAATGAACAGAGATCTCTCTGTTTTATTCCTTGTTCTTGAACCACTTAACTACTCAAGAAAGTAGATACTTACCTTTGCACAGGTCCTTATGGAAGAAAACAGACCCAAATACCATGAAATAAGAAACAGATGAAGTGTGATGAAATTGAGACCATATCACCATAATATGGGATGAGATAATACCTAATGGCCCTTGAAGCTTTAGGAATAGGCAGACAAGAAAGACCATTTGCCTCCAACCAAGATATCAGCTTGATTCTTGTGAATTAATGGGCTTTGCGAGGAGGGGAAGAAGAAGAAGAAGAAGAAGAAGAAGAAGAGTCGAACAAGGAAAAAAGAGAAGAGTAGAGCTGTCACGCGTTGTTTACGTGTCGTTGGCGCGTTTTCTCTGTTGCTGATGGGCAGTGGGGCCACCTTTTTTATAAAAGTGCAGTCCGGATCGTTTTTATTGTCTGACGCTCTCAATGACATATGTTCACCAAACTGCTGTCTCACTGACAAGCGTTTTCGACTCCAGGAGCAGTTTAGTTGGCTTAAGACCACACCACAATCCGGCTACTGTCGAATTTTATTCGGCTTTCTCAGCTATAGAGATTATTCTGACTTGAGAGGCTAGAAACCTGCGTTATTAAAAGAAAAATTACTAATGTTCACCAAACTGCTATCAGCCAACTCGAGCCAATCTTCTATCGATGCAGCTCCTTTTGATAATTTTGCCAATCCATGATCTCGAACCAAGCCTAAGTTCCCACCTATTTAACAGAGTCCGGATCCCAGAAACACAGGGGGATATTGTTATATTCAATCTTAAATTGCCAACGGTGGAAAATCTCTTTTTTGATTTTTTTTATTTAAAAAAAGCACCTGAGAGGGCGCATTAGGTGGCATAAGATTTTATACATTGGCGATTTAAAATTGGATGAAATAGTAGCTCCCTAAACTCCTATTGAACATTCACTCACCATTTGATTGAATATCATGAAAACCAATAATTATGATGCTATTAAACTTTAATGAGGCCATGAATCAAGGATTATGATAATTGGGTAACTTTGATTTTATGGCTCTCCCTTATTTGTAAGGAGATATTTTCATCTGTGCTTCTTCCATTGATTAAAAATTTTAATATGCATCTAAATGGACTTCACAAAGTGGGTTATAGAGAAACTCTATAGGTACGCAGGGCATACCTTATAAAAGGTGGAGGTGCTTAACAAGAACTTTCCACTTGTATACAAGGTACCCTCAAAATTTTATTTCAAGATAAGCACATTGATCAATCTGACAGTGCATTCACTCAAGTTGAAATGAAACTTAGTCCAATGCCTACCGAAAGGATGGTTTTGAGGCAATGGAAGACCCATCACATTGGTTAAATCAGGCCGTCATCATATTATGTCGCTCAATCTATTCTGCGGCTCAAACTTGATCATTATTGGTGTAAAGGGACACGTTTGTTTGCAGGATTTCTAAGAATTCCTACTGCACGATGGACGTGTCCAAACACCGTCCCACTATGATTTTTAAATGGACAAGTACAATCCAATATTTAGAAACCTTGAGGTTAGAAAATTCCAACAGCAAAAGTCTCATTTTAGAAGAATGGAATTTTGGAATTTCAGTACTTCTCAAACAGAAAATTTCAAACTCTCATAGATCACCACTGAAATTAGGTTTGTTTAGGGCCGGGCTAAGGTATATCTAGGCTTGGCCCTACCCAAGCTCGACACGGGCTATAAAAGTTAGGCCCGAGCCCACCTGTAACGTTTCAATTCTGAATACCGAGATTACTGTCAAGGTATCCGAATTTAGCGCGCTGCTTCTCAAAAAATCCGAAAACTTACAAGATCATAGTCCGCAGCATGGTACAAAATATCGGCCGATACCGGTTTATATCGGCCGATATGAACCGGTATCGGCCGATACAGAACCGATATCTCGGCCGATATTTTCAAAATATCGGCCGAGATGATATATAATGCCAAAAACCCTACTTTTTGTTAAAAAATCTCCAATCTTACTCTTCTTCTCCTCTCCTCTCATCTTCTTACTCCTTAGGGACTGCAACTACTCTCCATCTTGCATCTTTTCAAATCCCACATTTATTTCTTAAAGAAAATTTTATTCAAGCCTCAAGGTAAGAGAAAATCAATTTATACCATTTTATTATGTGTTTTTTTATTTTTAGTTTTAGATGAAGCATAGAAATGATCATTTGGTTTGTCACTTTGGTTGTGTTCTCCACTTAGAAGTTAGATTTACATATTTTCATGCTAGATCTACTCATACACATGATTTTTAGATTTTTATTTTAATTATTTTATTTTCGGATTTTTCAATATTTGAATTATAATATATCATTTTTTGGGGATTTCATCATAAATATGTTGTTTTAATGATTCATGATCATTGTGTGGTTTATAAATGATTAATTTACATACTTTTATGCTAGATCTATATATTTAGTATTTTGAAAATGATTTTATTAAATCTTGATTTTTCTAAAAATAATTGTTGTTGCTTGTTAGTTGTTAGAGTATTTATGATACCAATGGCTTATTAATAGTGTGTAGATGATAGATCTACATCTACTCATAGTCATAAACATGATTTTGAATTTTTTTGAATTATTTTATTTTCGGATTTTTCAATATTTGAATTATAATATATCATTTTTTTGGGATCTCATCATAAATATGTTGTTTTAATGATTCATGATCATTGTGTGGTTTATAAATGATTTGATTTACATACTTTTATGCTAGATCTATATATTTAGTATTTTGAAAATGATTTTATTAAATCTTGATTTTTCTAAAAATAATTGTTATTACTTGTTAGTTGTTAGAGTATTTATGATACCAAGGGCTTATTAATAGTGTGTAGATGATAGATCTACATCTACTCATAGTCATAAATATGATTTTGAATTTTTTGAATTATTTTATTTTCGGAATTTTCAATATTTGAATTATAATATATCATTTTTTGG
The DNA here is from genome assembly GCA_029852735.1 of Persea americana. Taxonomy (NCBI): domain Eukaryota; kingdom Viridiplantae; phylum Streptophyta; class Magnoliopsida; order Laurales; family Lauraceae; genus Persea; species Persea americana. The sequence goes on from CM056809.1 coordinate 11,463,462, forward strand.
GATTTCATCATAAATATGTTGTTTTAATGATTCATGATCATAGTGTGGTTTATAAATTATTGATTTACATACTTTTATGCTAGATCTATATATTTAGTATTTTAAAAATGATTTTATTAAATCTTCTACTTTTTCTAAAAATAACTGTTGTTAGAGTATTACTATTACATGAATTTCTTATTTTATAAGAAGTTAAGAACAATGGTGCGTGACCTAGATCCAGCATGGAGCCATGGTGAAGCAGTCGGAAGCAAAAGTAAAGTAAAATGTAATTATTGTGGACGAGTGATCAATGGGGGGATTACCCGATTGAAACAACATTTGGCACATGTATCAGGACAGGTGACAAAATGTCATAAAGTGCCACCAAATGTGAGGGCTAAAATGCATGAGCTCCTTGATGCATCTGCAAAAAAAAAAAAAAAAGATGTACAAGCAAGAAGAAGAACTGAGGAACTTGATGCATGCAGAGAAGAAATATTTGGTTCCTCCGATGATGACGATGAAGACTCGGAAATGAGGAGGGGTAGGAGAGAAAGTGTGAGGTCACTTCAGGAGGAGAAAGAGAGGAGGAGAATACAATATGAAGCAGCCGCCAGAGGTAGCCAATATGAGCATGGTGGTGGGTCATCTGGACTGGGGGGGAGCGAGTTTGCGTCGGGCAGTTAGTCAAAAACAACCCCGTGTCCGTGAAGATCCAGATATTGAGGAGGTTGAACCTCCTACACATGCACCTCGTAGGTCAGATGTGGTGGGGCCAACAGACCCATTTGCTTATAGAAAACCAACTTCAAAGTAGCAGGGCATTATGAAAGCTCTAAAGGGCAAGTCTAGTAAAGCAAGAGACCATCTAGTGAGAGCTAGTGGGAAGTTTTTTTTTTGCATGGAGGCATCCCACCCATCAAGGCATCTTCTCCTTATTTCACCACCATGTTAGATGCGGCTACAGAACATGGTTCATGTATAAAGGCACCCACCCCTTATGAGATTGGGCATGTCTGTGTTGAGAAAGAGTATGAGGAATTGTAGGCTTGGCTGCAAACTTTCAAATGGGCATGGAGGGAAAGAGGTTGCACACTAATGTGTGATGGGTGGACGACCATCATACATCGTCATCTCTTGAATTTTCTAGTCTATTCATCTATGGGCACAGTGTTTATCAAATCAGTTGATGCAACTGATTACATCCAAGATGCAAAATATATTAATAGGTTATTGAATGAGGTGATTGAAGAAATTGGGGTAGATTGTGTAGTTCAGGTTGTTACTGACAATGTTGCAAACATGAAGGCTGTAGGAATGTTGCTTATGAAACAAAGGCCAAGGATTTTCTTGTCTCCATGTGCAGCACATTGCCTGGATTTAATGCTTGAAGATATTGCAAAAGGAAAAGTCATGGTGCAAGTGATTGGTAAGATAAAGAAGATCACCAATTTTTTTTATCAGTCATATAGACTCATTTCTATGATGAAAACGTATACAGACAACCATGAACTACTGTGGCCTGGTATCACTAGATTTGCCACCCACTTCATTGCCATAGAATGTGTTTACAAGTATAGAGATGGACTTCTCCAATTGATAAAATCACAAGAGTTCATGAATTCAAAATGGGGAAAGAGGCCAAGTCCCATTACAAAAGAAGTATGTAAAACAATTGAGTCCAACAAATTTTGGCCTCATGTGAAGGGTGTTTTGAATGTTTTTGATCCCCAAATAAATGTTCTTCGATTGGTTGATGGCGATGATAAGCCAACAATGGGCTTCTTACATGAGGCCATGGAGAGATTAAAGTTGGCTATTCAAGCAGATTATAGATATTATAAAAAGTATTAGAAGATTATTGACGATTGATGGGGATGACAATTGAAACATGATTTACACTTTGCTGGTAAGTGAATGCTATTTCCTTTAATACTTGAATTATTTTTATTCAGTTCTTCTCATTATATTAATTTATCATTGACTAAAATTCATCGGTTTTACACTTTTACAGGATACTTCTTTAATCCACAATTTACGGATGGGCACATACCTGATGAAATCCGTTTGGGACTAAAAAAATGTAATTGAAAGACTAGCAGAGAATACAGATGAAGCAATTTGGGCTACTAATCAGGTAGGCAGTAGGCTAATTAAGGGAAAAATCGAAAAAATATATGACATTGTAAGAATGTAAGTTCTCTAATTTATTTCTCTACTTCAAATCTTCAATGTCTTCAGATTGACATAGACAATGTACGTGCTGGAAGCTTTGGAACGACGACTGCGCGAAGAGCTATCACATAGATCAATCCTGGTATTAATTGTAATGTCATCTCTATATTATTCAAGGACTCTAATTATTATTTTATTGACTCTAATATCATTTCTATTTTTATTTTCAGCTGAATGGTGGTTGAATTATGAAGAGAGTGCTCCTGCACTAAGGACAATTGCTATTAAAGTCCTTAGTCAAACTACATCGTCTTCTAATTGTGAAAGAAACTGGAGCACTTTCTCGTTTGTCCACACAAGACCAAGAAATAGATTAACAATGCAGAAGCTAAATAAATTGGTCTACATCCACTACAACCTCAAGCTCCGGAGTAGAAATAGAAAGAGAAGACAGTTTGAGGATCAACGGGATTATTTTTGTCCAATTAATTTGGACTACATTGTCGGATGTGAATTTTGATCCCCCTCGAGAGGAGAATCGCCATTCAACAGTGTGAGATAAAAAAATACATCGAAAATGAGGATTCCGACTACCCTCAAAATCGACGGATCACGATCGCCAGTTACGGATTCGGCCGTAACACCGTCCTTCGACGAAAGTCGAAAGAATGCGGGAGGAAAATGGGGTGGGTTCTTCTCTCGTCTAATGTGCCGCTGGCGACACACGACGGTTGTCTTGTCACTTAGTTTGGGTCTTTCAATTCGGGTCGAACTTGGGTCAAGGGTCAAATTATGGGGTTCATGATGGGACCATAATGAATTAGGCAGGGGAAATCAACATCCAGGGTTGAACAGACTAATTAAAGTTAAATCCAAGTATTCTAGGGGATAAGCGAATTAAAATGAAAATAAACTAAGAAAATAAGGGGAAAGGTGCCAAATATTTAGAAGATGATCAACCCCATTCCTGGGTACCCCCTTCAATGTCCTTTGACGACCTAGGGTTTAAAGGCTGATTTTTCGAATCGAAAGAATGATGCAGACGAAACTTCGAGTTGTGATTTCTGTGGGTTTGCGTGCGATACGCAGGTGATAAAAGTGCATGGCCGATGATGGGCCAGAAGTAAGATAAAAATGGCCGATGTTGGGCCGGGATTGATTGAGGGTGACCGATGATGGGCCGGTAGTAAATAAACTGATATTGGGGTGTGTGAAATCACTCGTCTCGTTTCGTCATTCTCATTAATTCAGGTTCTCGGAATCAGCCTCTATTCCCTTTAATCATTGAGTTCAGATAAATATTTGGCACCGGAGGTGGAGGAAAAGAGAAGAAAATATTTTTGGGATTAGTTTTGTTGGTTTTATAGTTTTTTTGGATTTTAATAATTGGGGCTAGAAGGGCTTAACTAGGGGAGTTCCTACTTGGATTCAATCTAACCGTTCCATTTCCCTAATGGATTTCTACCATATCCTAGGGTCCTAACCACCCACATCCGCTCTCCCGGCCCCGTAGCGGGGCCCGGAGAGCGAGTGAGACCTAATCAGTTGGGATTATTGAAACTAGGGTAGTCTAAGCTGGCTAGGGTTAGACCTAGATCTAGGTTCGGGGTCTGACCTAATCAGTTAGGCTATAGTCTAATTTCTAACTCCAATTTATTAATATTTTTGAGAGTTTTTGATATCTTTTACTTTGTTTTTGGTCTTTTTGATTTTTATAGTTTTTACTTTATTTTTGAGTTTATTTATAGGGCCTAAGATCTAAATTAATTTATCCTATTGAAATGGGAAGAGGAGGGGAGTGAATTTCTAATTTTTTTTATTAAAAAATTTATTTGAAATTTCCTAAATAATATTTCCTAATCCTAATGAGAGGAGGGATGAAAAGAACTTAATTATTAAATTTAGCCTAATTATCCTAATTAATAGGGTAGCTAAAGTCCTATTTTTAATCTTTACTTTTTACTGCTATTTTTATTTTCTTTTGGTGTTTTTGGTTTTTATTCTAATTTTTATATAGAAAATAACATGAACAAATAAAGGGAATGCAGTCTCAATTTTTATAAAGAGGATAAACTAAAGAAACAAGATGTAATACGATTATAATGCATGGGCATGTTAAATGCATGTTGACATACAGATTAAGGCTAATTTAAAAAAATAATAATAATAAAAATGGCTTACAACACTAATCTAAATGCATGGCCTGTTAAATGCATGAAGAACAAAAGACGGACCACAGTGACTGAAGAATTGAATGCAAAAAATAGATAGTGGAGTGAAACCGGGCTGTGCGTGCTTGGGCTGGATTGGTAGCTTCGATGATTGGCAATCCAAACCTGCAGGTTGGAGGTGAAGAAGGTGCAAGTGGTGCCAGCAGTGGGTGTGCGATGAAGGAGTGCAGGTGGGTGCACAGGTGTGATGCACGTGGTGCAAGTGGACAGTGGCTCAGTCAAAGGAAATGGATGTGCAGAGGGGAGAAATGGAGAGGTGAGGGAAAGAGGGACTGAGAGAGTAGGGAGATAGGGAAAGCAGGTAGTGGGGCTGAGGGGGTAGAGAGAGAACGAGAGAGAGAGAGAGAGTGCAAGCAGAGGAGGAAGGAGAGAACGAGAGGGAGAGGTGGAGCAGAGAGGGAGAGAAGGGTGATGAGGAAGAGACAAAGGGGAAACGGAGAGGTAGAGGGAGACACAGAGAGAGAGGAGGGGATAGGGAACTAGAGAGAGAGGGAGAGGGCGAGCGCATGGAAGAGGGACGGAGAGAGTAAAGTAGAGGAGAGAAGAAAGAGCGATAGAGAGGAGAGAGGGAGAGAAAGAGAGAGAGAGAGAGAGGAGAGGGAGAGGAGGAAGAGACAAAGGGGAGACAGGGGCAGGCGCAGTGAGAGAAGAGAGCACGGGAGAGGGAGAGTGTGGAGTTGCAGGTGGGTGGCACGGAGGAGGATGATGGCAGGGGATGAGAGAGAGGGTGAGGAAGAGAGAAGAGAATGGGGGGTAGAGAGATGGGGAGAGAGTGAGTGAGAGTGGAGAAGGAGAAAGGGTACAGAGATGGAGAGAGAGTGACAAACAGTAAAGAGGCGGGGAGAGAGGGAATGGAGAGAAGGGGAGAACGAGAGGGAAGAGAGAGGCAAGGCGAAAGAGAGATAGTTGTAGGGAGAGAAAGAGATGGGTCACAGAGGGAGAGACAGATGGGGAGCGGAGAGGTGGAGGGAGACGGGCGAGAGGGAAAGTGTGAGAGAACGGGGAGAGGAAGGTGAAGTAGGAGGGGAAGAGAGAATGAAAGGTAGAGCGGGGTGATGGCAGAGCGGAGAGGAGGGAATGAGAGAGAGGGTGAGGATGAGAGTAGGGGAGAGAACAGAGGGAGGTGCGGGGAGAGAAGAGAGCACGGGAGAGGGAGAGTGTTGAGTTGCAGGTGGCGGGACGCATGGGGGAGAGAGAGGTGGAGAAGAAAGGGTGAGTGGAGAGGGAGAGAACGAGAGCAGGAGAGAACGAGAGGGAGAGGAGTGAATGAGGTGCCGTGGAAAACGAAGATGGGTGCTGGTAAAAGGGAGCGGAGAGAGGAGAAGAATGAGAGAGAGATAGTAGGGAGAGAGAGAGGGTGAGGGACGTGTGTGCAGAGTGATACAGAGAAGGGGAGAAGGGCGTACCTGCGTAGGGGAAGGGGGGAGACGCTGTGGAGGACGAAGATGGAAGACGAAAGGCTATTATGGCTGCGAGGGGGTTGCTGCGCGCGTCTGGCAGGGAGTGTTGCGTGAGATGGGTTGCGTGTGGACGTGCTGCTGCGACTGGGAGAAAGAGAGGTGGAGAGAGCGAGGAAGGGGAGAAGAAGAGAGGAGACAGAGGGCGGGGAAGACCGGGGAGAGAGACAAAGAGAAAGAACTGAGGTGCGTGAGATGGAGAGTGTGAAAGAGAGAGAGAGAGAAGAAGAAGGAGAGAGGGGGGCAGAAGATCAGAGAGGGAGAGAGAACGGAAAGAGGGAGACAGAGATGGGGAAGAGGGAGGACGGGGAGAGTGGAAGAAGGTGGTGTGCAGTGGGGCAGAGGAAAGAAGAAAGAGAGTGAGAGAGGAGAGACAGAGAGAGTAAGCGAGAGATGGGGAGAGAGAGAGAGGGATGGTGTGCAGTGGGTGCAGGTGGTGGGGAAGAAGAGAAGGGGGGAGACGTCCGGCGGCGCGAGGAGGAGGAAGAAGGTGCTGCTGCGTGCGGATGTGTGGTGGTGCGTGCGAGGGAGACGAGGACTGAGAGGTAGAGGGAGAGCAGAAGGAGAGAGAGAGAGAGAAGAAGAAGGAGAGAGGGGGGCAGAAAATCAGAGAGGGAGAGAGAACGGAAAGAGGGAGACAGAGAGAGAGAACTGAGGTGCGTGAGATGGAGAGTCCCAGATCTGAATGGGTGGGATTAGGAGATATGCGCATGGGTGAGAGGGATAAGGCCTGGGAGTTTTAAATTGAGAGGGATCAGGCCTGGGTGTTAGAGCTGGAGAGGGAGAGAGAAATCTCAGGGAGAGGGGAGTCCAGATCTCGTGGACTGTCCTCTCCCATGCAGCTAATGGGCCAAGTCGGGTCAAGTCAAGTTCACGTATGGGTTGGGTTTGGTGAGCTGGGTCTGGTGGGTTTGGATCCAGGTTCAACTTAGGCTGGAGCTCATTGGGCCAGGCCTGGTGGGTTTGGATTTAAAAGAAACTAATTCAGGTCTAAAAAGTGGGGTCCGATGGAGATTGGTCGGGTTGTCATTACCAGGGCCCAGGTTTCGTAGATTTCAATCCGCTCGTCGGATTTCGACGTTCTACATATTGACGGAAAGCTCTTGATGAGTAGGTCGCCATGAATTAATTTTCAAGGTGATCAAAGGTCTAGAGATGATAGGTGATTTTTCACGCGGGCGCCGCGGGGGTGTGGGACCCGCTGTCATGATTTTTGATCCGCCCGTCAGATCTTGGAGTTCTATATATGGGCGGAAAGCTATCGATGAGTAGGTCAAGATGTGCCAATTCCTTGGGTGATCAGAGGCCTAGAGACGATAGGTGATTTTTCACGCGGGCGCCCCGGGTTGTGGGACCCGCTGTCATGATTTTTGATCTGCACGTCAGATCTTGTAGTTCTATATATGGGCAGAAAGCTCTCGATGAGTAGATCAAGATGAGCTAACTCCCGGGGCGATCAGAGGTCTAGAGATGATAGGTGACTTTTGACTCGGGGCCTAATCAGGACATCATTAAATAGGGTGGACTGAATTGCTCCTCATAGGATGCCAAAACGAGGTGTCTACATACATCTTTTCAGAAGAGGATACAGTGTTAGGTGAATGGTTAGAGGAACAAGAAGAACCAATGTTAGATAAAGACCCAGAGTTTGAGGAGTTGATGGAGGAATTGACTGGGGATAGGCCTGAGCCAGTAAGGGCCTCAGAAAGGATGGGAGAAATAAACTTGACAATGCAACAGGGGCGCGCACCTGATACAAGTGAACCAAGGGGAAAGGAGGTTGACGAGGAGAGTGAGTCAAGTATTTCTACTTCATCATCATCAGCAGAAATTCCACCTGACTCTCCCGGGGATGAGGGTCATTATAGAGATGATGAGCCTCTCACTTATGAGACAGTTGAGCATTTTCTTGGTGCTACAGAGTTAGATCCTCGTCGTGGCTATGTCAGACATGTTGGAGGGACCGAGGCAGGGAGTAGTAGTGGCGTGGACCCTGTTGAACAAGGAGTGGGGGAAGGTACTCATGGTCATTATGGGGGTTATGTTGACCAAGAAGGTGCCATGTATGGACAGTATGAGGATTATTCATATGACCCTAATTGGGTACCCCCTTCACCAACACCGATACTTTCTATCGAACATATGTTAATTGAGCAAGGAAGGCTTCCCCCACGGCTTCCCCAACGACCTATTCATGCCCCTCATTTTTATTTCATGCCATTAGATTTCAATCAGCCATCTCAATCTACAAGGGATCAACATAGTTCATCATCTTATCAGGAACAATCTGAATATAGCCATGGGTATGATAGTGCTGCGCAACAGTATGGAGCATATCTTTTTAACCAATACCGAAGAAATGATGATGATGATGATGATATGGAGCCTGGGCGACACTCCACTTGGAATTAGGTTATCAATATGTCAATCTGTCATACACTCATGGTCTTGAATTTCTTAATTTATTTGTTGATTGAGTTAGTATTAAATGATGATTGATATGTTATCTTTATTTTCTTATATTTTACACTAATAAATTGATCATGAGCATCAATAATGGTTGCATTATATGAAATACTGGAGAAGACAACGAACTGCGATACAGACAAGACTCATAACTTAAGGTGACCGAGATTTTGATTTATTGTTGTTACTAATGAAAAAAATATTGTTTTCCAGCATTTTCTAATATTCTGGATTTTTTGAATATTTTTGCGAATTTTTTTGGATTAAAAAAAAATTCACACCGCGACGACCGCGACGGACCGATATCCGCGACCGATATCGATATCATATCGGTTTTTTGGCCCGGCTGATACCGCGACAGAAATCGAGTTTTTAAACCATGGTCCGCAGTGAGGTCAAAATTTTAAAACTTTTTGAACAATAAGATAATCAACAGTTAAATTGTGGAAGCATAAGAATAGATAGCGGAAGCAACATGTATCATATAAAATAAATTAAGTAAGGCAGAGTTGAAGTCTAACAAAATCTCAAGTGTGAATAACAAATATATACATAATATTTTCCCACTCACTACATGTTCACTCAACATCCCAAAATAAAATTACTATCAGACACCCGGTGTAGGCGCTCCATCCTTCGGTTCAACCACCTGGTCAATCGGTCCCCACTCAAAATCGCCGGCTACAGACACTTCATAGTACACGTCACCCGCGGGGTCAAGGTTGAGACCTAAGCACCAAAGATGGGCCAGATCCAAGGATCTGGCAAGGCACCATATACAGATAACACAGAATGTATGTAACAAAAGAGAATAGAGACGAGCATATAATCATAAGGTAACAAGGTGTAACACCCTGTCCCGAGTTAATTAAGATTAACTCTAATTAATCGGAATTAATGCTAATTCAACATGTTTTATGGAATTAATGTTGATTAATGGCTAAATGGATAAGAATTTGGCTCAAGTGGTCAAATTGAACTTAATGAAAAGAATAGTGGAAGTTCTGAATGGACTTGAAATGGTTTTCGGCTAAACCATGCAATGTAAGGACTTTTTCGTAAATACGAAATTATACGTATTTCGTCGAATACGGAAACTCTTGATACTCGCACGTATATCTCGAGGAGCACGTTAACTTTTATAAATGAGACGATTCCATTCGACGTGAATTGGTTCAAATGACCATTCATTTGACTTAAATTGTAATTAGAGGAATAGGAGGGGGGTTAAATGCAATTTAGGGCTTATAAGATCAGGATGAACTCATTTGAGTTCATTCCTTCATCCCAGCAGGTTTCTTTTCTTCTTTTTCTTTCTCTCCTTCTTCTTTCTTCCAATTTCTTTTCCTTGGGTGATGATTGGGAGAGCTAACAAGTGCTTGTGAAGAGGGACTCCATCTTCATCATCATCTTCTTCACCTCTTTTCTTGATTTCTTGGAATTTCAAGTTTGAGAAGATCTCAAGATTTCCACCAAAGAAGCTACAAGTAAGTGAATTGTGTTGGTTTTAGGATTTCTGAGTTTACTTTGGTGATTTGGAGTGGTTTCTTACATAAGAAACTCATTAGAATTGTCTTGAATGGATTGGTTGATCCTTAGGTTCAAAAGAAGGTTTGGCTTGAGGATTTCATCTTGGATTCAAGCTAGACAAGGGAATTCTTGCTAAAAAGTTTCCAAACAAGGCAAGTATACTCAATTGTATTGATTTCAATTGTTAAGTGATTTGTTAGAACTTAAGGAGTTCAGTTACAGAAAATTCGGTTCAGAATTTTCTGATCTTCTGGGCACAATTCGGTCAGCCTCGATACCTGACCAAGAGCTGACCGACATAGGTCGGCTAGCCGACATGGTGAGTTCGGCTAGCCGCGGGTTGACTGCAAGGTGACCGAAAATCTTGTCAGGGTTTTTCCATCAGAAGTTTAGCTTCTGGAAAACGAACCGTGAGCTGACCGAAGAAATTGGGCTAACCGAAATTTGAATTTCGGCCAGCCGCGTGGGTGACCGAATAGGTGACCGAATTGAGCAAAATGTCCTGTAAAATTGAGAAATTTTGGAAGCTGACTGAATGTGGTTCGGTCAGCCGAAACCCCTAATGCGGCTAACCGCTAGGTAACCGACGAGGTGACCGAAATTGAGGGAATATCAGAATTGATTTCTGATAATTTCCTAAACCTTCATGGGTGTTAGCTAAAATTATGTGAATGTAAATTTCACTAAAAAGTGATGTCATCCATAAAAACACCTACATTGCATAATGAACGTTTCACCCGAATGTTGTTTTAGGCAATTTAATTGTTTATGACTTGAGTTGGCTTGTCCTCTTTCGTCTATTACTGTTATGCTCCTTGTTGAGCTATCATTGAATAATGTATTGAATTAATACAATGAAATGCATTGACATGAAACGAAAAGAACTGAAATGAACAAACACTGTAATGTATGAAAGATTAAGTCTGCTGCAGTAGATGGAGCGTTCCGGAGCTTCGTGGTGATGCCGGTGATCTCTGATCAAGACACTAGTAAATCCCACACATTTGACAAGCCACTTAATGAAGTGAGTACATTTGACAAGCCACTTAATGAAGTGAGTACATTTGACAAGCCACTTAATGAAGTGAATACATTTGAAAAGCCACTTAAAGTGAGTAATATTGAAATGAAATGAGTCCTTGAAAGGCTGGGTTGTGAATGGTGCGCCTTCCGCCTATGCTAGAGGACAACGAAAAGACACTTGATAAAGTGTATATAAATGAATTGAATGCTCTCTTCAGGGGAGAACTACATGAATTGAGTGCTTCCTTCAGGGAAGAACTATATGAATTGAATTGAATTGAATTGATTTGAATATAATTGTTATACATGGGAACCAAATTACTAACATGTGATTATCATAGAATTGTGTATACATTGTTGAACCGTCGTGTTCACAGTGTTATTGATGACATTATAGGCCCAATTGGCCGTTCCAGTGGTTCCGAGACCACGCCGCCAGCGGAGGAGACCAATCCGGTTCCCCCAGGAGGATTGAACGAATGGATATAAATCGGAGGCGACCGGTTTAGAAAATTTTGGAAACATTTTGAATAGATTCATTTTGTTGTAAATAGTGATCACATGCATTGTAATTGAATATCCATGGGTGATTTAAATAGGAAATGAGATGTATAAGTAAACTTTACTTTCTATAAAGAATTTGTACATATTAAAGTTGGATGTCAATCTATATATATATTTCCGCAAAGCAATGTACATTTGACAGGTATATGTAAGATCCCTTGTGAATCTTGTATTAGCTTCGGCGATGCGAGGTTTACGGGAGTAAGTATGGCATCGCGACTCGGGGTTTGGCCGTGGTAACCCTAATCTCGGGCCCGGGTCGTGACACAAGGAAACATAAACTAGGCAATTGAGCGGTAAATAACAATTTAGAATCAGAAATATAAGTACTCTAATCTAATTAGATAACAACGTGGCACATTTACACAAGTTGGATATACCACGGGATATTATGCCGCGGCTCTTCCATACAGTAAACAGTCGCGGCGGGGAAAATATAATAAACATGAAATAGATAACAACCCTAATAATAACAATATATATAACACCGATCACACCCCTTTATCGCACCGATCACACCCCTTTATCATATTAGACCGGACCCTGTATCACACCATCCATCTAATCATAGCACATCATGATAGCTCTAGTCACAATCAATATAGCTCCTACCAGTGATGATCAGTCAATGGGCTGAACTTATATCAACTGAGTGAATGTCTAGTGCCGATCCAAGGAACAAATACAGGTCTGTATTTGTCTAGGCTTACCTTGCACGAGTAAGATACTAACCAAGTCTCTAAGAGGTTCAAGTACAATATTATGGGACACCGCCCAATATCCAAGTCCAAGTCCAACCACTATTGGATCCACATTAGGCCCACAACTATGGCCTTAGTCTATAACAATATAAGTAGCCAATCCATATCCATTCACAACTATACATCATGACCAACCTCTTCATTCTAAGGTACCAAACACCCAACTTAGGCCGTATGAGGGCGCGCCTAGCCACAGACATGGGTTATTTATCACCAATTACATCATCGGGTCACCACCACGTAGTCCTAGGTTCAGGTCCTCCAATTTCGCTTTTATTAACATGCTTATAATAATGACAAGGATATAAGAGAAGAATAATGTATAAAGTCCTCTAAGCAATAGAATCAAGTGGAAAAAGCGAAGGTCCAACCTAGGTAATGGTCCACTCTTGGTTCAGGGCCTCATAAGCTAATTAGATCCCTAACTGTAGTCTTAGATGCCATAAGATGATATATTTGGTGCTTCAGAAGTTCGGGCATACTTGACTACATTTAAGGTTTAAATTACCGATAATTCAAATCCCTAAATCTTACTTGGTGGTCCCCACAAGTCAAGGTTAAGCCACACCATTGACTCGTACTTGGCACATTAATGGAGGTTCATTTGGATGGTCAATGGGCTCCACAATCGATCAAAATCTCAAAAGAACTGAAGGCTGGAAAATCACTATACACAGTGTATCCGGTTGACTGAGCACAGGGTACGGTCGACCAGGTACACTGGGAAGTCAGGATGTTGACTCCCAGGTCGACCCACTGTTAAGTGTGCCCGGTCTACCTCCTGGCCTGGTCGGTCGACCACGCACACTGGGATTCGCAGACAAGCACCTGGCAGTCAACTATATGTCCGGTCGACCTCCTGGCTTGGGCGGTCCACCGCACGCACTAAATCTCTAAGAAAGAGAGATATTCCAACTTTCAGCCTTCACCCTGAAATTTCTTTGTGTCCGGTCGACCGAGCACAGGGCCCGGTCGACCGCACACACTAAAAATCTAGGTCTGAGAGGAAATTCTAGGTCCAGTTAATACTTGAGTTTTCCCGTGTATTCGGTCGACCGAGTACAGGGTCCGGTCGACCGGGTACACTGGACTGAGTTTTTCTCAAAAATTAATTGAGACTTAATTTTTCTTCTTTTTCAATTTCGCCGATCGACCCCACTGTAGGCAGGTCGACCGGGTACACACACCTGGGCAGGATTTCTAGTTTTCTATATTTCACCTCTTCAATTCTATTTCCAACCAAAACTCCTCAAATTCTCATCATTCATCACAGAAACATTAATAGATAAGGAAAACACTTCTATAACCATCCGTCCATCATCCAAACGGGCCATTGATCTTCCAAATGGGAAAACTCATCCATCAAATAGCCAACATCCATAATACAAAGCTCAAATGGTAGATCTAACATGCATATATACACAACTGAATTGAAAATGCAGAATCAAAGAAAGGAAGCATGCATTCTAAGTTATCCGGCATAGGATACTTGCCTTAGTCTAGTAGAAATAGAAAATTAAGTATAAGAGAAATTCAAGAAGCCAATATAGGGTTGATGAAGCAATTGAGGACTGATCTCCTACTCCTCTTATGCTGGGATTTGGGGAATTAGGGTTTCTTAGGGAGAGAGATAGAGAATATGAGAGTGAAATGTGAGATAAATGAGAGTGAATTAGGTTTAGGGTTCATGTTATTGCAATAGTTAGTTTATATAGGTTAGGGTGGGTGGTTGTTTACTAAAAGACCCTTGGGGTTTACATAGAGGAGAGGATAAGGACATGGGTAATTTGGTCAATTTTAGAAATTTTAGAAGCTTTTCTCAAGTAACATCCCCCTTAATAAAACTAAATTACTAACTAAAGCTTAATCTAACTAAAACTCTAATTAAATTACAAAAATCATCCTATATCTATAAAGAATTAAATACAAGTCTAGTCCTAAGACTTAGGAACATAATAGACTACTCTACTAAACCCTATTAAATAGCATATTAAGATAGATAATATTATATTTATAATTATTTAAATCAAATTGAGTGCCCACAAGGGGTGGGGCCTCACATCACTCCCTCCTAATCAATTGGATCGAGCTGAACTAGGCTTGTTGGTATTTGAGCACTAATTAAATTAAATTATATGCATTCTTACACAGGCTGGACTATGGGCTTTCTATCACTTAATCCAAGCCTGGGCCAATTATTAATCGGGTCCTAATTACGTATCCAAGGCCGGCCCATGAACACCCCTACAGTGACAATGCTGTTTTTATGTTTTCAATTCATGAAATCCCGGTTAGAAATTCCTTAAACCAAGCTAGACCTAATTGTTTTGATTGAAACGCCATAAATTTACAATGTAAATTGATAGCATTCACCATCCAACAAACATGTATTTTTCCCCAAATATCATCCATGATGGCACCATCATTGATGATAGTACCAACTGGGCCACAGGCCCACGGTTTGTTTAGCCCACTACCACTACGTCAAAAAGCATTATTAACGACGGCCTTTTCTGTAGTTTTTTTTTTTTTTTGTTTTTTTTTTTATGAAAAACGACAGTCATTGCTGTTGGTAATGCCGTCGTATTTTTTGGTGTCTTTTTATGGAAATCCAACATAATAATATTAAAACAATTAATGTCGTTTATGGGAAATAAACAACAATAAAAACCGTCTTTTTTTTTTGTTTTTATAGAAAAAAATAGATTTAAATGCTGAAATTTAAAAAAAAATACCTGTTAAATATAAAGATAATCAATAAAATTCAAGTACATCCATTTAGAAAATAACCTACAAACCCATCCACATCCATTAAAAAAACAATATACATTCATTAAACCATCAATCGACATCCATTTAAAAACCCATGCACATTCCTTCAAAAAAATGTCTACATTCATTAAACCACTAATCCATTTAAACACCAATCTAACAAAAGCACAAATCCATGTTAAGATCCATAAAAGTATCCACCGTGTAAACATAAAAAAAAAATCCATCTACATTCATCAACAAGGAAATGTCCTATACTTTGGCCAATCAATGAATCGCCAAGTATTTTATCTCTCAAGTTGCTTACTCCATCCTGTAGCTCAACCTCTCCATCAAAGATCTCATCTATAATGACTCTATAGCAACCTTTATCCTCTGGAGATTCCCCTATCAATCTCCCATAGGCAACACTGTAAGACCCCGATCCCTAATTTTCGTAATTAGTGTGTTTTTAGCTGTGGGTTAGTTCTCTAAGTGAGATTTGAGTGTAATTGAGTTAGTTTGTGGTTTAAAATGGTTTTCTATAGCTTTGGAGAATTTTGAGGGTGGTTGGACTCAGTCTAGTAGCCCGGGGATGCCTTGGGTTTGTACATGTTAGCGTGGAGGGATTGTTCTTGATTTTAAAAATTTTCAATTTTTTTTATTTCTTTTGATAGAACAAATTAGCCCCAACAACTTTTGTGTTTAGACCGATTCCATTTGAAATTCAGAAAATCAGTTTTTCAGCCCAAGGGGCAAAACAACCTTTTTACATTTAAATCTGAGCCCAAAGTTCGAAATTTCAGAACCATGTCAAAAATATACTTTTTGAAAACTAGATTTTATGAGAATCATTTTAGTCTTTTTCGTTGATTCCATCCAAGGCCCAGAAAGCTCAGTTCCAAGCCCATAAAGAGGTTTAAGTTGTGGGCCCCACCATCATCACTTTATATAAGCCCATCTTCCTTCTTTTCTCTCCATTCTCTTCTCCAAACAAGACTGAGTTGCAAGGCTTCCAGCTGAGCCTCATTCTTCTACTTCCTTGCTTCTTTTCTCACCCAAATTCCCATCAATCTTTACCAAACTGAAGATTGATCACCACAACTCAACTCCATACATTGAGAGCTTCCTATTGGTGCCATTTTCTCGTCGTTTCGTCGCCAACGACCTCTCCAACAGCCATTAGAGTTGTTGTAGAGCCATCTTAGAGTAAGCCTCTTGCTTCCATCTTTTAACATGTTGATTTAGGTCATAAATGAGCCACTAATTCTAACATGCATGATCAAATTTCATGTCTTTGTTAGTTTTCTAATTTTGAGCCATTTTTTAGTATGTTTTGGGGGTTATGTTAAATAGGTGTACTTATGTCTAATTGGTGAGATTTTTGGGTAATCTTGGAGTACTAGAGGCAAAGGTAAGTGATTAATTTAGGTTTATTGTTCATGCAAGATAATTGGTACATTATGCTTGTAAAGTGCATTGATTTTTACTTGGCTAATTTTCAAACTATATTGTTTGTCAACTAAGCATAATTTGGCTTCCATTTCATTACATGCATTTGATGTTAATTATTTTCCAGAATTCTGAATTTCTGTTTGAAGTGGAACTCAATGTCTTATTTTGTCACTTGAATTGTTTTGATGAAATATGGAGTGTTTGATGTGAATTGTTGACTGATGAAAGAGGAGTTGTGGGCTCAATTTCATGCAGGAAAGGAGGAGTGATAAGGAGAAATGTTGGAGAAAAGAAAGGGTTAAAAACAGCTTCAGAAATGCTTTCCCGAAGCTGGGGCGGTTAGCCGTCGGTCAGGTGTCAGCTAGCCGACAGGTGACCAACAGGCGACCGAACCAGCTTGGTTCCATTTCTAGAATGCTACATTTTCCAGATCTTGAGGTGTCAGTTAGTCGACATGTGACCGACCCACTTCGGTTCCAATTCCAGAAGTTGTTTTCCTGTTTCTGATGAGTCGGCTATCTCTCGATCAGCACGCGGCTAATCGACTTGACCATGGTTGGCTAACCGACAGCCAACCGACAGGTGACCGAACTTCAAATTTGACCTATTTTTAGGGGATTTTTTTAGGAATAAAAACCAGAATATGATTAAGGGCTTTTAACTTGACATTGTGCAATTGAAATTCAAAATGTTGTTTAGCTTCAGGGGCACCAATCCGCTTTTAATTCCAATATTTGGGTTTCAATTACACATGGATCAAATGATGGGCCTTAGCATATGTTTGAAAAGTTTGATTTGAAAACCTTAGGGTTGATGTGAAAAGGCATCGGTTTGCAATAATGTGGATTTGTAAATGTTTTGACTTGAAAAGGCATTGATTTACAAGAATTTGGATTTGTAAAGGTTTTGCTTTTAAAAGGTTTTGACTTAGTATCAAGTGTGGATTTCGTGTGGTTCGCCACGTCGTGTGTACTTTTGATAGGGCTACTTGTTTCGTGTACACTTGTGTGTGTGTGTGTGTGTGTGGTTGTTTTCAGTGTGCAGAGTAGTCCCTTATCAATTCAAGAATATCATTATGAATTTGTAAAGCTTTGCGTGAGTTTTCATGTCGTCTTGAAAATGATGTTTCCAAGGTTTTATTAAAAAAAAAACCCCATTTTTGGGAATCATAGCGTGAATCGTGTTTTTATTACATCGTGTCGGGACTACTAATTCGTGAATTCTAGTGAGCAAATGTGCATGTCCATGATATTGTGTGAGTAGTTTCCAAATTCTTGTGTATCAAGCATTGCTTTGAAAGTTCGTGTGTATTTATTTTCTTGTCGGCACCACTCAGCTCGGACGACCTTATTGGTTTGATCAATCGCCTTGGGTCCTAAATACTTCGTGCCAACTGCAGCTTAAGATATCATGTGTGTTTATTTAGCCCATTCAGCGGCGGGACTCGTGTGTGATGCCCAGTTGTACTGGGTCATGATCGTGTGTGCTTCCTTCACCTTGTATGATGGAGAATTATTATCGTTCGTGCTCTCGTTACCTCGTGTGACAGAGAATATAGCTTCATGTGGTTGCCATTCGCTCAGTCGGTTTTATCACCGTGGGTTCTATCTTGTACATGGATTTCAATGTTCTTATCTTGCAAGTTTGACATGATTTCTCTGGGACTTTGAAATGTGCTTTGGTATTAAAAAATGGATTTACTAATCATGTTAATTTCGTTTCGTATATTGTTCATGGACTTTTGTTCACTTGGCATCATACATTGTTTTAAACTCTGTAAGTTTGTTTTAAATTCAGTAAATTGTTTTAAACACTGCTTCTTCCAAACTTAATTTTGTATATGCCTATGCCTAAATTGATCACCTGCCAGACCGTCATATCTGATATTCTATCTTTGGTAACTTAAGTAGCAGGTTCCCGTCTTGAGCTAGTGCATGTGCAGATGGCTGTAAAGCCGCGAGTTTTGCAGGATCGTTTGTCACTGATGTCATGTAGACGTCGTGCTTGGCTCCGGAGATACGTTACACACCTGGGTAGTATTTGTTCATAGCTTGTTATTTTGTAAGGCTTCTGCTAGCCTTCTTCCTTGGGATTGTAATTAATGCACTTGTTAAATTATAACTTGAATATGCTTGGGTAATGATCAGCCTGTTATTTGTCAGCTCTGTATATTTTGATATCATGTTTTGTTCCAGTCTGAGTATGAGTTGCTATGACAGCTTTATGTTGACAGGTTGAGTGCGACACGGAATCTGATGGCCATGGGCTCCGGGTTGCAACGCCACGTAAGCTTTCACCAAATGTTCTTGATGTGTTTGAATATTTTGTCTTCCTTACACAAGGAGATCCTGGGGAGAAACATTATTTATATCTTACTTTTCAATTCGCGTTCCCAAGGTCAGACAGACCGCTGTAGGGATCCCGGTTCGGAAGCGTGACAAACACAGTGGGCTCGCTTTGTTAAATGCATTAATTTGTACAAAGTAGAACTCATCTGTGTAGTTGCGGCTGCGGTTGTCGGGTTTGAACTTGACTCTTGACCTGTGGATGGTGGCCCCTCACCTACAGACATGATTAGGAACACATGATATTAGCATTTGATAAGATTCAATAAGGAGCAACATACACACGCAAACTACATCGCCAAAATAAAAACTCAATATATTGAAACAAAACCTGCATATAAATAACTACAGATTTATATCCATGGCGCTGACACTCATAATGTGTATCCATGAATAAATGGGCTATTGAAGATCCTAACCTTCCGTTTAGCACATTAGTCCATTAGTGCGCATGTGCATCAGGTTGTCAATGGATTCGAACCGTCATGTCTTGTTTTTAATAGTATTCTGATAAAAAAAATTTTCAAAGTGGCTGGTCATCTTCTTTGTTTTTTTTGTTTCTCTCTCCTAGAATGAGTAGAAATCTAGGTATTTGTTGAGGTCAGATCACACAACAGAGAAATGAAATCTCTCCAAAATGAGTTGCAATCCGTCTCAGAATATCCAAAAATAGTAAAAAAATCACCAGATTCAATCCATAAATGCAATTTCTAGTACAGAAATAGCACCAAAAGGATCTTTACCACAAAATCTTATGCAATCCATCTCCAAATATCCAAATTCTTTCCCAAAAGATTAAAAAAAAAGAAAAGAGAAGAAGTTGTGTATACCTGGAACCGGCCCTAGATCAAAAGAGTTGTGCTCCCACCTCCCAGCCCTGATTGGTCTCTGTTTTGAGATGGAGTATTTGATGGAAACAAAGGGTTCTGGAGGGAGAGGGTGAAAAAAAAGTGGGAAAGAACCTGACATAGAGGGCGGAAAGGAGGTTTATTTCTTAAAAAACGTAAGTTAATAAGCGTGGGTACTGGGAAGAATTTGTCGCTAATATTTGACCGCATAGACCATCGCTAATCACTTTATATGCCGTCGTTAATAACGCTTTTTGACGTAGTGTGCTTTCCTGTATCAGGCCTCCCCTTCAATGTAGACTATCTACCATTTTTATTTTTTAGATTGAATGCCTGTAGAAATTAAGGATCATTGCATGTTCAGTGTACTTTATAGAATATTATTGACCATCTTCTCATTCCTTTCTGAATGCCACTGAAAGAGTGGAAAAGATTTCATGTGCAATGACTTTCTTAGCTGTGAGATCTGTGGGAGTGTCCCTTCCATAAATGAAAGATTTTATTGTCTCTTATATTATTTTTTTTCATGCTTTTTTTTTTTCTTTCCATTCAACCATACCCCAAGAAAGAGGTACTATTTTGCTGATCAATGTGACCATAATTTTGTTTCATACATTTTATTTGAATGGCATCTACCTTGAGATATTATTGATCAAGAAATGGAATAACAGCCATCTTAGGCATGGCGACAGTCAAAATCACACCCTTTAGATCATATGGTTATCATAGCCAAAAAACAACAGCTTGTGAACCCACCAAATTAATCACACCCGATGGACTAATTTAATATTTGATGGGACTTACTTTTTATGTATAATTAATTTAATAACTCTTTAACCAAAGGGGTCACGACCACAATTCCTCTATTTTCTGGAGCTAGAGGTCCTAGTTTCGATTTCTCCACTTTTCGAACTGAAGTATGAGTCCACTAGTGCTACTACCGGGGGGGGGGGGAATTTTACCCGACTTCTCTTTTGGCCCGAGAGATTACTTCAGACCAAAGAAAATCTTTGCCGTACATTGGAACGATATGCTATAAAAAAAAGAAAATTTTAATTAATCCTTTGAGTTTTATTTTTCAAATTTTACAGTGGAACTATTAGACCACACATCTTTGCCATACAACACTAATTATTCAAAGCTCAACATATCGGCAAATCTTTCATGCTATTGGGCTGTTGATCCTCTCATCTTCTATAGGCTCTAGCTATAAGACGTGTGAGAGTTAATCACAAGTTTGACTGACAATAGTCGAGTTGCAATCAGCAAACTAGTAGGAATCCATCTTCCTCGGCTCGAGTCGCGTCTGCTCTCCTTCTGCAACCAACAGTAAGTCTATCTTTCTCTTGCTCTCAAAATATATCTTTTGGGTTGGGTTTTTCTACTTTGATTAGAAAATGAGATGAGATGAGTTGATGCTGAAAATAAAAGGTTGTGATGGGCACTAGTGGGGAGACTGCTGCCTTGTATTTCTGTTGTTTTTTTTTTTTTTTGTGTTTTAAAGTGACATGAGTGTGATGGGTTTCATTTGTGAGCCTCAGAGGATCTGTATTTGGTTGGTGTGGGCACTTTTAGAGGATTTGTATTTGGTTGGTGTGGGCACTTTCCAGTATCGATGGGGTTGGGCATTTTGATGAAGACGAGCTGCTAACCTGCCATGGCGCCAGTTTGTAGAAGAGCTGTTTGGTGTTTGGTTTGATGGATATTAGTTTTGTGGTTTTTGGTATGATGGATTTTAATGGTAAGGATCATAGGCTTGTTAGATTGGAAATGCACATCAGCACATGATTTGGATGCTGTGGAATGGAATAAGAGGTTTCGTGTGATGAATCATCTTAATGGGGCCTTTTGTTTGTGTGGGATTTAATATTGCTAGTAATTCATGGTAGAATGGGTAAAGGATATAAGGTAGGGTGAGATGTACATGGAACCTTTGACTTTCCTAGAATTTGAATTACTATTGTGATGGATTTGTATTCATTTTCCATCTCTCTTTAATTCGTTTTTTCAATTAAATAGGAGATTCTTTGATGGTTATATATGGATTTTCACATTGGTTTCTTCAGTTTTAGCTGCTTTTAGAAATCCATGTCTAAGAATTCCAAGGAATTTATTTCCTGCAAATGAACAAAGGGGAAAAGAAGGAGAAATTGGAGTTGGGAAGAACTGTCCACAGTTATGTGCACAGTTGTCTCCACCTGCTGTCTCCATATGCCAACTGCCCCCATTGGGAATGAGATATGTGATGTTAAAAAAAAAAGCTTCGGTTGTGCCATGGATGGGTATAATGCTATTGGGTATGAGGCTGAAGGGGTGGACATTTATAGGCATGTGCGGGTGGAAATTTACCAGCCTCTTGAGTTTATTCTTAGGTTTGAAACTGGGTCTGAGTTGGGCCTAATGTTTATCATCCTCAGTTGTGTGGGCGTCCATATGGGTCCTAGGTTCCACCAACATATTAGCTTTCTGGTGACACCCATACACGAATACGGGTATGGACATGGATACAACTCTGCACTTTAGAAAATCTAGGACACGGTACGGGTGTCTTAATTTTTTTTCTTCCGTCCACTTTTGAATTAATCAAATTATCACTGGTTAGATTCCTTTCTAACATTTTTATGTTGAGAAGTAAGGAAAGTAAAAACACTATATGAAATAATGGATTGGTAAGTCAAGTATGCCAAACTTATACCCTAGAAGCTAGAAGTATCGGTGTAGTATTAAGTACTGATATGAGTGTAGTATTAAGTACTGATATGAGTGTTGTATCAGCATGACATGGATGCGTTGGGCTTGTACAAGTTCTGATATGATAGACCCAAACTCCCCCAATGCCATAAGGAATTTTCTTAATACTAGTGTGGGTCCACCAGGAGGAGCCTCCATCAAGTTCAGATCCATGGCTGTGGGTAGGTGCCAAAATTCTCGACAGCCAAGTAAACCTTGTACCCAACCAAACGCAATCCAAAATGTGTCTAGTTCTTGTATTTTTGGTGTATTCTCCATCTGCAGCAGGATCCAAAGTTTCAAGTACCTTTGTCACAGCCAAGTGTGTCATTTGTAATGTTTACTGACGTTCATAATGTTGACCTGGCAGGCTACTCCACAACAATAGAGAGGAATGGAGAATGGAATGAGAATCATCATTGTCTCTGCTCTGCAATTTTCTTGCTCTGATGATGTCTCCTCTAATGTCGACAAGGCAGAAAGGTATATCTTCTTCTTGTTCTTCTTGAAAAATGAGAAAAAAGTTTTCAAGAATTGAAACAAAGGAACTCTCAGAGCTTTTGGTTCGTATCATTGGGATATTATGTTGCAAATAAGAGGGAAACATGCCCACCTGCTACAAGTTACCTTTGGCTGTCTTCTTGGCTTGAAAACCCTTCTGAAAAACCTTTGCTTCTGCTTCATTCTTTCATCATGAGGCTCCAAAACCCTTAAATGTCTTAAAATATCTTAATTGTTCAATTTTTTGCTTAGGAAATGCATGATCAAAGGTGTGAGGTGCTGAATAGGTGTACCCCAATGACAATCATCCTATGGTTTCATAATTTCTTAACTAATGGCTGTGGAACCGTTCTTTGAGGCCTGTGATATTCTTATTGGAGCTTTCAGAGGCATTCAGAACTTTTCCTTCTGAACTATGTGTTGGGCAGAGGCGTGCCACAATGCCGCTCCCTGCGACCGCTCTAAAAACAGGCCTGCGGGCGCTATGTCAAATGCCGTATAGAACATTGAATTGAGCCTTGTCCATCACCAATTGGTTTTGGAAGGAATGGTAGCTCAGTGGGCGCATAAGATCCTACACTATGCTTGCATTTAAGAAATGGGATGCCCATTGCTTTGTTGCGATGCCTTGTGACTTTGATTCCTTGAATTCTTCTTCTTGGAGGTCATGGAATACCTATCAATGCTCCTATTAAGCCCACCTTGATCAAGTGAGAATGGATAAGAGGGGTTCTCAAACATTTTGGTCAACCAATCAATCCTTAATTCCTAATTGCATATACATCATTTTTGGAATAACTTAGTCTTTTTATTTTTTATTTTTTTATTTTTTTATTTTAAAGTTTTCTTCTGCTTTTCTTAGTCTTTTATACTCCTTGGTTCTTATCATTCTCTGACTTTTTCCTTAATAACCTTTTGGACCTATAAATTTCGGCACTAGGTTTGGTTGTGTTTTTTCCCCTTGGACTCCCTAGTAACTATTTGCTTGTTTGATACAACTTGCTATTTGATCCCATATCTCATTAGAATTTATAGTCCAATTTCATTTGTCTTGCCTCATAACATGTTCTTTTAATGTTGTTAGTGCTTCTGCCTTTGTTTTAAACAATTATTCACTTATTTGATACAAATCTCTTAACAACTGTATCCCAAATCAATAACTTACATTTTTCTGTAAGGCTCTCTTGAGATGACTTCACATTCTTACAAAACGGCCCTTCTCTATTTCTAAATAAAAGGTAATCTATTTGTGACTTATGTAGACTCTGCAATGTCGAAAGCCACAACTAACTTAAAAGCATAGCTTCTTTCATCTGTTCCAAACCATTCATCTCCCGTAGCCCATACATGACTGTTAAAAGCCTCCCCCAATTAAATCCATTCCCTTAATGGTCATGTTTACTTCCCATGTGTTTTATTATCTAACTAAAATCCAACTGATCTATTTGTAATAAATAACTTGCTGAGTTAGTTATGTTATTTTTAGTTAATTATCTCTATATACTTGAACAATAATTATATTGACCCACTTTATGCAGGTTGGTTAGAGCTGCTCAAAAGAGGGGTGCAAACATCATTCTCATTCAGGTAGAACATAATAAAAACTGGACTTGACACCAGTTAACATTGTCAGCATGTCTGTACATGGTCGGTTCTTCTTTGAGGAACTATTAGCGGGGTGTTTTAGGCTTATTTTCCTTCTCCCATATTTGTTGATCTCATTATAGTAGAAAATGGATAGTGGTACATTTTCTTACTGGTATGCCTCATGTCAGCAAGGCACCCCTCCCTCCCTCCCTCCCCCACCCCACCCTTCCTGTCATAAACATATAAGCATGTCCTTTTGCATATGACTACCTTTCCATCATGATAAAAGTGGGACAAGTGGCATGTTAGAGATTTTTTCAATGTTACTTAACAATGTTTGCAGAATTTATTATAACTGTCTATCCATCACCTCAGGAACACATCAATATGGCTGGTAGGGGAAAGAGACCCTTAAAAGTCATCTGTTTGCCTCGTCTATTTATACAGTGCATAATACCTCATGTTCTTGTACTCTGTTTCTATTTTATCTAGGAAATGTTCTCTCTCCTTTCTTTATTTATTTTTTTCTTTTTTTATCTTAACTTTCTCAAGCCTTAAATAGGCTTGAGTGGAGAAGTAGTATTGACAAAGCTGGCCTTGGATGGGATAAGTCTTTGTCGATGATGATTATTTTTTAATTTGATTAAATTAATGCAACTTAGACATAGGCATGAGAAGTTGGACGGATGGAACCCTAACAAGCTGGTTTTAATCCACTTTTTATTTTAATATCATGTTTAGGAACTATTTGAGGGATATTATTTCTGTCAAGCTCAAAGGGAGGATTACTTTCAAAGAGCAAAGCCTTATAAAGGACACCCAACAATTCTAAGGTAAAAGTGAATTTGTTTGAATGCTTTCCCTTGATTTGACTTTGTTCTAAAAACAGTAAACCCTTTGATTAACAATGATACATTTTTTACAGCAAAACCTTATTTTGACAATTATTATTGTAGGATGCAGAAACTTGCAAAAGAGTTGGGTGTTGTGATACCTGTGAGCTTCTTTGAAGAAGCAAACAATGCTCACTACAATTCAGTAGCCATAATTGATGCTGATGGGACTGATCTTGGAATATACAGGAAGTCCCATATTCCTGATGGACCAGGCAAGTCTGTGTTGGTTAGGGGTGTGGTTAGGTTTACCTCAAAATTCAAATCACCAGTAAACCTCATTTTGTCAGAAATGGATAGTCACTCATTTGGCTTGTGTGTTTGGGATGGTGTGGAAATGAGATGTTTATAAATGTAGCTGATTTTTATTTTCACAGAAAAGCGTCCTACCAGTAACAAGTTGGACACTGGACACAACCTGAATTTCTTATCTTTTATTTCTGTCTGACTGAAGTTTATATATTTCACTTCAGGCTACCAAGAAAAGTTCTATTTCAATCCAGGCGACACTGGGTTTAAGGTGAAATATGTCCCTATTTGCAACATTTTTTTGTCTTAGTCTTTTCTTTATTTTATAAAATTCTACTTCTACATGACCTGATGATTATTTGTTTAGATGAAGTCATGGTGCTAACAGTGTCTGCTGATCATGTGGAAAGCAGGTTTTTGAAACTAAGTTCGCGAAAATTGGAGTAGGTAAGAACCATACTGTAGCAGTGGTATTAGCATCAGAATCCTTGTTCAATGGTTACAGAAACAATGCTTCTTCTTCTTCTTCTTCTTCTTCTTCTTCTTTTCCCCTCATTTGATTAGCACTGGTATGGGCCATTGTTCGGTTGTATCCAT
The DNA here is from genome assembly GCA_029852735.1 of Persea americana. NCBI lineage: Eukaryota > Viridiplantae > Streptophyta > Magnoliopsida > Laurales > Lauraceae > Persea > Persea americana. The sequence goes on from CM056809.1 coordinate 11,489,607, forward strand.
CATTGAGTGGTCCATGCCTAAATATTTGCCCCAGTCAAATTATGTACTACCTCATGTAAAGAGTGAGAGTCGAATTTGTGGTGAAAAACTCCTGTATCCTCTTGGAGGGAGAGCCCGATTTATTTACTAATGTCCTTTTGCATAATTACATAAATGCCTGTTTAAAGAGGTTTAAAGAAAGGAATTGTTCAACTGTAAATAAGAAAAGAACTAATTTATAACAACCATCTACCAGATAAGATCTTTAGGATGGTATCCTATTTTTGGATTAATCTTGTAAAGGAAACATGCTCTGCAGGTGTATTGGAATTGGTACTCTTTTCTTTTTTGGGTCAAAGAATTGGTACTCTTTTCACAAAGAGAATAGTGAATTCCAAACAGCAGACAATTTGCTTACCAAATAGTGAAATCTAAGTTCACACTAGCCCAAGATTCACCACCAATTTGTGATACTCGGATACTTGTACATGCCCAATTTATCCGTGTTAGATGTATATGACACTCGTATGGGTAAGTTTAGCATATCCTCCTTTACCAAGTCCAGTAATTCATTTAGTTATTTACGTTTTCCTACTTTTCAATGTAAAACATATTAGAAAGGAATGTAAACAATGATATTTTCAGTTAACTCAGAAATGTTCAAAAGAAAATATTAGGACACCCATATCCCTTTGTGTTCCTAGATTTCCATAAGTGCGGAGTTGTATCCTCAATTCCCCTATCCGTGCGAGTATTCGTAATTTCATATCCATTTACATATCTGGGCATCATAGTCAACAACAAAGAAGAACAATCCAAAGCTTGTATGGAGTGTCAATGGAAGTACATTAATATGATTGTCTAAAAACCACCACATTTTTAAAATATATATGAAGGTAGTTATTGTAGAAAATAAGTACTAACCACTTGTAACGTTCCAAGTTTCGAAATTCACTGACGTAACCATCATAACTTCTAATGCAATTAATTCATATTAACAATTAAACATTAAACTAAAAAATTACTTTAATTTCAATATTACGGTTTGTGAGCGGATAATTACACCCTGTGGTCTCTGTTTACAGAAAAATTGGACTTTTGGGATTATCTTTGTGGGGAAGATTTTTGGAACATCTCCCATCCATTATGGGTTAATCATATGTGCATATAGGATCACCAGATGATTGGTCCCACATCTGCAGTTTATAGAGCTGTGCAAGGTGGCAGGATTGTGTATTGTATTGTGCATCCTCTTAGTAATTGATTGCTATGTTTGATGAGGTTCTCATGCAATTTTTTTCCCCATGGAATTACATATGGCTGCACTTGTAAAACATTGAGCATCTGTCATTTCCACATCATGTATAAAGTGGGAGATTGGGAATGCCATGCATGATGCAATTCAACTAGTAACAAATAAGGCTGTGTGGTCCCCACACATATATCTATGTGGTCCGTGGGCATTCTTGGACCTTTTCTTTTGTAGATACACTCCCTACTTTATTCATGACTTGGATACGACATGTGCCACATTCTCATGTTTGGCTGTGTTGTGCATATGTACAAGAAAGAGGTGTGTAAGTACAAGTAAGAGCTGTGTAAGTCGATCTCTATTGGGGCACATTAGATGTTAAGCTTTTGATCATGAGAGGCATTTTGGAACTTGTTTCATTTGTTAAAATTGATGAAGAGTTGATAGAGAAATTTGTTGTTTAGCTGTGCTTACCTGAAGCATTTGCATCTTTTGTATCATGACAGCCATTTGCTGGGATCAGTGGTTTCCAGAGGCAGCACGAGCTATGGTTCTTCAAGGTGCAGAGATATTGTTCTACCCTACTGCCATTGGATCAGAACCACAGGATGGAGGACTTGATTCCCGTGAACATTGGAAACGAGTAATGCAAGGGCATGCTGGGGCAAATTTGGTAATACTTTGACGTCTTCATTCATAATGGTTGGCTAACATTTTGGCTAGGGTTGCGATCAATTTAGTGGTTTAATTGGCGTCTAATGTCAAGCTCATGTTCAGTCTGTTTGCGGATGCTTGATGCTCCAGGCAGGTTTGGATTATTGTGTGTACCTAACAATATCTAGGTATCCTAATATGAAGTACTTAAATTTGCTGTGGTAGAAAAAAAGGGTTGTGTGTAGTTCTGATACATTTAAAACATATATGCAGGTTGGCCTTCAATTAAAAACAACTTTTGGTATCTGGATGATCATGCTTAACAACTACAAGTATTGGCCAGACTTCATTGTTAAGATTATTTGCAGAAGAAGTCCCTTTAGAGAAATCAGTTTGATAGTAGTATTTTGCGATCTAGAGCGCTCTTGGAATCCTCTTTGCTATTCTCAAAGTACAAAATGGGCTTGGACTAGCCTTGGAAACCAAATATGAAAAAGAACTTTGAGTGGGCCATTAACTGAGCTGACCCCAGAACTTGACATCTTGATTAAGCATCTATGGTATTTTCCATTCATGATAAGATACCAGAGTAATAGTCTGACCACTAAAAAGTACGGCTGACCTGTACTTCTCACACACCCACCCACACAGAAATACCTCTGCTTTCTTGGCTGCATTGTTCTGATCATCATCATCATCTCATAGCCTTATCCCATCTATTTGGGGTCAGCTTGGAGAGTTCTAATATGTTAATAATCTATCCTTTGATAACATAGGTGCCTCTTGTGGCTTCAAACCGGATTGGCAAGGAGATAATTGAGACAGAACATGGAAAGAGTGAGATAACATTTTATGGCAATTCATTCATAGCAGGTATTTCTTTGTACATCTGACTATTTGCACAAGAGGAAACATATAATTCTCAACCCAAGGGTATGCATACATCACACATTCACATAATGGTGCCTATGTTTTATGGCCTAGATTGTTTTGACCATGATGGACCATGCTTTAACCATTAATTCATAGTTGAAGATCCTGTACATTTATGGTAATTTTTAACAGTAAATTTGAACAATAGTCATTTTTTATTCTGGGCCATCATTTGCTGGTCATCAATCAATTTTTAGGTTCTTTGGGAGACTTGAACACCACCAATCACTATTAGAACCATTTGATCAGCTGTCTGTTTTACCTAACCATATGCCTCAGCTGTACATATTATGCATATCCTTAGGTTGAGCATCTTCTAAATTCCCATTTAGAAAAAGCGTCTTTTAAATTCTGCAGAAATACATGTAGTTCCGTGTCAATCACTGGGGACTTCAGCTTCAATGATTTGGTATGTAGTATTCACCATCTGATTGGCAGGTCCTACTGGAGAAATAGTGGCTGTTGCAAATGACAAAGACGAAGCCATTCTCCTAGCTGAATTTAACCTAGACAAGATCAAGTCCAAGAGGCTCAGCTGGGGGGTGTTCCGAGATCGTCGTCCAGACCTGTATAAGGTGCTTCTTACATTGGATGGGAGTAAACCTTCACCATGATTACAAGGCTGCAGCTAGTTATTTCCATGTTACAGCAATAATCCTGTTAACCAAGCTTCGTATGAGCTTTAAAGAAACAATGTTATTGCTCTTCAATCTTTGTAACTTGAGGCATTTTCATTTATAATGGCATAGGCTTGTAGCCTACCAAACTTCTGTAATGGCTTTCACTTCACAAAAAAGAGAATTTTGTGACATGCTAACTGGATGTTGATTCCACCTATAAACGTTCTACCTTTGATATCCGATGTGGGGATGGATACAGGGAGGTGGAACATGATTATGCATTTCCCAAGATTTAAAAGCAGGGTAAATGGATTGCCGGGGATAATGGAGTTTTTATCCGTCGCCTGAAATTTGATGTGAATATGGACATGAATTCTCCGTCCATTACTTTAACAAGAAATTATATGTTTAGTATCATCCAACCTTAAGTTTCTACCAGTACAGCTCATGATTCAGTGTATCATCTGGTATGCATACCTTCTGGCTTAAAAAAATAAAATCAGATAGAGGATCAAACCATCCACTGGTTTTTTTATATTATTGGTTGGGCCTTGCTGCATCGCTGTTCCTGTATGTCATACTCAGGTACCTAAACAGTTGTTTTGTTCTTCGCCATAAATAGTTAATGCTAAACAGAATTACTGATATAGTGATTGACAGTTATTTGTTCTTTACCATGAACAATTACGGCTGAACACAGTTACTTGTGAAGTGATTGACGGTAACAAGTTCAGAGGATCCAAACGGAGTTAACTCACTTGTACATGCTGGGACTTCTTTTAAAGTGTATAGTCCAAGGGTCATGTAGAGGATCATATTATTTCTCTTTCTTCCATCACATGATCTGATACTTATCAGTAATACCCTAAGCATATACAAGTATCTTGAATCCAAGGCCTCGCTCAACCAAGAGGACATCAGTTTGGGTACAATTTAGGTTGTTCTTATTAGGAACATGAGGGGTCCATTGAATGTATAGCAAAGGTGGGAAAATGGAGTTGAACAAATTGTCCTAGTTTAAATTTGTACTGTACTGTGGATACTTTTCTTCCCTTGCTTCTCCACCTCTTTTCCCCACATCTAATATGGCCCTGAAGGCTTTAAAGGTTGTCTTTAGCGTTGGCACTTGGCAGGGACACGTTGTCACATTTGTGCAACTGCCTTTCTGCATGCAGATTTTTCTTGGTCGTTGAGAAAAGGAAGATGTTGGGTATCCAGGTAGCATACAATGTTCATGTGAATCATGCTTGCTCACCTAAACAGGTAAGACTAAGAGTGACGATAGCTTTCCTTCATCAACCGGATATTTTCACATCAAGTGATGATATATTTAAGACTCACATCATGCCACTTGTCCGAATAAGGCATCATTCTCCAAGGGATGCTAGTGAAGAGCACGAGAACTCCATTTACCAAAGATGCTTCTTTCATGGGTCTACAAAGGCTTCCCTGTAAGATCCTTTCTTTTCTTTCCTCCAAGTGTAAGGGTTGTTAGGACGGTCAACTACTAAAGTAGAAAAGAGGGTTGACTCTACTCTATGGTTGATACTTCCCTCTTCTGGCTGGCGTAGAACTTTGGGCACTTTGCCTCCACTGAGGACTTTTGATGTCCCTTTACTAGATGAGATACAGTAGGGCGTGACTCCCCTTAATTTTGGTGTGGTTGTTTGTTTGCCTTTTTTATGGGTGATTGCTTCTTTATTTGGACATTATATGTGAAAAGACCATATTTGGGTCAACGGCTGATGAAAATATTTTAAAGGAAGAGAACATTTCCTAAATATGAACAGATTGCTGAGAGCTCATTTGTCTACATCCTATTGAGTTTTTAGAAATTTTAGCATAGGGGGTGTAATAGAGGAATATTAGAGAGGGAAGGATTGAAGGGTTCAAGGTGGAGATCTAGATGAGACCATCATTTTTTTGGGATTTAATTTATTGGGGTAATGAGTAGGTATTCATTTTCTATTAACCATAAGGTTATTTGATTTGTAGGTTTTCACATTTACTCCTTTACCTTTTGCTCCTTCGATGGAAAGGTATTGCTTAGATTGCATAGAAATCTAACGCAATGCAATTAAACGGGGCTCAACTTTTATGTCTTACAATTGTTTGAATAGCAGATTGTTGGTTAGGAATCAAGATGAAATGTCTGCAGGGCCTTATGGTTAGTGGTTGAGTGTGAAAACTGAACAGAGTGGACAAGGTTGGGCCTGCCAGATGGCAATCTGGATGCCGTGGCTGTACAGACAAGCCTGATTAGTCCTTTCTTATGATAAGAAAATGATTGTTTTGTGATAGTTTATTGATAGTATGGGCTAAAAGATGAGACAGCCAGCAAAAGGAAGTATATTCTTTACACTAAAGAAAGACTAATCAGTCAACCAAGAACATAAAAATTTGTACAATGAAGGAAAATAGTGACAGCATACTAGGCAAAATAGATGAGATTAGGAACCATACAGTAAAAACATTGATTTGGTGTACATTAGTAAAAAAGACACATTGAGCTGACCAAAATCAATGAGATAAGGCTATGATAATTAAGACCGACAACGAGTTATTTGTATTGTTGAATCCTTTCTTGTGTCAAGCATTGCTTCACAGTGAGAAATATTCCTCAATTCTTTTGATCAGTTGAAACTCTCTCAAAGTCAATAGAGTGGATTTAACTCTAGAGAAGCAATTAATGATAGGTTTGAGCCCAAGCAAGCCCAATTCTGGTAGATGTCCGTGAGAACTTGGTCCGGGTGGCACCCTTAACCACGGGGCGTAACGTGTCAATCACGGGCTTCAAACTGTGAGTCTCCGTTAGCCTGCATCAGAAATATCCAAGTCCTGACTCTGGGCTTATAAGTCAAACCTCGTATTAACTTAGCATGAGGCCTTTTAAAACCGTGCGGCCCCAGAAATCGTAAAAACTATGGAGTTAAGCGTGCTAAGGCGGGAGCAGTATTAGGATGAGTGACCTCCTGAGAAGTCCTCGCTCGCGCACGTGGGGCTATAGCGAACAATTTCATGCTGAGTTGGGCGGGGTTGTGACAGTTGGTATCAGAGCCGATGACGGCTCTATTTCCGATGGGGGAGAATGTGAGAACTTGGTCCGGGCAGTACCCTTAACCACGAGGCGTAGCGTGTCAACCACGGGCTTCAAACGGTGAGTCTCCATTAGCCCGCATCGGAAATATCCAAGTCCTGACTCTGGCTTATAAGTCAAACCCCGTATTACCTTAACATGAGGCCTTGCGGCCCTAGAAACCGTAAAAACTATGTTGTTTAGCCCGCATCGGAAATATTCAAGTTCTGACTCTGGGCTTATAAGTCAAACATCGTATTAACTTAACATAAGGCCTTGCGACCCCAGAAACCATAAAAACTATGGAGTTAAGCGTGGTCGGGCGGGAGCAGTACTAGGATGGGTGATCTCCTAAAAAGTCCTTGTGTGCGCATGTGGGGCTACGGGGTTGTGACATTGTCTTTACTAAGGAACTCTCCAGCTCTCCCTTCAACTCCAAACAAACACGAGGCAACAAAATTCTCAATGTTTATATAGGCATGTTCAATAAAATGGGCTGCAATTGAGAAACACACCTACATAAGGCATGTTTATGACCAAAATTAAAATGCGCTGAAGTGAGAAACACATCATCCGAGTCTTGTTTTGAGCCAATAGCAAGTATTGGATATGATTCTCTCTCTCTCTCTCTCTCTCTCTCTCTCTCTCTCAAAAAGAGGGTATCAAGAAAAGAATGACAAAACCCAAATGAAGCTAGTATAAAGGAAGTGATTATTGATTATTCCTCATGTCATACATTTGCAACAATTCACTGATCAGTTTACTTAAATCATAAACTGAAAGGAAATTTGTTTTAAAGTTGAGGAAATCAAGTCATTCATTTTTAAATAATCAAGTCATTGAGTAATTTCCCTCTGTATATCAATCAAAGAACCAAATTCCTAAATTCAAAAGAATTAGTCAGTTTGAGAAGGCCTTTGTTCCTCCCTCAAAGTCAGATTGCAAAGCTAAATTATCTGAATTCATCTCTTCTGATTGTGATGTTCCCATTAAAAAAAATTTAAAAAGAAAAGCACCCATAAGCCCATGAACAGAAAGCCAACTCTTTATATTCATTTCGTGGCCTTTGTTGCTAGACAAATGGTTTGCATTCAAAGAAAAACCTACGGAACTTAGAGAAACAATCTTGTCAATGTCATATACACCTACCAAAGTAGGATACTCTGTTACCCATCACAAATTTCAGGGTTACCTGCTGATTTCATATCTTCTTCTTCTTCTTCTTCTTCTGCTGCTGCTTCCTCTTCTTCTTCTTCATCATTGGCATCTTCTTTTTCTTCTGTCATTTCTTCAATGCTAGGAACAAGATGAAGCGTCAAACGCCCATTTTCTCTTGAAGCATGCAAGATTTCATTGTTGGGTATTTTGATCTCTCTAAGAACAAACCTTCCGTCATGCCTATATGCTCTGAAGATAAAGCAAGGCCTACCTCTGCTCCCTATGCTAGAAATCGGTGGTGGGAAGTTGGAAACTACCTTTGATCTCTTAAAACCACTACTAGTTCCATTCACATCTGTACAATTCCGCAGGTTTCTGTCTTGATTCATAAGAGAATGCTTAATGGCATCCGCCTTCTCATGGTTTCTCCAATCATCTCGCCTCTCGTCCTTCGACTCTTCAACCTCATCCGAGCTCTCGAATCCAAGTCCCTCTGTACAAAGCTGCAGACTTTCCACATTCAAGGATGTAAAACAATCCATATTGTGTTTTTTGCACGTCTGTATAGAAAGAATCCAATGACGGGTTCTAGTATTTCAGACGTTTTTGGATGTACATATGAAGAAAAAGAAGGCCAATGAGATTCTGGGGTCTCTTAGAAGTGAAAGCTCGCCAGTGACCTTAGTGAATGAGGGCAGCTCAATCGGTTTCATGAGTTTGATCTGGTTCCAAGTGGCCAAAGATTAAAGGACTGTTGGGTTTTCATGCAATGGGTTCTTGAAAAACGCTGAATACTATTACCACAGGCAGCCATTGTTGAGCTTGAACATGAAAAAAGTGAACAATGCAGCAGAAATCTGAATCAGATAAAGCTAATCTGCAGAGAGAATATAAAAACAGATTCAATTAAGAGATCATGCTACTAGGAAGGAAGATATTCATCATTTTATGAATGCATGAGAGAGAGAGAGAGAGAGAGACAGAGAAAGCGAATAAAATATACATCATATGAAGTTACCCCACTAGTATGAATGCCAAAATCTATAATTTGAAGTCACCCAATATAAAAGCAAACAAATCATAGTATCAATAGAGAGAGACGGTAGAATAATTCAAATCTGTCATATGAAGTTACCCAATTAGTCTGTATGTCATTATCTGTCATTTGAAGGTAACCCCATATAAAAGCAAGCAAATCTAAAAAGAGAGATAAAAATCTATGCATTATGAAGTCACCCTGTAAAGATGAACGTCGAAATCTGTAATTTTGAAGATCCCAAATAAGCAAGCAAGCAAATGAGAGAGAACCATCAAAACCCAAGCATTATCAAGTACCCAATAGGAATTAATGCCGAAATATATATTTTTGAAGGTGCCCAACAGGCAAGCGAGCAAGCAAGCAAATCAAGTACCCAACATAAGAAAGAGAGAGATGGGTCAGGTCAGTTGGAGAGAGCTAAGAGATGAGAAGAGAAAGGATAAATTTATGAAAGAGAGAAAAAGATATGTTATGGACACAGAGAAGCCACGAGCTTAAAATAGGGTGGTGGTGATAAAACTGATATTCAAGGCTAAATGGCTAATGTTGGGTGATTCTAATTTGGTATCTCTGGTGTTATACTCGTTTCTTGGACACCACACATCTACATTCCTTGTATATACATGTACGCGGATACAGCTGTTATGACTTGCGGTGGCATTTGGCATTGGGTTCAATCTGATTAAGATTCATGGTTAAAAGAGATCAAGAGGGTTGAAATGGCAACCAAACAGATCATCTAAACCTCAGGCTATATCAATATGGTGTAGTCAATATGGGTTATGAATGAAACCTGAGCCCAATCAAATAAAAAACTAGTGACAGCCCTGAGCTAAAAGAATGTGTTGGAATGACAAGAATGAACTTAAACTGGAATCATTTGTTGATTAGAATGAAAATATCAATCTAAATCTAATTTGAAAGATTTTTGAAGAAAATGGTCAACTCAAATCTTAAAATACCAGAAGAGTCGATTTTCAGTTGGGTGGAAATTGCCAGCCTTTTCATCTCTACTTTCCAGAGTCCTATTGGACATTGTATACATGGGTCCTGGGGAAGCACTGCATCCCTATTGCCTGCACATGGGGAACACGTAGCTACCCAAATCTTGGCTGCCATTTTGCTGTTAATATGACAGACTCCTGCTTACTTTTAGTGTAACCAGTAAATACGACCCACTTACTGAAAATAAGAACCGTTATAAAAGAAATGCTCTACCATATGAGTTCGTTGTCACTGTAAGATTAAGCATATAATTAATAAAGTAATTAAGATGTAGCCACTTTATTAATGATATGTTCAATTTTATGGTGGGACAAACTCGGATTGAAGTAAGATTTGGTGACACCCCATGCATGGGTAGTGCATTCATTTTGAGCAGCTTGCCTCTTCAATTGTCAAATTTCACTTGCATTGATGTTTGGCATACCTTTGGATTAATGACGTAAAAAATACGTGAATAAGTTTTTACAATATAATCTATGTATTATATGTGACATTGGAGATCTCATATGTAAGAAGAAGACAATTATTTTGAATGGTCCAGATTTTACTAAGTGGGCTCAAAGAGTACCACCAAAATTTCAGTGATGCATGCAGTACGGGTGGTGGTGATATTGCCAGCGGAGTATCTTTGGTATTTTCTCTGGTTTATTAATGTTCACTTGGTGATCTCTGTAGTAGATGGCTAGAAATACAGACCATTCAGAAATGTGAAGGTGGGATTTAGGGTTCTGGAAATTTATAGATTTGTCACAGAGGTTGTCTTTATGCTAATTTTAAAAAGTGACTCCCACCTCAATAGGATGAAGTTTTTGATAGGGTTGGATTTTTCTTCCTTAAAAAAGTGCTACACCAAAAGGTCAAAATGGCAAGCCGGGAAGCCCAAGCCCAAGCCCAGCACGGAAAAACAGTACATGGGCAATTGACCAAGTCAACGGGCAGCCCCTGCATTCCCCCGCTGGGCCGTGGTGGGCCAGCGCCCCAAGCGCACAGCACGGCATAATGCATGAAACTTCTTTCTGTGAAAGCCTGGCCTATTTTGTTATCAGGCCTGATATTTATGTCAGGACCAAACCATGGGCCCGGAATTCAGATGGAGACCCATTTTCAAATTATATAGTTGCCGTGTTAAGTGTGTTAGGCTGGCTGGAAATGTCGGGCCTAAAAATTGTGCCTGGGTCAAGTCCATGGGGCTAAAAACACTGGTGAAATACAACCGGGTGCTAAATGGGTTGGGCTACCCATCCGATGAGCACCTCTACAGTGACGAAACGAGCCAGGATTGCCCAATCCGTATTTCACATTTTTTAAGTTTAATTAACCTCATCAAATTACTGCTTTAAGCGAAGTCAATCGCTCCATAAACTCTTTTTTTATCTGTTTTTGTCCGGTGGCAACTTAGGTAGGCCGGGCCAAACTTGTATTTTTTTAACTTTTATAACTTAAATTTCAAGGAAATATAATCTATTTGATGTATTTTTTCAATTAATGTTCTCAAAACATTATTTGTGTTATTCTACTTATTTATTTCACTTAATTTATTTATTTTAATTAAATTTGGCCAAGAGTCCAAGTCCAAGAGAAGTCTAACTTAAAAAAAAAAAAAGGAGTGGGCCGCACAAGGGAGGCATGGCCCAGCATGGCGCGACCGGGCCATGCTGGGCTGATCCTCATGGAAATGGGCACAGCACAACACGGCTCGTCAAAGTTTGATGGGCCGTGCCGAGCACGAGCCGGCCTGATGGTGAGTGGGCCGTGCCGCCCATATTTACATGCATACTTATAGCTCAATGGCTAAGCATCTTCCTTTCAAGCGATGGAAGTTTTTATATTTATTATTATATTTTTAACATAGTGGTCACCCAAGGCGAATATTCTCTTTCCATCCTTGTCCCTGGCCATCGAAACAACTAGGGATCAATAGTATGTATGGTGGTTGAGAGACTTGGGTAGTTTCTATGTTGGGGTGGGTGAGTATGTACCAAAGCAAAAGGTCAAAAAGGGAAAAAAATCGATTATTTTCAAAATACGTGCAACTAAATAGATGGTCGAAACACAAACTCTTATTATCCATGGAATCTTCATTTTATGGCTTTCAACTGATTTTCCATTTTTATTAAGGTCATTGATCTGGTAGGATAAATCTCCCCGCTGACACCCCACCAAGCCCACACATGCACACCAGACAGATATTGGGTGGTTTCAAACACAAGGCGTGGGGAGCGAACCGATACTTCAAATTGATTAAAAGTTTAAATAGATCTACAAATATTCTTGTGAGATGGAGTCAAACAAAGATTCTTTGCAGAGTATTAGCCGTGGATGATTGGAATTTCTCAAAAAATTTGGGGTCCTAAGTTATTTGTGAAAATATTGTATAAGAATAAATATTTAGGATAAAAATTAAATATATTTAAAAAGCTTTAAAATACATAATTTTTGAAAATCTCCATCAGCATTATACATTCCATCAATCTAAGCCGGCACTTGTAAAATATGTTTTAAACTACAGATGGCCTATGTAATCATGGAGCAACAATGTTCACACTCTTATCACATTGTTTTGACAAAGTTTTCAATTTATCATAATATCACACATTTAAACATAATCGTCTATGAACCTTACTTGTAAATTGCACTCAGATAAGCACCAACTAACACATAATAGAATACATATAGAGAAATTTATATAAGAGTCAGTTTCATGGGTCGACTTCATTTACCCAAAGGGCCAAAGCCAAAAGCCAAACCTGAACAAGCTCAGCCGAACTTCACCCTTTGTGGGGTCAGATCATGCAGGTTAGAGTTGACTCAACCCAAATTGGACCTTCAAAATGCACAACATAGGTCAGGCCAGCCTGTGCTTGACCCAGGCTAGCGTGCTTTGGGCCTTAGACTTTAGTACTTGGGTTATGCCTGGATCTGAAAATTTGGACCTCAATTGGATAAGTTGAAGATAGTTTGAAGTTGACTAGCCCTTCTCCGATATATCCTTCTTTGTTTTATTTTTATTCTGACGGTTGTATTTGAATTTAAAATTGTTTTTATATCTCAATTTAAGATTTTGATTTTATTATTATTTTTAAATAAATTCTATTTTAGGTGTTAAGATTTCTATTTCATTATTATTAGGTGTTAATCGGTCTGCGCTCAACCGGGACATACCCACTAATAAATTTACAAGGGCGACCCCTCGTAGAATTTGGGTCTGCCTCCAAAACTCACATAAAATAATTGGGTCAGCTTCGAAAACCCACATGAAAATCCGAGTCCGCCCACAAATCCCACTCGAGAATCCTGGCTTTCCCTGCAAAACATCCTGATCCGGGTGCAACCCAAAATGGCATATTAGGGTTCCCCTTCTAAAAAGTTTAGGTTGTGGGCCCCATGGGTCCCACCTAATTCCAACCTTTTGTGCCATCTTCCCAAGCAAATCTGCTAAATTGTTGCCGGACTCAAACCCTCCAATTCTCCCTCTTGTGTTTGCAATTTGGCGGGAGAAAGAGAGAGAGAGAGAGAAATGGAAGCTGCAGCTCCATTGCCCAGGTGGGCATCTGATCCATGCTTCATGGGCATCGATGAAGCTGGAAGAGGCCCTGTTTTAGGTCTCTCTGCAGTGCTTGCTTTTTTCTTCTTTGTATCTTCTGTAAATGGTCTCTTTCTCTTACTAAACTTCTTTTTGCAGGTCCAATGGTGTATGGATGCTTGTATTGCGCTCTCTCCTACAAGAATACGCTCGCTTCATTGAAATTTGCTGGTACGGGTCCTTCCCTTCTCTTGGCTTTAGTTACTCTTTACATCTTTCTTGTTTCTTTTATTTTGTTTGGGTTTTAGGTGATCTGTTGAAATCTTCCCTTCCTCTTTTGCTTTGATTTGACATGGGTTTTCTGTAAGTTGTTGAAATTTGCTGATTTGGGTGTTTTTCGTTTTGGATTGCCAATGTCTTTGTATCCTTTTACCCTTTTCTTCTATTCGCTATGGGGTTTTGGTGAGCTGTGGTTAATTTGCTGAAGTTCACTGATTTGGGTACTACTCTTTTTGGATTTCTGATTTCCATTGTCTTTTCCCTTTAATAATAAGAAGGGGAGAAGGAGGGTACTTTTCTTTTTCTCCCCAATGAAACGAGTTTTGTTTCCTCTCAACGGTTGATTCGATTGGTGTAATTGCAATAATGGTGTCACGAGAAAGCATTATTTCAGATGAGGAAATGTATGCCTGATGGGGCATTTCTTCAGTCCGACAAACATAATGTATATTTTGGGTCTGTTATTAATTTATTTATTTTGAATGGTGATTTTGGGTCTACGTTTGATGATTGAAATTGTTCATATGTGGATGGAAAATACCCATTTACCTTTAACTGTTTAATGGCCCTAACCATCCAATAAGGCCCCATTAAGATATGAACCTCTAGCTTCAATTGTCCATTATCATTGGGTGGCTAAGATTATCAGATAGGTGAGATGGTTGTGCATCTCAAAGGTTGGTTGTTGTACCACTCAAAGGTGGGCCCTGCCTGTGGTTTGGCAGATTGAAGTATTGAACGCAAAAATGCAGTTTCTTTTAATTGGAATCACATGACATCTCCTTTTAAAAAGGATACATTAACATTTAAGACTCCCAGCACTGGACAATGGCCGGCGAACTGAACTGTATATAGCAGTCCCTGTGTGGTCAGCATTGCTGAAAAACTCTCACTAATTCAATAATAATTAATCATCCAATCAGTTAAGTAAAATATGTTGGTTTTGTAGAAAGAATCTTGACACTAGTCAGTATTGAATGGGAAAGCTCTTTGTATTGGCTTTTGAAGGAATCTCCAGTTTTTGTGATTCCAGACAGAGGTATGGGTTATTGGACCTTTTATGCTGCCTCCCCAATTTTTGTGCGCAGACAGTAAGCCATGTTCTGCAGGATTAAGAACAGCTATATAAAATGCTTGACTCAGTTTTACTTATTCTATATCAGTCCAAGAGTGCTGTTGATCAGTAGTAGGCAATTATTTCATTTTCAGAAATTTGATGCCTGTTGCTATGAAAGGGTAATTTCTATTGCACATTGCATTCAATTTGATGCTTCCGATGGTTAATCATGATGGGAATTCTATCTGGATTGGTGTGGGCATGTGGCTGTGCATGTAGTAGTGATGTGGAATAAAATAAAGGTGTTGAGGATCTCTTAAGCATTCTCTGTTTGGCGGGACTCATTTTGGATTTATCAATCAGAGGAGTTTTTTATTCTTGAGTTGATACAAGTTCATGTTAAATCCTAATTGTGGCAATTGAAACAAGGACGAGTTGACTAGGATAGTTGAAGATCTTATTTCACTGTATTCCCCCCCTTGTGGCAACTTTACTACATCGGAAACTTCTTGGCGATGGGGTTCTCGGAGAGATTCACTTGAATGCATTCTTCCAAAGCCATTGCATTGCATTGTGATTGCTAAGCAATGATAGGTAAAGCTATAAAGATGACCCATAATGGAAATCTAGACATTTACTTTTGAAGCATAGTAGTCAGTGGTGGACCTAAGTGTCCACACATGTGTGGAGTCGCACCCGTGAGATTTGAGAACCTCTTTAGATAATACCTTAAAAGTTTTTATATTAGAAGTTAACGTTTTTACTACATCATTGTGTGCACCACCCAAATGAAAATCCTGGATCCACCATTGATAGTAGTGCTTGTTAATAACTAGTAACACCAAAAGCTCGAGTTCTTAGTGAATGGCATAACAATGTATATCAATACCCCTCTCAAACGGGAGGCCGTTTGAATTCGAAACCCAACAGACAGAACGGAAGGACTAGACAGACAGATGGAGGTAACATACATCCCAGGGGTTCTGAACTCCTGACCTCTGGCTTTGATACCATCTTAACAACCAGTAACACCAAAAGCTTGAGCTATTAGTGAACAGCATAACAATGTATATCAATAGTGAGAAGCAATTGCTCTAGGACAGTGAATCCATTTGGTTTTGTGAGGCCAAAGGATAACCTCTTTGTTCCACTAGGGGACTAGGCTGGGCATTATTGGCAAGTACATGAGGGGAATGCAGCTGAAAGCTATGAAAACTGAATCACTAGCAAAGGAGACACAATTTATGTGGCTTTGTGACTGAAGATCCCAAGTGCTAGTTTTAATGGGTCATAACAAGTTACTATAGTGTGATCCCGAGGTAGCACTGCAAACTTCAAAGTGCTCCATTCATGTGACGTAGTGGTGGAACAACACCTGAAGGGATGTTGAGGTGGATGGGTTTCATTTTTTATTTTAATAGGGTGAAGCTACATCCTACAGTGTTCTAGAAAAGACAACATGTTTATGCCTGCTTCCTATGAGAAGCTCATGAAACTGGGACAAGCACAAAGCCATAAATATGCTGTCTATACAAGAACACTGCTACTTAGGAAATGTTGCTAAAAATGAGGAAAAACGCCCATTGAGGCCTCATTGAGAGGCTTCACTAATTTCTTTCAGGTTTCCAAAAGAATAATAAAAAAACATTATTGTTTCTCAGTTTTGAGGGAATTCAATGGAGAGAAATTCAGTCTCTTCCCTTTTTTTTAGCAGATTTGAAGGCCTCGATGTCATTCAATCATGTAGCCTTCTTGTCATATAATGTGAGGCAGCGTCATTTAATTGGACTTGTCAAAAGGGGCATAAACGCCCCTTTTGAAATGGAGAGTTTTTGAGAATTTCTCATATATATCATTTTTGTCCCCGCATTTTGAACATTATTTTTTGTTTCGATTTTTGGGAATTTCTACCATGTGCTATAGTAGGTCATCCTCTCCCCACCCCACACCCCCCGGTGTTTCTCTTTCTAGTTGCTATGTTGTTGTTGTTTTTTTTTTTTTTTTAATCTTATATTGTAAAGCACCGCTTTCAGTTTCAGTTCCTTGTTCCTTGTTCTGTATCCTTCCAGAAACTACTGATGGTAACACCAGGAAGACTTTGTATCTTCAATATATTAATTGATGGACATCTAGGAAAACGTTCAGCTGCTCACTGTGGATCCAGACCATCCCAGAGGTGGTACCCACCTCTGCATATGCAAGATGGGAGGTCCCGAGACACGGTGTGCATGTGCACAGTGCTTAGGAGAATATTTTCCGAACATCTAAGCTTCAAATAGAATAGAAGTGCTAGTCATTCCAACAAAAATAAATAAATAAATAAAAAGAAAAGAAAAGAATAGAAGCACTAGATCCTTACATTACACGTGTGTCCTGCATAGCAAAGTTCTGTCACATCTCATCCACCATTAACATTGCATAAATGCACACCAGTCCAGATCATGAGCTTAGTGTTCCTTTTTCTTTATTGGTCTGAGCCCCCCTTGTAAATGTTGTTCATCCTAAATGTCCTCTTCAGACAATTCTAATTATCCAAATGATGGTGATCAAGTGGAAGGTTAAGAAGACAGGTCATTGGTCAGTACAGGAGACAAAATTAGATGGTTTATATTGTCTGGTCATGGTGGTGGTTTGGCTATACTCCATCCATATTTGGCCCACAGATTCTAGATCGATGTATTTGCTGTTTGCACATGTTTGGTGGATGAATTGTGTAGTTCTTTGGGGATGATACTTGTAGGAATGTTGCTGATAAAAGGAAAACAGTAAAAGCTTGAACTTGGTTCATGAAGAAAATGGTTCATTGCTTTTGATTATGGAGCTTGCTGTTTTATTACCGCAGATTCAAAAACTCTAAATGAAGAAAAGAGAGAGGAGCTATTTGAAACTTTAAAGGGCAACAATGATATTGGATGGGCTGTTGACATTATAGATCCCAGGGAGCTCTCAGCTAAAATGCTAAAGAAGTTAGTAGTTCTGCATTTCTAATTTTTACTGTTTTTAATACTGGAAAGCACCTTTTAACATGAAAATTCATTTTCTCTGGTTGGCAGAATAAAAATCAATCTGAATGAAATATCACATGATTCTGCCATGGGCCTTGTTGCAAAGGTTATTGACATGGGGGTTCTACTGACTGAGGTAAGTCTCCTTTCAACTTAGTTTTTTAAGCCTCAGCAAGTCTACACTTTGCAGAGGCACCTACTTCCATACATCTAAGCCCTTTTCCTTTTTATTCTGATTTAGACTGTTTGTCTACTGAGGCCTACTACAACCCAAAAATTCCAGATGAGGAAGATCCTGATTATTTGTCCGGCTGCATTTTCTTCCTAACTGTTTAACCAGTCACAATAGGCTTCCACTGTGTCACAGTATGGGAGAGTTTTGGTTCATTCACTACTTGTGTGGCTCTAGGTCTCATTTCTTAAAATATGGTCCCTTGGTAAACTATACACTTCTAGGACCCTATAATTCCTCTTTGGATGAATCTGAGGCCTTTTTATTTAAATCATAACTTGTATCATCTTGGTCTGCATGGTTTAAAGTTTCATTTATTTATTTTATTGTGAAGATAACTGTAGTTTCAATGTTTCCCTGCAAATGCTATAGGTTTATATTGATACTGTTGGAGATCCAGAGAAGTACAGAATGAAACTGTCTGAAAGATTTCCAGGCATCAAATTTGTAGTTGCAAAAAAAGCTGATAGTCTGTATCCAGTCGTTAGTGGAGCAAGTATAGTTGCTAAGGTGATTACTCTCCTTTTAAGCTCATTAATCATTATCTATTCAACAGGGACTTCAAAATATTTCCTTGTCCTATACACATCAGTTAGATGTTGGCATGTCCATTAGGAAAAAAAATGAATTAGTTTCTTTGTTATGCATATTATATATTGATGGTGCTTCTGTAGCCCTGCTGTAGGTCTAGTGTAATTCTTTCTTTTACAGACACTTTTTTGTTTATTTATTATGCATTTGCATAGTAATTCAGAATGCATTTTTCAATATCATTTAACGTGTGTGGTGATGTCAACAGTCTGGCTTTTCTATTTTCCAGTATATGACCACCAATGTCAACATCCAAAATCAAGTACCTGTTCCAGTTCAGAAATCAACTGTTTTTTAATGCTTGGGTACCTTCGTTTAACTAGGTGACCAGAGATAGAGCATTGCGTGATTGGGTTCTTCAAGAAACAGCGGAGAATATGCAGAGGAACTTTGGATCTGGATATCCCGGAGGTAACCAGTACTTTGCATTATGTTATCCCTGAAAGTATATTTTGAAATATTGCTAGCCACAATCAGTTTTAGTAGTTTGGACGGATTGATAGTTTTATTGGTCCTGTTTGCGTTTTGACACCCTGAAAATTTGCAAATAACATTCTAGATATTTAAGACAGGAACAACATCGGGTGAGATGCTATTTTCCTAACTCTCTCTTAGTTGCATAGGAGATTGAGATTGGTAATTATTTGGGTAGAAAAGGCAGGAAAGCAGCATCCCATCCAATATGGTTCTGATTTCCATGCTTCCTCAAAAGAAAAAACCGAATGGAAACCAAATTAATCATCTTTCTGTTTAAATATTTAAACTGTTTGTATCTGGTGTACAACATCCATAATCTTTCCCTTTTCCTATCCTTGTTGGTAATTTTGTGCTCAGATCCTGAAACAAAAGCCTGGCTTGCTCATCACAAACATTCAGTGTTTGGGTTCCCGACATTGGTGCGGTTCAGTTGGGGTACTTGCACTCCCTATTTCAGAGACATTGTTGAAGTCCTATGGTGAGCATAGACCTTTTTAAGTGTGTCATGCTGATCGAATGCAGTTATTTCTATATTCTATTTGAGTGCTCATTTTTCCACCTTTCAGATCATCCTAGTCCATACTACATGTGGCATGAATATTGTTAATCCTAGACTGTCCAAGTTATGGCACCTATTGTTGATGGGCATAGCCCAAAATTCAGAGTCATTTGACAACCTTAACCATCTGTTTTTTGCTTATCAAATTCTTATAGATGGATATCAATTCCGTGGCAACTTTTAGGCTGTACTACATCGTAGTGGGGTCTGCCATTTGGATTGAGTCAATTGCAATTGACATGAACAAAATATACGTCCTCTTGTCCACTAGATGAATCTCAAGTGTTCGTAAAAGGTGGCAAAACACATGATATGGTGTCTTGCCTGGCTTAGTAGTTTGACTCTGTCAGGTAATAGTTGGGACTTAGTGCTTTCCATACCTTTTGCAAATAGAAACTGCAATTAAGTGCCAGTTTGAATGTACCCTGTCCCCTAAATGGCAAGTGATTTGGTAAATGAAAGTGAAAATGATTTATCTGTTTCCTACTGTTTTTGGGGCAATAAGGAAGACAGGAGCCACTCTACTCATAATGTGGTTTTCTTTTTCTCATGTATTCTTTCCTGAACCAATTTACAACAGAGTATGATATTACCAACAATCATATTTTACCTGAAAAGGGTTCCACTAGCTTTGGATATTCAAGACATCTGGGTAGGTCATAATATAAACTGGTTTTATATGTTGCTGTTTCATATGATGATTGTGTGGTCTAGGGAACCTGACGAACTGGATGACAATGGGTCTGTCAATCGGAATGGAAAGCGCCAGCTTAAACTGAGCAGTGTTGGCGTCACTGGGTACAAGAGGAAGTCCGAGGAAATCGAGTCAAGCGGAAAAGGACGCTGTAAGTTTTTTCTGGCGCGCAAACTTGAGCAAATTAGTCATTTCTAGCCATGCAATTTTGCAACAGCTTCTGGATATAGGGTCCTTAATGTATTCTAGATTTATGTAACATGAAGCAAATGATTTAAGTCTTGGTGTAAACTTCCCCTATAGAAATGGAAGATTCTAACTCTTCAATTGCTGGCGTACAAATAGATGGTTAAGAACAGAATAATAGCAATGGTCCATGAGAAGAGTCCGGGGGGCATTTGGAAACGCTAAAAATGAACTTTTATTTATGATTTAGAGCTTATTTACATATTAAAACATTTGGTAAACTCTAATTGTATTTTCTATTTTAGAGCTTATATACATATTAGAGCTTTGACCTCTAAGAAAATAAGCTAGGAGAGGGGGCTGTTTTTTAGTAGAGGATTTTTTTACCTAAAGCGGATGGAGGCTGACAGTGTAAAACTTACAAGTTTTTGGATGAACATGACCTCATAAAATTTTCAAAATGACGTGATCGTGATTTCTCCCTTGTAATTTTTGAAAGGTAGGTTTCAATTACCACAATTTCTAAAGTTGGGTCTCATGTTCTATTGTGAAATTAGGGTTTTTTTTTTATATATATTATTTACAAAATAGACTAATTGTAAATTAGAACTTAAAATTGAGATATTTTATTTTAGACCTTAATTTAATTAGCTCTCAGAGATTAGACTAGAGTTTCCAAACAGCCCCAAGATTGAATAATCAATCTAACAATCCTGATACCTTTTAACACTTTCCATTGATTGTGCAGCCCATAACCACATTGTTCTGCATCATGAGATTACCCAAGTATGGAAAATGGCTCACAGCAAAAGGTGAGGGCCATGATCTATTTGGTTTCACTCTTGTGTGTTTTTGAACTTTGGACCCTCGTAATTCATGCCTGAAACCTTTTAGGTGTGGGCTGATTCCATTTCATCCATTCTAAAAAAAAAAAAAAAAACAGGTTTCTGTTTTTACAAGCCTCTCATTGTGAAGTGGCAGTTTGGCACACATCCATGTGGGCCTTACAATGGCTGTGGTACCACACTGTTTAAACTGCCCTCCAATTTGATCTGTTTGCTTGCCTTCTCAACAGACCAGTAATTCTTGAAGTGAAAGGGGCTGAAGTTATCCTAAATAGGTCCAAATTGAATGGGGCTAGATTGAATTGAACCTGATGCCTAAGAGGGGAGAACTACCATTGCCATCTGATCCTTGACATACATTAAAATCGTTGAAAGAAATTGTACCGATCAAACCGACATGGCCTATGCACTAGTATGTGTTGATGCATAAGAATGTGATATTTTATAGTATCATGCTGACCGTGGGCACAACTCTTATTGGAATTAGATTTTGGTAGATCAGAGATGAATTTTAGCGGTTTGGATTTCAAACATGGGATGGAATCCTCAGATTTTGCAGAAGTACATGACATTAATAAAACCATTTTCTGCGATTGAATGATATTATAGATTCACTTCCCACATGGTGCCCAATTAGATGCATCTCAACCTTGAATGTTGATTAGTCCTGTATTTTTCAGTCCAAACCATATCATTACTCAAAACATGTGTATCCAACTTTTGGGCATTATCGTTTTAACTTCCAAATTTCAACTACATTTTATATCATATTTTTTGTCCCTGCACTTGGTTAAATATGAGAATTTGACACTTATAAATAAATATGCAAATGAAGACATTCATCTAATGTCTTAGACAAAGTAGAATCACGAGACAGCCCACTGGATTAAGAGCATCCCATTCTCTTCAGAGCTAATTTAGGATTGTTAAATTATGCTAGCTTAGGATCAGCCTTTTTTTTTTTTTCTTTGGGAAAGATTCAATGAGAAAAGGGGAGAGCTGGAACGGTCCCACAACGAAGCAAAGCAAACACAGAAAGCTGTATGTGGTTAGAACTCCGAAATCCTCTGCTTAGGTGGAGGATTTGTAAATGCAGGTTGGAATTATGGGAATTCCAAAGGTTGTTTGAGATTTTGCAGGTGGAAATTTGGATTTTTGTAGAGAAACATGACATTTTCAAATGTCAAGGAGACAAGCCATTATGTCATGTCTCTAAATTCCCATTATCACAAATTCCCATAAAGAATTCTATGAAAGAAACATGCCCTAAAACCCTTTACAAGATGCCAACGCCACTCATGGTTAACACCACTCATGGTTGATTGGTGTTGCCATCTTAGTATCACAATGCTTAGAGATTGATGCTCAGGTCTTTAAGCTTAAAGTAGTAGTCCTAGTTAGCGCCAAAAAAAAAAACCCCATTAAAACCCTTTACAAAATTGTCTATTTAATAATCAAGTTGGATTAAAAGTTATGGTCATTTTCCAATATGCCATCCAGAGAAAAATGGGGCTAACTTTCTTCTTTCTATATGACTCTTCCATAAATGAGAAACAGAGATTTTTATTTTATTTTTTATTTTTTTTGGGGGGGGGGTTGTGTGTTTTGATTAAGGAAAATTATAATTTTCCATTAAGGGTAAGACGACCATCACCACTCCACTCTCTCCTCTTTCCACCCAACACGGTCGTAATTGAGTAGTATTGGCACATTAGTATCACACATGTATCGATCATCCCTCCTGGCAAGTTGGCAAGTAGGCCAGCCTAACAGGAAAAAAAATCCTGATTTCCCAAGATGATGCACTTCAAACGATGAGTTACCATTCCTATTGTGTGATAGGGAGAAGAATAGAAAAGAAAAACAAAGTCCTTGTCACACAAGACTGGACAAAGGGGACGGCCAGGGGGACCTGTCCTGAAGTCTCCTGAGAGAGGTTAGGAAGTACATAGAAGCACGGACGGATTTGTACGGTGTCTGTTGTCACGTTGGCCCAACGCTCTGCAACAACCTCTCATTACTATAAAGATTAAAGATTAAGAAAACAGAATTAGGTGTTCTCTGTCTTTTTAAATTTCAGACCCAATCTCTTTGACCACAGCTTTTAAAATTCAGTTTTGAAGTTGATTATGACAATGGTCCTAGATCTTCAAATTAAATACTAGGCACTGACCAGGCCCATTTACATCACTCAATAGTGGCCTTTATTGCTCTGATCAAAGAGATATTTTAATGGGTCTTGATTTTTCGACCCCAAGATTGACAGCCAATGGTTTGCACTGGTGTGACAAAAAAAAAAAAAAAATTTCTGGTCTCCCAATAACTTTTGGGTTGATTATCAATTTAATCAAATCAGCCATGGACAAATGTGTCACATCCTGCACAGTTTGGTCATTGGTGAGGAAGCCATCTAGATGTTTAGCTATATAAAACAGTAAAGAATAGAGAACCAATGTTACTATTTCTTATGCCAGATGGTTTATCTTAATTTTGTTGGACTGATCCCTAATAGAGAATCTTTCATCGAGATTATTTATTTTTCTCTTCTAGAAACTTTGAAAGAGTAGCTTGCACCCTAGCAATGAGAACACAGACAACAAAAACTCAAGCTAGAATTCTTTAACCCAAAAAATGAAAAAGTACAGCAAGCTAGAAAATAACAAGCATAAGATTATTATTGTAGTTGTGTCTACTCTGAATGATGACTATGATGAAGATAATATCAATCAGAATAGAGAAAATACAAGTTGTTCTAAAAACATTTAGAAATAAACTACATCGATTGAAAAAAAAAAAAAAAAGAAGTGAAAAGGACTCTTAAGAACTTGTCCTTGGTGAACAGGCATTTCTAAATTATCTTAGCATGAAAAATTAAGACCAAGGCCATATGTTCTGGTGGAATTGAATTCCTTGAAATTCTAAGAGATGCATTCCTAAAAGTGATGAAAATTGGATAAATAAAAGCAAAGATCCATAAATGGCCATCTAATAATCTCCCTTCATGAATACTCAGTCATCACCCTACAAATTCAAGTCCTAGGAAAAAGTTAAGGTGTCATCTACATCATGGTCCATCCTTTCTTTGGTAAATAATCATTTCTTGGAACCCATTTTACCATGAGTTTCTATATATTCAACTGCATTCAAACTAGCAATTATCGAGCAACTAGCAATCAATTAATCATTTCTTGGAATCCATTTTACCATGAATTTCTATATATTCAACCCATTTTGCTCTTACTGAAAGGCACTCCTTTCAACATATTGCTTTCTCAACATGCTGCAATCCCAATCAAATGGCAGAATCACCTTGCACCTGTGAATATTCAAGAAATTGATCCATTATTGAGTTAAAACAGGGCAAAAATTGTTATTTCATATGCTTCTATCACCCTTGGCAGATGACTATTTATGCCTACAGTTGGTCAAGCAATTCACTTTTTATGAGCGCAGAATCATTTCCTATCAAAGAGGAGGTTATACACTTACACAATGAATTAAATTCTTCCATCTTCGAACTGATCATGGAAATAAAGAAAAGACTGAAGACCTCTAATTAAAATATCTTTACAGGCCTATCCATGAATAAAAAGGGACATGTATGTGATGATCAAGCCAAAAAACAGAAGCTCTGTGACCTCTGATGAAAGTTACTTTTTATTTACTTAAACCAAGTAGACTAATAGCGGCATGCAATGAATCTGATTATTTAAAACAGTTGTCGTACCATTTACATATATGGAGTTGTGCACAGCAACAGTATTTTGAGGCTTGACTTGGTTTTATTTTTTATTACTAAGGGCATGTTTTATATTATTAACTCTAATTTTATATGATTACTGTATCAGATTTATTTTTATTTTTTTTAAGGAGGTTCCTTGTCCAACTTATCTATTATGTTGTTTCAGACCTGATGCAATGTTTGTGAATTTTATATCAGAGTCGGCAACGGGGCCCGAGTCACATGATCCCAGGTTCAGACCGATTTACTTATGTGAGGTTTGGGCCCAGATCAGGACCCATTCATTCGACAAAAGTGCAAGCGTGAGACCACCCTTTAGCCTGCTGATAAATTGGGTCGAGCCAGCCACGAGCCTGATAAAATCCATAAGCCCATTTGGCGAAACTTGATATGGATGAAAATTCGTATTTAGAGCCCAACAGCCCATTTTATATCCCATGTACATAAACTACATCTGTATTTCTTGATATTTAAATGCATCATGGACACAAATGAGTTGGTGAGTGAACATTTCCGAGTCATGTCTTGAGTTAAGCGACTCAGAGTCGTGAGTCATGAGTTGGCTGATCATGTGGCTGGTACTTGGTTGTTGAACGGTCAACGATTCTTCCCTCTTTATCCCTCACTTCACTTTGTGTTGTGCTTCAATCAGTTTTGACTTTTGCATTTTTTTAGTGATAATTTCCAATACATCTCCACTTCTCCAATGATGCCTGATGCATGCCTATCAATGGTCAAGGTTCAAAACTACAACTAGCCTTTTCTTTCATTGAGGAGAACAAAGATTATTTTATTATAAGATATCAAGGTAAAGAATAGGGCAATGAAAAAAATGACAAAATAGGATAATTGTTATCCTCATCCTTTACTTTCAACCAAAAATATATATATATATATATATAAAAGATAGAGAAAAAAAAACCCAAACATGAGTGCGATATTTGAAAATTTTACGAGTTTTCGTTCAACAAAATGAAGGATTTATCATATGAGATATTAGGACTGAAGAAAGATTTGAGAACGGCTCCTTATCTCACTGATAAAGAGCCGCAAGTCTCATTGAGAGGTCCAGTTCTTATGGACAAGTGAAACTCAAAGAGGCATTACATTCCCATAAAATTACACTAAACTTTATCTATACAAACACTAAAAAGGTGACAATTGGTCTCTATTATTTAATTTGGATTCTGAGCTTGCATCTACTAAGTTTGTCCTGAAAATATTCGAGTCTAAGCTTGGTCCGAACAGATCACAGAAGGACTTGGTCGACCCGGAGTAAATGTGCATACAAAACATATGTGTGCAAAAATTCTCAGGAACAATATGCTATATTTCCTTTGCCAGTAACAGTTTGGCTATAAAAGGAATTTTCTGAAACAGTCTGATCTTTCCTTCGCTCAGAACAATTCGGCTTGTGAGGCCCACATGACCCCACTAATGAATCATCACCAACACAAATTTGACATTCATTTGAATTTATATGCCCCTAATTAATCATGCAAACTCTGGCCAAATTCAAGCCTCATCTAGTAGTTAAGAATAAGATAGAATGACTTTGAGACCTTAATGATAGCACCTCTCTTGATCGAATGATTCACACCTTTGCATGTATGTCATAGGGAGGCTTTTCAGAGCCCTGCCCCACTCACCATTTTCAGGTGGGTCCCACTAAAACAAACTGAAGATTTCGGCATTGGCCTACACGTGTCGTAAACCGTGTTTATTATCATGGCCCCATAAGTCTGACATTTTTGACCCATTGGAAATTTGGAATTGTAGAGACACTGTTGCCATTCATTGCAAATAAATGTACTGCTGGGAGCATAGGCTCTGGAAACATTGAATTTCCAACGACAGAAGAAAAAGGAAAATCAGACAAGTATGCAATGAAAAATATTCCAGGGAAGACTTTATTAAGGTTTCTCTTTTCGTTAGATTGGAGAACAGGAGCATACATCATCAAAGGATCTACTCTATTGCTTAACCTGAGTGCCATCATCTATTGAAACGGGGAAAAAGAGTTTGTGGGGGCATGCCGATCCTCTTAAATTCAAGAGTTCTTTGAGATTTAATCAAACAAAAAGATAAAATTTATTTGACATTCATAATCATATAATGTAAAGCCACAAAATGGACAATGAAGGTAAAAAAACCTTAGACTTTAAATCTGATAAATCCATTTCATGACCTTATATACTTAGAAAAGCATGATATATATATTTATATATTTATATATATATCAGCGTTCTGGGTGATATATATCAGTGGTAGTTAGGGTAGCAAATGAGATGGTTTCGGATCAGAACAATTGTGAACTCGGACTGGCCCCGTTTTTAAATAACGGTTTCGGTTCCAGATCCGGTTTTGACTCGAAACCTGTTTTGTTTGTTTCAGACCCGGTTCCATAGGAAAACCTGGATCCGGTTTTGGAAGTGGGTCTACCTAGAGGACTAAAATCTAATTCCAAAATCAATTCTAATTTCTCTTTATTCTTCATTTAAAAAAAAAAAATAAGCATATCATTCAACTTATAATAGTGCATCAAGTCTACTACCTCCACTATTACACATAAAAATACCCAAAAAAAGTTGATTTTGAGGTATAATTTGCAATATCAAATGCTCACATACCGGGTCCTGGGTCCTGGGTCTACGGGTCGGAACCTATATGGATCCGGAACCGGACTTGTTTATTAATCGGAACCTAAATTGGGTTCCACACTTTGACCTATTTATGAATCGGAGCCTACAGTAGGTTCCAGACCCGGTTTTTTGCAGGTTAGAACTTTCGGATAATCGAAAAATCGGATACCCGTTTATAACCCTAGTGGTAGTCCTGCATCAGTGTAACCTTAAAAAGGTATTTAAAAATGAAAAAGTCTTAAAATATCAAGATAGATGAGAAATGCTAATTTTTATATAGTTTAGAGACTACCTGCTCCATTTTATGTTAATGTTACTCCTTTGGACTACTATAGAATGTGTTTTCAACCAAACATAGATTGCTTTTAGTTTTTAACACTTTAGAGTAAGTGCTTTATTTGTTTTTAACAACAAATTGAAATATAGTTTGGTATGTTACGTTTTTTTAGGAAGTAGGTGCACTATTTTGTAGATTGAGCATTTTGTTGTATTCCCATAATCATTCACTATTATTTTATTTTTTATTCTTTTTGTTATAAATTAGAATATTAAAATTTTGAAATAAATATATACTGCCTTGTTCTAAAAACAATTTATCAACCATGTCACTCTTGTGATTGAGTCCTTAATGTGGTAAATCAATGAAGATACATTTCAAATGTACGAACTCCCAATAGTGTACTGTATGCATTTTTCACTTCTTGTGACGCCCACTTAAATACATGAAAAATCAAGGGATATAAGTGTCACCACTCTGGATGTTCCTAGCCCCCTGATTATAGCTCCTCAAAGTTGGGTGGAAAATCCAATCGTGAGTATGTTTAGATTAGTGTTGAATTGAAGGGGTATTCTTTTTTTAAGATCATAGGTGGGGTGCTATATGGGTTAAGAAAATTAATGGTGGCAGTAAAAAATATTTTTTTATAAAAAATCCAAAGTACTTATAGTTTTTAGTTATAAAAATAATAGTTATGATAATTTTCATCTAAGGGGTGCCTCTCCTGGTTACTATGAAAGGTAAAATCTAAGCCCTTTTGGGACCCACTTGAAAGCATACCAATTGTTGAGAGAGCTGAGTACGAGAGACTGATGGAAAAGTCTTATTGCGGGTTAGAACTTGGACAAAAAGAAAAAAAAAATCATCCCAGTCAAATCATCATACATGACCATTAGTTTTAAGGGCCTTGACATTTAAATATTGTATAGGTTGTATTTTTAATGATAATCAATGTAACAGTAAATATAATTTAAATAATTGTCAAATTAAGCTGGACACCAATTAATGGAAGTTAATGACAGTGAGGGACTTTGATTGATCATAGGTAGGCATCACAAGGTACTAATTTTTTTACCTCACAAGGTACTAATTTTTTTACCTCTTATACGAATAGTGAAAGGAATTGATGATAATTAAGTTGCAAACAACCCCTTAACATCGGTAATTTTCACCCGAGAGGCACCTCTTACTGGCTGTTCCTATGTGTGATAAAAATCTAAGATCCCTGAGGGGCCTACTTGGGGTTTTAGTTCAATGGGAAGGTCTCAACATTGATTAGGCAAAAAGGTCTCATACAGGACCATCATCACCATTTATTAAAGGGGCTCAAAGTTTAGTGATTTCTTAAGTTTCATTTTACATAAAACTCAATTCAACAATGGGTACAACTCAAATGAATGCGAAATTAGGGCGAATGCCAATTCATGAGAAAAAAATGAGGGGGTTGGATTGACGATAAGTGGTCCCACAATGTACTGAAATTGGATTGGAGAGGTATCTTTTGTTTGAATTCTCAACATTGCATTGACTGAAGTGTATTTTAGACGCTTGCTCTAGCTTTGAACTTACATTATTCAAGCTTATAAAACCTCAAATTGGAGAATCAGCTATTGATTCTGGCCTTAGCGGTTATCGATATTGCATGAACCTGATTTTATTTGGTTGGCTACATCCCAAAGTCCTCTTATATATGCCAGAGTCAGTGGGCTTAACAACTCTCATAAACTGACCAGTGAGTCCCATAAAAGATGTACATAACGGTTTAGAGTAATAGCTAAAGCAGCAGAAGGATCTTGATCCATCCTCAAGTAATAAACTTCCTACTATTCCAGGCGTGCGATTGGGCGTCCTATTTCGTTAAATGGAACTCATCTCTTCTCCCCTTTTGAGTTTTAAAATGACCCATTTTTCATGTATTTCAATGAAAATGCTTCTAATTCAAAAGGGATTTTGAACTTTTTAAAATTGTCCATTTCATGGAGTACATTTGAAAGTTTTTCAATGGAAATACTTGCAAATACCTCTTATGATTTTCATCTATTTCAACAACTTTCATAAATCCAAACAGGCCCAAGGCAAATTTGCAGTATTAAAATGATCATAACTAACTTGTATAATTGCATCTATCTGCTTATCCAAGTTGCATGTAGATTTCAATCATTGAATATGATAATATGCAACCATAGATGGTCCATTTTCCTAAATCACCCAATTTAGCAATTCCAGCCAATAGCCATCTACTGGGAATCTTTTGCCAACTGTATGTTGACACTTGTTTGGACTTTTTGGAAGAGCATGATTATGCTTCTGCACGTATTTTCTGCATAAGACGAGCGGTGAAAGCTTTTAGTAAATAGACAAAGGTGAAGGGTCAAGGGAGAGAGAATACACAGCTAATTTTGTTCTTCACAGGGGCAATGTAGACTTCGGAGACCAAAATTTTGCAAGGATTTAACCATCCACTCGATGATTTTAGCATGTCATGGCTATATTACTCTCACCTCTCCCCTTTTCTTCAATTGAAGAGACACCAATATACGCCAAGGGCACGTTTAAAAAAGGAATTCTCTCTTATAGAAAATGGATTTCAATTGTGGAAAAATGATTTTCTTTTTTTTTTTTTGTGTCATTTTTCCATATAAAATAGGTATTGTATCAAACTATGGAGATGCGATGAGTACAGAAAAGCAATTCTTTTTCTGTGGCTTTTCATCAAGATGGTGTTTCACGAAGTGTCCTAAATGCATATTTGGGTGAAAGAAAAGGTGGAGAAAGCAGTCCATAACTTAAATTCAAATTTGTATTATGGACAGAAATTTGTGTTATAGTCAGTTTTCTCCACCTGTCCTCTCTACATCCAAAGGACCTCTAAATGTCCACATATATGTCTAATAATTCATTCAATCACAGTCATGCCTTATAAAGTCTTCCATCGTAATTAAAGGCTAGTTCTCCATAAAGTCCGTTTTAAATGGGCATCCCTTGTTTTGTTTTCACAGGGACACTATATATAATCAATCTTATCCCTTCCACAAATGCCTATCCCCATTGATTTGGCACTAGTCCGAGCATTAGACACCATTAGATTATATCACAGCAAAATTTGAACAATATATATAATGATTAAATTTGAGAAATTAAACAAAGCTTAAAACCATTTGATCAGACTGATATTATGGACACTAATTCAATTCTAACCTATCCATTCACCTACCTTGTCATGCATCCAACTAGAAAACCTAAGGTGGTCAATTTCCAAGCAAAAACAGTTCGGCACTGTCTAGTGTGACTCCCTAAATAAATGATGAGAGAAGTACATAAAGGATATCCAATAAAAGGGATAAGATCAACAGATTAATCATATTAAAAGTAAATTCAAGCAAGATAAGAATGGAGGTTAGGTCTTCTCTATTCACCTTTTAGCTCAATTACAGTTACAAAATGACATACAAAGTGAGTCTTAATTTGTCCCTCACTTGGTGATTCTCGAAATTGATAGGACCAAAGCATTGTTGGCAGTTTCAATCACTCATAAACTGTTGAAAAGTCAAGAGTTTAACAAGTCCAACCAAATAAGGACACTCTACAAAAGCGTGGATTCCGTATTTTTGTCTAGTCAAAACGAGGATTGAAAATTAGCTACCAAACCGTGTTTACATGATAGGAAGTTTGAGACATTCCTCCAGCACACAATACAAATTCCCATGCCTCAATTGATCTTCCCCAACACCCATAGCTAAAGGACCATATTCAAACCATTTCTAACACCACCCATGTCTCTAGACCCTCCTCTCTTCCCATATCTCTAACACCTCTCTTCCTCTCTTCTTTCATAGCCAAATTAGAGATGCTAGTGAAAATGAAGATGGACACAGTTAAGAAGTTTGCCAAGAAGGTGAAGGTTCTCAGCAGCCGGCAACAATCGCAACAATATGAGTGCCTGATGCGTGATGGTGACCGAGGGTCCCTGTCGGGAACAACACCGGTCGGGTTCTTTGCGGTGTACGTCGGAGAGGACCGCCAAAGATTCGTCGTCCCAACGGGGTTTCTTTCTCACCCGCTCTTCAAAATGTTGTTAGAGAAGGCCTACAAGGAGTATGGGTTTGAGCAGAGCCATGGTCTGGTGGTGCCATGCAGTGTCTCTTTATTTCAGGAGGTGGTGAGTGCTGTAGAGTGCCCTCATGGGCAGTTTGATATTGAGAAATTGGTTGATGAGTTCATTTAGTACCGTTTGTTGTACAAGGAAATGGGTCATGCATGTGCTTTTATGAGATGCATGGATTGTGTTCTCTCTTTCAGAGGGTGAGTTCGATGTTCTAGATGGCAATCACAATTTCAATCGGTTTGAATATTTTGATTCAGTTGGGGTAAAATTGAAAGTTGGAGCATAGATATCAACCACTATAATTGATATCATTTGGAGGAAAAGGCCAAAAAAAAAAAAAACCAGAGCGTACAGTTTTGAATGCAGAGGAAAAACTATACTATTCGTCAAATTATTCAAACCAATTGCGATTTAGAGTACATCCAGACACAAACATGCAATGCCCAAGTGGATTGTGCTTGAACATTTAACAAAATACGTACAAATAGTTGGGGTGATTTGGAGATGAAATATGAGTATAGAGTTAAAAATGTTCCCAGTTTTGTGCCCTTCATAGAACTATTACCTCTCTCTCTCTCTCTCTCTCTCTCTCTCTCTCTCTCTGTTTTGCCCTTCATAGAATTATTAGCACTTCTCTCATATTTTTCTGGCTGATGGCTATTTTATAATTTATGGTGTCAAGTGGCGGTTCAAAGTTGCAACTCAAATGCAGGTCAATTCTGTTCAGCAGATAAACCGGATCTAACTTGCTCACTATGATACACGGATACAACGAGGCAATAAGAAAACTCCATAGACACGGCAGAAATACGAATTTTACATATAAAATGTAAGACATCGGATATTATCCAGACTTGAGACGTTGTTTTTTGTAAAATATCCATGCATCATAGCTTGCTAATGGTATATAACCCTACCAGTAAATAGGCTTGCAGCCTGCAAAGAGATTAGGAACATTTCTTTGGGTTGTGCTTCTAAAATTTCTCGACTGGCCTAACTCAGGCCGAGTCGACTCAACTTGGTCGGTCATAGGGTCAGGCAAGTTGAACGAGTCTGAGTACTCGGTTTTTTTCCCCTAAGTTGGGATAAGACGCCCCTTCTCACTCGGATGTCTCATGTTTCTCAGCCTGGGTCTGAGTACTTAGCTTGATTAGCCCTAGTTTACATCGTTTTGAGTGAGTTGAGACTTTTGAGTTTCCAAGCACTTCTAAACGCCAGTCAGTGGATGGAAAAGAAAGAATGGGCTCTGCAGTCTACTTATGACAGAAGGAATGAGAATCTGACAACTCATCTAAATGATTGTTAGAATGATTTTTGATATTGTTTGGTAAACGATTCTATTTGGTGGACCTTTTCCCAAAGGTGTCCTTGGCTTTATCTCGATTGTTTGATGAGAACTCTGCGGCTGAACTTTGAATATTCATTTTTCAAAATGGTAAGGGATCTGGGCTAAGTAGGAGTATGGAAAGGAATTCTATTGGACTAAGATGTTATAGCCATGCCTCAGTTCTAGGTGGAGTTGGAATTATATTTTAGGGGCTTATTTGTTTGCAAGAAATTGAGTTTTTAGGAATTCATGGTAAAATGGATTCAACCAAAAGAATATTAAAGAAGTGAAAGATGAAAGATTACAGTAGTAATGACTAGATATTCATTTTCCATTTTTTAATTCATTTTTCATTAGACGGGGGATGACTTAATGGTCTTCACTTTTAGCCATTTCTAGAAATGCAAAAAAAAAAAAAAACCTAATAGCAATGTTTGATTTTCAAAAGATATAGTGAAAACATATTAAAAGTAATCTCAACGGTGAGAAATTTTACTTTGCCCGTATTTAGTTTGTCATAATAAGTGGGAAATGAAATCCATGGTTACTTTACCACTTGTTACTTCTTATCTCACTTCAAAGTACTTAACCTAATGAAAACAAATGTATTTTCACTTTATAAGAAAGTATACTTCTTGTTACCTATTCCTAGGGTTGTAAACGGGCAGGTTTTGGTTCAGGTCTATGGTGGACCCAGAACCGGAACCGTTAAGGAGAAGGTGGAACCGGATCCATACTCGGAACTATTTCAAAACCGGTTTCTTAACTTCAGAACCAGAACTAGAACCATATATAGTAGAAAAAGATATTTAAAAAATATAATTTTTGGAAGAGATTTTCAAAATTTGAGGTAATATGTCGGGTCTCAAGTCCATGGGTCCGAACAAAGGTATACACGACCCATTCCCATTTACTTATCGAGGCCTAAATAAGAACCCAGAACCGATTTTAACGGATCGGGACCTCCGGATAATCGGAGACCATTTACATCCCTACCTTTCCCACTAATTCTCAATTTTTCATCAAGTGGGTGTTTGAGTTGCACTGTCCTCCTTCCTTATAAATCTAGGGTTGTACGGCCATCTTTCTTTATCAATCTCTCGTGCATGCTGGGATATCAAAACCCAGTCCCTCTGCATTTAGTCTACAATTGTCAAATCTACAGATGTGTGGTTCCAAATTTGCTTATAAACAAGAAAACTTTCAACGTTCCAATGAAGCCCTTTCTGTCATTTGAGTCAAGAAATGAACAAGTCCAAATGGTTGCACCTAGTGCGAGGCCGACTCTAGCCAAAGGCAGCAATCAGACCGACTGTTCCAGCCACCCATTTTCCAGGTCCCTCAATAGATAAAGAAAAGAATAGAATTCAATCAATTATTAAATACAATAGGGTCACTTACAGTTAATACTACCCCTATATGCACTAGCAACCTTTAACTCTAATCAGTGTTTAAATTGACTATCAGATTGGATCGCCTTTAAGTTTTCCCTATTAAATCTTCGGGGCCACTAAACCTATAGCTATATCATTTAACAACGGCTACAGGATTCATGCCCTTGTATAACCCTAGTCATCCATGAGTTATGTTAAGTTACTTGCCCGGTTCAAAGAACTGAACTGAGGAATCTATGGCATGTAAAGCAGTACAAGGACATGAACTGCCCATCCCTAAGCCCTTTTGAGATAAGTAACTTGTTTAGAAACTGCCAAGGTTATCAATTAATATCAGGCTTCAAACAGTTCTTCATTTGGCAGAATCCCTACCAAGTTCATTAACTCTCAGTTTCTAAAGGAGCTCTCAGACTCGAGAATCCTTGCAAATTATCAAAAGAATTTATGGGTCACAAGTTGCACCTCTCAGATCCAGGGAAGTTACTTGTGGGCCTGGCATCAAACAGACCTTAGGTTTATGGAATGGTTACAGCAACTTCATTAACTAACCAGAAATTATTAGCAAAAGTAGTCCACAAGCATGGTTCAAGTAAAATTTTCTCAACTCCATTGTCTAGCAATCATTCCGAAAAGGCATAAACTACCAGAAAGAAATGGACATCCTTCCCAAAGGAAGGAAAGAAAAATAAGGAAACTGCATTATTCAAAAGACGCCGGTTTATGCCCTTCCCTTCATCAGAAACCTGCAAAAGATCTGATTTTTGTCTACTTTTCAGGCTCAGGCTTCTCAATAAACGTTTTCTTCAACCAATCAAATGGCTGCAAAACAAGTTAAAAATGAGGGGAAGTCAGTTGAAGGGTCAAAAGAAAGAAAATAAAAGATGGATAAATATGTAAAATTACTGAACAAGGGTAAATTGCAAAAACAAAAAGAAATGATGTTAATTAATTTACAAGGGAAAAGGAAGATACGTACTGGAAGTTTTTCAAGATGGTTTCACAAAGAAAACCTGTTCCTGAGTAAATGAACCTACTGACTGTATAGTTCAAAATCTGAGTGTAAAATGTGTCAAGTGGATCCACAAGACTCAGCTGATTCAACCTGGTAATATAGAGTAGCTGGGTGGGAGAACCCGTACAACACAACCACAAACTTGAACTCGAATTGACCCAGCTAAGTTAAGTTTCTACCCAAAAATTTCTTGGGATGCCCTTTCCAGTTCAAAATCTGAGTGAAAAACATGTCAAGTGGATCCACATGACTCAGCTGATTCAACCTGGTAATATAGAGTAGCTGAGTGGGAGAACCCATGCACAACCACAAACCTAAAACTTGCATTGACCCAGCTAAGTTATGTTTCAACCCAAAACTTTCTTGGCATGCCCTTTTCCACACATTCAACAATTGTGTGTAGAAATGTGAAAGCCATATATGAGAATTGAAGGAATTGGTAAGAACATAAACTATCATGACTAATCCTTTTATTTATTTATTTTTACTTTTAATGGTAAATGATTTCATTGGAAACGAGAAGCATCTATATAGTACAAGAGAACACTTAAGGAACACAGAAATACACAGAGGCCTACATCCTGACAACCAAAAGGGGGTAGTTGCTAAACAATGAACAAAAGGCAATCAGCAATTTGCAATTCCAATGAACACATGACAAATGTAAGACTGCTGATGGAAAGGCAAGAATTTGTTCACTGAGGTAAAAGTACTTTGACCCTAGTAGCGCGAATGATGATCTTATAACCTTAACATATGTGAAGCAACAGAAAAATATATAGAGCCCAGCAGCTGCAATACCAGCTAAAGAACTCGCACGAGTTACACTCAAAAACCTAGACAGCATTGAAGCATCAAATAATACCCATAATAATATTGACTTCTTCAACTGATATTTTCCCCACGTCAGAAAAATTTTATGAACTTGCTTAAATTGGCAATGCCACAGACACTTGGAACTTAAAACCCTGTAGCTCTCTTGAGCAAACCCAAAAAAATCGTCTCAAGAAGAAGCCAAATCTAGCACTCAATCAATCTACACAAAATAAAAATGAAACAGTTGTTCCCTGTGGTTGAAGCCCCTTCGAGCTGAAGAAGGAACCTTTTAAGTGCCATCAATCAAGATTGAGAATTCGGTGATTGATAGCAACTCTTGATGCATCCTTCTATTGACACTAAAATTGAGTCACAGGAGACAATGATTCATCCACTTAATTCTACATATAGACCCCATAAACGTAACCATAGACCACAATGAAATCAGGTGCCAGGAGTATTTATGCTTGACTAAATTAATTTAATAACCGGAGCCCTGAGACAGTTTCACTCTGGATAGTTAATCTTCGGCCAGAACTTTTGAAATTGAGACAAGACAACCAAACACATCCAAATATGATGAACAAGTTGAGGAATTGGAAATTAAAGAAGAAATTAACATTCTATTCACTAATTGTTTAGGCTGAGATGTAGCAAAACAACCATTGTCAGTAACACATTCTTTTTCTATCAGGATCAAGGAACATGTAGCATTATATTCTACTAATGAAGATCTCGTGTATCTATTGAACATCTGAAGAATATCATGCAAATCCAGATGACATCATCACCATAGACCTGAAACAGTGAAGAAAATGCTAAAAAGCAGAACATTTGAAGCTAAATAGCCGCTAATGCTGAAACATAGCTGTGCCTTCATTTTGGAGAGAGAGAGAGAGAGAGAGAGAGAGAGAGAGAGAGAGAGAGAGAGAGAGATCAATTGGCACATCAGTTGCACTTTCAGATGAACCTGTCTTCAATTGTCCAATCATCCTCAAAATCTTTCACCAACGTTCAGTTTTGATAACCAGTGACTCAGTCACCAGGTTAAGCAACACTTCCCCCAACAGTGTACCTCCTTCCAATGCATAGAGATGCACAAGTGTCATCTTCTACAATAGAATTAGTCTAGAATTTATGTAGATCTAGGATGATGTTGCTTTCTGACATATAGACTGCATTTTGCTTGTTTTGTTGTGCAGACCATTGTTAAAATCCTATAATTCTTATCAAATCCTAAGGAAAAATATTCGTATCTAAGCAACAACTCCAATTTACTGGTAAGTTATAGGATTTACACCTAAATCTTACGATTCTATACTTGTGTTTATCGAATCTTAAAATTCAGGTGATTCATTTGGCATGACCAACCACAGCTGTATGGCTAATTATCAGATGAGCTCTTTGATGGTCATAGGCATTCTAATAATTGCCTTGGCGAACAAAATTGGACCATTGTTACAAATGACTGTGGCAAGGAAGATAGTCTCTAAGGATTTCCCTCTGCCTACAACATAGCCTACTGCCCTACTCTACTATCTGAACTAGGTTGTTGAGTGGCAAGGAAGATAGTCTCTTAAGGATTTCCCTCTGCCTACAACATAGCCCTACTCTAATATCTGAACTAGGTTGTTGAGTGAGTTCTTATTAGGTAAGCTAGATTGAGGATCGCTTACACCTAACTTCAATGCCCACAGACATACACCAAATGGAAATTTCTTTTTTTCTGTATAAAATTTATCCCTTGAGGTCAAAGGCTACACCAAAAAAAAGGGAAAAAACTGATAGCTCCAATAAATTTGGACAGGCCAAAGTTATAAGAAAGCAGAACACAAGAACTGATCAGGCTCTAATGGCACTTGATGCAAAACAGTTAAGCAGAATACTTAAACCTTAAGATGGTGACCCCAGGTGGTACTGTTACCAATTTGTGAGAAAAGGAGAACATCAAATATGATAGAAAGAACTAATACGCCTACAACTTTTCAAGGGCAATTGTTTATTGGATAATATTTCGTCTAACAATATAAATTCATGTGTGTTCTATTGATTTGTAAAGGAGAGAAAGGCACATAATTGGATGTGTGGAGTTAGAAGAATGGATAGAATCAGGAACAACAATATAAGAGGAAATCTTTTTGAGTGGCTGTAAAAGAAGATAAAATCAAGGAATTCTGTTCAAGAGAGTTTGGATATGTACAAATGTCAGAACCAGCACATGTTCGACATGTTAAAAGGTTGCAAGCCTAGGGAATTAGAAAAAGAGACCGATTTGAACCTTGGATGTAGTGACGAAAGACATGTTAAGACAATGGAGTTATATAGTGAATGAGTTCCGATAGAGTCAAGTGGAAAAGCATAGCTCACAAAGGTACCTCAAATAGACTGTAATTAGGCTACCATGTGAATGAAGAGGTCAGCCCCTTGCATTTACATCCTTTCTTATTTGCCACTATTATTCTTTGGTTGATTTACCCGCACACATGATCACACAATCAACCATATGCATTTACCCATAGGGAGAGCAGTAGATCATCAAAGCGTTGTCCCAACTATGTTAGAGCTGACTACATGAAATGTTACTCCATTCTAGTCTATGTTGGGCCAAATCCCGCTAGACTGCACTTCTACATATCTATGCTTACTCTTTGGAGAGAGAACAAATCATATTACCAAAACATGATCCAACTGCTACTACCGATTCCATCTAATAAGAAATACAAACACATATATACTCATGTTCAAATGTGAGGAACCCAATGAAGCGATGGTTTGATGGCCCACCTTGTGAGATGTGTAGGGAGAATGTGAGTGAGCAAGTGGATATATATATATATATATATACATAATTATGTCCGGGTGCGATAAACGGGTAGGATTGATGGCATTTTTTCCTAATATAGGTGGGAAACAGATGCCTGGCATTGTGATCTGAGAGTTAAGCATTGAAAATGTTTGTAGTTGGATCACAACCCTAAGGTGCTCAGAAAGGGATGGTTTCACCCACTACTTATTTAACGCGAGCCCATACACATCCCAACACATCAGCAGTCACCCGTCTGTCATTATCACCGGATAATGACATATCAAAGAAGGAACATACATAAACATACATGCATACATATCAAAGAACAACACTTAGGGTGTGATAAACGAATTCGATTGATGGTATGTTGGCCCAACTAAGTGGGAATAGGGATGTCTACGGGACCATGTGGACTGGTGGCGTGTGATCCATCCCATTACCATCACCATCACCACCACCACCAACCCGGGGACGCGCGGCTTTATGATCTGGGAACACCTTATTTAAGGGGATGAAAATATCTGTGGGTGGATCACAATTCACAACCCTTGGGTGATTAAAAAGGGTTGAATTTATCCATCACCTTTGGCCCCAACACATCACACCACGTCAATGGGTTACCCATCATCACAAAGATAGATTCATCACACCAAATCAAATCACTTATACATACATGCATACATATCCGGGAAAAAAAAAAAAGACCACCATTAGATTGGACGAATGAAATCAAAATCTAAAGATTCCAACCAGATCAACCAGAACTAAGACAAACTGAAGAACCCCTAAAAGCCAATCCAAAAACAAATCAGGAAAAGCCCCAAAAAGGCACAAATCGATGACGAGGGTACCAAATTCAATTCCAAATGAAAACAAGAGGAGATATAGAAAGGGGAAAGAAAGTAGAGATCTTTACCTGAACGAGCCAGATAGCGGTAGTGGTAGCGGCGACGCCCCACATAACAGCAGCAGAGATATCAGTCGATTGGGGGCGGAGACTCGGGCGAAGGAATTTGAAGAGTGTCGATTCAGCTGCCATTTCTACCTCGAAGATCCAACAAACAAGAACCCTAGAAATCTCTCCGTGACCTGAGACCTAAAAGGAGGAAAGACGAGGCACGCTAGAGTAACTCGACAAGTTACAAAGTACCAAAGTCTAACTTCTCAAGTTAGATTTAGAAACAGTACAAAGGCTCATGGGGAGAAGATTTATTACGTAGGGTTTCTTTAATAATGTGTAGAATTGATACAACTCAATGTAAAAGAAGAATTTTGTCAATTTTGGCTGAATAATATGTCCTTATTTTGAGCTTAATATTGCTCATGGTACAAACTAACATGACAATGTAGGATGCTATAAAAATATAGATATCAATTTCATTTTCATATCCCATATGAAAAATAGACTCCATTTAGATAAGTCTGAGCCAATAGATGAAGTAATGTTATGAGCCACGTATATTTAATTTTACTTTAACTTTAAATACCTCCATTTCTTTGAATAAAAGTGAATTCTACTATAAACTTTAACTTCGAAATTTGCATTCAAATAGAGTGAAGTACTCTATTTTAACTTCAACCTACAATCTACTTTATTTTACTTCACTCCTTATTTATCTAAACAAGCCGTATGGGCATATATGCCAATGAAACTACATCATATACTCGTCTACCATTGTATCCCCCCCCCCCCCCCCCCCCCCCCCCCCCCCCCCGACTTAACCTTTATTTTGACATATTATTTTATAACGTATTTAACACTTTAAAAAAAAAAAGTACCACCGCGGTACTCGAACTCGAGTACGAACACAAATGGGACCAGACCGAATAATCAATCGGGTGCAAAAATATGGTAATTACTAGAATTATCACCGGCCATCGGAGGTCCATTGACATCCCCACTGACATGTAATAAAAAAACACCATCCATATCGTTGGGATGCCACGGACCACAAATTGCATAAATTGGACGGGTTGGCCTCACACACTACAGAATGTAGAAAAGAATTGACGGGATAACGCAACTGGTAACAAGTATAATTCCTAGCTTATCCTTGCCATTCAAACTGAAATCAGTTTTTCACGGGTGCACGAAGACTTGCAGACATGGCCCACTTCACTATGCAAGAGTTGGAATCACCGTTCTATATATGGGCCTCGATTGACAGCGAATAATAGGTGATAGAACCCAGATACCTCGATAACAATCTGCCAGTCAGTAGATATAGATCCATCCATAATACATATTATGAAGGGCACATTACCACATTCTTGAAGAGCACTTACTTTCCCAAGAATTTATTTGGGTTTCCAGTTGGTTCCAATTAAGAAAAAAACAGGATTTCAACTTCTGCATATTCTAGGTTCGGGCGCTGCACCAAACAATAGGTAAGCCAATGCTTGGTTTGGTACCAGTCAATGCTAAACATGCGCCAAACAGGCCCATAAGTCCAAATCTCCCAAAGTAACCAAAGATACACTGCTAAAAAAAACTCACAATATAAATACCTCTGGATAGAGTACAAAAATACATAATTCCTATCATGAGAAGCCCCCCTTCATGGGGAACACGAACCATTTTCACAGCAGAATTCCTATCATTAGATGCCCTTCATGGGTAACATGAACAATTTTCACTCACCAGAACTCATCTCAGTGCCTGAAACGCTACATAGATTTTGAAAGTCGTGGTGCTGTTTTCCTAGTTCCATTTTCTGCTGTTGTTGGACGACAGCCTTTATCAGGCCCACCAATAACACCCCATGTCTCAAACTGCCTCTGCCGAGCTCTTGCTCTCTCTTTCTCCTCTTCAGATTTAGACGAAAAGCAGTATGGACAAGAAACTCCATACTCCCATTCAGGAGATTCCATGTCCTCGTCGCTCACAGGTTTCTTACATCCATAGCAGAGTTTAAAGCTTCCCTGAGTGAGCCCATGATCAACTGCAACTCTCTTGTCAAACACAAAGCATTCACCTTCCCACAGGCTCTCTGCCTTGGGGACTTCCTCCAGATATTTCAGGATGCCACCTTCCAAATGATATACCTGGCAAGCCATTGGGGGACAAGACATCATTATATGATCGTTACGTAGTAGCATTGACCATTGGAATCCGGGTGCAGAATCAACTTGAGAAAATATAAAATGTGGCCATCATTTGTCCAGCTTGACAAATATTACACCTGGAGGGTGATCCAGATCATGGTACGCACCATTTTGGTTTTTGGTAGACACTGCAAGTATCAACCCAGAAAGAAAAGAAATGCCCAACCCCTATCATATCATATCATATCAGTGGCCCTGTTAAAAAAAACACACTGCTTGCAATATTCATTTACATGTGATAGCTAGGATCCAATCATGGGAGAAACTGGAGATGCAATCAATAGAATAAAGAAAAGGTTCATATTTTCAGAAGGCCGACCCACTTGTTCATCCGGCTTAAACAAAAGACAAGGTACTCTTTTTCCTCAAGCATATCATGCACTACCTCGAGGCAAAGAGACTCATGCAAGTTAATCTGCAATCAAATTCATGAGGAACAAATAATACTACCAACAGGTAGAGTGAAAGTTGTCGTGCAGACTACAATACCAGCAACGGAGGAAATATATTCACACACAAGTGCTACCTTTCATTGTGCATCATCTTTGTGGCCAAATCTTAGTAACCTAATGATAAGATGGATACTAATCATCCCTAAATGTGTGATAGCTTTCTTTTTCAACACATACTGTGACTAGAGGCATGGCAGGCCCACTTTGAGGCTGGCAGTGAAAATCCACGGGCCGTGCTGTGCCATGCCCAAGTTGGCTGCCCACAAGCCGGCCCACATGCCTCTCCTCTTCTTTCTTTTTTTTTAATTATATAAATTAAAAGAGATTTTATGGACTTTTAGGGTTCTCAACTTGAAATAAAGTTGAAAGTATTAAAATAAATGCACAAACATTGATGCTAATTTGCAAATGAAAAACAAAACTTTAATCGTTTAAAGTTTTATATTTTATTTATATAAAAAATCAGTTATATAAATGTCATGTCGGGCTGTGCCTTGGGTACGGTCATGCCCTGCCTCGGCCAGGTACCTTGGCCCTGCACGGCACAGCCACGGCCCATCCTTTGGTTCACACCGTGCCGGCCCATGGCCCAGGTTTTTTTGTCCTGGGCCGTGCCAAGCTGGGGCAGCCCAGCCCAATTCACACCCCTAACTGTGACTCAATATGTAACCGTGGGGTCATGATAGTGAGCACCTTCCAACTATGCTACAGGCTCTTTGTCAGAATATTGTTCGAAGGTACTAACTACTTATAAAGAAGTCTCTCGCAGGGGAGTCACGCGATTTATTCCCAAATCTTCTCAGTATTTTATAGTCTTAGCTATCCGTGTAGCATTCACAGATAGAACCACCTCTAAAAAATCTGGATCAAATAAAAACACAAAGTTTCATCGGATCATGAATATCATATGATACCTAGAGGTGAAGAGACTAGTGTCATGCAAGTTAATCTGCAATAGTAATCAAGAGGAAAGATATGATCTTGAATCATCTATAGCCCAAATTGCACAAAACATACAAAACTCAAGCAGAGAAATAG
The DNA here is from genome assembly GCA_029852735.1 of Persea americana. Taxonomy (NCBI): domain Eukaryota; kingdom Viridiplantae; phylum Streptophyta; class Magnoliopsida; order Laurales; family Lauraceae; genus Persea; species Persea americana. The sequence continues at coordinate 11,533,487 of CM056809.1, forward strand.
GTACGCATGATCATTTGTAAATTTTTCAAAGATAAGTTTTTTCTCTCGATCAATTCAGTATCTACATGTTTCAAAAATTATAACATAAATGAATAGTGTGGCAAATTTATTTACTTCTTTACATATTTCATTCTAAAGAGTATTATGGGACTGCCCAAATCTGCTTATAGAATCGCAAGAGTTTTTCCTTCATCTCAATTTTGTAACAATTTTATAGACTGGATGACCAAGAATTCACATAGGATACACCATTCTGCCAAGTGCCAAGGATCATATTTCCCTAATTCAGATACAGGAAGAACACAAATCCATCTTCTAAGAGGCAAATCCTTTCATTCAATGAGCAAATATCATAGAAAAAACAAATGGGAAAGACAGCTTAGTTTGGGGATACCTCTTTGAAACCTTTGCTCAGGAGAAAACTTGAAGCCTTCTCACATCTGATACCACCTGTGCAGTACATTGCAACCCGTGGTGGTAGTTTTCCTTCCCCAATCTCAGATTTTGTGCTTCCATCCAAACCATCCACTTCTGACATTGGCTGCAGCTCATTTGATTCAGCTAATTGAAATTGATCATCAACCCACGATGGGAACTCTCGGAACGCAGTCGTACAGGGGTCAACTGCTCCTTTAAACCTTCCAATGCGAGTCTCATAATCATTACGCACGTCGATTACCATCTGCATACAGATCAGTAACAAATTTAAAGCTAAGCAACAAGCCAATATCCAAAGAAATATACTGCTCACAAACTGTTCTAATTTTCATATGTTTAAAAGCAATTACACTACGGATCTGATAGAATCACAAACCCTCCCACATTTGAGAAACCCAGCCATCAAAATTTAGGACTATTCTATATAATTGTGGACTGCTTTTGGTTTTTTTTTTTTTCCTAATTTTCCCATAGTTGTCTATTTGAAGGTTGTTGATCATGGGATTAGGGTTGTTCAGTGACGGCAATCTTTGGGATATGATTTACCTACAGAGATGGGTTCAAACATGCACAAGGCCCAGGAATATTATAACTGTTCACAGGTCAATGATCATATCATTCCACTTTACTGGAAACCATGCTTTTGTAGACTATCCTCCCAACTCCAACACCCGCAATCAATTTACTTACATAAATAAATAAAAAAAGAAGAAGCTATTGAAAATGAAGTCTGAGAACAGAATCAAAGATCTTGTCCAAAGGACATTAAGAAAATCAGGAAAGATAAGATGACCATTGCTAAGCATCTAAGAATCACATGTTCAAAAGTTGAAGAGTTGCAAGCATTGTCTAGTAGAATATTGGTGCAAAAATAATACAAGATGCTCAACAAGCTGTTACACAGGAATAAGCATGCGAAATGAAACTGAAACAAGAAATCAAAGAAATCTTCTTCTTGACCTACTTACAATAATAAATTAATGGTGAAGCTTTGGACCTCCCTTCTCCTTCCTAGACAAGTGGGGCCCAAGCAATGGTGCTTTGGACGAAGGGGACCCACAGTTCTGAAGTTTGGATGAGTGGGGCCCATTATAATGGTGATTTGGATGAATGGGGCTCACTGTTTTATCTTTCAGATGAGGGAGCCCAGTGCATTTATTTTTTGGATGAACAAGGACCACTTCTATAATGGATGAGCAAGTCCCATTGCTAAGATGTTTGATGAGTGACGCCCACTGTTATCGTAATTTGAAATGGTGCCACCGCTATGGGGTAAGGGTGGGTGGGCTCATAGCTACAGTGTTTTGAATGAGTAGGCCCCACTGCCCGCTCATATATTATGTTATATAAGTAGTTTGAGTTTCTAGGTAGTTTGATGTGGTAAATATGAAGCGTTTAAGTTAGTTTAATTAGCATAATCCTAATTATTACTAAATTATTCGATTCTTTTTATTATTTAATTTCATGTTTCTGAAATGAAACAGTTGAAGCAGAGCGCTGAAATGACTGAAATGTTTCACTGCAGAGGCTAATTGGAACAGGGTCCAAAATGGAATTCAACACTATTGATCCAAACTTGATCTGCCAGGCCAGCCCAGTTTCGTGCTCCCTCCAAGGCACGACAAGGTGGTTCAGAGCCACTCAAATGAATCCCAATCAGCCCCATGACTGGTTATCAGGTTGGGCCAGGCAAAAATCTGATCCATATCTGGTGTGCTCGTCTTCACGTGTAATGTAACTTGAACCACTTGGCACTAATTTTTTTGAGCCTGGATAAGCTTCGGCTCACTCCACTTGCAATCCTACTTGAAATGGTGCATTTGTACGACAAGAGGATTCCACATCCACTGTTTCATTGTTTGGTGCAACACACTTTCCTTGCAGAAATGGGAAAGAATAAAAAAAAAAAAAATTGGTTCAATTTTTCTCAATAGAGAGAGTTTCGATTTCTTATGGGAGGGGTAGGAAAGTGGGATTCCTCTCTCTGCCGTGGAAAAAGAATCTGCAGAACTCGGAATCCTCTATTAACATAGGTTGTATCTGCCATTCGGCCATGGCATATATTATTCATTCAGTTTTAACACTTTGACTACCTCTCGTTGGCATTTCTAGGCTAACAGTGGAGGCATCAGGCACCTATTTTCTGAACATATATTTATTGTCAAAGCAACAGAAATAAAATCAGAACCATGGCAAAGTTCAGTTCCAAGTAGGTCATTTTTTTATGAGGCAGTGAGCAATCTGTTGAGCTTAGTTTCTTTTTTCTGATGGCCCGAGCGCTTCAAGAGACTTACATGGCATGTAAAACAAAGATAGTTGATACTCAATTCAAAAATGAAAACATACAAAGATTAATAATTTTTGTAGAAGGAAAAAATAACAATAAAATCAAAAGCAGATTATGGACATGTTCTATTTAAGTTGTTCAGCATTGTAGCACTTACCGTATCTGGGTTACTGATCAATGCATTCCAATCCTTTGGGTTCACATACGTCCCAACTCTTTTGATAGGTGATACAGTTGGCATTCCTAGTGTAACAATCTGCTCATCATAGAACAAGTAAAAGTATATGAGGACCTTATAAAATATTAAAGAGGCCACTAAAAGAGAGATGACTTTCTTCACTTCTGAAAAATCTCATGAAAGAATTAAACTAATTATAAAGGCTTGTAAAAACACTCCGCAAAATGGATCTCAAACAGTCTGTCTAGAGTCTAGACAAAGAACAACATCAGAAAAAAGGAGGAAATCCTTTCATACAAACCACATTTTGGGCATTTCTTTGCTGACGATACAGCACATGGTCCTCTCTGACCTATTTTTCCGAAGGTGCTACACACCAACACTTCTCCATTCCAACCAGGACTCAAGCTTAGCTATCCCATCTCCCACTTGAGAAATAGGACATGATTACACTGCCACAAAAGCGGGAGTTTGTATTTTCTTACTTAAAAAGCCAAATGCTCTTCAAATTGATACTTGATAAAAACAAGCAAAGAGCTACCAAATGAATAAGAAGAAAAGAAAAGAAAAGGGGAAAAAAAAAAAAGAAAGAATGATGTGCCTTAAAGAACAGTACCTCTTTCTTCAATTTGACACGCACATGATCCCATCGGAAGGGTGCATCGTCCCCAGCTCCAAGAGGGGAATGAGAAGTGTGGCCATGGTGGATAGCCTCCTCCTCAGGACTAACAGGCGACTCCACCTGTCTAAGGCCTTTTAAGCATTTGTCAGCTTGAATAAATCCTAAAACCCTTTCCACTGATTCCCGGGTCCCACATATACTTCCATTGATTCCTTCTGATGCAAGAATAATGCCACCTGAAACACGCTGAAGAGCATCAGCTGTGAGCACCAAACTGCAGGGTGAAAAACAACTTTCACGAAATAATCATCATCATCATCATCAACTGAAACTCAACCCATCAATCTGGATTGGGTCACAAAAATTATGCATGACAGAAGAAAATCATAAAAGGTAACTAGATGATGCAAGACACCAATCTCCCAAAGACTGGGCAGTAGGCACCAGCTATGATGCACGGACACTTTGAAATGGGTAACGTATCGTGTCGTATCGTATCCGATACTTCACTTTTTATGTGTAAAATCCGCATCCTTGCCGTGTCTATGGCGCATCCTAGCCGTATCTATGCCGTATCTGGGCATCATAGGGCACCAGTAGGCACCAATCTGTGACTTCTATGAAGTAAACCTTGTTGGCAATACATCCAAATAGAAGTAGAACGCTTACATGCCAATTAACTGAACAAACTAGGCCTATCGTGGATGGATATATAATAAAGAACAAAATGAACATAAAGGAAAAACTACGCAATAGAACTCGAAATCCAATTCTTTAACATACAACTGGCCTACTTGAAAACACCTACCTCCATCAATTGGCCTTATACAAAATTGACACTGACCTGACCATTATCTACTGCGATTGAATCACGACAAACATGCACTATAAAAGCCATTAAACCTTGAGGAGTTGAGGTCACAAAATGAAGCTTGAGGATGTTAGATCAAAGTGATATGTGGCCAACTCCTAATCCATTTCAACCTCTCTCATCCACCTACCTTTGCTATAGGCATGCGTCCAGGTGGCCCTACACGACAGCATAGTTGAAAAACTAGGGTTCATTATAGCATCCTTTGAAGTTCGAATAAACAATCATAACCATCCAAGACATGATGTTGAACTTTTGTCTATTATTAAGTCATTTTAACTAATGGGCCTCGTCATTCGATGTTCTCCGCCTCCCTTTATTTAAGGCTTTTTGGATAACCAATGGTCTGCACTCCACAGTTAAAAAGGGATATAAAACCATCAGGATTACCTGGGAGGGGAAATGTTAGGAATATTCCCCCATCCTCAATGGGGCCATCATGTGACGAATGAATATTTTGGATCACAACAGGTGGGACCCACAACTAGAGTTTGTAAGATTGAGTTAATGTTTTAACAGAACATTGTATCATTTTTCTTCTTTTATCTCAGAAGTAGATGGCAAGGTGATGCAACCTAGGGTTAGGATGCAAGTGCCAAGGCACAATTATGGTTCCATAAGAACAATCACACGGTGAAGAGAGCTCTCCAACGCTAACGCACAAAAAGGGATTTCTCTAATAACTCAATCTCTGAAATCATTGATCTCTACAATGCCATATTTATAATAAAAGAAACTTAGGCGCCAAGAAATCAAACCTACTCAAACTAGGAAACAAGAATAAAATTCCTCCCAAATTAGAAACCTAAATCTTATTACACTCTCGCTAAGAATAAAACTAATAACAATAAAAATCAGAATTTCATGGGCCCCACATGTGGCCCACGATCCTAATTGTAACGAGGTGGTTTTGCCGCTGCATCATTCACCCCGGGTTGGAAAAGAGTTCGACCTCAAACTCGGCACTTGTTCTTGATGTTGCTTTTGTAGATAGTGTGCACTTGAAGCGATTCCTTGATGAGACAAGAACTTGACCTTACTTGCTTTTCACCATGCATGAAGGTGTAGGTGTTGTTATGCATTCCATTAGTACCATTCTTGTTATACATCCATGGACGACCCAACAAGATATCACAACTATACATGGGTACCACATTACACCAAACTGTATCTGTATAGTCTTCTCCAACAGAAAAGGTAACGGGACATGCATACTGTACTTGCACTTCATCACCTGTCATTAACCACCTAGCAAAATAAAGACGATGATGCTTTCGAACTTTCAGCTGCAATTGATCCACAAGAGCTTGAGATATAATGTTCTGAGAATTTCTTCCATCAATAACTACTGTGCATTCTTGACCCTTGACTGTTTCTTTAGAGCAGAAAATAGTTTCTCACAACCATTTCATCTCAGTAATTAAAGGAGTGTCAGTAATTACCATGAAAGAATCAATATCCTCCTCGGGCAGAATGTCCTCCACTTTCTCTGTGTCATTCTCTTTAGGAACATCATTTGTTGCATCTTTCACATCACTTTCATTCTCAATGAGGTGGATGCGTTTTGGACATTCCGCTGCACGATGCCCTTGTTGTTTACAATTAAAGCAGGTAATCCTATTTTGACCTTCGGGCTTGGTGAAAACTTTCTCCGAGGAATCACTCGGTTTAGACCCCGCAATTGAGGAATTCTTCTACATAACCCATTTAGATGCATTAAGTTGTCTGGCTTGATGGTTTGCAATCCCCGCAACTTTAATAACATGCTAAACAATCTCATCAACATTATCAAAATGCTTGAATGCGAAGATATCTTGTATGTCAAGTGTAAGCCAATTAAAGTATCGGTCAACTAATACATCCTCATTTTCATCTAAACCACAATGAGCTTGCATGGTCATAAACTCCTCAGAATACTCAATAACTGTCTTAGATCCTTGTTTCAAATATTGAACTTGCACGCAGATATCTGGCATAATTAACAAGGAGGAATTTTTGCTTCAACAGATTTTTCATCTCAGTCCATGTGTCAACGGAGTCAATTTGCTAGTTGCTTCGCTTCCGCTGCAACTCGGCCCACCAGATCGCAGCATAATTGCGAAATCAAGTTGCCACTAGTGTAATCTTATGACCATCCATCATTAGTTTGTGTGCAAAAATATTTTCAACACACACTAACCAATCTAAGAATTCATCCTGTTTCAACTTTCCATCATATTCAGGAATCACGAGTTTAATACCCAAATCTCGATCAACATTTACTACATGTGGATCTCTTTGATTCTGAATATGTCTTCCATCATCTCGATGATTTTCCTCACGCTGATTAGCTTCCAAATTGGTTAATCGGGTTTCAATTCTTTCAAGAGTCTCTTGCATTTGAGCTTGCATTTGACCCATCATTGTGGATAGTTGATTAACAATTACCGATAATGCCGCAACGAGTCCCCTCAAATCATCATCATTACTGGAAAAAGACTCCACCTCTATATGCTTCTTGGGAGGCATATTTGGTTAATGCAGATTTAAAATTTCTGACTAACCTGATGTGTAGATCTGCTCTTCACGATCTCGTTCGCGAAAACGGATCTGAAATTGGACGGTAGATGAGCCCAATATCGTAAGAAGAAATCTCAACCGTTGATCGTGTCGAATATTCTGTGATGTAGTGATGATGTCAGCGGAATCTGTTGGACCTCAAGAAGGGTCGGATTGACCAGACTGCAACCCGGAACTGAACCTGGCCCAACCCGTGAATGAGGTAAATTGAACTCAAGTGTGTGTCACACGTGTGACTCACAATTGATGATGTCTTGTTCACTATGCAAGAGAAGAGAAATAAAGGAGAAGGGCTTTTCCTTCTGCTTCTTGTTGTTCGTCGACAAAGACGAGAAGGGAGAGCTTGCTGTTGTGCTTCGACGATGTCGAGAGAGGAGAGGGAGATGGACTCTGGCAAAGGCGCTCAAGAGAAGGACGGTGGACGCCGACGCTGCTCTCGTGTTGGGTCGGGAGTGGCGGCTGGGGAACTAGCGATAAGCGTGGGTAAGACTCAGGTGCCAGGTACCACTATTCTCACTAGCCTCCTTCCTTCTGCTACTTCTTTCTTCTTTATGCACCTTCTACTACTTCTTTCTTCTTTATGCTCTATCTCTGGTTCTTTTTTTTCTTTTTCTTTTTTGTGGGAGGGGGGGGGGGGGGGGGGGGGGTTGGTTTGGGAGGGGCTTTCTGTGGGAGGAAGGCGAGTGGATGTGGGGGTGTGGTCTGGGCTGGGTTTTTGGTGGACAAAGGCGGAGATCGGGGGTGCAGATGGTTTGTGGGGGGTGCAGAGAGATTGGGGTTCTGGATGTTTGTGAATGGGATCTAGCGGGTGGGGTTTGACAAGGAGTCAGCTCAGTGATTGTGCAGGGTTGGAATTTGGGAGACAATGATGGTCGTGGGATGATGAATGGAGATGGACAGATGGGGATGGACAATGGGTATGCTCCGATCGGTGACCGGATACGGATCGGAGCGAAGTGGAGGTGGATCCTAGCTCTGATACCAATTGATGCAACCTAGGGTTAGGATGCAAGTGCCAGGGCACAATTACGGTTCCACAAGAACAATCACACGGTGACGAGAGCTCGCCAACACTAACCCACAAAAAGGGAATTCTCTAATAACTCAATCTCTGAAACCATTGATCTCTACAATGCCATATTTATAATAAAAGAAACTTGGGGGCTAAGAAATTAAACCTACTCAAACAAGGAAACAAGAATAAAATTCCTACCCAAATTAGAAACCTAAATCTTTTTACACTCTTGCTAAAAATAAAACTAATAACAATAAAAATCAGAATTTCAAGGGTCCCACATGTGGCCCACGATCCTGGTTGTAACGAGGTGGTTTTGCTGCTGCATCACAAGGCATATCGTTTAGTTATATCACAAGCAGAAAGGGTAAGGTTAGTCACAGCCATGGTACAAATGGAATGGTTCCAGTTGTTTAAAAATAAAAAATAAAATAAAATGTGGAACAGTGTCAAACTGTCAACACACCTTACTAGAAACATTTCCAGACAAGTTCTCCTATGAAGTTTTCGAAATAGGTTGAGTGGTGTTTGGGCACATGCAGAATAAAATACATATAGATTTGAAGATTGACAGATTTCAGATGCACAAAATACAATATTTACATATTATAATGCCATACCACTTTTGTTGTTTGGTAATTTTTGTAGATTGTAACAGATCATTTCATTTTAATTCCTTTTTCCCTCTTTATAATTTTGGCTAGATCGGACAACTAGCTAGTTAGTCGGTATATAGCCTACATCCCTGGGCACTTGCATGAGACCAAGGTATCAATGCCACTAATCCATCGGAGCATTGCAAGATATTTCGACTTATTATTAATGGTCATGTCAGGCCACTCATAAATATTTCAAAAGTTGATAAATTAAAACATGACGAAGCTTCAATTTGTAAAAGTTCTCTACAATATTATCAAGATATTGTTTTACACAATAAAAATACATTTGTTCAATATAAATGTGCCAACATATCGTGTTATTTTTATCCTCCTCTAAAATTGCAAATGGATTCCACAAGCTGTGGGTGCAATAATAAAGTGAGAACAACCCCTTCCCGTTCAACCTCAAAACCATTGAGTTTGGTTTTGGCCAACACTTCTGCGCCACAATCCACATATCCGCAGAAATTTTCCATACCCAAAAGTGGGTGTGCACATATACACAAAAACACCTCACTTTTCTGCATGGAAGTGTCGCTAAACAAATGTGTCAAGGTATTTAATGGTGCACCACTTCTCTTAGTTCCTTAAACATGTAACCCTTCAAAACATATTAAGGGACTGTTCCTGGTCTAATTACTTCTCATTTATAAGTGATCAAAAGGGGATACTCAGTTTGATTCCTACTAGTACAACAGACACAACCCAATATTTTGATGCATCAACAACACACCCATTAATCCAAAGCAAATTCCCCATCACCATCCCCAACATTTGAATCTAACAATCCAATGCACGTATCTTACTACATTCACTGTACATTACCTACCAAGTCGATTTTCTCAAATAACAGATTCAACAACGATATGAAAATACAAAGAGACATGAGAGATTGAGATTCTCACCACTTCCTCGCAGAGATCCCTCAAAGGCTTCCGCATCTCGGCATGGTCGGGGAAATCCGCAAACTTGTAGAACGACACGACGACGAGAGACGGTTCCGAATCGGTTTCGGATTCCGCATCCTTCGTTTCAGGTAGTGTTATAACGGGGATCGAAGAGCTGCGATTCGAAACCCTAGAGAGGGATTTGGGGGTTGGGAGGGTTTGGGAATTGGAAAGAAGGGAAGCGTTTGGATCGGTGGAAATGGATTTGAGCGGGATTAGGGTTTTTTCGGGGATGGTAGCCATGGCGCGCAGGGATCTAGGGTTAGGGTTTCGGAAGGCGCAAGATAGCATCCTCAGCGCCGCAGTTGCAGCCGCTGATCTGAAGCTGAGAAATGGCGGGGATTGCATTGTTTGCTTTTCTCACTCTTTCTCGGGCGTTCAAAGAAGCAAATTTTATTGACAGAAAAGCCCCTGCTATGAATCTCTTGAAATATCATGTTTTTCAGGGATTTGTTTTCAATTTTGAGAATTGAGGGATTAGGTTTTGCAGGCACAGAAAGTGGGGACTTTTCACAAACAAGCCCATTAATGGCACATTTGTGTGGCTGCTTTTTTCACATTGAAGGCATGAAAATTTTGACCACCTTCCCACACGAAAAAATATTTCACACGTGACCGTTAAATTTTTAAGGAAATTAGCAACAACGTCCCGTGCTTCACTCGAAACAAAAAGTAAGATATTACATTTTAAATTTAAGAGATATCAAAATTAATTATAAACATATAAGAAAATATTCATACATATATATAAAAAATAGCCAACACATCTTCAATCACAAATACATCGACAATAAACTATTACAAAAATAAAACTAAACAATCCATTCAACAACGACATAAAAATAATAATAACAGCAATAATTACTAAAGAAGATATAGAAAAGTTAATTTTTTTAATATATTTAATATTAGTAATAAGAAATGCATTCAAGTTTTTGTTATTTATTGATAATCTCAAAGTCCAATAAAACAAAGCCACACATTTAGACTTGTTTGTGCAACAAGAGGATTTTAGTTCATGCAGATTTTTATTTCCTCATAATAATGAAATTTTGTGTTTTCGTAAAAAATCAAAGTCCTCTCGATTAAGGAAAAATGATTCATTTTTTTCTTCTATGCAAGGAAAATACATTATGCCAAACAATATAATATTGTTAACAAAGAAAATTATAAAAATGTGCAATCCTCTCGTTGCACAAATGCACCATTTTCTTTATTTTCACATAGGCCAATGGTCATTTCAACCCATTTGCATAAATTTCTTCTCTATCCCTTTGAAGTAGCATCAATACCATTTTAGAACCGATCAAACCATTTTTTAGCTAGATTTTTAAAAAAAGTATAAACATCTTAACTTTAAAAGCTATAAATTACAAGACTTTAAAACCACAGACTAGTGTTATTTGATCACAATAATAATTGGCTCACCTTGGATCAATGTATATACTTCTTAATTATGAGTTCATGTGGGCCCACGGAAGTGTAATTTATGGTGGGTCAAACATAATGTTATATGTCTATATAATCAGATCAGAAAATTATGCCTTTAAGATTAAATAAAAAAAAATCTAACCTCGAAACATTTTTTTCACAAGCCTATCCATGAGGTGGTCCACCAGAAGGTCGGGTATGATTTCCGTTCACATGTGGCAAGCTTCGAATAGAGTAAAGCTCTATTTGGAAACTAAAAGAAAATGATATTTTTAACAAAAAAATTTATAAATGTGAATTATTGAAAGGCGGACCCCAAATATTTAAATAAAAAGATGACAATTTTGAGAAGATAGATGGTGTTGAGAGAGAAAATAACTTTATCAAAATAGAGAGATTTTAGGGGATATTGTTTGAGAGACTTTAGGAGATAGAGGATGTGGATAAAAAGATTTTTTTTGAGAAAAAATTGTGGCATGTAATGACATGACACCTTAAAGTACTCTATGTTTTTTCTCCATATTTATTTGAAAGGAAAATTATTGAATTGCTGAGGTGGCACCCTCCACAGCCCACCTCCCCAATTGCTTTAATATATACTAGCAAAAAATACCCGTGCTAAGCCCGGGCCCCAAATAAAATTTATTTAGAATACTTCACTTTTCTAAAATACTATATATAACTTATATTTAAAAGTTAAATTAAAATCTAGAATACATTATAAAAGTTATAGTATTTTATTATATTTACATTAAATATCTAGCACTTTTGTAAAGAACAAAATTAAATAAAAACAATATCAATGCATTTTGAAAGACACAATCTTAGATTATTTACTTGAACAACCCTTTGATTTTCTAACTTTATTAAGGACATGAAATTAAACATCCATCTAAGAAGGCATAGTCTTAAATTTATTTTTAAATTAATCACCTTTCTAACCCTTAATTTTCTAACTTTCTTCAAAACTTGATAGGAAAGTACATTAGATGAAAAACACGACCTATAAAACATAATCTTAAAATCCAAATTGAAAGATATTGTGGTGCTTGAAAAACTAATTAATAGAAAAAGTGAGAAATTAATTAATAGAAAAAGTATAAATCTAAGAAAAACAAGAGTTGCCATTCATTAAAAAAAAATAGTATGTTCCTATTGCACGTTGTGACAATAAACCAAAAACATGATTTATGGAAAAAAATAATATAATAATTTTGAAATCATGATGTAAATATAAAAAACAAATCTAGAATTTCCATAATATACAATGCCAAAATATAAGTTTCCTAATTTGTTATCATGACTAAATTACTTGCATTTAAGCCATATACACCTTTTTACTCCATGCCCCACTTGAGTTAGTGGAAAGGATTTTCTGAATCATCGTCATTTTTCAGTTATAGTGTGGAAGGAAAAATGGTCTTTGGGGCTTTCTGTAGATAATATCACTACATTTGCCTCTACTTCTCTTGGTATGGTACTAAATATATTTTGATAAAATAATAATCTATAAAAAGGATAATGAGAGAGAGAGTACTAACTGTCATCTAAACCTGTGATTTGAAGATGATAAATCTTAGCTCTAAAGATTAGATTAGAAAATCAAATTCTCCACCATTATAAAAAATTTAAATGACGAGATTTAGGGAGGAGATTTAGAGAGGTGTGGTACGCGGCTAAATAAATAAGAATATAATGAAATTATGATCTTGTTCTTTGAGATATTATTGGAAAATAATAGATTTTACATAAATGAATAAATTATTTATATTTATTATATATATAACTTTAATAAAAAAAAAGAATAACCAACTTTGTGGGGTTACATGATGTAACATCTAAAGGTGGGCCTCATATCCTGATTCCTTTAAGGTGTGTCCAATTGGACAGTGGGACCTTGCTGATGTGGCATTCTAAAGATCCTTAGTGGGGTCACATGATGTAACATCTAAAGGTAGGCCCCATATCCAAATCTCTAAAGGTGTGTCCAATTGGACATTTGGACAGTATGCTCTTGTTGATGTGATGTTCCAAGGAGCCTTGGTGGGACACATGATATAATACTTAAAAGTGAGCCTCTTATCCTAATTCATAAAGGTGCATCATGTTATGTTTAAAGATGGCAAGTCTCATATATTTTTTACAGGTGGTGAGCAAGTTCAAGTATTCCTTGTCCTGCCACATCATCAAAAATTGAATAGACCGGATGGATAGTATTTTGTATAGCTAGATGTTCTAGATCAATTGACAGGTATTAACAACCAATGGAAGATCAAGCCAAGATGAGCATGCATTAATGGGCCCACATGAATAATTATGCACACCCATGTAGCAATTAGACGGTCCAGAATGCCTTGCACTCTTTTTATGGACGAATGAGATCACTATAAGACCATCTATATATCTAAATTTCAGATTCTGTTTTTGTGCTCTATTTAGATTATAAGGTTTCCTACTATTATAAGAAGAGATTTTAGGAATTCAAAGAGATATTTTAGGCATTAGAGAGAATTTTGGATATTCAAAATTCATATAGAAGTATTCCATGTATTAGTGACGAGGGATAGTTGGATGAACCTCAAAGCATGCATTCTTTTTCTTCTATATTTCTTTGAAAGGAGAGACTTTTTAGGGATGACGTGGCACCCCTCACAGCCCACTTCTCCCTTTGCTTTAATATATATAATAAAGCATAAAGTTGAGCTGAGTGTTCTTTTTAATAACAGAAGGTGTCCCAGCCCTTTGGGTTAGACTAATTTCTATCGAATCATGGGCAGCTGTGTAGATTTCTTGTAGCCCCATTGCGTAAAAATACCATAACAACTCCCTTATATTTTATTCTCTTGATTTGATCTTTACTATTTTTATATTTTACGAGAAAATTATGAAACGGACCTAAGGACTTTTATCCAGGCACTCCAAAACTCAAGCACACAAGAAAAACCTGCATAATTGCGTCCTAGAAAATTAGAAAAGGTAAAGTGCCATGAAACAAAGACAAAGATACCCAGCAGTAGGGCTCCTAGGAAAATTATATAAACAAAAGCAGATCACAACATCACACCATCTCTTTTTTTCAGGACAATTCCATCTTCTTCTGGTGGAGGAGATGTCAACCTCTTGGCCTTAGTCTGCCAATCCCAGAACCGATCAGTCCATGATTGTGGAAAGACGGCCTTTGCAATTATATTTTTCATTGTATTTCACATAAGGAACTTCCTTATAGGTCCACCAACTTTTTGGGCCAACATGACCCATGTATGAGCCAATCAAAATGAGCAGTCAAAATTCACCAGCTATTGCGTTGTTGCTTGGACTTAATTCCATTGTGTCACCTTTGGCTCCCTTCTACTATGGGATTGGCACTGAACCATTGTTGCTGCCTAGATCTCACATAGTCGAGAATCATAGCAGCACTTGTGATAAAAATTAAAAAAAATTTGTAGTCACAAAAATTTGTGGCCTTGTACTATGATGTTGATGGGTTAGACTATATCTGAATTTGGATTAGATCTCTTATACTATCTGAATTTTGTCTCTTATTATATACTCTGGATCATGTGTTATTGGAGTGAATTTTCAAATCTAATCCTCAATTTCCTTGTTTTTTTATCATAAAGTTGTTTTTCTTTTTTAACAGAAAAGTTTTCTTAAAGAAAATTGGTAAGGAGTACCTGAGATTGAAGGTCCACACTCAAGCTAGGTGCATTTGTGCTGGACTTGTATTGACAGGGATTATGAGTTAATATGGTTGTTGCTTGTTCAATGTTGCCGTTGTTTGGTTGGTTCTTTGTATTGAATGAAATTACTTTTTTACAAAAAAGATTTGCTAAAATGGATTTTCCTAGGACTTGTATTGACAGGGATTAGGAGTTAATATGGTTGTTGCGTGTTCAATGTTGTTGTTGTTTGATTGGTTCTTTGCATTGGATGAAATTATTTTTTTACATAACAAAGTAAAAAAATGCAACTGATGTGAGGGAGTTCTAAACTTGTGTGATGTGGGATTTTTAATCTCTGCAGTCCAAGTAGTTGGGTCCCCCCAGCGGCCGTGAAAGTCCCATACGGTAGCCATGTGGTACTCCCAAAAGAGAAAATCTCCCTCAACTAAATTAGTTTTTTTTTTTTTTTTATAATTATCAATATGTTGTCCCACTAAATTATTTGAGTATTTTGCTGGGGATAGATCAAAACAGAGAAACAATTTTTTTTGCAGCCAACTCCAACGTAGTTGGGAGGTGACTTTGATGACAGTGATCACGATGAACATTTTTCCCCATTTAATCATGCAACCAAGATATTCTTCTTCTTGCATTTTTCACCTTGTCAATGACTTCTTACAGCCTTGTCTTGGATAAGATTAAAAAGTTTTGCTTCTGCATTTGACACTCGTATTTAAAATCTGTATGTGAAATCACTCTCAATTTCCTTGCGTTCGGCAGTGA
This sequence comes from Persea americana, assembly GCA_029852735.1. NCBI lineage: Eukaryota > Viridiplantae > Streptophyta > Magnoliopsida > Laurales > Lauraceae > Persea > Persea americana. Next base: position 11,548,939 of record CM056809.1, read on the forward strand.
CAAGAAATCAGAGTAGAGCGTTCAACACGTTGGGTTCGGGTCAGATATTGTCTGAGCCCAAGCCCAATCATGATAAGGATTGAAAGATCCAAGCCCAAGCATTGGTCAACGTACAACAAGAGCCCTGGGTCTTAAGTTCAAGCCTAGTTCTACATAAAAACGTATCCGACGCCCAAATCTACTGCTTTAGTGCCCGAGTCCGATTAAGGCCCAATCCAGTAGAAGGTTGATTTTTTACACAAACCTCTTTTTAAACCATTCAAATAAGAACATAAGAATACGTGTACGTGTACCATGTACATATACAATACACATACATATATATATATATATATATATATCTCTATTAAAATCTGTTTTAACAGGGGTCACCAACAGTAAGCAGAGCCCAAAGGCCTGAATCTGGTCCAATAGAGATTCAGACCCTAAATTTAGATCCAGAACCAGTCCATTGGGTTCATTTGGACAATCTGAATTCTAAATAAGGGAACTTGGGTTTGGGTGGATTTGTGTTGGACTTGAGCCCATTGACAACCCTAATTGAAACAACAGGTGCCAGGCTCATTGTGATCAATCTCCTGCGGGTGCTCAAGTTGTAGACTACCCATCAGTCTGTGGCAATGGGAAAGTGATTATTTGAATTGAGTACAGTTTGGAGCCATTGAAAAGTTTACAAATTCTTTCAAGGGAATGCAGTTTCCAAAGTAAACCCAAATTACATGAAAATTATTACTGGTTGGAAAAGAAACACAATCAAGAAGTTACTGACATTAGTGGCCGATCATCATTTGCCTATAGAAGGAAAGCCCAGCTTCACTGCCACTCTTTCACTCTCATTGCCAGGTCCGGTCCTCTGTAGGTTCACCTTTTATTTTCCCAGGGTGGAGGATGGAGGCTCATAGATGACCAAATTACGCATATATCACGGCCCCACTTTCAAAGCACAAAAAAATGGTGCCTGTCGTTTTGTGCATGTCCTTTCCTTGCAAAAAGTAGAGATTCTTGAGATATCTTCCTTTCGTGCCTTTTTCTTCGTTCATGCACCTGCTGAAAGATAAAAGTCATAAAACAGTCTCAAGTGCTCCGCCACGTGGGCCGGACCCCAACAGCTCTGTTCACAAAACATTGTACGTTTTTCCGATCCTTTGTTGCACCAATTTCACCATTACACATTATGAGGCCTACGTCAACGTCATTCAGACCGATGAATTTCACCCCCTCTTACTATGCATTCTCAAATACCGGTTTAAGAAGACAGAATCCCACCGTTCGATAGATAATGTTCTTTTTTCTTTTCTTTTTTTTAATATTAAGGGCACGTTTGTGTAATCTATTTTCATGAAAAAGTGGGTGGTTTTTCCGCAAAACACCTACCTTTTATGAGTTTGGTGCGGTAGTTTTTTGCGGAATTATTTTTTTACCATATCAATTTTTCCTTCTTTACTATGGAAATGGACTTCCTATAGGAGGTATGGGAAGTCTATTTCCATAGAAAACTAGCCCCCTCTTTATAAACTCCATTTCCTATCCATTTTTTATGCAAAACCCAATCCATAGAAAATAGTTTCATGAAGCTCCAAATGCCCATCACCAAGTTCTGCTCATATCTTTACAAAAATAAATAAATAAATAAAATCTTGGCCACCAAAATGTAAACACTAGTTTTTTTTTAAGGAATCCGTAGCTGCACCAAACAACATTACAACCAATTGATCGAAGAAAAACTTTTCACACCAAACATGAATTTTAACTTCTTCGGAAAACCTTTTCCGATGTATTTAAAAACTATAGAATTTGATGATATTGTAAATTCTTTTTTCCATGGAAGTTACATGTACACAAACGTGCCATAAATGCTCAATCGAATGCTAAGACTCTCCCCTTAGAAGTAAAAAATTTGGGATATAGATCGGAGCGGGTGATATTCGTCTTTAACTGTCTAGTTAATTTTATACGATTAAGTTTTAAAAGAGTGTTATGCAGTTAGTTATAATAGCTACGGCAAAGGATCTGGACGAAAGCTCGACCCTGTCTGGTCCACCCCGAGTAAGCCAACATTCAGGCACTCCGGTCAGTGGCTGAGCCATCTCAAAACCTGTTTGTCCACCAGCACATGTTTGAACGAGCGGTCTAGATCGATTGCATATTCATCTGAATTTGGCATGCCATTATGTGTTGGGCCCACTTTGTCGCCAATGACGCTCACAAAGATGGTGACAACCATAGCACATGGAGTTCCGTTTGAAAGATGAACAAAGATTCGAATATTATGATTTTGTGACCCTTCTTTTGGCTGATTTCAAATAAACGGTTGAGATGGGAGATTTGGAAGTTGTATGAGTCACATGCATACTTGTCAGCATAAGAAGTTGGACTATTATGATATTGGAAACTTTGGAGACTAGAGAAGTAAATACTAGTCTTTTATAGGTGTCCTTTTACTGGTAGCATCATTGGAAATTTCAATGCAGTTCAGATATTAATATTTTAGTCTTTAGAAAAAACAAGATAAAGAAAACAAATTGGTTGTAGAGAGGAAAAGGAAAGATCTGGTAAAAGAATATCTTACATTAAAGAAATAGAAGGAGATAATGATGAGAAAAGTCCACACACATTATATTGACCAAAATGAAAGAAAGATCCAACAAATATAGTCATCTTTCTTTATAACCATACTTATAATAGCATATGAAAATGTTTTACAATTGCAAACCACTTTTTAATGGAATAAATGTTACTTAAAATATAATTAACTTTTATTTGGGTTTTAAGTCTAAAAGAAAGATAAGCATCACCAACATCAATAAGATTTGTTAGAAGTTGAATTGTGATTTAATTTATTGGTCTAGTTTGTTTGCACTAGATACACAAGGATTGAATATATAAAAACTCATGGTCAAATGAGCTCCCAAGAAGGATTATTAGGGCCAATAGAGTTCAAGTCTTTAAGCATTTACAATTTCTTCAAATAACGTTCCTAATCTGGGATTTCAAAAACGTCATGGCCACGAAAGTATTTGTAAATGCTAATGAACTTGGAATTCAAAGAATTCTAAATTTCAGAGAAAAAAACGCATAATATTTGTAAATGCCAAGAGGACAATCGCAATATTCATATCATAAATTCTCAACTACAGATTCTCATAGAAAATCATGCTAAACAAACAAGTGGGTTAGATATAAGCTGAAAAGATAGATAAAACCACAACTTTTTTATATATTAGATTACTCAGGTCATCGCTAGGTATCCATTTTTAATCTTTCATTGATTCATTTTATCTATTAGTAACCGTAATATATTATTTGCTTGAGATTTTTATTTTTAATTATTTATAACTAGAGTTCCTATATATTTAATGCTTTATATATTTTATCCAAACAAACGAGCCCACGATGAATGGATCTAAGTTAGTGGTGCAATGAAGGGCGTATGGTACATTTAGTGAGCAGCAAATACAAGGATAAGAATCCTAGTACATATTTTAGGTGGTGACCACTCGGAAGTTTGGATCCCTTTATTTCTAGAGTATATTACGTCTTTCCCTCCTATGCAATATTCGCGGCACTTGCTGTACGAATGGCGTGGACACGACGCGCTAAGTGTGAACGTAGAATTCCGCTCGATGCGCGTCCACGCGGTAGATTCCGTCGTCACCCTTCGTACGCCTCGATGATGATGACTTCTTACGCCACGTCATGTAAACTCTTCTAGACTTCATTGAGTCGTACACATGGGGTCCACCTTAATTAGCGAGTCGGTCATTATCCACGCCCATTTGGCATTTTACTTTTAAAATAAAATAAAGTTTAGTGAAATAAAAAAAATATAAATAAATTATGATGATATTTTATTTTAAATTATTTAAGATGAAATATTTTTAACTTTTTATATGGAAAAATTAATTTTTTTTATCTTTTAGCGAATAAAGGTACGTAGTTGTTTTTTTACTTTTTTTCAAAAAGAATAAGAGAGTTTTGAGTTAAAATGCTTTTTATTTGATGCTTAATTTTACTTGATTTGACTTTACTTGACAAGTAAAATAAATTATCAAACGGGCACAAGGGAAATCCTTGGAATGGCTCCAAATAAATATGTTTAGAGTTATTAAGTTTTATCTGAATAGGTGTTTGTTACGTTATATATTTGAACACATGATTAAAGAATATAATTAGAAAAAAATTATATCAACAATATTATTAATTGTATGTTAATATATTAGTGAGACCAGCTTTTATTGAAGTAAAATTTAAGGACTTACCATACATTGTAAAGCATTGATTTTGTGTAGCTTGGATTTTCGATGGGTGGGCTTCATTGTGGTGTTTTACTGCGACTTAGGAAAAGGGGATTTTTTTTTAAATTAACATTTTTCTATATTTATTTATTTTAGTTCTATAATATATTTATTTTCTGAGTGATAAGTATGAGAAAACCCTTTATTTAGGGGTGGAACAAGAAAACTTGTATTAGGGGGCCACAATGTAAGAAATAAATTTTTAGGGGTGCTAATGTAAAAGAAATATTAATTTTCATATAAAAGAAGGCCTTTTTTTTTTGGAAATTCTTAACAAACCAAAATTTGAATGCATAATTTCCTTGTAACAATATTTTATAGAATGGGGGGAATGTAATCAAACTGAGTAACTTAACCTAGTTTAATGTAGTATTTGTCAAAACTACCAACTTAGTAACCTTGTGGTCACCTACAGAGGCGGACCCAAGTAAAGGCATGTTGGTGCAGTCGCACTCTTCAAACTACGGTGCACTTCAAAGCCTATATGTAGACTCTAGGTTTATTTTAAAAAATCTAATAAAAATCATGAGTCCACCCTCGAAATGAATATGAAAATTCTTAATTAACCTCCAAAACTAAATTATCTATTAGGATCAGCACCCCTCAAATGAAAAATCTTGGATATTCCGCTGGTCACCTGCAAGCCTCGAGTTGAATAGGCAGGGCCACTCGGATTGAGTCTTGAACTGCTGTCACATGATGGGCACTAAAAAAAGCTCATTTTGGGGGGTTCGCTTGGTTTGAGGGGTTGTGGGCCTATGTGGGCTCACCAAATGTCTACCTTTATTCATCTGGAGATTCTGTCCGGGCAGCACTTTAACAAGGATAAGATTTGAAAAACGCACATTTGGTTTTTTATCTGCTTAGAGATTGATTGATCCTGACTGCAATCAAGCAATCCACACTATATTTTATTGGGCATGAAAAAGACAAATGTATCTTGAAAAGAAAAGCAATCCACGCGCAATCAGCAAAGTTTCTCCTTGTGGCATATATCCGTAGAGTAATAATGTAATATGCCTGTGTTTTTCTAAAGAGTTAGATGCGTTTTAGTAAAAGCTATGGGCCTCTTCTTTTATTGGGAATATCCACCCATGACTTACTTGAAGTAAGCTAGTTAAAACCTAAACTGGACTATGTAAGTTTTGGTGTTTGTCTGTGTGTTGCCAACATCTGAGACCTTATAATAGTTTCAATGGTTTAAATGATCGTTGATAAGGATATTTTTGTTTGCATGAAATTGAATTTTAAGAAATTCTGAGAAACGTATTCTTATGAAAGTGGTCCATGAAATCATACTGCCCAAAGATAAAACATTGAACGTCTAAATTCAACTAAAACCAGGTGTTCTGGAATGTTTAATCATGATTAATATTGGTCCCTCTTAGTGGTGCTACTTAGGTTGGGCCAGTGCTTGGGTTGAGGACGGATTTTTAATGTGGAGTAAGATTCATGGTTGGCTAATAAGGTTCGGGCCCTGGACACCTGAATTAGGCTCATGCTACAGCGAGACACATTCAATTTGGTCCGGCTTGAGCAACGTCAATGATCTGATTGGATTGTTGAAGTGGTTTATACGCCCTCTGCACTGTATACACAAATCAACAACTAACTATGATTTATCTCTAATTGAGTTGGAGAGGGACTTGAGTAATGTGTGTAGTGACGTAAGTACTTAATAGGGGGAAAAGGATTACCGGAAAGAAATCCCGTTGCCTATGGTCGAGGCACCCATTTTCTTCTCTATTAAGGGCTTGATTTTTATTTTTTTTTTAAGAAAAAGTACCCAAGCTATACTTCTAGGCATGTGTTTGAGCCAGGAGAAGCCCAATTTTTAATGTTTCAAAACTTGGTACTCACACATGCTAGGAGAAAAGAGGAATTCGCACACGAGAGTGAGGGGAGACCAAGGTTGATCCTTGGTCATCCTAAGTGAGATGCAGTGTTGCCAATCAACTGAGTAACCTCTCATTCTCCAAAACTTTAACTTGAGTTGAATTGAAAACAACTAAAATACCTAGTTCAATTAGAGAACCTATTCAATTATTTTCAATTGCTAAAGGATTATATTACAAACATCAATTTATCGTGGACATATTTTCAACACAAAAATCTATGAGGGTGTTCCTCATCATCTTCAAAGATGGAGTGCCCCGAACTGAAGCAAATAAGATTTCATAAACACTTCGGCATGCTTATCTGCATGTCATCGAATACATAGGAATATAGTGTTAAAAGGGTTTCGATAAAATGATTATAAAAGAGGTAAGAGATGGATGATATATATAAGTTGGAGATGTCAATCGGACCTTGCCTTTGCTAGAATTTGACTTGCTAGTGTGATGGCTAGGTATTCATATTTCATCTTTCTTGATTTATTTTGTGTTATTCACCTTTGTTTCATCAATTTAACTATTTCAAGAATTTATGGGAATTGAATTGCATAAAACAAACCACCTTAAAATATAAGATATGCAATAGAAAAAACCCTTAAAAGTTTTTAAATGGAAAACTCTATCAAATATCAATATCAGGTCCTCAAGTTAAAAGTATAACATATAATATGTGCATAGTTGATGCCAACACACTCATTCTTGATGGTGCTGGCATCTTAATTTCACACATATGCATAGGGATCAATCCCAGGTCCTCAAGTTAAAAGTATTACTCTTGATCAACGGTCCAACATAGCAAGATGTGTGCGTTTATGTGCTTGTGTTCAGTCATTCTATTTGGTAACAATAAAAATAAGTTTTTATTTTGCGATTTAGATCTTAATTATGTATAAGAGTATTTGGTGAGCGCCTTATAACATATTCTATATTTAGAGCTAATTTACAAATTAGAGCTTTTGCATCTACAAAATCAAGCTAAAAGTGCTACTTATTTTTTGAAGTCTTTTTTTAAAGCTAAAGCGGATGTAGGCGAACAACTTAAAACTAATAAGTATGTGGATGAAAATAACTCATAAAACTTCGAAAATGACACAAATGGTGGGCTCTAGATTATATTTCTTTAAGGGTAGGATCCAATTACCACAGCCTCAATTACCTCATGGAATAACAACTCTCTTTTTTCTTATTTTATAACTTTGCCAATCTTGTTGGGAATTAGAATTTAAAATTAGAGCCTTTACTTTATAGCTTAATTTAATTAGCTCTTATTAATCATAATAGAATTTTAAACGGCCCCTAAGATGAGCCTCACACATCTTGTTGTTTCCAGTTTGCTGGTGGGCTCTCTCAATTTTGTCTTTTAAGATTTTTTTTCTTTGCTCTGTTTTTACTCTTCCATTTGGATGCTTTCGAGGTATAATCCTTTTGTGCCACTAGCTTTTTATTAATGAAATTAACCATTAAAATAAAAAGGTCTTCTCACAAGGGATAAGGTTTTCCTGCTGTCAATCCCTGTTGACAATAAATGGGCGGTGAGAACGCGGCTATGGAATACTTTCTCAGGATGGTGGAGCCCAGTAGTGAGTGATATTTATTATGTATATTCATTCATCAGTTAGTGTCCCTTTTTTATTTCTATATAAATTTCAAAGCTCTAGATGTAGAATTCTCTTTCTTAAATAATTATTAGAGAATAGTACCCACCCGCGGATAGAACCTGCTTGAGAGTAGGATATAGAAAGAAGACAAATTTCATGACAGGTGGATCTAGGGCTTCCAACCAATGTAATAAAGAAGGACAGCGACTGAACCTGGAGTGTGTGGATAAGACCATCAAGGCTTGACCTAGTTTTAAAACAAAAGTTAAGATCTGATAATCCTTTTAAGCTTTGTTAAAAATAAAATTAAGTCTATCTAAATTTCTCTCCCATCAAGAGCATTGGATGGGCACGAGTCCAGTAATATATCGGATGAAAATCAGTTTCGGAGCGGGGCTTGGTGTAACTTTGTATTGATTCTTAGTTATTTTTATGAAGGAGAGGTTATTTACAACTAAATTACCGGAGAATTAGCATTGAACCTAGATTTGAATTGGGGTCTAAATAATCAAATCTAGATCCGCACTTCGAATATGCCTAAACTTGTACTTTGAGACCTTCACCCATATCTAATTTTTTGTTATAAAGAAAAACAGTGAGCTCTATGCATAAAGAGTGATTTCCTCCCATATTTTATTGAGTATATCCTAAATTATGGATGCCCATCGGTACATACAAATATTCAGAAGCTTCCAATCCACAAGAAGGCAAGCATAAAGTCCAATGTTGTATTCAAAAGATCTCGGATTCAAAGATGAATATATGTATGTTCTAACTTGAGGATTTGGATTTAGAACCACCTATTATTGCACATATTTAGTACCAGGCGAGATATCAGTAAATTTGAAGATTCCTTCTGCTCTTGAAATCGGAATTCCTCATTAAAAAATTATATAATTAAGGAATTTTCACATCAATATTGTAAAATTCAATCTCTATCATTGAGGAAAATTGGTATCAATGCATAAATCCGTAAGGATTTCCAAATTATTGTTTGGGAGAGGTGGGGGGCATAAAAATCCTTAAAAAAATGAGACTTTCAACTGCCCCAAATTTTAAGGGGGATAATTTTCAAACATGACTTTTCTCCAACTTTATGAAAAGTGGGTGACAAATCCCTTTGAATCTAATTATAAACTATCTTTTTTAAGATCAACAAAGCTTTGGATCTTTGCATTTTCCAACTCAAGGATCTGAGCCTAAAATCGATTATTATAGTCTATCAACCACGAACCATGCTGTTGAGCCTAAAGTGGGCTTGATCCCAAACCTGTGCCAAAATTGGGCTTCCAAGGTGCACTAATTTACAGTAATTTACCAAACAAAACCGTTCCCACTCAAGCCTCCAACGCCCAACACCACCATGATTAGGTGTACAGTACTGGAATTTCCCTCACCAATACTTGGCGTAATAAATGGTACTAAACGCACACCAAACCCAATATCCACGATGGTTGCAGCGATATTTAAGATTTCATACTTAAAGCAAAAGGGCCCACCAGATGAACTGTGGAGATTCCATCCACAGATGAGGAGCACATGCAATCCCATACACTTTAGGGTTAGTGTCAAAAAAAAAAAAACACGCCCACGAAGTGACGATATAGCAATGACATCGACCCAAAACGTCATGCTTTGCTTTATTTGAAAAAAAGGATCCTTCCTGTCTCCCTTCCTAGACGCTTCCTAGCATTTTCCATGTCCAAGTGCTATTCTTCTATTCCCACATAAAACGGATAAAGATCCCATTCGTTTATTAACCTTCGCCCCCATCCAAAGTAACATTGAAGAGGTCCCAAGGAATAGATAATGGAGCCTCCTTCGCCGGAAAATTCATCAACCAATCGGAGTCAGGCAATCCGGGAGCTGACCCGAGGTCTCGAATTCGCAACCGAGCTCCAAAATCTCCTTCGGAAGCCCGCCGGAGATCTTGAATCGGAGACCGCGGGTGAGCTTGTCACAAAGATCATGCAATCCTTCGTGGACACCATTTCGATCTTGAATTCCGGCGACAATCATCGGAATTCGCATGATCCGGCGATTACCCGGGCCAGCGGAGGGGACCCTGAGGAGAACATGATCAAGGATTCTGAGGGGAATATGAAGAATCCGGCTGGCAAAGATCGACGAAGAGGCTACAAGAGAAGGTGAATTTTTTAGGCTGATTCTAAGTGTGATTTTATAGATCAGGGGCATATTAGTCATCTTTTGAAAGTGTATCATTTTCCTCTTTGTTAAAAGATGGCTTTCTCAATTCCCATTGGCTGTCCACTGTCAAGTGGAACACGGGAGTAGGTTCTCATGACAAAAATGTCCCTGCTATCTTCACAAATTTACAATCATCATGCATCATGAAAGGCTATGATGCATATGTATCAGGGATGCAGTTGCCTTCAATCCTTGTTCCTGTTTTATAATATGTACTTGACATGCCCATGTTTTAAAGCTGAAAGTTTTTTTTTTTTTTTTTTTTTTCTGGATGGTAAAATCACTTTCTCAATACTTTTTAGATTATCTTGATACTAATAGATAATTTTATCTTAATACTAATGGATAATTGCAACTCTTCCTAATTGCAGAAGATCATCGGTGACATGGACAAAGATCACGCCCTCTCCTTTCATTGATGATCATGGGTGGAGAAAATATGGGCAGAAGGAGATCCTGGGCGCCAAACATCCAAGGTACTTTCTCATAGTTTTACTTTTGGTTTTATTAGTAAAACAAGTTTTGGTTACTGATATGATTTGATTATTACTTGTATTTTACTATTTAGTACTTAAGTCATTTAGAATTTTGTTTGTTCTCAAAGGTTTGGCCCTAAACTTTTAAATCATATGTCTAATAGAACATAATAAACCGACTTTAGATTGATTGTTTAAGGATAAGATGATGATGATAATATATATCTTGTACAACATGAAATAGAAAAAATTCAAGTTTTGGATTTTGGTTTTTTTATAATATAATAGATGCATCACATGGAACTCTACATTCCATCACATATGTACTATTGTTTTTATTCTCTATTATTATGACATGACATTATGAAATTTTCTAATGTCATTGGTGGTTATCTTTGCTTAATTGTATGCGGGTCTTGACTAATCTCAAATCTTTTTGCTACTGTATCAATTGACAAGATTTTAATTACTTGTGATCAACAGGAGCTACTTTAGATGCACCCACAGAAATGATCAGGGCTGTCAAGCAACTAAACAAGTGCAAAAGATGGAAGAGGACCCGCCGAATTTTCTGATCACTTACATGGGCCTTCACACATGCAAAGATCTATCAAGGACCCCTCAAATCATCTTGGATTCTACCACCACTCAGCCATTTTCACTTAGCTTTGATTCGAATTGCATTAGGAAAAGGGATCCTTCCATCTCATCCTCCTCCTTCCTCCCAATAAAACAGGAAGAGAATGAAGAGATTTTTAAAGATTTTACGCCTTACAACTCATCATCATCTTCATCGACTTCGGAACATCTCATGCCATCAGATCTTGCAATGTTTGAGTCATGTGGACCGGTGACGAAGCTTCCGGTGATGGCGTCGGACGAAGGAGATGTATTTTCCCGGTCGCCGGCTAATTCATATAGTTTAGAAATGGATATTAAGGTTGATCCAAGTGAATTTGATGAAATCTTTTATTTTGGTGAAGGGGGCTTCTTCTAGGCCTAATGTAAAGTTATCAGCATTTTCGCATTTTTTTCCTTTTTTTTTTTGTGTGTATTGTCTACGTAGTGTTGTATTTAAGAAGAAATAACAAGAAGACACCATTAGTCCAATGGATCCAATGAGGAAATAAATAGTTTGTTTACGGTTTTGCCTGCCTTTTAGCAATTAAGCGCTCAACGTATAGAGTGTGGACTGAATGGTTAGTGGTTAAGCGTACTTGTACGAAAGTAGAATCAGAAAACTACACCTGTAAATCTTTCTTCCCCGTGTAAAAAGTTTTGAATAGTTACCTAGCACCGCCATATCAGCACAGGATCAACAATCTCAGCCATTGATAAACGTTATGGGTGGCTTCCCTCTGATTACTTAACATCAAAAGATCTACACTTTGTTTATTTTAGAATTAATTAAACGGGTTAGATTCTTGATCCTCTCTGATTATCTCATTAATTTATATCCAATTATAAATAGATTAGGATTGGAGTCTACAGTTTCGAAATCTCGGATCCAAAACATGGACCCCTTCATAATTTAACATAAATAGCATTAGATACCCTAGCAATCCAAGAATATAGATTACTCTTATCGTACTCATGTCAGACTGAAATCATTAACATGAGATGAATCACAGATTACAAACTACTAATTGCAAATTAGCATGAAGTGATTAGAGTCACCTTACTTTGGAATTTTTAATCTCTATCATGTATAGCAGTCATAAAATTAAGCATATTCTGAGATGGGTAAGATTTCAATCCACTTTTCACGCTGTAGTGGAAGAGAGGAAAGCTGTGTGCTCTTGTGTGGGTGCCAGCTTGCACCTGCTTTTTACTTTAACTGTAGTATCAAGTGAAATGTCTATGAGATCCAAGCCACACTCGCTAGCCAGTCCAATCACCAACATCACCAATTTTTGTTTTTATTTTGGTAACCCGACAAGGGGCTCAGGTTAAAAAGAAAGCCCGCAAACACATGGTTCTGCAACCCAGCCAAATAGAAAAGAGGCATGCATAAGTAAAAAGATGCCTCACAACTGAGGAAAGATGATGTACCTGGGGATTAAACCCCGGAGAGCAATGTAAGATGCGACCATCCTTGCCATTCATGTAAGGAGTCATGTTCTTCACCAACCACCAATTGACTACATACTTGTTAAGCAGAGCGACACTTCTCATAGTTCGCCGCAATCGGCCACCCACCCCATAGTTCCTGTGTGTGTAAGTTTTCATTACCTTACTTGCATGAGTCTCACTCAAAGGTCCCATCCTCTTAGCTGGGATTTAAGAAAAATGCTTGTTAAACATGTGCTATAAAGCAAAAGAGAAATTTTCAAGTAACCCCTTAAGTTTTACCTTATTTCAAAAAAATGATAAATGTTTTAAAACTTTTCAAATTAGGGCTTAAGTTTTCCGACTATATAAAGGTATTTTCAAGAAACTTTTCCCTTAACTTTTTTTTTTAAAAAATTATCCAAACTACCATTCATTTAAATCCATGTCATACTTTTAACAATCACTACATGCCACCAATCATTGTAGGGACACTATTTTCGTTGATCGTTGCAAGCACACTGATGAAGAATTTTTTTTTGAAACGGTAATAACGATATCATAAAAAGAAGTTGGAAATACAAATATAAGGAACAAAAAACAAGAAGGTACAAGAGAGATATACCTTCCTATTCACCACACAATGACATTACAATTTCCTCCCATTGAGTAATCCACTCGATCCACCATTTGGCTAGAGTGTTTGCCATATAGTTTGCCGATCTAGACTCATGCCAGAAGGCTACATCGATTAACAAAGCTAGGTTTCGGATTTCATTGAAAAGAAATTGGAATTCCCAAATATTCACCTTCCTATTAGGCACCCGAGAAATCAAATTAAAAGAGTCACTTTCTATAATAAGGCAGCCATGGAAAGATCTATCAGAGAGCTTTTAGGATAGCTAGCACCTCCCCTTCACTAGAATCACAAACACCTACATGCTTAGAAAACATAAACAAAACCTCACATTTGTTATTGCGAAGCACCCCTTTAACATTTGCCAGTGTCGACTAACTCCTTGCAGCTCCATTAATATTAAATCTGAGTACACCAAGAGGGGGAGACCAAAGAGCAAATCTTCTCATCTTAGATGGGCCACACACCATACAGGCTTCCTAATCATTAAAAAAGAAAATAGAAAACTCATTTCTAACCAAAACCCACTTCACAATTCTTAAAGAGATAGAATCATCTCATAAAGGAAAAATGAGGAGAAAATGGAGGAAGTAAATGATAGTTTTATTTTAATGAAGGATAATTTGGATATTTTAATAAAATAGAGGAAAAAGTCACTGAGAAATACTTGTAATTGACGGGTTGTATTAAAAAATTACTTGAAAACTTAGATTCTAATTTGATAAGTCTTAAAACTTGTGCCTTTTTTCTGAAATATGACAAAAATTGAAGTCCTTAATTGTTTCTAATTTTGGCAAAGAAAAATCAAATGATGAACATTCAATGTTCTTTTATATATATATATATATATATATGAGCAAAGCTCTCCTAAGCTCAAGCTTAGGATAAAAATTTTGTAAGCTCATGCTTGTGGAGATATTTGGCATATCATATGGGTAAAGTGGCTATGCCTTTTGGAATGAGATAATTTAAAATAATATTTAGCATACCATTTTTTCATATGCCACTCGTGGCATTTCACTTGAACATGCCAAATGACATGTCATTTTTGGAATGACCGTTGGAGTGGTGCTCCATACCAAATATCTAAGGTGGCATGTCCATGTGGAATTTGAAGGAGCGGTTGGAGATGCTCCTCCAATAGAGATGTTTAATTAGAGATGAAAGATTTTTTTTTTGGTTGCTAATGTGGCAAATTGACCGTTTGGAAATTGACATCTCTATTGGAGGCAACTCCACTCTATATGCCAAATATATATATATATATATTTTACCTCTTTTAATATATTAAATAGATTGAGCAAAATCCATCTCCAATAGAGAATTTTAGAATAAAATAAGCATAATTATTATTTAGCATCTCACTTTTTAACATGCCATATTTGGCATTTCGCTCCCAACTGCCAAGTGCCATGTCATTTTTTACATGGCAATTAGAGTGAAAATCAGTACCCAAAATCACGCGTGCTATATCTATATTGGATTTAGCATCTCTATTCACGGGGTCTGAGTTGTTCTAAATGAATTAACAAATCCCCCTTTTACTGTCTGTCCAGTGGCACCACAAATTTGCAACATATTCCATTGAAAAAGCTACAGAGAGCTTCTTGGAGCAAAAGTAGCTGAGGATTCAACTAATAATGATAATAATAATAATAATAGATCAATGATTAAGGCGTGTTTTAGAAGAGAATTTACCCAGCAAAATAAAAATGGTTTAAAGGATGGGTTTGTTCCATGATTTTCCATTTTGAGACATGTTTTTGCTTTTTTTTTTTTTTTCCTGATAGCAGATTTGGCCCCAAGCGGTAGAGAACCAATTTTACAAGAAGTATAAACATATCCTGTGCCTCAAACGATCTGCTACACTAAACAGTACGTAGTTTCAACATTGAGAAAATGAAAAACTGAAGGAAAATGAAGTCTTCAGTTTTCATTCTTCACATAAAATTACATTTATTTCAAAGAGAACTTGTGAGAAATGGTTACATGACCAATACTCTCCTTGAGAGTTTAGTAATGTTACACCAATATACCCCTAGAGTTTAGTAGCCTATTCTCTTTTTATTAGTTATGATGATAAGTTAATCTGTTGGGAACAATTTGGCATAAGCTTCATAAACAACCAAAATGATTAAACATAATAATTGTCATTCAAGCAAATGCAAATATAAAGGATTTCCTTGAAAGTAGACCATCTAAACGGTGTGTACAGGTCCAGTCCATTTGCAACATATATACATGCTTTTTGTCTTAAATATTTCACATTGGGTGAGGACAAAGAATTAATTTTGTGTACAAACCAGGGCCCTAAAACGGAGGACGAAGCCAGCCCAGTGTTGGTGGGCTTTAGCTGGCCTGACCACAATCACCCCTAGTGCGGCCTGCCTAATCTTGAAAGTCAGTAGGATTAAAAAAGTACCAAACTCAAAAGGATAAATGGCTCTGAAAAGAATGAAAGCTAGCAATTCCTCACGAACTAAAAGGTGTGATCATGGGAACAGCTCAGCTTGATTAGACTCAGGCCCAGATCCAGTCCATGAGCTTCAAAGTTAGAATTGGGTTCAATGTATTTGGGAAATCAGGTCCTTCAGCTTTCGTATGCAAATGCAGGTTGCTTGAAGTCATCTATTTCGGGTTTAAATTTAATGCAGGGAGAGCCCAACCACTCGCTCAGTATTGGACCAGAAATCAAATTTGGGCTTAAGCTTAGCCCATGGGCCTAAAAATCGAACCTTTTCCTGCCAATAGTTGAAAAGCTGGCTAGAAAAGCTACCGGGTCAAGTGAATTTGGACACTGAACCGGGTCTTGATCAACTCAAACCTCATTAAAAACTATACATATGCATCAAAATAGAGGTAAGTTTTGATAAGTTTTCTCGAATCTTGATTGAGTCTCAGCTGCGTCAACCGAGTCTTTATTGAGTTTTCACTGAGTCAGCCAGATCTGGTCTCAGATAAGTGCCATTCCGGCCATGAACAATAAGGAGCCGTTCTGATTCGGGTCTGAGTAGCTCTTACAAGTTTTAGTGACCCTCTCTGAGTTCTAAAGCTATAGGCCGGGCTAGATTGAGCATTGTGTCTAACATGCCAAGGCACAGCCTAACCCAGACTAATTGTAGGGTACTTGGAAATTGTCTGCCCAAACCCAACTAGGAAGGCTGAGGGGTCAACCAGATTCCTTGACTAACAAGCCAGTTTGGGGTTGGGTCAGTGGCAAACCTAGGATTTTATTTTGAAAGGGTGGACCCAAACTAAGAATTTTCATGTGGGTTATTGAAGTGGACCCAAAATTTTTGTGCCAGTTTTGGAGGCGGACCCAAGTTTGATGTGGGCTTATGCCCCCTTAGCCCCATATGTGGGTATGCCCATGGGCTGGGATGACGTAGCAGTCAGTCGGGGTCGAGGCAGGTCAAGTAGCAAGAATGTAGTCAACAGTGTTAGTGTCGGGGGGGATGTGGAACTCTTCCCCTCCATGTGAATAACTAGGGAAATTCAATAAACACAAAGGGTGAACTGTACTATCCAAGCAAGCACCACAAGTTGAATGGAAGAGAGATAAAGCATACACTGGTGAGTGGACTCTAGAGGATAATGGGAACTTTACTTTAAAGTCTGCGTACAATGGTGAGTGGATTATTCCAAGATCTGCACGGGCCATCTTTGATTTGGTTTAAAGAATGTATCAAAAAACACTCCCTATGTGCTTGGATGCTATTTAGAGGGAGGCTAAAGAGGGAGGATATTCTTTTTCAAAGAAAAGCTTATTGTGACTCCTGCTTTGCTCCTTGTGACTGTACTTGGAAAATTACCTCACATTTAGTGCTTCATTGTCTTTATTCTCAGAGGTGTGGAACTATCTTTTGGCCGAGTTAGATTTGACCCCCGTTGTTTGTAAGTCTCCTGTTATAACAATGGTTGAGTCAGTCACTCTTCGAATTGATCAAAAGCATATGCCAAATTTACGTGGAAACCTGTTAAAATAAAAGGGAAAAACATCAAATTCACTATAAAATAGGAGTTTACAAGTTACTAAATTGAAGATCACCTTCTTACGTAGAATAACTTCTCCCATTTTACTCTCTTGATAAATGAGAAAAGAAAAGAAATTCTCTTACTCTATCACTATCAAACAAAAACCATTCACCTTGGTTTCATAGGGCTTTTCTTCAACTTTTTCTTCACTTTGTCATGTATGAGTTGGTGAATAGGAGAAAAGAATAATTAGGCTTTTGACTTTTTTTGACACTCATACATGTGAACTTAAGTTAAACCAAATATGGGCCTTCATTTGAGACTAAGCCCAAAAGACCCAACAAACAGAACCTAACTCAGTTATTAATAGAATAAAAAGGCGTGAACCCAACCCAATAAGTCAACTCAAAAGTTGAATTACTAGCCCAAATTGGAGTTGGTCGCTGGATCATGTCAGGGATTGCTTGCCCAAAATTATTAGCTCGGCTGATGTTCTCTCCCTCACATATACTATGGCAACTCACAGAAATGGGTTTGCGTGTGGGGTCCACTGCTATCAACCATCTACAGTTCTACATCATAGTGTCATTCTTCGACATTTAACAATAAACCAATCTCTACTTTAACAAAAAATAAAATAAAATAAAAAACACACTTAACCAATCTCTTAGTTGAAATATGCCAAAAGTGATAGTGTGTACCCGTTTCAACAACCCTGAATGTGAATGCAAGTTGCAAGTGGAAGTTTCCTGATGGGAACATGTTAAGATATGTCATTATTATAAGATAGACGTGTAACGTTTAAATTGAATATGCTATAAATTGATCTAGTGTATGTGATGAAGAAATTTTAACCAAAACCATGTTAAATGCATACGTAGAGAGGGATGGAGTTTTGACCACGATCTTAATTTAGACTTTATTTCTCTTTTCCTCACCAAAATCATAAAATTGATTTGACCATTCCGGGTAAGATTGAGTGAATATCCAATTTGCAATAAAAGGTTAAAGACAATCTCTTACAAAAATTGATCGACTTGTGTGAAGATTTATATTTTATGGGCAAATAAGACCTACCTTACACATCAAAACCAAGCAAATTGACATTGACAGATGCGACTAATTGGACTTAAATGAGCCACGCCCAATCGGTCCCAATGGTATAGGCCCAAAGGACATGTGCTATGTGCCAGCAAAAAAGACTATTGGCACTTTGAAGATAACGTGCGTTCTAGTAGGAAGGAAACAGGATGGAAACAAGATGGAAACTTCGCTGGAAATTCTAGGCAAGTTGCAGATGATGGACGTTACATTCATCATTTGGAGTCACATCATGTAAACATGTTTCTTGACTTTCGTTGGCATGGGACAAAAGAAGGTTTCTAAATTTAGACTTGCATGTCTCGTGGGTTGAACTCTCTCTCTCGACCGTGGGACACACCAAATAATAAAAGGTTTGGGTGGTCTGTGAGATCTCTCTCTCTCTCTCTTCTAAAAATGTTTGCTGTGTGTGTGAAATGGCTGTACGACCTCATGCAATCTCCAAGATCTTAATATTCCATATTCATCGCCATAGATCTTGATTCAAAGCTCACATGATCGTCATGCCTCTACTCATTACCTTTTCACCTTGTGTTCATATGCTTTTAGTCTTTTATGTTGATGATATGGTTGCTACTCTTGATGACATTGGGAATAAACACCGGATGTGAGAGATTAGGCAGACTTGAATGTTACAACAAAGAGCTGTGCTAGCTTGATGACCTCTTGTGGCAGGGGAAAAAGTTGAGCATTACGAGAGAGAGAGAGAGCGCATGAGTCAACCAGAAGTAATATATGACCGTAGAATATACATCATAGTCATTTAGCCTTTGTCCCATAAATCTGAATCGACAAGAGGTTGGTATTAGTATACAACTATAGAAAAACTACATGGTCTTACGTTAACTGTATGCTTTACTTCTAGAAGGTGAATGTGATAAACTTCTTGTCGATGGTGGATAGTTGACTCTCTCTCTTCATTTCTGTCTCTCCATACTCTGCGGACTCTCTTCGTACGGATCTTATGTGGACCCTTTATGGGGCCCACCTTAAGCAATGATAATTCACAAGAAATGTATGGATCAATTGTTAACACACAAAAAAAATCTGACAAGGGATTACAATTCTTTGGATAAAATGTTTATTTTTCGTAGGAGAGACTATTTTTCTGGGTGTCGGGGTCTGACCGGACATGGTGGAAAAGTCCCCAACGGTTGCTATGAACAAGATCCACCGGCCGCTGAGGTCTCCACTCTTCAAAGCGTCAGCCGCTCAACACAGTGAAATACTCGCTGATCTCCGTCAAAAAGATGACCGTTGGACGCAGTAGGGCTCTATACATTGACCGTCGAACTGCTTCTTTCCCAACTACCTGTCGCCCATAATCTCTCACGATCCATGACTAGCTACTTCTTCCAATGGCCGCTGAACCTGTAAAGAATGAATAGTTACGCGCCCATTAATTGTAGTTTCAAAACTACTTCCACTCCCCCATAATTCACGACAGTTATGGCTCCTCAAAGGTTATAAAATGAAGAATGGAGAGGGCAGCAAATGATCTCCGAAGCCCATAAACTGTCATTTTAAAAATTCTCTCATCATTCATCTGCAAGGTGAGAATCAGGCAGTGGTGAACACTTCTCCTTGAATAGCTTCTGAAAGCCAACCTTTGTTTCTCTCACTATGGAGGAATGACAAAGATTTTTTCTACTATTTTGAAGCAGACTTATCTGAACAATTCTTCTTTCCAAACAATGGTGATGAACTACAAATACTGATAGAAGAAGCTAAATTGCAGACTTCTCCAATTTCGTCTCCAGCAAACTCTTGAAGACTGAAGACTTCACTTCTCTCCATTCAATTCAGATTTCCATTTGTTTTGATCTCCTAAGCCTGATGATGGGGTTGTATAAAAAAATTGTAAACAGCCTGCTCCTAGAAGGTGAAGCAAAGAAGAACCTATGTAAATAAAAGTAGAAATGACTCTTCTTGCATGATCAAGCATTCGTGCAAGACATTTTCACATCTTTCTTAATATTCAAAGGATGGAATGAAAAAAAAAAAAAGCCTCTTCAACAGACCATTTTCATTCATTTTCCTCTTTCAAGCGAAACATCAATATCTCAGCAAAACCTACATGTGTGCAAAATCTTAAATCCGTTTGAATGTTCTAACCCCTCAATCAGGCCCTATAGTTTATAATTTTAAAAGTATAAACTAATAAGCTAACCCCAAAACAATTACTTCCCTTTTATTGATGGAGCTTAACCCTATCTTTTAAGTGTTAGATCTATGAGTTATCCTTTTCAAGTTGGCCCCTACTTGAAGTCATTCTTTTTTCTTTTTTTTTTTCTTCTTATAGCTTCATATTTTGGCATGTCTTTTTTCTCACTACTTCATTTCAGATTTTTTTTTTCTCCCATTTCTCCTATAAATATTGTCCGTTTTGGCCCATGTGATTCCAACCCAGTTTTACTAGACGATTGTAAAAAGGCTTCATGCAAGGTAAGGGTGCATGCTCTTTATATAGTCCTAGTCACTTTCCTCTCTATAGTCGATGTGGGACTCCATGGCATTACAGTTTATCTCAGCCTTATATAATGTGACTTTTCTCATCGTTTTGCTACCCAACATTCTTTTGTATACAACAAAGCAAGTGCAACAATTGTTTTATGAAAGTGTTCCTTTAAATAGAACAGCACGTAACAGTGCCAAAACCACAAAGTTTTCCCTTTTTTTTTTCTTGGTAAATAAGAAAGTTATCCTTGGGGAGGCTACTATATAAAAAGGAAAAAATCTTGGATAGGAAGGGGGGGAACCATATGTAAAAAACCCATAAATTTCCTATAACAGTAGTGAGTTCATCAAAATCTCTAGGGGGTACCATCGCTAACACAAATTCTTCATTTTGTTCTAAATTCTTCCTCAGTATCAAAATCTATCAATAGTGGAATTAATTTTGACCCTCCCCTCTTATGTAATATCATATCTACTACCTTGGACTCTATATTTCTACTAATCCTCATCTCGTTAGGCTTGACCGATCAAGTTTTCTTTGAAGTTCTAATATTTTTATTTACTTTGCTCCACTTTTTGACTAACTAGTACCATATGGTATCAACCAAAAATAACATACACTAGCTATGAAACTCATCTTCGAAACATGTCGTTAAGATATTTTTAGCCAAAGTAAATTATAAGGGCTCAATGTGGATGCTTGATGCAACTGATTCCAATAGGAAACTCAGTTATCACCCCCCCACAATTCTGGCATTAAATGGTTTATGTATTGTAAGACGACCACGACCCAATTATGGCGATTAGTATTAATTAAGTGGGCGCTTAGGCTTAATTGGGATTAGCAATAGTTGGATTAGAGTGTGGTTTGACTTAGTCTTAGTCATAACTTTGGAAATTTTGAGAGCATTTGTATTCAGTCTGACACGCTCAGGTGTGCCCTGGGTTACATGTGTAAGAATGGGGGATGATTCTTGATTTCGACAAATTATGATTTTCACTAATTTTGAAAGAGTTTGTTATTACCCACAACTTTCATATTCTTTCCATCCGTGTTCGAAGCCCAAAAACCCGGTTTTTAGCCCAAAAAGGATAAAATTGTCTTTTCACATTCAAATGTGTGCACGATTTTCGAAATCTCCAAACCATGAGAAATTTACACTTTTTGGAAGATAGATTTTTCGAAGAATATTTCTTCCTTTTTAGTCGATCTCTTCTGGGAACCGCAAGGGGGTTTTCTAGCCAATTGAAGTCTTAGGCCGGGTGGGGCCCACTCCCCACTTATACACAATGTATCTCTCTCCCTCACCCCATTCAAATCTCATTTCGAGTTCAGAAACTCAGAAAACCAGAGGAGAGTTTCTTCCTTTCATCTTCTTCCCCTTGCATGCCTCACCTCTTGGCCTCAAAATGGAGATCTGATTCCACCATTGCATTCCTCTTTATTCAAGCTTCAGCTAGGTGGTTCTTGGTGCAGAAATCCTGCAGTTTTTCATCTCCTCCCAAACTATTTCTTCTTTGCTTGGACACTTCTAGGTGAGAGCTCCTCTCTATCTCTATCATTGAGCTCTTATGGCTCTTAAAGAGTCTCAATTTCATACATGCAAAACCCATTTCGAAATGGATCTTGGCTTTCAAAACTTGTTGGATTTTTTAGGTGTTTTCTTGGGGCTTTTGTAGATCTTTGGTTTAGCTCTTGAGATGGATCTTTGAGAAGAAATTTGAGTTGCACATTGGGCTAAGGCAAGTGACTAATCTAGGTTTCTTGTGTATGGGATATATTTGGTGCATTTTGCTTGTAAAGTGTATTGGTAAGGCTTTATAAGTTTCAAGCTATGTTATTTGTTAACTAAGCATAGTCTTGGGTTTCCATCTTTACATGCATGTCATTCCTATTACTCTCCAAAGTTTTGGCTACTGTTTTGAATTGAAATATCTCTACTTGACATTGTAACTTGATTTGTTTTGGGTGTGATTTGGTGATGTGGTGGTGAAAGGAGGAGTTGTTATGGAAATGGTTGGGATATGTTTCCCTGTGGAGTGTATGTAGGCTTTAGAAGTGCAGGGACTTGCCAAACATTAAAAAGAAGTGTAATGGGAAGAGAGGTGGTGAAATCTAGACCTGAAATGCAGCTGTACGCAAGGCGGCGGTCAGTTGACTGCTAGCCACCAGATGACCAACCCCAATTCAGTCACAATTCCAAAACCTGACTTTTTGTCAGGAGGTCAGCGGTCAGCTGTCGGCTAACCGCCAGGTGACTTTTGCATCACCGACTTTGGCGGTTACAACTCCAGAAGCTAGTTCTTTTCTGCCAGGTTCAACGGCTAGCCGCCAAGTAACCGTGAGCTGACCGAGTGTAGAAAAAATGGATTTTTGAGGGATTTTCACGGAAAGAAAAACCCAAAATATATTAAGGGGCTTTTAACTTGATATTGTGCACTTGAAATCTGAAATGTCGTTTAGCTTCGGGGGCACCGATCCGCATTTAAATCCCGACATTTGGGTTTCAAATACATAAGGGTCAAGGGAAGGATCTTAGCATAAACTTGAGAAGTTGTTACGAAACCTTAGGGTTGATGTGGAGGATATCGGTTCGCACCTGTTTTGACTTATAAGTACTAGTTTTGTTTTGAATTATTTTGAGGACCAAAAAGGGGATCACTTCTAATGTTTTAATGTGTTTATAGCTTATGTTATCCTGCCTTGTCTTGCTCTGCTTTGTTTTGATAATTGATTTTCCTTATTTTCAATCCATCTTGTAAGTATAGTTTTGTTTTGTGCATTCAGGAATTTAAGTAGATACCACTGTGCTTGGACTGCCATGTTGGTTTGATCCACTGTCTGGGGGTCCTTAAACGCATGAACTGTATGCATACTAGACATATACTTTGTTCTTGTTTATGGTTCTGCGGTCGGACCCCGCTTACCTCATGTAGCATGGGATTCTGTTTTGCTTTATCTTGCTTGCTCTTGTCATCTCGTATGATGGAGAAATGATGAGCTCTATGTGGATTTATTAATCATGATATTACTTATGTATTCATGCTAGACTTTCGTCTCGTATATTGTTCATGGATTTTTGCTTTCTTGATAAGTATCTTGGTTATGCATTCATTTTAATTTCTACAATTTGCTCCAAATATTGTTTCTTTCAAACTTAAATTCTTATATATGTTCGTGCCTAAATTGATCACCCGCCAGACCGTCGTATCTGACCCTTGTTGTCTTGGTGCCCAGATGCGGGCACCAATGCCTTTGAGGAGGAGCGTTCCGCCTGCTCGAGAGTGCAACCCGTCATCTAGACGTCAGGCGGGATTTTGAGAAATAGAACATTTTATAGAGGGTTTCATCTTTTCATTTATTTTGGGAGTTGAATTGGCCTTTGTTGGCATCTTATGGGTTGTAAACTTAACTTAACTTATTTTTGTTAACTTTGAAACTCCAAACTATGATGAGAATGCTTTATTTACATTTCTCCCTTTGAAATTATGTATTATTACTATATATGTTATGTCTTGATGTGATTTGCTACACGCTTCCACAATCATGATTGTGAGTCTGTTTTTTTTTTGGAAATCCTCACTGCGAAAACTTATGGGAAACCGCATGCGTAGGCGATGACTTGTTCCTCGTGCCGCGCACTAGCCGCTCGCGATCTCGGGTTTGTTTCCCCAAAGCCGGTACGGGGTCGTGACATGTATTACTATTGGGGATGTATTTTTCTTTCATGTTCACCAAATTAATACCAGGCAGTTAGGCCCAAGTGGATGTTTTCTCTATGTATATAAAAGCCTTTATATTTTTTTTCTCTTAAAAACATGTACTTGACCAGATTTTTTTCTCTTAGCAGAGGTCAAGCATGTATAAAACCATTTTCTTTTTCTCTATAAATTTTCATGAGTTGACTTGATGAGCAAATAAATTATTTACTCGACCTACTTAGCATAACCCCAAATAGTTTCTTGAGATATTTGAGATTTGTTTTAAGCAATAGTTTGCACATTTTGCTCGCGGTTTTCAAAGTCTGTACATTCTCGACCACAATTTTCTCTCCTCATTCATCAAGCGCTCGTACACTCAAAATTTCATTAAAGAGTTTAATTAATAAATTAATTTTAATTTCATTCAACAAAGGTTTTGTTGCTAGAGGTATATTATCCTCTTAATACCCTAGTTTTCTTCATCATATATATATATATATATGTATATAAGCATATTCTAAATATTTCATGGAAACTCATAATTTCCTCTACATGCGTATTTGTGCTTGAAATTTTTTTTTAAGGAGAATGTTCTCCTACATGCAGAGTGTAGATCCTTTTAATGGGTGAACGGTAGATGGAAATGTTTCCTTATAGACAAGGGGAAGCAAGAAAATCAACCCCACCAAATTATCCTGCCCTTGAGTTAACAATTTTAAATTTAATGGCATCTTAACTATAGTTTTTAAGAATCAATTTAAAGGTTAGTGAAGGCTAAATTAAATGAGTGTAAAATTAGATCCAATGTCAGAACATGGGATGAAAAGATTATCAAAAGAGTTGCGCCGAACAAAAATAGACTTTATAGAGTTAGATTGCACATGCAGCTCAATCGTAGGAGAACATTTTCTGTTTTTAAAATACATCATACATCTAACTTTGATACAAACTTTTCTATTACTAAGACCCAATCATTTTCATCTTCAATGCACCTTCAATGATCAAGTGTTTCTTCTCTCTCTCTCTCTCTCTCTCTCTCTCTCTCACTCTCACTCTCTGCGTGTGTGTTAGCCACTTCTTGATAACTTTCTCTCATTCCTTCTCAATTGGATAGAGATTTACTAAGATATCATTCCTTTTGAGAGCCATTTGTCATTCAATCTAATGTGATAATGAGGCCACTGGAATTAAACTAATGCACAGCTAACTAGCACCAGCTCAGAGAGCTTACTTATTATTCAATTAGAAGATAAGTAATGCCTATAAACATCCAATACAATCTCTCATATGCTACTAAAAAAAAAAGAAATTTAGAAAAAAAAAAAAAAAAAGAAGGAAAGAAAGAAACAAGAAAAGGGGGAAAAAAAACAAACAAAATTGTAAGCATTTAAATGAAAAGCAAAACCCTAGAAAGTAATCAGTTTTCTCCCTCCTAAAGTGTGAAACTATATAAGTTTTTATTAGCAAATGGTGGGCTGAGGTTCTGTTTCTAAGATTCCTAATGCTCTTTCTTAGTAGAGAAGATGGCATCAATGTCATCACTAGTGCTCCTTGGGTCAAACATGGCAGCAGCAAAATCCGCAACAGGGAAATCCAAGTCCTTCCCCACTTGCACGTGTGAGGACTCCCCCTGCACGCCGCTGCACACGTCTGGGAAATTGATGAGGGTGTTTTTGTCTTTTGGGCCCACCTCTACTTCCCTTGGAAAGAATGGGGCCAATTGAATTGAGGTTGACACACCCAAAGAGGTTTGTGGACGTGTTGTTTCAAGCGCTTCAGCTGATCTGGTGTCTTGTGTGGTGAGGATGAGTGGCGTGGTCGACGTCTGGCACGTGTGATGCCCCCGATACATGACCTCAAACGTGTAGGGGTCGTCATCCAGCCGTTGAACTTGTTTCTTTGCATCACAGCCGTAGAAACTCTTGTGCGTGCAGCGGTAGTAGCTCCTGGACATACGAACAATTGTTAGTCATTGGGCCTCATTTTCTGCCTCATTTTCTGCCTTCGATTACAAACACTTGGGGTTTGAAATTTAGGACCAGGCACAAACTATAAAAGTCCCTTTGCTCTAAATGTCAAATTGGGTGGTGGCAGGGTTAACAGCAGATAGGTTCATACCAATAGGCCTAGGTACCCATGTGCTTCATTAAGAGCACAAATCTAACCAGTGCAAACTGTACTCTGGTGAGACCCAGGCTATCCCGGCAGCAAGCTCGTGTACATGTGTTTTTCATTGCCGGCCTATGGTCTGAGCCCACATTTATTATGCTTAAACGCCCAGCTCGACAAGAAGGATAAATGTTTTGCAAGCATTTAAGGCCCAACACTGACTTTCAGGACTATGGGATGGATTCGACCCTGATTAATGAACTAATTAATCAAACCGAATTCTCCCCGCAGTTTTAACAAATGATGCCCATCACAAGCTTGGGTGAATGTTTGGGAAGTCGGGGTTTTTTTTTTTCATTTATTTATTTATAATGTGATATCTTGTCTTCTAAAATTCTCAAATGACATATTTTTAGGAGAATTTTAAATTTCGGCCACCTAAAAGGTGTCAAATGACCTTCAAAATTTCTGAAATTTCAGCTCCTTTACTTTTTAGTCGAATTCATGCATACTCGTTCAAGCGAATTTCCGCAATACTTGAGAATTTCAAAATTATATATATATATATATATATAGAAATTCCATTCACTTGATTTCTAGCAAACAAATAGTCCCTCAATGTGTTCAAGTGGCAAACCGCATCTCCAATCAAACAATCCCAACCGTTTGTTTGTTTGATCATTTCTTGATTCACGTGTATGGTTGATTTGGTTTAGTGGATGAAGACTTGAACGAGTCAATTCGAAAGACCTGACCCTGTTTCTTATTTGGAAAGGATGGGCCGAGTCTTCCTGTTGACTTGACTCGGTGGAGTCAAGCTCAAGCATTCAAGTTTTCACAGTTCTAACAAACCTACTTTTGAAAAGCGATAAACGGGAAGCGAGAGCTGCGAAAGGGTCGTTTAGGAATATCACCTGGGGAATTTGGATTTGAGGATCTCCTTTTGCCCGTATTTGCGCCAGGTGTATCCATCGTCCGGTGGAATCTCCACGTTCCCCGTGCGGGGGGCAGAGACCCTTATGGTGCGCACGTCACGGCTATCCCTCCTGCAAAATACCAGACACTAATGTTATAATGAGTAAAATCATGAAAATCTCCTTCATTAACTACCCTTGCCCTTTGTTTTAGAGCTTGGGTCAAAACTATTTGATTCATTTAGGATATATTTGTGCGGCTATGTTTCCACATAAAAGATATGAAAAAACCAGCGGCTTTTTTACGGTAGAAGTTTTTCACATTTCTGTCACCACTTTTTCCACAGAGAAAAGTGCAAAAATGGGCCCATCTTTCCACAATTCCTCTCAGAGCCTTTCCCACGGGGCTGGACAAAAGAATTATGCTGAAGAAGAAAATCTTTCTAAAGTCGTTTTTTCATGGATGTACACAAACGTGCTCAAAGGAAAGTCTGAAGACAATTTGTTAGGTTCGATAAGGGATTCGCGCTAATCGGGATTGATTATGCGCAAATTTAGCAATGGTTTGGGCAAGTTTGCTGTATGAATTTTGGGATGTAACTTTAATTTCATCCCCATCATTATTATAGCTTTATCTAAAGCCCGAGCTTGACTCGAGGTAGATGAATCTAATTCAACAAAATGGCCAACTATTAGCATGGAATTGAAGCCCTAAAAATTCATGGTAAAATGAGCTTTAATAAAATATTATTTAAGAGGTGAGGGAAAGGGTTGCGGGGGTGGATATGTAGATGCATGGTACTCTCACTTTTCATCGGATTTGATTTGTTAGGGTGGTACTTGAGTCATTGTCTATAGAAGTGGATATTATTTGCTGGTCATTTGTAGATCTACCTTTTATTTCATAACTTCAGCCATTTGATGCTTTTGATGGGAGTGCATTACTTAGAATACCAACAGCTTGATTTCATGCAAACAAATGGCAATAAACTAAACTCACACACACCCCACCCAAGTCATAAATGAGTTGAAACGTCCCTAGCCAAATGTATTCGGGATTTACTGCATAGGTTTAGTCTGAGTCTGGTTCGCAAGTTCTTGAGTTTGTTCAATTCTTGAAAGACATAAAAATTAGAAAATGTGCATGCTATATTAAATGTATGCTATTTCTATGATCATTTTTGCCTTCTTTAAATTGAACTCAAGGAACTCACTGGCTAATTGGGTTCCAACTAAAGAATACTGAAAAGGTAACAAATGAAGGATGTATAAAGTAGAGGCCAGGGTGGTGGCTGGGTAAAGAATAAAGAAAAGGCGACAACTAAAGGATATAAAAAGCGGAGGCCGCCAAGCTGGTGGCTCGGCATTCATTTTCTGCAGGAGAAAAAATTATTTGATAGTCAATTTATAGATTTTCATGTCAATTTGGTTGTTCAGTTTTTAGCCATTCAATTCATGCAAACAAATAGGCTCTATATTACTATATAGAAATCACACACTAAATTAAAAAATAGGTAGATTACAAAATCCAAGCCTATTACAAACCCAAAAAGCTAAACCCAGCTTCACATTTGGTCAAGACTGTTCATGTGGGTTCAGGATCTTCAGGTTACCTCCAGTTGCAACCCTATCAGTGCTGTGTGATACCTCAATTCAAGGAAAACAACAAAGGTAGAGAGTACATTTAGATCTCACCTCCTCCTTGGTCTTTGCAGAGGCATCCCTCCCATTGAACTTCCACCGGAGTCCGACGTGTCCGACGCCTGAAATTCTCCTATGGGCCTTGGCCTCCCTGATGCCTCGGCTTCACCAGCATTAACTTGGAGCATCTTCGTCGCCAATTCAACGACCGGTGCAACCGACAAATGCTCCGTTGCAACCATGCTCCCTTCCGGTAACAGACGCACGTCGAACGGGTTCCTTCCCAACGCATGAGCATAGAAAATATCCATGGCCTGTGTGTAACCCCCCCTCTCCATGTGCTGGGCCCTTGAGCTAGACTCTGATGGCCCTTCAAATATCTGATGAGAGTAGGCAGCTGGGTGTTGGGGATTCAGTAGAATCATGGCCTTGTTAAAGGCCCTAGTGATTTCTTCACATGAAGAAAGAAGGGAATTTGGTTGGTTTGCCAAGGTTGGGAGGTTTGTTTGAAGTTGTTTGGCTAATTCACAGCCATGGAGGATTGAAGACAGTGCTTCGAATTTTTCATCCATTGTGTCCTTCATGTTGTGGGAGAGAGGCCTGAGAAATTTAAATGACGAATGGGACACTCTTAATGGGCTTCTGCGTTTGTTCATTAGAAAGGAAAAGGTATAGAAACAAAGTGTTCAAACACCTCTTTAGATACGTTTAAGAATTGGAATATGGAATTGGGTGACTTGGTCATAGTCTTTGAGAGAGTTTCCAGCTTTCTTCTTGGTCTATGGGATGACCTTGCTCTTTGAAAGTAACTTCGAACTTTGTTGATTTTTCTTAATGTTGAAGAAAGAAAAATAGATAGCTCCTACATCAAGTTATTTTTTAATACGCAGCTGATAAGATAATGCAGTGGGTGTTGTAAACTAGAACAGGCTAACAAACCGTACATGACCCATTTATCTCAAGGGCCAAAAAAGGATGTTGACTCTCACAGAATAACAGAATTTTCAGACCTGCATCGACCCAACCCGTATATGCCGTGGGCCGGGTGTAATCAAATTTTGCCACCCTTACGGCAGATTGGTTAGTTTGGAGGGGGATCAAGGATGAGGCTCGCTCAACCCATATTGGACGTATTTGTTATGGGTCAAACCAACACGAGTGGTGTTATCACCTGTTTCCAACCTGTACAAGCTGTAGGTCAGATGCTTGTTGGCTTATTTGAGTTTGATGCTGGTCGGGTCAAGTTTTTTCGGCTTTAATGTGCACTCCATGGGCTACTGAACTATTTCATTGGTCTGGGTCCCTTTGATTATGATAGTGGGGCCCACTATGTTGAGTTGGGATTCTACGGAGTATGTGAGCGTGTCATGGGTCTCAACAGCCCTACCACATAATTCAGCTGACCCCGGACTACCATTTCACATTTATTTTATGTATGCTTCACTTCTGGAAGCTGGGCGAATGCAGTAAACTTCTGGAAGGTGGACATTTGAACCAAAAAACAAAAAAAAAAGTTCTTTCAGCTTCCTAGTGTAGATGCCCGTGGTCACCCATGACCGAATGGGCTCAGAGTGGCCAACTTTTGATCAACATCGAAGTCACCACAAAAGAGCTTTTTTTTTTCTTTTTTTTTTATTGAGAAAAGATTATTAAGTTTTTATTTCTTGAAGGTCACTCTCCACCTCGTAATCTTAAAATCTTGAAGTGATCCCCGATTGATCGATCTTAGATGATGAAAGATGGGAAAATTGGATTAACTTGTAAAAGATGATTTGAGTATAGTGCGACCCTATGATGATCAATCTCCACCTTGTAATCTAAAATCTAAGGGTGTTCCCTATATGACTTCAATCTTAGATGGATGATGCATGGTAGAATTCGATTGACTTGAATAGAGATTATGGCGTCTAAGTGATGATGATCCATATATAGACTATTTAATGGCCGGGTCTAAGCCCAAAATTAATAGGCTAATTGGCAGGTGCGCCCATTTTTATGAAATGGGTGTGCCGTAGGGTACGTTGGGGTTGGTTACATGAATTATATTTCTCCATTACCATCTATCATTAGCCAAATTCTTAATTAAGTTGCACTTTTTCAAATCCATCCTCACTAATTTCATTCAATGTCCTTTTTAGCCTACTCCTATTGTTTGGTGGGCCATCAATCTTAATAAATAAATAAAAAACCTTAAACCCGTCAAACCTAATTAAAAATAAATAAGTAAATAAAATACTTAATAATAAAGAATAAATACACTTAGGGCCATCATTAGGCTAAATCGTTCTAGAAAGTAGGCAATAACTATATGAAAACTCGCATCATAATCACACATATTCCAATCAAATGAACATCAAACGGATCCAAATTCACGTGACCTATACAAAAAATGTCTACTTTTAAAGTAGAAGATAAACTCGAATTAAGATATTTAGATAAGTTAAAAACCATTAGGCATGCTTGTAGATGAATATAAAGGCTCATGGGCCTAACCCAAAATGGGCCAAAAGATCGAACCTAACCCAACCATGACAGTCTAGCTTTGAATCCTGATCTGCAAATCATCTCCAGTCCAACACAAGACCTGCTGGATAACTAAATTAATTAACGTTTGTTAAACGGAAGGAGTGAGGCTTAAAAATCATATTCTTTTGATGTCATCAACCAACATTGATGCATTTCCTCAGTACCATGATTCTGTGGAAGACTTGTATGTAACGGTTAAGAACAATGTTCCAATGGTTGACTATTTGACTTCCATTCAAAATTCCAAACAGAAGATCGGAGAAAATAATGTCTAAAGAAAGACTCTTCTGTTGGGTGTAGGAGGGTGTGGAAAATTTAGCAAGGAACGGCACTTATGTGAGGCGCACCTTGGTGGATGCAATCAAGGGGCAAAACCACATTGGGAGGTCGTTATAAAAATTAAAGATGAGTCAAATATGAGCACAATCTGATTACAACAGTTAAAAGGTTGGACCCTCTAAATGATGGTAATGATCTTTGGGTTGCGCTGATTTTACTTGTGCACTCCATTAATGAATTGCTTTAGATCCCATCTTAACTCTGACTTTGCTTGCATCTAAGTTGAAACTGTAGAAAAGTCTGACGCACCCAAGAGGGACCTAATTGTTTGGGAAACTAAGTCTCTTAACTCTAACCCAAGTCAACAACAACTAAGGCAGTAGTTTCAATAGTGTTGGATTTATTTAGTTTCAATAGTGTTGGATTTATTTTCTTGTAAGGTTTAATTAGTGCACTCATAACTCAGCCAATTGCTAGGCTGTGTTGGAGGGCATATTAATTTTGCTTGCCATCCCCCTGTGAATGACTGATGGTTGACTTTGTTTCCTTCTTTTATTTCTTTGTGTGGTTTCTTTTTTAATAGAAGTTTCCTTAAAAAAAAAGCAATAGCCACGACAACTAAAGACAGACAAAACAAGGAGAATCAGCGAATTGCTTACTCGCAATGCAAATTCATTGTCAAATAAGTCATCAATCCTTGGGAGCAAGCTCATTGCCAATGGAGAAGAAGCAGCTAAAGCGCAAATGCAACTTCTCTTAAAAGTATATATATGACAATTAACAAGAGACCGACATGTTCCTTTTTTTTTTATAGATAAGTATTTATACCCGACGTATACACTCACCCAAGTCTTTATTTTGGTTGTTTATGTGGAAGAGAGGAGCCCTACCAGCTAAGCTACCCATTAATGTTCCATGCAAATTATATATATATATATATTTGATCTGTATGTTGCCCATTTATCTATAGGTCAAAACGAATACAAAACAAGAGTTTTGAATACATATACAATCAGATATAGAAAGAAAAGAAAACTGAAACATCGACTGGAAAGGAAAAATTAAAAAAACTTTTGTGCCTCCAGGTCTTCTAAACTTCAAGAACTTGGATTTTTTTCATTAAGTGGATTCCAGTTGATGATTTGATGGTACTGCCCACTGCTTCAAGCATCTAAAATGGCTTATCCAACACAAAGAGCAAAGAATTAAGTAACAAAAACATCTGAAAGTAGAGTTGTCTGATACATAGGTTGTTTGGAACGACTTCATCATCTGGGCGTTGGGCCCAGTGTGACCAATATAAATCAGCTAATGTGTGAAGGTAATAAATGGTTAAAAGAGGAATACACAAGTAATAATCAAAGCAGAGAGAAAGGAGAGTAGGATCTAGTGAAAGAAAACCTTAGAATGTATAATGAAAAGAACTCAATTATGATTAGCAGGAGATGTGATTAGAGTGAAAGGAGAAAAATTAGTAGAAATAGTGGTGGGATGATGTAGCTTGAGAATCATGGCTTAAAGAGTTTAGATGGGGCAAGACTCTAAATTCAGATACTCAGATTTGATTAGATGAGCCTACGAACATTTCCAAGAGTGACTTCCACGAGTTATAGTAAGGATAGAAAGAGAGTTGTATTGAGGAGTGGGCTCCATCCGAGGGGGAATATTGAAAAGTATTTCCGCTTGGGTGGAGCCCACTACTCTATATATGTATATATATATATATATGGGAGGGTGGTTCCCAACTTTTTAGGCTGAACTAATCCCTCCGTGCTCAAAAGGAAACTGGATAAACTCCCCTGTAGCCCTAATGTGATACTACAGTTTCGAACCTACAATCTCCCGATGCAAACCGTGGTCCTAAGCCAACTAGCCGAGTCGTTCCTCTTGGGATTCAAACTCACAATCGGTTGACTCTTGATACCATCTTGAATTTCTTCAGCTAATTATTCCTACCAAAACCTTAAGGCATTAGTAAAGGCAGCGGAAATACTTTTCAATATTCCCCCTCAGGTGGCCCCCTCAGGTGGAGCCCACACCTCTGTAAGTTGAGTGACTCTAAATTAAGATGTAGTCTCCAGCGAGCGAACTGCGAAGCATTAATATATATAGTTCAACCCATAGAGCCCACTTAGATGTATGTCTATCGATAAAAGTGAGAGAAGGGCAGATGAAAAGGTCTCCTTGATTTAACTTTAAGAGAGCAAATATATATATATATATATATGTAGCTCCATCAGAATATCATAGCCTTTGATTTGACAACATTAGATGTTAATGGTGTCTCAATCATAGATCTTTATGAGATTCAACCCAACAATCAACGGAAGTTCAATAATTGTAAAATTAAGCTTGATGCCAAATTAGGGAATGCACTTGGGCTGGCCCGAACCAGGCAGAGGCATATTCAGGCCCCACATACCTTTAGAAACACAACCCCAACACAGATCGAAATATCAGGCCCGACTGGACTGATAGGGCTTTTTATTGTTGTTTAAGCCATTGTTGGGATACATTCCAATACATTATCACTAACTTATTACAAGCACTCGTTATTCCGGCCAATCTAGGCCAAGCTTCGGGCTTTCTAACACATAATTCAAGCTTGGCCCATATATTAAATGGGACTAGTTTTTACATCCTAGCCTAGCCAATGAGCACCCCCGGATGTAAATGGGTTGGTTCCGGTTTGGGGTCCAGGTCCAGGTCCATGGACCCCAAACCGGAACCGTTAAAGAGAAGGTAAAACAAGACCCAGATACGTCTCGGGACTAATTTCTTGGTGTCTAAACCCAAAACCTTTAAGGAGAATGTGAAACCAGAACCAAAACCATTTATGTGGTTGGTCCGAGTCGAAGTCTAGATAGAAAATGATATGGGGAAAATCTAATTTTAAGGAGAGGTTTTAAAAAATTGAGGTAACGTGTTGGGTCCTTGGTCCAAACCAAGGTAGAACAAGAACCAAACCCATTTAATTCATGAGTCCAAAAAAAGAATCTGGATCCGGACCCATTTACTTAGCGGGGCCTAAATAAGGATCCAAACTCAGTTTTTAATGGGTTGGAAACATCTGGATAATCAAAAAATCGAAGACTTATTTACATCCCGATGAGCACCCCAACACTGATCAAAGCTGAGCAGAAGCCCAAGTGGGCTCCCTAGTTCTGGACCAAGACCACATTATCCAAGTAAAACAAGCCAAGTCCTACAGCGAGAAGGAAAGTTGTCTAAAATATATATATATATATATATATATATGGGAGATGCTCCTATGAGAGTTATTCTCACCAAGTTGGTGAGAAATGGGTAGGGCCCTCACTTCCCGCCCCACCCATCTCTCACAAACGCTGTGAGAGTGCTCATAGGAGTATTTCCCCGTGTATATATAAATATATATATAGGGTAAGGTTCTCCTAAGCTCAAGCTAAGGAGAAAATCTTGTAAGCTCATGCTTGTAGGGTCCATCTTTTGTTTATCCAAATGGACCAAATACATGAACCCTCTAAATTGCACATGTCCACCAATTTTCGTTTAGATCCAAATTTACTAGACCGTTGGATTGACTATGTATCGATTCTAATGGACTATTGACCATTAAACTTTTGGGCCCATATGGAGAAAATAGAAATCACGGTTGGAGTTGATTTTTTGCAGAGCGGAAGATCCTAAAGAGTCCTTGAAATCCCCCCACCCTCATCCCCATATATATATATATATATTTATATATATGGGCCCACCTGGGGACCCATATGGGGATGGGGGTGGGGGGATTTTAAGGACTTTCCAGGGTCTTCCTCTTTGCAAAAAAATTGCTACAAATGTAATTTCTATCATCTTCATATGGGCCCAAAAATTTAATGGTCAATAGTTCATTTGGATTGATACATAGTCAATCCAACGGTTCATTAAATTCGGATCTAACCGAAAATTGGTGGACATGTGCAATTTAGAGGGTTTATGTGTTTGGTCCATTTGGATGGACCAAAAGTAGGTCCCACAAGCATAAGCTTATAAGATTTTATCCTAAACTTGACATCAGAGAGCCTTTGTGTATATAAATATCCGAGAATAACTCTCTCGTCCGTCCAAAGAGAGTCTTTGTAGAAGAAAGACCCTAACCTCTCTCTCATCTTTCCCGAGCAGAAAGATCAAGGAAGACAGGTATTTCTCCTCTCTCTCTCTCTCTCTCTCTCTCTCTCTAAACCCTAGGCCTTTGATATCCGGGAGATGTTTCAGAATTTCTTTTTCGATTAGTAAAGTTGCGAGATTTTCATTATGTATTGTTTCGATTGCTGAAAATACAGAATCTTTCTGATCGGGGATCAGATACCTCTTGGGTTTTTTGTCTTTTTAAAGAAGATTAGGGAATTGACTATTAGATAGCATTGTTGTGCAACATTAAACATGTTGGGTTGTGGGTTATAGTCGGGCAGGTCAGGTTTTACTACACCTAATCCTAGTTTTCCAGTGGTCATCCATTTAGTTATTGAATTACATCGATGGATGGCCTGATTAGATTATTCTGAGTATTGGGTCATGGCCTATGAATTGATAACTTGAATCTTAGATGGGATTAGACTTTACAGTGAGTGACTGGATGCAGAGGAAAAGAGTGTTTTGAGTTGAAGAAAGTATTTCATTTTAGGTTCCACATATGACTTGAATGAAATTTATCTAAGTTATAATTGGAGAATATAATTTTGTTTAATCTCTATTATGTATGCTTTCAAGATCTGGATGGGGATGATCTCAATCCAATGGTTCGGATTTTGGGTTCCTTTCTTCTTGGGATTTTTTTTTTTTTTTTTTTTGGTTCTGGGTGGGGTGGTGGGGGGGGGGGGGGGTGCGATTTTGGATTTTGGGTTCCAAATTAACCCTAGTTGAGATTATATTGTCCTGCATCAGTCTCCCTCTTCACATACATTGCAAATCGGTGTTCCTGGTAATCTGGTTGAATATTTTGGAAGAATGAGGATGGTCATCTATGATGCTATATGTTAGGGATGATGCAGAGATTAGAAACTAATTTAGTGTGATACCTTTTTGACCCTGCTATTTCTGCCACAAATAGTGCTGCTTGTCTTTAGTAGTAACTTGGAGTCGAAAAGATAGAAAAATTCTCTCTTCTATTTTGGGGTAGAAAAATTCTCTATTCTATTGTGGGGTATTTGGTGGCAAACATTTGAAGTTCTTCCTCTCTAATGCAACAAAATGATGGACAAGTACCCATTCTATGAAGCTATCCGGGTCTCTTTTAATGTAGGGTATGTCTAAGCATATCCATAAGATTTAGAGACTTCTATAATAAATACCAAAATGATGGGTTTATGCATTGGTATTTTCTTTCCTGTATGAAACATGGCAAATGAACATTTGTAATGAGCTGGTTGTATTTGAACTTTGACAGTATTCTGACTACATAGAATTTGAAGTGAAGAAGTTATGGCAGTAAACGGGGAATTGGGTGCAGATGAAAATAAATCAAGTGATGCTAGCAATGATCTACCAATCTTCAATGCTGAGAATTTGCAAACTAACATGAAAGTCATATACTACAGGTTTGTCTTGACTGGCTAATGTAATTTGTTGTCATTTACATGGTCATTTAAGTTTCAGAGGCCATCACCATTTAATCAGATGCTATTTATACTTGTCATCAAACAAATATTGTGGTGACCTTTTACTGTAAAAGAGGTGTTACATTAACAACATTTTATGATTGAAATCAGCCTACTTCTTCCATTAAAAAAGTAATGGCACAATGTGACCGACTCCTTATACCTATATTAAGATTATAAATTGCTCAAATACTTAATAAAAAAATTGTAGCTAATTCATTATCATTTAATTATTAAAAGAACAGTGTACCATCTTATAAGGTTTTTCCTTTCCTTTTCTTTTTTGTTGTCCATGCATGCAATTCTTGGCAGTTAGCTTGGTTAGGTGCGGGTCTAAAAGAATGGTTATCAATGACTGGGCAGGGCAGAGGGCTCCCTTTTTTGTTTTTTTCTATCAGCTACAATTATTTTGGTTCCTATCAGTGAGCAATTGTACAATAAAAATTAAATGCCTCTATTATAAGAGATGATATTGATATGTGGTGTATTTTTTTTTTTTTTTTTTTGAACGCTGACTCTTCATTAAAAGAGAAACAAGAACAAAGAAAGAAGAAAATAAAGGAGGGAGGGAGAAAGTACAAGAGTATTGTGCCACTCCCACCCCAACTACAAGATCACACCCACCCCAATGACAAAAACATACCCAATCACCACCCAAACTACAAAATCACGCCCACCCAAGGAGACGCCCTCTCAACCCCTTGCTTGGCTAATGCATCGGCCATAAAGTTGGCGGATTTGACCTCATGAGAGAAGGAGACATGGATGCTAGCTGAGAGCTCCCTAATTTCGTTAAAAAGAAATTGAAATTTCCAAGGCGAGCCTTCTTATTGGACACCCAAACAATTGCGTTAGAAGAATCACTTTCCACAACAAGGGACCCCCAAAATCTTCTTGAAAACAATCTAAGGCCTTCCAAAATAGTTAAAACCTCCACTTCATTGGAATCACAAATGCCCACATTCTTTGAGAACATAAGTAATACCTCACCCTTAAAATTACGAAGGATGCCTCTAATCCTTGCCCGGCCCTGGTTTACCCCTAGAAGCCCCATCCACATTGAACTTCAAAACCCCAAAAGGAGAGGGAGACCAAGGGACGGATCTCCTCTCCTTAGGAGATCCACACCCCATGCAAGCTTCCCAATTAGAAAAAATATCATTAAAATTGAAATTAGGGAACTCCTTTCTAAATAACACCCTTTTCTCAGTCCTCAGGATGACCTTAGAAATCAAATCACCTACTGAAGAATAAGACCTAAAGATCCTATCATTTCTTTCTTTCCAAATAGAGACCATAAGATGGAGAAAGGAGTCACCCTCCTTAGGACTCGTCCACAACCGACAAAAGACCCACCTTGCCAAGACTCTGCCACATCTGCAATATTCTTCGGAAAACACCAAGCCATACCGCATCTCTCAATAAAGCTACATCACACTGTAGAAGTCAACTCACAATGAATAAAGTGGTGGTTAGTGGTCTTGTCCTCCCTGCCACACATCACACCAAGGTCAGAAAAGTTTAAAGAAGTCATTCTCCTCCTCCTTAGATTATCCATTGTGGGAAATCTCTCCATCATATCTAACCAACAGAATGCCTCGACCCATGGAGGAGCTAGCCCCAACCACACAAAGGGAGACGGAGCCCTCAAAGGGTGAAAACCCTTCCAAGTCTGAGCGTCCTCAGAATCCCTGCAAAGAAACAAGTTAGTAAGAAGACTCAACATCTCCTCATAAGAACCCTCCTTCAACAACCTCAAGCTCCTTCTAAAAGACACCCTCCATACAATGCTACCATTTCTCATCTCGTAACAATCACTGTCCAAAGCCCCCTCATTGACTGATAATCTAAACAGTCTAGGGAACAGTCTGCACAAAGGCCCCCCACACCCCCACGCCATTGTCCAACCAAAACCTTACACTTATCGCATTCCCCACCTTAAAGCCCACCCCATTTTACATAACCAACCCCCCCACCCCCACCACACACACACACACACACACATCCAAAAACCAAACACTCGCGCACACGACTCCCCAACTGAAGCAATACCCCTCCAAACAGCTGATCTACAATAGCTAGGCCCTTGTTATGGCCACCACCCCCACTTATCTTCTCCATATTTAAGAACAATCACCTTATGCTAGAGAGCCTCCTTCTCCTCCCCAAGCCTCCACCACCATTTAGACAACAACGCCCAATTCTTATTTTCCAAACTACCTAGGCCAAGACCCCGTTTAGATTTAGTTTTAATCACCTCACTCCACTTCAATAATTTTAATCTCTTCCTGTCACCTTTACCATCCCATAGAAAATTCCTCTAAATGCGATCCAACCTTGCGATCACTGCCTTTGGCATCTTAAAGAGCGACATATAATAAACTGGAAGATTGGATAGGCAGAGGCTTTAATAAGAGTGATTCTTCCACCCAAGGACAAGTAAAGCTTCTTCCAAGAAGACAATTTCTTGTTAATTTTCTATCTTAAATCTTAATGGCCCACTTGATCATCTCTCTCTCTCTCTCTCTCTCTCTCTCTCTCTCTCTCTCTCTCTCCCTGATTGCCTTTCCTTCTGTGCCTTCAACACTTCATTAGGTTCCTTTAAATCAAATGGGCTCGAGAATCTGAACAAAACCTTTCAACTACTTTACCTCAAAACCATTTTGATTTCAGTGGGCCTTTGTTTGGCCAAGCTGCTCCATCAAGATTGAGCTTTACACATCTTGAAGCACGAGGTTTCCACTTTTACTTGAATTCCTTCCCTTCCTAGCATTGAGGCACCACAATTCCCAAAATTGTTTGGCAAAGTGAAACTCCAAATTCTTTTCATATTGCTTCCATATTTGCGTTCTTTCTTCAATAACTATTTCAAACACCTCTTATGCATAGCTTTGTTTGCTATTAAAGGTCCAGTGATTCCTTTCTTTTCACAAGGACCTGAAAATCATTTGTGGTGTCTTCTTCCATAGTACTTTGCCTCTTTCTTTGAAACTGTTCAAATTTCCATTAATTTATGAGTTATTTTCAGTGAAGGGTGAAGCACCTTGGATGCCTAGAATGATTATTGAATCTTTCTTTTACATATCCACAATGCGATCAATGGATTTTTTTTCTATGCCACTTGACAAAAAATGGGATGTATTTAGTGGAACAAGTCCCCTTTCTTCTGAGACTATCCATTGTGAGAACTAGGGCTATCAATTGGTCCCTCCTATGAGGTTACCTGGCCTGGCCCTCAAAATGAGGACTTTTTTATTTCTTAAAAAGCCCAAGGGTATAGAACAAAATTTTTGTAGGCCTGCCGAACCTGGTTTGCCCTCTCGTATTTATTGCTATAATATAGATATTTGTCTAAATATATTAATATATATCATTTAGGGTTATGCTCTGCTAGGATGTACCTCTCACGGACTGCGTGAGGGGTAAAAATCTACCCCCCTCGTGGGCCACTTGTATGCATGCCAAACAGTATGATGGAAAGGTCTCATCATAGAAATGATTTTGGGCATTTCAATAAGATCATCACAACCATTAATTTAGGTGCCTTAAAGTTTAACAGTTTCTTAAGTCACATTTTTTTTCCAATGAAGTTTAATCCAGCTGTGAGTATAGTTCAAAGTAATGTCAAGGGGGCAGGATTTATCATTGGTTTTGTTGTGTGCGTGTGTGTGCGCGCGCGTGCATGTGGGGGGGTGGGGTGGGGGTTGGGTTGTTTCCCATGTGGTGGTAAAAAGGTTACCTCTCATGCACCATCAGACGTACCTCTTAGCAGAAAGAAATCCTATTATATAATTACTAAAAATATTCATTTTTTGTCACCTTTTACATGTGATTCATTTTATAATGTTTGTTCTAATACATGTGTAAATGCATTAAATTAATTTTTATAATTATATTAAATAAATATGAACATTTTGCATTTAAATGTGTTCAATTCCATGCAAACAAACAGGCCCATTTGACAATGAATTCCTATGTTTTATAATCATCATCATTAGCATTAAACCCTTGTCCCAACTATAACTATGTTAGGGTCAACGACATGAAATCTTATGTATTCCAATCCCATGCAAAAAATAAATAAAATAAAAAGGCTCATTTGAATCAATTACTTCCTCTGCATTACAATTCCATGCAAACAAACATGCCCACTTGACAACGAACTCCTATGTATTTTCAATTCCATGCAAACAAATAGGCCAACTTGACAACGAATTTTAATGTATTCAAATTCCATGCAAAACAAATGGACCTGTTTAACAGTGAATTCTATTTATTCCAATTCCATGTGAATAAACAGGCCCATTTGAATCAATTACTTCCTATGTATTTCAATTCCATGCAAACAAACAGGCCTATTTGACATGCATTCCTATGTATTCCAATTCTGTGCAAACAAGAAAGCCCATTTGAATCAGTTACTTCCTACATGTTCGAATTCCACGCAAACGAACAGGCCCATTTGCAAACAGGAGCACGCTATTGACTATAATGAAACTTTTGCCTTGGTTGCAAAAATGACATCAGTCCACACTCATATCTCTGTTGTTGCAGTTCATTACTGGTCATTGTATCAAAATGGATGCTAGGAATGCCTTTCTTAATAGTGGATGCAGGATGGACCTGCAGG
This sequence comes from Persea americana, assembly GCA_029852735.1. Classification (NCBI taxonomy): domain Eukaryota; kingdom Viridiplantae; phylum Streptophyta; class Magnoliopsida; order Laurales; family Lauraceae; genus Persea; species Persea americana. Next base: position 11,591,049 of record CM056809.1, read on the forward strand.
CCCACACATGGGGCCAAAACAGTGTAGGATTTATTATTTCCCTATTTGAGTTGTAATTAGTTTTCTAATTTCATTTAATGATTTGTAGTTAAGATAGTTTCCAATTTCTTTAGTTTCCTAGTTTGATTAGGTGACTTAGCCCCTAAGTTTTGTTTTCTTATTTATATGGCATTGTAGAGACTTAAATCTCAGAGAGTTGATTAATGATATTGAGTGGGTTTGTTCCCTCTGAGGTGCATCCTCATTTATAGTCTCTGCCGAGATGTGTGATAGTGTCTGCGGACACATGCTTCTGCACTTTATTGTGTTTCAGTACTTGTGATGCAATCCCTAGCCTTAGGGCCTTCATCATCAGTTTTCTGACTTTCTCACTAAAGAAGTATATATATGTAGCCTCTTCCCAATCTTCCTCACTTACCCTGGTTTGTTTGCCATCTACAAAGGGCGCTTATTACTTGAAACAGGCTTCTAGAGCATGGTTTGATTGATTTTGTGATGCTGTAAGAACTTTGGCTATTAGTAAAGTTTTCATGACTCCTCCTTTAGCGTTCGTCCTCCCAAGGCCAACTTCTTTTATATGCTGATGATATGATCGTCACAGAAGACAATTCTACTGGCATTGCAGATCTTAAATCTTTTCTGCATAACAATTTGAGATGAAAGATTTAGGCCTATTTCGATATTTTCTTGGGACTGAGGTTGCTCACTCTCCCTATGATTAGCTTTTGTCTTAATTAAAACTCACCAACGATATTTTTCAGTGTGCTAAGCATTCTGATGGAAAGACTCTGGAAGCTTTGCTTGAATTAAGTGTTATACATTCCTTGACTGTTGGAGAGTTGCTTCCTGATCCTACTCATTATTGCCAGGTTGTTGGGAGTCCAAAGGCCCATAGGCCCAAGGCTTACAAGCCCAAAGTCCACAACTTTGTTGTAATCTATGTATATAAGAATGATAAATTTTATCATTATAATTTTAGCAGTATTGTAAATCATGTAAACTCAGGGATATAGTTTCCCCTTTTATTATTATAATCTACTTAAGTAAAGGGACTGCACGTTGATTGAAGGACCGTGATTCATGCAGTCTTTTTCTTTCCCTCTTTGAATTGTAATGCAACAATGATGGTGGAAGGATTTGCCAAACTTATGGAGAGGGCTCATAAGGAACCAATGGTGAACAAGGTTGAAATTGAAAATAAACAGCCTGTAGTTCGCAGATAACATGCTATCGTTCTGCAGTGCCTCTGCATCCAAAATTCATGTGGTTAAACTTAAAGGCATCTGTTGCTGCTTTGAAGCTGTCTCATAGTATTGTAAAACGTACAATTGAAGGGGTGGCAGTGGATACTAAGAAGGTAGTGAATTGGCATAAATTGTGAAGCATAAAACATAGAGTTTCTGCTAAGTATCTTGTCCTCCAGTTGGAGGCTAATCCAAGATCAAAGGCCATCTGACATCTAATTTTTGGTGTTGTATTTATATTAAATGATTACGTGTATTATCTTCTATACTTTTATATTATTTCTATTATATCAAGTGGGCCTGCTATTATAAGTGTAGTTACATTTATACAATATACATATTATTATTATATATAGTTGGGAGATCAAGCCAGGCTCAAGCTTAACTTTGGTTGGCTCGTTTATGCTTGGAAAAGGTGAGGTCAAGAAGACTTGATCTGGGTTTGTCGAGCTTGAGCTTGTTGGTTGCATCTCCATCTATTTGTATGTTTTCTACTTTCTTTTAACTGTAAATGGTTCTTACTTAGTAATTTTCTCCCTTAATGTGTGCTGTGAATTCTCATTTACTTTTAGCTTGGCCTGAAATGTATCTGAAACTCCTATTGGGCACTTCATCTATTTTCCAGCCGTACCTTCTTATCTATCATTGGTGGAGTGGTTGCTGGAATTTTAGGGCTTACTGGCTTGATGGGCTTCATCTTTTATTTCCTGATCATGGCAATTACCTCAATCGGACTTGCGGCGAAGGCAAAGTTTTCGGTACATTCATACTTTGACTGTTGGAATCGGATTATACTTGATGGCTTTCTGAGTGGGCTCATGGTAATATTGCTAACATCATTTTATGTTTCATTTTAGCTACTCTTCTTAGAGTATCTTTTCATTATCCGCACACTGCTGTATTAATCAGTCGTTAATTTGCAAGTGTTGATTTCCTCCTGTTTCAGTCTAGGACACACAAAATACATGTGCTATGGGTCACATCATCCCACATTTCTGCCATTCCTGATGTACTGATTGTGGTGGCCTGGTAGCCTAATTGTTTGTTTCCCCTTTTCTCTTTTGTTATTTTTTAATTTTTGACAATTCCTTTTCCTCTATCTTTAACCTTTGGCCTGCTTAGCTCTATAGGTTATTTGTTTTATGTGGCATTCATTTTTGACAATGCTTTTCCTTTTCTTTTTCTTTTTCTTTTTCTTTTTTTTTTTTCCCTTTTTTTGGTTGTTAATACCCTGTTTTGCATTGATTTTTGGCCAAAAAAATCTGTTGTTCTTTGATAGATTCATCTTTAACAATTCCAACATTATTGTCAGGTTGTCAATTACACCCAGTACTGCTGCTTTTAAATGGAACAAGCATTTCATAAAATGGTTGAAATGAACAGTACAGGTTTTAAATGATCACCAAAAGTAGCAAATCTCCTTCTTCAACTGTGAATTTTATTCTGCTGATTTGCTTAAAGAATGTTGCTTCCCTGTCTTTTAGTGCATTTTTAGATTACTCCAGAAGTTTATATTTATCATCTTTGATAATCTGTCGAATCATTTCTATATAGATGGTATGTTAGACTCAGCAGTTCAGGGCTTTCTCTACTGACATCATCTGCATTGGTTCTATATATTATTTGTTTATTTATTTTTTATGCCACTATTCTGTCCTTTCTTTAACATTTTCTTTTTATCAGTGACTTAGTCTATTGAATAGAAAACTCTACAGTAAAGAGAAAAACAAAGCAAAAACAGTATAAGAGAAAAAGAAATGTATCAACAAACCCCATTGTCAAAGTATACCCCCATTTTTTTTAAAGTTATCTAAAGAATGCCCCTTGCTTCAACTGTTCTTGACCACATTCAAGTTAGTATTATCAAAACCTCTTTAGCCAAAACTCCCACTCTCTACACCACGCCTGCCAGTGTGCTTCAATTCACAAGAGGTTCCTTCCCGTATCGTCCTCTTCTCTCTCTTAATGAGAAGTAACCGTCCAGATTCTTAGAATGGCAAATGTTATGGCAGATGGCCTGGCTAAGGAGGGAGTTTTTTATTCCTCCCTTTCTTTTGATGTCTGGTTCATTTGTGTTTCTTCTGTTTTGGTGTTATTGTGCTTTTCTCGGGTTTGGCTTGGCAGTGTTTCTGCTTGTTTTTCTCTTGGAGTAATAAGTTTCACAGTTGTTAAAAAAAAAAAAGAAGTAACCGCCATGGGACTTCTCTCCTTATAGTCCCTCTTGATAGCATTTTTTATTCACTTGATATTATTAATCTTATGTGATTGCTTTGGAAATTCTTGACGCCTTCCTAATCACCGAAACTTCTCCTTCATTTAATTCTTGTATACCCACCAGAGGCACGCCATTGATGCATTCTGATTTGGGTTTTCCTTTAGATGCTTCATCAACATTTGATTTGAGAGCTCTGGTAGGTGTAGGGTCAAATGAGATTTAGCTAGCCTTTTCTTCCTCCAATTCTGATGATGTCTGAGTCTGACCCTGCTGATTCACAAAATTGCTCTTTTCCATGGCCCATCGCACATGTTTGGCCTTGATCAGCTCCACCTTCACCTCCAAAGATTCTCTCTTAAAAATTCCCAACCTTGTTTCTTTCCATTATGTCCGCAAAACTTCTGGAGGTATCATCAGTCTCAACAAGATTTTCCCTCATGTTTCAAATGGCCTTTGTAATGAGGTCCTCCAGTCTTTCCACCCCCACGCAATGGATGCTGATAAATTAATCTGCACCACACACAACTTGAGAACCCACATGATAGTAAAAGATGGTTTATTGATTCTTCTTCACTCTTGCATCAAGAACAAATAGGAGAAACATTCTCAGGTGCTATACCCCTCCACTTAAGGACATCCATTGAATACCTTGCCCACATGGCAGCACTTCAACCATAGGAATGAATTGGATGATGAGTTAAAGTGGGAGCTAGCTTAGAAACATATAAGGAGTGGAGAACTCCCCGATTGAATCCCATTTCCAAGGCTCAAATTTGACTGTCTTTGACTCAGGCAACAGCCTTGTAGAAACTATACTCCATACTTTCCCCCCCACCACCCTCCTCTTTGATTTACAGAAAGAGATGATGAAAATCTTTGCACGTTGGACTCTATTCAAACTGGGAAACATGGACTCAAGAGACTTATCCTCTAGTTCTTCCACCCACACATTTTCCCAATAAAGTATCCCACCCCTACCAAATACCAGATTGCTTCAGGAAAGCCTTATCTGCAATAGACTCTTCTCCCACACCCCGCCCTACTTGACCCAAATTCCAAAAGCCATCCCCAAAATCCTACCACATACATCCCCATCACCACTTCACAATCCTCTTTCCTTTTCAAACCTCCACTGCTATTTGCTTAATAATGCCTCAGTCTTTTCCGTGTCTAAAAGCTAGGGGTGCTCATGGATCAGGCCGGCCTGAGCCCGACCCGGAACCAGCCCATATTGCGCGGTGCTTGTTGGTTAGGTTCTAGTAGATGGGCCGGGCTCGGTTTTTTATTTGGCCCACTTAATAGATGTGCTGGGCTTGGACTCAATGGTAGAGAGCCTGAAGCCCGGCCCAGTCCGATTATAAAAAAAATTACAAGGGAGAGGTGAAGGTGGGATTCAAAGAGATGACTTTTCATACAAGGTGATAGGACTAGACCAGTTGAGCTACAGTCAAAGACACACTAAAGAATTCTTTTTTTATTATATAAATATTACTCAGGTTGGGCTCGGGCAGCCAATTTTGGCCCCATCTGGAAATGATAAAGCCCAAGCCTAGTCCGACTTAGAGTTATAGAATAAAAAAAAAAAAGCATTTCATACTATGTCCTAGGTTGTAGCTCAATTGGTCCGGTCATATCACCTTGTATTAGAGGTCATGTGTACGATTTCCCCCTTTACCACTCCCTTTTAATTATTTTTATAGTCAGGCCATGCCGGGCTTCAGGCTCTCTACCTCTAAGCCCAAGCCCGGCCCATCTATTAAATGGGCCAAATACAACAAAAAAACTGAGCCCGGCCTGATCCATGAACACCCTTTCCTACTAAAGCCTCCTCCTCCTTTAGATTTATAACGCTCATCCCAATTGATGATGTATTACACCTTTATCTTTATAGCCTTCCCATAAGTAATCCCTTTGTAGCATTACAATCTTTTTGTGCTACTGACAATGGGATTTTGAACATAGATGAGTAATACATTGGTAGGTTGGCCAATGCTACTTTATTAATCTGATGTTCCCACAGGCACTAATACCTTATCTTTCATCATGTTGCCAATTTCTTTTCCATCTTGTTAAATCACTAGGTCCCACAATCTTTAATCGGGATTAGGCCCAGTCGTAGTTATAAGTATTTGCTAGTTAATGAACCAGATTTACATTTGACAATTTGTGCTAAATTCATTGATCTTCTCCAATGGTGTTATGATCCCTTCGCCATTCAATAATCGAGTTTGGACAGATTGAAAACATCTGAGCATACTACCCTCAATGCATATGCCTTGCTAAAAAAAAAAATGAAAAGGAAAAAAAAGCCAAGTGTCATCTGCAAACTGTAGCTGTGTAATTTTTATCCTACCATCTTCTATTCTAAAGAGACGCAGCATTTTTGCCAACTGAGCTTTCTCAGGCAGTTCCCACAACAGTGGCAAAAGGAAATATGATGGTCACCTTGCCTTAACCCTCAAGTTTTCCTGAACAAGCTTGACAGTGGTTTCCTTAATCAACTCCGAGTGAATATGTGCAGATGCATTCGTTAATTCACCCTTACACTTGGGCCCAAACCCCATGTAATGCAACTTACGCAGTAAGAATTCCCAATCAAAATGGCCATAGGCCATTTCTAAATCTATCTATATTAAATGGAAACCCTTCTTTTAACCTTTCTTTCAAATGAATAGCTTCATTAGCAATCAACACTCTGTTATCATATCTCTTTGTGTGTTATTTATTCAACAAGTTAAGCTTGTACTTCTTTCTTTTAATTGTCTGTATTTTATTTTTTTTATCAAACTGACAAAATGTTTTGTATTTGCAGTCGTTCGTGTTATTCTGGACGTATCCTTTCCTTTATATTATACATACATTCACAGGCTTACATATACCAAGTAATTTTTTTTTTTTTTTTATGAATTCTGTCGTACCATTTTGAGTTAAAAGTCTACACTGTGCATGTTTGTACATCACACCTCAACACCCTCCTACGCCTGTCACACCACCCATCCCCACCACACCTCCAGAAAGAGGCTTATAACTCAGTTCAGGTTTGAATGGCGAGGGCAAAAGAGGCATGATATAATTAAAGGTACGATGCTGAATGGTGAGGGCAAAAGAGGTATGCTATAATTAAAGGTACCAGACTGAATGGTGAGGGTAAAAGAGATCTGGTGCAATCAATAATGTCGATCAGATCCATGTAGATCTCCACCTTTTCCCTTCATCATTACCTTTTGCCAAAGTTTGCCCCTTCCCTTTCCTGAGAAATTGGATCAGGAACCCCTGGATTCAGTTTGGGCTTTGTTTATGCCATTTCGTAAATGGTATCAACTCTGAGAGCCCTTTGTTGTCAATCAGTGGACAATTCTTGGATGAGCCATTGCCTAATATCATATCGTTGGATGGAAGTTCAGACTAAGTACCGATCTGCCACTTGTTTGAAGGACATATGCAAAATATTTTGACAACGTTCACAAGATTGTATGGTTAGAACCAAATGCTGCCAGTTCCATTGCCAATGTTTTTCTTTGACAACACCCAGATTCGCTTACGACATCATCCACATATTTTGAAGGGAGCTGTGGGGACCTTAGATGTAACAGATGGAAAGGCACATGCCATTACATTGGAGAGCAGATCATATTTTTCTCTACTCATTCCTGCTACGGTGTGCAATGCAATGCTGAGGAATCAATTAATCAATTTCCTATCTGACTTGGGACACACTTGTTTTTTGGCTTTTGGATCTCTTTACATTGAGTTTTTGGTGCTGCAGTAATTGCTAGAGATGTTTGTTTATTGCTACGTTGGGGTGACATTGCTGTCGGCTGTCTACGGCAAAATTTACCCGCACACAATAGAGTACTAGAAAAGTACTTGTTTGGGATATAAAAAGCTATGCAGTGAATCACATGCAAATAACATGTTATGCAAGCCATCAGTCTGATGGTGAGTCTGACTCTCATCGTAGTGAAATTTGGTTCAGTACTAAAACATTGGGAGGTCAAGAATTTTACGTGCTTTGATGAAATTTGGTTCTTTATATTTTTGCCTGCTTGACGATATATGAGGGTGATAATATTAGGTAAAGAAAGGGATGTCTACTTTTTAGCTGCCTGGATGTAAGGTAGGGTGGGCCCTTTTTTTCTTTTCCTTTTTGGTTTGGCTCTATCACAGAGACGGCATATGATATTGTTGATTGTGGGGGTGTGGGTGCATAGGTTAGAAAAACAGCCTTAGTTAAAAGCCACTGGTAGGTATACCTGCCCACCTAACAACAAATCACACTTTTCCTGAGTAGATAGGAATGGAGTTTGGTGGTGATAGTTAGTGATACAAGGAAGTAGGGATGGAGCTGGAGTTGACGAAGTCACATTTCAACCAACCGCACCAATATCGTTATCACTTTCACTGCTTAATTAAATTTCTCATCTCTTCAAGGAAATGCCTCTGAATAAAATGGCTATCATCCTATCACAGGTGGTAGAATTGGTGTTAAATGTTGAATGATCAATTGGGGCTTTCCTAAATTCAATTCTCAAGCTTGAGCTGGTGGAAATTTAACAGGGAGTGGTGAGTGGGAAGAACTTGGAAGGTTGATTATAGGTCCAAATTGGTCCAGCCCTAAGATCCATAGCCCGATCGGTCTGTAACACGTTGAATGGTTTTGATCTTGTTGACATTAAACGAGTTTAGGAAGAAAATGCTCTTTTTTGTGGGCGACGACCTCCTCGTTTGTGGCGGCTGTGGTCAGAGAGTCCTGGGGCTCTTTTTTGGCTCTTGCTAATTTTGTGAGAACCATTAAAAGATGGCAGAAAACACACACAAGCAGCCAAAGGAAACGAAGCTTCAAAAGAGCCAAAAAAAAAAAAAGAAAAATAAGTGCAACTCAAACAAAGAAAGTGATAAAATTGGGCACTTGGATCCACCACCTGGACAATTCCATTAGAGAAGCTTTGAGAAGAGGAATGATTTTGCACCCCATATCCCAGTCTCAGAATCAGGAGTTCTTCTCATCATTGCAGAAGAGTGAGTGGCGCAGAAGACGCATTTTGAAGTGTTGTTAGGGGGACCTCCAACACAATAGAGCATTCGGCAAATCACGTAGGGTATTATTGTTACTGCAATTATATAATCTGTGGAGGAAGATGCTACTTTTAAGGTCTTAATGTGAATTAGCACTGGGTTTGACATGGGCTCAATTGTTATGCAAATTTCACCACATCAAATTATTTCATTTCATGGACCCACTTTCACCATAATTAGATCTTCGATTTCATTTTCAAGCTTACTCCAGTTGTTGGCAGAAATGGATATGAGCCCCACGATTTTAAGTTGGAATCTTTCACTTGTCTCTGTGATCCGGACTATGACAACAATGAGAATCTTCAACCCCTACTCTCTTGTGGAACAGTCCTTGCAATGCACCTGGCGGATGCAAAAAAATCAAAGACACCCATCTTTTAATTTGTTTTTTCTCCACATTGGAAAGGGACTTCTGCATTATTTTATGCAGATTTTAATACTATCAAAGATTTCTTCTTTTCTTTTCTTTTTTTTTGTTGTGAAAATATTTAATACTCAAAAGTCTCACATCTCACACCGCCAAAAGGCCTTTCTTTTCTTTTTATGGTAGAGACAATAGACCACCAAAAGGCCTTGATGCCAGAGCAGGAGGATTTTACAATTTGCAAAAGTCCCATAGTTTTTGTTTGAAGTAGCATCGAGAGTGTAGGTAAAGGCAGAGAGAACATGCATATCAATAAAAAAGATAGCAGATTCAACTCCTCCCCTTCAAATCAAAATCTTATAAATGTGCATTTCAGGCCATGCTTCTTCTTCTTTTTTTTTTTTTTTTTGGCAAAATCATGATTTTTTAAACCCCACATTAGATTTACACATAACCACAAAATTTTCACTGTTTTTTTTTTTTTTTCTTCTTTTAAGTTCTACTACATTCAAAGGCGGTGGCTTGTAATGTGCCAACGTGAGCAACTATGTAAGCATGCATCATTTCCTATTTCTCTCTTTCACGGAGAAGCATTCAAATTTCAATCTCCATCAACCTGTCCACCACACATGACTACCTATCTATGTCTCCTTACCTACTACAACTCAAGATATTATAATTGGTACTCGCAAGAGCACCACTATCCATGATCATGCAATCAGATAAAGGATTTGAATTCATAAACCATCCAAATCATGAGTATGGTAACTTATGTAACTGCTGATCAGATGTGTCCACCCTCTGACAAATGGTTTTTTGTTTGCTAAATTAGCATCATCAGTTATTGTTCATTTTAATCTGTGATCATTTAATGGCATTATCGAGAAAATTTGATGTCACTAATTAGAACAAGGGGCTGCCTAATTGATTGGAGCTCCGCTTATCACCTTAGCATCCAGCATTCGAACCCTGTGTACCATGTGGAGGGAGTGGGTGTTATATATCCGGAGATGGAATTTCTTAGTACAAGAGCGAATATTATCTCAAAGTAACCTATATTGTTATATCCATATCTATGGGTCAACCCCGGATTACCTATATTGCTATACCACCCTGCACCCATATTATTCTCCAATGATTTGGATGGAAGAGATAAACAATATATGATTCTGATTCAAGATGAATGTGACTCGTCAATATGGTTAGATTGTGACCCAGAACTTACATAATCTAATATCAAACTCACAAGTAGATTGGAAATGGAAATCTAGGCTCGTCATATCAAAAGCTTTGAAATCACAGACATAGAATCTGCCCGTCCCTGTTGTTAATTAAAACAATGGTTGTTTCTACATGACCGATCGAAAAACATGATTGATCTGATTTTTACCACAGAATCAATTGGCATTTGGAGAAAAGCGATTCAGTGATTTAGGTACAACCCTGGATCACCATTCTTTACTTAGGTCACATATAATGTATGATTGAAACCGAAATGCAAATAAAGGAAGAATTCTCTTATCACTTTGTCTTGTACTTTAATGTAATGTTTATCCTACTTTACAATATAACAGTGAAGATACAGAAGATGGATCCAAAGCATGATCATGTATATATTTATATTTATATCCCTATTGTGAGAAGATGAATCCAAAGCAGGATCATATATATGTATATTTATATCTATTGAGAGAGAGAGAGAGAGAGAGAGAGAGAGAGTAGTGGTGTCTATGAGGAGGGGTATTTATCTATAGGTTTCAAGACAGGAGGCCACCGTTGTAGCTATCTATGGTGGTGGAGTACTGAGGGTAAGAAAAACTCAAGGGCACATTTGGCAAAAGGCATGGTCAAGGAATCCTCTCTATTTTCCACGCTTTGAGGATTTTCCATATTTGCTTGGGAGAGGATTTTGAGAGGAATGACATGAGTTTTCCTCTCATGTGATTATTTGCACAATCAAACCCACGCATGAGTGGAAAGGCGGATGAAAAATGTAGCTACAGTTACTGAGACGTTAATGTGGTTTTTGGACATTTTTCGCGTTTTTAATGCATCTTTTGATCCCACAATCAAGATCCAAACCGTTAATAATGTTTAAACAATTCAAAACGACCATCTCACCAAATTTCAGCCGTTGATTCATCTTAGATCTTCAGATATTTGCAAAAATGTCCAAACCGTTAGATGACCAAATTCTGATATTCTGCTAGGCCAAAACCGGGATGGAGACCAGTCCATTCTTTTCAATTTTATGGTTCCTGTGGGCCCCATGATCATGATCTGAACCGGTAGTTATTTCAAGATGGTCAAACACGGCTAGTTGACCAAATTTCAACCGGTGATCTTTACCATATCTTGAGATATTTGCAAAAATGTCCAGGTACTAAAATATTAAATTCTTATTCTTGTGGGCCCCCTTTGCACGATTTGAACTATTCATATTTTCTAGATGACCACAAACAACTTTGAGGTGAAAGTTGAGGTCTTAATTGTTCATGGATTTTGGGAATTTTAAAAAAATATTTATTACCATTGGATCATATATTCTACAATTTGTAGGAATCCTCCCTCCATCCAAACATTGAACTCTCATTGGGAATCCTACTTGATGATTGTGGCCTTCTTTGGAAATGGAGAGAATTCTCTAAATAGAAGATTCTTCGTTGTTTACCAAACGTTGCCCTAAATGGAGGTCACAAAAGCATTGTGGCTTCAGACTAGAAATGCCACCTTGATTTGTTATGCTTGTCTCTCTTACCCACCAGTTCCTTGTCCGGCATGACAGCTCTCTTCAACATTGGCCATGTTTATTTTTCAAGTAGTAAAGTAAAACCTGCAAAGGAGTAATTTTAATTGTTAAAGGTTTTACTTTAACATGTTTGGTTCATCATAACAACTGGGAAAGTAAAGTTCAGGCCGTCATAAAACTTTACTTTTATTTTCTAAATAAACTTGTTTCATAAAATTCAAGTTAAGTGATTACTTTATCACTAATTGACTTCTCATCTCACTTCAACTTGTTATACCTCGTAAAATAAATCTTATTTTCACTTTACCATCCACCGATTACTCTTTACCTAATCATTACCTTTCCCCACATAGTTGATATTTACTTTACATTACTTTCCCGATAAATTATTCAAACATGAGAGAGAGATAGGAGATGTTATAATTTAACAAACATTTATTTTTATTTTAATGATCAATCTAAAGCCTTCCAATCATTGGATCATAAATTTTATGGGTATTGCACCCCAATTTTACTACTCAAAAAATTGATATGCATTCCCACTCTAGAGGTGATTTGCATCAATTTTTGTCCTTGTCAATGTGAGCTTTTCTGTTGTTGTTGTTAGATAAATACTCAACTCATGCATCTGGGCACAATTCATGAGTCCCTAACCAACAAAGTAACTATCATGCTCGTGATGATCAGTATGAATGATATAAAATTTTATTAAAGTCAGAATTATTTGCACGTTTGGATTGATTTTATGTAACCATGATCAATCCCACAATGTTTATTGCCTTAAACTCGATTAAATTCACGTTAGTGTCTATAAATGGAATTTCTGGTGTATTGACCGTCTTATCAAATAAGTCAAATGAAGGTACATCTAAGACCGTACAATATGAATGTATCACCTCAAATGCCAACGCATATGTAAAACTTTTCTAAAAATAGCTTACAACGAAGGTTGACATAGGAGTCCTTCATTCCTCTCCATGGGGCCCACCTGATCGTGAGAATAGTACCCAAGAATCTCATCATAAATGAGAAGCACACCAAGAATCACATGAGAATTGAGAGCATTGGCAATATTATCTTGGGGCGTTCTGCCGGACGTCTCTTAACATTGTATATTACTGCGAACGGTTCACGATTTATTTTCGTAGAGACAAAGGTTCCTTCTCAAGTTTTATATATTTAAAAAGTCCATAATGCCCCTCTTAATCCCTTATTGTGTTATTAAGAAATGCTTAGACTAAATTGCAGAATCTTGTCAAAGAAGGAATGAAGGGAGAAATTAGGCATTTTGAAGAACCTGAATCAAGGAAGGAGATTAACATCAAAGAGTCTAAAGCAGTCGTATCATCTTCAAAGAAACTGTTTCATCATTGATTTAGTGGTTGAAGAAGTTATACGTTTGATTTCGAACCTTAGGAAATACAGAATCTATAGGAGTCACTCTTCAAACCCTGCAATCTGTATATAAATTCATCTACAGGATTTATTTGGTTTCTTTTTCTTCTTTTTCTCCTTCCTCTTCTTCTTCTCCTTCTCCTTCTTCTTCTCCTCCTCCTCCTTCCTTTTCTTCTGATTCATATTTTTCATTGTCTAAGTCATCTTCTTCTTCCTATAATTCATTTTCGCTCAATCCAAATAAGAAGTAAGTTAGAAATACAGAATCTATAGGAGTCGCTCTTCAAACCCTGCAATTTGTATATAAATTTATCTACAGGGTTTATCTGATTTCTTCTTCTTCTCCTTCTTCTCCTCCTCCTCCTCCTCCTTCCTTTTCTTTTGATTCATATTTTTCATTGTCTAAGTCATCTTCTTCTTCCTCTAATTCATTTTCACTCAATCCAAGCAAGAAGTAAGTTAAATATTACAATATTTACAAATAGTGATCATCTTCAAACTCTAGCAATCTGTATATCATAGAAAACACAAATAACTTCATATCAAACTTAGATAAAATTATGTCTAGGTCAGACAAAGTCATGTAAATTTATCAGTATTCTATCGCAAGTTCGGATAAATTTATTTGAGTTTGTTTCATTACTTATAAATTTATCTGAGTGTGTGTCAAAAAACCAAATAAATTTATTTGAGTTTGTTTCATTGTTTATAAATTTATCTGAGTTTGTGATAGAAAGTCATATAAATTCACTTCAAACTCAGACAAATTTATATTTTCTCCCATTTGAATTTCAAAACTTGATCTAAGATTATGAAATAAAATCCGTTAGACAGTTTGATGCGTTTACAAGGGCAAATCAGTCATTAAATATCATGTTAAGGAGCTTAAAACTATGGATTAGATTCGTAACATAACTTCAGACGGTAAGAAGGGCAAATCAGTCATGCAAGTGTATGATCTGGCATACTTAGAGACTTTCGCCTGAAATAAGTCTGGGCGCATGGACTAGAGGCCTTAACCAAAAATCCTGTGGATAAGAGGCCTTAAACAACAATAATAAGGGACATATGGCTAATTTTCCCTATTATTTTTTTTTTCAATGGTAACTATCCATAGCAAGAGGGATATATTATTTAAAATTATTATGACTAAAGTTATTGAAGTTAAGTATAACATGATCACTTGCTTAAATATTTCATATAAAAAAAGGAGATCATTGGTAAAAACTTGACATGGGTTGTTTGACCAAGAGTAAGGGAGCATTCTCTGGACAAACACATTCTATCTAGCCCATTAATTTGCTAAACATACACAAACGCATACAAGACAAATTTGGAATCGTTTAAAACATAAGATAAGGGAATCAAGATCATCTGATGATTTCTCGCACGATGATGTGGCAAACCGTGGTCTGCACTGCGAGTGAACCAATCATGGTCCACCGCGTCATTGTGGGCAGTCCCTGCCCGGATGTATGGTAGGCTGCCCGCGGTGACGTAGTCGACCTTAATTGGTCCACTCACGGTCACCGTGGGAGCAATCCTCAGAGGTTCCATACTAAGGACAAGGAGAGCAAACTCAAAACTTATGCCACTCCAACAACTCTCATGTGGGTAAATTGAGCTTGATTTATTGAGGAGCTCGGATTGTTATATATATTTAAGACATAATGCATATAAATATATAATATACTTTGGTTAAAATATGTTTATCTTCTAAAACTAAAAATGAGTTATATAACAATATACATTCAATACATAATTAGTTAAACTTGACTATTTAATATAACTAAAAAAATAAGTTTGTTAGAGGCTATTTTAACTTTAGTTAGAACTTTAAATAAACTAACTGATTGTAGTACATAACCAATGTAAGAAATTAATAGTGTTTTTATTGACTTCAAAACAACAAAAACGCTGCTAATCGCCTAATTTAACATAGGTGGGCTTACCCAAATGAATCCTAACCATCCATATCACACGCTCCTCGGTTTTATAGGCGTCCACACACACACGCGCGCATGGGCGACCTTTCATGCTGCATGTGTGTGACAGAGAATTCTAGGCCCATTTGTGGGACTCGCTTATGTATGTTAATCACGAGAGGATAGTTTGATGAAAAGTCTCACTGTGAATATGCTATTGGGCAAAACTCATCTCAATCAAATCACTATAACCAATGATTTAGGGCCCTTAGATTTTAACAGTTTTTGAAGTTGCACTTGCTGTGAAATTTAATTCAGCTGTGAGCATAATTTGGCTTAGTGTCAAATTATGGGTGTCAATTCATGGGAGTTTTGTGAGTGTCAGGGGTTTAGATTGATCATGAACGAGGGGACATATTGGTAAAAATGAGTTCCATCAAAAAATTGAGTAGCATACAATTTCCTTGCATTTTTTGCGTAGTTGGGAGAGTGGTACAAACTTTGTGAGACTATCTATCTGCTCTGCGATTGAAATGGGACATCCATAACACTGGGCTGTCCCTTTGTTCGTGTATTTCCAACATGTAACTCTTTCTTATTAAGAACGCAGATGATCTAACTCCGTCAGTGCTATGGATTTTTTGTCCACGGATGTTATAATTCTTCAAAATCTTAGAATCTAATTGTTTGTATAAAATTCGTAGGAACTAATACATAGGAATCAGCGGTGAAATGAGCTCCATCTCCACCAGTGGATTGGTAAAAAAATGCATATTTCAAAATCACACACTTTAATAGGAAAAGGAGACATGTTGACCCATTCAACAATCCACTGCACCATTCTGGCCATCACACTGCCAAATAAATACGAACCATTATGTAGCTTAGTACAAGGAGTGTTCCTTTCAACATTTTTAATACCGACCCGGGCAAGTTAGTTAGATCCAATTGAATAGAAAATGACACATATTGCAGTCCCAGCAGACAAAGTTTCATTGCCAACGCCAATGCCAACTTGTCTAAACCAAACGAATCGAAAGCTTCTTTCATTTTAGTAGTACAAACTGGCCAATTTTCAAGGGACCGAAGATTTTTTTTTTTTTTTTTAACCCATTAATCATATTATCTTAAAAATATAGGTGTTTACGGTTTGAGAATTGTTCTCCCGTGAGCAACAATACATGCAGTTCAGCTCCATGGAGTCTACTAGGGCCCTCCTTCGATCAGGCTCTTTTAGACTCTCAATCTCCATTGGTCTAGAACCAGACCCAAATTCACTATCATCAAACCTTTATCCACTGTTGGATTAAATATTAAGAAATATGTGGTTGAAAGACCAATAAACTATATGGCTATTAAATTAAGGGCTAAGATAATCTAACAAAGCTTTTTTTTTTAATTTTTTTATTTAGCCTTATCTATAGTGGGACCTTTCCATAAACACCAATTCTAGTAGTAAGTAAGCATCTAAGTGGGCTCCACGAACTGGATTGCATATAAGAAGCATGCAATTTTCTTGCGGGAGAACGTTGCCTAGGAAATATTCTCCTGTAAGCAAAACGCACATTATGCACATGCAAAGTAGCTCATGGGACCTACTCGGATGCATTCCTATAATTGAAGGTACGATGGATGAAAAGGCGTCCTTACATATAGGGATCATGCAAAAGAGTAAAGAAATTAGCCCCATAAAAATATAATAGCCCTAGCTTTAATAGCCTTATCATTTGTAGTCTATTAACCATAGATTTTGTTAATCGACTCAGTCCAATGGTGAGCAAATATTTAGTTAATATAAAAAGTAGCATAAAAACCCATGCTAAGCATATGTATGCCCATTAAATGTAGATTAAACAACCAAAAAATGAATCTACATTATTATAAATTAAATATTGGTAAATTTAAAGATCATTACATAAAAAAAATTAAACATCAATTTATTTATGGAAATACAAATGATGAATAAATTTGGAATGAACATAACTATAAAAGTCTTTACTACTTAGGAAGCTAAATATAAAAGATTTTAAAAGATGAACTAAATATCAAAAGCAAAAACATGTACACTATTTGTTGAAGACGAAATTCAAATATATGAAAAAGCAACTGATGTATCTCTTGCTTCCACCTTCATCTTTGTACTTCCTCCTCACAGTCCTCTGTGTAACCTAGGAAACTAAAGGATTAAAAGGAACAATCGAAATGGGCATAAGGGGGCAGAATGGGATATTAAATGAGTGGTTGATGAGAGCCCAGGGAATGCGTATTAAAACAGTAAATGGGCATGAAGGGGGAGTGAGGTGGAAGTGGGGGAGAAAATGGTTATAGAAATTGGAGATTACTGATGATCAGAATTGAATAAAAACCCTCTGCTTTAATAAATAATAATAGGCATGATGTCACAACATAGAGGAATAAGAGTATAAAAGAAGCTGCATTGATAAAAGGTGGGCCGTATAGACCCGCCTCTAGGAGAAAATTCTCCCCACTTACAGTAGTTAAATTGAATTAGAGGATTTTAGCCTTTTGTTATATGATAATTTTAAAATATCTTTAAGAGAAAAGAAATATTAAAATTTTGAAAATTACCAAAAATTAACTATTGTTGGTACGAATGGTTTTCTTTCTTTCTTCAAAAAAAAAAAAAAAAAAACCCACTTCCAACCACTATATTGATTAAGAAGTCGAAATCTCTCTCATTTTCCAAAAGATATTCTCAAAAATCCAAATATTTTCATTATAAGTGCGTTATTTTTTGTGAGCGTATCTTTTTTTCTCGAACGAAGGTGACTCCACAAAGGGCGCCGTCTTGTTTATGCATGCTTTTCATAGTAATTATATACTCAATTTTATAGTAGGGTCAACTTTTATTAGAGAAAAACTTCATAATTAATCACCAAAAGAAATGACATTTATTTTAAACAGTCCGAACTATAAATAAATGGGTCAAGATGGAGTCCTACACGCAGCACTTAGAGGAAGCGTGCGGGAGACACACCGGGGATCCAGAGTGCCATACGCATAGAGGAGGAGGAGGTTTTGTGGAATTCGGTGCTGCCACTTGGCCACGTCATCGTCAAATAGTAGGTACAGCGAGAAATGGTGGTCCTTTTTGTTTTTTCCCTTTGAAATATCCAAAAGAGTACATGGCAGGAGCCTTGAGGGGTAGGTAGCAAGTAGCATGCGTAAGTTCAACAGTTAACGGACGTTGTAGGGTAGTTACGGCCGTCAGGTCGGCATCTGTGATAACGGCATGTGCCAATGGACTGAGCCAGTTCGCCAGTTCTCTAATAAAATTCCATGAACTGGCTCAAAAAATCAAAACACCATGTCGTTTTCTATACAGCTGGATGTTACTGATTTACTCATCACTACTCATTTCTAAAATTGGTACAAACCAATATCTATTTAAAATTCATAGCTATAATTAGAGTCCTTGCATCCGCAGATTTTCTAAATGGGTTCTTCATCTTATATCAAACGTGCCGTAAAATTTTCTTACATGTAATTCATGCTTTCAAGTGGTCCTACTGACACCGATGTGCAATAATTAAGACGGCTTGATGATTTTTAAATTATATATGCACATACTATGTAGGCTCTGAAGCCCCTCATCTCTAGACAACATGCGGTGGACTTCATAAGATTAGGGCCAAACCATTTAATGAGGAGGTTCATGAATGTGTGGTGAGGTCCATCCACCAAAGTGGGGGGGAGAATAGATAATTGAGCAAGTTTCGGCCACCAACCCCCAACAAAGAAATCACAATTGAGAGCAGGTCCCACCTCAATCAACATTACGACTTCAATAACACTGAAATGTTTAGGTCAGGGCGTTTTCTTTCTTCAAATGCAACGTAGGTGGGCCCCACATTGAGTTTGTAAATTTTATGGGGGCCGTCAGCCCCAATTTTTCTTTGGACGGTAAAGATTTACAGATAGCGAGCGCGTGCTTTGAGGGGAAGGTAAAAACGTTGGATGGTCGCCCCACGTGTCATTCTACTAATAT
The DNA here is from genome assembly GCA_029852735.1 of Persea americana. Classification (NCBI taxonomy): domain Eukaryota; kingdom Viridiplantae; phylum Streptophyta; class Magnoliopsida; order Laurales; family Lauraceae; genus Persea; species Persea americana. The sequence continues at coordinate 11,610,026 of CM056809.1, forward strand.
GGGAGCCGGTTCAAGAGGAGAATGTCGAAAGTACCCTTTTTTCTGACTTGGGGTATATCGGACAAAGAAAGCAGCTGCCAGCCTTCAGAAGCCGTAGTCAGCGGAGCGGACCAAGTCATCCAGCTGCTCGCTATAGTGGCATTGGACGGTCCTTGGCGGAAGGATTTTTGGGCTGTTGAGTTGAATCACTTGTTTATTAAGTAAAACCTTCTGATGACAGATTATGGGTTGCAAGCATCTTTAGGTGGTGTTTAAGAAATGAATTTTCCTTTCAAAGAATTTGTGACTGAGAATGTGCTCCGCCATGGCTGACCTAAGAATTTCATTTGAGGGGGGCAAACACCATCGGTTGGTTGGATTTTGTGGGAAAACCTAAATTTTATCCTAAGTTTTGGGGTCATGCAGGGATTTTTTCTGTTGCATTTGGAGGCATACACAAAATTCTCATATGAGTTTTAGAGACGGATTCAACCCAGAAAGGGATACCGCCTTATAATTACATATGGTAGTATGCCCCTATTCATACCAAAAGTTTTAGAATTTTTTGAAATGTATATTTTAAATTATTCCTTGCTTGACATCGGAAAGTTGGAAAGAAATCAAAACTTACTACTATAAAAATGAAGCAGTGTATGGAGTGCTTGGAGACTTTTAAATATTTTCTGAAATTAGCATTTTTTTGTGGAATTCCTACAATAATTTAGGAAGTTACAATGGGTTCTTATTTTTTATTTTTTACGAGGGACTTAGATCTTCACTCATTAACTCATACTAGAGATGTCCTTAACCAACAAAACAACAATATGAGTGATTCTTGCTACTAAGCTCACTCTTAGTGACGACATTTTTGTGTGAAGCAGCAGAATAGGCGGAAGCACATTTCACTATAGAAGTCTTTTATTACACAAAAACTAAAATCCGGGATGGGTTTTACAGAAGAGGCAGAAGCACATTTCACTATAGAAGTATTTCATTACATAAAAACTAAAATCTGAAACCCTAAAAATGGAAATCTTCAATGCTTGTTTTCTAAGCAAATATGAAATTGCTGCCAAAAGAACTGTTGCACGAACTTCCACACATAAACATGCGCTAAGGCTCACAAGAGTTTTATATACACTTAAAAAAGGGGAGAACATGCATAGGGTAAGATGATGCTTGGAGTTGTAGCCCCTCCTCTAATACTTATAAACGTGCCAGGACTTAGATGGTTTGTTTTTTGTTGTATGAGGATCGTTTGCATTCTGCGTTGCTGTAAGGGTCTCAACTCTCTCAAGTCTATGTATGTCTTGTAATTCTTTGGTTTCTTCTTAATGTAATGTCCAAAAAATATATCTATATATATATATATATACACACAAATGGGTTGCATATTACAATTGATCAAGTACCCATGTCTGTTTGTCTTCATCTTTTCTCTAGTTAGAGTTTCTTTTTCTTTTCTTCTTTTTTGTTCTAGAGCTTGTAAATTGTTTAGGGTCACAAGACTTGCAACTTGCAAGGGCAACTTCTGCCACTTGCACACACCATATGTGGCCAAATATGAATGATGTCGTGTGTGATTGAATATGGCTAATAATACTAATGTAATTTGATGGTCATATCGTTTTATTTTTATTTTTGGGTAGAATGATGGTCATAACAATTGAATTAAGAGATTGTCTAAACGTGGATGGGTAGTTTATATTGCCTAATTATCTATTATGGTAGTCAAATGAAGCTAATTTCTATGACAGTGATGATCTCTATAACTTGGTCAAAACTGAGCCGTATTGCAGGCTACATCAAATGCCTTGGTCATTGATGGTAACTAATTTTCTATATAAGTATATAAATAAATTGAACCTCAAAATGAACACTCAGCCATCACTCATCACTCTAATAATTCAATTCTTAAAAAGTCAAATATCATCTATATCCATGGCTTATATCGATCTGCACCTCTTTAACAATATTTGGTTAGAGCTCCCTTGTTGGCCATATATTCTTATCTAATCAACTACATGCAAAGAAATGGGGTGTAAATGAATTGCACTTTTGATATCACTACCTCGATATCCAGTACTTCGAAAATTGAAAAAGTCTAGAAAATAATTTATTTCAACTTCTATCTTTTGTTATATATTTTCTTTGTTTAGGCTTTAGGAAAAAGAGGACAAAGCCTAGCACAATTGGTATGGGACATCTCTTCCTCCCCTTAGGACTGCTTTGTTCACTGAGAGGATTTTAATCTCAACATATTTTTATTTCCACGGAAGAGGGATTTGCATTCATACCTCTCTTATAAAAAATTGAAATCCCCTCCATCAAGATTAATCAGGTCATTCATTTTCTTTTGTACAAGAAAAATCTATCCCACGAAACAACTCAACAAATAACAGTGATTACACGAAAAATCAGAGTAAGTTTCCTCTAACTGGGTCACAACAGGCTAATATTTAGCCCACTAGCTGAACACAATCAAATTTAGTAGTTGGGGTGCACTAATACGTGACAGATGACAGATAATTTAGAAAATGCATTGTCAGGACAAGAATGAATAAATAAATAAGAAGGATGAAATAGTCCATCAATTTGTACTCTTACTTGTGAAAGTGGAGTACTCTCACATTTGTTAAATCTTTGAGATTGCTCGGCGCTACTAAAATGTAGCTCATACGTAACCACGTACGTTTCTCATCAATTATTTCTTGTCCAAGTGTCAGCTCAGTCAAGGACTCAAGGTGCAGTTACGCTTGAACTAATTGTAATATATTAGTCGTCTATTTTATACATGATTAATCTATTCGAGCTTTTGGGTCACATCAGTCTAATGTTAATTCCATTTTTAAAGAGGTACCGATATAAGAAGAAATATCCAGTGGGGTCCATTTATTAAAAATTTAGCTTTTCAAAATAAATGTCTTTCTAATATATGTTTTATCTCACGATTTTACCCCAATAGAAGTTTGTCCGTCATAACATTGACCACTTAGTATGCATGAGATTTTGCTAATCATATTTTTCATCAAACGGTCGGATCAATTCTTATTGGAGTAAAATTTCGGAGATACTCCATACACGGAGAGGTGATTTATTTTGAGTCGATTGAATTTCCAATAGCTAGGCCCCCCTGTAGAATTCTACTCATTCAGCTCAAGATCTCCCTAAGTCAAAGCCTAAGTTAGAATAAATTTCTCTCACAAGATGAGAAGCCCCAACTATGGAAAAGAAGCTGCTCCCATGGGAAGAGGAACCGACCTACCAAATACTTGACAGTAAGATGAGAAATAGGTTATCCAACCATTAAGTTGCATTGACTAACCCCCAAGGGTTGGCCAAATGGTCAAGATCACGATTTCTCTCACTTCCAAAGTTAGAGGTCCTGGTATCGATCCCCGATTCCCCCCTCTTTAGGAACTAAGGTTGAGTCCACCAATGCTACCACCTAGGGGCCACAGGCGTTTTACTCGACTTTTCTTTTCAGCACAAAAGGTTGGAAACCCTCCGTTAGAAAAATAAAAAAAAGTTGCATTGACCCAAATCCTACTAAGCTCATTTCACATGCCCTTCTTATAAATTCACGTTCATCTAATCTTCACTCCAATAAAAAGTGCAGTCCACTAGTGAATAACAGGGTAGATCTTGTATTTTACATGTTATCGATCATCCTGTTGATAGTCTTCACTCTAATGAAGGTAAAATTCATTTCTAGACCAATTGTAATATTATGCTCCCAATAAAGAGATGACGCGCCTAAACATTTATGATTTGTATGCCCACCTCTACGTAATTATCAAACCTGCTCATATTACATGGGACCCTTTATGTAGGATCTGTGATAAATGTTTCTTTAATAAGAGGGCCGGGATACAAATATTGAATGTATAGGCCCATGTCCATATCACTCGGATCAAAGTGAAGTTCAAGTTGGTTTCTTAACGCATGTGTATGCTTAATACGAGTACATTATATACAGTAACTCAATTTGGTGGGCCTCACATGTGATAAACTGTTAGCATTGTTTTAATGGCAAAATGGCTCACTTTTCATTTAATAATGGCGCTTATACATTTACCACCACCACTACCATCATCAAAGCCTTGTTCCAACCACATTGAGGTTAGCTACATGAATTTTGATTTTTTATCATAATCTATCCTATGCCAAATCATCGCATAAATTGCACTTTTTTAGATTTGTTATCTCAGAATTTTATATTTGGATTGCGATAAATTTTAAACCTACCTAATGCAGCCCTTCTAATTCTAGATTTAGGAATGGCAGTAAAAACCGGCAAAGTTTTCTTATACATTTACCGCCAAGAATATAACATGAGCAACAAAAAGAGGAGCACACTCCATTTTAAGAACACATGTACAACGTATTTCCTGCAAAAGAAGAACATGAAAAAGGGAACCCGTCCTATAAGGACGGTCCTTACAGTCCACACAATTCGGAATGCCCACTAAAGCCTATCTTATGATCCATCTAAATTGAACACATATTAACAACCCCTTATATGCATTGAATCCCATGAATTTGCATAGATTCAGATGAACTAGACCGTTGGAATGAAAGTCAATTTTTCTTATTTAATATAAAGCTGTTAAACATGTGGACTACAGATGAAGAGATTAAAGGTATTAGATTGACTTTAAATTTGATATGTAGGTTGGCCCCACTTGAATCTTTCGGTTCTCTTTTGTCCCATGATCAGTGGAGTTTTACAGTAGATCCCACTAGGTGGTCCGCACCTTAAGCTTGTAAGGGCCGTCCCTACTTCCCATGAAAAAAATCCACTTTTATGGACTTTCTTTGCATCGTTTGATATAAATAAAGCCCTTCTTTCTGTGGATGCTGCGCTTACATGCCGAAAAGGGCGAACTACATATACTTTAATATATACTTCAGAAACAAATTATAATCAACTAGTAACACAATGAATGATGATGACGATAAATATTGGTTTTTGGTAAACAATGACGGATTCAACTGGAACGTCCACTTCTTACAAATAATATTAAAAGTAAGCATAGAAGGATTCAAAGTTGGGATATGGGATTCCATTTCTCAACATCTACTATACAAGTTGAAAGATGAAATAAGTATACTATAATAACAACCACCTCGAATGGGAAAAGTTACCGCCTGCATGCGCTCACCAGACGCGCTCACCAACCACCCCTCCTTTTGCTAATGGTTGGCTGGCAACGCACCATCCACATTTCTAAGACCCATTCCACAAAATGGAGAGTTTGGACCTTTCAACCTAGAGACTCTCAATTGGGATCTCTACCAAGCCCAACTATTCAATGCAAGCAAATTCTGACACATCATGATAGCTCAGTGGGAAATTATATTAGTATGACGTAGAGCTGCGAATGAGCATCCGATTATCTGAATACCCAAAATCTTTGATTTCAAGTAATCGTAGGCAGGAAGCTTATTTTTGGATTAGGAAGAAATTCGAATTCAGATTGGAAACCAGGTATATAGGATTTGGGAGAAGTTCAGATCCAAATTAGAATTCAAGTATATAGGAGTGCGGCTTGGATATATAATATAGGCCCGATTGATGTTTGAGTTAGCTTGGGTTAAGTGACAAAAAGCCTTAAGCCTGGCCGGGTTATAATTGTTTTTAATTTAGTGATAATTTGTCAAAAGAATCATTAAAAAAAGCTATACATTTCCCAATTCGGCCTGACCCAAGTGACTAAATGGGTGGGTTTGGGCCCGACATTTATGACTTATATTGATCTTGTGCTGGATATGGGCTTATACTTTTAAAGTCAGGCCGAGCCTAAATATGTCTAGTCGAAGCTGACCTGGTCCATGAACTTGTCAATGATCGTTCTAACATGAAAATCCAGATTCAATACAATTACATTAACATATTAATAATATAAATAGATTTTAGCTTGAGTCATATTGATATTTGAGAGTCTAGTACTTAGCTTAAATTATATAATAAAACTATTTAATAACCTCGCATGCATATTTAAAACTGTTACTTTATGTCTCTTTATCCGATTATAGTAACGCACTCCACATCCCTATTTTGGATTTGGATTCCATTTTTCAATTAAAATCAGATCCGAATACAATACATAGGTCCTGAGTGGTATTTAAACTTGACGACGGATCAAGTTACAGATCCACCTTGTTTCTGCCCCAGATCCCACCCATTTGCATTCCTAGGCTCCACCTCATGATGTCAACTTCGAATCAGCACTTAATCAGCACTCAATCATCATTTTCTTATTTCCGCTGATGTCATTGCAATTGCTACGAGAAAAATCCAATGTGGGAAAAAAGAACCTTATAAAGAGGGATTTGTTTGTTCCGCCACATAGAAGGATTTCCCCCACTTTCTTGTTAAGGATAAATTATCTTAAACTAGCAAAGAACAATCCAACAGGAGAAAACGATGACACGAGGAACATAGGGGAGAGAACGGGATCTTACCATAGTGGTAGATGTAGTAGTTCTCACCAGGTGATCAGGTTTTGGAACTCCTGCATGTGAGAGTCACTAACCTCGCAGGTGCTAGTTAGTCCTTCCTGCATATGCGAGTTCCTATTAACTTACATGTGAAAGTCTAAAGTGGCCTGCATTTTGATATCACTCTGATTGGAAATAGACACTCACTACATTGAAAAGCAAATCACCCAAATGATGGTTGAGATTGTCCAATCAACATATGATCTGTGCAATGCTCCATCTATAGCCTGTCCCACTGCATGGATGAATGGTTTGGATCATGTTTTTTCCTCTGGCCTTCTCACATGTTTGTGCATAGATAGAAGCCCGAGGCATCAACGGCTAACCAATGGTTACCTCATAAAAAACAATTTCCCACACTGTTGAAGGAAAATAATAAAATATACTTTTTTCACATTTCATGTGAAAAATGTGCATCGAACACAAAAGAATGACAGGCGTGAAAAAATGAGAGGCCTTTTCACGCTGACAAGAAATCTCGGGTCTCACAAACAAGAATCATGATCCCCCTACGCGTAAACATTGGCTTGTTGACGAGGCCCACAAACCTAGCTGAGCGGATTTCTTCAAATTGGATATTCTACGTATTTATTCCATCCTGTTTATCCATAAAAATGAACTATCCATAGATAATTTATACATTTCAATTTAGGAAAATGTTCATGCAGCTCTTTATGGCCCACTTCGGCTCACTTTTGATTAATGCTGCCCATTTGATAATGTCGTCATCGCATGCTATTAGGCCTAAATTTATACTCATTAAACCTTTAATCACCGTTATATTGAATATAAAAAAAAAGCCCATAATTAACATTCCACTAAGTTTTATAGTTGTAAAATAAAAGGATCAAATAATTGAGTGGGGGTAGGGCTGTCAAAATGTCACATGACCTGTTAACACGACACGAACCCACACGATATTAATGAGTTCGGCTGGGCTCTTAATGGGTTCGGGTTGTTAACGGGTCCAACCCGTTAACATGTTAAGTTAACGGGTCGTGTACGAATTAAACCAATAACCCGTTAACAACCCATTTAACCCTTTAATTTTTTTTTAATTTCTAAGTGTAGCTAAAATTAATTTATATTCTAAAAGAATAAATTAAAATTTATTGTTTTATAGTGGGGTTTTAGGTGGGATCCACTCGAGATACTCACTAACAGTTTCGTGTTGCTTATATATTTTTCTCATTATATATTTTTGTATGGATTTTATTTTAATTTTCAAAATGACTTAATTACTTAATGGGTTAACGGGTTGGGTCGTGTAACCAGTTAAATTAACGGTTTATGTTCGGGTTGGATTTTTTGACCCCGTTAAGTTAACAGATCGTATACGAGTTGAGGTGATTTTAACACGAATTCGTTAATCCGTAACCCAAATTCGTTAGCACAATACGATTGACAGCCCTAAATAGGGGTACTAGTACTATGTTTTGATCCACTTTGTCCATATATCTGCTCTCCTCCGGTTGAAAGACATGTATACGAGTGAGCTCCAAAAAGTAAATTAAAATATATGAAAAAAGTATTTACACAAACATTCCCCGGAAGAAGTGAAACTCTGCAATGAAATTCAACTATGGCGGTGGTGAGTATACGAGACTTCCTACAATTTTCCTGGGCAGCAAACGAGCCACATGTCCTTCATTTAGGAGAAAAGAAAACCTTAGCACGAGGACTCCATGAAAAGTTTCCATTCGAATCTCAACAATGATGAAAAAACACAAAGTATGTGTATCAATGGGCCCCACTTGAGTTTTTTTTTTTTTTTTACCAAACCAATCCCACAACAAATCCTCAAACCCCCATTCCATCCATCCGTCCATCCACACACTCCACCACCTACCACCCCTCCTCTCTCTCTCTCATCCACCTGCCGTCATCCCAAAAGCTCCGTCAAACCTAACGCCTCTCCGTCAAACTATGACCACCCAACCCCTCCTCACCCACTTATAAATACCCTCCTCACTTCATAAAGCATCCAACAAACCCACGCTTACACAAACATTTCACCTCCTCTTCGTTTCATTTGCCTTCTCGTCTTCTTCTTCAACAACAGCTATGGATCTCCTGCTGTTGCAGAAGGCGTTGTTTGCTCTCTTCTTCTCCGTAGTTGTCGCAATCGTCATATCGAAGCTTAAAGGCAAGCGATTCAAGCTTCCTCCTGGTCCACTCCCAGTGCCTGTATTCGGAAACTGGCTCCAGGTGGGGGACGATCTAAACCATCGAAATCTTTCTGATTATGCACGAAGGTTTGGCGAGATCTTTCTTCTGCGGATGGGTCAGAGAAATCTCGTTGTTGTTTCATCACCTGACCTCGCAAAGGAAGTGCTCCACACTCAGGTATGGAAATGAACTTGAATCGAGTGAATTTGCATTATTTTATTGTTTGTGAATAGAGATTTTAAAGATAACGGTCGATTGTATTGCGACGGGCGCATGCGGGGACGATCTCTGCATCATGTTTTTGAATGCAGAAACAGGTGGGCTCTGCATTTCTCTGCGTATGAACGCAGCGGTACGGCGGAGATCTCCGTTGTAACGGAGTTATGTGACGGAATACGACGTTAGCGCCGTCTCGGAAGCCGGTGCTTTTACTTCGGTATTTTAGGGCGAGAGTGGGTTTTTTCAGATGTGGGGCGCACTTGGATGGTGTTTAGTAGTTGGGGGTTTTGGCAAATACTAGATGTATTCTGTTCAGGGTCTTAGATTTTCAATGGTTTGGAAGTGTATTGATTGGATCGATGTCATAAATCAATTCATACATGACATTTGGATCGATTATTAGGAGGGTCCACGCTTTAATGGAACATGAATAGTTTGGTCTCTTTTAACCCTATGTTTGGGAAGGGGGAGGGGAGGGGAGGGGAGGGGAAATTTGAGGGGGGAGGAAAATGGAGGGGAGGGGAAGGGAGGTAAAAATAATTTTTCCTCCTCTTGCTTGGATAGTAAAAAAGGAGGGGAAATAAAAGTGAAAAAGTAGGATTTTGTTTGTTTGTGAGGTAGAGAGAAAATTACCAATTTACCTTTACTTTGTGAAAAAGTGAAAAAGGTGATAAGGGCATTTTAGTAATATTCCCTCCCCTCCCCTCTTTCCCCCACTTTCCCCCACTGTTTAGGGAAAAATTTTAAGGTAGGCCCCACAAGCATTTTCCCCTAATTTTCCTTCCCCCCACTTTTCCTCCCTCCTTCCCAAACACCATCAACTTCCACTTTCCCTCCTTCCCAAACTGAGGGTAAAAGTGTTCGGTTTGGCTAAAAAAGAAGGAAATGTTGGGTTTGAAAGATGTTGCTATTAATCATGGTTAAAGAGACAGGGTTTTCTTCTTAAAAAGAGAGAGAGAGAGAGGGTCAGGGCCATTAGTTTATTTCAGTCTCTTTTGTTTTAAAATTATTTTTAAAAAATTATTAGATTATAAATTACACAATTTCATAGAGAGAATAAATTTTGCAACACTTGTAGTATTAGAGATTATTTATTACCCGCGTTGGCGGACAAAAGAGAGAGATTGATTAGTTGAATTATTTTTAAAATCTGAAATAGTTAGGATAAGGTTTTGATGACGATAATGATTATATTCTCAAACGAAACCAGCGTGAGAGGTTTTGGTACTGTTAAAGAGGTTATGGGTTATGAGTTCAAACCATTTGAAGCTAATTTCAATTGCCAAGTACAATGAAACCATCATTAGAAATATGTTTCTATTAAGCATGGGCAATGATAGAAGTTCTATCAAAATTAAAATTGTATTTTGTGTTTATAATAATAACGGTTTAATCATGATACAATTGTAATATATGTGTTAGACTGAACGGATCCTGATGGTTGTGGTTGGTTTGGTTTGGTTTGGTTTGATTGCCTGTCTGATGAAATGGTTCGTACAGAGATAGAAATTCTTGGCTTTTAATTCTGCAATTTAAGGTATTTGTCGTGTGATTAGTATTGCAAAATTCAATTCCTAGACTTGGTTAGACAAGGATTGAGCGTTGATGAGTTCAATACCCAACTACTGAATTTTTTTTTCCCTTCTCTCTGCCTTTTTGAAGCTACTAATAATATAATGAGTATCAAAATATCATAAATTTTGCAATAGTAGGCAAATCTGATGACCCAAACTGTTTTTACCACTGTTTTCTCCATTTACATGAGTCCAAATCTTGCAGGGGGTAGAATTCGGGTCCCGAACCCGCAACGTCGTTTTCGACATCTTCACTGGCAAGGGACAGGACATGGTGTTCACGGTCTATGGTGATCATTGGCGGAAAATGAGAAGGATCATGACTGTACCTTTCTTCACCAACAAGGTGGTTCAGCAGTACAGATTTGGATGGGAGGATGAAATTGGGAGGGTGGTTGAGGATGTTAAGAAGAACCCAGATTCCGCGACCAAGGGAATTGTCTTGAGGAGGAGATTGCAGCTGATGATGTACAACAACATGTACAGGATCATGTTTGACAGAAGGTTTGAGAGCGAAGAAGATCCATTGTTCCAGAAGCTGAGAGCCTTGAATGGAGAGAGGAGTAGATTAGCACAGAGCTTTGAGTACAATTATGGTGATTTTATTCCCATTTTGAGGCCGTTTTTGAGGGGGTATTTGAAGATATGCAAGGAGGTGAAGGAGAGGAGGTTGCAGCTGTTCAAGGATTATTTCCTTGAGGACAGGAAGTGAGTATTTGTTCTTCTTCTTCTTCCTTTTTCTTAACAAAAATTGTTTGGTTAGCAAAATTTTCTCTTCTTTTGAAAAATAGTTTTTCTTTCTTTTTTCTTTTTCTTTTAATATACTTTTTTTTGGGGGTTGGTTTTTAGTTCTTTTGTATCTCTGTTACTTAAAACTGAATTTGGGATTTTAAAATAACTCAAATAAAAAAAACTTGGAGAGTAAGTTTATAAGTTTTTTTTTTCCTCTTTTTTTATTTTATTTTATTTATTTATTTATTTATTTTGGAGTTGGTTGACCCATCTATTTCCCATGTTTACATCTTTTGAAAATCCATTGTACAAGAGATAAATACAACTTCTTAATTTCCATGAAAATCCCTGCTTCATTTTTTATATTTTCCCTTCTAGTTCCTATACACAAACAATCCATGTTAAAACCTTCTACGATCTCTGGAGGACTTTTCCAGTAGACCCTAACAGGCCATGCTGTGTTTTTATTGCTGTGTCATGATAAGCATGACTGCATGAGTGCGTGATATGATGAACATCTCCTCATTGAAATGATTCTGACGTTTATGGATTCAATTTACAGGAACCTTGCAAGCACCAAAAGCACAAGCAATGCTGGTCTCAAATGCGCCATTGATCACATTCTGGATGCCCAGAAAAAAGGAGAAATCAACGAAGACAATGTCCTGTACATAGTAGAAAACATCAACGTGGCAGGTAAATTGTTATTTCACATTATTTTGAAAATAAGGGTCTTGTGGTCATTTTCACAATTGCACATTTATTTGATGAAGTGGGCATCAGTGCAGCCCACTTATGAAATCCATAGAGCTCAAAATCAGTGTGTCCTGTTCTGCGTTGACGCTGGGCCAAGTTTCACCTCACTCCAAGTTTGAGGGATTGAGCTAGCAATGTAGCCTTTTGTTTAGAACAGAGTTTTAGGACCTAGCTGAAACAGAGTCTTTCCCAAGTATAACAGGTTTTGTCCATGAGTGAGAGCCCATGCTCTGAGTTTAAACCTAAATGTATTCCATTTTTTATTTCATTTACATCCAAACACCTTGAATGCAAATTAAAAGTCAGGGTCTGCATATTTATATTTACTATTTTTTTTAAAATCTTTAGTAAAAGTGCCAGAAACATTTAAGATGTTTCATGGCCATACATCGACCAACATGTATCTGTCCTGGCCTTTTTCAGTAGAGTATCATGAACCATGTTTTTAAACCATGTCTACAAGGGGTGGTCATTGATTGGTTGTGTGAAGTAGGGGTGGGATGAATACCATAAGTGAGATAAATGGCCTCATTCTTAACCCAACCAATTTATTAATTTTGTTGAAAATGTCAACCCGAAACCAACCTGGAAGTCAAAAGAGTTGACCTAGACCCTTAATTAACAGGTGGGCAGGCTGTTCATAGTGCACTTAATTAGGTTGAGTCAGATTCGGTTCAGATCGATATGTCCATCATGAATGGATTTGATCTGAGCTCAACCTTTATTAATCTGAACCAAGCCAGAAAACAGGAAAGGGTAAACCTGTGTATGTTGGGTTAACAGGTTGGGTCAGCAATTGCTATCCCTACTGCATCTGTTTTTTTTTTTTTTGTTGTTGAAGAATCACAAGCTCTTTGTCATTGCAGTTTTGTTTTGAGTATTGACCATTGCATGTGATTCAAGTACAGGTTAGGTTTGCTATTGCTTCTAGTGAGTAGAATGACCATTGCCCTTAAAAATTCAATGGCCAAGATACCCTCCATGAGATGTCCCAAGTATCCGTGTGTTCTTTCATCAATGTTAGCAAGATGCTCTTTGCCACACCTTTATTTTTTATGTTGTGGTAGTAGTTGTATCTGAACGAGATTGATGGGATAAGGCTAAAGATGGTGGTGAATACTAGTAGTAGTAATTGTTGTGCATCCTTCTTCATTCTACTGATGTTATTCTCTGTGAATCATACAGCAATTGAGACAACATTGTGGTCGATTGAGTGGGGAATTGCAGAGCTCGTGAACCATCCAGAAATCCAGCAAAGGCTTCGAAATGAGCTTGACACTGTGCTCGGGCCTGGCATACAGATCACTGAGCCAGACACTTACAAGCTCCCCTATCTCCAAGCTGTCGTCAAGGAGACATTGCGCCTCCGCATGGCCATTCCCCTTTTGGTCCCCCACATGAACCTCCACGACGCCAAGCTTGGAGGGTTTGACATCCCTGCAGAGAGCAAGATCCTTGTGAATGCATGGTGGCTCGCCAACAACCCCCAGAATTGGAAGAACCCTGAAGAATTCCGTCCTGAGAGGTTCTTAGAGGAGGAGGCAAAGGTTGAGGCCAATGGTAATGACTTCCGTTACCTGCCATTCGGGGTGGGGCGAAGGAGCTGCCCTGGAATCATACTTGCACTGCCAATCCTGGGCATCACTCTCGGACGCCTTGTCCAGAACTTCGAACTCTTGCCACCTCCAGGACAGAAGCAGCTAGATGTGACCGAGAAAGGCGGGCAATTCAGCTTGCACATCCTTAAGCACTCTACGATTGTTGCAAAACCCAGGGTGTTTTAAGACTTCTTGGTTTGTTTAAATGTCCAGGCTTTCATGTTCTTTCTTTGATTTTGATGTTGGAAGAGTTGGTGTTGGGGATGAAGATGGGATTCTGGGAATGGTGGTGGTAAGATCCAAAAAAAAAAAAAAAAAGTTCCAGTAGTGTCCAATGTGGGATAAGAGTATAAATGTATGATTCTGTAAGGACAGATTGAAGATTTGCAATAAATTATCTCTCCAATCTCCTTCTCTGTCACACACACATGTATATGGTCTCAAAAAGGCAATTGATACTTCCTTCTTGTTCTTGAATAGTTCACCAAAAGTCTATAAAAAAACAGGTACTCTGAATGGGGAGGGACTGGTCAAAACAACCAGCTGAAATACGACAGCATAAAGGAAACTATCATTTCTATGAATATTATTACTGGATGAATTTCTAACTTCTGGTATGGAATTGCTCAGTCTTTACCTGAAGTGTGATTGGATATATGATTAGCTACAATTTGATTTTTTAGGTAATCAAAATTAAAATTATATACATTTTATCAATCCGATTGTGTTCACGTCGATGGTATTGACATTTTGATCTTATGTATTCATGGGATTTCTTTTTGTTTGAACTTATTAGATTAATGCATGATTGACTGGTTTGGATTCATGAAAGCTTAGCCCATTAGGCATCAGGATGGTTGTAAAAGAAATATTTCTATGCTTTGCAACTTGGATAAAGGAATTTTTGGCTTTGAAGAGAGGGAGACAAAACATGTGATAATATTGTATGATCAAGTGTCGTCACTTCTGCCGATGTTGGCCTCAAGTACGTGGGCATAGATATCTAATTCAACAGTACAATAAATTTTAAATAAGATGTGGGAATATTGTAGTTTGGCGATGATTTACATAGCTCTCTTTAGAACAAGTTTCATCCCTTGGCTTGTTTGGCAAGTCTACTAATAGAGTTAACTAAGGCAAAGTCCCCATTTCTATAAAAAAAAAAGTCTCATAAAAAGCACATTAATTCAAAATTTTCACCATATTTTTTTAAAATAATATCAAAAAGTAACCTCATTTCTTCAAAAAAAAAAAAAAAAAAGAACTCCACAATCAATACGAAGTGCTAAAAAGATTTCATAATAAGCAACCAAAAATAAAATATCATCATAACTCACTTATATATTATTTTTTCTTCAAAATAATCTTTACTCCGCTCAACCCCATTAATAAAGCTCCTAAACAACGCCCCTCCCCCAAAGTAGACGATCAAAGTGAAGGGTTGTTGCAGAAATGTCCTTTCAATGTAATGGACCCCTACCATCCAAGTGGGATATAGATTGTTTGCATTTTGTTCTGGGTTCGCAGTAGAAGGTGGACTGTTATTTTGGAAAAGAATCCAGTTTTTTTTTTTTTTGTTGGCCCACTGGCCAGGCCAAGCGAGACTATCTAAACCTACCCGCCAATGGATTGTCTTTGGTCAGTATAGTTAAACTGGGAATCTTACCCGTGTAGACATTTGTATGGGCCGGCAAGGATCCCTTATTGTACACTGTTGAGTTTTCTAATCATAGGAGGGATGTGGGCCACCTCCATTGTTAATGGCAAACACATGTCCCGTCGCCATTGACCTGTTTTCAACTCCGGCGTCCAAATTGGGCTTGCACATGTAAAATGAGCACAATTGTATGAACACAAATGCACAAAATCCTCTCTCTACTTTCAACTTAATTTATTCACATTCCAATTTGGAACTTTGAAAAGTCATTAATGGAGGGAAGTGTTAACAAGGAGTTCCTGAAAGTCTTTTTGTTTCTTTTGACAAACTCATATCCTCCCAGTATAGTATTACAACCGAAAAAAGAGGGTAGGAAGTGACTCCCATCTAACAAAGTTTAGTGGGCTGGATTCCCTTTTCGTGGTTGGACTTTAGGTGAGAATTTGAAACGACATGGCTAGTTTGTTTGCATTAGAATATATGGAAATTGAATATTTTAGGTGGTCAAACAACTGAACATCAAAAGTGAATTTTCAAAAATGAGTATTAAATAATAAAAAAAATTCGGTTTTGTGTATTCTATTTCTATATATTTTAATTCAAACAAAAAGGGCCTTAAACAAAAAAAAAATTGATAAAACTGCAAGTATCCAGGCCGGATTCCATTTTGGTAGTTGGATTTCAGCTGAGGATGGGAACTACACCCCTTAAATACACCCTTAACTAATAAATTGATGAAAAAGAAGAAGCTAGTATTTGGATGTTCAGACCCTTTTAATGGTGAAATTGGGTGGTGTTCAGAACTCAATAGATGGAAATTGTATCCACTTGACCCAACTTATCCAGCTCAGCCCAGCTGGGCACTTGTACATGTGGAAGAATGAGCACATATACATGTGAAAGAATTTTCCCCAAACCCCTCATGTTGTCTCTCCCTTGGATTTCTTCACATGCCTTCATATACACTTTCCAATGAGAGGCGCTAAACTCCACTTGAGTTTAAACAATCTGTCGTGGGGAAAGTATACCTCACAACATTTACACAAGGAAAAAAAAATCCATTTTTTATGATACTTTAACCCTCCAAAACGAACAGCTCCTCGCAATCTAGAATACAGAAGAATCATTGAAGTGGGGAACAAAAACCCAATAGTAGGGTTGTTCATGGACCGGGCTGGACCACTGTATATCGAGGCCCCGCCCGGTTTTAGAGATAGTGGCCCATGCCTGGCCTAATTCTGACACGGGCCATAAAAGTTAGGCCCATGCCCTCCCATTGAATCAATTGGGCCGGGCCGAACCAGGCTTTTCATCACTTTTGTGGGAATTAGAGCACTAATTAAATTAAATTAAATTATATGCATTTCTTACACAAATCTGGCTGGGCTGGGCTATAGGCTTTCCATCACTTAATCCAAGCCTGGCCCAATTATTAATCGGACCCTCATTACATATCCAAGCCCGGCCCAGAGCGAACTAGTTCTTGATAGGGCTCTGGTTGGCCCAGCCCATGAGCAGCCCTACCCAATAGCTTGTAGTATCTTAATATTTGAATCTATATAGTTTCAATACATTGAGACATGTCTAGTGAATTAAGTCTCCAATTAATTAATGACCATACACTTAACATTCTCAAACACGCAGCATTTTATAACTAAATATAAGTGTTTGATGAGGATGACTGGATCCGTTTCCCTATCCTTTATGATATCCCTGCAATTTTGAAAGGCTTCAGTGAGATCTACTTCACTCACATTTCTAGAAAGGCGCATGGCCAATTTTTGTTATTCTTCCTTAAACTGTGATGTTGAATGGTTGGAGCTAAAGGCTTGTAGGGTGCTCAAAGGTTGGGCTAGTCCAGGTTGATCTGCTTTGGGTTGGGTTCTTTCCATGGTCATTAAGTTCTAGTATTTGGATCAGGCCTAGGTTTAAAATTTTTGGCACATTTAATATATGGATACCCAAGGAAGTGATTAGAAAGCCCAAACAAGTGATAGAAAGCCTGGTTTAATCGATTGACTAAATAGGTGGGCTCGGGCCTAGCAAAATAAGGCCTCTGCCTGACTTGGGCTTGATATGGCCCTGTTTCTAAAGTCAAGCTGGCCCGTGATAATCTGCGGCCATTGGATTTACTAGTGATACTATTTTCTGTGGCACAATGGCGCACACCTTTTATCTGATAAAGAGTCTGATTTAAATGGATATATTTCAAACAACTCTATCTCAAGTAGATCAGACCCACAAACAAGTCCGTATAATATATTAGTCTACACTCTACAGTATCCAACAAAATTACATACAGGCAAGCATGAGTCCAAACCTGAATGGCCAAGCTCATACTCAAGTCCAACCCAAATGCCACTTTGTCTTCAAACTCTACGACTTAGCCCCAAGCCCCAAACGAAATAAGCCCAAATTATGGTTTGACATAGGGTTGCAAACAGGACAGCTTCGGGTCGGCACCATATTGGACAATGGCCTGGATCCATTTCTAAATAACGATTCCAGGTTCGGGTTCGACTCGGAACCTGTTTTGTTGGTTCCAAAACCAGTTCTAACAGGAAAACCAGAATTTGATTCCAAAACTAGGTCCACCTAAAGGATTTGAATCTAGTTCCAAAACTAGTTTTAATTTCTCTTTAATTTTTAATATATATATATATTTTTTAGGATTTAACCGGAAAAGGCACTTAATGTGCACATGTTACGCACTCAAACACTTTAGCACTTAAGACATCAATTCGACCAATTGGGCCCGATTTTCATTTTTTTTTTACAAATTTGGCACATCGTCGGCACCGACCTTATTTACACCGAATAAGGTCGATGATGACGCTATCCGCAAACCTTCTTTTTTTTTAATATTTGGCTCATCGTCGTCACCGACCTTATTTATACTGAATAAGGTCGGTGATGACGCTGTCCGCGAAACCTATATTATCCGATTTCGAGCTTCATTCTTCTCACTTCTCTAAAATCGCAAAGAGTCTGTTTTCTTCCTTAAGAGAGATGTGTTCTGCAACTAGTGTATTTTCCCACCAGTGATTATCCTATTAATTTTCGATCAATCTCCTACTATTGGGTCTACACAAAGGAGGTAATGATAACTTTTCTCTTCAGATGATGGAACCCTCTAAATCAATCTCCTCTTTCTATTGACAACGTATCACACATATAGTATCACTTAATGCATGGACAAATAATTCTTAGGCAGAATACATTTTCTCCTTCAATGTATGATGTTTATTGTTTGTTTTATTGAATATGATATATGTTGGACATGAGCCCTATTTACTCTTTGGGAATACACAATGATAGTCCAACTAATTTTATCTATTTTATGATGTTCTAATAGCATGTCAGACGTTGAGCACTTAGTAATCTTTCACTATGATAGTAAGTTTGAATTTGAGCTCAACGTCCTCAATACAAGGGTAGAAGGCAGAAAATGAGATATATCTCGAGTAGTGTCACGTTCAACGAGTTGTGCAAAATTGCTTTGGAAGCTTCGAGTTGGGCAACAACTTCCGATCAGATAACTCTAAAGAGTCTTCTACACAATGGGAAATTTTTTCGATGATAGCTATCGACGATGACAATGATATCAATGGTTTGTTAAAATCGTCAAAAAGCGAAGCAAAATGGATATTATTATTCGTTTCAAGAAGACTATCCGATGAATGCACTTTCCAACACAATCATGGCAATAGGTATGTTCTGAAGTTAAAACTATATTTCAACTCATGGCAATATGTATTTTCTGAAGTAATTTTTTTTGTCATAACTCCATATTGCAGATCTGTACAGGATGAAAGAAACGAAATCACTCGAGAAGCTCCAAGCATTGGAAAGCCTGATATTAAATTAAAGGCCATGCTACCACCATCACCTCCACATTTGAAAGATTTTTCCACGATTGATATACAGGAGGATGACGATACTAGATTCCCAACAACATTGTCCTATTTTGCGGACGATGATGAGTCCATGTTTGAAGAAATTAATGTAGAACTGCTTGATGTGAATGGAAGTGAAAGTGTGCATAGTGCTCCCGCAGCTAACGTGGGTGTGAATGGAAGTTCAGCAGTTGCTCAACTAATTAATTCAGGTGTCCAAAGAGATACTACAAGCAGAAATGAAGAAGACGGCTTTTTAAAATCTCCTTTCGTGGACACCATGATCCCTGAAGATGTCGTGTCCGAAAAAGAGACCGGTTCAGCTAGGGAGATGTGGCTAGGTAGAGAGTTTCCTGATCGCGAGGCTTTTAGAAGAGCTATAGCAAAGTATGCAATATACAACAACTTCACCTTGAAACAAGAGAGGACTAACATGAAGATGGTCGCAGTAAGTTATAAATGACTCAATTGTCCCTAGCATATACATGCCTCCATAGTAGATTTCGGTCCACACTTCAGAGCTCGAAAGTATAATTCCACACATTGTTGCTCCAAACCACTCATGGGAACGGCACATCGACAAGCAACCGCGAAGGTAATAGCAGAGTTCATTGAAGAGAATGTGCGACGCAATAACGATCTTAGGCCCAAGGAGATTATCAATGAATGTCAGATTAAATTTGGGACCCGCATTACATACAGGAAAGCATATGGCAAAGGAGCTTGTATTGTGCAAAGTGAGTGGATCGTACGGGGAGTCTCTTATGATATTGCTGCTCTATTGCAACGAGCTTCATAGAACCAATCCCAGTTCGTACACTGCGTTGGACATCAAGTCGAATGACCAATTTAGACGCTTCTTTTGGTCCTTCGGTCCATGCTTAAGGTCATTCCAAACCTCTCTAAGGCCATTGATAGCGGTGGATGGATCACACCTTTGTGGCAAATATCCAAGAGTGCTAATGGTGGCCGTAACGTATGATGAAAATCATCAACTGTTCCCCATTGCATTGGCCTTTACTGGAGCGGAGCGACGTGATAGTTGGGAGTGGTTTTTTGCACACTTGTCATTCTCGTTGGGTGAGCCAAAATTTTTCACAATTATATCCGACCATCAGAAAGGTATGATTCCTGCAGTACAAGCCATGATGCTAAGTGCAAAGCATTATTTTTGTTGCCATCATATAGCTGAAAACATAAAGGCAACTTTCAGCGACCATGGCATTATAAAAAAGTTTTGGAGAGCGCAGCGATGGCATATCGACCTTATGAGTAGGATGTTTGGATGGACCACATAAAAAGTGTAGATGAGCATGCATATGATTACATCCATGCGATCGGCCGTTAGTTTTGGGCAACGACATTTGCTCATGAACGCAGGTATGACATGCTTACCAGCAATACTGCAGAGTGCACAAATAGTCTCCTAAAAGACACTCAAGTTCTCCCGATTACAAAGCAAGTGGAAGAGATACATGTTAAACTGATGGAATTCTTTCAGAGACGGTCAACTCAAGTACAAAGCATCACTTCAGTACTAACTCCGTACACAGAGAAGTACCTAGCCACAGAGATGGAGGAATCATGAAAGCTAATGGTACGGGTAGCGGCATTGAATGAATATCAAGTGCAATCTGTAGAGTTTGTTGATGTAGTTAATATAGATCGCAAGTCATGCTCGTGTCGCAAATAGGACGTAATTAGGATCCCATGTTGCCATGCTGTTGCCGCCATAAAAGTGCGGAATATGAATCCATATGATTATTGCAAGCAGTGGTACCTCACAAGCATATACTAGAAGACGTACAGTGATATCATTCATGCCACCCGTGATAGAAAGCAATGGAAACAGCACATTGTAACCGGAAGAGTTCTCCCACCATTGGCTAGCAAGCAACCCGATCAACCAAAGAAGGGCAAGATCCGAGTTAAAGATCGACATCGCCAGCGAAGAGTGGTAACTTGTTCGTGCTGTGGAGAGAGGGGTCACAACCGTGAGAGTTTCAAAAATCCGCCAGTTCAACAATGACGTTAATGGATGTTGTGTTTTGGTTTTGCTCATGTAATCTTTTTTGTTTTAGGTCTGTTTTTTTATATTTTATGTTGTATGTATGTTTGTGGAAAGTTTATTAATTAAAAATGGCAGCAATGGTTTTTGCATTTTTGGATGTTTGTGTTGAAAAGATGTGTGGAACCCACTATTTTCTTGCAGAAGATGGTGTATATTTGTAAAAAGTTTATTAATTAAAATGGCAGCAATGGTTTTTGCATTTTTTGATGTTTGTGTTGAAAAGATGTGTGGAACCCACTATTTTCTTGTGGAAGATAATGTATGCCTTTACGTAGCGTAAGGAATCTGCATGGGATTTTTTTCATGCACATGGGAGTTTTCTGTACAGGGTCGACGATGACCTTATCCGTGTTAAATAACGTCACCACCGACGCAGGTTTCCAATTATTTGGCCAAAGTTGTAATTTTTTCTTGAGATCATCCATTACAGTGTCGGTGATAACCTTAGCTGTGTAAAACAAGGTCACCACCGACGCAGGTTATGTATTTTTTTTAGCAAAAGTTGTAACTTTTCCAAGCGACATCTGGAAAAAATTCTAAATATAAGTCGGTGATGAGCTTAGCTGTGTAAAACAAGGTCACCACTGACGCAGATTATGTATTTTTTTTAGCAAAAGTTGTAACTTTTCAAAGCGAAGTCTGGAAAAAATTCTAAGTATAGGTCGGTGATGACCTTAACTGTATAGAATAAGGTCACCACCGAAGTATGTTATGTATTTTTTTTAGCAAAACTTGTAACTTTTCCAAGCGAAGTCTGGAAAAAATTCTAAGTATAGGTCAGTGATGACCTTAACTGTATAGAAAAAGGTCATCACCGACCTTATTTTCACTGCTGTTCACTGCTACAGCGTCGGTGGTGACGCTGTATAAAGAAGGAAAAAAAAATAGGGTGGGAGTATGACATGTAATTACATAAAAATATACCTATGTGCTTCAAAAAAATTGAGGCTGTATCTAAATACCAACAGAAACATTTCATGTATTCAATTTACATTCAATCATTCAATTGATCAACATCCCATATAACAATTAGGAAAAAATTCTGCACATAGTTAAGTTTAAAGTTTGAACCAAACAACATCCACAGCATAACAAGTTCAATTACAACTGACGCCAGGATCAATATCCAATAACATATATTACACAACATAGGAAGGAGAAGGATCATTATAAGTCAGGCGGCAAGACCAGGAGTGGAGGGAGGTCAAGCTTTAATGCATTTCGAATCCAGTTCTACTCAAATATGTCGATGAAAATTCTTCGCGGGTAATACAGGATGTTTGGCTGGGTGAACTCGATGGGACGACAATAAATGTAATGTTCAGCGAACAACCCGCAGTCATTTCCTTTATCTTGAAATGGGATTGTAGACACCTCATTTGGCCCCCTATGATAGCCTTAAATACCTATCATATATAGCGGTGCCCCCATTTCACCTATAATTGAATTATTAATGGCCTAATTCAGATTAATTAATGATGATGAAGATGCTTGTTGCTAATTTTAGATTTAGTTCTACGATTTCTAGACATTCGTGAGAGAAAAGCCAAGTCGCGTCAAGTAGTGAACCGTGACACTATTCAAACCTTTTCCGGACCACTTAAGACATGCTTAGGCCAAGTCCTACAAAGACTGTGCTTAGTTTGCCAAAATGTCACCCGATTAGCCTAAGTTAGGAAACTGAATCCATTGGTCTAGAGGTCCCCCTTGTTTTCTAGCCCCTATTCATCAGGATATTTGGACCATTAGATTCCTCACTTCTAGATCTTTCCTGCTATATGTAGAACGTCCAAATCCGATAAGCGAATCAAAAGTTATGAGTCTTTGAAGTTTGCCTTAGAAAAAGTGACGAACCTCCATCTGGGCACCACACATGTGGCGCCCACCCTACTAAAATCCATCTAGGCGCCCAGCATAGCCCAGGACCACCTAGGCACCCCATGGTGGGCGCCCACCCTCCAAATTCCACTAGTTGGCCTAAAAACAGACCTGGACCACTCAACGTAGGGACCAAACTCCGAAAATGAATCGACTCCACCTAGGCACAACCCATGTAACACCTACCCTACTGAGTTCTACATAGGCACTAACTCTGTGGCGCCCACACTTCCCAGAATCACATAGGCACCACCTCATGGCCGCCCACCTCCAAATTTACTTGTTCGACTTGAGATTAGTCTGGGACCACTTATATATAGGGACCAAGCACCGAAGACGAACCGAACCACCTAGGCACCACCCATGTGGCACCCAGCTTTGAAATCCACCTATGCACCACCCCTGTGGCACCCAGTCAGTTAAATGCTAGTCTAGGTCCCCCCAGCTAAAGAGCTAGCCGTTCAATCCCGACTACAAATGGGACTAAGCTCCAAAGGCTAACCCAACTCATCTAGGCACCACCCTGTGGGCGCCAACCCTCTCCAAGACCACCTAGGCGCCACCCTGTGGGCGCCCAGACTGCGCAAGACATGTGGGCGCCACCCCATGGGCGCCCATCTTCCCTCAAACCCTAATTCACCCTAAAATAACTTAGGCCGCCTTGGGGTGCTCGAGACCTTCTAGAAACACGAAATAATGAAGCCCTAGCCCTTTTAAACTCGTCCTAAACCTATATAATCCCTCTTAACTTCATTTACAAAAGAGGAGCTACCCTAAAAAAAAAAACAGAGAGGGAAAAGGAGAGAATAAAAAAGGAAGAAGAAAGGTAGTCACCATTAGAGAAGAGCTTCGGATCTAGAGAAGAAGAAGAGGAGATAGAGGAGGAGGCCTCCATGTCTTCAACTGGAGCTATGGGTCTTTGTGAAAGCTTCGTTTTAGGAACTTGAGAAACTCGTTATATACCGGTATTCCTAGATCTCTCCTTTCTTTTACTACATTTCATTGCCATATATGCTTAGAAACATGCTTAGGACCATCTGAGCATCGTAGATCTACATTAGCTTGTGATAAATCTAACATTAGCATCTCATCATATTAGAAACATGTTTAGGTTTATTCTAGTATAGTAGATCTGCATTGATTTAGTAGTTCTATTTGCGCAACTAGATTAGATCTCGCATTAATAGCATCATCATCATCATTTAGATCAAAGAGGTCACGAGAAGCCCTTGGCAGAAAGGCTGGGCGCCACCCACTGGGCGCCTACCCTCGCCCGAACCCCCTGGGCACCTACCCTTCTGAGACAGGGTCCAGGTTCTAGATCTCCGCCCATTGCATCGTTTGCTCGTAGGTTCGTTAGTTGCATCATTAGTAGTTCGAATTAAGACATTCGCATCAGTCGCTGAATATCGAAAATTGTGTTGAAAATACTAAGACTCATGTGCATTCATTGTGATCCATTAAAAACCCTAACTGAGCAGGGTAGGCACCATAGGTGTGGCGCCCAAGTGGATTTCTCCACTTGCGTGCACAACTTCCGATTTTCCGCATTTAGTTCATTTAAAAACCGCATGATAATGATATATTTGGTTGTTTGATCTGTTATGAACTTTGAATTATCATCATTGTCACACTCTACATCATATCATTTGAATCGCACAACCATAGAAAAACCCAAAAAAAAATCATAAAACATAAAATCCCTTCTTTTCTTTCTTTACTCTCTAGTAAATTAGAGGAGAAACCAAAAACAAATTAAAAGATATCCAGAAAATCCAAAAAGAATAGTTAGATAGTCTAGGTTATTGAATTTAGCGCCTAAGTAGGATAAATCCTAGATTAATAAAAGACACCATAATTAATTAACTCAACAACCCCAAATTATTAACCACACCTTTAATCCCTTCAAGACCCTAATTAATTCGGATTTAAAAGTAATTAAGAACTTTAAAAACGCAAAATAACTAAAACCCCAAAAGACAGCCACCTGGGCACACATCCTTCCACAGCCACCTGGGCACTACCCTTCAGGTGCCCAGCCTATTCATTCCCTAAGATACCCCGGTTAAAGCTTAAGCTAATTAGTTGAGACCTTAGACCAATCCGAATTAACAGAGTACAACATTTTAAACCCAAAATAACTGAAACCCTAATCAGCTCAACCTCTAATTAACTCAAAAACACAAAATCAACAAAACTCCAAAACAATCCACCTGGGCGCCACCCCTTAGGTGCCCAGCCTGCCAAGTCCACCTAGGCACCACCCTCTCGGCGCACATCCTATCCCATCACTAAGGAACCCCTAATTTAAACTTGTAATTAATCACAACCCGAATTTAATCCTAATTAACATAACAAAACACTTTTAGATCATTTAAGAAACCTGAAACCTCAATCAATTAATACTTGAACCAACCAAAAAACGCAAAATCAACACGAAACCACAAAACAGACACCTGGGCACCACCCCCTGGGCGCCCAGCCTGTCTATCCACTTAGGTACCACCTCTTGGGTGCCTATCCTATCACATTCCCTTGGAAACCACCACTTAATTAAACTTAATTGATTAAACCCGAATTAACACCTTAAGACACTGTTAACCTCAAAGACCTGAAACCTTAATCAATTTGGATTCAAACCAAAGACAGACACCTGGGCGTCACCCCTCGAGTGCCTATCCCTCCGCATCCACTTGGGCACCACCCTCTTGGCGCCCATCTACCCAATCACTAGGAAACCCCACTTGAGATTAAACCGGAATTCAATCATAGTCAACACACCGGAACACCTTTGAAATTTAAAACAATTGAAACCATAAGCACGAATTAACCTAAAACATTGGACCAACTCAAACACCTAAGACAGACACCTGGGCGCCACCTCCTGCCACATCCACCTAGGCACTACCCTCGGGGCGCCCAACCTCTCCAATCACTAAAACTTAACTAATTGAAACCTAACAGAATTTAATCCTAATCAACTCAACATAGCACTTTTAATTTAAAATACATCAAACCATAAAAGTTATACCTCAAATCAACCCAAAAAAAAAAAACGTAATCGACCTGAACCACAAAATAGTTCACCTAGGTGCCACCCCTTTGGCGCCCACCTGCCAAATCCACCTGGGCACCACACCCTGGAGCCCAGCTTCCCTGTTTTCAGAAAAACCCAATTCACAACTTATCCCAATTAATTGGCTTTTAAACAAATTTCAATTGAATACGAATAGCATCCCACATCCAAACACACTAAGTCCTTTAATCAATTTAAACTTGAATCAACCTAAAAAATGCGAAACCGATCCGAAGCACAAAACAATTCACCTGGGCGTCACCCCTTGGGCTCTATTTCCACCTGGGCACCACACCCTGGGCGCCCAGCCTATCCATTTTCATAAAAACCCAACCGACAACTAAACACAATTAATTAACATTTGAACCAATCCCAATCAACATATTAAAACACTTGTAACTTAAAACGCTTGAAACTTTAATCGATTCGGACTTAGCACCCAAAGCCCTTATGAACCGAGAAACAACCACTTAAGCACCAGCGCTATGGTGCCTGGCCTACACTTTAACCCTGATCCACTATCTCAACTAAATGCAAGTAATTAAACACCTTATAACTTAAATTAATTAAAACAAGAACCTAAAACAATCCCCGAACCCAAAGACCAATATCAAATCCCATTCTAGCACAGTTGAAAATCACAGCTAATCCACCTGGGCACCACCCCCTTGGCGCCTATCCTCTCATTTGCACTAAAACGTGGATTCTAGATTTTGTTTCAAAATCCGAATCCGAATCACTTTGATATTTGAACATCAGAGAATTAAAACAATTTGAAACATTAAAATTCACCAAGTAAGAACCCCTTTGGATTCTGAAAATAGCATCGATACCATCGTCACTAGCCAAACCACTCAGAAACAGCCACTTGGGTGCTACTGTCTGGGCGCCCAAGTCACCAGAGTGTCCTAGGCGCCACCCCCCTGGCGCTTAAGTCCTCTGTCAACCCACTTTCGTCGATTTGGACATCGTTTCACGTTTTAAATTAAAACCCTAAATTCCAAAACCTTAAACAACTTAAACAGAACCCCAAAATATATTTAATCCACTTCTTAATCAATTTTCAACTCAAAACAAACCAAACCAATTAAAAATCACAATTAATAAGTTGCTTAGGCGCTGAACCATCAAACTCAGGCAATTCACACCCTAGGATTAGATCGGATTTCCCCATTAGATAGATTAAAGTATTAGGCTTCGTCCCATCACTTTTCCTATTCCGTTAAGGAACTGGGAGAGCTGATGTGGGCGGTGTAGGACCTTAGGTTAGGTTAATCCGATGATCAGTAATAAAGCATTAATTACGTAAATCCAAGTAAAATCCATTCGTTAGGCCCTTCTAGCCCCAATATCAAAAATCCATAAAAACTATAAAACCCACAAAATAAACGCAAAAAGATTTTTCTTTTGTTTCTTCCTCCACCTCCGGTGTCAGATATTTAATTGAACTTAATGATAAAAGGGAATTCTAAAGAACTGATTTCTAAAATTGAATAAATAAGAATAACGCGATGGGATGAATGATTTCGCACACACACTTTTAAACAATCACGGCCCATTGGCCACCCTAAAACAAACACTGACCCATCAGCCATCTCCAATCAATGGCCCATCGGCCACCTCCAATCAAATTAGGGCCCATTGGCCTTTCACTTTTATCACTCGTGTATTGCACACGAAAAACACATAAATCACAAGTTAAAGTCTCATTTGCATCATCATTTTGGTTTTAAAAATCAGCCTTTAAACCTTATTTTGCTAAGGGATCAGAAGGGGGTACCCGGGAACGGGGCCGATCCTATTCTTAAATATTTGGCACCTCCCCCCTTTTATTTTCTCGATTTTAGTTATTTTATCTTATTTGGATATACTACGATTATGCTATGAGAGGATTAGCCTTTATTTGGACTTTAACTCATGACCCTGAATTGACCCAAAATTAAGGAGACCCAAAGAGACCCAAATTAATGTGACAGGACGACCGTCGTGTGTTGCCGGCGGCACATTAGACAAGAGGAAGAACCCACCTTATTATTTTTCTCCCCATATTTCTTCAACTTTCGTCGAAGAATGGTGTTACGGCTGTATCGTAGCTGGCGATCATGATCCGTCGATTTTGAGGGTAGTCGGAATCCTCATTTTCAGTGTAAATTTTAAATAGCATATATAGATGAATGGAGATTTCCCCAAACCATG
The DNA here is from genome assembly GCA_029852735.1 of Persea americana. Classification (NCBI taxonomy): domain Eukaryota; kingdom Viridiplantae; phylum Streptophyta; class Magnoliopsida; order Laurales; family Lauraceae; genus Persea; species Persea americana. Next base: position 11,638,331 of record CM056809.1, read on the forward strand.
ACTCTCTTGGAGAGGAGGGGTCAAAATTCACATCCGATAGGGATGTCCGTGTTTGTGGTAATCATCCACATCATAGGCGCCGACGACCCGAAGTCCATGAAGAGTTGCTGAAGCCACAATTTTTGTCCAAACATAGTGAAAATGAATGATACTTCAATTTTGAAATTTATTTACTATCGAAACATCATGCTGCCAAGACAAGAGAAGATATGTACTTACAAATCTCTTATAGGTCATGCGGCCCTATATCTCTCCCAAGGAACTGTTGTAGTACTCCCACCGGTTCTCATTGACATATTCGACCAGTAAGGACCAATGATTGTGAGCGTGCAGTATATAAAATAAAGTCTTGCACTCCATCTTGTCCATCACACGTTCTCTCTTTGGCCCTAAGGCCATATCATCCCCGGTCTCTAGGTCCTTTTCCCATAAACTCTATAAGACAAGCATCTCAGACATCAAACAAGTAAGACATAAACATATTGAGTAAAAACTAGGGAGGTTTTAATCTTTTATTGTACTTACGCATATACTAAGGTCAGCCAAGTATGCATCATTGCACCTTTCTTGTAGCACTTCAAACCAGTAATATATGATCGTCGAATCCATCTAAGTGCCTCGTCCAATAAATTTCTAAGGGACTTAGAATCGACGCATTAAAAATGATCATATCCAGCTCCTCATTTATGTCAATGCAATGAGTTGAGAGACATTGAATTAGTAAAAAACCCAACAACTTGATAATTACTACGGAAATATTTTCAACAATTGCAGTTACCTATGTGTATAATATTTGTAGAAATCCATCAAAAGTTCCTTCTCCACTTCTATCAGAAGATAACCCGTCTGGGGCAATAGATGTTGATAATCAAGAAACCTATCCGGGATCTTCCTCAGCCTCAGTATGTGTTTGTACCTCCATATCAATAAATCAATTGTAGCCGGTGAAGGAGCTACAATGATTGCATGGGAAGTGACCTTCGGAGGTGTGTTGTATCCTTGAGGACCGGGCGAGACAGAGATAAGATCCTCGATAGGGATGTCATCCACGACACCAAAGGCCGCGTCAAGGTTGTTGGCATCAACCTCATGTGGTTGCTCCTCAGCCTAAGTGTGAGAGGCCGATGCCTTCATGAGGGAGTCCTCTATCATTAAGGGAGCATCAACACTAACTCGATGCTTCTTTGCGGGGCTTTTTGAGGACCTCACCCTAATCGTTGCGCGTTTTGGCGTTCTGATGGCCTACAAAATGAAGCAAAGTATGGTGAGGAAATTACATTAACCAAAGATTGTAACTTATTCATATCCTTAGAATTTATTTATATACTTACCAGCGGGTCATTATTTTTTGAAGCGGAAGTACTACATGTCTCGACGTAGTCCTTGTATGTAGTCCCAAATGTGGACCTAAATCTATAGACCTTTTTCTTAATTGAAGTTATGAAATGTGTTAGGTTCACATTTGCAGCGATCGAATGATCGCATGACCGTACTACGTGGTCGAGGAAGAAAGAGACACGCAGTCCACATATTGAAAGGATTCCATTTAAAAATATATTCACAAAATCAATGTGAAGCAAAGTAAGGGATACAAAGGGTGTGAACGTCATACCCGAGTCTGTGGGACGGTAGGAGAAGGGGCATCGGGTTGTGGGGGAGGATCCCTTTGTGGCTCATCGCGCTGCCTAACATGGCCAATACACATGGTGGTATTTGCTTCATACCATCTCATGTTCGCTTCTTCATCCTCCTCCCCGCCCTTCGACTTTCCTTTTATCTTTAGCACATTGTTTGCCCGTGCTTTCCATGACTTTACCTCGTCTTCGTGCACTAGACTCCAATTTATAATAGATCTCCCCTTATTTTCGTTCCTTATAATGGGCTTGACGTAGCGTGGAGGCACCGTCTGTCTTAAGCCAAACTGCCTCATAATCCTAGGGAAAGGGTGACGCTTCAACGCCCAATATAATATAAGGGGAGAGTCTGTGGTGAAAGTGCTCTATCAGCCTTAGAGACGTACTTCAAACATTCCTTCCCATACTTTCTATACGGCCACCACTCAAACTGTGCATGAAGCATTGGATAAATTAGAACACATAATGCAAGTATGAAAATGACAGAAAATTTGAAATGAACTAATTCTACCTCTTTAGACGTGAGGTAATTGAGTTGCTTCCGCACTTCTCGCATGGTCTTCAGCTGAGTCATTTCTTTAAGTCGGTTGACCCATGTAACCATCAGCGGAAACTGTATGTTATAGTTCAAACGCTGGTTTGGACTTCAATCTTGACCGATCTTCATTCTGGTGTAAGCCTAGATATGTCAAAAGAGATGGAATTATTAGAACATTAACATATAAATAGTGAAAGTATGAAGAATAAATCTATTAACCTCACCTGTAGAAGCTAGAGGGAGCCAGAAAGAGACTTGAACTTCTTCTCAATAGCATTGCCCTCGTTGGTAGTGTTGGGCATCTCATGCTTCTTCAGCCCTTCCCAATGAACTCTCTTGTTTAACATTTTGTACAAGTTGGCTAAACAAGCGGAGGCCCATGAGTAGGACCTAAACTCTTTAAACAACTCTAAAATATAAAAGGGGCCTCGTGCCCCTGAAGAATTACAAAGAATCGATCCAGCAACCAAAAAAAAAAAAACAAAAAAAGGCTCGAGTTATGCACATCTCCTCGGCCTGTCATCTTCTTCTTCTTCGGCTGTCCCTTGCTTTTCTTTTTTCCATTTTGCTTGGTCTTCTCCTTCTCCCTTAACTCCTCTGGAGTGGGACAAAAGACACGTTCCAGCCATGTAAACTTGAGGGAAACCCCATTGTAATCTTCTTTGGGTTGGGGAACAACACTGAGCAGCTCTTGACAAAGCTCGTCAATTTGATAGTGGGTGTATGTATGGTTGGTTACGGGCGGACTATCTATAGGAAAGTCGTAGATATAAGCTACGTCCTCCAGTGTGATGGTGGCCTCACCGGATGGGTAATGGAATGTGTTCGTCTCCGGTCTCCACCTCTCAACTAACCCCATAATCAAGGCATGGCTGATCCTCATCCACCTCATATGAGCAAGATGATAGAACCCAGCGGCCCCTTACCCACTACATCTAACTCTCATTCAGTTCTCACTTTCCATAGTTGGGGTTAGTGGGAAAGCATCTGTAGGTACCCAACTCCTGCTAGAAAAATGACAGTTTAAATAACGTTGGACATATATCGAAAAAAAGTTCAATTGATTAGTGGTTGTGTGGAAGAGAGTATACCGAACCGCGTTCGAAAGCGGCGGATATGTGATGCTCTTGCTCGCACAAAAGTATTGCTGGTTGAGCACTTGAGGTACTAGCCTCATCGCGGGGCAATTCTTCATTGCTTGTATTCTCTTTAGACGTCTGTGTACGTCCAAATTAGATATGATAGCATTGAATGTTATGAAGGCAAGCATGAGTAAAAGGGCAAACGTACATAAAAAATGTTCCATCCCTTCTAATGACATTTTTTTTTCAATTTAAGGCACTGATCAAAGACATTAACTACTATTCAATTTTATCACAATAAATATGAACGATGCATATTGATTGAACTTTGAGGATTTAAAACTAAAGAGGAAGATCATTTGATCTAATTGACTTTGAACGTGCCTTAGTCCATGTCAAATTTTATCCATCACCCTGCCTCTCTTGATCCTCATGCATCCATGGGATCTCAACCGGAGAGGCATGCATGCACTTCTAACAAAGTGCACTTGGTTAGTTGGGTTCACAGGAGAGTAACCCCAGTTAGAGATATTACAAACGTATTGGAAACCATAGCCCTCAGGAGCTAGGAATTATTTCGATCCACGAGGATAGGCTACTCTACATAACTTTACATAGCCACATATTCCTCTTCCTTTTCATATTAAACACAAACAACAGCCTTCTCTAATCAAAAGCAAAGGAATCCAAGTCAAAGTTTGATGGAAAACAAACACACCCATAGCTTGCTAGATATTCAAACATGAAACAAGGTATCCCAAGTCCAAGTTTGATGGAATTCAAACTTACCCAAAGTTTGCTTCAAAATGGCTTGTGTGATGTTGGGACATGTTTGGTTGCAAGGATTCTAAGATTTCTTATCAGTATCTTGAGAGTGTCACATGAGGTGGAAGCCTTTTTCCAAGAAAGAAAATTGTCCTTTTAAAATGGCTTGCATGCTCTTAGGGCCAAACATCATTTTGAAATTAGATCAACCCATTTTGAAATTATCTAGAAAGAACATATCCAGAACATCATTTTGACATTAAATCAACTCATTCACATCAGACATTGCACCTTGCTCGGGCAGGGCCAAACCAGTTGAGTGATTTACTTACACCGCAGTTGACATTTTCAAAATTTGACAATATTGATATACTGCTGAGATAAGAGGATTTAGACCGACGATAAAATCTTATATATATTACTCTTCAATGGGCCTCAATTCCTATAGCATGATCAGAAAACTGAAGAGTAACTGGAATTTATAGGAAGGGATGAAAGATTCCTTGGAAGGAAATGAAGTCCCTACTCTGTTTAAAGCTTTTGGGACCAAAATAAAGTCAATCTAATTCACAAAACAAGAAAGTGAATCCAATTCACAAGTCCAATCTAACTGCCAAAGCCAATTAAGTCTACGGAGCCATCATCATTCTTAACTCAGAAAACCCCAAATTCGCTTACAAACCCTAATCACAATGCAAATAAACAATGTACAAATTGAACAACGACGTTGAAGCTACCATGCACTTCCATATCATATACGGGATGGCCGGAAAACAGGAGGCAAAATACAAAAACATTGAAAAAGATAAAAAAAATGGAAGGAGATAGATACCTTGGAGTCTTGGTGGAAACAACGAACGATGGAAAAAACGAATGGGAGCAAAGAGAAGCAATTGGGGAATTTAGTTTGGAGCCTGATGCAACTGGAAATGGAAGCAACCGCTCGTTGGTACTCGTCTACGGTCAGTCTCGACGATGTAGTGGAGAAGTGAGAATAAAATAATGGAAAGAAATAGGGAAAAGAGCCCTAAAAAGGTTCGCGGATAGCGTCATCACCGGCCTTATTCAGTGTAAATAAAGTCGGTGCCGACGATGTGCCACATATGTAAAAACAATTGGGAATAGGGCCCTAAAATGGTTCCCGGAAGGCGTCATCACAGGCCTTATTCAGTGTAAATAAGGTCGGCGTCAACAATGTGCCAAATATGTAAAAAAAATGGAAATTGGGCTCAATTGCTCGAATTGGTGCCCCAAGTGCTAAAGTGTTTGATTGCGTAACATATGCGCATAAAGTGCTTTTTCCGGTTAAATCCTCTATATATTTTTTAAATAGACATATCATTCAATTTATAATAATGCATTAAGTCTACTACCTCCAAGTTTATATATAAAATTGTCCAAAAAAATTGATTTTGATGTGTACTTTGCAATTTCAAAAAGATCATATGTCGGGTCCTGGATCCATGGGTCAGAGCCTATATGGACCTAGAACCGAACGTCTCGGTCAATCAAAACCTACATTGGATTTAGATCCGGATGCATTTTTGAATTAATATATATAATAAGTTTCGGACCTACAATTCTATCGGAAGCTCGGGACTGGCCAGGCCCAAAGCTGCAATCACGCTTCCGACCAAAATTACAAATCTCTTCTCCAAACAGGCTTCCGTATATATTCCTGAAAGTAACGCAAATCACTTCGTAGCTATTTTAAATACCCTCTTCGTTTCTCTTTCTTCTCTCAATTCAGATCGTCCCAGTGGTTTCTCTCTTTTCTTGTCTCTGCTTGCTGTTGGTGCAGAGATGTTGAGATTCCTGAAGGGCGTGGTCGCGGGATCTGGAGCAGGGCTCAAGGATCTGCCCTACAACATAGGAGAACCCTACTCTTCTGCTTGGGGCTCCTGGATCCACTATCGCGGCTCTTCCAAGGCAAATCTTCTCACAAATCTCTTCTTCTTCTTCTTTAATTTCTCTTACAATCCGCTCTTTCAATTCAAGATCTGATTAATCATATGATTTCGAAGCTTTTGACGACCCTAGATCTCGATCATAGGCGCCACATCTGAAAACTTCCTCGAACTATCAGATTTGAAGACTCGGTTTTAGAATTGAGGAGATTTGATACTTGGAAGTGTTAATTTGGATGAGATCTGTACATATGGATATACTGTACTGAGATTTTGATGCAATTTGAGTTTACTTGATGTGTAGGGACTAAGGATGGTAAACCTGAATTTGCTACTATGATGAGTCTGTTATAATTAATGATTTGAGGAGCACAATCGAATGCAACCCGATATGACTGATATTGAGTTTTTTTTACCAGATAGCGCCAAATAAAACAACGTCCTTGTGTCATTTTGACCGATTCGACTGGTTGAGAAGTATTTTGATGCAAACAGTTGCGCTGAGCCAGACCAATAAATGCAGGATAGGAGAGGAATGATCAAAGATATAATCTTTAAGCTGATTGAATATGGTTTTTACATGTCCAATGTAGTTGTAAAATTTGACACCAATTAAGGGAGCTAATCAAAATTAAAGTGGTTAATGGATTGTAATTGAGGAGTTTATGCCAACATATAGAGGCTGTGTTTTTCATTAAGTTCTCTTTCTAACTTCTATGAAAACATCAAGTTCTAACTTGTAGTTGCTAACACTTTTTTAGTTTTCACTTCCACTATTACTCCTCGCGAATGATCTTACTTTAAAATAATACAAAAAAGAAAGAAAGAAGACAAACTTCTAGAAACCCTTTGGCTCGTTGCCTTTTTTTTTGGACTTGTGACTAAATAGTCACTCAAGTCGGCCGTCCTAATGGATGGTCGACAATGGCCTTTGTGCCTTTCTTTGTGGACAACTGGGCATTGGGTCGCCTTTTCATACATGATTCATTCCCATCAAATCTTTCCAGAGAGAGAAAGAGTGAAGTAGGAGATGAAAACACCGTAAGCAGAGAAGAGATAGATGGTGAGAGAGGAAGTAAGATCTCTATAGAGAACCTTGAGGAAGAGAAGAATGGAGGAGATACAATTGTACAGGCAGTGCTCTTGCATGGGAGGCTCTAGTCCCCGTATTTTTAATCCGAACTGTTCAATTTTTTTTTTGACCATTAAGCTACTTAATGTTTAGTTTCATGCTTTAAACATTCATAGATTTTGAAATTTATGAAGATTTTACATGTTGTTCAAACCGTTCAGCATTAACCTATGCGAAAATGGTGCTCCCAAACAAACATGGTACTGTGTTTCATGTGTGAATTTGCAAATTTTACATATGTAAATCCGATTTTCATTCCCATGCATAAAAGATAACCGACTTCTAAATTCTGATTTTCACATTAAAGTTGTCGCAACCAGGAAAGAATGTATACATTAAGACCTTTCTTTCAATCTAAACCTCTTAACGTTTGTACAAGCTCCCTAGCTCAATAGAAAATCATTCAATGAAAATTTTGAGAATTCTTTTTATTCACTGCCCACTTATCCTTTTTCATTTTGTATAGTCAATCATGTCTTCTAACAAGCATTCATTTGTATCATTAAAAAAGAAACAAGTATTCTTTTGCATTAAAAACCCTTTAGTGTCTCTCCTTCCAACCAGTCCACAAAGTTGCCATGGAAATAAGATGCCATAAAATTTTGCTCCTGTGAAATGGTTAACACCCACAACTTCTTTCCCTGTGGTTTTTAGAATCATCATCGAGCATCACAAGGAAAAAGTAAATAGCTTTAAACCCAACAAATAGCATTTGAAGAGGTACTCTCCATGAGTACCTCTCACAAAATATACTTGGCGAGTATTCCTTTTTTTTTGGTGCTCTCTGGTAAATACTCAATTCATGCTCCCACACACACACTACACACAGGTTCCTAACTAACAAAGCAACAACCGGGGATCGATCCTTAGTTGTCCCTATGGAAAGGGAGACGCATTACCAATGATCCATTAGTGGGTGGGAACTTGGTGAATTATCTTAGTGCTTCCCTTATCTATTACTTGATATCGTGAATACTGTTGTTCATATCTGATAATATCTTACCTTTTAGTAATCAGCACAACTGTTAACAGCAGTTGTCAGCATAGTGTTCTTTTCCCCTTTGCTGTCATTATGCCCTGTTTCTCTGCAGTTTATCTTTCAAATATTAGAATTAACACTGTATGTGCACTGGAGAATTTAAATACTGGTAGAATATGCCACTTCAATTGATGTTTTTTCTATGATTGATTTGTTTCTCATGGAATTTGCTTGCCTTTTTTACCAGGATGATGGGTCTTTGGTGTCCATATTTTCTCTTTCAGGAAGTAATGCCCAAGACGGACACTTGGCTGCCGGTCGCAATGGTGTCAAGCGCCTGCGAACAGTAAGCTTCTTTAGATTTTAGAAATTGGATTTAATTTTCAAACTTCGTTTCCCTTTTGGTATTCAATCTTTTCATTGGTGGCCTTTCCACATATAGTATATTTCTCTTTTACTGATATGCTGCTTCAGTGGAAATAGTTACCATTCACACACACACAAAAAATAAAAAAAATGACATGACACTTTTGGTGATGATTTAATGGGCATGGTTCCTATTGTCCCGGTTAGCGTGGAACTCATTTTAATGATCAATTTTCTGTTTTTCCCTTCGAATTCAAATTATAGTTACTTTTTTTATACTTGTTTTCTTGGTTTTGAAACTTTGTCAGTATCTCTTTGCATATACATGGTGTACTTTCTTTGCAATTGTTGGCAACGAGTAGCACACTGTAAGAAGCTGTTTTTCTTTTTCACAGGTCAGACATCCAAATATCTTGTCGTTTCTTCACAGTACTGAGGCTGAAACTTTTGATGGATCCATTGCTAAACCTACCATTTACATTGTAACTGAGCCTGTTATGCCACTGTCAGAAAAGATAAAAGAATTGGGGCTTGAAGGCATACAGAGGTATATGATGTTTCATCAGATCGTTCATTTGTCATGCCTACAGTGTTTAATTGTATTTCTAATGGCAGGGATGAATATTATGCATGGGGGTTACATCAGATTGCTAAAGCTGTGAGCTTCCTAAATAATGATTGTAAACTTGTATGTACTCTTACCTTTATGCTCTCAGTTCTACATTTGCATTCACTTCCATGGTATGGTCCAAGTGCTATTGCTTTTAGTGCTTAGGTTCATCAGATGTGGTGTAACTTGTTCTGTTCTTAGAGCTAACTTCTACATTTGCATTCGCTTCCTTGGTACGTTCTAAATGTCGTTAGTTTAAGTGCTTAGGTTCATCAGATGTGTTGTATCTTGTACTGTTCTTAGAGCTAACTTCCTATATATATATATTCTATGAAGAGAAAGGGAGAGAAAAAGAAAAGAAAAAGAGCGGAAGAGAGGAGTTCCCAATGTGGGATGAGTGCAGTTTGTTTTAATAAATCACTTTTATGATGTCTACTCATAAGTGCCTGCTGAGTCGCATAATTCTAAATAAGGACAAAAAAAAAAAAAAAAGTTACTTCCGGGTTCTTTTCATTTCTATGAAAAGAAGTCCTATGTTGGTTTGTTAACAAAAGTTTCACAATCCAAACTAATTGGTTTACAGTTATTAAATAACAATGGCTGAAAGGTTCTGTTTACTTTGAAGGGAAGGGTGGCTTAACCTACGATGCCACTTATTAATATCTTCCTTCTTTGCAGTAAGACAACTACTGACATCACCATTCAGAATACGATCTTGATGGAAAATTTGAAGATCCAAACTAATTGGTTTACAGTTATTAAATAACAATGGCTGAAAGGTTCTGTTTACTTCGAAGGGAAGGGTGGCTTAACCTACGATGCCACTTATTAATATCTTCCTTCTTTGCAGTAAGACAACTACTGACATCACCATTCACAATACGATCTTGATGGAAAATTTGAAGAGCTCTCTCTCTCTCTCTCTCTCTCTCTCTCCCCACCACCGAAGGCATAATGTTTAGGATGGAAAGTCAACAATTTAGGGCCTTTGTTAGATAGCTTATAAATAAAGTCAAAGATTATGAATAGGGTACTAAAAGGGCAGACGACTTTGACAATGATGGTGAATTATGATTCCCCTCTTTCCTCCTATAGGAGTTTGGCCTCCAACTACAAGTTTCACTTTTTCGACGTTTGAACAATGAGTTACGCTTGACAGGGAATTGTATGTACCTGTCATATTGGTGGTTATTCCTCAGTCAATGATGGACTAATGATTGTGGGCGCAAAAAATGTGGGCAGTGGATGAGTTACCTGTTGGTGCTAGAGTCATAGAGGATGATGCTCTTAATTGCTGCACTTCTTTGCAGAAGCACATTGTTCTCACCCTTAGAGAGTTGAATCTCATCTCCTTAGATGACACCCATATCTTTGGTGGTAGGAGCATAGTTGTAAAGTTCGTTGCTGTTTGGCTGAAACTCTTGAATAAAATCAGTTCAGAATGAAAACTGAACTGAACATCCCACCTGAAGATTTTCGGGTTCAGGGAGGGAGGGGGAAGGAGGGGATTGCACTTGCTGCCCGCTGCTGTCTCCTCCTCATCTTTCTCCTTTTTCTTTCTTTTCTCCTTCCTCACCTCTCTCTCTCTCTCTCTTTCTCTCTCTCTCCCCCTCTCTCCCCCTTCACTTTTCTTCTCTTTCAAGTTTTGGTTGGTTTGGCTTCTCTGATAAAAGGGGCTGGGGCTGGGGCATTGGGCAACTTATATAAATGAGGTGGGGCAACTTTTAGTTTCATGACCTCATTTCCTTAAAAAAAAACAATCTTTTTTAGTTTCATGGGCTCTTCGGTGGAGCCCACCTATTAAATATCCCACTCATATATGGGTCTTGCCAAATTTCACTTTAATAGGAAATGGGGCCTGGCCAAATTTGACTATAATTGAAAATGAGACCTAGCCAAATTCACTTTAATAAGAAATAGGCCCTGGCCAAATTCCACTTTAATGGAAAATAGGGGCCTACCCATCTTTCAATTTAATAGGAAATAGGGCCCCACCCAATTTCATTCTAATAGAAAATGGGCCTTAGCCAAACTTCACTCTAATAGGAAATAGGGCGCTACCCAAATCTCACTCCAATTGGAAAGAGGGCCCTGGCCAAATTTCCACTATATATTTATAGGAAAATGTTCTATGAGCAATTGCAAGTGCAGTCTAGCACCGTGGGGCCCACTTGGGACTACCTTTCATCAGCGCAGCCCCTTTGATAGCCTTTTCATCTGATGATCTGGCATTAGGCCACATTTTACACTCACTGAACCTTCGCTCATTGTTGGATTGAATCTCAAGAAAATCCACAGTTAAGGTGCCATTAAATTGTGGGTCTATTAAATCAAGGGCTAGGATAATATGGGGGTGCTGATTTTTTTATCCCTTTTTTCCATGAGGTGACCTTTGAATTTGTCCTCCTCCCATTGGTAAACTTGCATTTGAGTGGGTCCACCAGCTGGACTGCATATAAGCTAGATGGAGTTTGGTTGCCGGTGAACATTGCTCTATATTTATATCTTATTTTTAAAATTTCTATCTATATAGATTTTTTTAATTTTTATATTTTCCTGAAACGTAATTCCGAAAGATCTCACCAAAATTTTGAATTTTGGCCGAAACATTTCTGTTTGGAGGCCTAATTAAAACAGGGTCTGAAATGAAATTCTCCACTATGGTTTAGAATGAAGAATGGAAGAGAAATAGAGAAATATACATAAGAAAGAGTGGCAGAGAGAAGGGGAAGAGAGTCATGCGCATGGTTCCCTATATGGAATGTGCTGCGTGCATAGTATTTATTAATAAGTACTTTTTTTATGTTTACATATAAGCCTCTGCTGAGTAGCATAATTCTAAATGAGGGTTAAGATAAAATAGATTACATCCAGGTCCTTTTCTTTTTAACAATCATCATTATCATCTTCTAAGCCTAATCTAGGGTTGGCTCCTACTCAATTCTACGTAAAGCCATGTTCTTTCTTTCTCCACAATAATGTGTCTTTCTAAGTATGACATTATGTTTTATTGTTCTCCCCTTTCTCTTCGATCCTTGAACTTCCAATTGCTTCATTTTTCATGTTGGGGCTGTTTCTGATATTTTGTTTACATTCTCAAACCATCTGAAATGATATTTTGTAATTTTTTCTTCCATCATATGACTTTTAGATTGTCTCCCATGTTGATTCCTACTTCTATCCTTTGTACTCTGCTCATCTATTTGCACATCTCCAGCACATGTACTTGTTATTTCATCATTGGGCAACATTGAATTCCATGCAATAATCCAGATCTAGCTGCCATCTCATGAAAAATGCCCTTTAGCTGTTTGATGGAATTTTAGAAGATGTTATTTTGTTCTTACTGTTCTCAAGTTTTTCACAGGAACTCTCTAGCCCAATTTAATTTAACTTTTGACTATGCAGGTTCATGGTAATGTGTGCTTGGCGAGTGTTGTTGTCACACAAACTTTGGACTGGAAGCTACATGCTTTCGATGTGTTATCAGAATTCGATGGGAACAATGAAATGTCTAATGGTCCAATGCTGGTAATTCTTATTTTGGAGTTTGGAGCTCTATTTAGTTTTTGCTTTCGACTTTTGGTGATAATAATTGCACTGTGCAGCATTGCATTTTCTAAAAATTATTGTTGGCTAAAATAATTAACCAATTTTTGTTAAAAAATGTAATTTGTTTTGTGAGTCTTGAGTCTGATTCTGTGCATTAACTTGGCAAATAGCCATGCTGCCCGATACTGAATCTCAGACTGTCTTGTAATGGGTCAAAGAGATAATAAACTGTTGAATACTGAAAAAGGGCATGTTTAAAAAAAATGGGTGCAGTAAATATTCTCAAGTTGGAGAACTTTGAAAGATTGATAAATAACGTATAGATGCAGAAGATTTTTTTATAGCTCAGTTTTACTGATATGGAACTTGGCATTCATTAATTTCCTCCGGGCCACTGCTAGTATGCTTTGGAGGGTTTGCATCAATTTTCACAGTAAATAATTCTATGGTGTCTGTCTGGCTTCTTGCTTCTTCTTATTTGATTGGAATTTGGAATGTCCTCCCTGCATGCATCTGAGAGCCTTACCTAAACAAGGAGTATTGCAGACTGGAGTATATTTAGCAGTTTATACTGCTGCTTGTGCCTACAAGAAGTTCTGGAGTTCTGATGATGAATCCTAAATCTTTCATGGGATTCACATAGATAGTTATATTCTTAAAACTCTATATATTTTCTAGTATGGACTGAGTATTACTTTTGCCATCCCCTGTGCTTGTGTAGACTAAGGATGATGGTGTTGTTGCAATCACAGGGTTATGGGTTCGTGTCAATTAATCTCTCAAAAAAGAAAAAAAAAAGTGTAGTGCAGAATGTGTAGAATAATGAGGGATATTTTAGGATTTATTGTAAGAAAGGAGGGTCTAGAACACAAGAAATCATCAAGGAAAGCTGGTTAGATCTAAAGGTTTATAATGAAATTCTATCCCTTGATATAAAGAATTGTTTTAAATATGGACGGCCAACAAAATTTAAGTTGACCTTCATAAATTAGTCTGCGAAACTCCTTATGAATGGTCAGGATTGGCCTAACGGTGTGATTTTTGGATCTTTGACGTCTAGCGTAAGGCCAGTTCTGTGATCTGCTTGGAGATCATACTTTGGCTTTTCAAATGTAAAATCCTGCCGCTGATAGAACTTAAAATAATTGTGTCTAGGATCAGTTTTTCCTTCCATTATTGTTGATTTTCAGTTATAGCCGTGCACTTAGGATATGTGAGCTGAAATAAACTAGTACAAGTTCTAAAATCATTGTTATTATTATTATTTTGATAACATATCCTTGTTATTATTTCTTGGATTGATGGCAAGGAAATTTTATTAAGAAGCTAGAAATTTTGTAACTGGAGATATAAAAAAGCATAAAAAAATGTTAAATGCTAAGATTGCACAGTTGGCTTCTACTTTAGCCAACTGATCATCCACACCCCCTCTGAAGATATGTTTAAACACAGATCAGTCACTCTCTAGGGACAGGCAAAAAAGCCACTACCTAGAATCATACTGTATAATAGTATCACGAACTTTAGTTGGGAAGTTCTCTACTACTACTCACAAGCATAGCCATCATCTTAGCTGCATTTGAATTAGTCCTGGGAATAGTTCTAGAGTAGATATGTACAGAAGTACCCACATGATTTTGAATTATATGTCCAATTCTGATAGGTTTTATCCTCTCTCAGATGCCCGCCATTGTAGAATCTCTAACAAAAGTTGCCATCAAAATTTGGCTTCACACCTATGGGATTTAGGGAATCCAATGTAATGTTTGGACAACTCATGCAGTTCAACCAGCAATGCCATTCACGAGCACAGTTCTCCTCAAATTCCATTTTGGGTAAAGCCCGGGAAATTATTCTCCTTCTTGCTTGTCTAGCGATACCTTCAACAGTAGTTGAGATATTAGAAAAGTCATGTTATTTCATTCATTCTGTCCTGACCAAAGGACTGCCTCTAGAGTCAATTCCATAGAAGACTTCTTGCGAATGTCAAGAGCACATGCCTTCAAGCCTCAAATAGCTCTTTATCTGAGAAAGGCGTCACCAACCACAAGTCTGTATGTAACATGATCATGTGTGACCAAGTTAAGTAGTTTGTAACCACTCCAGGCCTATCTTGAAAATACGGTGTACTTGGTACCTTTAATGCACTCATGTAACATTGGTGTATACTGTTTTTGGGAGGTAGCTTTCATCAAACATCAGAAATAATTTGATACATGCCTTATTGGTTATTCTATGAGTCGCCTTTATTTGAATTTTGTTGCTTGCATCAATGTTTAATTTTGCTTTTCCACCTAATTATAGGCTACTTCTTCTTCTTCTTCTTCTTTTTTTTTTTTTTTTAAGATTTAATGTAATATGAACAACTGTTTCATTCTGCTATCCTATTATTTTTTTTGCATTGTATCGTCCCAGTTTCTTTAGTACATACTACTGCAGATACATACAATTCACTGCTTTCTACTTGAGGTTACTTTCTAGAATTTAGTGGTCGTTTGATTCACTCTACACTGACTAGCATTACTTGGGTTAATTGGATTCAACACTTTATGGTTTTGCACTGAAGATTCTTTATGCAGCAATTCGAATGGCTTGTTGGATCCCAATACAAATCAATGGAGTTGGTAAAGTCTGACTGGGCAGCAATCAGAAAGTCTCCACCATGGGCAATTGATTCCTGGGGACTGGGTGAGTCCTCAATGATCATTATCCTTAAATCATTACCAGTTTCATGCATATGGTCTTACTATTGGCAAGCATACAATACTTGTATTTCTTGATGCTCTCCTAATGTTGCATGACGCTTGCTAGAAGTTCAAAGCTTGTTTGTTAGGCACCTTGTATCTTGGACTCCTGTCTAGGCAGTCTGTTTAACTGGAGAATTTCTTCTTGCTTCGTGATTTGACATGCTGGTTATATACTTATTTTATATGTACTTTGATACTCCTCTTTTCTCCTATCAGAATCATCAATGCTTTGTTTACAGGGGAAGAGGAAAACACTATGAATCCTGAAAGTTCCTCTGTTACCTTGGATGCATTGGTTTATATTTTGTGGAAGAGTCTTGTAGAAAAATGTTGGAAATTAGTTTGGTTCAGAGTAAAATTCTTCAGTATTTTGTTTTCTAGATCTTTCCTTGAAATGACACTGTATCCTGGCTGACACAATTGGGCTAGCAGTTACATATATTGTCAGCATCCAATCAAAACAAAGCCTTGATCTGCTCTGCAGCTCAGCCTTTTAATCATATCTTAATGTTGTTTGATATTGTTCTATAAAATGCAAGCTGGATGTACAAAAGCCCGTAGCTCAGTTAGAACTTAGAAGGTCTTCAGTTTCACAACTTGCAACCAAAAGCTCTCGGGTTTGAGTCATGTTAGCGTTCAAGAGAAAGAAAGAAAGAAAGAAAGAAAGAAAGAAAGAAAGAAAGCAATCTGGATGTGTCATTTTATGCTTCTGCATCTTATTTTTGATGGTTATGTTGAAACATGAATCCTTGCTCCATGGGTACACATTACAAACTGTTTCTCATTTTGTCTGTACTTGTCCAGCACGAATTCTGGATCATGTAGTTTTCATTGAATTGATTTCTAATCATGCATTTGATTCTTGATGTGTGTGCATCTTTTTATATAAGCAAGATGGCATCTTAGTCATGCATGGTCAGCGTACTGTAAGATTATTTGTAGGGAGGTTATTTCATATCATGACACTCAAGTACACAGTTTGCAGTAAAGTTGACAGTATCATGTTTTCCAAGCTATCTAATTTGTGAGCTTTATTGGCAGGTTGCCTGATTTATGAGCTCTTTTCGGGCATGAAGCTGGCTAAGACAGAAGATCTACGTAATACTGCTGCTATCCCCAAGGTATGTAATTATAAACTTATGCTTGGCGTTTGTTAATGTAGGAACTCTGATTTTCAGACCCTGGGTCTCCTCTCAAAGTAAAATAGCAATTTTGTAGGACAGCAACGTCCTTCCAGATTTCCTTGATATTAATTTAAGAGAACTTCAAAATGATAATATTCAAGATTTATAACCTAAGTTTTGTTTTCAAATGCCATAAATTCATTGTCTGAGGGAAAAATTTAAGACCTTCTGCATTTATTCATTTTTCTTTTCTCACAGTCTCTGCTTCCAGATTATCAGAGGCTTTTGAGTTCAATGCCCTCTCGCAGGCTGAATGCTTCAAAGCTTATCGACAACAGTGGTGAGCTTATATTTCCCTTTTCCAAAATTTTTGTAGGCAGTTGCTTTAAGATTAGTTGCAACTGGTCTATGGAGTATGAGTCTCATGTAATTTGCATTTAATTTTCAACATGTGCTACATCTTATATATATATATATATATATAGTCTACTATGAGAGGGAGGGAGGGAGGGCGCTTTGTTGATTGTCAATGTGGAAAATGCATCACTTAACACTCATTTATCATCTATCTAAACTGTAGCTCTAATGACTTGAACTGAGGGAGGGAGGGAGGGAGGTTTGTTGATTGTCAAGGTGGAAAATGCATCAATTAACACTCATTTATCATCTATCTAAACTGTAGCTCTTAAATGACTTGCACTATTCTTTGTAGGTATTCATGGAAGGGTTTAGCTCTTGTTTGGATAATAGTGGTTTGGAGAACCCTTTTTTTTTACCATGTCTAGGACTTGGGGGCATTCTTTGAAGCATGAAAATTTCTAAAATCAGGAAACAATATTTTTAGTTTTGCAAGGAGCCAAAGCCTGAGCGAACCTCAAAATAACTCATTGCCGTCAGTACCTTCTATCTCTTAATTTATGAGGTTGGATTGTAGACACAGATTATGCATGCTGGAAATTCCTTAAAGTGTGAAACCATCCATACAAAATAAGGAAAAAAATTCAGGAAATCACTTATTTCGTTGAGCACCTTCTAATTTCTCTATTGATGTGGTTGATCTCTAGTTAAAGGGCAGGCATGTGTTGTATTGTACAGCCTAGGCATGTTTAGTTAAAGTACATAAGTAACAGAACTAAAGCAGCGGAGCAACATGGCCATTAAGCCATTAATCAGTTACTGACTTTAATATATTGTTATTCTGAACTCACCAATATTTCATTGATTTTATCCTGAAACTAAAGCTCTTACTAGACTTTCTTTTCCTTTGGAAAAGAAGAGGCCACTACTTATTTCACATTGGGGCTTCAATCTCTTCAAAGCTCATTACTTTTGCTTCCTTTGGAAAAGAAGAGCCTTCTGCTTATTTCACACTGGGGCTTCAATCTCTTCAAAGCTCAGTAGTTCTGAAAGACACTTTTAATAATGGCTCGCGAAATTAAGTCTTTCTGAATATGTTCGTTTCTACCTTCATTCATACAAGAGCTAGTACTTTCGTCGTGGTTCCATATTCTACAAGTGGGATGAGTTTTTCTGTGGAACCTTTTTTTTTATATATAACCGAGTGCTTAAGGATATACTTAAAATCGATATTGTAAATCCTTTTTCAACTATCATCTGATACCCAAATTTTATCATCTTTAAACATATCTGCAGTGGATCTTCACCTGTAATTGTTATCCTTTTTCAACTATCATCTTCACGTGAATATCTTCGTTTCTACCTTCATTCATACAAGAGCTAGTACTTTCATCGTGGTTCCATATTCTACAAGTGGGATGAGTGTTTCTATGGAACTGTTTTTTATATATAAACTAGTGCTTAATGATATACTTAAAATCAATATTGTAAATCCTTTTTCAACTGTCATCTGATCCCCAAATTTTATCATCTTTTAAAATATCTGCAGTGGATCTTCACCTGTAACTGTTATCCCATGTCAGACAAGGTCTAGGGTGTTGTTGGTGTCTCGATGTTTAAAAGTAAAGGGTGTAAAGACTGCAGCAAAAAACTAACTTTCTGATGTATATTTTCTATTCTGTTTCATTGCTTAAACAGGCCATTTAGTTTTGGGTGTGGGCCGTGTGGCTTCATTTTGGATGCTAGACCTGCAAGTCTGCTAAGATGAGAATTGAAAACTGAATCTGGCTTATTTAATAAAGAGGATCTATAGTCCCATCATTCTGATTTTCAGAAAATGGAATTAAATCCATACATGTGGACCCGCGATGAGTGACCTGGCTGTTGATCCGGTGGGCCGCACTTTGTTAGTGATTGAACTATCCTAACCCTATCATCAGATGACAGATGCCTAAGAGCTGATGTTGACCAGCCCACATCCATAGGCGATGGCCGGTATGATTACATTAATTGGCCCGCCAAAAGGCTTATGGATCAGTTCAAAAGCACCAAAGGTGTCGGCCATTTTGGAAGATATTTGCATTTTTTGCTAAGGATTTTGAATATAACTTATGGTGGAAAGTCACTCATCAAATGCTATTTCTTGGATGCATTCTTCAGATGACGGACATTGGAAATTCCATTTTTACTTTCAAGAGATTACGTCCCTGGCCTCTTCTTTGTGGTTAGTTTTCCCTCATGTGGTTCAACCGGCGAACAGTTTGGCGTAGACTTTTGCGAAACAGGGTCATTAGGGTGCCTTATTTGTATGCGCCTATTATGTAATTTTTGTTTGTTGTGAAGTGTGGGTGCACTTCCTTTACACCTACACTTTTCTTTGTTCGTATTATTGTCTTTTTCTCATCTTTTTTAGTAGAAATTTGAAATTTCCATTACCTCTGAGAAAAGAAGGGTGGATTAAAAACTGAATGGCTCAGATTGAATAGGGAACCAACAAGGCAGCCTATATTTAATAAAAAGTGAGAAAAATTCCAGAAAATATTCTGTTTATTGGGTATCATTCCATTGGGCCTTGATGGGCCTGAACCATGAAACTTACTTACCCCTGGGGCTGTCGCCAGCAGCCCTTAAGAAGCTGGTGGGGTCATTTTGATCAGATCGTGGGCCATGTGGGTCCCACTGCCAGTTTAGTCCCAGATTTTCCGGACGTTCCTGCAAGCATATCTTTCCCTATTTTGAGTATTTGTCGAGTTGTTGTAGACATGTAGATCCATCTCATGCATGTTAGAATTCCTAGAGATTAGGGCTTTTCATTTTTTAATAGTTTCAATAACTGGATGAGATTTAATCTAAGGTTTTTAGTGTTTTAGTGCAAATATTTAAGTCTTGTAATAGGAACACCCAGGCCTAAGTTGCAGTTTACTCATTAATAAAATTTAATTTTTCTGATTCCTTCTGCTTTGGATGATATCCTTGCATTGAAGACATTTCAGCAGATTATGAAATGTTGGGCAGTGAGTCATCTTTTCTTTGCTGTGTTTTGGATTTTTGGGGGATTCGGGAATTATCAGATAGCTTAGTTTAAAACCCGAACTGCGTCAATAGTTATTGTTGATGTGGATAAACATTACTAGGTAAAAAAGGTCAAAAGGATGGCCTCTTCTATCGTTTTTTTTTTTTTTTGATATATCCTCCATTTACACCGAGGCCCATCGGATCGGTGATCTAGATCGCAAAAGTATGGACTCCACATGTATGTAATCGAGTTACTCAGAAAACTAACTTCTTTCTGTTGCTGGAACCTGTGATTTCTATTTTAATGGATTGGATCCTAAATTTATAACCTTTTTTAACACCATGTGCTACTTGTATGAATAAAGGCATCAATATACATGAGAGCTTGTACTACAGTTGGAAGGTGTTCTTTGCTGCAACCCCAAGTTTGCATTTGCTGCTCAGTTTATTTTTTAAAATCTATAAATAAGGAAACTATACAAATAGCTTGGGACTGCGTCATTTCTTTTGGTCGTCGATTGTTGTTCATTCAGCCAGTTTTCCTTTCTTTTTTGTTAAACTTGCAGTCTTGTTTGTGGTCAGTACTAAATCAACAGCAACCTTATTTGGCAGAATATTTTCAGAATAAGTTGGTTGAGACTATACAATTCATGGAGGTTTTAAATTTGAAAGATAGTGTTGAAAAGGATTCCTTCTTCCGTAAGCTACCTAACTTGGCTGAACAGCTCCCTCGCCAAATTGTGCTGAAGAAGGTGTGAGACTTAAGAGGTTTAACTAATCATCAGCTCTATTTGTTATGATGTCAAGTTTTCCCTGGTACATTCTTTTAGAGAGGAATTACTAACACGTCTTTTGACTTTCTGACAATAACAGCTACTTCCCTTACTAGCTTCTGCACTAGAATTTGGTTCAGCTGCTGCTCCTGCCTTGAATGCATTGCTGAAAATGGGGTCCTGGCTTACGGCAGATGAATTCAACGTGAAGGTTTTTCACCTCTGTGCTTGAATAAAATGAAAATTGATGCCAACCTCCAAATTGTTGACTTAATTTAGGGTTTACCTATCAGGCTTCTGGTGGCAGCCTGCCACATGTTTTCTTTTCAGGCTAGTAGCACATGGGTGCTACATGAGCCTGAATATTTTTCTATGGCATGAGGACTCTTTTTTTGAGGATCTGTCCAAGCCTGATCTAAGCCAATTTATGGCTTTGGGTTGGTCTCTGACTTGATATCTAGGCCTGAGAAAGCCCAAGCCTAAGTTGATGGCTCAATTATGCAGGGCTTGGACTGTATTTGATGAAGGAACAGGCCTCTTGCTGCTTAATCCTTCTAAACTTTAAGCCTCTCATTCAATTTTAGTTTGTTTTGACTGAACTGGCTGAAACTATTCATTCGGTCGGTTGGCCAAAACAAAGACTCCTGCTAAATGTTTTTGGCTGTGATTTGAGTCTCATTCAGTTTAAATCACCGGTTCAGTTTCAAATTCGGAGATTTCAGCTGAACAGACCAAAATTCTTCATTTCTGCCGAAATATGACAGAGTCGAGGATTTCCCCTTTTGTTCATTCTTTTTCTGTTTTGAGTTGGTTTTTGACCAATATGCTGTCCATTAAAGCTGAGCATTCGTGATTTTGTGGTTTTTTTATTATTTCAAAAGTAAGGGGGCCATACTAAGGATGCGGTTCCTTTCATTTGGCTGCTTATTTGTTCTACCTATTTGTTCGGGTATTAATTTTTTTTACACTGGCTTGTAGGTGTGTCAGATATATCACGATGTTGATTCAGTAGAATGAACTAAATAATTTGGTTTATATGCTATTATCACTTTTTAGACTCTACCAATTTATTGTTACTGCCTGTCTCAATCCCGGATAAAAGAGGGCTGCTTCAGTTAGGCCGACAGCCTGCTTAAAACTTTTGTTACAACTCCAACTTGAATTAGCGGCCCCAATGTAGTTGGGAAAAGGCTTTGATGAAGATGCTATTTTCACTTTTTTATATTTTATACTTTCGTAAATTTATATATGTCTATTAGTTTCTTATTATTTACTTAAACACAACTCTGGAATGAAACACCAAAATGCTAAAATGGCTGAAACATTTCAGTTTGGAAAATGGGATCTGAAATGAAATTGGCAACTATGCTCCCATTGCTACTAGGCTCCATTCTGTGTAGATTTGGATCATTATTTACATTCAACGAAGTTCAAGCATCTTGATGCACTGTTTCTGTTATAATCGCAGTTACTTCCAACTATTGTGAAACTTTTTGCTTCCAATGACCGAGCTATTCGAGTTGGACTACTACAGCACATAGATCAATTTGGAGAATCACTATCTACTCAAATTGTTGATGAACAAGTATGTATTAAATTGGAAGAATTTGCCATATGGTTTTCAGTGAATCCAGTTTTCTGAGTGATTAGATTTAGATATTCCGACGTGGTTTAGTTCCGTTTTACCATCAGATTGGGAATCCTAAAAAATTGTTTTGGTGATTCTTTCAATTAGGTTTTCCCTCACGTGGCTACTGGTTTTTCTGATACATCTGCTTTTCTTCGAGAATTGACACTCAAGTCTATGCTTGTTTTGGCTCCCAAGGTATTTGTTACTTATTTTATTTGTGTTGGATTATTCAACTGGTATCATCATGATCTGATACTTCAGTACTAGAAAATTAACCTGTATGATGCACAGGATGTTATGCAAATAATTTAGAGCAACATGTTCTATGTTATTCAGACGCTTCAAAAATAGAAAATAACCCATGTAATTCTCAGGATGCCATGGAATAAATTTATAGTAGCAACAAAAACAATATCAACAGCAGCAGCAAGCCAGCAACTATAGAGGCTGTGGATAGTTGAGGTGGCATCAAAAGATGGAAACTCAGTGTTTCAATCAAAGGCATGGTACTGCTATCCTATGATGAAAAGTCATGTTAGCCAAGAAACCATGGTGGGGCCCTTTCATGATGGAAATATTGTGACCTTACCAAAGAAAAGAATCTTGGTGGCCCGGTCTAACTATTGAAATATGAAGACAACAAATGATGAGAAAGTCAATTGGTGGGGCCCGCCATGTTTTTCATTGTTTGATGGGCTTCACCATCTTTGAGTGGGCTCAATTGTATCTTCATTAGGTAAGTCCACCTGGCTCTAGGTGGAAAGCCATGCTTCTGTCATCTATGTGAATCCAATGTGATTCATCATTGAGTGCATCCACAATGATTGGTGTTTGTTGGACCAACTGTGTGGGTTCACTTTATTTCTATCATTGTGGTATATGAGTCTCACTGGGTTTTTACATAAATCTAAATTGGTGCTAATTCGCTCTGTTTCAAAAGTTGTTGAAAAATGAGGCATTATGCATTATAGAAAGGGAAACTGTTAAATGGCTAAAATAGCCTTTTTCTAGAGAATGAGAAGTGGCGAATGAAGAAGCTGTTTTGGTCATGAGAAAAAGATCTCAGAATGTGCCATGTCAGAACTGTTTTGGCATAGTGTGTGTGTGTATGTACATATATATATATATATAGAGAGAGAGAGAGATGGGTAGGTAGGTAGGATCTGCATTTGAATTATATCAAATCCATGTCTTTGCCGTGTCCATTGAGTGTCTCTGTTGTGTTTGGGCAGCTTAATTTATGATTTCCCTTTTCAGCTTTATCAGAGAGATTATTAAGCATAGAAATTTTGTATAATGCAGAGCAGTCCCATCATGGTACACAATCATGGAATGTTTAGTAGAGAATTCTCTTTTTTCCTTTTGAAAAGATAGCTTTTATTCCAGAAAGGAAAAGAGGCAACAAAAAGCGATATGCAGTGAAAAGAACAAAGCAATCTTACAATCACTGCTTTATGTCAAACAAACCAAGAAATTCTGTTTATGCTCCATTAGTTCAGAGTTGTTAGGATGATAAAGGAATTTTGTCTTAGGAAAAGAAAAAAGATATTAGGTTGTTTGTTAGGATTAGATGAATAAGATTAGATTAGAATAATGACTTAACATAAATCGTACCCGTTAGAAAAAGAAGAAGATTAGATTAGAATAAGATCATCATGCCGTTTTATCCCTTGTTTACTTTATAACTGTTAATACCAATGATAGTCACATCTTCTTCTTCTTTTTTTAAATGGAATTCTATCTGTTACTTGCAAGAATCAATTTAAAGACTAACTGAACATAGGGCATGTCTTAATTGATATCCCCAGCCTTGATCAGAGAGTCTATGTCAACAATCCAATTAACCAACTTCAAAAGAAAAGGAGATCCTACTGTAGCACTCAACGACACAAAGAATCTCCCGTAGTAACACAGAAATAGCCTGCAAATATGATAGCTCTTCACATCCTTGTAACGTTGCCACAACTTTGGATCACTAGCACTTCTAATTCTAATCTAGACTGGCCTGAGAAATATCCATACCCCATTTACATCTCTAATAATTACCTGGATTTCAGCCCTTAGAAATTCATCTTAGCTGAACACATTCTACGTGGAACCCAATTAATTGGTTGGAGAGAGGAAATGCCGACAAATTTCTGTGAAGCTCAGAAATAGATATTCCTGAAAGTTTTTTAATATCGCTACCTTGGAAATAGCCTTATTGCTTTTCTTTCATACAAACACCTAATTACTGCCCCATTTACAATCTGAAACTCCTATTTTGCAACACCCAATTTAGCCAATTCATCTGCTTTTCTATTTGGTGTTCTCAGAACATGACTGAAAGTAGCATCGCTCTAATTCTGTTTAGTATACAGAACAAGCACTATGGATTTTTACCTCTAGCCCATGAGCTGGCTTTCTTCAAATCACCCTTGACTATAATGAGGCCATGCAGTCTTGATTTAATGATTTTAGCTTACCCTTTTGACTTCATGATCTATGTCATTCAGCAGAAGTCAACATTCTAGGCTGATAATGATTCACTCTAGTACCAAGAAAACAATGGAACTCTGATTTGTGGGAAATATTTGCCGCACGCACCTCTTAAACTTTTGATGGCATTTGGATTCCCTTCGGTGATCCTTCAGTGATCCCCATATATTGGTTACAAGTGCTTTTCGACATTTTGTTAATACCCTCTAATAACTTCTTTTTTTTTATTGGATTGGAATTGCAGTTGTCTCAACGTACTATGTCGGGCACTTTATTGAAGTATCTGTCAAAATTACAGGTACAATTGATTATTACAGTCAGGATATAATTAACTTAGTGTTTGCTTATTCTGACTTGTTGATTTACTGTTTCATTGTTTGCCATGCAATGGTTGAAAGATACCATATCTAATGAACCCCTCTTATTTGACAAGCAGACTATACATATGCCTGTTCAAGCACTTGGCATTTCATGCTATGATGTTTTCTTGTTCTATTAATCATGCAGGTGGATGAAGAACCAGCAATTAGAACAAATACCACCATTCTACTTGGGAATATAGCTGGCTATCTTAATGAAGGGGTTAGTTTAATGAATTTATCATGTTTTTTGCATTCATAAGTTCCTAGAATCATACTATATTTGTGTGCATGTGTGCGTTTGTGTGCACGTGCTTGCATGTGTGGGCACTTGTGTAGGATCATGATATGCATAGCATACATGTGGTGCTTATGGTTCAGTATTTGAACTTTTGAGATAGATTTGAACCATGGGCCCACTTGTATGGAATGGGCATCTCAAAGCTGTTCACATTCTGATACATCTGGAACCTTTAGTTCTGTACAAATGTATCCCTTCTAGTAGTGTGGAAATTGGTGGTTGATATGTTTTGGCTTGTCTAAAAAGCGGAGTGAAACATTTGTCGTGATTTTATAATGTTATGAATCAATGCTCTGCTCAAGCTAATTGTTGCTGGTATATTTGGACATACAATGTAGACAAGGAAGAGAGTTTTGATTAATGCGTTTACAGTTCGTGCACTGCGTGATACTTTCTCTCCAGCCCGTGCAGCAGGTATGAGCTTCTTCCCCCTGGTAACTATATTTCTATGTCAAGTTTCTCTCATCTACTCTCGTTTTGTAGTTACAAGCTTCATATGGTTGATGAAATATGATGCATTTTATAGAGCATTTACTTGGCCCAGTAGACTTTGTATCTTGATCCCAACTTTCGATGATTCGGGCTGTTCACATGGTTGGTTCTTTGGTGGGTTAAAGGCATGCCAAAATCCCAACCATCAGATGGTCTTCACTTTCTACTCAACCCTTCGAATGTGCACCATTGGGGACTAAAGCCTTTGGCACAGTGGAAGGTGCTCAATATTGCAACCTCGAGGTCATGTGTTTGGGTTATGTTAATGTGTACCATTGGTTGGAATTTCCATTTTCATTTGATGCCTAGGATCATGTGGTAGGGAAATTGTGGCATGCCCAACAGAGCCCACAATGATTAAGAGAAAATGATGTCTTCAACTTTCAGGCTGAACTGGAAAAGGCCACTTCTTGGATGAAACTAGCTCTGTTCATCTATTTGGATAAACTGCATATTATTTTATTTGGATTCATTGTCCTTGCTCTTCAACGACTAAACTATGTTCTTGATAATAGGGGAAATAACTCATTCACTTTGAATTGTGACAGGAGTTATGGCTTTGTGTGCCACCAGTTCATATTATGACATGACTGAGATTGCTACCCGTATTTTGCCAAATGTCGTCGTACTTACTGTCGATGCAGACAGGTAATTTGTGCTCTTAATGCTTCCTTCTCTGATATTATTGGCCTATATACATGAGTTCCTATGCCACAAGATATCTTTTTGCTGTTCCTATAATTAACTTGATACTCAATAGAAATCTCTCTCTGTGACTAAAATATAGCGCTCTTGTATCTTCATTCATTTCAAATAAAAAGGAAAAAAAAAAAAGAATGGATAAAAAATATTGTGGAGTACAAGAACCGATTTTGCTAGAATGCTGTTGATGTCCATGCTGTATGTTACACATCCAATAAGCTTGTTGACTGCCATAGTTCATGTCATTTTGAAGCAATTTTCATTGTTTGCAACTCTTGTGTAGTTAGATTTTGGTTGATTCACATGAAATTGAAAACCTATGAATTCTAAGAAATGCATACCTAATTTGGCTAAAATTGAAGAAACAAAGGTAAAGATCCGCTAACGGCCATGAAATAATCTCTCATTCAATGGAAATATGAAACAAGGAGAGATGGAAAATGAATACACAACCATCTTTTTCTTTTTTTGAAAGGTACCATTTAACTTTATTAGTGGAAACAACACTAGTACATCACAGGAATACACAACCATCACCTTGAATCTTGGAAAGTCAGGGTCCCATCTACATCTGCACATTATATCCTTCAAAATCTTAGTTAACTAATATTCCTTTGTTGGAACCTGTTTTACCAGGAACTCAATTCCACACAAACAAATGGCCCTTAAACGTGAAGACTTGTACTATTATACATGTGGAAACACTTACGTTAGTGCTGATAGATAATTTATTGGATTGTCTAGAGTAAACTAAGCCAACCCCAATTTGTCTAGAGTAAGATGATGACGATGATCAAATAAACACTGAGATTGCAAGATTCCAACTTGCTTTGAAAAAGTTAATGTTAAATAGACATAGGGTACAAGTAGTGATGAAAAGTCGACCCTCTTCTACATGTAGATGGACCTAGGTGTTATACCTATAGGTTCATCTGGGTCACAAGTGGGAGCTGCATTAAGTTGCACCACACTTGGGATATCAATATTCCATTCAATATGTCGAAATACATATAAAAGGGACCGCTTTGGATTTGCCGTTTGTCCCCATGGCTGACAATCCTAATAAGAATAGATCAAGCCTTCTTTTTCTCTTTCAGAAATAAAACCTCTAAATTCTTGAAGATATTGCTTGGTGACAATAGCCCATACCACAGTTGGAAGGTGCTCAGTCTCTCAACCACAAGGTTGTGGGCTCGAGTCATGTTACCATTCAAAAAAAGAAAAAAGAAATAAAAAAAAATGCCTGGGTCAACTAAACACCCTTCATTACTAGGATACCTAATTAAACTAGGAGAATGAAAACTTAACCACTTTAATGATTCTCTGGTCAAAAACGAAATGGGACTCTTAACCAAGAATAAAGAGGAGGAGAAGCGTGGTTGTGGGTTCTGGGGAAGAGATAGGGTGTTGTGGATTCTCAGGCAAACATCACAAAACCCATATTTAATTTTCAGCTTCTGCGACCCTTTGTTTTGGTGTGGCTCTTCTTTTGGGGATATTCCAATACTCAGACTTCTTCATTCTTCCAGGATGGAAGATCAACCAAAGCACCTGATTATCAAACACTTGATTGTCTTTCATCCAGCGTGTCTTCTGTATGAGGAAGGAATGCAGAGATGATCAACCGCTGGATTCATGTGTGGAACTGTTGACTTCTTGGATCTTTTTGGCTCCATTGGACCGTTGGACCTCCATGACTCCATCTAACCATTTGAGTTTCATTGGATCCCATCATTTCTTATTTTCTATGATTGAGACATTGATCAACACATAATATATGGCTCAGTATGAATGGCAAGAAACAACATAATCTTTCTTTTGTTATTCAAAGATTTCTCCATAGATCAGATTGTGCACAATTGGAAGGAGATTGCTTCCTATTCTGCTGAGCAAGTCAGTATTATTCTCTTGTACTGTTTGCTGCTTTAATGAAAGTAACCATTTCAAAAAAAAAAAAAAAAAAAAAAATGGAAAAGAAAAAAGAAACAACATAATCTTATGAGAGTCATGCGAAAATGCTTGCCTTTGAGAGATTCATTTGTTAGGCTGTCACCACTGTTTTATTTTCTCTTGTTCTGAGGCAGAGCAGGCACAGCTCGTATATATGAGACCCAAATACAGGACCCTTGTATCCAAACTACGGCACATATCATAGAGGGGATGATAGTGTATAAAGACAAGAATAATAACCTCATATGAAATGTCACGGGCCCAAGTTTCATTCAGATTGGAGTGATGTTTTCCATTGGATTGAAGCTACACAGAAAGGCTTGTTTAACTCCCTGCTAACTCAACTATCAATATCACTTTTAGCTAAGTTATATTGGAGCATCTGCAAATTCATGACACAGGTTTTCTTCCAATCACATACATGAAGAAATGTGGGCCCAGTTGTACATATATATATTTTTTTCTTGAATGAGAAATGTGAATAATGAAAAAGAAACAGTATAGAAGTATGCTGTAGATTAAAAAAAGCAAAAGATACAAGAAAACCTAAAAAAGATCCATAGTTCACAAAATGAAAACTTCTCAATTGCACATATTTCAATAAAACTTCTCATTAAAAAAATCTTTTTTATATGGTATCGGAGAAGTAACATAATCATAACTGTCATATGTAGTTGCTGATGCACCTTAATGATGTTGCTTTTCCAAGTTATATTGTAGATATGCAGTCATGCATGCTACAAAATGACAGAACGGCTGCACTTGTAAATACTAATGGAAGGCCATCGTACTTTTACCATATCTTAGTGAATTTTGATTAGATTATATGGAACTAATCAGGGACTGTAATTTGTCCTTAAACAAGGGACACATGTACCATCAATTAAGTCACTCTCACATTAGAGAACTTGCCATCCATTGCAATTGACTTCATGCTTGGTCTTTGATATTTTGTCAAGGTTTGTATATTTTGGTAAGTTATTCATGACAATGTACTTCTGCTATATATTTTGCATTCCAGTGATGTGCGAACAAAAGCATTCCAAGCTATTGATCAGTTTATGCAAATAGCAAAGCAATATCACGAAAAGGTATGTGTTAAGTTTCTTGCTTGTCATATTGGCAGTTTTTGCTCTTCCTCCTTGTTTACTTTATAATCAAATGGATATCTTTTTAATGATTGGTCTCTTCAGATTCCAGATTGGCAATAATAGTTGCCTTATGAAAGTCTTAAGTCTAAATAATTGTGATTCTTTTGGATGGATTAGTGGGCATGCAGACACCATTTTCATTTGCTATTCATTTTACCGGGTTTCATTTTAACTAGATGTGTCAATATGCAAAAATTAAGAACTTAATGTATGGGGGCAGGAAGAGGAAGAGGAGGAAAGTATCTGTCTCAGTTTTTCTGTAATTTAGTCAGAACCAGGACCCGGAAACTTTTCTATGGAGGCAATAGCGGGTCTCAAACACAATGAACTGCGTGGATCGCTAACTGGAGGTGTGCAAAAGTGAAAATAATCAGCAAGTGGGATTAATTTTTATATTTTTCTCATATTTCTCAAAATCCATGAGGATCTAAGGTATGGAACTCAATGCACTGGGGTTTATAAATATCTGTGAGAATATTGAATGGTTTGGATCATGACGGGGCAGCCCACAGAGCTGTGCGGATCATGAATTGGGGGTGCACAAAAGTGCAGATAATCAGAAAATGGTATTAAGTTATTTTTCCCTATTTCTCATATTTCTCAAAATCCACGAGGATCTAAGATGTGGAACTTAATGTATTGGGGTTTATAAATATCTATGAAAATATCAAACAGTGTTGAATTTAAAATTCATATCGATGGGCCTTTAACTGATTCAGTGGTTTTAGCCAAGATTTTATACCTTGCATTGTGACTTATTTTTTCCCTAAAAAGAAGTCCTTGGGTGTAACTGTTGAAATCTATTCACAGCTTGTTTTCTTTGCCTTGGTGAACCTTGTGATCTGAACTAGAAATGAGTCTATTCTGGTTATTGGTATTACCATGATCTTCCATGGTCAATGCTTGTTTTGGCTGCTAAATCATTTAACGGTTATTTTAGATTGTCATCTTCTAGAAATAACCCAGCCAAGAAAAAAAAGGATTTTTCACAATAAAATTTCTGTATAATTTCAAAGGCGCTTACTATATTGCAACCACAAGGTTGCTGTTTCAAGTCACACTTAGCTATAATAAACAATGTTGGATGCATTTGTAGAGTTTTCATTTTCACGAGTGTTCTGGAGAAAGAATTTTATTATTTTATGTTCGTTTATTGTTGTGCGTGATTGGCAGCTGTCATTTTCTGTGCCTTTCTCGTGCAATGCGGTGTCAATTTAAAGGATAGATTCTTCAAAGGTTTCTGCTGTTGAATCTCTCAAATCTTTGTCATGTAGTTTATTGACTCTTTGACTTGTCCTTCCATGTAGCTAATTACAGGAGATACTAGTGGAGCTGCAAGCATTGGAATGCCATCATTACCTGGAAATGCAAGCTTACTTGGGTAAGTCGCTCTTCTACCATTGCATTTCCTTTGACTTGACAATTTTTTAATTTGATTGTTGCTCCCCTAAAACAAGCTACATTTCCTTGCCCACTTTCAAACAAGAATACTTTAAGTGGCTCTTTGCTGGAACAGATACCAGAGCATTGGCCCTCAGACTTAATTTGCATTTTTATTATGAAATCTGAGTGCATTAACTGCAATGTGTTGAACTGTTTGCAAGGAACATGTGTTCAAGCTTTTGAAACCTGTTTTTCTTTTTTTCCATCCAAGGCAAATAGGAATTTCATTAAGAAATAAAGGAATATACATGGGCCAGCTCAAGGATACAACCTTAAAATTCAACCCAATTCGTCTATCAGAAAGAGGCCAATTGATGATGTCAACATAAAAAATGCATAGGGGTTTGAATGCTTGATGGAAAAAATAGTAAGATAAAAAAGTAAACTGAAAACAATCCTTAACACAGAGTAGAGACTGCTAAGTCAGTCACCAGAACCATCACCATTAGTTTGAAGCCAGAGTAACGCAACTGTCAGCTGCACTATTGCCTTCTCAATGGATGTAGGAATGAGCCATTGTATGTCAGTGAGAAGAGTAAGCTTGTGATCGTACTTTGTATTTAAGGCCAAAGTAAGCCAAGTTGTCATCTGCACTATTCCCTTCAAAATGAATGTAGGAAATGCTCCATGGTATGTAAATGAGAAGCCCTCTAATTCTCTTTCAAGATATTGAAGCATACAACAATAGAATCTCCTTCTTGTTGCTTGTGAATCTTTTGAGTGTCTTAAATGTTCTGAATGCCCTCACTCCTTGGAAAGGTGTGCTTAACTACTTATAGCCCCTAGGCTCCTTCAATGTCGTTGCATGTAGTGGGGAGTGGCTTTTAAAGATTTAAAGCCTCAACCTTCTGGGCAAACTGGTTTTACTGGCGACTTGAGCTTACTTCTGGTGTCAGATTGCATGACTAGGCAACTACAGGTGTGACGTGTCCCTTGAACATCATTGTCAATTCATTTCAGACCCTGTTTCGGTCTGGCTCCAAACTGAGATTTTCGGCTAATTTGGAATTTTGGTAATACATTTCAGAGTTTTGTTTTGGAAAAATGTAAAAAGGTATGTAGATATATAAATGTAGAAATTATAGAAATTTTAAATTTTAAAACTTAAAAATAACATAAACTATGCATTTAATATTTAATTTGGTCTACTAAATCAATAACATGAATTATGTGCATGTGTGACGTGACAATGTGAAATTGGACATGCATCACATCATAACTCATAATATCGCATGCAATTTATAAACTGTATTGCAATATTATCAAAATCATTAGTTCATGTCATGTCATGTGGCCCATGAGGATTTGACGGGGCTTTGCATAGATTTTTAATTAAAAATTTACATAAGGACCCTTGCTTTTATTACTATTTTTTCGAAAAAATAAAAATCAGTCGAAATCCTGGATTTTGGCAGAAATGGACCAAAATCTGGAATGAAAGTTGTGGTTTGGTTTGGCGAGTCTGAATCCAAACCAACCAACCGAAATTGGCAACTATGTCGGCTCAAAGAAAACCAAGCTTCCTTTTTTTCTGGCAACTAGATTCCTTCCCTGCGATTGTAATGACTAGCCTCTGTTTATAGGCAACATGGTCTGATGTCACCCAAACTTGGTTGGGAGACTTGATCATGGTTGCCCAAGCCTTTGGCTTGTGAACTTAATTGTGGTCCCCCTAGCTTTGGCCGAATGAATTGGAATTTCGGCCGGAATTCAACTTTCCAAACACAGTTCTTCAAACTGATGGTACAAGATGAAAACGGCGTTCAACATTCGGTTGAAGAAGTGTGCAAAGGTTATGCTTTGGATTGTTCTATAGCAGTTATTACTATTAAAGTGTTCCACCTGCAGTAAGACTTATCAGATTGGTCGTCTTGATTTTCACATCATGTATCGTGGAGGGGAAGCTCTATCACATGACGTTAGAATTGCAATGCTTTACTTCTCTATGATAAAACTAGTGTGATGCTTTACTTTTCAGCACTGATATTTGAAAGGACTTTTTTTACTTGGTCCTGTTGTCTTTGGCCTGGCGACTTGTTGGCTTGTCTTTGTATTCCAAATGGTTAACCGTTCAATTTTTACTGCAATTGCTAGGGTTTGCTTTTGGTCCTTACTTATTTGCGATATCCAGGATGAAGTTTCTTGATGTATGTTATTTGCAGATAAAGCTAATTAGGTGACATGAAAGCAAGTGAATGATGTGTCTTTCATGGAACGGTTTTGAATCAAATGGTTAAGAAGTAGTGGAACAAAGGGAGTACAAGTTTGGTGGTTTTGAAGGTGGTGAGGAGGATGTTGTCAAAACTGAATCTTGCTTAGTTCCATCTTATGTTTAGTTCAATACTTCAGATGAACTATAGAATAAAATGGACTTGATGAGGTAAGTTTATGTAAATAGGTGGAGGGTGGGAAATCAGAGAAAACAATAAGACAACAAAATGCATTTGGCAGAGATGCAGAATTGCAGATGCTAAGGTGATTTTTTGGAGTAACAAGAAAGGATAGAATTGGGAATAAATAACAAGAGGAACTCTGGAAGTGATTCTACTAAAAGCAAAAACAAGGGAATGTCTCTTGAGATGGTTTGGGCTTTAACATTGTTGGAAGGTGCTTGTTGTCACAACCTCGAGGTTAGGTTTGAGTCATGTTACAAATGAAAAGAGAGAAAAAAAAAAAAAGAAGACGAAGAAGAAAAGTGTCTTGAAGACTGGAAACAACCCCTCCACAAAGAATTATAAGGTTCTAGAAGGGGTAAGCCAGTAAAGAGTTGAAAGTAGTTCACAATGACATCACATTGTGGGGTGATAGGGAGCCCAAATACTTGACTCCTAGAAGGGATGAGTGGGGAAATTGTACTCATGAAGCTGAGTCCAGTTAGATGGAATGTGGCATCGATGATGATGATTTTGTAAACATGGCTTTACCGGTTTCCCTTTAATTCTGGAATGGGCGAATGCTTGAGATGGTATTAGTTATTGCTATATGATGTCGAAAATGTTGGATTTGTGAAACAATTTTTTTTTTTTAGTGGTGGTTTTCATTATTAGACAGACCATGCCTCAATTTGTCTCATCAGATGGTCTTAACTGTCTCATTGATGGCTTGTGAATGGACGATCACACGGATGGTCTACATTAGTCAATAGAGCACAGTAGAGCCCTCTCTGGACCACTTACATCCAGTAGTCCACAATTTAAGGAAAGCTAGGAATAGTTAGGTTCACTTTAGGGTAAGATTTTGAGGCCTCTTTCTATCAATGATATCACCCATCATATGAGCTGTTTGATCACTGAGAAGTAGGGTCCGCATGTTGAATTAGTAGGTTCAATCAAATAGGTGCAATTTAACATTGTATATCATTTCATGCACCATCAGATTTGTATGAAACTTTTATCCTCTAGCTCTTTCGCAATATAATGTTTATTTTACTTGATCAGGAAAAAAATAATGGTGTCAAGACTAACTCTTCTAATAAATATGCAGATGGGCAATGAGCTCCTTGACACTCAAGGGTAAAGCTTCTGAACAGGTTCAAGTTGCTTCTGCAAATTCTAACGCATCAGTCATTTCTGCAACCTCCAATACTACCTCTGGTGTGTTTTCATTTCAGTTCTAGTTATGTTGCTATTCATTTGTGAAATAAGCCAGTTGGGTTGTTATTATTATTATTTTTCACATGGACTTCATATTTCTTCTTATTAAATGACTCCCAGCTAGCACTGGCTTTAAATAGTCAATCACAGGTGATGTTCTTCTCTAATCAGGGGGAAATTTGATCGTTTCTCCTGGTTGTGTCTCCCATTCACAATAGAACTCTTCCATTCATTTACATTCAATGGTCCACTATTGATAAGATAGAACTTTGGACAGCTGGTTTCTTCCCGTGGAAGAAACGCTCAGTTGTACCTTGTCCATAATAAGACCCATGTTACAGGACCACATGCAATTTGTAGCTTCAATAAAATTGTGCTATCTAACATTGTATGTTACCTGTCAATTTACAAAATAAAAATATTATATAATTTAAACATTTCTAAAATGTTTTGTGAGCACGAGTTTGGTTTAGTGAGCAAGTTTTTTATCTGTGCACCGTGATCGTAAGGCTCATATGTAACAGATCCAATTAATCCAAACCAACCTGCCCACCTCTGATGCAAGGATGACTTGATTGGAACCATTTTTTGTCTACACCTAATCCGCATGTAGCTCACTCCCTCCCTCCTTCCCATCTCACTCCTACGGTCTTACCCCATGATTGGCATGCATCCAGGTGGGACCCACAAAGGTTTCCTCATTCGAAATACTGAAAAAGTTTAATATCCCCTATGATGCGCTGTTACTTAAAAATGGGCAACGTGTTGTGCTGTATCGTATCCGATACTTCACTTATGTGTAAAATCCATGTCCCTTCTGTATCCATGCTATGTCCCTATCATATCCATGCCACATCTGGGCACCATAGAATATCCCTCTATTTTTACTTTGGCGTGATGCTCATTCATGGACTATAAAATAAATAATTTATTTAATAGTATTTTTCTTTCACTAAACAACTTTGAACAGTGTTATTGTCTTTGTTTATATTTTTCGTTTCTTGTCACTTAGATTTCATTGGTAGATATTACCTGATATTTTACCCACTGCCAAACTATGTTGCTTGAGTATGGGTGTATATGTTGAAACCGTATGCTGGTACAAGATCTCTGATTCGGCAAATCTCAGAGCTTAGGATTGCAGATTCAGCAAAATATTTAAATAGAGATAGATAAATGTTTATTCTTAATAAAGGATAATCTGCAAAAATAATTCAAACAAGAATAATATGCAAATCTAATCATATTTCAATATCTGATCAAATTCCAAAATAAAAGGCATGCTAACAATGTTTGAATTAGGACTCTAATAATCAATGAGGATTGCAACTGTGTTGTCTTTATTATACGTGGGTCGTTCCAACTAATCCGTTCAAATGTGGCTGGTGACATTTCTCACCAGCTTCAACTCCTACGTTCATCTTAGGAATCTTTGATATTGTACCTGAAAATATGCATTTGATCTTCAAGCGGGGGGTTTCTACATGTGGGCCTCATTGTTTTCCAGTTGATACACCTTAATCCCAAAACAATTCAGATCCGAAGTTGCCTTTAATTGAAATAATGAAGATCAGAAGATTCCGGTCATCCATTATTCGGCCTCTTTTTTCTCTTTCTTTTTTTTAATGTGGGCAGATGGTTTTTTTCTTCTCTCTCTCTCTCTCTCAAATGTCGGCAGATGTTTTTTTTTTTTTCACTTGTCTATTTGCGGGCCATAGATCAGAGAGTTTTTCTCCACATTAGATGCATTATTGTAGTGCATCATATTTGGTCCCTCAAATTACTGATCCATGGCCTCTTTTGAAAATATTCGAGACTAATTATCACATGCTTATTTCAAAGATCGCCTTATTGCTTGTTCTTCTGTGTTCAGCCATTAAACTGTTGAACTTTATTTTGCATTCTTGTTCAATTGTTTGTTGTGATGGGTACTGCAGATAGCGTACCTGTGCCTGAGAGTTTGAGCACCGAACCTGCAGATCAGCCTGCTCCTCCCTCTCCAACATCAACAGATGGTTGGGGAGAACTTGAAAATGGAATCCATGATGAGCATGATGCTGATAAAGATGGGTGGGACGACCTCGAGCCCATCGAGGAACACAAGCCCCCTCCAGCCCTTGCCAACATACAAGCTGCTCAAAAACGACCAGTGGTACAACCGAAACAGCAAGGTAAACATCAACTTGTACTGCTGACCTAATAGATGGCTGTTTTCTTGCCCAGCAGTACATTGAGTTTGTGCTCTCATAGCTAGTCCACATGTGGTGATCTCAATCACTTAATAGATAGGCTATGCCCTAGCTTCACTTCTACTACTAATTATGTTGACAAACTGAAAATGGAGTCACCTGTTGGGCCCTTTTTATAAATTGGAATCCATTGGATATTTTATGATTTTAATATGGAGAAAATTGCTCCTATTCTTATTTATGACGGGGCCTACCTCCTGATGCTCCTGATCTACATATTACAAACATTGGGCTCCTGCGTTTTTAGTGTATCATCCTTTTGCCAATGAATTGCTCCACCCAGGAAGCATTCGTAAGGTCTGGGTATCCTTACACTCAACCTTGGCCTTTATGTTGAAGCAATGTGAAACCTGCAGCATGCTACTTTGACTAATGTGGCTGATCTGGATTGCTCACCAGGTGTCGCCATTATGTGCATATCTTATGAAAAGTGTATTTACTATATAACGAACACGCATCATGTTTAGCCCAATACCCTATTCACTACAGTATTCACAAGAAAGTGCTTAATTGTTTCTAGGACTTTGGCAGTTTGGCTAGGGAAAAACCTGGTTATTGAAGCTTGTCACGAGTCATGAAAAATGTAAAAGGGCAGTTCTCTCTTTTTTTTTTTTTTCATTTCAGTTTCGAGTTTGAAACCCAAAAATACAGTGAAGCCGGTGAAGCAAGAAGATGGTGATCTTTGGGGTTCGATTGCGGCACCTGCGCCAAAGACAACATCAAAACCTTTGAGTGCAAAGGCTGCACTGAAAACCGAAGATGATGATGATCCATGGGGTTCTATTGCTGCACCTGCACCAAAAACAACGTCAAGACCTCTTCATGTAAAGCCGGCCACAACAAGCAACAATGATGATCCGTGGGCTGCCATTGCAGCACCCCCACCAACAACCAAGGCCAAGCCTCTTGGTGCAGGCCGGGGGCGAGGAGCAAAACCTAGTGCCCCAAAATTGGGTGCGCAGAAAATTAATCGTGCATAGTCCATGGGACTGTAAATTACAAGAAAATGACAAAAAAGAGAAAAAAAGAAAAAAGAGAGGCAACTTTTAGCTGGTCGATTTCGTTGGGGCTTCAACGCCATCAGGATTTGTAATATTCTTTTTAACATTTATTTGTAATAATTTTCCAGTGTATCTTAGGGCTTCTTTAACTTCTAATTTGGGAAGTGTGTTTGGAAAGGTTTGTCTTTTTTTACCCTTGTAACGAATAGGTTCTGTCTTTCTGAAAAAATTATTAGAAATGCATGTATACGTCCAAGTTTGTCAAGGTTTTACCTTTTCTTCTCAGCATTTTCTCTTGTGGGTGTGGATTTCTTTTATAAAGAAAAATTAAAATAAAATATAGGTACTGGTGTACTGGCTCCAGGTCAAGAGACTTTCACGGTTCCCATCAGGAAGAAAGGCTGTTATTGGTTCCAAAACAGGGTTTGTAATGACATTTAAATTTCCGCCACCTTATACATAACCATGGTTGAGTGATTTTGGCATCTCGGTATAACACACATGCCCAAGAACCAATGCCTGGGCGGTAGGTAGTATCACTGTACACACTCCTCGCCAGTAGGCCAACTTAGCCAAATAAAAAATATATATATCATCATTGGTCACGCTAAGTTAAAGTTAAGGTGGAAATGTCTAATTATTGCATCTGATTAGACCAAAAGCAACGTTTAATGGCCATGTGATTGTTTCTACATTGCCCTTTCGATTTAAAAAAGAAGAAATGGAAAAAAAAATGAAGCCTTTCAGATGTTGCTGGATAAAGCATTCTCCTACTTGTAGGGGTCGATTGGCATTTACGCATGCACATCTCTTTACCTGTGAAATTGAGTATATCCAACATTTCAATGTTTTTCAATAATTTCTCAAGAATCCATGATTCAATCAAGAGAGAGGATGACACCCTTTTGGCCTTCTGATGAAGACGGACAGTTCGGATGTGAAAATGGCGTCGACGAAATGCCAGAATGGTAGCACTTAAGGTCTATACTTTCTCACAAATATCTCCAAAAACGTGGTGAATCAATGGATGAAATAGGACCCCATGGCCTCTTTTGGCCTTCTAAAGAGGATGGATGATTTGGGGGGCTCTGGAAAAAGTGTGCTGCCAAAATAATCACCTTCTTTTTTACACTAAAACAGACCAACAGACTAGAGTTTTTTACACTTTTTCGAGATCTACGATGAATCAAGATGTCAAATTTGTCCACTAGCTGCTTTTCGGCTTTCTAAAGAGGATGAACGCTTCCAAACATACAAATAGGGTCACATAAGTCCAAAATGGTAGATTTTAGAGCCTGTTACATTCTCATTAAATACTTCAAGCAAAAAAACAAGAAAATCAAAATTATTGATGAAATAATGATTCAAATTTGACCCTTTACTGATTTTTGGCCTTCTAAAGAGGATAAACCATTCAAATATTGGTTGGAATATGATGGTATACAACACCTTCCTCTGATAGATCATGCATTTTACGACTAAATTGGATGTTGATACTCACTTTATATACATAAATCAATTATGGCTGCTCCCTTTTTTCTTTTTTTTTGGTACTCCAACTGTAGGGGCTGGTACCCCACTCGATGAGCGTATTAAACTTTGGGTGAGGTGATGGGTGCCGAAATATGGTGAGTAAAGTTGGCTTGCCCAGGGGATTGGATCCTTGGGATGGTTGCCCAATTTTAAATCGAGTGCTGCTACCTAAACACTGTGTTTTGCTCTCCACACTGCATCTCTTTACACAGTGGTCTTCAGTGAAGAATATCTCAAGTTTTCCTCTCTACACTCTGCAATTTCCCTAAAACACCCATTCTACCTACACACTAAGCAAAGATACACGTCGTAGCATTTTTCCTCCCATTACACTCTTTGAACCGCCGTTTCATTGCACCCTCCACGTCGAAGGCGATCTCGACGAGCTCCCCCAACTGGACGTGAACGCCGCACCTCCTCCTGCTCAGCCATCTCTCTGTGCTCTTCTTGCTTTCTTCTTCAAACGGCATTACTGTGAATCATCGACTTTCCAACCTCTGTGAGTGATTTCGATACCTTTTGCTTGATTAGAAATGCTTGTAGTATTATTTTAAGATCAAAGATCTGTTTTATGCATATTTATTTTCCATCCTCATGCGCGTTTATCTCCCCCATTTCTCCAACCATTGTCATCGTTCTACTGCGTCTATGATGATCCCGTTCGGCTCTGTGTCCGAAAGAAGACATTTTATTCAGACTCCACGATCTGTAAAATACCAAAATCCTCGGCAGTATGGGTCCGAGTAAAAAACATTTTGTCGGTATTGTGGGTCCGAGTAGAATGTCTTCTTTCGGCATTGTAACGCCGAGAACATAATATCCACACGGATATTCATGGCCGAACGGGATAACTCAGTGGTAAACTATGTACTAATGATTTTTTTTCTAGGTATATGGATGTGCCGAGTACCTCTAGGACCTCTAGGATTCGACCCACAGCGTCGAACAGGAGAGTCCGTCGGAGGTTTGTTGCTGATGTGTCAGACGACGAAGAAGTAGTTAAAGAACAACCCAAAGCACAAGTGGAGACCGTAGTCTCCGAATAGGCAGAAGAAGTACGTGAACAAACTTCAACTGCTGCTATTAATAGGACTGGAGAAATTCTCAGGGGGCCTACAAGTTTGAGCCTGCTACCTAGTTTCCGAACACATATTGCTGCAAGTATTTGGCTGCAGTAAGTTTGTGAATAATCTTGGTGAACATGTTTTAAATATTTATTACCTTCACTAATTTGTTGTTTATTTCGTTTTGTAAGAGAGACCGCCACTTAAATGCATAAGCCATGGCCAAAAAATCAGTGAATGGGCATGGAATTCAGAAGGAAGGCAGAATACCATTTTTAGTGGTTTCATTGGCCGTTCAGGGTTGGCTCCATTGGTGGCGACATCCTATCTTTCCATCAACAGGAACATGGTGTCCGCCTTTGTTGAAAGATGGCAGCCTGAGACAAACACATTCCACATGCCTTTCGGTGAAATGACGATTACCCTTGATGACGTGAGCACCATTCTAAGGATCCCTGTCACTGGAAAAAGCTGTATCAGTGGAGCAACTGTCATTTGAGCGATCAAAGACACTTGTAGAGCATGGTCTTGGGGTCACATTCCAGCAGGCACACGGAGAGTTAGTAGGTGTGCGGGGCTCGTCGGTTAGACTGGAGTGGCTGAGGGACCTTTTTGGAGACGTGACCGATGCGGATCCAGAAGAGCACATTAGGCATGCCGCTAGAGCATATCTATTGTATATCTTGGGTTGTACACTCTTCACGGACAATAATGACACGAGGGTCCCAATGCTCTATCTAAGGCTGGTAATGAACTTCGATCAGGCATGCACATATGCTTGGGGAGCTGTCGCACTTGAGCACCTATACCGACAATTGGGGTTTGCTACTCGGAGTGGAGTCAGGCAGATTGCTAGATATTTGACTTTACTAAAGGCATGGATTTATGAGCATTTCCCCAGGTGTAGGCCTCACCAAAACCGCGCATACACAGAAAATTTACCGCAGGTGCATCGCTAGGTGCCACGAAAAGAGTCTGGGGACCAAATGTCCAACCTGCAGTCATTTCGAGAGGCACTTGATAATCTTGGTGCCCATGAGGTAATGTCTTATAAGTTATATATAAAAAAATTTGAGTAAATGAGTACCGTATAATTTAAACAATGCATTTGTTGATTAATGTTGCAAGTGGTGTGGGACCCCTACCGAGAGCACATGGCAGATCACCCCTTCAGCGAGGTTGCTTTTTATATTGGTTGTCTTAAGTGCATGGACATCATTGAACCATATCATCCTGATCGGGTGCTTATGCAGTTTGGTAGGGTCCAACGTATTCCCCCCACTCCACTAGCTCCATAGCGAGATACTAGGGGTGCCACTGCAAATCAGTATCGGATCGCGTACAATTACTTGGATCAAATATTGGAGAGGTGGCATAACCTCCTCCTATCTCCGATGGAGCGCGGTTAGCCTACGGCGCACCCAATTATATGGAATGGTTCCTCCGAGTGTTGCACCCAATCATTCAGAACCCTGCACATCGCTCCACGTTCAATTCGCGTGTTCAAGATTCTCAAGTCAGCTCTTCTATAGACCCACGATTGGTATGATGCCTGATAACTAAACTATTATATTATGTATAACCAACTGAGCAAACTGACTAATTTGTGCATTATGTAATCAATTAACAGCGCATCGTGAATGCCCAAAGTATTATTCAGCCTATTCTAAGGAGAGGGCATAGTTTGAGTGTCCGAGATCCTGATGCCTTGTATGCCGCCCTTGAGGACGTCAACAGGGTCTTAGATGGAGCCGATTCGGAAGATCTTGTTCATAGACCGCCACGGAGTGTGACATGCACTTACAGTCGCAGGGGGAGACGTGGGGTCTAGGATGTGGACTTAGCATTTGATCTATATTCTTTTTGTGATTCTGGTTGAAGTACTTCTTTTGAAAGACTGTAATATGAGTTTATGCAATTTTTTTAGGTAACAAAGATGGTACATGTAAAACTTTTGAATGACATTTTCCTCTTTATGGATAGCTTTTTTAATGTTGCAGTTTGTATTGAAGTAAAATGATAAATTCTCTTTATTTGTATAGCATTTAGATGAAATGGATGATGTAGTTTTGTAAACTGGTATTGTCCAAGTTGTCAATGCAGGTCCCATATATTGAAAATGTGTTCGGCG
The DNA here is from genome assembly GCA_029852735.1 of Persea americana. Taxonomy (NCBI): domain Eukaryota; kingdom Viridiplantae; phylum Streptophyta; class Magnoliopsida; order Laurales; family Lauraceae; genus Persea; species Persea americana. Next base: position 11,680,989 of record CM056809.1, read on the forward strand.
TAACAGGTCTAACACCATTGAAATTGCTCGGCGTCTGAGGGCCGTGCTAACTGTGATTTCTCGGTTCTATAATGCCGTGAAAGATGTTGAACAACCATCTTACTTTTTTCAAATGATGCTTTTATATCTGTATGTTGTAGCAGCAATAGGTTGTGAATCTTCATCCAAGAGTCTTCGAAAGTCCCCTAGTTTGATCCAAGTTGCAGCTTCAGCTGTGCATATGAACTCTCCACCCTGTTTGTAGTAATGTTCTCAAGATGGATGACCTTGTCCGTCCATGCAGCTACAAATCTGTCCTTGTACGCATCTAACCAAGACGATCTAACGTATTGAAGTGCTGCCGAATAGGTGATGAACTCCTTGAGAAATAAGTTGAATTGCACATTGTAATTTTCCTCTGTGGATGAGGAGACCAACATGTTCCAGCTCATTATAAACCGGTCCCACTTTTCCTTCGTCTCAAACAACTTCTTGCATTTTGCTAAAATATTTCTGTTGATATGCCATCTGCATAAAAGATGTTTGGCGCCGGGGAAAACAATAGATATGGCGTTCATTAAAGCTATCTCTCTGTCAGTGACGATAACGCTAGGAAGAACACCCTCGCCAATAACTTTGCGCAAAATACCCAATGCCCATGAGTAACAGTAGTCACGTTCATTCTAGAGATATACAATGCAAACCGAAAAAGTCTTCTCTGTGGATGTAACCCCAACAATCTCTAATAAGGGCATTTGATACCGATTGGTCTTGTAGGTGCAGTCCATTATCAACACATGAGGAAATGCACGCAAGAGGTCTATGCTGGTACGGTGTGTGAAGAACAAGTCAATGACAGTATGTGTTGCAGGACAATTCCTATGCCACTCAATGTAACCATGCTCCGCCAATAATTTCAACAGTTGCTGCATCTGACTCCGTCCAGCCCTCTCCGAAATTTTATGCCTTTAACGTGCATTGTAAATGGTTTTCATTGTACTTACATTTAACTCATTTTTTTGTTTCAGTGTCACCAAGATATCCTTTAGCCGAACCATATTCTTGGACATGTCAACCAGCAATGAAGTTTCCTCCTTTGTTAATCTCCCTGCAAATGAGTGTCCTTCTAGAAAGTCTGCAGCAGGATGATTATGCACACCACACACTACATGCAACATCCATTCCTCATTTGAGCCAACCACTTTGCCTTATAATGTGAATGGGCATCCACATTTTTTTGAACCAGTCTGCCTCAATCTCTTCCCAACGGTCTCATCTTTAGTTGTCTTCGTGTCTCTATAAGACCCACTCCTCTCACACCCAAGGGTTAGCCTTGGTTTTTTATTTCTCATGTTAGGTGCTGCTGATGTCTTAATCACGACAATGAAACTATTTCTCCTCCCAACCTCACGAGCCCAGTTATCAATATCTGCACATAACCAAACAAAATTACATTGAACAAAGTGACTACATCAATTTAAATATCAAATGATTCATCTCGATTAATTACCTCTTGAGTGATAAATTCATTACTATAGTCGACCACACATTCCGAGCCAACCTTGCTGCATTCGGTAGGCGCATGAAACTGCAATGCCACCAATTTTGTTAAAGTATGTACATGACTCAACTGCACGGCTCTGAATATCCGGACAGAATTAAATTGTTTGGTCAGGCATGTCCACACATGTTCCTTAGTTTCGGTCATTCATGTCCGCATATTTCGGTTCTTTTCGGCACTGTAATGCCGTTCAATGGGGCATCTCTCGATATTAACATGCCGCGCAAATGACCTATGGTCGGCCATTTAGGAACGCGCAAAGGACATTCGATCGGACATTCACGGCCGAACGATTCGTCTCTGCCCAATACACAACTCGGGATGAATATGCTTACCTTGTTGCTCCTAGAATGATCGAGAGTGATCATCTGCTTGTCCTTTCGCTCGTCCATTGACTAAGAATGTTAGCAAAGCGGGTATTAACTTTGAATGAAATCAAGATTCATCAGTGGCGACATCCTATCCTGAGGCTTTAAACCGAGAGAGAAGATGAAAGAGGGGAGAAGTAGAGGGTAGTAAATGCAGGAAGAAGTAAAAACCTTGTCTTCATTTCATGATGCATGGAACATATTGAAAAGGAGGGAAGCAAGTGGAGAGGAGTGATGGATGCTAGATGTAGAACCATTTTCGTATTTTTATTTGGATGGAAAAAAATATAGTGTGTAGATAGCAGTAGAAATCAATTTAACTAGACTACGAGAGAGGTGAAATTTAAATATTTTGATAAATTTATAAATGGGTATTTTAGTCACAGTTTATTTACGTGCGTGGTGAGCAAAATGCAACCCTTCTTCGTATAATTTCTGGCCCGGAGGGCCCGCTATGTCGTGTCCTCAAATTTTCCTCTTTTGCAGTGATTTGCCAGCGCCCAGCGGTAACCAAACTGTCGTGTCGCTCAAGTTATTTATGTTGTACCATAGCTTGGATTAGGTGGCCGTCCTAACTACTGATTTAGGTGCTCCTTCTCTCCTCTCGCACATTCCAAGCGCATCCTCCGTCAAAATACTATAGAGGGCGGTCACATGTAGGACACCGCTCCACTTTCAAAATTCACACGAACCCAGATCAGAATTTCGAGTTTCCCCTAAGGTCATGTTTCTTTTGTAAAACTTTTGAGAATTTTTGAATATCGTGTAACATTTTGTCCCATGCAATCTCTAAATGTCATGTTTCTTTTACTGGCATTTAAAAATTTTTGTCCAACGAAATATTTCATATGATCTTTGAAAATTTAGAAATTTCATCCTTCTTTCAGTTTTAATGCTTAAGTCCAAAAAAGCATCTAAAAATTCTACCATATCTGAAAATCTAGAAATTCTTTAAATTCCAAAAAAGAATCAGGCCGAAAAATTACATGAATTTTTTTAGATTCGTCCACAAAATCAAACTATACCTATTTTGATACACTCCCTTCAAACATAAGCCTTGAGCCCGCCATTGTTAATTAACCCTAAGTCTTACCATTGTGTTGGAACCATTAGATTGATTGTTATCACTAGTTGAGTTAATTTCTTATAAAACTTTCTCATAGCCCGTTGTTTTTTTTTGTTTTTATAGGATCTCATCGCCCATTGTTGAAGGGAAATTACAAAGCATCTTATCCTCCTACAATCCAATGATGATCATTGCCCCATCTGGTATTATATTTACAAACCCTCTAATTAATTGGAACAACATTGAAATGAACGGTTCCGATTCAAAAATTGCAATCTCCAGCATCACAAAGAAGATGGGAGACCACCGAAATTTCTGGTGACTAGGACCACCGATCCCTGCTCAAAAATATCAGCGGACTCGAGTAATGTGCACGCAGAGAGAGAGAGAGAGAGAGAGAGAGAGAGAGAATGCGTGGTCTTAGCAGTGATCATCTTCCCAGCGATCGGAGATTTCTAGGGTTTTTGTTAGGGTTTCTGCTCTGCAACTCTCTCAATGTCCATGTCGAAGCCTCGATCCATGAATATTTCAATGAAGGCTTCGCTCCGAAGCTCGACTCCTACTTTTTCCATGGCGGAAGTGAGGGGCTTCGCGCTTCCAAAACCCACGGCAGCAACGACTCCTCATCAGATGGGAAGTCTTCTTCTGCTGGGGAATCTTTCATTCGGTGAGGTTTCGATTCTCCGATTCCTCCTGTGATTCGGCTTTCTTTCTACATTTCTTCGTCTCTCGATATCTTAATTTTGAATTTTGCTTGAATCGATTGGGAAATAGTTCGAATTCGGCTTTCGGATGAGGAGATTGAAGCTTCCATTGGGAATTTGAGTGGCTTTAGGGTTTTTTTTTTTTTGCTTTTAACGAGACGAATCTTCCTTTGAAAAACGAAGAGGAGATCCTGTAATTGCTTGAATCTTGTTATCGAATAAGTTAGGTTTTTGGTTTGCATTTGGTTTTTGGGATAGGAATTGTAGTCTTCCTCCGGGAATTTGAGCTCGAGGATTGATGGGACTGCTAGTAGTCGTGAATCAGTAGAAGGGGGTTTTATTTGTTACTATGCTAATGTGTTGGGCACACTTGATATGAAACTCGCAGTGATCTGATTCAATCCAAAACTGTCGAGATCTTAATCGTGTCTGGAAAATCTTAATCATGTCACAGTTGAACATTAAATGAACAATAGAAGTGAAAATCTGATCAAGGGGAAAAAATTAGTCGAGATAGTTCACAGCATGGGTTTGCCAGAACCATCTGCTCTTTTCTTGTTTTTCAAGTGTGTGATCTATGGTGGTGACTATGGTTCTTATCCTTTGGTTAGAAGCCTGTGATTTCCATATCAGCAGTAGTTATTTATGAGAGTATCCTTCCATGAAAATTGTGCTGCAAACTACGACATTTTATTGCAGCACCAATGCTTTTATTATTGCTTCTTACATCTTGTTCCACTGCATCATTAGATTTCAGAGGTTGAAGGGTTGCAGCCCTATGTTGATGCGTGATAGAACAATTTTAGAACAGTAAAATGACATTATAGAGCAGTTGTTGCAAATAAGAAAATCTTTAAATTAATGTTGAAATTTGATATCCATGGACATTCAATAAAATTTTACAAAGTAGCAGCTGGATGTCAAGCGAACTAATGGACATTGAAGAAATTACTGGAACGTTTATGTTATTGATCTTATGCTCCAAACAAAACAGTCAGAGTAAAATGTTCAGAAGCATTGTATTTGAAATTCTCGATCCGTTGTTCAGAATGCTGAAACTGTGTTGCAAATCGTTCAAGCATTGAGTCGTGCAGTGAGTTTTTGGATTTTTTTTACCCATAATAAAAAAATTAAAAAAAGTAGTTATTCACAACTTATTCATTTTTCATCCATAGCAGCCTCAACATAGTGACAATTAAGACTTTGATACACTCATATGAAGAACATCATTAACATATATTAATATATTTTAAAATATATATGTATGAAATATGAATAGTTAAATATATTTAAGATATCAATGCTACTAAATAAGTGGTATTTTTTTTTTCTTTTTTGTTCTCTTTTAAGTCCAAACTAAAAAAATGTGTCACATAAACCAAAAGAAGTGTTCATGAAGAAACCCGAGAAAAAAAAAAGTATGATGAAACGAAACCCCTATATACAATTGAACACTTTAGTTATATCTTATTCTTTATCTACATCTAAAACCTCCCCAGAACCCCACAAATTCTAAGAGGTTTCATTAATCACTTTATAACATCTTAAAAATAGAAACAATAGAAAACAAAAAAAGTAAATTTTTTTTTTTTTTTACTAATATTGGCTAGTTTGGTCGTGGCTGTTGGCCTTCTAGACGAATCATCTGAATTACAAAATTTGATAGCATGTATACGGAATCTTAAGGTTCGCACTTGAATCCCAAGATTCACCTATAAATGGAATTCATTATTAAGATATGAGTCTTTTTCTTTAGGATTTGGCACAAATCGTAGGGATACAAATTTTAAGATTTTTACAACTATGCCTGATCCTTTTTTCAATTGTATGCACTTTTTGACTCCCTTTCTAGGTAGCAGCCAGTTGTTGATGTATTTTTATTTACCAGTTTTAGCAATCATCTTTGATTCTTTTTGATTAATTGACAAAGTTTGAATCCTCCAACTTGGTTAATATAAAACTTGTTCAGCTGCAAGCATTTTTTTCCTTGATTTCCACAGGTCATGCTCTGACATTTTGGATGCTTCATCTCGAAACCATTAATCTCCAACATCAATATTGAATCATTCTACCCAACCGTTTACTCTAATTAATCCAGCCTTTTTTTTATCACAACAGTCATGAGTAAACTGTCTGGAAAATTTTACATTGTCAGCAGTATATTCTCTATTATGTTATGAAGTAATTTTAAATATCTTGTTTCAGATTTGACTCTGTTTCTTTCCGGAGGACAAAAGAATCTGCTGCTCAGCATCATGCCATGCAGCAGATGACTGGTTTGGTAGAAGCTATAATAGTTGAGATTAGAGACAGGGAGAAGATAGGTGGTAGTTACCTTAATTCTGATGCCATATGCTGTACTCCCAAGCTCGCAGAGGACAAAAGTTGTAAGTTAGGGGAGGTTATTATTCGTCCAAACCGAGACAACCCAGGCTGGCCAAGACGTATTCAGACTTTCTTTCAAGGAAAAGAAGAAGTGGTTAAAATGGTTCCAGAAGAAGTTGTTATACACAGTACTGGAATGTACTATTTATATTTTATGTTCTGTGACCCACAGCTCAAGGGTTTAACAATCACAGGGAGGACTGTTTGGAGAAATCCAGATGGTTATCTACCTGGTAAGATGGCACCACTAATGACATTCTATGGCTTCATGTCTTTAGCCTATCTGGTACTCGGTCTTGCATGGTTTCTGCAGTTTGTTCGATTTTGGAAAGACTTATTACAGCTGCACTATCACATCACGGTGGTAATTGCTCTTGGAATGTGTGAAATGGCGTTCTGGTATTTTGAGTATGCCAATTTTAATTCTACTGGCAGTAGGCCAATGGGTATTACCATATGGGCAGTAACTTTTACTGCTGTCAAGAAAACTGTATCAAGGCTTCTTCTTTTAGTTGTTTCAATGGGCTACGGCGTGGTGCGCCCCACTCTGGGTGGGATAACCTCCAAAGTTGCTCTTCTTGGTGTGATTTATTTTGTGGCTTCAGAAGCACTAGAGCTTGTTGAACATTTGGGAAATATCAATGACTTCTCTGGGAAAGCAAAGTTGTTCCTGGTGCTACCCGTTGCTATCTTGGATGCATGCTTTATTCTCTGGATATTCTCTTCATTATCTAAAACTCTTGAAAAGCTTCAGGTAATATTCAGTTTCACCTCTTGAATACCTTTGAAAAAACATAAAAAATGTCATACCATCATAGCACAGATCATGAATTTCACAAGCAAATATCATGCACATTTTTCTATTATACCCTGCAATTCACAGCCTTACCTATGTCAGTTAGTTCCAATTTCCAACATGTTTTATACCTAGAAGAGATCACATACAACTGGCCTCTTTACATTCGAAGGGACTCACTGAAATGGTGGAAGCAACATATTTATATGTGATCGGTTCTCTTCTAACATAGAGAATTAATATACCGTATGATATATGTCTATGACACACACATGCATTCATTAGGCGCATCAACCTGCATTACCCCCAGAAATTATTTTTATTGTTTTATTATTTAGATAGGCTATATTATGCTTCATTTATCCTAAATGTGTTTGTTATTGGCTATTGCCCAATCAACCAATCCTGGACCAACTGACTAGCATGTTTTACTGGTCTGATAGGCTGGTTTGTTGCCTTTTAAAATTTGTTTTATGTCAATTTATAGGTATTACTGGATATGGATTTGTCAAACACCTGCTTCTATGTTACCTAGCATATTTATAGTACAGCAGCTGCTCTTCTTATATACACATGATGGTTGATTTCAAAATCTAGGTAGTTTTAGAAGGATTCAGTCAAATACATGGTTTTAAAACTCAGGTTGGTTTGTGTAGCTCGCTGTTGTATGAAACTCCCAACTACCAAGTCGCTTAGACTTGGCCAAGTCTCCTGCACCATTGGTCAAGTCATTGTGGACGCGGCAGTCATTGAGTTGACTGAAACCGAGTTCTAAACCATGGGCTCAAACAAGAAGATGGTCCACATAACTTATAATTTTGCTTTGCTATATATTAGTAATGTAATATTTGTGGTTTACCATTAAATTAATTTCCTTGCTCTAATTTGGTTTTGGTTTCAGATGCGAAGAAGCATGGCCAAACTTGAGCTATACAGAAAATTCACGAATTCCCTTGCTGTATCTGTGTTGCTCTCCGTTGCTTGGATTGGCTACGAGGTTATGTTTCATCCTTGCTCATCTGAGTAGGGCTTCTGTTTTTTTTTTTTCTTTTTTTTTTGTGTGTGTGTGGGGGTTGGTGGGGTGGTTCTTTTTTTTTTTTTTTTTTTTTTTTTGTGGGGGGGGTGTTCTTTTTTATTTTTTTTCTTTTTTATTGTTGAGCTAGTGAAGATGATTCAATCTTTTGTAACAAAGATCATCAAACATCGTAAGCTAAAAGAGTCAGTTCCCCAATTTTCGGCCAACTGATCAGAAACCCACAAGTAATTTTTTGGCCAACTGATTAAAAACCTATTTGCCTCTTTAATAATATGATGAAACACAAAGTGCCTCCATAGTCCATAGTCTAATACACCATAAAATCTTGATTCCTACTTCCGTCATAGTTTATACCAGCAAGTTTTGCAGTGACTTTCTAGTCTGGCATGTCACATGTGTGCTTGGACCAGCCCACTTTGGGCTGGTTTTGTGTTGATTTTCTGCCTGTGCAGGTGGTCAGCTATTGTACTGATAAACTTGTACATGCCTAGCGTACCCATATCTTTTCATTACCTTAACAAATTTCCTCATATAGCTTAACTATATGAAATAATAGATCTAGATAGTAGGAACATAAACTTGTATGTGAATTAATGAGAAAATTGATTGAGCTAATGAAAAGAATACAATCACAAGTAAATTTTTTGCCAACTGATTAGTCACTCATTCACCTTGTTAATAATACGATGAATCACAAAGTGACTTGTAGACTGGCATGTGTACTAGGACCAGCCCACTTTGGGCTGGATTTGGGTTGAGATTTTGCCCTTGCAGTGAGCTCAGTTATTGTACTGGGATACTTGTACATGCCTAGCGTATCAGCGATACTTGTGGGGTACAACTTTGCATATCCTACAATCTGGATCCATTAATCTATATATACAATGCAATTTTTTTTTATATTTTTCAACATTAAAATGATAAAAAGAGATGTAGATAATGATGATTTCATTAATTTTTATGACATGTTCAAATGAAGAAAAAAATATTTTTTATATTAAATAAAAACTTAGATGAGTAGATAGGATAGTCTTATTCATACCTATGTCCTAGTTTCAAGAAGTACAGAACTGTATCCTAATCTTCATACCAATGTCTGCATTTATATCCGTATCTGGGTATCATAGGGGCTTAGATGGTAGGCCTATTGTTTTGCATAGTAACCGAATGGGTGGGCTTGTACCTATGCAAGCCTAAATGCCTGATTAGATGAACTGCTTGGTTCATGATATTAAATACAAAGAGGTCTCATGTTTCGCAAATGTGCTGCTGGGGCTTGACTTTAACAGACTGGGCAAAAGATAGGCCTGAGTTTTAGTTTTGATCTATATGCACGAATGGACAACATATTGTGTCGTATCGTATCCGATTCTCCACTTTTAATGTGTAACATCCGTGACCCTATTGCCCAGACACTATTATGTTTCCAGTATGAATGAAGCAGCAGTGTGAAAATAGAATGCCTTGAATCTCTGCTTTAAGAAGTTATCTATTTCTATTATTGACGTGCCCAAAAGCTATTAAGCGTTATCGGAAGGTCTGTAGCATTTTTATTCGCAAAATCTGTTTGTTGCAGAAATCTGCTTCTTGGGCATAGGGTTCCCTGTTACCCAGTTTGAGCCATATTTGGATGCTATGTTCAGAGTCAACACCAATCTTTCAATTATATAGTTTTCTGTACTATTCAAAAAATAAATTGTTTTCTCAGTCTGATAAATAAAAAAAAAGGACCAACTAGTTCTTAATTTGTTCAGTTTCTTTGAAGATCAGCATTTGGCTTTGTTATTGAGTGGCTGGAAAAATCGAGTCTATTTGGGCAAGTTCGGAATTTGATTAGAAACTTTTTTAACCTATCGGGTGCACGATCTACTCCCTAGATGTTTAGTGTCGTGAGATAGCCTATTCTTGAATTGCAGTTCCTCTTCTGTTTTCCAACTGACTGCTTTTGATACTTAAGGTATGTAATAAATTTAATCAATGAAGATCATTTACTACTGCTAGCAAAGAGAAATGTGCAAAATTCATATACAGTTTCAGTTAAGTTCATACTCCAAGAAATAGTAACACTATTTCTTCCGATTCTTTTCTTTACAATGGCCTCTTTCTCAAAAGAAAGAAAGTTTCTTCATCTCTCTGTAAGTTTATCATCCCTGGATGCTAGAACTCAAGCTTCAACTTCTGGAAATGCAGTTGTATTTCAATGCATCGGATCCCTTGAGCGAGCTGTGGGAAAGAGCTTGGATCATCCCGACTTTCTGGAATGTCCTTGCATACATACTACTTGTGGTGATCTGCCTTCTCTGGGCTCCGTCACAAAACCCAACGAGGTATGCTGGAAGCTTTTACTTCTGGTTTGTTATTTCCTACTTGTTTGATCTTGGCCAAGTATTCGCTTTGGTTTAGGAGATAGAAACAATATACACTATTTTGGGAGGATGATCAACGTCACCACTTAGCCATCCCATGACAGCAGCCTCACCATTTCACCATCAAGTACAGTGATGCATTTTACCTCTCTGTAATTCACGTACCAAATGAGCTGATAAATCTCATCCTCTCAAGTTTGGGATCGTTGATTTGTGAGAGAGATGGGACACTCTTATTGAAAATATAGTAATGGTAATTTTTTTTGCCATGAAATTGGACTCATTGGAACCTTGGGCATGAGCCTCCTTCCTTTGGCAACTAGTACAATAACTAAGTAAACTTGCAGACTCATGGGTCATTGTTGGACAAGAACACAGGATGTCAAATGATGGTTTTCCTGGAACTCAGATATATCTTTTTAACTCCTGCTTATCATTGGTTCGATATTAGCATCAGAAAAAGGTCTAGGTTGGTTTGTTTATCTAACAGCCTGTAGCAAAGAGACATAAGAAATAGGGAATGAGGTTACTATCTGAACGCAATATTTGATGTGTTTCTGGCATCTGTTTTAAGATGCTTGTTGATTCTCCATAAAAAAAAAGTTCACATATGAAAGCTTCTTTTTTTTTTTTTTGAATGGTAATGAAAAGCTTTTTTTTTTTTTTTTTAATAGAAATTCTGTTAGTAATATCAATCCACAAACTACCATTCAGAATAAAAATATCAAACAATGAACTGATCAAGAATATATCACATTCTTATCATATATTGCCTTTTAGAGCTGCGCAGAGCAACAAGCAATTGTGATATTGTGTGCAATTGTCAGCGGTTGTAGTTGTAGATAATTATTATGAAAGAGCAGAGAGCTACTAAAAAAATAAAAATTACATTGAAAATTGAGCAATTGTTCCGTTCTTGTGTCTGAAAACCAAATAAATCAAAATAGAATTGAAATCTAGGAATTTCCTTGCACTTTAGGACATTTAACAGGAAAGAGCTTTAAAGATACTGTAAATAAACTGGCACAGTTTTCTAAATAAAGGAAACTAAGAGCTGAACTTTCATAGCAGGAATATTACAAAGAGTTCTTAGGATCCAGGGCAACTTCTTCTTTCTGCAATACCTTACTATGGGTAGACTTCTTGTTTTCCTTTTTATGGACATTACTAGAGCTTTTCTTGACTTCCACAAATAATGCTTTACTTGCAAAGATGACTACCGTTCGCCTGCTACTTGCCATTGCTTTTGCTCGATGCTAGACCCTATATTAGATGGATGTGAAGAATGCCTTCCTCCTTGGGTATCTACGAGTTTCCTCTTCCCGAATATCAGTGTTCGCTGAGTCACTTTGTTTTTGCGCCGTGACAACCTCATCTAAGAGTTGTACATCACATTATATGGTATCTCTTTGGGTTGTTTTACTCTTTTTGCTCCCAACTTGTCCTAAGTGGCTATGCTGATGCGGATTGGGCTGGTTGTCCCGAGTCCTAACACACAATGCTTCACTACAGGATAATGCACGTGCCTTGGCACGTCTCTCGTCTCATGGAACTGCAAGAAACAAACCAGAGTCGCCAAATCATATGCAAAATCATAATATCAGGCCATTTCATTTGCTACCAATGAAATTGTTTGGTTAAGAATACTTATTGCAGAATTCAGTATTCCTCAATCAGACGCCAGTATGCTACGAATCTTTACGAGTATCGTTTGAATAACATCCAATCCAATATTCCATGAAAGAACAAAGCACTTCGAGGCTGACTACCATTTCATCAGAGTACATATCCTATTTGAAGATCTCTCTCTCCCACACATCTCTGACGAACATCAACTGGCAGGCCATCAAAATTCATCCAAAATAACCCTCTTCTTATTTATCAATTGCTTTTACACTGTATACAAAATTAGTCACTATTTTACCACATGGTACTCTTGGAGGATACGCAAAACGATGTTCCTTCACATTGACCATGAATCTTTAATCCAATTTTAATTTTGGAAACACGTGGACTTTTCAACTGTGGTTCATATGGGTGCACTCACATTTAGGGCAGATGTGATGCACCATATGCAGATGTACAGCTGGACAACATTGGTTCTTAACTTCTCATTCAGATGGAAGGCAAATCATACTTTTGCTTGGCGTAGGGATACAGTTCCCACCCAAATTGCTTCTCATGAGTCATGAAGATGTTTATCAGAGCTTGGCTTCCAGATACAGCACCTACCCGAATTGCTTCTCATGAAGATGTTTATCAGAATTATCGTGAATAAGCAATCGTGTTATTGGGTGCACTAAGGCTGTTTTCAAGTTTTTTTTTTCATTCTCGACGTTTTATACAGCTAGGAAAAATCAGTGTATATACAAATATGTGAGGAAGAAGTGATGACGTCCTTGCCTTCAAATTATCTGTTATACTTCTGACAAGTGACCTTTTGTGTAGAAAGACCATTCGCCTGGTATCTTATGATTGATGTGTCATAGCCTAAAATTGACACGATGGGGCAATCATAGCCATTGAGGATTTTTTTTTTTTTTTGCTGAAAAGAAGTGAATGGTCAATGGAATTTTAATTGACACTCTCAGCAGTCCATTTCTTTCTCAAATCCCTCCAATCAAATGGTCCAACCATTGTGTCCATTGTCTGCCATAGGCCATTAAGGGGAAGGCGTGTCAGATGAACCAGCTGCTAACATGTATGAAAATGGTGTCACTGGAAACTTGAGGAGAAAGAGTGACAGTGTTATACCAAATCTTGCACTGTTTTATGTTTATTATTTATTTTGAATGGATTGTTGCAGGTATGCATATTCAGAGGAAACAGGAGAGGATTTCGATGAGGAAGGTATTTCATTGACAGCCAGTGTTGCGAAGACAAAGGGAGAGTTGGTGAGCAAGCTGGAGAGGAAGGAAAGGAAAACAGCAGGCCCTGCAGATCATGTTTTCGGGCTTGTTGGAGAAAATGAAGAGGACAAAAGAGAATGACAGATCTTTGCTCTGGCATGGACAGTTTGCTTGTATAAATATGCTGATATGTTTTTGTCACTTGCTTTGTTTCATATGCAAAATGGCCCCCAGAGAAGAAAAAATTACAATAATTTACCACAGAAGGCCATGAGAGAAACTTGCAGTCGCGGGGCTCAACTGCTGTCTCTGATTCAATCAAAAGTCTCGCCACACATTCAAGCGATTTCATTCTCTTACTACAGGCTTTTGTAATACGTTAGAAGGAAACAGAACAGATGGGGAAAACTGATGCTGATGTTTTAGGTGTTATATGATGTAAATTTTATGATTTGCAATGGTGAAAGTATCCTCTGATTTGCTGGCTTAGTCATAATTTTTCAATATAAATCAATACAGAGAACGGATTTCTTCTGATCATGGGAGATTTAGCATCTTATGAAAGGCACTCTTCAAAATGTTTCCCTTGTTTATGAAGTTCCTTAATTTATATCATTCTCAGTTTTAATTCAACATAAAGAGGCCCTCAGGGTATGAGGGGAAAGGGGGATGCAGAGGGAGTTTCAAAATATCCGAACAACTGGTGGAATGGTTTGGTTTTCCAATTTCAAAATTAAGAATCCAATCGACAACTTATAAAATTTGATGAGTTGAGGGATGGGCCCTGTTTGTTTGTTTGTCTTAATAAATTATCAAATTAGTTTCTCAGTAAACCAATTTGATGATGTTAATGGGTCTTCCGATCTTTTTAGATAGAGAAATTTGCATGATAACAAAGGACACTTTTTAAGGAGAATATCTTCTTGCGCACTATAATACAATACAACTGTATATCAGGTATGTTTAGAGGTGGGTCCCACCTCAAGAAAGGTGAAATTGCAAATGCTGTGCTAGATGAGCGATCCCTAGTTTTTATCTTCTTTATTGGGAAGGAAATCATTCGTTTTGAAATTTATCTAATTTCAGAATTCAAAGCACATCCTCGTATGTCTATGAGCAATTAATTAATCAAAATGCTACAAGCTTGCCCCAGTCAATAATAGTCAATAATGAACTATGGCTAAGCAAGAGATGAAGGTCATGTAGTTTTACTAGGTGCATGTGGATATGAGGGTTAAGGATTAGTACTCGGCTGTTTAAAATTGAGAGTCCTTCGGGTTTAGAGTCAAAGGCTTGTGGGCTGGGTAGGAAATACCTGAGTTATAAAAAAAGAGATTATGTATTAGAATAATATAAGCTTTCCTCAACAATCACCTTTCTTGAAAATAGTTTTAAAATTGAAATGTGGCGAGTGAGCGAGCGAGCCTACATGTAGTTCTATTGAAGGGTTTGGCGGATAAACAAATTTTGGCTCATCAATAATTTTTGTCATTAACAATTCAAAACGATTTGTTGTGTCTACTATCCATTTTCATTTATATTTAACTTGTATCGGTACTTTTCCATAATAGCAATATGTTCAAGTCTCTGAGAATATTTTAAAAAAATAAAAATAAAAAGAGAAAAATAGGGAAAATAATTTTAAAAAAAACTAACAGTATGAGTCTACTTTCTTTTACAATCAAGCTTTATGGGCCCCATTTTGGCCAACCTTGAGTCGGTATAGCCCTTTTGATACTCTTGTCATCCCAAGATAGAGTATAAGGGTGAATTTTATATTCAGTAAGTCTTTTTTCACCGTTGAATTGCATCTAAGAAAAATCTTGATTTAGTGCCACTTAATTTTGAAGTTTCTTTTTTGTTTTTATCGATAATTGTAAATTAAATTAAATTAAGAATAAAGCAATATTACAAAAAAATCTCAAAAAAAGAAAAACAGAATTGGTACTCCACAAAAAAAAAGAAAAAAGAAAAAAAAAGAGTTAATACAAAATCCTTATACCAATACAAAGAACAACAAAACTAAACAATAGGGCTCCAAGAGACTCTAACTCTGAAGTTGTTGAATTAAAGGCTAAATAGTTTGGTGGGGCTCATGGGGAGACCATCATCTTCCCTCCTCTCATTGAGAGACAACTTTCTAAGATTCTAAAAGTAGAACCCCGGCTCATAGAGAACAAACATTGTGTACTTTATTATTATTCAAAACTATTTTATTTCCCGCAACAATATTTAAAGGGGTAACGTGGACCCCCCCCCCATCTCTAACCCTTTCCGTTTCAGTAAGAACTAAGAAGAGAGACGGGAAAAGTCCCCATTGAAAACCTTTAAAAAGTCACGCACGTATCTTTCTTTCACTCGGTCCTACTGAACACTTCCACGTGGACAGTACCACCAAAACCAGAACAAAATCTCCCTCATCCCATCCAAACCCTTCATTCTTCCACGTGGCCACACATTCGCCGTACGGTCGCAGAGATTGACAAAACTTCCCATAAACAGCCAAACTCCAAAAGAGACTCCCCCCTCCCTCCATTAAACTTTCTAGGGTATCAATCTCTCTACTTCTGCTCTGGTCTTGCATTGGATCGTTTTTCAGCTTTTGAGCCATGGAATCCATGGAGAAAGAGCTTCTTGAGTTTTTCGAAGCTGCGAAGAAGGCCGCAGATGCAGCGGTGGAGAACGATGCGGAGGAAAATCGGTGCGTCGATGCTTTGAAGCGGCTGATGGGTTTTCCCGTCACTTTGCAGATGTTGTTGTCTACTCAGGTGTGTGATTGATTCTCTTCGAGTTCTTTTTTTTTTTTTCCTTTTTGGAATGTGTTAGATTTGCTTGTGATTTTTGCTTTTTTGAGATTTGATTGATGGTTTGGGATTTCGTGATTTCTGGAATGGTAGATTATGGGAATGTAGTCTGTAGATAACTGATACAAGAATGGAATGTAGGAGAGATCTTCTTCTTTTTTTCTTTTTTTGATTTGGGTATGTGTTTCTTTCGGCTTTGGGCTTGTTTGGTTGTAAACTGGTTGGGTTTGTTGCAAGAGATGAATGAATGGAATGAGTTTATAAGCAGTTGGAATGTATTAGTTGTCATAGTCATTGTCATCTTAGCCTTTAAGAAAAGGAAAAAAATCTGGTTTGTATTTTTATTTATTAGATTTGATGCTTTGGGTTGCTTGGCTTCTTGGAATAATTATGAGAATGTAGGCAGCAGATGGCTGATATAAAAATGGAATATAGGAAATAATTTCTTCTTTGATTTGGGTATTTGTTTATTGCGGTTTGGATTTTTTTTTTTTTTCTCTTTTGGAATATAAGAATGGTTTGGATTTAGTAGTCTTTGCGGTGGTGGTCGCGGTCATTGTCATCTTAGCCTTATGCTATTAATGTTTTAGTTATTTTATATATAAGAAAAAAAGAGAATATATATACGTGTAAATTATCTAGGGCACGCCTCACAGTGGTGCCCACATGATGGTTCGGAATGGATCACACAGAGAGGACACCTCCTAAATTACACCGGTCCATTTTTTTCATACCCATTTGGAATTCCGAATGGACTGCACTATTGGATCTCTGGGTCGATTTTTTAAGAGGTGAAACTTTTGGCCGTTGAGGAAGGGGTGAGGATGATCAGATGGGGGGTCATACTTTGTATATAGGTAGGCTCCAACCGGATGAAGAGATGCCCCTGGTCGCATCCCCAAGTGAGATATGTATTACCAGGAAGAGCACAAGTATGGATTGGGTACTTGTGTATAGAATTTTCTGCATTAGTGGAGAAAAAGGAGATTAAGTGACAAATGAAAGGAAGGAATGATGATACAACTTAGAAGTGATTGGGACGTTTATGTTCTCTTCCTTGCATGGGAAATGGGAAATACATGTAATCAGCCAAACAGGTGAGAAGCAGCACTTATATGATGAATGGAAGGTTACATGTTCAAGGAGCAAGGGGGAGGATTTGTCAGGGTTTTCTTTTTCCCTTTTTTGATCAGTGAGTTGGAAAGGATTAAGGATTGCAGCAAGCAGATGGCTGATATTGATGAGAATGGAATAAGATAAAGGCATCTACTCTATTTCAATATTTGCTTCCCAGGGCTATGATATTTGTGCAATGGAAACTTTTGTTGGAGGTTATTGTCAAGAACAGATGGATGGAATGGTGGATTGGTGATAGAGCAAATGGACTGCTTTAGTTGTTTTGTATATAGGGAAAAGAAGGGATTTTTTTTTTTAACCCAGAAGAGAGTAAGGTTGATTTGGGTCCTAGCCATGTGATTTTGTGTGTGGACGCATGAGAGAGAGAGAGAGAGAGAGTCCTTGAAATCTCTGCTGGAAAATCCAAATCAAGGCAAAAAAAAAAAAAAAAAACTATTGAAATAGAATTTCCTACAATAAGTCATTGGGCCTGCGGGCTGAACCCAATCGCCCCGGCTAGGTTGACCCATAGGTCAAGGTCTGGCTCAGTTGACCTGGGCCTGGCTTGTACTGAATCAGTTTGTGTTTATTTATTTGTGCTAAACAAGGACTGGGATGCGTAGCATCTGTTCATAGTAATGTCCCTATAGTGGAAGTTTCTAGCGTCAACCACATGCCTTTCCAGAAAATGTTTGTCTCCAATTGGGATTCCCCCTCCACCTCTATTTAAAATTACATCCACAAATGTAGAGAATTTGATGGTTTCTACCCTTTGCCCTTAACCCCTGTCCAACCTTTCACTAACTCCTGTTCATTATAGCAACCACGAAGTTGATGTTGTCGTGTGTGTGTGTATAATGCACTATACTTGTTATTGATCCAGGTAAATGGAACCTTAATTTTATAATTCAGCCAGGTGACAAGGAATGATATGATCCAAACTTGAGAGCCCTACTAAAGGTACGTTTTGCTTATGCATGGTTGGGATGAAGAAGGTTATGGACTGTCTAGCCCATACTGATTGGACAATCCTACCCTAGCTGATCTACCATTGGCCTTCAGAGAGAAGGTATAAAGCAAACTCGTTGATTGCTGATTTCCAGAAGGCAAACCAATGGTCAGGTCAGCGTGATTTCTTAATCATCGTCTACCCATTGTGAGGCCCATTTGCCAATAACCAAGCATACACGTAGCAAGGTATTGCTGCTACAGCAAGGATTCATAGCTGTCCCCACATGGATCGATCCCAAGATGTTTCCCATAATTGGTGTGCACCTAACTTTGGCTATCTGCTGGTTCAGTGGAAAAGTTACTCTTTTGCATATGGTTTTTGCTACATATTAACTTTCTTGATTTTAAGTTTCATATGTGAAGTCAGTCTTGACTGATTAATTGGAGAAGTTATTCTTTTTTATATTTTTCTTTAATTCAGCATTTTGGTGAATATAATGTGTAAATAATGTGAATCTCACCTATAAGTTCAAAACTCGATTGAAACTTGAAAGCCAAGGCCTGGAACATCTGTTTGTTCATTCTTTCCTACCCCACCAAAGAAACAGGGAGATCATCATAGCTTGCCTTAATGAAACCTTATTATCCAAGAAAAGGGGCTGCAATTGCATCCTTTACAGGACAACAAGGCTTTAGGTTCAATCAAAGGGGCTACGTCCTTTACAGGATAACAAGGCTCTAGGACCGAGCAAAAGTTCTGCATCAACACTTAGGATTTTGGTTGTCAAATATGAGGTAATTGTGACACTGGAGCTGCTTATCTGTGAATTGCTTCAGGTCAGTGATTGTCACTGAGCTAAGTTGGCAGAAGTCCTGAGATACTTAAACAAAAATTAATGCTTAGGAGCTTGCAATGATTTATTAAACATTGTAAACTAGTGTACTCTGTCTGCTTGTTACTTTTAGACCTTTCTAAACTATGATATTGCAATTTGGCAATGAATTAGAAAAATGCATTATTTAGTAATAAGCTGAAAATACAGAAGCACCAAAGTTGCACCTGTTTGGACTCCTGCAATTTTGTATCTGTTTTCTCCTTAACCTTTCATGTTATATTTTCAAATTTCAGGTTGGGAAGCGTCTACGTTCTCTTACCAAACATCCTAGAGAAAATATTCGAGTGACGGCTTCTGACTTGCTTGACTTATGGAAGAAAGTAGTAATGGAGGAGACGTCAAAAAACCATAAGAAAAATAGCAACTCAGATGGTAAACAATCCATGAAGGTTGAAGTTAAATCTGAGGACGCTGGTGTTGTAAATGGTGGAACTGTTAAGGTTGACAAGTTTCAAAATCATGACCCAATGAAGGTTGATAAATTTTCAAGATCAAAATCTTTTAATGCTGAAAAAGTTGATCGGACTGAGACAATAAAAATACAGGTCTCCAGGTCTCAGTCGTTTAAAGTTGAGAAGGTTAATTTGGGTGAGACAATGAAAGCGAACGTCTCAAGGTCAGAAACTGTCGATGCTGAGAGGGTCAGTATGGGTGAGCCCATCATGGTTGAGAATATTGATGGAGGTGAGACTGTAAAGATTGAAAAGATCCACCAGGATGAGAAACAAGTTACTGATATTAATAAACCATCTCGTGCTCCTCTAAAGCTGACTTCAATGATCAAATGCAATGATTCTGTGCGTGACAAGTTCCGCGAACTTCTTGCAGAGGCGTTATCCAAAGTTTCTGGTGAGGCTGATGCAGACATAATAGATAAAGTCAATGCATGTGATCCAATATGGGTGGCTGTGTCAGTGGAGTCTGTAATGTATGAAAAGTTAGGTCGTTCTAATGGTGCTCAGAAGGTCAAATATAGATCCATCATGTTCAACCTCAAGGATGCAAACAACCCGGATTTCCGGAGAAAAGTTCTACTTGGAGAAATTAAACCTGAGGAACTCATTAGTATGGCGCCTCAAGAGATGGCCAGTGATAAGAGGAAACATGAGAACAGCAAGATAAAAGAGAAAGCTTTATTTGATTGTGAGCGTGGGGGGCCTCCAAAAGCTACTACAGATCAATTCAAGTGCAGTCGGTGTGGCCAGCGGAAGACCACATATTATCAACTGCAGACTCGGAGTGCTGATGAACCAATGACGACTTTTGTAACATGCGTAAACTGCAACAAACACTGGAAATTTTGTTGATGATGGTCATCAATCAGCTAATCTATTTAACAGAGCGACTTCAGCTGAGTTACTAAATATCTTATTTTCATTTTATTGCAACTGCTGAATCTTAACATTAGATCTCTGTATCATATTTGTCAGTGGACTATCTAGTTTCTCGCTATTTTCCACCAGTGTGTTCATAGTTAAGAACATATTTTTTGGCCAAACCCCAGTCTGTGATAAGACCTTTCCATCCCCCTAATCCAGTAATAGGAATTCCTTGAGGTGGGCCCTACAAGCCCATCTCCAGATCTGATAGCTGCCAAAGACCCCTCTATAATATACAGACAGCGAAGTCCTGTTGGAGTTGGATGAATGGAGGACCCAAGATCTTGGGCTTGGACGATAACTATGTTTGGCCACCTTAATCTATTTGAACCAAATCAGATATGGCCATACTCATGCCTGTTAACGTCCTTATACTATGTCTTGGATCCATGACGATGCCCATCATATTTTCCATCACTGAACCTTGTGTGTAGTGGCTTTTTCATGAGAAGAAAAGGACCAATGGATCTGGATTATTAGGGGTTTGTCCGTGGATGGACCATCATTGATGCCCCGTGTATCATTTGGTTTGGTTTTGGGTCATTTAACTGACCCCTTTTGCATTTTGTAGATCAGCATGGAAAAAAAATCTTCCACAGTTGGCACCACAACAGAAATTAATGTTTTCTTTTTTCTTTTTTCTTTTTTTAATAGGCTGGACATTGGGTAGGATCAGAAGCATTGCAATATTCCCATAACGATCTCTCTAAAATGGGAATGCCTTGCCCATGGCTTTTTTTTTTGTATTTTGGGTAAAGTAACCATAGCATTATTCTCATGGTTGCCAGAGAAGGGGATTTCTAAGAAGTTCTCTTCTATTGTTGAGATTTGGCGAGCATTAAAGTCAAAATTTATGTTGTTTTGGCATCACAATTTGGACTGCAGGATCTGGTAGCATTGTTCCGACATTTTTTTTGTCTCATATTGTCTCATGAGATGTAAGGAGAACATTCTAGAAATCAAGAATTTAAAAATTCTAGGAAGCAATCATATAAAAACCTGTCACTAAAAATGGATTATTCATGAAGGAATTTAGAAATTTCAGATAGAATTTTGAGGCAAGATAACATGAGGCTATGAAAGATTGGTGATTGGAGATTTCTATGATAAATTCGTGAACAGTGTGTTTACCCAACCCAACCGTGTCTTTAGAAGTTAAGTTGCACAGTTGGAATCACAAAAATGGAGATTCTTAGTAAGGGCTGGCATTAGGATGCTTTGATTTCCATTAAGTCCTGCTTGATATGCAAGCAGGTGAAAAAAAACTTGCCAGGGACCCCAATGACCTGGATTGCAGCGCGCTGATGCCGTGGAAATGGGTGGTTTTGCACCTGTTTTTCATCACTGGAGGGGATTTGTAAATCCTGCCTACTCAAGTACGTACGTTTGGGTTTCCTCTTCCTTGGCTCTGTACAAACGCCTTGGTTAAATAATTTCTCCCTGCAACCTGAACTTGCATCTTTGATGTCTTATGCAATTGTGCCGGGTAAGATTTGTGCAATATGCTCTAATGAAAATGTATAAATTGTTTATAAATACGGCAAGGCTGGTCTGGGCAGCCAAAACTTATATCTGACTTGGATTTGACTCAGGTCAAAATCTATTAAAAGGGTGAAAACACTTATTATACTAAAATGCATTGTTGTTGCTGGAAAAAGTAAAGGGAAAGACTTGGAGGAAGGGTTGAGACTTTAGAGCCCCTTAACTCAAGGGTTAAGATGAGTGGTTGGGACTATTTTTTGTTTGCCCTTAATCTCAACCCATCAAAGTTCCTTAAAATAAAAAAGCTGCTGTTGCTTGCAAAATGTTTCCCTCTCTCATCCAGGAGGGCCCTGTATGTATCAAGTTTTTCACTAAAGATGTACCTCTTTAGTAGAGATATAAGAGGGAGAGATCTCAGTCATTGTATCTTAAAAATCATCCAGAAACATATAAATTAAGTGCCTTTGGAGGAGATTTTTTTCATAAGCTATTAAGATTGACCGGCTTTAAGCCCCGACTCACATGGCATAGTTGTCTTACACTGATCAATGAAAAGCAGACGCAGCCATATGCCCAAATGAAACAGAACCCAATGTCCCTCTGGTACATTTAGGAGTTTCTAATTTTGTGGGTATGCGAATTTGAAGTTTCAAATTAGAAATTTACAAACCTGTATATAAAATTGTGTGAGTACGTAAATTTGAATTCCTTATGAAAAAAATAAAAAAATAAAAATTTAGCAATAAATTCACACAAAAGACGGCCCAAACACAAACCATGAAAATGAATGTAATGGGCATTAGCTCGAGCTCGAGCTCGACTTGGTTGTAGGCTAAAACCTTTCAAACTTGCGGCTCACACAAATGTCATGAAACGAATAAGAGCTTATTCCAAGGTTAAGCAGTTAAAAAAGGCACGTGCCCATATCGTGCGCCCTCCCACACACCTGCCGTCCTCTGCTTGCCAAGTGGCGCTCTCTCTCCCGCTTCCTTCTCCTGTAATGAAAAAACAATAAATCTCCAGGCCCTCCTCCTTTTGTACACAGTAGTACACTGACGTAAAAAGAGCAGCAGAGAGGAATCAATCAGAGTTGGTTGGTTAATGGCGGTTTCAGCTTCCAGAGGCGCATGTTACGGCCGTCTCCCCCTCTTCCACCCCACCAAGGCGCAGGTTATTATCGTGCGCATCCCTCCTTCACTCTCCTTCTAGGGCAGGCCTCTCTTTCCTTCTTTCCTTGAATCTCCTAGAAGATCTCATTTCCTAAATCCCTTTTATCCCCTCGATTTTTCTTCGATTTCAGCCTCCTTTTGACCATGAACGAATTCCTTCTATGCAAACAAACAAGCCTTTTCCGCAGATATGACATTTTGATATGTTTAATATATAAAGTGTTTTGTGCTGTTCATAGGATTCCACTGCAAATGTTAATGTTTCCAAGGATTCATTCAATGTGCAATCTTTCTTTCTTGGGGAAATAAATCTTTGATCCCTTTTGTTTGCAGTTGCCTGTAAACTCAGTCCGATCGAAGAAATTCAATGGCTGCTCGAATAGATTATCTATCTTTTCTCGGTATTCGCGGGCTGAGGATTTCTCTACCCGAGTTCAAGGTATTGGTGGTATGATTTGGTTTCCTATAATCAGGCTATTTTTGAAGTTTCTGAGTTTTCCCTTGTAATCCAGACAGCATTGGGAACTTGCCCAAATTGGTGGAAGACATTCTCCAGACATCTATTAACACGGGTCCACGTGGAGCCCTGAGGCTAGCTCAAGGCATCCAGGCTGTGATTGGGGTTGGTGGGGAGTGGCTAACTGATGTATCAAAGGTAATGATTGGACTCTAGCATCACCACTTTTGTATATATAAAGGTAGTGCTTCTTATTCATTAATCATGATCATTGACACTTAACCATTTGGGACTATTTGGGACTAGTTCACAAATTAATGAGTATCACTTTCTATTGTGCCATCCTTCATGAGAATGATTCAAAGCAAATAATGCACAGACCTTCAAGTTCTGGTTGTGTTTTGACTTTGAATACCATGCCAGCAGTGCTCACATGTTTGTCTAGTGGGCTGAGGGACTTGTGACTTTGGAAGCTGAGCAATTGGTGTGTTAATAACCATATCTGTTTCTCTTCTAAAAAAAAATAAAATGGTTTTGTACATCTTGTTCCTGTTCACAGTTCAATTGTTATTGGAACAGTTCTTAAAGCTGCTTGACTTGTTTCTTTTACCTCCATTTCTGCAGACAGTGAATACATCCTCGGAATTGCCGACTCAAATGCGCCTTGGATTACTTTCCCCTCTTTATCTGCGCAAATTATTTGAACGCATGGGAGCAACATATATAAAGTTAGGTCAGGTAATTAGTTATAGGTAGCTCTCATTCAGCTGAATGCATTGTTTATTTAGCCCATGTCCTTAATTGTAGTATGATTCATTCATCTTGGCCATCTTAGCTGGTATGAACAACAATGAGTTTTTTTCTTCTTCTTTTTTTTTTTCTTTTTTCAACTAAAGTCTTTAAGATTAGAAGATCTTAGCCATCAAGTTTTTGGCCTTCAATTAACCTATTATGGAGAATATTGGGCAATGGTCTGGATCAAAGTCTGCAATGTTTTTGTGTATTTCCATTCACAGGTAGTCCAATTGAATCAGTGGTATATCATGAACCTCACTTGTACAGTGTGGAATATGGATGTGTCAGGAATGGATACTAAACACACCTTCATTCATCAGGATGCTACTTTGAAAAAAAAAAAAAGAATAACAAGATTTCATTTCTATGAAATGAAACTACAAGCATGAGGAGTTGACAGTACAAAAGAATTGTGCAGTAAAGGTCACCAAGAATCCCAACTAGAATCCTGCTTTGTAACTGGATTGGTTTTCTACTCATCCATTATTATTCAATTTTAGCTTGAAATGATGATGCTTTTTGTCTCCGCAATTTTTTTTTACCCAAATTGAAGTGGCTTGTTAATTTTGTTTCTCGAGAGCACTTTTCGGCGGTTATTTTGTATCTTGTATAAAGGGTACTTGAATGAGCTATTGTTTATTGTTGGCCATCCCATAAATGGTAAAGTTAGGGCCGCATTTGAATTATTATCTTTTGACCTGGATGGTTCCTTTATGGATGGACAATACCTGAGTATCTCCTGTACTCTAGAATCTATCTATCAGAAATAAACTATAGAACAGTGGTTCATGTTTATAGATGCCCAATCAGACAGTTTCATATGAGAGAACATCTGGTGTATCCTACAGTACATGGGGCTACTTTAAGAATGATTTTGCCAACAAAAGATGGCCCTTACATTGACAGTTGGTTGTGTAATCATGTGTTTCGTTCTCAGATTGGCTTGGCCTAAAATTTTACAGTCAGAAATATATGAGAGGCAATCAACTCTTTAAATTAGTAGATGTGGTTTTTTTTTTTTTTTTTTTCAAATACAGAGAATGAAAAAGAATATATCTATTGCTGGTGTCCTCATCATCAAAGTCTATCCCTTCTATCTGGGTAAGTTCATGTAATTATCAGCCGATATGAACTCTATCGTTTGAGGATTTAAAGTTATCGATCTGCCAAAGATTACCTTTTGCTGTCAGTTGTTATCTTCCCAAACACTTCAGTCATTTCCAAGTTTCTATGAGATCCATCATGGCAATAATTTTTCATTACTTTAATGTTGAATAACTATGACGTTTCTGCAGTCTACTTTGTGCTATGAGTTTTCCTAAATTTGGAGCGAAACCCTCCTGTTATAGATTTAAAGCCTAAGAGGACACTACATTTTCTAGGAATTTCTGTGGACACACGTCAGCATGTCTAAAAGCCTTAATTCATGGTTTACTCTTTTACATCAGCACTTTTTATGTGTTCATGATGTAGTTCTTTTTGTTTTTCTACCTTTTTAGTTACATTTTATGTTTTGCGTGCAAATACAAACTTAAGTCTATGACATTTTTTAGTTCGATTATGGAATCATATGGATGGTTCAGTGAGTCTTATTTTCCAGATCCCATTGTCACAACTCATTTCCATCTCTGAAATAAAAAAATTGTCTATTTTCAGGTTACAGAGTTATTAAGTTTGGTGATAAGCTATTCCTAGCATTCGTAGATCTCTGTGTTTAATGCTTAAAATTGAGTTGAGATTTTATGCTTTCAAAGGAAGTGACACTTGTTTTGCTGCTTATTTCATATTGCAATTGGAATTTGGCAGTTTATTGCGTCTGCACCAACATTGTTTCCAGAAGAATATGTTGAGGAATTCAAAAACTGCTTTGATAAGGCTCCACCAGTTCCTTTCAACGAAATTGAGTCTATTTTGCGGGAAGATTTAGGGAGACCAATAAATAGTGTATACGAATACGTAGACCCAGTACCTCTTGCATCAGCATCAATTGCCCAGGTGTGTACACGCTGATTCCTGGATGGTTCTTTAATTCGATCAGTTTTCTGTTTTGGGGCAAATTCCGAAATCAATGATTGCCTATGTAGGTTCATGGTGCAAGGCTTAGAGGTTCACAAAAAGATGTGGTGATAAAGGTCTTGAAGCCTGGAATAGAGGACATATTAGTTGCGGATCTGAACTTTGTGTACATTGTTGCACGCATATTGGAGTTCTTGAATCCTGAACTCAGTCGGACATCACTGGTATGTGGTCAACTAATTTGCAGCTAACTTGTGTAAGTTTATATGTAATTAAACATGAGAAAATAGGGATGTCTCTGTGGATAGGAATTCAGCTTCACCTTCCCTCCTTGGGATCGATCAATCTCTGGGCAGGTAGGTTTAGGTACTCCCCCTTGGCCACTAGGCCAAGCAAGCATAAAAATATGAGTGTGTGTGCGTGTGTGTGTGGTGTGTGCGCACGTTGCGTGTAAAGGAATGGCTTAGAGAAAAGTTGCCATGTCCAAGCACCTCTATGAAACACGCCAATTTGATGTGGAGAGAACAATTAGGGAGAAAACCTTCATTCCTGCTCTTGCATTTTAGCCCACAGTTTCATGTTTTAATAAACTCATTTCATTTCTCTTTAAAATAAAAAAAAGATAAATCAACTTGGGTGCTTCAAACCTCAATTTGATGGAAGCTCTAAGGGAATCTACCCTAGCGGGATTAATGTGACTTACACGAACAGTTCTAAGTTGCCTTGTGAGAGCCTTTGCGGTTCCTATCCTGCAATGCTTACAGAGGCGTACTGTTCTACTTATTGGGTGTAAAGAGTTTATATTGTGGTTGTTTTACATCTAACCATCTAAGAAAAAGTGCAGATTTTTTTATTTATTTTTATGTGAGCTAGATACCTTTACACAGGCAAACTTGTTAAAGAAGTCTTTTTTTTTTTTTTTTTTGTTCTTTTGGCAGTTGACACTTGTTTTCTGCTTTTATGTGAATGCATAATTAGATTCTGCTCCAGATTGTTTTCTAGATTAGGAGTATAGCAAATCAACCGTGCAGCTTTAGAACCAGAGGATTATTTTGATTTTTGTGTTGACTTTCTTTCTGTATAAATTGAATATTGTTATGATTTTCCAGCATCAGTTTTATATTCTCTTACACTAGGTAGGTATCGTCAAAGATATTAAAGAATCAATGCTTGAAGAAGTTGACTTTCAAAAGGAAGCTACGAACATTGAAACCTTCAGGAGATATCTAGAAGATATGGGACTCACAAGGCAGGCTAAAGCTCCAGAAGTCTATCGACACTGCAGCACTCGGCGAGTTTTGACGATGGAGAGGCTCTATGGAGTTCCTCTCACTGATCTTGACTCTTTAAAATCACTTGTTTCAAGTCCAGAAGCGAGTCTAATAACTGCACTTAATGTGTGGTAGGTTTTCAAGCCATACGTATGTAAAACACTGTAATGCCTAGCCATATGTTTGTTACTTTGAGTTTATGATCATTGAATCTCATCTGCTCTCCCTAAAAATATAGTAGTCTGGCTTTTTGTTGCATTTGGGTGTCCTCTACATCTCAAGCAGGTTGAATGTTGTTGCAGTTCCATTGTGTGTTGTTTTTGCAATTGTTCTTTTCTTCCTGCACTTACTACTCCCAATCGCTTCTGAATCAGATCACATATCAATTTAGAGTGGAAAATCATTAAAAACTATACCCATCTGTGATTCCCGGTTTCTTCATTTCCACAGATGCACAGGAAACAGCTATCCGTTCTGCTAAAATAATCGTACTTGATTTCCATTTGGGGTGCTAATCAGAGTGCACCTTTTTTTGCATGAGATTTTCTTTGCTGCAGATCGAGACTCAATGATGTAGCAGGCTTCAGGAATTTCCATCATCTAATGCTGATAGATGGCCCTTTTTGTGCAGGTTTGGAAGCTTGATTTCTTGTGACACCTTCCATGCAGATGTACATGCAGGAAACCTGTGGGTGCTCCGTGATGGCCGTATTGGGTTCCTTGATTTTGGTTGGTCCTTTTTTCCCCTCTTCATGGATATTTAGCTTGTTCTTTTGATAGTTTAGACATTAGAAAGTAATTTTGAACACAGTAGTTTCCTCATGATCTTAACTTTTAATCATGTTGGGCGGCCGGTTAATGTGTTTGTAGATTCCTTGCCTAACCAAGGAGTAGATAGATCTATCCCCTTTTTTGTTTGTTCTTTGTAATGTTGTTTTTGCTTTGGTATAATGTTGTTGAACCGTTGTTTCTTTTGTAGCTGGTTGTTTGGTGCTGTTTTGGTTTTTCTATATTAATAAAATCTTTGGAATGCTGCCATACAAAATATCCTTTGACTTCTTCTGAACTCTTATGTAGTCTTGTGAATTTAATGTCAGTTTAGTCTAATGAAATCATGAAAAGGGTAGGCCAAAGAGGACATGGATTGAAGTAGTAAAGATATATATGAAGAAGTGCTCCTTACTACTTCCATCCGTGTCCATATGACCTAACCCTTCTCCTTTGTGGGCCATCAACCTGCATAGAAAACTTTTCCTCCAAGCCAACCTATACATATTTGAGACAAGGCTTTGATGATGATGATTGCTTTATCCCTTCATGCACACCAAAATGCCATCTTTCAAGCTTTCAAGCTATCATTACTGCTTTTATGGCTTCACGTTTGTATAAACCTCTCCTATTTCAATATAAAGGATTCATGTTCATTGATGTTTTTCAGAAATCTTGTATCTTACACCATGGTTTCTCAGTTTTGCTTCTTGATATATCATCATTATAGTTTTTGGATTGAAGAGTAATGGCTCTTTCTTTGGATGCACCTATCTGAATGAATTTGGGGCTGCAAAGTATTTGGAAGCTATGTTAGCTGGGAGGGTCACTAATTGCTTTGTGCCTCACATGAATATGGGGATGATCATTGATGCTACTGTGGGGTAGAAAAAGAGGTCCTATCTGAATGAATTTGGGGCTGCAAAGTATTTGGAAGCTATGTTAGCTGGGAGGGTCACTAATTGCTTTGTGCCTCACATGAATATGGGGATGATCATTGATGCTACTGTGGGGTAGAAAAAGAGGTCCAAAAGAACATATCAAGAGCTCTTAACATGATTTCTGGTTGTCCATTTCTTTGGTGATTTCTGATTTCCACTCTAGGCCAAGTCCAAAAATGCAAAGGAATCAATACTGTCTACCAACTGATATTGATTTAAGATGCAATAAATTGTGTCCTTAATGCAAAACATGGATATGTATTTTAGTCATAAAAGCTACTGATATACATCATTCATTTCCTTTCCCTTTTCCTTTCTGAATGGTAAACTTCATTCTTTATATAGCACAAGCTTGTCACTCTAGCAGTTGGGACTGTTTTTTATTGTTATAACACGTAGTGGATTCCCAATGGATGCATGGGTAATTTTCTCCTCCGGAAATCCGGTGCGGAAGCCGTGTGGGATTTCTGATGGAAGCCTTTAATTTAGTGGGCAGTGGGAATTGAAAATCCCACACTATCCCTTGTTTAGAGTCCCATAAGAGAGAGTTTGCATGGATGTATATGATAATTGTTTTGTTGTAAATTTGTTGTTAAAATGGCAGGAATTGTTGGACGCATATCCCCTAAGACATGGGCTGCTATGGACATATTTTTGGCATCAATCGCAACTGAAGAATATGAAGCAATGGCTTCTGCTTTGATTGAAATGGGTGCTACAGACAATAATGTGGATTCTAAGGCATTTGCAAGAGATCTGGAAAAGATATTTTCATCATTGCAGGTACATCTATCTGGACTTTTAGGATTGCCCATGTCAAGACATGCATGACACTTCACGCACACACACGTAAGCACACACAAAAGAAAAAAAAAAGAACAGAAAAAAGTGAGTGCCTGTGTATGCATCTGCATGTTGTGTGCATGCACGTTTGCGTGTTATGGTTATGATGCAAAAAATGGAATTGACTGAAAATTGGGAATTGAGTAGAATGCTTTTGTTTCTTTTGTTAATACATATATATATTGACTTTTAGGCAATCATCGAGGCCACTGATCAGAATTTGAGGATATCATGGTTTTGATTCCAAAATACTGTGTGCTGCCAAATTGAAATCAACTGAGATTTGGTTGGGTGCATTTACTTTTTTGTAGTTACTTTTAGTTACTTTTAATGATGTAGTTACTTTTAGTTAGTCCTTTACCATTAATGATATTGTCAAGAGCATCTGAACAGTGTAAGATCATCCCCATACTCCATCCTCAGTGAGGCCCATCGTTTGAATTATCTGGATTGATGTTCCTGTAACCTGTTTGCAGCTAATACACCTGGATACTTACATATGCTAAGCCTATGTAACTCATCCTGGTCTACAATCATGCCATCAAATGGACTTTTAGTAAATAATGATCTGAGGTCCAAATTCAACAAGTAAAATCAAATGGGTAAGACCATAAGATCAGTCAACGAGAACTGTTTTTAGGTTTATACTTTATTCAAATGAGGCTTCCAATTTGGAGAATATGATTTGATGTGATGCTCTATTCAAATAAGGCTTCCAGTTTGGAGATTGTGAATTGATGTGATTGTATCCCTATGTATATTGGATTATTCACCCCAAATTTCTGTGATGTGCGAGACTAACTTCAGAATCTGCCTTAAATGCCTATGGTCATGTATACATGACATAGTACTAGTAGTGATCCCATGTATATGTTTATGGATGAATGTATAGGCAAGGCTGTCCCCATCACATGCAATTCATCTTTTTAACCGTAAGATACAGAACCCTGAAACCCAACCCAACCCACCGCACAACCCCCATGTTGATGAGGATCCAGTTTTACTACTAGCTGAAGAGTGTATGAGGGCATATGATTGAGCATATGGGATCCTAACCCATGAGTGATTATCTGGCCTTGATTGGGACCCAAAACAGCCCCAAAATACCCACTAATTTACACTATCAGGTGCTAAAATTCCAGAAATTACAGGGTGGTTTAGGAAATTCTGAAATTCAGTTTCAGAAAAAAAACTGTGACAGGGCAGTTATTTGGGCTGGGAATAGAGGTCCTAAATGGACCCGACCCCAAACGGATCCCACACCCCCTGGGTTGCCTGGCCCCCCCTTCAGATGGCAGGGCCCAGCCCCATGGTCCGAAACATCCAAGATGGTCCTGGACATCCATGACAGGGCAGCAGGCAACATTTTCTAATCTGTCTTGCTATTTTTTCTTTCAATTAAATCCTAATAATGTTAGTCATAGAGTTAAGGAAATAATCAAGGAATGAGTAGGTCGTTGAATTGAATTGATTTGATTGGATTTTCAGTGCATTATGTATTGTACACAGTCGACTGTGTGCATCCTTCCACAGTCAGCACTCAACAGTTTATGAATGAAATAAAGTGAGCTTTTATCTCTCTTTCTTCCCTTCCGTTGCTTCCTCCTGTTGTTTCCTTTTTGTCTTATTGTGATTAGACATGAGATATTGCCCTGGTAGATCTAAATCACTCATTGTTACTCGCCTTCTTCAAACCCTAAGAAACAACGAGTGTAGCAGTGTTAGACAGTTGAATACTGTCTTTTGGATTCTTTGGGAACCGCTGACTGGGTCACATGTGATGCACAAGCTATGTTTCTTCAATAATGTAACAAGGGGTATCATCCAAAATGAAGTTCTTTAGTGAATATTGTTTCTGGACAATTTAGTGCTAATTTTTTCGGGAAAGAAATCAAAATGATAAGCTAGAACTTTGAGTGAATGCTTTTGAGTTGAATTGTTTTGCATGACGAGGAAAGGATATCTGGAACGTAAGTTTAATGGATCTGAGTTTTGATTTAAAATTAATTAAAAGAAAAGATTAAAAAAGTGGATCTTAGAATAAGGGTGTAGATTTGAGCAAATTTGAAAACCACTTGTGTCATGCTTTGATGATTCCAATAATCTTTTTTCTTTTCTCTTCCTTTCTTTCTTTCTTTCTTTTTTTTTATCTCAATTCTCAAGTGATATGTATCATGTGTAGATCCCCATCAATACAATAAATTGGAGTGATGTGATTGGATTAAATGATTACCAGATACACGGATATCTATTGGCCTCGTGTTAGCTGCCTTTGTACTCAAGGTGGAAACATGAAAATTTTTGAACTGTTTCAACTTTTTTTTTTTTAGATGACGTGTGTGGAACACATACTGGGTTTCGAGGCTTGGATTTATAAATTAAAAAAAAAAAAAAAAAAAAGCTTTCACCGATTGAAGTAGATATGCATCAAGAAACCCAGTTATTTTAGTTAAGGTAAAAAGAATTCCTATTTCCTAGATTTGTGTGGGGATTTCTTTTAGAGGCTGAGATCGCCTAGCAAACACAAACAATGCAAGATTTTTGTGGTTTATTTATTTATTTATTTATTTTTTTTGGAGATTTAGCTGCAACTTCATAAAAAGAAAACAAGTAACACAGGAGGATAGACTGCCCAAGGACCAGTATAACATTCGGAAAGAAGAACAAAGAAGCAGCACACACAAACAAGGACCCCCATACAAACCAGTATACATTCTGCCCACACCCTACAGACTGAGGCTACAATAGGGGGCCTGGGTTGAAAATAGGTCTGTCAATTCCTTAGCCAAGGAATATGCACCTCTTAAAGAGTGTCTAAATACAGCCTCGTTTGGCCTGTTAGAAAGCACTGTCTAATTGTAAGTAAAGTGAGATTTCCAATGTGATTCCCCGCCATTCTTTGCCTTCTTGAGATTGTAGCATGATTTTCTCAGTTCTGTAGGAGTTGTGGGATTTTATAGCTATATATTATTGATGCAGTCACCGGTATCAATCCAACCCAAGACTGACCAGGATCAGGTTAACCAACAACCTGATAGAGTAATGTGACTGTCGGAACTGATCAGGATCCATATATACAGCAACCTGAGAGTGTAATGTGACTGTCACACCTTCAATGGACAACTAGCAAGCATCTGACCAGCAATTCCATTACAGAACACCATTCACTAGCAATAAACAGATTGGAAGAAGCAGGAAATTCTGCTTTCACCTTTTCTCTTTTTTTAGAAAAAAATAAACAGAACACGAACAAAACCAAAATCCCTACTCCATTCTTGTAAAGACAGCCCCCTAAATCTTCTTGATCCCATTACACCCTTGATATCAGCTAACATTAAATCCATAATATCAAGAAAAAACATTAAATCCATAATATACTAGGAAAATCAAATAAAGGAGATTGGTAATGGCATTGACTGTCGTCCTTGGCTGTGTGCATGCACAATCATAACCCAGATCTCTCCCTTTTATGATTTAGAGCATTCAAAATCCTTCCATTTTGGTTGAAACTTTAAATCACTTCCCATTATGCATGAAGAGAATCCTGCATTTATTTGGATTCAAATTTCAGACTTTGATGATTTTTTTCCAAAACAGGATCGTACCAGTTGCAGTTGGGTTTGGGCCCATTTGGACCCTCAACTAACTGCTCCAAACAACACTCACGAGACCCACCTTCTCTGCACTGCTTATGAAGTGCGGTTTATTCAAAATTGCATAAACACCCTCACAGTTTATGTGTTTTATAAAACAGCCCCTGTTTTATTCAATTCTCACATGTTAGGGACTGTTCTGGGTTCCTTTTCTGAGAGATGGGACTTTACACATGGGTTCAGACCCCATGTGCTCAATCAAATGCACTCATGAAGGTCAAAGCCTGCTCAATCACTTGATCCACATCAATTATCCTTCTTTTTTTTTTCTGGTTTCTTCCTTTTTGCATTAAGAAGAAGAGGTATAAGATAACCATTAAATGTAAGTGAGCACCATGAAGCTTGAGGATGTTGATAATATTTTAGGTATCCCAAGAGAATACTGTGTTCATTGTGCTAACAAAAATTGCATTGAAGGTTTACGCTTTATCAATGTTGACATCTCCAACTATAATATGTTATCATATCCTTGTAATTTTGTTGAAAAATCCAGAAAAAAAATGATATTGGGAAAGATTAGAACTTAGAATAATAATGGTGAAAAGGGACATGTTTGATTCTGGAGGTTTAGCACTAAATAGGGATGAGTGGATAAAACTCAGAAAGCTGACCCCAAATAGATGGGTTACAGTTTCCACAATGACAACGAGGACGACAATGATATCTGTCCTAAATTGGGCTAGAACTACAAAAATAGTTTTCATATTCAGAGTCATATCGAAAAGTGTTACATAGTTGCGGCCAAAAAGATTTAATTGTCTGTACTCTTTTTGCTTTTTTTTTTCTTTTTTTTTTTTTTTGAATGAATAAATGAATCAGCTGTACACCTTTACTTACTGCAGGATTTAGATACAGAAATTGTCGTTGCAACTGCAAGGGGTACGAATTCAGCCTCTGTATCAGCTAATGTAGTTGTTGACGAGAGGCAGATGAATGCTCTTTTCCTTGATGTGGTAAGCTATGTCACGGGAATCTGCTAATTCTCTAATCTAAGTACTTTTCTTTTTGTTGGTATATAACCAAATAAAAGAAAGAAACTGCAAAAATATTAGAGTTAAAACGAGATGAGAAAGAAGGAAAAAGTGAAGGATTTAAAGAGAGTTCTAAGAGAATTTTTAGGGTTGGTTGTCCTTTCATTTTCTAGGCAATCAGCTTCCTCTATTTATAATTTTATATCAATAAAATATGCACCATTTACAAATTACAACCCAGTGTCTGAGGTTTCATAAAATTACGAAACAGTCCTTGTAAATTACCAAAGAGCACCTATGCAGTTAAAAATTTGCAAATTAATCCCTGTATAAATCATAACAATCCCCATCGATCTGGTGCAATTGCATGGTCCACTATGCCAAGCTTGGAGAAAACACTAGATAGAATATTTTTCACAAACACCTTTGTTAGAAAATCTGCCATTTGATCTTCAGACCTTCTATCTTTTGCTCAGAAAAGGAGGACCGTCGAATGAGGGACTGTCAAAGGAGAGGTTGTCTCTTTGGCGGTAAGAAGAATGGGTTTACCCCATTGGAAACAATCATAGAAGGGACTATTTTAATCCCATTCATATGACTGTGTTGCTCTAAAAGAACCCTTCCCCCTTTAATATTGCATTAGACGCGTTGCCTAGTTGAAGTCCTGACAGCCCTGTTAACATTGTCAACACTTTTGTCTCATTCGCGCCACTTTCAGATATAGCAACGTGCCAAAAAGTGACCAGAGTTCCTAAGTAATTGCGGATAATGTTACAGACCATCACCCTCCCACTCGCCAGACAAGCACTGCCATCAAAGTCAAATAAAATATTCAAGCAAACTTCTTTTCCCTATTTAAATGAGAATTGTTGATCCTTCAGTGGTAAACCTCGCATCATGGACAGTGCCATGGAAGGGAGAATGCCTCAACCATATCCAACTGGAAGATCCTAGCCATCCATTTAGCTTTTTTTCCCATCTATATTCTTTATCCCAATTGACTGTTGGTGGTTGCTTTTATTCCTAACCATCTATTTGTAGATGAGAGGTTGAAGAGGTTGGAATCATTAGCTATCTCATTGATTTTCAGGTCATCCTGATCCATGACAGGGCCCAGCAGATTGATTGTGGGATATGTCTATGCTTGACATAGGTGTGTAGAAAAGGGACAAAATGATCATTCCAGCCCTGGTTCCGAAGCCCTCAAATTTGAACCTTCTTTTTTTTGCTTTTAGATTAATACTGCTTGTTTTCACATCCAAGAATGATTAGTGATTGGGTGGGTGGGTGAGGAGCCTACCACACATACCGAAGACAAATGAACTGTTGGGGCTTGGTGTTTTTCCCCC
Organism: Persea americana; assembly: GCA_029852735.1. NCBI lineage: Eukaryota > Viridiplantae > Streptophyta > Magnoliopsida > Laurales > Lauraceae > Persea > Persea americana. The sequence goes on from CM056809.1 coordinate 11,716,960, forward strand.
TTTTGATCAGTAACGGGTAGGTTTCATTTAAAAAGGAAAGAAGATACAAAAATCAAAACAATCAATAAAAGTTAAGACCTTTTTCTCCCCTTTCCATTAACGACACAAAAAGTGTACTTGGGAAGGAACAAGCTCTACTGGTACAAACCAACAAAAGAAGTTAATGGTGAAAAACTAAATCGAAATACTGTACCTTAAGAAAAATGGTCAGTACTCAAAGATATATGTTTCAAAAAGTTCAAAATTTTAGATATGATAATCATTTTTAACTTAAAAAATGATATTTTTTAGGTTACTAATATTTTTTTAGGTTACTTCTGCTTATGTACTGGCATTTTTGTCCCGTGGTTGGAATGGCATGAACTAGTTGTTTTAACTTTTTTTGGATGGAATGACATGAACTATTTGTTTTAACTGTTGTGGATGGGTTTTACAGTATGTCCCTTATAGTGACATAATTGTACTGGCATCTAAATGGATTTGGGCCCACCCATTCTTTATTTTCTGATCTCCAGTTTGGCATTTAAAAACTGGTGGGAATGGGAACTACTAAATGGATAGATCAGATTGACGAATGGGATTTTTTTCTGTTAGCAAATTTGGATTGTCCATTTCTAGGAACATTGTATTTGGTGGATAATATTAACTGACCAGTCTGTACACTTTTCATTGTTTAACAGTTTACTTTTCTACTAACCAAATGGTCGAATGGAGGGCTATAAAAAATAAAGGAAAATTTTCAAAAAGTATAAAACTTTTGGCTCACTTTCAAAAAAAGTACATGAAGATTTGAATATTTCAAAAAAAATACAAAAGTTTTACACAGTTTTTTCAATCTAGTCCTCTCCATGAAAAAATTCTAAGAAATGACAAAAATACCCTTATATCATTTTTCAAATTTTCCCTTTAATAAATCATTTAAGAGAAATGATCAAGTCCAAACCAAATGACCCTGGAACCCACTTCAACTAGGGTTAAGAAAGGGGATTCCAAATGACTAAAAAAACTAGCTTCATTAAATGGTTATGATCATCAAAATTAAAATGACCAGTTTTGGGGAGGAAAGAGGTTAAGAAAAGCAGCCAAACAAGGGGATTTTTTTCATTTCTCCAAAAAAAAAAAAAAAATTATGGAGAGGACTTGAGTGAAAGAATTGTGGAAAGCTTTTATACTTTTTTAAAATATTCAAATCTTCATGTACTTTTTTGAAAATGAGCCAAACGTTTTATACTTTTTTGAAATTTTCCCAAAGGTCAATAATAACAGTAACAATAAATAATACTATAAACATTTTCAAAAATAATACTATAATAATAGTAATAATAATGGTAATGATTATATTCCACTATTTATGTATCTGTTTATGTTATATGGTTGTCAATTTCGTTTTAGCCCCTGTTTTGGTTCACTCAAGACTAAAATGTTTCAGCTAGTTTGGCATTTCATTGATTCATTTCTGAGTTCTGTTATGGTAAAATCTAAAAACTTAGAAATATATCTAAAATATGAGAAATAGTAAAAATAAATTAAATTGACACATCTACTACATATCTTCAATTCATTCTTAAAATTTAGAAAATTTTGTACTATTTTCCCTGTTTGGCCAAAATTTGGCCCTCTAAGCCCTGCTCAGATGAACAGGTCAAAATTTGGACAAAAAGGGCTGATCGAGCCGAACATTCCAAATCTGGGCTGAAATTGTTGCGAACAGTTTTGGAACAGGTCAGATTTTGGATCAAAACTGACGAATAAGGTGGAACAGGTTTAAAATCTAGCCTGAATTTGACGGGAACAGTTTCGGCCTGTTCAGCCAAGACAGACCAAAACCAACTGTTGAAGTATGCATAAGAAAGGGTACTTGCTCACTTCTTGATGATCTTACAGGTTCGAGTTAGTGAATCATATGGGCTGAGATTTCCTCGAGAATTTGCACTTCTACTGAAACAGCTGTTGTATTTTGATCGCTATACTCGCTTGTTGGCTCCAGAAATGAACATGCTCCAGGATCAGAGGATTGCTATAGTCTCAAACCGAAGAATGAACCGCACAATTGGAAACCAGAATCTGTATATGTGATTTTAGAGTTCTGGTCACCCCCTTAGTTATCTCCATTTGTAAATAAAATCACGCAAAACACAAGTCTGTATCCCCTTTTTTATTTACAGGTAACAGGAAACATCATGTCAGAAGCAAGAACTGTATTACAATTGGATCTTGAGAATCTTCTGTAATTAGCATCCAGAAGAAAACATTTACCAATAATATTGCTATATTGCAGTCTTGAAGACTTCATCTTGCTACTCTTCTGCCTCTTTCATGATTGTGATGAAAAGAGAATCCTTGATATTCCATCATTTAGGCTTGCTTATTGAATTTTGTTGACATTTTTTGTTTTTAAACTTTGTCCCTCTATACTCAGTTCATTTGCATGCCCATTGACACAAGCATTGAGGGCCTCTATACATATAAATTGTGAATGGGCTGTACACTTGTTTGTGTCATCTATTTATTATGCAGAAATGTTTGCTCCTGTCTAGAAAATGAACGTCGATTTGCTGCCTTGATGCTTCAATTGCATCCAACCGCACAATTTGCATGTGGGTAAGTATTTTTGACACTGAATTTACATATTGCACCATCAAGCTGTAACATGCGTTGAGCCTAGAAGGTTTTCTTGTCTATTTTGAGGCTATTTCCACACGTGTGGGTGGTCATTGCAGTCAGAGAAAAATAGAGCGAAAGTGGAGGCTTCTGTTGGGATGCCATCGGCTTCCGATTCTAAAGACTATGATCTCTCTTAATTGATAATTCCCATGGGAAAGAAGAAAACCCAGGAAAAAAGATGGGTGAACAGGATGATAAAGAAGACCACTGGATAATACAGATTCAAGTGTACAAGTAGGTGACCGTGATGTGTGTGGCTAAGCAAAACTGTCGACCTGGCAGTGGGCCCTAGCATGGACAGATCATGTCCAACAATCTTGACCATGATTTTATTTATTTGTTGATGTAGCCTCGTTTTGTGCGTGGCTGTACGTAAGGGCTGATGCATATACAGTAATAATGTATGGGTTTTTCCTCTGGCTCTGATGGGGTTTCAATATATCCACACTGGACAACTCAAGGTGGGCAAGATTGAAATGAAGCACTGATTTTACATTCTAACAGTCTCTGACATAAGATATCTTGCATTCTGAATCAAGGTTGGTTTTGGGGCACTTTCCATTCGCTCTTAAGTGCTCGTTTGTTTGCATGGAATTGAGTTTCTTGGATTTCATGGTAAAATAAGGTTGCAGCAAAGGATTGTTATGAGATTTAGATAGGACCTAGACTTTCCTAGGATTTGATTTGTTAGGGTGATAGCTGGGTATTCATTTTCCATCTCTCTTTTATTATTTCTACGTATGAGGAGATTATTTAGTGGCCACATGTGAATCTGCACCCTTGTTTCCTCAATTTTAGTCACTCTTAAAAGTTCAAACCAAGAAGGGTCATCTACTATAAGGCTTCTAACTTGTTGGAGCAAAATCCCCTCCATCAATATACTAGAATGTTTTACACCTCCTGGACCTAACCTTAGCCCCAGGGTTCTTTGTCCGGAATCTGGAAGAACACATGATTACAGCATTGAAAAGAAAGAATTGCTAGGAAGTCCTGGCATGCATGCAGTGAGAATCCCGTAGTAAGCACGGCTGCTCATCTAGTTGTTCTCCTCATAAGGCCTGGGAATGATAGGAGTTGGGACAGGGTCGTATGATGATGCAAGCTCAGATACATTATAGAGGATAATGTTCTCCTACGAGCAACTCCAAGTGCAGTTGGAACCCACCTTTAATTCGGTGCAGTCCCTTTAATACTCTTTTCATCTTATGACCTGGTATCAAGCCCACCTTTGGATTGAATCTCAAGAAAATTTAAGGTTAAGATGCCATTAAACTTTAGGGCTGTTAAATTAAGGGCTTTAGGCATGTTAAATTAAGGGCTAGAATGATATCTGGTGTTGCTGATTTTTTGGATCCCCTTGTCCATGAGGACCATCTGCTCTCCCCACGTTCATGAACTTGCATCTAAGTGGAGCCTATGAGCTGGACTGCATACAACTAAGAAAACGAACGTTCTCCTAAATTACATCCCTCTTACCTCAAAAAGATAATGAGGGACAATTTATGCACTCGGTCTTGCCTTAACCACTATCTAATACTCACCCATGTTTCGTAGACAGAAAGTTGCAGCCAAATGCAATGTGTAGCAGCACTGATAAAGGCCTTGTCCCAGCAAAGGGACAGGCAGGTCAAAAGATCCATACTTCATGAAGGATGTACCAATATTCTCACTTCTCCTACAGCACAACCAATTAGAGGAAAGGGCATACATGCATATTTATCATACAAGAGTGATGAAAACCATGATTGTTCGCATTGATGCAAATTAATTCTAAAGCACATGATTGATTAAAGAAAAAAACTTGTCCAAATGGAATTCCTTTTACTGTATTAATGATATTCTTTACAAGTACTTCGACACCAAGATGCTAAAACTGTAAGAAGTATATCATTCTCTTTTACACTCTTTTACTTACACAAACAAATATTATTCACAACATGAAAAGTGTTAAAACTACATTGCAGATGGAAACTAATCAATCACCACTGTCTTCTAAGACGGATAACTAATCAAACAATCTAATGGTGTGGAAAGGATGATAGTTTGTAAGGTTGGACTGCTATCAACTCACAGTTTTTTTTTTTTTTTTTCTTTTTTTAAACTATCAACCCAGAGTTAAGCAAGCTCTGGTTTTTATTTTTCAGACATGAGACTAACTCTTGCAATGGAGTCTAACGAAAAATTAAATAAAATGAAATAGAATGGTTATGCAGCACCAATGATTCCTACATAGATATGATCTTTACCCTCATTTTCCATTTTGAACAGCTTCTGCTTTCTCAGCATTCATAGCCAACTGATGATCAGGGATATCTTTTACATCCGCAGAGACTTAGAGCTGCACTCTCCAGCCCATGATTCATTCTCCTTAGACCCTTCTTTATGAACACTGGGAGAGAGAGAGATCTCTGGTGTTCCTTACCCTCTTTAACAGATCATCTTTGTCATTCATTTCAGAACGGTTCCAAGAAAACCTGGATGCTGGGTCCCTCATGCACTAGGGGAGTCGTTCTGCTTTCTGGCACTACCTTGTTTGTAGGATTTGGAATGACAGCTTTCCGGTGGATTACAACCATTTATCATTGCACTAGGTGAAGAATACCCCATTAGCTGATGAAGTGGCGATCCCTTGATCAGTGTCCCTGCAGTTGCTTCAGATGATTTTTCAGATTCAGTTGCCTCGGATGATGGAATGGGAGATCCAAATACCTCTTTCAACTTCCCAGATTCATCTCCAAATACTTTGGAAGCTAACTTCTTTTTTTGTCGCATTGGCCTTGGATTGGTGCTACTTGAGGCATGATTATTTTTGTCACGTGCAAAACTTGGAAGGACATGCAATGGACCGTCTAGCAATGCAGGCTCACCCTCTGTTGAATAGCTTTTAGAGAGGGAATTTGCATAATCATCAGAATATGAAACAGGGTCCCCCTGAAGATAACAATCAGCAACATGAGACAAAGATGCCAACTCCTTGGTCACAGTATCTGTACTACGATCAACTTCACTAGGTGGATGCTGTACTTGACTTGGACCATTAGGAGACTTATGGATGCTGTCATTCACTGAAAACATAAGCTCCTTAGAGCAGGCGCCACATTGTAACTTATGGTGCCGCCTTCTAGGCAGTAGAAAATCAGCAGGTATCTGCAGCACTTTACAGCATTTGTAGCAAATGACGAATGGGGCACCACCTGCCATGGGTCTGCAGTGGCGCTTCACCGGCTGATGCTTCTCTTTGATATGTAACTTCTCCATTTGTTCATGTGGTTGAGCATTATGATATTGTTGAGGGAAAATGGAGTTCGAATGCTGCTGGGAACTGCTAGAAACTGAAGAACCATAGGAATGGTGGCAACCATGACTGGCACAAGCCCGACATGGCCCTTTTTTGTGGTGGAAGCTTGGTGGCAAATGTAAAGGGTATTGACTGTCTTGGGAATAACAATGCAAACATGAATAATCAACATGATGCCTGCGGTTTGTAACCTGTTCTGGTGTTGGAATTTGCGTGAGCCCATATGGAAGAGGCATGGCTTTCCTTGGACCATATGTTCCAGGAGGATTCCAAGGATACTCTGCATTATAGTGCCACGGAAGTTGCTGTCCAGGATTGTAACTAGAGCCAGAAGGCCTCCAGTTTTCTATTTGAGAAACTCTACCATGGACCTTCGATTGTCCCTTTTGTCTATATATTCTTTGGAGCTGATCCGTCAATTCCTCCACTTTTGTCAAGAGTTTCATCTGGTCTTGTTCAAGCCTCTGGAGCTTACCAGATGCATAGGAACTCGAGCTTGTACTGCATGAGAGCTCCTCATGCCCATAACTTGATGAACTGCCAATTCGATAGAGACTTGGCAATTCTTTTCGGTAACGTAGGTCCCTCGAAGGAGATCTACTGGGCACATCCCTTTCTGGTTCGATCCAGCTTCGTACCGAATGGAAGACATCAGGTTCCTCCAGAGTCCCTTTCTCTTTTGCTTGGAACCCATGGCCACTGTGTCCAGAAGGCTTGTCTTGATTCTGACGGTTGCTGCCTGTGATGATCGAACCATAATTCTCATTTGACGGCATTGACACAAAGTTCCTTTCTTCAGATTGTAGTTCTGAGTCAGATTGCTGCATTGGCCACCCTTTTTTATTCAATGAATCCACACTCCTTTGCTCGGTCAATGATTTTCTTCCCGAGTGCACATGATGGTCTGGGACATGATCATCCAAGTCGTCACCATAAGAAGATACGCTACCATAGTAAGCACAAGAACTTTTGGATGTAGGAGATTTCGAAAGAATTCCATGAGAAGTACTGTGGTTGGTAGGTTCATTAGTTCCCTCCAGATCATCTTCCAACGTTGTATAATCAGAGATACATCGACCAAGCATCTGGGATTGCTCTACTTGCTCATTCAAAGAGGATTTATCTACCTTCTTTTGAATGTTCATGTCTGATTGCATTGCAGGCACAGTGGTGTTGTTCATAGCCATTGAAGCAAGTAGGCCGCTACGCTTCGAACCCTCAGGATTAGAACCTTTTCCTAGATTTGGATCTGATTCGTGACCATGGTCTCCAGTTTCTGCTATGACTTCCTTTCCATGATAATTGAGCTCATCTGAAGAAGAAATTGCATTCAAATGCATTCCCTCCGAAGGAAGTTGACCATTAGTTACTGGGATTTCTTTCGGGTTTCTACCTTCAAGACAATCAGATTCCATTCCAGTTTCTACTACAGCTTCCTTGGTGAGGCGGTTGAGTTCACCCGAAGCAGATATTTGAGATGAATTGCCCCTGCACTCGGGCATATTATTTCCGCAATCTGTGGATTCAACTGGGCCCTTCCCACAGTTTGTATCTGTGGGGCAAATAATCGACCGATTACTTGAAGTAATCGATTCATTTTCTTCATGCCCTGATTCATTCTTCTGAACTGGATCTGTTTCATGCCTTGTACCAGTACTGCTTCCCCTGCCGCTCCCGCTGCGTTTTCTTGCTGTGCCCATAACAAACGTGTAAAGAGATATCTCAAAGCAAAAACAATGGAAGCAATCATCAACAGAAGTTACTTACATTGGAGAATTGCATTACATCCACCGCAAACGTACAAATATACATTGGCAGTTACTTTGAGAAGTTGACCGCATTTTGGGCAATGAACTAGTCGGTTTTTTGAAACTTTGCTGGCCATCTTTATCCAAAGAGATGAATGGATCACCCTAAGATTTCATCGAAGGACCTTGGCACAGGATACCTCATCCAATGGTATCTAAATATTCATAGGACGCTGGCATACTGCATCCGCGCTGAAGAGAAATCAATGAGTCACATTCTCTTGTTTCAGTGAAAAAAATTAGAATTTCCTGTATAAAACAACATACTGAAGCCCTGCCTTCAATGTGCCAACTACCGCAACTATATAACTGTAACCATTTTACAAGCAAGCAAACTGGCTCTAAGAGCCCCCACCCCCGCCCCCGCCCCCACATAAACAGGACCAAATCATCAAAAGAATAAGATACGGGAAGGCCTTGATCGAGTCCCACTCCATGGGACTCATACCTGAGTACATAGGACTCAGCCAGAGTCTCAAGCGACTTAGGTGAGTCATACAAGACTCGACGAATTCCCATGTGACTTGGGTGAGTCAGCCTAGGACTAGGCAGAGTCAGGTAGAACTTGGGTAGCTTATGCCTGGGGCATCTTTTCTGTTTTTTAATGATTTTTTGGAAGTTCTTAGGATTTGGGAAGAAGCAGTGTGACTTGGCCAAGTCAACTAGGACTCAACCTGGCCCAAAGGGAACCAAGTTGGGTTCCGAGTCTGAGTTTATAATCCTTGTTCAGCATTGTGCTTCTTCACAAAAACATGGAAGGTTAGTGAATACAACGAATTAAATGATCAAAGCCTGAATGCAATCTACAAGGGCCATCGTCATCAAAGATACTTATCCCATCAACTTGAGGTTAGCAATACTTATACAAGAGCGTACTAGGAAAAGCTGGCAAATCGATTTGTCAGGGAGCAATGAGAACAGGATTATGATCTTAGGAAAGAAACAGATGAAGTTGATCAACCACCTCAAGATAAAAGAACAAGTAGCACCACACAGACATTATAAGTAAAAGTAAACATAACAATATATCCAAGAAATGTTTTTTTTAAAAAAAAGGTAAGATCTGTTTAAGATAGTTTAAAATACACAAGGAAAAAACCTCAAAATGAAAGAACACTACTGAATTTGGTTCATTGAGTCGGGTAGAAATTTGACTGATTTAAATGGTGATTTCTGTACAAAAGGACAAAATATAGTGACCCACCATCCACCGACCTAGTATAGTATACACATAATAGGGAAATTAACATACAATCACTACTACTGTTTAACTATTACAAATTATGATAAATAACCACCTCGTTAATCTCGGTCGGCCACCTTGACTCGCTATCACAGGTCTGTCCTCGATAATTTACTGTGAAAGGATATCTCCTTAGATCTGACAGGATTCAGCTTAATTGGAAGCATTAATCCTAATTAAAATGACTCGACATGGTCATTTTGAATTATCAACTTATATCAAATATGAATGAGGCTAAGCTAAGAAAATATTGTGTCATTTAGATCAAGATAAAAGTGGATTTCATCAAACAATAGAAAACCCACCATTGATTGATGATCAAGGTGGTTGAGCAAGACATGCTAGTTAATAGTGTTGGCTATATTTAAAAATACAAAGGAAGCTGGTTATATTTAAATTTCCCTGGATAAAAACCCCCTAGCAGTTCAATTGAGTACCAGGAATCGTACCACAACTAAAAGGTTGTTGGTAGTGCCTTTGCACTTCAACCTGTTGAACGCACACATGGGTTGGGTGCTACGTTTGTGAAGACCCTGGGACATGTGACACTGCCATTCCGGCCCTTCCTTATCTAGAGGAGCAATTGCAAACAATCAAGCAGTGCACAATAACTACGGGCTGGGAGTGGTCGGGTTGAAGAAAAAAAAGTTAATGCCTAGTCGATTCAAGACCTACCTGAAATCAAACAAAAGGAGCATATGCTACATAATAGAACTGATACCCGACTTGGTTTCTAACATAAAGGGAAAGTGGATTGTTATGGGTGTTGTTTTGTGAAGGGAAGAAACTACTGTTCCACAAGGAAACAATGAACCAGAGAAAGATCAAAACCAACAGAATCTCAAGGGAATAAATGACAAGAAGATAGCAACGTAATAAATAAACACAGACATAATTAGCAAATTTCACAATCAAATGAACATAGTGGTGTACAAATAAAAAACTAAAAACTATAGAAGTCTAACAAATTAACACATCAACTAACTCAAAGCTTTCTTTAGAGAGAGAGAGAGAGAGAACTAACTTAAAGCAACCAGCAAGGGAAATCCATTTAACACAAAGTTGGTTTTATTCAAGAAAAAAAATCTCAGACTCACAACTCGGCCCCGATCAAGCAAGGCTGAGTCTCAATTTAAAATAAAAATAGTTGGCCGAGTCACAAAGCTGAGCTGAGTCTCGTTTGAGTTCTACGAGACTTGGCCGAATTTCATCATCCGGGTCTGAGTCCCATAGGACCCCACACGTTTACGGCCGGACTCGGCCGATTTCTTAATTCATAATTTTAGTTCTCAACCTTTGTCCCTTTACCAAAAAAAAAAAAAGCACAATTCTCAACTCTTTCTCGAAACCCAATAAAGGAACAATGCAAATCCAAGAAACAAACCAATGAAGCACCAACAACCGTGCACTGAGAGTATAACGGGAGGGAGAGATCTTGATAGGTAAAACTGTAGATTTAGAAAGAAGAAAAAAAGTGGGAGAGAGAGAGAGAGAGATTAAAAAGATCAGTGAATATCCAACAAATGAATGCAAAAGATTGCAGTAAATCCACAAGCAATTACAACTCTACTTAAACCAGAATTATTCCAAAATTAATCTTCCAGCAATCCAAATTCATCAAAGCTCAAATGAAACCTGATATTCAAATGCCTACCCAAAAAAATCAGATCCAGATCCAACCCAAAAAATGCATACATAGCCGGCACAAACCGAATTCAAATTCAACAAAAAAGCACGAATACTCTCGTAGTGGAGAAAACTCTTGATTCTCGATAGGCCACGACCAAGTGATCTTTCAGAAAGCCAGCTCTGTTTCTTCTTCCGAAGAACCAACTCAAAATCAAAACAAACACGCAACCAAAAGCAAAGAAAGAAGAAGAAGAAGACGAATTCCAGATCAAATCAGAAAAGCTTACGGAGGTGTCGATTTGATTTCTTACCTCAAGTAACGAAAGTAGAGTCCAAAACGAATGCATTCAGATCGAGAGCCGGATAAAAGAAATAAAAGGATTGAGACAAAGCATGAGATCAAAATCCAAGAAGCTTCTTCGAATACTAGCTTTTGCTTTTTTTCATGAGAGAGAAAGAGAGATTTTCTTTACTCTCGTTTCTGCGAACTCGTGATTCTTTGTATAAATCCGCATTTATTTAAATCACTCTTGCTCTCTCTTTCCATGGATTTTGAACTCGAAAGTCTCAAGTCGTATCCGCGGAGAGAGAAAGAGAGAATCTCTCTCTCTCTCTCTCTCTCTCTCTCTCTCTCTCTCTCTCTATCTCTGCTTGCGAAAGAAGAGAAAGCGAAAGGGAAAAAAAACGGAGGGAACCTTTGAAAGTCAGTTAAAATCTCGCTCGCGGATAAAATGGGTCGGACTCGAATGATAGTTCCAAATTTTAGATTTTCTTCACAAAAGTGTGAGAAAAATCAAATACGTTTAAAATAATTAAAAACAATTTTTCATAGAATAAATATTAAATAAAGGGGCAGCTCTCCTAAACTCGAGCTTATGATAAAATAAGCTCAACTATATAGTGGGGTCCACCTAGGGACCCACATGGGAACGGGGATCCAAGGATTTCAAAGACTCCCTTGAACCCTCCTCTTTGAAAAAATTTAACCTCAAACATAATTTTTATCATCTCTATCTAGACCTCCAAAGTTTAATGGTTAGCAGTCTATTCAAACGGTTCAATAAATTCGCATCTTACCGAAAGTCGATAGACATGTACAATGCTCAGGAATCGTGTATTTGGTCCATTTGGATGGACCAAGGGTAGGGCCTCAAGCGTGAGCTTATGGAATTTTATCCTAAGCTCGTGCCTAGGAGGGCCCATTTAATAATTTAGGAGATATTTTTAGATATTCACTTTTTTTTTCCTTCTCATTCACGCGTCGAGAGCATTCAGGGAATTAATAATGTTCAATGAAATACCACTGGAATATACTCGTTATTCACGCGTCGAGTGCATTCAGGGAAATAATAATGTTAAATGAAATACCATTAGAATATCCTCATTAGCGAAATAATAATAATAATAATAATTTAGAAATATTATTTTAAATAATTCAACCCATCAATCAAGTCTGTGTTTTTAAACCCTTTCAGCAGGCAAGGTTTGTGCTGAAAGAATTCTAGATATTCTGAAACCCAATATAAGAGCACCATTTGGCTGGCCCACAACCTTTGAAAAGAAGTCATGGAGGGTAGTCATTGCCTTGCTTGCAAGGCAAATCCCAGTCTCCAAATAAGCATGAGGACTTTTTATTTGGGCATGTTTAATAGGTATCTTGGAGGATTTGTGGTGGGAAAATTCGAGCGTTCCTAGAATGGAATGGTTCAAAAGCTTTGGAAACACGGCTTGACCAACAAGCTGCTGAGTGCTGACCCAAGTTGACTCGGAGATGGGGACGAGTACTTACTGAGTCGAAACGTCAAAACTCAGTCTGCTAACTCATACAAATAGAAAATGACAAATATAGAACTTATTTATTTATAAAGTAACATCCATTACTCAGATTTTTGCTAAAAGTAGCACCAATACTATAAGGACAAGTGAGATTTTTTCTTGCAAACATCACGATGTGACCATCGAAGAGGCAGGGACCACTTAGAAAATTGGGACCCCTTAATTAAAAGCGCTACCCTTCAATCGATTCACATTCGGATGTCCCATAGAAGAAAATTCACCCTAATCACCTAATGTTGCAGAACACATGATATAGAGGAGGGGCCCGCTGCATAAACATGGTTTTGATGGATTCTTCTGATTAAGACCAATGAGGTGGAAGGGTATATATATCCACAAAAAACACAATCTATTTCTAAACAATTCACCAAAGGTTAGATGGATCCAGTGTAGAAGATTTCTTCTAGATCTCCCATCCATAATGGACTTCCCTAGATCTACGGAACCGATCGATGAATGAAGGGCCCCGCTATTTGAGATGTATGAGTCAGGATCACAACCCGGCCCACAATTTGATCTTCTAATCCGTCAGCCCCGTAAAAAAGAAAAATCTGATTTGATCCATCAATCTGGACCATCCACAGCATGGCCTATCATATGGACTGTGTGGCCCATGTTTTTGTGTCGAAGCTGGAAAGCTTCTTCACATGGTAAAAGCCAATAGTAAAAGTGTAAAGGTAAAGAAAGAGATTTGTCTGGTGTAACTACCGTGTCCGAATCTCATTTTTTTAAACACACGTCGAGATTCCTGCCAATTGTAAATAGACAGTTGAGATTGGTGTATAAGATCTCTTTATTTGGGCATTTCTACCTCCTTTGGATCTTTCAATATCACTCATCTTTATTATTAAACTCAAAAAATCACCAAACATCTCTCACCACCAATAGCTGGAAATTACTGGAATCGATTTACAACTGTTCTGGAATGACACTGACCAATGATAAAGAGCAATGATGCACCATGCATGATTGAGAAATGTGTTGAGCCCATCTAAGAATCAAGAAAGAAAGAGTGGTGAAAAGATTTGGATGTGCATGAAGAGTAGTAAATGAAGTATCATCTCAATCAAATGATCCTAACCTTTGATTTAAGATTTTAGATTCACAAACTTTAATGGTTAGACATCATATAAACTTTCCATGACTAATGTTCAAATATAAACAAAATCTAGGCTAATTCAAGAGGTTGAATAAATAAGTGAAGGGACTGGATTGATCATCGGACAAGACCCTTATATGAAAATTAAATATAGTGACATAAAAGAAAAGGGGATCCTGGAGAATTTGCAGATTATAGTTTTACAACTAGCCATGATATTTTTAATGGTGCAATGTAGTTGCTTCCAGGCCTTTTTCATTCAGAATCTTCATTTTATATGTTAGTAAGATGATTTATGTGATGGTTCAACACACCTCATGCTACATGTGATGCCCTATGCTACTTTTTATACAGAATGAGAATAAGATGTGTTTCGAACTCATTACATGTATGGGAACAAGTTTAAGAGAAAGGGGAGTCGTATATTTTCTTTTTTTTTTAATTGTTGGCATGTTCTACATTTAAGATATTTTGATTTGTTATTGTCATTTTTTAAACTTCATTGTGTTGTCTAAGTTGAACCTTGTGCATTTTACTCTTCAGGGTTTATTAAGAGTTGGTTCGCAATCACCTTTTACCACATCTCATCTTTTTAACGATCTCATTTCACTTCTCATCTCATATGTTATACTTCGAACATAAAGGGATAGCCCAGTGGTTGGAGTCCCATTCTAACCAAATTGCTCATTGTTTGATCATTGGGTCATCTTCCTTGTAGGTGTAAGCGATCATATCCGCCTTTTGTGCTGGGATTCTCTCCCGCATTAGTTGGGTTGGCTCTCAAGGTCTAGCAACCTTTACCAAAAAAACTGCATGATACTCCATATTTTAGTATTTTGAACTTCCGTCCAAACCATCTCAATCATGCTCAATTTAAGTTGGTGGGACATAACATTAAGATAATTTCAAATTTGTGTTTTTATCAGGTATTATGGGGAAAATACTAAAAAGGATAAGAAATAAGTTTGGAATCTAAAAAAAAAACTAAAACAAAATATTGTCTACATAATTTGAGTACTAATTGTTTATTATGCCTACCAATGTTGCAAACATTACCAATAGTTTGAATTTATTGTATTAACATCATGATACTTTCTTGAAGATGTCTTCAATTTATCATGGAATTTGTTTTATCCCTTGCCATTTACAGTCCTCTATCAGTAAATACAGCCAGGACTTTCTACTTTTCCTTAAGTCCTTAAATCAAAATATTAGCCAATCAGGGTAACGATCCAGATAAGGAGATTGCAATACAGATAACTATATTATGATGATGTTTTCTACTCAAAATAGTCGTACAAGCAGTAGTACATTGATTGGTTTTCTCATATTGTATGTTACATTTTTATTTTTGTGTGTAGGAAGTATAATACATCTTTTTGAGGACTTGTTTGTACAACAAGAGGGTTCTGCACTACATGAAGTTTCATTTCCACAAGAGAGAGAGAGAGAGAGAGAGTCATAATATTTTGTTCTACCCCATTCCGTAAGAAATCAATATCTTTTCTATAGAGGAAAATCATTTCATTTTTCCTTATCTGCACAAAAAAAGTATAGCATCAAACAATGAAAGAATAGGCTTCATTGAAAATAAGAATGAATTTCCTCTCTATTTCTGAATCCTTTGTAGCAAAGGGTTGAACATACATATCAAAAAATAAGTTAATCAAATATCTGATTGTAATGGATAGATTAGCAGCTTAGAAAGAGCTACAAAGGAATGTGTCTTGGCCTTCTCATGGGTGATGATGGGTTGGATTTTTTGGGACTTCGATACGTTTTTGAGTCATGATAGTATTGTTCCAATTTAATCAAATGTCTTCAAGAAACCGCACCAGTAGTAATGATAGCAATAGTTGAAGCAATAATGCTAATGGTGTTCTTTTCTAAAAGGATGGATGATCTTCATGTTTTCGGATTTTTCAATCCTTTTAGAGTGTCAGGTTAAGGTAACAAGGACTGCTTGCTCACTTTAGAAGGAGAGTGCCAAAAACCGTGTTTACATTATCTAAAAGCACAGTACAGTAATATTGACTCATTCAGAATCTTGTCTCATTAGGAGTAGGGAAAAACAATGGTTTCTCCGTATCATGGGTTAGCCAAACATCACTTTTAAAGATATATTATCCCCAACTATTGATTTTAGGAGTTTTATAATTACATTTTTTTTATTGTGACTCAATCCAACAGCAAATGAGTCCAAAACCTCAGAGATACCCATGTTATCAAAACAAAGAAAAAATCCAACTGTAAATGATTATTGAATCAAAATGAATTAGGATAAGTACAAATTTATAGGAGATTTATCATTGGAGAGCCCCACTGTATAACATTTATGATTGTTCGTCATGTGCTTTTCAAGTAGGCTTCTTTATGCTAACAATAAATAATACTACTTCTATATAAAAAACGACAATGACAATAATATGTCTTGCAAGGTTATATTTGATTATAGGTGAAGAATTCACAGATTTGATGATTCCACTCTACGATTATGATAGGATCACTAGAAACCATGTGATTCATCGCATAACAATAATAAATCTATGGACACGTTTATTTTGTTGGTTGGTGAATGTTGAATCACATCGATGGCTCAACCAGATCGTCTGAAAACAAATAGACTTTGCTAAAATGTCATTTTCCTTTTGTAAATTATATTATACAATTACAAAGCTAGGGACAAAAAGAAATGTCCTCTATCAAGATATTATGGGTATCCAACTAAACATCGAGACGCAGGGTACAGGGTACAGGGTACTTCTGCAGTGTATCTAAGAGATGTCGACTGAAGCTCGTACTTTTCATTTATCTCGCCCTTCTTTTCATAAGTTTGCTCAAACATCAGTGTATCGTCAGAGTATTTGGTAACTAGTGGATTAAAACAGGAAAGAACAAAGAGGGTTAGCTATTTGGATAAACAAAGCAGCTTCCTAAGAGTGGCTATTTAATGAAGTGGTAAGTAGTGTGAGTTTTTATCTGGCTGTCCGGGTCAAATTCTGCGTATGTCACCTCTTTCTGCTCATACGGGCTCTTTTTCACTTATGTGGGCTCCTAATCTCGTAACTGAGCTATCCAAAAAAAGAAAAAGTAAATTCCTCCTTTAAAATATGTTTGATAATGTGTTGTGAGCTGACCATCTTAAAATGGCACACATGGCATGCCCATCAAAATAGCAGTTGATTTTGTGGATTAGACTCTATAAGGGAAAAAAAGGAAAAAAAAAACTACAACACTAAACACTACTAGTAATTATGACAATAAGTATAAGTTACATAAATAATTAAATTATATTTTCAAAGTATTATTTTTATTGATTTAAGAAAGATGCCTAATGAAATTAATAATCAGTGACATTTTTTTTATAGATGTAGTAGCAATACCAAAAAATAACACAAAAATCAGATGTCCTTTTATTTTTGTTATCAAAAACAAAGGTAAAGGCGAGATGCACAAGGACATTAAACCCAGTTTTCAATTGTGATCCCATTTTAAGGAAAATTAGACACTTCCACTGGGAAATGCCTTCCATTTTCTCAGCTGATTTTTCTCAAGTGCAAAAGTCTAGCACTGTGTAAGGCAACAGGTGCAGGCCCCTTGGAGCCTTCCTGTGATCAGTCCAATCCCATCACACACTATCACCCCCCAGAAATGTCATGGATCTCCAATTTTTCACACTAGTTTTACAAGACTGACTGTTGTTGGATTGGAATTAAAAAAAAAAAAAATACTTTTTGAAACCATTATACTTGAGAGCCACATATCAAGGGTTACGATAATCTGATGAACTTAGAACTATATTTCCACTCGGGGCCACATCCAGAGTCTTTGAACCCCCACATCCCCTTGACCGGTGAGGCCCAAAGCGGGCACGTCCATGCAGTAATCCATGCTAGACATATGCATCTGGAGCATGGATCAGGGTTCTATACTGGTTCGAGTATGGCCATCAACCGTGAGGATGTCCAACATCAACGGTTTAAACTAACCATGATCACCAAAAAGTGGGCACTGCATTTACAAAGTCAAGGGCATTTTACCTCCACTTTAGAGCCCATATAGTGACATATTTGTGAGAAATAGTGGAGTCAGATAAATCCAATATCATAATGATACTTTTTGCAAAAAAAAATCAACAAAGTGTGTACTTTAGAACAGGTATGTGCAGACTTCACGTGGCTTGCTCCCAATTTAAAAATATGAGATCATCCACTCCTATCTTTTGCCACCATTCATCTATGAAAGCAGGAGTGAGAGGAGTAAATTAATTGAGGAAGAGGGTGCATAGATTTATTATAAGTAGGTTCATTGCATGGATTTTGAAATCTTTGTGGGGGCGGGGAGGGGGCTGTGAGTTATGAGTAGATTAGAATTGTCATAGGTCAGACCTAGTAAACACATTTTAAAATGTACATTTAATATTTTTTATTTTAGTTAATAGAGAAATAATCTGTATTAATTTACCATATGCGAGGGCGGGCCAACCTTGGTGCGATCTAGTCCACTCATACCAGATAGGCAAGGGACCCGCTCAAATTTTACTTCAATTAGATTGATATGAACCGGTCAACTAAATCAAACACATATAAATATAAAGGAGAATATTCATGTGCATTCATCTGTCACCATAAGGTGAGGGACATTTCCATAATTAGAAATTTCCATGTGCAAAAGAGAAAATATCATATATGGTCATATACATAAAAATAATATTCACGTGCGAAAATGAAAAGTCCCCTCACCCTATAGTGAGAGATGGATACACATGATTGTCCCCCAAATATAAATAGATTTATTAATAATTGATTCAATGGGATATATCAATACATAACAAAGGATAGAATCAAAGGTCTTTTTTTTTCACTTGTACATGGGAGGAATGGTAGACTATCTTAATCTTAAACTGGCGTAGTCTAAGCCTTTGGAATGAAAGACACGCTCTTTGAGCCTTTGAGCGTTGTGGGGTCAATCTCTGGCATTGGTGGAGAGATGAGATGCCCTTTACCATATATTGTCTCATGGTTCTCAAATGAAAGGTCTTTCTAGCATCTTTCTTCTTGAACCTAGAAATGATTTGAGTCGTTTTGGGAGAGAAGTTGCGGACAACCTGTTCTTGTTGCTATTTTTTTTAGTCTTCGGAAGTATCTTAGTATGATTAAGATTAGATTTGCTCTGAGAGATATGATAGGCTGCACTGAGTTATCTAAATTAAAAGTTTTGTAGTCATTGTGATGGAGCCTAGTTGAAAGCTTTTCGGATTGACGGATTAATTTAATTAATCCATTCTAATCGTTTTGTTTTCTCCTATTTTGACTAAGCTTGAAAACCAGGGACATACGATTATACGAAATCGCGGCCGTCCAAGAGATGCCACGACCAACGAGCGGGAGCGAGCGACTACGCGAGGAGCTGATCATAGTCGCCAAAAACTCGGATTATATCGCACGGCGCGATACGAGACGAGAATGCCAGGCCAGCCGACTCGCGAGAAAATAACGCCACGTGGCGTGTTGTAGTCCACGCATCTCTTTTCCTTGAACCCCACTGTATTGAGCTGGAAAATTCAAAGTCACAGGATGTGGGCCCATAGCGGGAAGGCATACTTAAAGCCTATCCGCAGTGGGTCAACTAACGACCGACAGTCATCAATGAATCCGACGAGGCAGTGCCACGAGGGCAATGGGATGCCAGATAATAAATGACGGACGCGTGGAAATATTCAATGATGTGAAGGGATGACGGGATTGCATAGGCACCATGACGTCACAAATGATCAACAGCTAATTAGGGTAGATAAATTGTTCTCTTGTGAGCAGACATCATTGTGAATGTGGGTGGTCCAGCCCGTGGGCTTCATTTAGATACAGGTTCATCAATTAGCATCAAAAGAGAACATATGGTAAGATCTCACCATAAAAATGGGTCCGAAAAGTCATCTATATATTATTATTCTAGCCTTTCATTTAACAACATCTAACTTTAATAGTATTTTAATTTTTGGAGTTCTTGAGATTTGACTCATTCACTCACTCTCCCATGAATAGGCACTATTCCACTGGAAAATGATCATTAGCTGTTGTTGGATTTAACCATGAGGTCACGTTTGGCAATCAAATATTTAAGAAAAATATTTTCAATTTCCCTAATGTTATGGTAAATTCATGTTCAACAATAGTAAATTTATAATGATTTGGACGAATGAAAATCTTCATTTGTTAGGATTTTCATAACCGACCACCTCCCATAAAATTTGAAAATCCTCACTTAAATGGATTTTCATATTGAACCCTATTTTTATCAGCTATATGCATCAATATACACCAATATTAATGTGAAATCGTCAACTATACAAATCTCCAACAATGAATCCTTATTCCAATGATAATGAAGAATCATCAAATCTATAGATTCCTTGCCTACTACCAAACATGCCCTAAGAGAAGACGCACTGGGGATTCCATTAAATTTTTACACTTGAAAGCAAGGATGAGTATAATCTGATCAGAATGATATTTATCTGGCCAAGCAAACTTATCAGTGCTACCTAAGAATCCCATCTACCTCTAATCATCTAGAAACCAGGATGAATTAAGGTGGGGCCCACTAGAGAGCTTTTCATGATGAAAGTGCGCCTTAAGCTGGCTGAAGATCGCCCAGGTCAAAAGACTCAAAACGTCATCAAAATCTCCAAGATTGGTCAACTCAACTGAAGGTCAAAGGGCCTCACCGGGTCCAATTTGCCAATTGCACGCAAACATGTTGGGAAAGAACAAATTTAGCAGCAAAATTTGTGGGGCCCAATTTAGATGGTATTCAATCTAGATTCTAAGATTTGGTGGCCAGATGGAACTGTTTGTTGCTTGAATTAGGGTTCATCATATCCATGTTTAGGATGAAAATGGCAAGTGGGCCAAACCAAATGAACGAATTGGAAGGATTGGATTGGATGATCCCTGATTCAGTACTTGAATGTCTGCAAGTGGGCGCGCGATTCAGATCCGCGGTGCAAAATCCCCTCGACTCAGTACTGGAATTTGACTTTTCATTTTCCAACTTATTGACCACTATCATTCGTCCTGAGGAGGACTAAATGGGTCAATTTGGAATGAAGACTGGGTTTGAAAATTTATGAGTTGAGTTTTGACTGCAACCCGCAATAGAGCTTTCATGCCATGAGGAGCGACTTGATAAAAAAAAATATAAGTTATAGAATACATTATGTTTAGGAGAGAAATGATCTATTGTGGCTGTTGGTGGCAGGGCAACTAAAACCATGGCAGATATACAGCCATGGGAGAGATCGATCTTAACAAGTTAATGCCACATTGGGATAACCAGGTTTGGGCTTTCTTGATGGCCAAAAGTCAGTAAAAGCTCATTTGGCACCAAAAACAATCAAAACTTAAGAAAAATAGTAAGAAGTCATCTAGGAAAGGGTGATACAAAGAAAAACTGCTGGTTTCAGTCAGGTTGGCTGATGTTGCACATTTTGAATGGAATTTGATGCAGATTTTAATGAATTAGACAGTACACAAAGTTGTCTCCAAATGAACTTGGCCCAGAGTAGCATTCCAACAGCAGCTGTGTTTAATACAACTGTTTTAGTGTCTGCGTCTCACAAGCACTATATAATATATGCATGTCTTACACAACGACCAGAATATTCCGGAAAACAAGAGCATCTGTTTTCAGTTTTTACCCCACTAGACAATGTCTACCTCTGAAATGAATACGTCCAAACCATACAACAAATCCCGAAAGAAAAACAGGAATCAAGCCCAATAAAATAACTAACAGCATCAGTGCAGTTTCTTCGGAGACAACCCATAACAAGACACGAGTGCAAATCCAAAAGAGGATTCAGCAGCAAGACTACTATAGATTTACAGTCACTTTGAGAAGCTCTAAGCTCACACTGCCATGACCGCACGACGCTTATGCTTGTGCCCATGCAAAGCCCGGCGGAGCTGTAGATACCCATCACGGTAATGCTCGAGTGAAAAGCAAAGCTGCCGTATAGCCTCCCTTTTCGCCTCTGCATTGTCAGCAATGACAGCTCTCTGAGTCTCCACCTCCTCTTCCAGCTCCTTCACCTTCACCCGCAGCTCATTCACAAGCTTCTGTATACTTTCAGTGCCTGCTATGAGCCGTGCATGATCTAAGTGCAGGCGGTTCAAGTGCTCAGCCATCTCACAAATCTGATCTTCCCGTGAACTCACATCAGCAACAAGCGCAAACACCTTTGCAGAAACCTCATCTCTCTCTGCCACCAACATATCATATTTTAGCTTTTGTGCATCGAGATTCCGATTAAGTTCTTCCACGTTTTCAGATTTCTTGGCATTCTCAATTTTCGCTCTCACGATCTCAGCCTGCATTTCTAATTTATCCCCCTCAAGTTGCACAGTTCTATGAGTTAGCGACAGCCCCTTCAACTCGAGCTCTTGAAGCTTTGCTTCATTTGTTAGACATTTTTCAGACAGGCCTGAAATCTCAGCTTCAAGTTCTAACTTCTCCTGAGCGTATCTCATTGTATCATCTGCCATAGTAACTCTCATTTCCTCGATTTTGCGCACATGGCCTGCAACATTAGCTTCTAACCCCACTATTTGTTCCTGCATTTCTGAAATACAAATTTTCTCCAACTCAAGCTCAGACTGCAATAATTTGTTCTCTTTTCTAGACGACTCAAGCTCAGCCTCCAATGATTCAACCCGTCTCCGAGCTGATTCAAGCTCAGATTCCAGTGAACCTTTTTCCTTGCGAGATGACCCAAGCTGCAACTCCAAGGCATAGATGATTTCTGCAGATTTGTTGTTCTCAAGCTCACGATTCAGCCTTGCAATCTCTTCTTCTGAGAGCTGGAGTTTTTCATTTGTGACCGTCAATTGCTGCTCCAACTCCAAGATTTTCTCCTGAAGTTCATTGTAGTTTCCATTTTCAGTGGCCTTCAAAAGGGTGGTGGAATTCTCCTCTTCAGTTGCCCGTAGTTTGTCTTTCGTGACCTTGAGCTCATTCTCCAACTCAAACATCCTTTGATGGAGATTGTCGTCGTCATCATCATCATCACCATTTTCTAGAGGCCCTGACAAGTGACTCTTGGACGTGGCTTCATCAGACTCAGACCCAGAATCTGACGATGAATATGAACCATCGCTTCCCTTTCGAGAGAGATCAGAGCTGCCACCAGATCCAAGGAATACATCAAAGCCAGCAGCTCTATGACTAGACTTCAGGTTAGGAGTTTTACACTCGGGGGAGGGCATCGGTGGCTCCGAGCCAAAGTCAGAGCCAGAGCCCTGAGATTGAAGTTCAGAAGGAATGTTTTTCCGTAATTCACCAGTCACATGGTCATATCGCTCAGCCAATGAGCGGTACATGCGGTAGAAATCCTCCACATGGGAGATGAGCACCGGACGCTTCTGATAATACATACCAGCCTTCTTGGCAAATGAGTCTCCATCCTCTTCAATTAGCTTCAGCATCCGCTTCACACTCCTGTCCATCTCTGCAGTTAAAAGGCTCGTTTATTCCATGTAAAGGTATGTCAAACATATAAAATTTAAACCACAAAAAAGATTGGAGTTTTCCTAGTAAATTTCACATTAAAATCTTCACAAGCACAAATGTATATTTCACATTCACAAAGTTTCCACATGGACAAATATTCCCTTCAATCTGTTAACATAAACTAACCCTTTCCAAACACGAACAGCCTGTCATCTTTTGGAGGGAAATGCGGAAACACGTCACAGAGGAAAAGGAAAATTTTGCATTGATCAAACAATAACAAACTGGAGGTTAAATGTCCAGTTTGATTTTCAACTATGCGTTGGCAGGCCAATGGGAATCATTAGTTTTTTAAATAGTTGGATTATTGTGCCATGGCTTAACCATAATTCCTACTAGAGAGCTCCAGCCAATAACTGCTCACCCTCAAGATTTTCAGCCAGCCATTTCGAGTTCTTGGGACTGATATGACTGTCCCACCACCAGGAATGGGATCTTTTTGACGCCACCCTTCTCATTTCCCTGCCTGGTTTTGCCATAAATTACAAACTGGCAACTCAAAGTCTGTCAAAAGAGCAATCACAGTTAAAAGAAAAGCATTTAATTTACTTATTAACAGAAAATGGATACATAATAACCAAAGCAAAACCCATGCCACAATGCAAGGTGCTCACTGTCGCAACCTTGAGATTACATTCAAGACATGTTACAAACAACAACACCGACAACAGCAGCAGCAGCAAAAGCATGATCTATTTTCAAGTTATAAATGTCAACAATATATAGAAAGTGCTAAAATAAATCTTGGTTCACTTCACTTGCAGCTAGTTTTCAATGAACTCGTAGCATTGTTACTAAACCTTAAAAACAGGAAAGAATTCACAACAACAGCTCAGCGGAACATGTGGCTA
Organism: Persea americana; assembly: GCA_029852735.1. Lineage (NCBI taxonomy): Eukaryota > Viridiplantae > Streptophyta > Magnoliopsida > Laurales > Lauraceae > Persea > Persea americana. The sequence continues at coordinate 11,740,958 of CM056809.1, forward strand.
CAGAGATAGACTTGAACATGAGAAAAGTATAGAATGCACTTTGTTGCAGAAGAGAAGCATTGCAGTTCTAGCTGATATAAGAACAGAACAATCTTTTTTAACTCAAACATCAAATGGAAATGATTGCATGTTGCCAAAGTTAGACCTTTGCTAACTCTCAGTATGTTCCTCATCCCCTAGTACTATCAATACAGTAAGATAAGATGATTGCCACTCTGTTCACTTCCCCAAAAAAAGAGGAGCTTCATTCAATTCCTTGGGTTAGCCACCACAGAAACTCAGATTAATCTCTATTAGAATATAAGTTTGTATCAATTGATGCAATGTAATCCCAAATCAAAGAAGGCAGTGTGGATAGAACCAGTGTCCACTGAATCAGACTCGTAGTATCAACAAAAAGGTAAGAAGAAACAGTGTCCATAAACTGAGAATCTTGATAGAGCTATTTAAAGTATCATATGTACAAAGGGGATACCACATAAGGGTTCGTTTAAAAAAACAGAAGGGAAACAAACAAAGAATCTCTTGGCTCCACGAGATATATAATCAATTGTTTTGTCTCTCAATTTTATGCAGGGCAAACCTGAAAGAATCTGCCAAGGAAAGAACGGTCCAGCAGTGCCAGGGACATTTTGTTCCTAGGGTAATTGTTTCTAATCATTCTGTAAATTCTTGAAACAACTTCCATTTAGATATCTAATGCTTTGAGTAGTTTCATATTTAGATACGGAACATGAAAACAATCAACGTCAGAGTGAAAATATTTGAAGATATGTACAAGTAGGGAGTTTTTTCCCCTATGGGACTCCCGCATACCACTCATGTGGGAGTCCTCGATAAAAAAGGACCTCTACAACTGACAAGGATCATATCAAGGCCTGAAGCAAACTTTTAGCCTGTGGACCTAACCGACCAGTACTGTGATCGGCAGATAATCAACACATTAAGCCAGTGTGTGTCAGAAACCACGAATGACCGGTGTTACATTTCACATTAAAACACTTAAACAGGAATCTCATAGAATTGGGAAAAACCTATAATGTGATTACATATTTAACTGCTGGTCATACATAGTGCTATAAAGCTATCAACGGGTTCGAATGTCAAATAGCCTTACAAGCTTTAGTCCAATAAATTGGGTCCAATGCCAGTATTAGAAGGTTCTATTGAAGCCAAAAACTAGCCTAACTCCAGCCACATTTATCCATTTCTTACAGGATCACATCCAGAATTCAGGGAGTTTTAGCCCAATGAGAGAGCCCAATGCTTATTTAGAATATCATAAAGGAAACAACACGCAACCAATGCTTAACCACTAATCAGAAATTCTCAGCAAAATAGGAAAATGCAATGGAATTTTCACAGAATTCAATTCGAATTGTAGGACATAAAGGAAATAGATATCTAAACTCATGTATCATCAAATTAATTTTAGGCTCAGGAATACTGAAGTTGGCTATATTCAACACTTTGGGTCAGACTTAGCCAAGCCCTCACAAGACTCAATCAAGTATTCTAAAAATATAAAACTAGAAGAGAAGTCGTTGTGGTGTGTACTCTGCTTCTCCGCAGCTGAGGTTGGACTTTCAGGTGGTGTTTCCAGTGTAAAGTCGCCGGGTTCTTTCTACATGTTTTCAGACTAAATTGGCGGGAAGAGGAGAAGCAAGAAGTGGAAAGCCCATGACAGTGTTAGAAAAGAATGTGTTTGTTACCTTGAATCCACCATCTTATAAAAACATCACATGTCCACTCAACATACTCAACTCGACATAGAAATATCAGATGTCCACTTAAGAATACTCAATCAACATAGAAATATCACGTGTCGTCTCAAGCATACTCAACTGTTATACCCCGTCCTGAGGCAATCAAGATTAACTATAATTGATTGAGATTAATACTAATTACCCTGCTTATGTAAGATAATTGTGGTTTATGACAAAATTGAATTGAATTAGCCTTAAATGATTGTTTTGGGCTTAATGAAATGATAATGAGTGAGATCGGGCGATTTGAATTGATTTTAGGCTCAAACAAGAAAATATAAGGACTTTTCGGTAAATACGGATTTTCGCATATTTCGTCGAACACGGTAACTCTTGATACCAACACGCGTATCTTAAGGAGTACCTTAACTTTCGTAATTGACGTGATTTCATTTGACATGGAACAGGTCAAATGAGCTTTCATTTGACTTGAATTGTAATAAGAGGAAGTGTTAGAGGGGCTCAGAGGAAAAGGTTCCTTATATAAGCTAAGAGATGAACCCAATGAATTCATTCAACTCAATCTCAGCAAGGAGGCAGCCCTAGATTCTTTTCTTTTCTTCTTTCTTCCTTTTCTTCATCAAGTGTCACGTTTTGCAAGTGATTTTCCAAGGAGTGGATCGACTTCATCTTCTTCATCTTTTTGTATGGTTTTCTTTGGATTTGGAGTTAAGAAGAAGTTGTGATTTCTCTTCGTGAGGCTTCAAGTAAGTGGTTTGGACTCTTTGTAGGATTTCCAAGCTTCAGTAAGTGTTTTCATGGAATTTGTTCAACAACTTATAGAAAATTTGCTTTGGAATGTTTTCATGGAATTAGGGCTTGGATTGAAGGGATTTTGATCTCAAATTGAGCTAGCAAAGAGGGATTCTTGTTTATAAGCTTCCAACAAAGGCAAGTATATGCATTTCTATTGATTTAAGATGTTATAGAAGTTATTAGAACTCATGGAGTTCAAATTCCATATTACACTTCATAAATTCTGAATTTCTGGGAGCAGAAATTATGAACGCTGCGTGCAACTCAATCAACCAAACTACTAACCGACAGCTGACCGAACCCATCTGGGTTGATTTCTCAGTGAAGTTCAGCGTCTGGAAAGCTGACCAAAATGGTTCGGCTAACCGAAGTCATAACTTAGGTCAACCGAAGGGTGACCACAATGTGACCGACTGGACTTGATGGATTCATTTTCAGAAAAAAGCAATGTTCTGGATAGGGAACCTAACTCAGGTTCGGTTAACCATCAAGTGGGTTTCGGTCAACTAACAAGGTGACTGAGTGCAATTGTAAAGTATCAGAAAATCTAAACCTTCTGTTTTGCGAACCAACAGGTGACCAAGGGGTTAACCGAGTATGCTTCGGTTAACCAAGGGCTGACCGAACTATGTGAAGAAAGCTAAGAAAAATGTGAACTTCAAGAGAGCTAACCGTGGGTAGCCAAGAGAGATTCGGCTAGCCAACTTCCAGGGTTCGGTTAACCGAACTAGTAACCAAACATTGGAAAAATGCAGATTTGAAGTATGATTTTTCTGTATAAGAGCCTATTGATGGTTTCAAGGCTGTAAATGATGTTTATACCTCCATAGGTGATAATTAAGGGGGCCATAATGTACGATTAAATATAAAATGTGATGTCCATCGAGAATAGCACGTACATTAGATAACCGATTGTTACACCAAAATGGTTGGTTGGAATTAAGATGTAAATGAGTAGAATTATTTGTTGTCCCAGTTCTCTTATTGAATTATATTCTTATTGTTAACTTGAATCGAATGTGATTAGGATTACTGTTCATTTTTTTTAATTGCTACAAATGAAATTACTGAATTGAATTGAATCCTCAAGTGGATTAAACATTGAATTGAACCCATAAATGGATTAAACAATGAATGGTATTATTGACTCTTGAGTCTAACACTACATAGTTGTTTTATTAAAGCTCTTATAGAGTTTAAATGAATTAATAAATGAATGAATCTTACTGCAGTAGATGGACTTGAGAGAGTTCCGGAGCTCCGTGGTGATGCTAATTGTCCCTGGCCCGGACACTTATAGACTCCACATTACTTACTGATTGTATCAATGGTACTGATTGTATCAATGAATACTGACTGATTCATTTCTTAATGCCTGAGTCATGAATGGTGCGTCCTTCCGCCCTGAGCCAAAGAGGACAATATCGAGGCATGGGTCGGAAATGGTACGCCCTTCCGCCCTCAGCCAAAGAAAACAATATCATATTGAATGATTTCTCCCTTTTTGGGAAGATGATACCGACTGATACCATCCCTTTGGAAGATGGAAAATGAAATGAACTGAAATGAAATGATATATTGTAGTTGCCAATTTGTATGTTCATTATTGACTCTAAATGCATGTATTGTCTATAATTGTCTAGAATCATCTAAAAACGAAAATTGAATATAATAACTGTTTAATTGGTTGATTGAACAGACAAAGATAGCACGTACTATCATTGGGTCTGTATATATATATATATATATTGCTAAATCATCGCATTCAATCTTGTTATTGATGGTATTACATGCCCGATTACCAATGCATGTCCTGCAGCGTCCCCAGCGCCAGCGGAGGAAGCCGTTATGGGGTTCCTTCAGGGGGATTAGCTGAATGGAATGGTCGGGATATCATGTGATATTGATATCCGAGTGCGAAATGAGTTTGAATTATTTTGAATTACTTTTTGGTATAATGCATTTTGAGAAATATAGTCGTCACCTTGCATTGTATTTGAATATGCAGATGACTGATAAAAGTAAGTAAATGATAGGACTATGCATATATGAAGAACTAAACTTTGTACCACTGTAATTTTGGTACAGACTGTTTATGGTATCATATGTATATTACTTCCGTAAATTATACGTATGATAGATATGAAGTAAGTATCCTTTGTGAATACCGTTGTAACTTCAGTTAATTCAGAGCTGACAGGAGTAAGTATGCGTCGCGGCTCGGGATTAGCTCGGTGGTATCAGATCTCGGGCCCGGGTCGTGACACCAAGTTTTAAGATACAAATACGAAGTAATGAGAAGCTTAGAAGAATTTTCATTTCACATATTTTTTAAGATAAAAGACATATAACTTACTCGAGCCCAAGTGCCCAACCGAACAATTAAACTATGATGATAATATTATAATGACAACAGCAGAGCAGCAACAGTAAGACAGTGAGGGTATTCATGTAGATATTTCAAACACACAAGTCCTAATTTTCACAGTTGCACAAACAGATGGTTCCTACCATGCCTAACATATAACTAACATATCCTTGCTTTAGTGGAATGGAAAGGAGGAACCAATCTGGCAGACAGACCAGAAGCATGAACAAGTTCACTAATATATTGACATCTCGCTTGCATAAATACCAATGCCCATTTCAGTAGAAACATGCTGCTTACTGTATACAAATGCCTTCATAAAAATCTTAACAATGACATAGCTGGAATTGGGGCGACGAATCCATTTTTTAGATTGGAACTTTAAAAGTACAGGAAAAAAATGTGAGCAAAAATGAAAATTCAATAAATCTGAAACGATTGCAATTTGTTCAAGGATGTGGTCTACATTTTTCCTCCAAACACCCATAATTAAAATAAATAAATAAACTGTAATTGCATATTTACATGCATGACAAATTTGTAACAAATGGCAATTACTTTTTATGAAAAATGATAAAGACAAGACCATCAAGTGTGCATGTGAATGATTCTCGAATTGTGTATAATCATCAAACTGGTTCACTGTAATTTTTAAAAAATAACATGGAAGGATAATAGTAGCGTGGAAAAGGAGGTGAGGGATATTATTAAACTCAAAGAAAGGAGGTTGCTATGTTACATAAGCATTAAACGGCCATAAGCAGCAGTTCCATGTAAAAGCATTTCTGAACAATCAGATGCAATCAGCAGATCCAAAAATTAAAGAAGGAAAGCAAGGAAACGTGTAAACAAACCCAACAAACACAATATGACTGGGACCAACTGATTGTGAGTAAAAAAAGAAAAGGCAACATTTTTGGGGACTAGTTGATAATAATGATTTTTAAAACACAATTTCAGAAACTATATCAGGCAAGCTAGAAGCCTTACATAACCATTTGTATCAAGTTGTCTCTGAACCTTTTCTTAATTGAGATTTTTCAAAAGGAAAATTGAGCAAATGCTTGAAAGTGTCTCAGACGCAAACAAAAAAAGAAATTAGAATATAAATATAGTGAGAATGAAATTCCCATAAATATTCAAGTTCCAGTCAAGGCACAAGAGAGAAAGATATAGGTAATGTCGAGACATTTCCGAAGGGCGCAGTCCGGTTGGTTTTGGACTGGCTCTAAAACCATGGTGACAATGTGAACAGGCAACCCAGTGGCAATCCAAAGTTCACCCAATGGGAATCCCTATAAATGTAACCCAGTCACTGAATAGACAGGAAAGTTAAATGCACATCCCAAAATAGGACTTTAGGTATTGCTAACAGCAGTATATTCCAGTCAGTTCGTTACCATCCAGATTCTCAGGAAGAGTCATATGCCCACCTGTTAGAGGAGCTTGAGTACGACCAGTGAAGCAAACTGGCAGGAAAATTGTCAAGGCACCTAAAATGAAAAGATGCAAACAAAAGAAGAAAATAAAAAAAATGAAACTATTAAATAAGGATCAATTAGACTTCACCCAAGAAAGTAACCTGCAGAAACATTCAGAAACCCAAAAAAAAAAAAGGAAAAAAAGATTGCAATCTCAAAGAGGAATCTTGAAATGAAGGGTATTTTAGTAGGCATGTCGACCCCTTCCACTGGAAGAATAATGACCATACCAATGACCATACCTAGCTGTATATATTGAAGGTTCAGATAATAATGAAAGATATGGCTCGTGTGGCTGAATATGTGCTGTCCCTGGCATCCGGAGCAAATTGCCATTTTCTAAAACTTCAGAGTTCAAAATACCAAATTGCCCTCATCCAATCGAAAGAGACAGCAAGAAAGGGCGCCAAGTATTTCACATTTGGCGCCAAAGTCAAGGTCGTCTCTTATATTTTATTTTTATCGCCACGTCATCAAGCGATTTAATCCCGACAGAAGGTTCAATGGCCAGGAAAACCCGAGCCATATCTCGGCCAATATTTGACCTCGGCTCAATGTATATGCCTATTGACTGAATCCAGGCCTAAAAACTAGGCCTCTGGGTTGGATCCCGGCCTGTGTAAATCTCAAAAAAAAAATGGGGTGGCCCTGAAAAGGCCCTTGGACCGACATAGCCGACAAACAGCGCTCATCACAACAAATCTGTGATCATCATTCATCACAAAGCATGGGATTATTACTGACTACTGAGCCTCGAGAATGGTAATTTCAGTGCCCTTTACCTATAAAACACCCTCAGCTAACCCAAATTGTTGAAATCATTGGCCAGTAACAGCCCAGTAGGCAAGTTTAGGCAGAAATCACGAATCAGAGTAAAATAAGGGCACGCTTGACAACCCACTGGACAAATGGTTTTTATAGAGCTGTGGTAAATTCATATTGAGTAATTGTAAATTTCTGCGGATTTGGACGAATAAAAATAATAAGTTGTTAGGATTTTCAGATCCGACCACTCCCCATGAGAATTAAAAATCCTCACTTAAGTGGATTTGTACACTTAACTCTATTTTTCTTAACTCCCCATGAGAATTAAAAATCCTCACTTAAGTGGATTTGTACACTTAACTCTATTTTTCTTAACTATATGCATCAATACATACCAATATCAATGTGAAATCCTCAACAATACAAATTTCCAACAAGAAATCATTGTTCTAGCGGTAATCAACAGATCTATAAATTCCTTATCTGTTATCAAACATGTCCTAAAAGTTTCTAAGTAAATCCCAATCATCTTTGGAGCGGGGTTTAATATGTTCGTTGGTATAGAACAAATAAATAAGGGCCCAAAATTGTATTTGGAAAGGACATTGATAATTAACCGAGGGGTAGATAAGTTGGTGGCCCACCGCAGAAATCCAAATCAGCTGAAATCACGGTTGCAGTCCCCTATGTATTGGTGCCAAAGCAAATTTCATCTAATAGGAACGAACCAAATTGATCACGATGTCTAATTTAACGGTAATCCCAAATTCATAATATCTCCGTGCCAGAGATATGTTGCATAAAATCCTAATCGCTTGAAAGGTGGCAAAGTCAATACGCGGTTCCAGACAGACCCAAATATTAAAAATCATAAAGCAATCGCAGTCAATGCATTTGCCGAAACAACAGGAGAAAATTAAAAACTTTCCATCTATATCAAAAGCTCCGCGGTACAAATAAAACTAATTAGAAGCAAATCAGTACAGAGAAAGTCCCAAAGCTAAACCCACAGCCCAAAATACAGAGGATTCAAAGATTTCTCAGTTTCAAGAACGACTCAATTGATTAGAATGTGAAACAGAGATGAGATTCAAATAAAACAAATCAACAGTTTGAAACAAGAAACCTTTATAGACGGTATATATAAGCACTAAAACGGCTCGGCTAGAACCTGAAACAGAGCTGAGATCCAAAAAAAAAAAAAAAACAAACGATTGACCTTTTTAGCTTTTCTTTTCGATTGAATCTCGAACGCTCTTTCAATATCCTCTAGATTTCAGAAGTAAAGCAGGAAATCGTAGAAAATATCGTGCAAATGCAAGGAAAGCAGAGGATTGCCAATTTTGGATTATCTTCATCAAATCTCAATCCTAGAAGATTAAAAGCGTTGCATTTAGTCAGATAAGGTAAAGATAAACACAGATTTCTAACTAAAAAACCAAGAAAATCCACAAAAATAGTAAACAAGCATCGCCGAAGCTCCGATTGCTTCATCAAGACAAGAAACTCTGTTTCTTCAAAGCAAAATGAATGCGAACGATCTTGAACTGAAACAACAAACGATAACAACATCCATGCGAACCGATCTGAAACAGATCTTTTAAAAATCTACAATACCGGGCTTGCAGAAGCATTCTACATAAACAACTGAAAATTCGAAACCAAAAGAACACAAAGGCCTAAAGCTCATACGAAAATGGATTCCGATAGAGAAAAGGGGCATTTCATGAAACTAACCAAATCCGATCGGGAGAAAAACCGCTCCCGATGACTCTCGACTTCGATGATCCGAGCTCAGATCGAAAGCTTCGATTCCTGTAGAAATCGGAAGGTCAAACGATGATGTGATGAAAAGAGATGGGATTCAGATGGAAATGGTGGAAAAGAAGAACCAATGGCATCAAAAAGGAGGATTGTTATAAAAAGGGAGGGATTGCAGAAAACAGGGAGAAAGGTAGAGGAGAGCTTTAAAAAAATGGCACGGATTTCTCACTTGAAATGGCAGGCGACAGTACAATGGAGAGAGAAGCAACTACCAGTACTGCGATAATGTCTCTGTGTTTTTGAAAAAAAGGCCAGGTTTCTGTGTGCGTCTTCAACACAAATCATCCAGCTTTAGTGGCCGCTCGAGTGTGAAGACGCGGTAATAACGTACGTTATCATAGATTTCAAATCAACAGAGATGAACGGTTGGGATCGTTGGATTAATTTAGTCTCGACAAATAAAAAAGGATACAATGAGCTCATCCCTATTAAATATGTGTCATTGGATTAATCATGTTTAAGACATACATTGTATATGATCAAATCGAGGGGGAAAATTTTCTCCCACGGGCAAATCAAATATGGGTTACATTCAGTCCAGCTCATGAGTCATGAGCCCACCTAGAAGTTAGTCTACCAATGGGAGTTGGGCAGTTTGAATATGGGTTTTATGCAGTTGGTTTGGCACTTTATTAGAATAGTAAAAGTCAAATGCAGTCTCTAATTTTTGGATAATGGGTCACATCTAAAGTACTTTAATTTAAAATTTTTTTTAAATAAAATATTAAAAAAAGGCTAAACACAACTACCTTTAGCCCCTAAAAGACAAAAAAACTCTACTTCTCTATATAAAAAGTCAAAAAAAATTCATATCAAACAACTAAAAATAAAATATCACATAATCTCATTATAATTTATTCTGTCTTAATTTGATGCTTTATCACACTTTATTTTACATCTAAAGTTGCCAAATGGGCCGCATATAGAAAATCAATGCCACCAGATTTTCCTATCCTTTGATTTAACGGTCTTAAATTTTAATCATATCTCAGTGGTATATTTTTATTAGATTGAATCCAATGGTGAGTGTGAACACAGCTTCAGTGAGTATGAAATTAGGATTGATGTCAAATTATGAGATGAAAAGGATATTTAGGAGGCTGGCCGATGAAAAGCCAATTAAGGACTGCACTTGCAGTTGCTCCTATGTGAACATCTCCACAATTTAAGGTCGACTACAATTTGGATTGGAGTTAAACTTGATCCACTTTCAATTGAGAGGGCAGTGTCCCCTCTTTTTTTAGTCCCATAAGCTTGTTTTGATAGTTTGAAGAGGAGGGAAAACAACTTTAAAAAAAATAACATCACATGAGTTAAAAAGTGTAAAACTGTCAACGATATAAGCTGCTTTATCTTCTACCAAAAAAAAATTTTTTTTCTTTACCTGTTATAAGCTGTTAACAGTTTTTTTTTTTTCCCCAGAAAGCTGTAACAGGTTGTATGTAGTAAAATAGTGTTTTCAGAGTTAATTTGGTTCGCAAAGGCCTTTGCATTTAAATTGTTTATATTGAAATTACTGCCGCTATGATGATGATACTGCTATATATTATTAATTAGTCTATCTGTCACCAAAATAATATAGCTTAAAGGGTGTGAATTGTAGACTTGTGAGACACTTACAGTTCATCAGACAATATATTTTCATAAATGCAGTGGATAATCATCACATTTTTTTCATGACAAAGAAACAAAACACGACCAAAAACATATGATAAACCATGCTATGATATAGCCTATATGAACTGGTCCACACTGTAATTAGGGTTCGTTTGACATGAAGTAAAAAGATTGAGAAATCATCTAAATTTCAAATTTGGAATGTAAATAGTTTTCCAATTTGCTTTCTCCACATCACACTAAACTCAGAAGTTTATTGTTATGGATTTGTCTGTAAATGCTTGAATTCAAAGAAATAATAATAATTTCAATGATAAAAAGTACGTGCCTGCAAGTTTTGATGCAAATGGCAGAATTGGAAAAACACATTCAACACCTTACCTGATGAACTTTATCCTTTGAAAACATATTTTAGAGTGGATTTGGTAATAAAGCACCACAGTAGTAAAAAAATTTGATAGTAAATCTGATGTGGCCTATGTGGATCAAGGGACATTCACAAACAAATTTTAAAGAACTTTGATTAAAGAGTATGGAGCCATGACCTTTTCTTGAGCTCTAGAAAGGTACATTTTTATCGAGGCTCGTGTGAGCATATTTTTTGTGATTCAAACAGAAGAAATGCAATAAACTTATATACATCGAAGTGGAAAACCATACTATCCCTTTTACCAAGCTCCTTTTGGATGGTTGTTGCATTCTTTTCATAGGAGGCTAACTAATCAAATGTAATCTTTTTTATCAGATGGTATATATAGAATGTTAAGTTTGGACCTAGTGAGAGGGAAATTGGGCATTTTTGGGTCCACGGTCTCTTGAGTTTTAAACGGCCCACCAACTCCCGGAAGAAAGTGATTTAGTTATGAGTACATGCTTGAACCCAAGAAAACCATATTGACTTTGAGGCAAAATTCTCTCAGGGGAATATCGCCATGCAAATGTCTAGATCCGACCGTCAAACGGAGATGGGTAGGTGCAATCAAAAGACATTTCTTTGTCATAATTCAAAGAATTTCTATTTGAAAATAAGTGGAGTTCCTGGATTATCCTTTATACTTGGCATCTAAAGATTTCAATAAAAATTAAAGATGTTAGAATTTCAAAGGTCATACGAGACTTTTTAGCTAGCTAAAATTTTGAAATTCTATTAAAGAAACATGACATTTACAAATAATCGGTGAAAATCCATCACCTTAGGCTAATGAATTCCCCACATGTCAAATTCTTGTAAAAGTTTATAGTAAAAAAACATGCCCTAAACGTACCAAAAAAGATTTGCATTTGCTGCGTCCATTTTGTACTCCAACCAAATATGGGCTTATTGACAAATTACCTTTGGTAAACAATGCAATTTAAATTAAATAAATAATGGGCCCACAATCACATTTTCCTCTCGATCAGTATGATGTTGGGCTCTCCTCCAACTAGGGTGAAACCTGATCCATTGCAGGTTTCACAAATTTGATTATGTAGAATTTAAATTCTAGAGGCCAGCTCCACTGCATAGTTATGAGGTGGTCCTCATAAGATGCAAAAATCCTCTAACATGTGGAATTCTTAAATCCCTCATTATATTTGAGTATTCAAACAGCAAAAAGCAAATATATTAGAATTCCTTTTCAAAGGTAATTTAAGAATATTTAAGTAGAAAAGAAAAAATGGAATTTTTAAATCACAGACATAACCCATCACACCGTTTTCATGATTTCTCTTTTTTTTATAACGGAGGGTGTCACAGCCCTTTGAGGCATAATAGTCCCTACCGCCCTAGAGAGTATCCGATAAATCCCATATAGCCTCAGTGTAGTATTGCGGTTTCGAAACCTCAACCCCTGGATGTAAGCGGTAATCTTAAGCCAACTAAACTACCTCATTGGAGTTCCCATCGACGAACCAAGTTCTCAAAAAATCTATAGTAAAAGAATAGGACCTAAAAAGGTGTGTTCTAGCCATTAAAATACACTTAAATAAACATGTTCAGTTTCAAAATCCATGTAATGTACATCAGCAAAGATACACTAGTAAGTATAGCTGGAAGGGAGTTACGAAACGCTTTCAAATGCCAGCGGCTCTTTGCATAGTTATAGGATCTTTGAACGGGGAGGTTCTTTGGGTACGATTACCCACCCTCGAGAACCACGAGCCGTGTGGGACCCGCCGTCAATCTGCAGGCGGGAAAGACGTGTTTTGAAAATTGAGGCAGTGGCGGGGCGGGGCGGACGTGGACAGCGTCCCTTTCTGGACGGCGACAGGAAATCGCATTAGCCTGCCCAATGCTCACAAGGCCGTCGAGCATTATCGTCGTCAATTATTATTTTTCCTTTTCTGCTTTGGAAGCATTATCTGTCGTCTCCTGTATAGCGATATTTCCGAATTTGGAATTTTTATTGGGATGTTAAAATTAAGGGGATTTTATCAGAAAAGTTACTTTGAAATTGGGAGAAGACCGAAAATGCCCTTAAATTTCAATATAGACAGTAAAGCCCTCCCACCAATTATTTATTTATTTTCTTTTTGTGTTTCACGGAGCACCAACATTGATACTCATGTTATTTTGGTTACAATCAAATTCCAATTGCACCTGAAGATCATGGAAAGACTACATTCACTTGTCCTTTTGATACATTTGCTTACAGACGCATGCCCTTTGGGCTATGCAATGCACCGGCCACATTTTAAAGGTGCATGTTGAGCAAATTTTTTGACATGGTAGAAAGATTCATTGAGGTTTTTATGGATGATTTTTCTATCTTTGAGAATTCTTTTTAAGAGTACTTACATCATTTGTCCATTGTGCTTGAAAGATGCAAAGAAAAGAATCTAGTATTAAATTGAGAGAAATGTCATTTTATGTTAAAAAGGGGCATAGTTCTGGGACACATTATTTCTGATAATGGAATTGAGGTAGACAATGCAAAAATTGATTTCATCTCCAAATTGCCACCACCAAAATCAATTAAGCAGATTCGATCATTCCTGGGCCATACTGGTTTTTATTGTAGATTTATTAAGGATTTTAGTAAAATTGCTAAACCTTTGTGCCAATTGCTGACAAAAGAGGCCCTATTTGAATTTGATGAGAAGTGTCTAAAGACTTTTGAGAGACCGAAAAAGGAACTAACTTCATCCCCTATAATCCATCCACCTGACCGGACCACTCCATTTGAGCTAATGTGTGATGCATCCGATACTGTTATTGGAGCTATTTTGGGTCAATGCGTTGGAAAGTTACCTCATGTGATTTACTATGCAAGTAGGACCCTCAATGATGCACAGCTAAATTACACAACCACTGAAAAAGAATTGCTCGTTGTGATTTTTGCCTTAAAGAAATCTCGGTCATACTTGGTATGGTCTAAAGTCATCGTTTATACAGATCATGCAGCTCTGAGATACTTTCTATCCAAAAAGGATGCAAAAGCCCGATTGATCCAGTGGATCCTTTTGTTACAAGAGTTTGATTTGGAAATAAGAGATAAAAAATGATGTGAGAATGTTGTAGTAGACCATCTTTCGAGATTACCCTTAGAGCCATTAGATGAGGTCCCACTGAATGAAAATTTTCCTGATGAACAATTGCTCAGTATTTCTCAAATCCCCTGGTTTGCAGATATAATCAATTACCTTGTTACAGGGGAGATGCCCAACCATTGGTCTAAACAAGATCGATCAAAATTTCTAGCTGGGGTCAAGTATTTTTTTTTTTTGATGACTCGTATCTTTTTAAGTACTGTCCAGACCAGATAAATCAGGAGGTGCATTCCTAATGAGGACCATCAAAGTGTCATTTCATTCTATCATGATCATGCATGTGGGGACCATTTTAGCTCCAAAAAGACTGCTGCAAAAGTTTTGCAGTGTGGTTTCTATTGGCCCACAATCTTTAAGGATTGGCATGTGTTTTGTCTGAGTTGCAATAGGTGTCAAAAACTTGAAAAAATCAATCGTAGGAATATGATGCCCTTTAATCCAATATTGATAGTGGAGGTCTTTGATGTGTGGGGGATAGAATTTATGAGACCATTTCCAAGTTCCTTTGGAAATTTGTATATTTTACTTGCAGTGGACTATGTTCAAAATGGGTGGAAGCAATACCTACCAGAAAGAATGATTGCCATGTGGTGATCAAATTTGTGAAGGAATACATATTTTCTAGGTTTGGTACACACAGAGCAATTATCAGTGATGATGGAACCCATTTATGTAATAGCACATTTGACAATTTGATGAAAAAGTACTTTGTTACTCATAAGATTGCTACGCCCTACCACACACAGACCAGTGGCCAAGTAGAAGTTTCGAATAGGCAAATCAAACAAATTTTAGAGAAGACGGTCGATCCAAATTGGAAAGACTGGTCTTTGCGACTATTGGATGCATTATGGGCCTATCGAACCGCATACAAGACTCCTATTGGGATGTCCCCTTATAGGTTGGTCTATGGTAAGGCTTGTTATCTGCCTATTGAGTTAGAACATAGAGCTTACTGGGCCATCAAAACTTTCGATTTTAATTTGCCTTTGGCAGGTAACCATCATAAATTACAACTCAATGAGCTTGATGAATCGAGAAATGATGCTTATGAAAATGCCAAAATTTACAAGGAACGGATGACGTTGAACCATGACAAATCAATCCTTAGGAAGTCATTCGAACCTGGCATGAAAGTTCTCCTCTACAATTCCCGGTTACACCTGTTTCCAGGGAAATTGAGATTTAGATGGTCTGGCCCATTCATTGTGCGTACTGTTTATCCTCATGGGGCAGTGGAAATTGAAAACCCCAAAAAGGGGGAAATTTTCAAGGTTAATGGTCAACGGCTGAAATCTTTTCTGGAACTGGAGGATAAAAACATTGAGGAAATCCTTCTGAAAGACCCAATTTACCAGGACTAATCATTTTTGTCACGTCGGGCTAACGACATTAAACTTAGCGCTGTTTGGGAGACAACCCAATTTTGGAAGGTAATTGAGCTGGTTGATCACACTCTTTTGCAATCACCCCACCTGATAAGACGCTCCAATTTTCCTTATTGTTCATTTTCACATTACATATGCATTCATAACATTGAGGACAATGTTGGATTTAGGTTTGGGGGTGTGAGTTAGAACTCGACAAGTGATCAGTTATTTAATTTTCATTATACATTTTTCTTTTTTGCTTTAATTTTTTAGGTTTTTAGGAGAATTAAAAAAGAAAAAACAAACTTTGCTACTGTTAGGGTAGAGGGAAACTTTCGAGAGAATTTTTTTGACTGAAGATATTTATTTTGGGCAAAAGAAAACAATGGTTCACTATTTTATTTATGGAAAGGATTTTTGGAAAAGTGCTGAATTCTGATCCCTCACTTTTACACACGATGTATACGTTTTCAAGGTTTTGTATGTGAAGCTATGATTTTCATTTTTCTTTGATAATTGAGAAAAAAAAACATAAAAAAAAAAGGAAAATCAACCCTGACCCTTAGTGGTACAGTGCTTCCTGGTTCAACGGATGGATACATGGAAAGGGCTGCTTATTGTTGAGGATCGCAAAAAAAAAAAGAAGAAGTTAGAAGTCTTGAAAAGAATAAAAAGTTTGTGACTAGCTTGGGTTCGTAGCCTTTTTAACTCGAGCCAGTAAGCCCGTAGGGGTATTTGCATACCTAGTGCCCTAAAGCCATATGGTCTGGGAGTCATTGGCTTAATGCTCGTTACATGGGTTAATTAGAAAGCTTAAGGGACCTAGGCATTGCACAGTTACATGTGTGTGTTTGAAAAAAAAATTGCGGCATTTGAAAAAATAGTAGTGCGAAAGCCGTCATTATCGCCTTGAGAGGAAGACTGTTTTTCTTTACTAAAGTTAGGCGGCCCAGAAAAAAAAAAATATTTTCACGGACATTCTTGGTGGATCATTTGATGCTTATTACGTATACATACTTATCACCGTGCACGATCAATTTAGCATGATTTCTAGAATTTCTGACCAAAAGATGGGATTGGTGAACCGAATTTAAGATTTGTTTTTGAAAATTTCGAGAACTGAGAATAGTCGGTGTCTCTAAATTTTCTCTTGAAAGAAGTTTCCTTGGATTTTCTTTGCAAGAAAAAAAAATTTTGTGGGTAAATTCACTGCAAACCCTCACGAGGCACAACTCATCCACTAGGGAGAACTTAGGGGTTTAAGGGCTTGCTGCAGACGCTAAATGCAGTCGAGAGGGCCAGCGAAAGTGGCATTTTTCTTTTTGTTTTTCTGCATTTGTTAGGATAGTAACCTTCTCCTTTTCACTTATTTTGCTCGAGGACTAGCAAAAAACTGGTTTGGGGGTGTGATAAGTCCACAAAATTGTAGTTCTCATTCATCATTTTTTGTTACTTTGTGGACTTAAATAGAGTAATTTGCACTCAATTTCATAGAATTTCATAATTCCATGCATTTGAACGGCAACGTCGGAATTTTAGTCAAAAGCATTCAAAATCGTCAATCTTGCATGAATTTTATGAAATCATTAGTTTACATCATCTTAATGTCACACCAATTAGTTTTTTCTACTCTTGCATTATCAATTAGTTCATGGAAAATTATCCAGTTTGGTGCATTCATGTGCATGATCTCATTCGGGTCCTATGCATGACATTTATGAATTTTATACATATGATGACTGAATTATTATTATTATTTTTTCCTTGTAGGGAATCTTCAGCCTTTTGGGACCCACCTTGAAAAGAAAAGAAGAGAAGGAATTCACAGAGGATGTCCAAGCCATGCCACTCCAAGATTTCATGCCCATGCGGGCCCACTCTCATGTGAAGAAGAAAATATTTCATATTTAATTCATTGAAGATAATTTTAAGATTTGTGGGCCCAGTGATGAGAAAATTCCAATAAACACCAGTGGGACCAATTTTAGAAACTCTTGCCCAACAAGAAGGTAGGATTGGAAACACTCCCTGGTTTTTCTCTTCCTAATATCTGTCTCCAATCCGTCAAACCCATGCTTCTCTCTTGCCATTTTTCCTCCATCCATACAACTCATCAATCTAATAATATGGACATGGCCCACACGCATATGAAAGATGTATGGTTGAAAAAAATTAACAATAAACAAGGACACATTGGAGAGTATCATCTACACATGGAAGTGTCCATTGGAGATTCACATGATTGGAGAGCCATGCTAAAAGGAGAGAGATGGTCAGATGAGTTGTCTTGTGGCCAATCAAAGAGTTTGATTTAGCAAGACTTCTAAACAAACAAAGAAGTCAATTCTACCTGCAATAACTATTAGCATGGAAATAGCAACATGGCGATGGAAAGTTCAGTGGGATTAAGGGAATCAAATGCTATATTTATTGGACGTCCCATTCTCCTTGGAGGCATGCAATATCTCACATCCAGCCCTCTCTCCAATTCCCTTCTTTCTTTTCTTCCTTTCTTGATTTCCATTAGTATTTTATTTATTTATTTTATTTTGATAGCCTTGGGCCATGTCCAAGGATTTATTTTGAAGGAGAATTTTTTTGAAGGAGAAGTTGTAAAGATACAATTTTTAATGACAAATCAAGAAGCATTATTTGTAATGGCGGGGCTAATTTTCTTAATTAGAGCTATGGATGAAGGTAAGTAACTTCTTTTTATTTATTTAGTAATTTTAATTTGTGTTCCATGATTATGTGCTTAATGATTAATAAGCTTGTCTTCGTGCCCTAGGTAAATCTCCATTCTCGAATTCTGAAAATAAAAATTGGTTTTTGACTATTCATGCTTAGGTTTGATAGGCCATGCTTAGGATTTAGATCTTTTGATGGTTTATGCTTACTTTTGATGGTTAGTTCTTAAATTATTTTTATTCTTTTATGAGATGAAGGAAGTCTTGAGGTTTGAATTTTTATGATTGAAAAGGGATTTTAAAAGTTAGATTTTCCAAATTAAAAACATTGATTTGTCTTTGATTTGAAAAAAAAATTTGGAACAAATTAGGATTACTTGATGAATAATTTGCGGATGCTTATTGGATTCTATGCTCTAATCACTTTCATTAATTTGTAGTTTTTCATCTCTCTAAATTAGTTGATTGATTTTATATCTAAATACTCAAAACTTTTCTTGACTGTAGTTAATTAGTTTTCTTAATCTAAAAGTTTCTTTAATTAGCTCATTGTGGGTTCAATCCGTTCTTGCCATTGTCTGATCTAGAAACCCGTGCACTTGCGGTATTTTATGATTGATGTTGATCACATCAGTTTGATTCTGTTTGAGTGGTTTAACCGCACATTCAAACTGAAAATCGAACTGAACGGCTTGAAGGAAATCCAAACCATAACTGAATTAATCTACTACAAAACTGATCCAAACCGCCCGGCTTGGATCGTTTTTAGCGATTTAGCAGTTTCTTTGTGCATCCCTAGTATGGGCCAATTTGAGGTTTTTGCTACCCAGCCAAGCACAGGCACAACCAAAGCCCAGTTCACATTGGGTTGAATTCGTATTTGAGTGCCTATTGGTAGTCTTAGGGCTTGTTTGGTATCTTTACTTTTCTTTGGATAGACCTATCAAAATAAAGCCATTAAAAAAAGAGCTATACAAAAAAGATGCTAGAATCAAAAGGAGTGTTTGCTAATGTAATAATCTATTTTTAATAGACTTTTTAAAATCAATGGTTGAAAATCTTTCACAAATTTTCCAAGATCCACAAGGTATCAAGCCTTGAAAATTGACTCCATAGCTATGTCCAGCCTTTCGACAGAGATCTAATAACTTCGATCTTGCGCTTGGGGCCCACATAATCCAAAAAATACTATCAAATTGCTCATATTTTTTTCTGCACACTAATTGAGATTGACGATGATCAAATAGCTAAAATTTTGAATAATTGTTGTGTTTGACCTTTTGAACATTTACAACGGGTTGGATTATAATTTTCCATTCAAGAAATCATTTAAAAGAAAAAAGGGAAAAAGAGAAAGACCGCTTGATTATGGACTAGGGCATGTTACAACAATGACTGATATTATTTTGCAAATATATTGAGATCCACTTGGTATCCATCCGTGCAAATATATTGCAAATATATCAATCCCATCCACAGTCACACGACCACCTGCCTGCTGTAAGGCAACTGCAAGCGACTTTGCCCGAAAAACCAACCAATCTCTCCTTTATCCAATGAAACCCCTTCAGATCAATTTTCAAGCCATCCTCAATCAGCGGAAGCAATATGTGGACCTTCTCCGTGGATGATCAAATTCTGGAAGGTCTCACCCTTGAACGGCTGGATCCATCCCTAAGGAGATGCAGATGCTAACTTCGACCTGGGACATATCGTTGACCTTGCGTTCCCGGCCGATGCGGCTATATATAGTGTTTGGTAGACGATGCCCTCCACATTTCAAAAACAAGAATTATTAATATCGGACCGGAGTCGAACCTTGGAGGGTGGCACAAAGGCAATCCTAATGGCAGATCATAATCTTTAAGTCTCATGGGTTAAAATAAATCAACTTCATAGGGTTGTGGGTCAACCGGTCAAGCACAACTAATAACCCAACCTACCCCAAATTCAACTATTTAGAGGTCCTTCACCCTTCACCTCTAGGTATGCGGTATGCTTCTCGGCTGGAATTTCTACTAAGAATTTTAGATGTTGGATGTTTTGATCTGATGTGATGGCTTGTCCTTTGTCGTTTGCAAATGCCATATTTTTTTTACAAAAATTTTAAAATGCCAACCACTTAAAACTTTCCAAATGCCTTTTTTAGAGTTTTGTAATTCCAATCTCTTTATTTTTCGGTAGAGTTTCTCTCAAATACAAAGGAGCAATGAGAATCTAGAAATTCTGCCGTGCTGGAAATTCAGCAATTTCCCATACAAGAATTCTCTGAATTCTAGCAAAGAAACATGTACTAAATAAATCGCTGGACTAGTTAGAAATTATTTCCGTATAAATTCCTATGTATTTTAATTAAAACAAATAGGTGCCAAGTGAGGGATTATGGGTTCAAATGGTCATGTATGAAATTTGGTTGTGCACAAGGCAAGGTTGTAAGAGTCCCACCTGAACCGAAAATCTTTTAGAAAGTGAAGTCCATCAATCTTCCAATTCAGATTTCCTTTTCATGAGAGAGGACGATCATATGGCCCACCTTATCCACAGTCGGTATCATTTCCAGATTCTTTAATTTAACTAACCACCACGTTGAAAGCTGCATGTGAGCCACGCTCACGAAAATGCTTTTCTATGGCGTCTATTGCGCATAAATTGAACGTGGGCCGACCCATAACTTTTAGTGCTACTTTTTTGTTTGCTTAATTAATACTTGTATCCGGCCATGCTTCATATATATATATATATATATATGAAAATTCCCCAAAGCTCCCCTATCTCAAAAGGAGAGTTTCTACCCCTATCTAATAATCAACAATAATTTATTAGTATTTTAAGAGATCCACTATGTAGGAGAGAAAATCGGATATGTATATCACTGATGACACGTGTAAAAATTTTATTAATTAAAAAAAAAGAGAGTCATTCTTTTTTAGAAAAATGCCGGGGAGTTTTCTAGCGTAATTCATATATATATATAGCCAGCTCTCCTAAGCTCAAGCTTAGGATAAGGTAAGCTTAAGTTTGTGGTAGGGCCCACATGGGGATGGGGATATGGGGGATTTTAAGGACTTAATAGGATCATTCTCTCTGCAAAAAATCAGCTCCAACCGTGATTTCTATCATCACCATATGGGCCCAAAAGTTTAATGGTCAAAGGTTCATTTGGATCAATACATAGTAGATCCAACGGTCCAGATAATTCGGATCTGACCGAAAGTTGGTGGATATGTGCAATTTAGGGGGGTCATGTATTTGATCTATTTGGATGGACCAAAAATGGCCCCCACGAGCATGGAGCTTACAAAATTTTATCCTAAGCTTGAGTTTAGGAGAGCCTTGCTCTCTCTCTCTCTCTCTATATATATATATATATATTGAATAACAGAGTGTGTTGGCTGGACTAATCACTATGAGATCTGGAGGAGTTGGCCCTGCCGGAGAAATCCCCTGCACCCGCCATGTTTCATTTACTAGGAATCTGAATCCTCTAAAATATTAATCTATCTATGGGAACCACTGCAGTACTCATGCTGCATACAGTCCATAGCCTCCTTTTATTTGGGGCTGTCAAAGGATCGGGCCCAAGATTGACCAAAAACCCTGCCCTCAACATACGCACTCAGAGGGCCCGCATGGGCTACGTTAGGGTTCAAGAGCTAAAGAGAAGAGATTTAATATTTAATTTTTTTAGATGATCATTTGCTATCCAATAGAAAACTATTTGATGGCATTGGTAAATTTTATCTTTAACTAATTAATTTTTGGCCTTGATAGAATGTATTGGATCCACTTCTCATCAATTAAATACTGAACAAGCAAATGGATCCTGTAGAAAAAAACAAAAGATGAGAATAAATAATTTATCTCAGCAAGCCCATTGGGTTTCAAACTCAGGCCTACATGGCTCAGTCCATGAGCACCCTTAATAATTAGAGGTTTAGATTTTAAAACGAACCTCACTGATTTATATGGGACTATCTTGTCTCTGCAGTTTCTGGAGTTGGACACATCAGAGTTTGTGGGTTCTTCAAATTCAGGACGATTTTGGCCATCTAAAAGTTAGAAAAAAATAAAAACAAATAAACAAAATTCTGTTGGACAATGCATGTTGTTTATTTAGCTTAAAAATGCTCATTCCTTGTTACGGGGTTCATGGTCAGGCCAGTTAGGCTAGAATTGGTCCAATCCGGCTCCATTTTAGAAACACACGATTGTATCCAACATTCCAACCCAAACCAGACACATGCCATGTGTTCCCTCGCCCAGCCCAGCCCTGCCCTGCCCTGCCCTACCTCAATCATGTTAAGCCCGAGTCCGCCTATTTAGTCCATTGAACGGGGCAAAATTAAATTGTATCACCTGTTTTGGTAAGGAAGTAAACTATGAGCATTAGTTATTCAGACCGATTTGAGCACCGAGCTTTCTATAGAGCTGCGAATCCTACAGCCAAAACATTTCCGTCCGCATCCTTTTTTCTCATAACCAAAATACCCCCATGGGGAATCCCCTAATTACCTATATCCAGCTCACTCCCTCTCCATGCCCGCCGTCCACCTCCGCTTGTGCCCGATCCCTCTCCCCCTCGCTCACCGCCCACCTCAACCTCCACCCACGCTTGACCCCTCTCCCTCTCATTCTCTTTGTCTCTCTCCATCTCCACCTCCCTCTCCTTCTCCCTATCTTTCTCCCTTTCCTTGCTCACCACCAACCTTCTCCCTATCCCTCCCTCTCCCTCTTTCCATCTCCTTCTCTCTGTCTCTCTCCCTACTCGCCACCCATCTTTGCCCCCGCCTGACCCCCCTCCCCCTCCCCCTCCCTCTCCCCATCTCTTTCTCCCTGTCTCTCTCCCTCTACTTCACCCCATCTCTATCCCTCTCTTAGCCCATCTCCGCCCCTCCTCCTGACCCCGACCCTCGCCCAACCCTCATTCCGAGCGCCCAGCCCAGCCCACCCCTTCCGCCTAATTGTCTCTCTTTCCCTCCTTCTCCTTTCTTCCCTCCCTCTCCCTCTCATTGTCTCTGTCTCTCTCCCTTTTCCTACCGTTCAGCCACTCAGGGTAGGGAGGTTGGCGGCGGTAGGTAGAGGAAGAGAGAAGGGTATTTTGGGGACAATGGGGTGTGTACAGAAATTTTTGAAAGAAAATGGATGTGGAAGGAGAAGCTTGGTATGTGGCATTAGTAGCTCTCGGATTTTTATTACTTAATTCAAGTTTGTCCAAACTATTAAATGGGCTCAAGGTTTAAGCCAGGTACATACCAAGCATAAAACTAAGACCCAACCCGACCCAAGGCAGGTGGGGTCTATGCTGGCCCAACCCATGAGCACCCCTATTCCTCTATTCGTCTTCTCTTAAGAAGATGATTTAAAAAACTTTCATACCCTTCATTCATACTTCGTAAAGATAATATAATCTTTGAGGATTTTATGTGAAAATCCCCGATAGGTGGCCGTTGCATGAAAAATTTCCTCCGAGCTCTGGCAGCACAAAAACGACCCTTTTTGGTTCCTTTTATTTTTTATTTTTTTAACTTGAGAGGAGCAATTCTCACGTTGCTCACCATTTCTTTTTTGCCCAGCTCATCAATTACCGTCTTCTCCGTTCACGGCGACGCAACAAACGGTATTCTCTCAAAAGTAGCAGACAGAGAACCTCTCTTATTCCTCTACAATATAACTAAAGCAACCCATCTCTTTGTCAACATAAATGACAGGTGGCAAAGGGCTGCCATAGCGGGAGAAGACGATTGCATGCATAAGTAGGACACTCCTCTTTCTTCAAAAAGTTAAAATAGAGAACCCCTTCATGTTGATCTCGATCTTCTCCCTGGTATGCACAGAACCCAGACTTCTCTGTTTGAACCGGTTCAATCTACGTTTCAAGTCTTCTTCTCTTGCAATAGTGACTAGAACCTCTCCTCAAACGAGACCAAATTTGCAACCGATCAAACCGATACTTAATCAGTGGCCCACCGGTCCCTCTCCTCATATCAGACCAGCAATAGACCACCTTGTGTCTCCAATCTGCAACTGCAACTGATAGCAACGCCTTTGCTTTGTTGTCGATACCCAACTAAACCTGAGGTCCACTCCTCAAGTTTCCTACAACAGAGATCCCCTTCTCTGTTTCATCTTGCAAACATGCAAGAGTCCGAATCCTTCCGATTTGCAGCAAATCAGTGGCCCACTTCTGTATGAGATCCCAATAGAAACCAACTCTCTATGTGTACGAGACTGCCATAACCCGAACTCCAATCCTCTTTCTTGTTCTCTCCAGTAAACCGAACCCAATCCTCAATCTGAATATGTTCTGTGGGCCATTTTGCGATTTGCAATGCATAGCAAAGATCCTCGATGATCTGGACCACATTCCAAATCTGACCCTTTTGTCTCTACTTGTCTCTGAATTTGAATTTGTTCTGTTGCGGCATTGTGAATGGAGAGGACCGTAATAGACGACTTGGCTGAGGAAGTGATGGGAAGTCGCTGTTGCTGCGAATTCCGCAAGTATACGGCTGCCTTAAGTAATATAGACTATGAAAGTTCGAATATGATTCCACGATGATCGTTACAAGAAAAATAATAATGATCAATAAAAAAGAGTATCAACTTAAATATAGCTAATAAATGCAAATGGAGATACCACAAGCAATGCAAATAAGAAACAAGATAATAACAAGAAAAATAAAAAAATGTAAACTAAAAGAAAACAAGAAACTAGATAACAAAGAGATGCTAGTAAAAATAGAAGAACTCAAGTGAGAACAAACCAATAACAAGGATAGTAACAAGTTAAGAACAAAGTCAATAACAAAAGTAAAATAAGAAGGTTAATACAGGAACAATGAAGAAATGTTAGATAGATTAAGTGAATAAGTGTGTGAAAATAACAAGTGAAAGATAGAAAATGAGTGGATGAAGATAAGGAAATGTGCTAAAGTAGTGTAAAATCAAAGGTGGAATTGATGGTGTAAATAAAGAAATGAAGTGTGAGAATTAAAATAAGTGAATAAGTGTATGAGAATGTGAATAGAATCAAACTAAAATAATTAAAATAAACAACAATCAATACAAATGGATAGATTGAACCATCTAGAATTCACTAAGTGATACTAATCCATACTAATGCTCTTCTCTTTTCCCAAAGAAACACTCAAATCTAATGACAAATCAATGCTTATATTTGAAAAATATAACTTTAAAGCTCTAAAATAGAAATTAACAATCTAAAAGACTTTCTTCTCTTCATAAAAGAAAAAATTCCTAATGACTATTTATTAAAAGTAAGCATAAACCATCAAAAGGCATTAAATCATGATAGTAAAATAGAAGACTAAGATAGAAAATAAGCATGAAAGGTTGTACAATGCAATTAAGATAAATTTACTCTAACATGTTAAGCACTTAAATAAGGAAATTAAGAAAAAGAGTATAAACAAAAGAAATAGCATCAACTTAACTTCATCTAGAAGATCCAATCAAATGGATTCGCCACCTATTGGAGAAGACAAAGCTTTCATTTTCTTTTTAAATATTCAATTATTACAAGGCTTTCCTCACTTTCTCTCTACAATTGCTTTCAATTATATGAATAGCTTAAGTACAGAGGAGGAGGCTCTCTTTGCTCGTGTATTTAATGCCCATAGCTCCCTTCTTTATATAGAAATATTTACCTTGCTCTCTTTTAGTTTCTTTCCAATGTAGGACTTTACAAGAATGAAAATATGAACATATGAACGTGGTTCTCGTGTTTGAAAATAATTTCTAGATTGATGTGCGATTTTGACCTCCGAAATGTCCGAATTGGGAAAAATATTGTGAAATATGCTTTATAGATCTTTTGAACAAGCTTTCTAATGTTTCCGAGATCACCTCAATCGGACACCCGAGTAAAAAAATATGGTTAAAATACCAACCCACGTCTTTTATTTCTCTTCTTATTATTGGTCTAACTTTGTCATTTATTCATCCAAATACTTTCCAAACTTATCCTTACTCTCTTTAACTCTTGAATCTCAACTTTAATATTCAAATTAGTCTTTAATTAACACTTACAAAGGGAAATTAATATAATTGAGAGCATTTTCAAATATATTTTGTATGGAAGCCATTGGAACTCATATAAATACATACAAATAGGCCATCTATAATGGAAAAATATGAGGAAAACATGATGGAGAGGATAATTACGATTTTTATGCTAAAAACATTGTTTTTAGTTATTTTATCTTTGAAAACTCATGAAATAATTCTATAAAAGTGTAACTTTTGTGAACTCATCAGAGACACACAATAACATAGATGCCCTATAACCAGAGACACACAAAATAGCTAAGACCAAAACCCCTCCTTCTGAAAAAACCACTTTGCCCAACAACTCTAAAGTCGCTATATCAAATTGGAGTAAACTTCTTTCCTGCATATTTGACTGTACTAGAATATATAAAATAGTTAAAAATAAAGACTAAAATCGAATTTCAAAAAAAAAAAAAAAACATCAAATTACATTTTCTTTTAGTGAAACATATTCAAAAGTCTTTGAGATTCACCTTCTATCGGCATTTTTAACCACCCCGTGTATTTAAATCATATGTGGTAAATTCTTTGTGGTCTGGTGACTATTTCCTTTTGTACAAAAAGATAAAACTTTTGTACTAATTTTTATGATATTATGCACAAATAAGCTTTTCTTATTGGGTGGGGTTAGAAATGAGTTACTACCCGGGAGGACCTTTTTTATGCTCTAGGAGGACATTTTTGGACCACTACCAGCTGCGTTCCACAGGTGGACCACTCCTGTCTTGAACTGAGCTTCGGGTGGTCTGTTGACCAAGACCCCATATGGGCCTCGAGCCCATTGAATTGTCAGAAGCTTGGTATTCAGCTGGTGGGACCAAAAATAAAAAAAGGCCTGGCTAACTCAACCAACGTCCAAGTCCCAGCAAAATAACTATACCAATAATAATCCAAGTCCAATATGAGTTTGATGGATTGGATTGGTTCAGGCCCAACATGGAACACAGAGAACCTGGATCCATGAAATGGGTTGAATGAGTCAACTCATTTTGTGTCATGAATGAATCCAATAATGTTAAATGTCATGAATGAAAAACTTGCACTACATAAATGTGAGTTATGACTCATACATGTGATCTCAACGCACCTGAAGCAAGAATTTAGTAGATAGTACTGGGGTTTTTGAGTTGGGCGTTGAATGAGTAGTAATGAACTGGACTAGGACTTGGACATGTTTCAACCCAGACCTGACCCATTTATAACCGGAGAGAAGCAAATGGCATTTCACTAGGTATTTGATGAAAATGGTGCCCTTTGGTCCTCATGGGGAGTGTCACTGTTGCAGTTCAGTCAGTATTCGAATTATTTGATTTCCATTTTTTGTGGGGTTCATTTTTGTTGCTTCCTTACAAACAGCCCATGGGCCAAGCTAACAACCATGTGTTGAGGAAAAATACTTACGAAGAATGTTCGATCGGAAAAATAAATAATTAAGAAATTTAAAAGAGGTAACACATACCACTTAAGATGTTTTCTTAAAAACACCTCAAAATTGCTCTTAAGAGGCAGAATATGAAATTGCCCGAGATCACAAAATACAAGGAAAAAAAGGCTTTACTTCTTAGAAGAAGAAAACTCTGTAATCTCTGTTTTTTTTTTTGTAAGTAAGTGCATTTCGGAGTGATTGTTTTTTAACTTGAAAATGATCTTAATTTATAGAGTTGGGACCAACTTTTTGAAAATGGGTCGAATAACTCATGAATGGCCCAAAAGACCATTTCATTCAAAGGGCACAAAACACTTTAAAATAAAAAGAAATATATACAAAGTTTGGGTATTTAGAAAAGGCACGCTCAAGTGTCTCCGGAGATTTTAAAAATTAAGTTATTTTTAGAAAATATCTAATAATTTCCACTATTTTTTTAAAAATACATTTTAAATAATAATAATAACAACGAAAACTATATAATGCATACTCACAAGTGGTGGACATTGAACCTAAAGCATGATGATTTACTTGAAACAAATGGTAATCAAATGCACATTCATGCTTAAGTGTGTCATATTTAAATTATTTGCGAGCACATTCATCATGATGTTATTATTCCTCGAGTGAGAAATGCAAACCTCAATGCTAAAAAAACAGAAAAAGAAATGCTGTGAAATACAACTAACAAAATAAATTACGACTCTACATCAAAAGAAAGCAGAAAAACATGTTATTAACATCTACTTATCATTGCACATTTCTTCTTACAAAGGTATAATATATCATCTTTATAGTGTCGGGGAAATTTCTATTAATGCACACAAACTGAAAAGGGTGGAAGAAGTTGATGAAAGGAGAAGGGAAGCTCTATTAACAAACAAAGCATTCAACCTTAGAAAAGAAGGGGAAGAAGAACAAAGAAGAAAAGCCTTGCCACCTTTATCTAAAATTTAATTAGCTAGCCATTCATACCAAAATCTCGAAGCATTAGTTGATTCAGCATAAATACTTTTCAAAGCTCCCCATCAAGTGGAACCCGGTCGGCGTACTTTTGGTAGCTCGCCTTTTTTTCCTGCGTCAAGTCGTTCCTCCTGAGATTCGAACTTGTGACCGGTTGACTTTATACCATCTGTAATATCTTTAGCTAGCCCTTCTACCAAAACCGAGCATGAATGCTTTTCAGTAGTACCCCTTGGGTAGAGCCCGCTCCTCTATACTTTAGGCATCATTTAATCCCTTTAAGGGTTCAAACTTTGAAAAGAAGGGAAAGAAGAACAAAGAAGATGAGCCTTGCCACTTTCTTAGGCATCATACGGTCTGTTAATCGGTGAAATATGGCCATACATGATATCCATGAAGGGAAGCATATATCTGTCAAGATTAAATTGTATCACTAAAAATTAAGATTCAATGACACCGACTTTGAGTTGTAAAATCCCTAAATATGTAGATGAGCCCATTTTTTTTTGGGGGGGTGGGGTTGTTTGGTTTGGTTTGGGAGTGAAGTAAAAATTATTTTGAAGAAAAATAAAATATAAGTGGGTTATGATGGTGTTTTATTTTTAGTTGTTTGGTATGGATTTTTTTTTTGACTTTTTATATAGAAAGTAGGAGGTTTTTGTGTGTGTGTGTGTGTGTGTGTTTGTTTGTTTGTTTTAGTGGGGAAAGAAAGTTGTTTCTTTACTTTTTTTTTTTAAATGGTGGAATTTTGAATTAAAGTGCTTTTGATGAAACTTTTTTTTTGATAAATGGGGGCTTTTGATGTATTCGTTACTGATGTATCTAAGCTCAAATAGTATACATCACAATAACGGCAAATCAATAAAAATTACATTATGATAATTGACTCGCACTTATATTGCAGATTAAATGATACATAGTGTTTGTAATTATGGATACAGTGGAAAAAAGGGGCTGCCTGGTTAGTTGAGAATCCTGTTTCTCACCTTAGCATTCAGGGCTTGAATCCTAGGTACTTTCTCACCTTAGCATTCGGGGCTTGAATCTTAGGTACTGCAGGAATGGGTGTTACATCTCTACGGACGGGGTTTCTTATTACATGAGCGAATATTATCTCCAAGGATGGGGATTTTATTGGGTCACAAACCTCTTGGCTGGGTAAGGACATTAAAAAAAAACGATACTTGCAGATATGGTCCAAACACAATCTGCAATAGAACAATGCAAACTAATATTTTAATTTTTCAACTATAAATGAAACCATGCCGATATGATTTGTAGCTTGAATTGAAGTTGTACAACTTGAGAACCCAATTTTTTTTTTTTTTTTGGTACAAATTGGGAAAAGGCTCAAATTCAGCTTTAGCTTAACAATTTGAGCGCAAGTGTAGCTTGAGGAAAGTGAATCTTAGCCTTCTTTGACAGCCTTACACCACCAAACACTTGATCTTTTCGAAAAGAAAAATGGAGCTCATAATGGTCAGTCCTCCAAACTGGCATGATCCAGGCAGCCGGGCACAATGGAACATTAGAATATGTAAATTATGCCAATCAAATGATTATAGCCTTTATTTTTAATTCCTCAAACTTTAATGACCATAAACTCATTATGATAAAATATCAATTCAAGAGTGGTCTATCATCTATGTGTGTGGAAGGATTGGATTTATCAAAGTTGGAAACTGATGTAAAACCCCAAAGAGAGAATGCCAAAAATGCAAGTTACCTAGATAATTGCTAAGTAATTACAGAGTACCCAATAATGTGGTAGGGACCCCCAACAAGTTCTTTTGGCTGGGGGCCCAATCAGTGCCCAATTAGTGAAAGAGGCTGTCATTCAGCAGCTCTTTTTTTGGGTGGCCCAATGGGATCTTAACAGAAGGATGCTGTTGGGAGTTGGCCCCTTATGAGGTTGATTGGCACGTGAGTTCTTGTTGGCCTTTACAATTTTCTCGCATGCCTGTTAAAAAAAAGAGAGAAAGCAACATCACTCACTCATCCAACAGCCCAGAGGTGGCTGTCGGTCACTTCCTTTTGGGGGACATCAGCCCCATCATTTGTCCATCAACTTTGGGAAATGAACACAGCACTTTTGTATGAGTAATCAATAAAGCTATCGCTGGACATATTGTTTTCTCTAAGCATATGGATCCCATGATATTCACGTCCTCATTAGATGTTTATGTATCTCAGTATACCCTTAAAATTTGCCGATCCACGGTTAGTTCAGTGATAATGCATCTCCCTTTCCACAATTTCCACAAAAACAAAAAAGTTTCAATCCCTGGTTACCTAATGGCTTTGGAGCTTGTGTAATATGTGAGACTCTGAGCGTAAGTATTTATCATAGCAAAAAGAAAAGAAAAACTCAAATTTTTTTACGATAACATGTTGTTTGGGCCTTCGAGCATAGCTCGTCTTGGGTCTTGCATCACGGATTTGAAGGCCCACTTGATAAAAGGAAAAGAAGGGGTTCTGTGTTCAAGAGGAAAACTTTGCATAATTGATTCAGCCTGTTAATATCCTCTTTAGTTTTATTAATGTGTTGTTTTAGAAAAAAAAACTATATTTTATTTGGTCTCAAAAGTTAATTAGAGATTGCATTACTGGGCAAGGAAAAGCAAAGTCTGACCAAATGATATAATTAGTGAAAAATCTGGGGCCCAGATTTGACTAGTGAGTATGACTAGGTCTTCATTTAATCTCCAAACAAACAATAAGGTAGCTGGGATGGCCTTTGCTGTAGCTTTAACAACACAGACCATTAATTTCTGGGCCAGAAAATATTCACTTCAAAGGACAGAATGTTGGGCCCAGGCCAAATCCATTTGTAGACTATCAGTATTTGTCTTGGGTTGGCGCAGAACAGTAGTTGACATTAAGCACGAATAGGCCCAGGCTTATCTTGTTTAGTTATTGGGCATGGAATAAGGGCTGCATCACCATAAGATAGATCTAAAAACTTGGCCCAAATTCTTTAACACCTAGTAGTAGGGTGCAACTCAGGCAGAATTGGATCGGGTTCCATTTCTTGCAAGCCCAACCTTAATTCTTGATCTTGAACCAACATTTTAGAGGTGTCAACCGAAGTTTAACTATAACCAGTATCAATGGAGGTAAGGTAATCCTGGCCTCTAAATCTTTTCATAGAACTACATTTTAACTTCTAAATCTTTTTATTAATGCAAGATTATTTACGTTTTTCATTTATTTTTTAATATAAGGATATTGTCTTAGAACGACACGACAACTCTTTATTTAAGCTAGGTCATGAGTTGACAAAGTGGTTCAACTTGCTTTCAACTCAGACTTATCTATAGAGAATGAGGGGTGGCCCAGTTGGTTGGGTTACTTGGGTATCAGGCTTCTTTCCCATGGCTGGGGCTTTTCTTCCCTCGGGCATAGCCGAGAATAAAAAAAATAAAGGCATGTTTGGTTGCATGCATCTGGAACCCCAATGTTGTCCCCAAAGTGGAATTCTAAATCGCTTAAGAGCATGTTTTGTTGCATGCATTTCTTACAAGAATCCCCTTTGTTTGGAAAATCTTGATAAACGACAACAATGCAAGGGTTGTCTCTGGGAATTCTGAATTTCCTATTTGATTGAGTTTAGATGGTGAGAATTTATTACAATGGACAAGTGAAAAATAACTTTTGGCGAGCTGAATCGTGGAATTCAAAATGTTCTTTTGCCAGTAGCATTTTGGGATACTACTTCTGTCACGTCCCCCGAACCCGATTAGAAAATAAACCGGATTCGGGGAGTGAAATTTAGGACTAATTAAAATTTTTGCCCTTTAGGCCCAAGGATTATAAGTTCGTTGTGAGGATATTGCATTTCAAGCCTCATGAATATAACACTGTGCAGAAATCATACAATTTGAGGCATATTTAAATATCAAACAATGGATACTAAATCTCATTTATTAATTTAAAGTTGTAAAGAACAATTAAAGCTAATCAAAAGTTAATTTACTGCAATGGCCAACCCAATAACTAAAGCCATTAAATAAATGAAGTCAATGAAATAAAGATCCAACGAGGAAACAGTAAATGGTTAAAGAATAATAAAATCTAATAAATGTCCCCAAGTGAGTCTCTCTCGTGCCGGAAGTGATGACGCTACTCTACGTCATCTGTACGCCACTCTCGCTCCTCCTCTGTTGGTTGGAGATCCTCTGGGATCTTCTCACCTGCCTGGTCATCATAATAGTCACCTGGGGTGTTTGCACACCAAGGAATAGAGTCAACGACATGTTGAGCAATAGATAAGCAAGATATAAGTGAACATGACACGCATCAAGTATCAGAATAATGACAGGTATAATAATCGTGCGAATACAAGGAATCGAAGCTAGGCCTAAAGCATGAATAATAACCATCAGAAACAATAACAAGAATCCTAACAACACTAACAATCACCACTATCCATACAGTGCAATGCAAGTAATAAGAGGGAGACTCCGTGGATGTCCAAGCCATCTCACGGGGTACCAGTAACAATCCCAATCTGAACTACTGATACCAAAGTCCGGCTCCAGGGGGATCCAAGCTCCCGGTCCTGGGAATAGTAGCACGGTCCGAACCCGCTCCCATCTATTCAACGTCATGGACGCCATCCAAGCCGACTGCCCACCCCGATGTCCGAGTAACCGGCCCATTAATAAATCCCCAAACTGCAGTTGGCCATGACATGCAAACAACAACCAAGTGGTGCTGACACAAGAAAAGACAAGACAATCAAGTCTGGCTAGCTCAATATACAAGACATGCTCAGAGGGATTATCTCATTCAAGCCAATACAAAACCAATCACTCACATGATAATCCCTTCAGTCTAGCCAGTCGTGTTTATCAATTACATGACACAGGGTCCTAAGGTACACTCTAAGTCAGGTCCATATCCTAATTCTACAAGAGTTTATGTTTCATAGTTAATTAGGTATATTATGGCAAGAGAGTGTACAAGGAAATGATAACAACGGATACAAGTCATAAGTCAAGGAGGAATTACAAACTAAACCTAGGCAAGCGGTGTCATTCATGTATTGTACCTGTTTTAACGGAGTGCGTGGGGAAAATTGATTCAATGATGCTTCTAGGAGAATTCCTTGGTGTACAATCATGTTAAGCATCTATTGAGACAATTCCATACGCATTCCGTTAACCCATGCA
Organism: Persea americana; assembly: GCA_029852735.1. NCBI lineage: Eukaryota > Viridiplantae > Streptophyta > Magnoliopsida > Laurales > Lauraceae > Persea > Persea americana. The sequence goes on from CM056809.1 coordinate 11,774,756, forward strand.
TACTACACGAATACCCAGACACCCAATCGAAGCACACTAAGCCACGCGCTATGATTTTAATCCTATTAATGGTCTGGTGAAAGTATATTCATGGTTTCCAACATCTAAGGCCCAAACCTAGGTTACCGGTCTTGTTTCTAATAAAATATGAGCTGAATCAATAATCCAAGTACTTACATCACTTCCCAATCTCTGATCGTAATGAAACCAGAACGATTGGATTCTACGACTCAAGGGCTTTCCAACGGTATATTATACGCAGAAATCCAACGGGCGGATTAAAAGTTATAAGTGTTTGAAGTTTCCAAGTGCTGTCAAAATTTTACTATCCGATTGATCGGACAGAGCTGTTCTATCGATCGGACAGTGCCAAAATGCACTTAACTTAGGCATGTTTTCTGTCTGATCGATTGGACAGTTTGCCCGATCGATCGGACAGTAAACTGTCTCAGTTAACTGAGGCAGAAAACCTGTCCGATCGATCGGACAGAGTGTCTGGTCGATCGGCACTGCATTGGAACCCCCCATTTGGGTGTTCTGCCCTCTTCCTCTTCAGGCCATTGCATGGAAAACCTGTAGAAATGAGCCACCATGCTCCCCCATTCATCACAATCACTATTTCTATGCATTTTATCAAAATAAAAACATCCTAAAGCTATCAATTTAACCATTTAATCCAACCCAAATTCCCAAACCCAATCTAACATTTTAATCCCCAAATCAATACCATAACAAGCTTGGAATTAGGGAAATCTAGCAAGAAAGCATAGCCAATCAATAGAAATATACATCACATGTTTAAATATAAAATGCGTATCTATTTGCCTCAACCAAGAAGAATATGAAATTGGGAGAATTCGAGGAGAAGCTTCTATTACAAAATCCACAAATCTAACCCAACCAAACGCAACCTAAAACGCAAAGAAGAAGAAAAGAGAGGAAAAGATTGAGATCAAACCTAATCTAACCAAAAGAGAAAATGGTTGAAAAACGAAGGTGAGGGAAATCTTACCAAACTAAGATCAATGGAAAAAGGAGATCGCGAGGAAGAAGATTATCGGTTCGGATTTTCGAGAAGGTCTCTCCCAAAAGTTTTGGGCTTGAGAAGATGAAGACGAAGAAAGAGGGCTACTGTAGCTCTTCATTGCAGAGATTAGAAAAGATAGAGATTAGGGCAAATCTCTGATTAAGAAGAAGAGAAGGGGAAAAAGACAAGTTTGCACTTAAGTGGGTCCGGTGAAGAAATTGACCACTTGAAGGGTTTCTGATCATCGAATCGCGACGAGCCAAGAGATAAAAATGATTAGCACGATGAGACCTTTCCAACGAACCCAAAATCACGGCAATTGAAAATTTTCAGAAAAACACTCAAGTTTCCCTAAATTGCAAACTACCCCCCTGCTATAATCAAACGAACTCGGAATCGCACGAAACTTCGCAAACATTATTCTAATGCTAAAAGAAACTCGTTTATGATCTAAACCCACCTATTTATCTAATAATACAATAATTATAATAAATACAAAATAAATGGGTCAGCGGGCCTGCTATTGGGCCCAGTTGACCCAGTAAGGTCGCGGACCTTACAACTTCTTGGCGGATAACATTTGGAATTCTCCAAATTCTCCAAATGACATATCCCCAAATGCTTCCAACCATATAGGTCCAAAGACTTTTCATCATCCAAAATGCTGTAGTTTTGAGAATTCAAAAATGCTGAAAGTGACTTTTCAAGTAGGTGGCATTCATAATTCTAACAATCAAACACATCATTTTGAATTCCAAGGGGACGTGCTATGACACCACTATTTAAAACTACATATGATGCCTCTACTAATAACTTGGGGTTTTGGTAAGAATGATTAGCTAAGAAAACTTAATATAGTATCAAAGTTAACTAGTAACCAACAAGTTCTAATCCCATAAGGAACATCTCAACATTGAAAAAATTCGTGCCAAATTCCAACCGAGGAGGAGTATTGAAGAGTATTTATGCTACCTCTATTAACGCCTCGAGGTTTTGGTAGAAATAGTTAGCTAGGAAACTTAATAACCAATATCAATAATTTCCAAATATACACATCCCGACCTACTCATCCCGTTTGTAAATGGGTTGAGTTGATTTGGGCTGGGTTTCTAGTCGAGCCAGAAAATTGAAAACCTGTACTCCAAATTCACTATTGTTTGCATTGGTGCAAGTTTATTTCTCTTGATTCGAGATAAAAACCAATTCTTTGCTAATAGAAAATGGTTATCCATTAAGTGGGACAAATAATATTTAAGGAACAAAAAGACTAAGTTCCCAATATCATAAGAGTAAACTAACAAAATTGAATAGTAAAATAATATTAATTTTTTTCCTTGATCTCTCCACTTTGCAGATATTGTCATGGAGGAACCTCTTTCTGCTTTTAACCTGCTGTATGACTCTTATCCTTTAAAGGATGCTAACCACTTTTAATAAGTGTCCTTTCTAGAGATCCCAGTGAATTCTAAATTTCCAACTTGGTGGGACATGAGTTAGGTTTTACATCATGCCAGGATGGAAAACCAACCACCCAGAAGTTGGGGAAATTTGGTGGTAATTTTACAGGTGGGACCCACTAGCACCCAACTGTTGGCTTTGTAGTGGGGTCATCTCCCTTGTCTTTATGCCATCCAGTAAAGTTTAAGACAGGCAAACTTTTCAGTGGGGTTTGTTAGTGCCTTTGGATGTTTCCTTTCATTGAAGAAAGCCAAGAAGATCTTCAATGAAAGATAAGAAAACACACAGGAAGTCACTTTCTACTGTTGTTGGCTTCTAATGCTTGGTGTCTTCCATTCAACTCTGCCTTTTAAGTGATACTTACATCGAATCTGACTTCTTATTTTTGCATTATCTTTTGCACTTGATATTGATTACTAGGAAAAATGAAGGATTAGGGGTGGATTTGAGTCTTTTCAGAACTTTGCCAACAATCAACTTGATCTTATCATCATAATCATCTGATTTTGCCAGTTGAGTTCTGAGCACTGTCCTTACTCATTTGAATTGCTCCTTGGATCGTTTTGGATTGATGGTCAAGATTGCTTGTTCTTTTTATTTTGGGATTGATGGGCTAAGATGATCAAAAGAATAAAAGTGGATATCTGTCGTAAATGATTATTAAATAATCTCTCCTTTAATGGGAAACAAGTTAATGGGAGATTGAAGGCACGGGTGCGCCCCCCCCCCCCCCTCCCCACCACACAGAAAGATTTCCTAATTTCTTACCTCAGAAGTCTCTGACCGAATTTTGCTCCAGGAAGAAATCATCAGGATCCAACTCATCAGACTGTACAGTACATTTGACTAGAAATGAAACAAGGAGCATGTCTAATTGTCTATATACATGTATGAATGTAACATGTTTTCAGCCCAGTCTATGTCGTCAGTGCAGGGTGGCTTCCATTCAATTTGATGGGGCCACCGCTTTCAGTGGTAGCCAGAGAGCATTGCTATTGTAGTCCTTCCGGGCAAGCAACAACTGCGTTTGACTCTGTAGAAATGATGTTGATATCTCATCGTTTCTTCTTCTTCTTCTTCTTGTAAATGGTTGATACCTTATCTTGTGCCCATTTATATTTATACAATGGCCGGCCAAAATAAATGTAGTCATTGATGTTGAAGTTTGAAAGTCTTACAATAATAGTAGTGGTGGTGATGGTGGTGATAACAATAACGAGAATGAAAATGGCAATAATAATATGATTTTTGTACTTTTAAGGCTCTTTTACTTTCATGTAATTGAACTTTTAAGAATTTCAAGATGTATACTTTTTTAAAAGTGGTTAAAAACGAAGAATCAAAGATGCCAATCCCAGATGGGTTGTGTCGTTTTACTCTCGTTGTTATATTGCATTTCGAGAATGGCAAACCAGATCAACTCACCGCATGCGAATGGTTTATTCTTTTGGACGATTGTCCAAGGCATCTCAACTCCCTTAAATAAGTAATTTAAAGGAGTCTAGCTTGTCTTAGAACTATAGTAAACCTAGAATCCCACCTCACTTGATTACTGGTTAGACAGAAGAATATGCCACATGAGTTAAAAGTTGACCCATAGCAATCGAGTTCGGTCCCCGGTTTTGTAGAAACTAGGAAGGTACTGTTTCATCTAATACACGATCGGCAACTATGTAAAATCTTATGCCAGCTAATGGACCATTTCAATTCCTTTCTTGGAATGAAAAAAATCAAAAAAGATATTTTACACAGTTGGCCATTGTGGATTGAATCGGACTTATATCAATCTAACTCAACAATGGATGCTTTATTGGGACATAAACCTTGGCCCAAGCCAACTTCTTAACTTGACATGGGTCCATGGCTAGCGGGCTATATGATTTCTTATAAAATGATCATCAATTAATATCTCCAAACATAAAAATGAATAAAAAAGGAGAAAAAAAAATAAATATACAAACATCATCCTAGTAAATCAAATCCTAGCAAAGTCAAAGTTCCATCTAATCTCTACCTTATATCCTTCACTCCTAAATTTTTTAATAATAATCCTTAGTTGAAGCCCATTTGACTATGAGTTTCTATATATTTAATTCCATGCAAACAAACTCAAAAACATATATTCATGTTTCTAACCATTTAATATGTTACCACAAATACGATGAAGCTAAATTACTATAATTCCATGCAGCATTGACTTAAACCTAAGTTCCTATTAGGGACTCAAACTTGAAGAAAGACTTGGACTCAAATTAAAAAGAAATCTAAATATTAGATTTCTATATTTGAATTTCTTTTTTTTCAATTTAAATCCTTCAGGGATTTATTGAAAAAATCACCTTAGATGTCTGGTTCCCCAAAAAGACGCTCATATTTTTTCAATAATAGTAAAGGCTCTTATGCCAAATTTCACTTTTGTTTGAACGACAATATCGTCACTCGTCTCTTCTTCTTCCTCAATTAAAATCCATGTCACTCAAATAAAAAAGAAAAAAACTGCAGGAGGGCCTTTTCTTAATAAGAACTATGAGTGCCTTTTTTCTGTGATTGTTTTTCTCTAAATCCTTCTGGTATTTCATAATTGTTATCATTCCTGCACTAACATTTGAACTGTATGGGAAAAAAAATAACTACTTGCAACAGCAAAAGATTCGGTGAATCAATGTTCCTGTTTGTTGAAAGCGTGTGCGTTTTGTACTTTGCAGGCTTGTCATTTGAAACCGTTCTTTTCCTCTCAAATTTCAAAATGTATTCAATAATCAACAGCATTTGTATGGTGCTCTTTGTTGGTAGTCTCAGGCAGAAGTCCTCCATCCTAGAACTAAACATATAAAAGCAAATAAAATACATGAGATTTGCTATCCAAACTTGCACTCTTTGACCTTGTTACTCAGTTCTCAATTGTCAATGAAATGTATTTCTGCCTCTCCTGCAAGCCAAGAAAAAAAAAAAAAGATTTCTCTACCTCATAGGTGTGTAAATAAATGATTTTCATAAAATGATTCTTCTTTCACTTTTGAAAAGAAAATTGAAAAACAATGTTGCACTGAAGCTGAACAATGTAATATCATTTCCCTAGAAAAATCATGTTAATTTTTTATGGTACATGGTTGGCAGAAACATACCTAAAGAGTGTATTTGATAGTTGGAGTTTGGAGAACTCCTATCCAAAGAATTTCAACCACCCACTATACTATACTGTACCATTGAGATAATGTAGCAGAAAAAATAAAATAAAAAATGATGCTCCTATATGGGTCTTTGAATGCCCAAAGAAAAAAAAAAAAGAAGGAGGCGAGTCTTGACAGAAAGGGGGAAGAAAACAAAAGGGATACGAGTGCAAGTTTTGAACCTGTTTTCAGATCTGGGTCTTTCTTTGGACCCAACTGTCGCATTGTTTATGCGAAGGCCCAATTACCTAAATGGCATGTGTAGTTTTTTTCATGGTATGTGCAGTTATATTCATCTTAATTTAAAGTTTTATCATATTGTCACATACACTAAATGCAGCTTTAAATGTACAGTTTTTGGCCAGCATGTGTAATTTTAGTTAATGTTTAAGGGTAATTTAGTCCATAGTTTTTTGCAAAACCTTAAAAAGGGGGTTTTATTCAAGCTGTAGTGCCATAAGTTGGACCCACTGATGACTTTTTTGTAACAAGGTGGCCCTATAAAAAGAAAGATTCCTGCCTCTGCCCTTGATGGACAGTTGTCAGGCAAAGAGGAGGGGCCCCTAAGTAGCCTTTTCAAGTGAAGACATGGAGCTCATGTTTTGCAATCCCACCTTTCAATTCAAATGATTGGAGATTTAAAGAACATGATATAAGGACCATAGTGATTAAGGATCTTGATTAGTTAATGTGGGCTCTTATCATGTAAAGGACTCCAAACTATGCCCTGATCGGCAGATGCCTGCCTTCTAATCAGATGATGCAGTTAAAAATGATACTGAGGACCTACTAAGGAGGACTTCAAATTATAGTAGTCCTCCGGATTACTTTAATACAGGTAATCATTTGAAGTATTCAAATTCAGCACCACATGGATATCCTCTGGCTCGCACTCCATGGAGAAGAGCCAAACCGAACGGCTGAAATGTTAAAAAAACATGAAGAAAATCAAGTCCAACATATGGACTATAATATCATCCTTTCACAATCTTGTGGTCCTTCCTGGCCTCCAAAGAGAAATCCACGGTTAAAAAAGTGAAACTTCACAATAGGTCTCCTCTAGGTATATGTAGTAGCTTCGATAATTTTGTGGATCCAAGTTTCTCGATGGTTCGATTGACAATTTGATGAAAAAGGCAATACTGAATGACTAAGATTGTGTTAATCATATTTTTTAAGTAGTCAATTCAGCGATGCAATAAACATGGATTGGCATAAAACTTTAGAATACCCTATTTACATGGAGGATATCTATTTTGAACAGTTTCGATTATCATAAATAACCCCTAAACCCCCACCGTGGAGTTCCGCTCATTTACTGAGATTCTTCTTAGTTAAAGCCTTGCTGGATCTGGATTATTTGGATAGATTGATGGCATCAAGTGTTGATCGTACCATTGGAAACATTGCATGCAAAATAAGTGATTGGATTGATTAGTTCTCGCCCAACTTTGCATGGTTTTCCTCATCAAGTAAAGTCTAAAATTTGCATCATCAAGCGATCATTGGAAACCCCAATTGTCCAACCATTGATCATCCTTTTATTTGCAGTGACTGGAGTGACACCCTCAATGGAAGGATCTTCTATCCAACCATTGTAAAAGAAAGATTCCTGGCCCTGCCCATGATGGACAGTTGTCTAACAAAGAGGGGACTCTTTTTACAAAGGACTGATAACTAGCCTTTTCAAGTGAAAGATGGAAAGAAACACGTGTTTTGCAATAGGACCTATAATAGATAGAAAGAAGCTCATGTTTCTACTCTATGATTGGAAAGTTGATGGTCGTGATCGACGGCTTGATCATGATTAAAAACCTTGATTAGTTAAAGTGGGCTCTAATAGTGCAATGGCTCTCAAAATAAATACCTGACCAGCTGGATGCTTGTATCTAATTGAATGGTTCAATTCACATAATCCCGAGGGGTAATGTAGATGGCTAGGACCATGGCTCAAGAAATGAAGAGTGCTGTTTCAAATCCATGCTCTTTTTCTAGGGCCATTTTCCTAGAAAAAAGCTCAACGTGCTTTTGAATTCACGTGCACTTGAGAATAGTCGGTTTTTAAAGAAGTAAGACACCATCGTAAGTAACATAAAAAGAAGAAAAAAAAAAGAATGTTTTAATTGATTGATGCTTAGGAGCCACTGAGGAGGACTAAGATTAATTAGATTATTTAGATCTTTTAATTTATAATTTTTATAAATTATTATCTTTTAAACCGAATTTCTGTGGGGTAATGACAAAAAATTTGTTGGATCCAATTGTAGGCCTATTGGCTGGACCTGATTGTTTTTCATATAAAAATAAAAAAAACTTTATACCGACAAACATTTTCTTACGAAGAATTGATCTCCACGGAGAAACATGTGTCAGTTCCATCACAATGTTCCCTGACAAATCTCCATTTCCAAAGAAAAATAGAAAACAAAAGAGTTTCAGTAGTCCTTCGGGCTAACTGAAACTAATGTCCCCAGGTTCCAGAACCTCCAGTGTAAATGGGCCTACTTCACTGATGGAAGTGATCGTCAGGTTGGGCAGTGGACATTTGGCTTGAACATCTCTGGTTGTGTTTGTGCGAACAGAAGACTTTCATTTAGGGTTTCTCATTTCAGTGGCAGAGAGGGATTAGAAATCAAAATCTTCTTTATCAAGAAAATTAATTTATTTTTCATTCTACAGCGTAAGAAAATTCTCATGTAAGATGACCGAATGAGATCAACAGTACATGCGCAACCCAGAAAATTAGGGCATTTTTGTCTCTATTATGGAATCCTCTCGTGGAACGAATGTACTCTTACAGTCTGCTTGTTTGTATTAGAATACATAAGAATATGATACAAAGGCTGGCTAAAAATAAAGATTTAAAAATGACCATAAAGATATTTTCTTTTAGGGTAATAGAATCAAAAGAAACCGTTGATCTTTTATTTTAAGAGAAAATTATAAGAAAAAGGACCCTTGATGGCCACTAAACGAAAAACAGGCTACTAGTCAAATATTGTACGGAAGTGGTTCCCTGTGACTATTTCCGTTTATTTTATTAAATATTTAAACGTGTAACGACGTCGTTGCTTAATTGCCTGGAATCTCATTTCCCTCATTTTCTCCTTCTTCCTCCCATTGTTTTCCTCCTGTATCTGGCGGTTTCCTTTCCCCGCACAATAAAAATAGAAACTAAACTAATTCCCCACACAAAGCTAGAAGGCATTTCATCAGCAATGACACAGGCTTTTCATCATACAAATGTAAATTCTTTTTTATGTTGTCCAGCTGATGTTGCTGTAGCCAATCAATCCAATAAACAGAGATGTCTAAATTTTGATATGTGATGGTGCAAGCAATCGCAAAACCAATAGATTTTAATCAGCAATAGTTCTGCAATTTGAACCCTGGTGGTGTTCAATTGAAATGAGGTTATTACTCAATTCATTTTCCCCCTCATTGTCACATCCATACCAAATAAATTTGAGTTCCTTCATTTCTGTTTGATCAGGTTGTGATTTTTCTGTACTACTTACTAAGCAAATTTTAAAATGAATCTTCAGTACTACTTATTGCATATGGACAACAAATTTCCCCTCATTAACACCTGAATTTTATCTTTTTCCATTTCTGCCATTCGTTTCAGACATCTGTACACAATCTGTTAAAAAACTCTCATACTCTAAAACAAAAGCATTTCTTGCATATTTCCCACATCCATTTCTTAGTTTTGCAACCATTGTCTAGAGAAGTGTCCATAAAAAATAAAAAAAAAATGAATTAAGAAAGTGAATGAATGCAAAGTCATGAAGTGGGAAGCTTCGACTTTTAAGGTCATGTTCAAGTGTAGCATGAAAGATGTGGCGCTTCTTATAATGTCGTTGTTGGTTGTGCACAGGAATGTGTTGTAGGCAACAGTGGATGTGCCTCAAGCAGAGAAGGGGGAAAGAAAACAGCCAGAGTAAGGGGGGAAATGATGGGAGGAAGAAGGGGAAAATGGGAAAGTGGGGTTTCAGGCGATTAAGCGATGACATTGTCACCCTTCTAAATGAGATATTAAGTGGTAACATCGTCATACATTTAAATCTTTAATAATAATAATAAAAAAAAAAAACGGAAGTGGTCACAGGAAACCACTTCTGTACAATATTGACTAGTGACATGTTTTTTGGTTAATGACCGTTTATGGTCATTTTTTTTGGTAGTTTTCTCTAATTTTAATCACCCTATGTATTCAATTTTTATATGCTTTAATACAAACAATCAAAGCCTTGGTGGATCAAAGCTCTTTCATGAATTTGAATTCTACGAGACTTGCTCTACAAACCAGCAATCAAGGCAATTTTCTAAAGTTTGAATTGCTCAAAATTAAGATCAAATCTTGACTCTAATTGGAGCTCTCTATGATAGAAATATGATTTAGGTAAGCACAACACAAAGTGAGACAATAATTTTAAGGGGTTTAGAATTTAGAAATGGGTCCATGATGAATTTGTTAGGCTGGCCCACTGGCCTTAAATGAACTAGATAAAAGTTACCTGCACACATTTCAAAAAAGTCATTGATTGCAGATTACACACCTCTGAATGTGGACTTAATTTACATGAATAAAGTCTGTAGTTTTTTTTTTTTTAGAGTAGCCAGGGGAAAAGAAAGAAAAGATGGTGTACATTTCCTAAGATATAAAAACTCCTAGTCTCAACCCACTGTTGAAAAACAAGTTCAATGTACCCATCATCTTTGGACCTCAAAATCCTCAAAATCACATAATTTTATCTAAATTCACCTTAACATCATATCTAAATTCACCTTAACATCAGATTGGTAAACATCCTGTAAGTGACACCACAAAAGCATGGCCCCTCCACAGAAAACCCTCATATATAAGTAAATTCCATGCTTCCAAGGAAAAAAAAAAATAAAATAGTGGGCCATGCAGGGCAAATGCTAGCTCTTCCTGCAGTAGTTCTGCGAGCTACAATTTTTTTTTCTTCTGGTGCTCTCTGGGGTCTCTTTCTCCAGCCCATGACGTCTACACTACTTTAAAATAGTTGGAATTAGCGAGGGAGGACATCCCAAAAATCCTCAAACCAAAAACCATATCTCTCGCATTCATTGGAACTGGAGACACAATTCGAAGACTGAAATCCCCATACACGAGCTCGTGAAAGCGGGAAAGACATCATTAGCTCCAGAAGAAACCATTAAACCTCTCTCTCTCTCTCTCTCTCTCTCTCTCTCTCTGAGTAGATCCACTTGCAGCAGACTTGAGAGAGGTTTGTGATTCATTATAGAATGGGGGAGGAGGTGAAAACGCAAGACATGCCCTGGACGCATCATCATCACTTTGTTCTTGTGCATGGTATAAGCCATGGAGCATGGTGCTGGTACAAAATCCAAGCTCTTCTGCAGAAAGCTGGCCACAAGGTCTCCTGTTTGGATCTCGGAGGTTCTGGAATCGATCGATCCCATGCTGATGAAATCTTCACCTTTGATCAGTATGACAAGCCTCTATTCGATTTCATCTCAGCCTTGCCCGAGGATGACAAGGTAAATTATCAGTATTTTTTATATGTGTGTCCTTTTTTTTAGCCTCAATGAATTGGTGATAGGAGTGGAAACAAAGAGACATAATAAGGAGTATAAAAAAAATGGTTTGGAACTTGCAAAATTGGATTTTGTATTTAAAGGAACCATGGATGGAAGATGTTTATCCTTTCTAACTTGCATGAATGAAATAGTTGTATTCTCAAGGACATAACCTTTTTTTTTTTTTTGAAGATTGAAGAGAAATGGAGTTAGTGTTTGGCATAAATGAAGAAACTATATATGATATTGGTTTTTTATTATTTTTCTTTGCTTCTTTTTTTTTTTAAGTAGAGAGTTTCAACTTTCCTCTAGTTTACATAGAAGAGATGGAAAATTGTTTGCCGTTCAAATATGTACTCTTTGAAGGTCTTAAAACTATTTTTTTAATATCCAAATTTGCTCGTACGTTCTGTACTTTATTTACCTTTTATTTTCCTCTTTATGATAGTTTAGTTTTAACTCGGCCCAAAATCGAGTCATATCACCCAAGGAAACTTTTTTGTTTTTTCTTATTTTATTTACATCAAGACACCCAAGAGTCAACTTTAAAAGTGAGGGTTTATTCAATATTTTTCAAAACTTTTGCCGGATGAAATACATAGTCAATAAAACTCCCACTTCATCTTATTCCTATAAGTAACTATGGCATACTAAAAAAAGTGATTAGCGATGGTCTAAAAATGATTTAGTAGCGGCTTTTTTCAATGATAATGTCAACTTTTTAAGACGGAAATATTAAACCGCCGCTAAAACTACCGTTTTAACCTCTTATCCTACCGTCTAAAGATAAGCAATGGAATTAATGAAAAAGATATTTCCACCGCAAAATAAGGGAATTAACTGCAAAAAACCTTGCTAATCATCACTTTTTTGTAGTGTTTTCAGTTCTTTTATTAACGATTAGTGAATTACTCACATATGTTAAAAGTTTCTCATTCATTTCTGTAATGAAAATCTGTCAAATTTTCAGGTAATTTTAGTGGGACACAGTGCTGGAGGACTGAGTGTGACTCGGGCGAGTTATGAATTCGGGAACAAAATCTATCTCGCCATCTATATTGGTGCTACAATGCTCCGATCAGGGTTTTGCTCCGAAAAGGATTTTGAAGACGTAAATTTCTTGATTTCCTCTTTTTATTTTTAAATTTTGATTGAGTTTATGACATCATGTCACATGCAAAATTGCAAACGCACCCCCGTAGGATCCAATTGAGTTTATGACATCATGTCACATGCAAAATTGCAATTGCACCCCCATTGATAGGATCCAGCTCTACAAATTGAATTTAATTGGAAGTAGTTTTTTCTTCGTACCTACCCTCGCAAACAACGGTGTCTGATCACAATCAGCGGGCCATAAAATGAGTGGGTGTGAAGCTGCAGAAATTATGTCATTGACTTTTCAAGGGCCCTAGACCTAATTATTCAATTGTGGATCACTACAACAATATAATAATACTGTTTGAAAATTTATTTTGTTGGCAATATTTTTCTAATAATATCCCAAAAAAGATTAAAATTTTGAAAATGTCCGACCATTTTCTTCTGATGAAACTTTTCACTGACAATATTGTGACAATGCTGTGGATAAACTACAACCATATAAGAAAGGATGGGAGATAAATAGATATAGAGCAAAATAAAATCAGTAATCAATTTTCTAGTGAGAAATTCTAATTTACAATGTTAATTATAGTTTTAAAATGCTAGTCAGAACAATCTCTCCCCTAAATTCAAAACTCTTACAGCATGTTTGGTAATCGGTGAGGAATCATCATAGAGAATCCCTCTTTGGAGGAGGGATTTCTCTTTGATAATTTATAATCACGTGGACTTCGTATTGGTATCAATGTATATTGATATATGTAGTTGAAAAAAATTGGTTTGGATATGCAAATACGCAAAAGTGGCGAAATCCTAATAGGAGATTAGACTTGAAAATCCCAAAAATTGAGGATTTACATTTTTCCAAATCCTCGAGGGTTTTACTGTTGCCAAACATGGGTTTTTTACAATCCCGTAGAAATTAAAAATCTGATTCTAAGTTGGTCGCCAAACATGATCTCATGTTTGTTCAGTCCATTTTTTTAAGAAAACTTTGAAAACATAAAAAAAATAAAATCTATAAACCTTCTTTTTAGTTGGTTTTTAAGGTTTTACAGATGTAAAAATAATTTTTATAAAGAATTTAGATAGGGTAAGATAAGAATTTCCTAAGAATTTTATGTTTGGGTCTAAATCATTTCCCAGTCTGTATCAGGTCCGTATGACCGTAACATCATGTCTCGGGTGATACAACTGGTTTTGGCCGCGTTATGTTACGACTCTGACGTCCTCGTCTTGTTGTTACATGATAAAGCCGGAATGTTGCGGACTGAATGATTCCTGCGAGATGGTCACGGGCAACCGTGAGAACACGTCACCTTCACGGCGCAAGTTAGAAGCGTGGCAGGTATACTGGGTCCCACACGACCCAGATGGGCCAACCACCTGCAGCCACCACAATTTTATCAAACTTCATCTTCGCCATCCACAGGTTGACTCAGTACTCAGTAGGGGTTCGCTGTTACTTGGCAGTTCATTTTGGTAGGGGGGATATAAAAAACGAAAAAAACTTTTTGTAGCACTAGAGGTGTTTTTGAGACTTTTTTGAATGGCAACCTAAACAAGTTAAAATTAGCAATAAAAATGGGTTTATATCATTATCAAAATCTTATTCCAATTATGTTGGAGTTGGTTATTCGAATTTTGTTTCTACGTTCTAATTTATTTTAAACCAAATCTATTATTAAGAATAGAGGGCTTTTGCAAATTCGTGGGGGCGAGAACAACTTGATACATCGCCCTCATCTAGTCATCTCCTTGATCACTAATGAAAAGAAGCACACATTGACTGGATGATCTTAACCATAGTTATTATTATTATTATTATTATTATTATTATTATTTGTAGGGGTAGCAAATTCTAAATTCCACAATTTGATCTTGTGCTTTTGTATTCTAATATTGTGGTTTATTTACTGTCTATCTGCCTTCATATTATCTAAAAATTATTAAAAACAAAGATTACCATTTCTGTTTACAATAAGAAAATGATGAGGACCATCTGGTAGTTTAGAGGAATTTTCATTTGTGGGAGTCCGTATGAATTAACCTTTCTGTGAAACCCAATCTCCTGAGTTAAACATAGAGGTGGTGGGCCCCCTGCATTGAAAAAAAAAACTGGTTCTCACGCAAGAAGTCTAGGTGAAAAACTCCAAAGTGGTTAATTACACTTTGAATAACAGTTTCGACCCACCATTACTGATCTAAAATCATGATTCTAGATGTCATGTAATACATATCAAGCATGGTTTAGAAACTTGACTCAACTTATCCTGAGTCACCTGACTTGAACTCCATTGTGGGGACAATGAGTCTGTCCGAGTCTGCCAAAACTAGGTCTAACTCATCCGAGTTGCTTACTGGATGCCCTTCCCGTCACGGGTGTGACAGGTCTAGCGCCAAGATTAAAAGACAAAAAGATGTGTTAGTTCCTACAATTCTAGGATGGGCCCCATCAGATTGACTCTTAAGTTTCTCAAGTGGCGACAAATGTATGGTAGATGTTTCTTGAAAGAAACTCAATATTTGATTAACTGAGGATGGAGCGGGCGGCATCTTGATTTAGTTTCCTCCCGGGCAACTGAGCGAACTCGGTTGACTTGGCACTCACAAAGCTAAACTTGAATTTTGGAATATTACAGTTAAGAGTTGCTCTTAGACGGTGAAAGTTAAAGTATTTTCAATAAAGCTGTAGGTACGATATTTTAAGATCGTGCGATATCACACATATCACTCTTTGCAAAATTCAAATATTATTTTACGAAAAGCTTTACTGCAAATACTTAAATTTTGATTATTTCGGGGTAAATGTCAGATCTAAAGGCACTCATTAGTGAGTGTTTCTCAACAAGAGTCACAAGCATATAATCGTAGCCGTACATCTGTCATGCTTTACTTCAGATATAAGAAAATTGGAACCATTTGGTTGGACAATTTAAGTAAAAAGAAATAATGGTGAAGATCAAAATTTGATGCTCTCAAGTCAATAATTTAAGTAAAAAGAAATAATGGCGAAGATCAAATTTTGATGCTCTCAAGTCAAGAGTTGGGATGATCAAATGGGACCTGTACAATAATAAGATGACACATAGTGCTCATCTGCTCAGTTGGTGCCCATTGAGTGTGGATCTGTACTCAAACTTTTTAAGTTTCTTGGGACACCAGTTGGACGGGTGGGATAATTTGATCATCAAGATCTTTGGCTATGGCACATGGACGTGATAATCCACTAGATCAATGGTCCGGATCTCCTTGCATTTGTGCTGCTTGTTCTTGTCATTAACATGAGATACACTACACTATACAGCAGTGACTGGTGAGACTTAGTAACGGTTTCTTGTCACCATGTTACAGGGTGTTCCCGATTTGTCAGACTTCGGGGATGTATATGAACTCGGTTTTGGTTTGGGGCCCGACAAGCCTCCTACAAGTGCCATTATTCGAAAGGAATTTCAGCAAAGGATACTTTACCAGCTC
Organism: Persea americana; assembly: GCA_029852735.1. Classification (NCBI taxonomy): domain Eukaryota; kingdom Viridiplantae; phylum Streptophyta; class Magnoliopsida; order Laurales; family Lauraceae; genus Persea; species Persea americana. The sequence continues at coordinate 11,790,563 of CM056809.1, forward strand.
AGTCCATTGGAGGTAACAAAAAACGATAGTGTCATGATAAAATTGCAGCTTCGTACACGTTCATTCTGTAATGCAAAAAGTTACATGAAGTTCAGTATCAGTTTCTTGAGAAACCCATACAAAATAGCATATTGATACCCAATTCACACTTGTATCAATGATAGATAGCTTATAGTTGTATTGTGGAAAGAAAATTTTGTATGCTGCTGATGGCACTTGATCTTGTTTAACTGCTTGGATCAGGACTCAACTCTGGGCTCATTGCTGTTGCGCCCTGGCCCATTGATGGTGCTCCAAAGTGCGAGATTTGACGGTGGAGATGTCATCGACAAGGTGGATAGGACCTACATAAGGACAACATGTGATCATGTCATCAAACCCAAGCAACAAGATGAGATGATCAAACGGTGGCCCCCACGCAAGATCTTCACTCTAGAGAGCGATCATTGCCCATTCTTCTCAAATCCAGAACAGTTGGTTGAGCTGCTGATCAAGGCCTCAGCTTCTACATGTCCCAACCAGTGATGTGGGACCCAAGTGTGAATTATATTTTTGAATAAATAGAAACAAGGAAAGAAGTTTGGATCTGAACTTATTCCAGAAAAATTCTGAATGTCATTTGATTGGGCCTCGTCACCTCATAACGGGCCCACTGACATGGTGTTGACATTTTGGTTCAATGTATTTTAGATTTTGACTTGTGAAAACTCTTTTCTCAAAGCCAGCCAGCATTATGGAGACATGTTTTAGATCTCTCCAGCTCTGGTCACATGGTAAGTTCTGATTACCTTGAAATCAATTACATTTAACAGGAGTAACAAACAAGCAGATTATTGTTGTTTGGGCTTCCAGATGGGCTTACTGGGCCCAAATTCGGCGCATTTTCCTTGTGTATGAATTGGGCCTGGTGTGGGAGAGTATCTAAGCCCAGCCAATTCACTAAACATGTTAAAATTTGCGTCCAAAGCCGATTTATGACTTAATAAATTAGGTCGTGGATGGGTCAGGGAGGGCCTGAGTACAATGTGTTTATGTATAAGTTAATCGGTATTAAGCACAGCTTATGGTAAAATTTGCAAGTTATTAGACTGATCATTTAAAGTGAATTATTTTGTGAATCTTTGGAGTCATTGGGTCTTTCTGTCACTGCATGTGGATATTATTACACTTTGACAGCAGTTTTAGCACTACCATGTTAATCTCTTAGCCTGTGAATGATATTCCGGCCTTCTTTCCATTTACTGAATTTTGGATGACTGCTGGGTTTTTCTTCCCCTTTTAGTTGCTAAAATCAATGCTCCATGGCCGAGGTTTGTGAATTGTGATTGCTGCTTGTAAATGAAACTTTGGGCTTACTGATATAAAAATTTTGAAACTTTAGGTGGAGTTAAAACTTTAAAGTGATCTAAACTCATTCAAGTTTGAACAGACCTGAGTTCTCTTATATGGGCTTCATCGGCGTCAATGTTATGTTAGTAGGCTTTAAGACTAGCCTTTATTTCTCTTACGTGGGCTTTGTCCGCGACAATGTTATGTGGTAGGCTTTAAAATAGTCTTTGTACTACTTCTAAGCTGCCAAAATCTACAAAATATTTGAAAACCCGCGCAAAATCTTAACAAGCAACAACTGGGATTCTTGAACCTCAGCCGAGCGGGCTGAGTCTCCCTGAGAGAGCCCGCACATATGTAGGAAATGTGGCATATTGAGGGTTTGAACTTGGACAGCCATGTGATAACTGATGTTCCTTGCCACTTGAGCAAGAGCCGTACTTAACTAAGACTCTTTAGTTATAAATACTTTGAAAATACTAAAACTTTTTATAGCTAGCTTTGGCCATAATTTTTTGTTCTTATATCAATGTTTCTAAACATCCTCTTTCTACTTTCAGCTGCTGTAGAAAGATGCAAGCGGGCGCCTTAGCAGTGGACAGGATGGAAGCAATCAGATAAAGCGCCACAAGTGGTTCAAATCCATCAACCGGAGGAAATTGGAGTCTGGGGAAATCCAGCCAAGTTTCCGGCCAAACGTTGTCGGAAAGCATTGCACCGCTAGCTTTGAGGAGCGAGGAGCGCTGGAACTGCATGCCATTGTGGGAATCTCCTGCTTCCCGACCAAGGCCTGGAGACACTTTCAAAGGGCCTAGCCTCCTTATCTTCAGAAGTCCAGTTCTTCCGGCTAGAGCTTTTCTCAAGGACGTGATTGTTGCTTCTGCACTTTAGGAACTAGCTTGGAAGTGCCAGACATTGTCTCAACTAGCCTTGTTTTGAATCGAATGGCAGAATTACAACAAAATGTAAAATGTTATATGATTTACAACATAAATAAACCTAAAGATCTTGATTTATATATGCATTAAATAATATATAATTTGAAATTCTAAAAAGCGTACCCTGTGTCATGCTCTTGATGATGAGCGGATGAATTTGATCTAAATCTTCTCTTGCCTTGAGATCAAAGGCCTTTATCAAATAAGGTTTTCTCCTATCTTCCTTGTTACTAACTTTGATATGCGTGACAGTAGATGTGTGCTATGTAGCTTGTCGTAAGTCAAGAGAGAAGACAGAAAATCCGTTGTTATAGATAACCCTAAAGAGATCTTTTTCCATTAAATAAATATTTTAGAAGTAAGTTTCCTTAATTCCCTCAAAGATTACCCAAATGGTAATCCTATAGGGTCATTTTGGTAACTCTACTAATAGAATCTTAGTGAAGTAAAGTTGATTTTGAAGAAAAAAAAAATTTAAGTGGGTTATGATAGTATTTTGTTTTTAGTTTTTATTATGATATTTCTTCAATTTTTTGTATGAGAAAGGGGAGTTTTTTTGTATTTTAGTGGATAAAGATGATTGCTTTTTGAATTTTTTATTTAAAAGATGGATGCAGTTTTGAATTAAAATGTTTTTGATATGACATCTTGTCTTAAAAATGGAGGCTTTACTCGACTTTTTCTATGCTAGTAAAGTGTCAAACTAGTGGATTAGACCTTTTTAAAGTGAATCAAATCTAAATTTATTAAAATCCAATCAATTGCTCCGGAGTAGAAACCATTAAACCTCTCTCTATCTCTGTGAGTAGATGAAACCATTAAACCTCTCTCTATCTCTGTGAGTAGATCCACTTGCAGCAGATCACTTGAGAGAGGTTAATTTGTGATTCATTATAGAAGGGGGGTGGAGGTGAAAACGCAAGAAACGCTCTCGAAGCATCGTCATCACTTTGTTCTTGTGCATGGTATAAGCCATGGAGCATGGTGCTGGTACAAAATCCAAGCTCTTCTGCAAAAAGCAGGTCACAAGGTCTCCTGTTTGGATCTCGCAGGTGCTGGAATCGATCGATCTCATGCTGATGAAATCTTCACCTTTGATTAGTATGACAAGCCTCTATTCGATTTCATCTCAGCCTTGACCGAGGATGACAAGGTAAATTATCATTTTTTTTATGTGGGTCCTTTTTTTGAACCTCAATGAATTGGTGATAAGAGAGTAAACAAAGAGCCATAAGGAGTACAAAAAAAATGGTTTGGAACTTGCAAAGTTAGATTTTGTATTTAAAGGAACTATGGAAGTGGTTTATCCTTTCTAACTTGCATGAATGAAATGGTTGTATTCTCAAGGACATAGCTTTTTTTTTTTTTTTTTTTGAAGATTGAAGAGAAATGAAGTTAGTGGTTTGCAATTTTTAAGAAAAATAAGGGTTTTCTTTGCTTTTTTAAAGTAGAGAATTTCAACTTTCCTCTAGTTTACATAGAAGAGATGGAAAATTGTTTGCTGTTCAAATTTGTACTCTTTGAAGGTCTTAAAACTATTTTTTTAAGAGGAGTGCTCTCCTGAGCTGCAGCCCCCCTTACCATCAGCTGTGGAACGTGTGGAGAGGGAGAGCGTGTGGGAATTTGATGAGTGAGAAGGAGCCCGCCAAGCTTTCGTTTCCCCCTTATCATATTGGACCCAGCGAGACTTCTCCCTTCTATCTCCCCTGTCTCTCGCCGCTCTGTCTCTCGCCTCTCTCTCTCAACCAGCGAACTTCTCCTTCTTCGCCGGATCTCGTTGCGCCTCTCTCCCTTCGACGATTCTCCCTCGCCGGACTCTCCCTCGCTGCTGCTCTCCTCTCTCTCGCTGCCCTGCTACTGTGCTCCCTCTCTCTCGCCTGATCTCTCCCCCTAGCCGCCCTGCTGCTGCTGCGCTCATCTCTCTCTCTCTCTCTCTCTCTCTTCGCCTGATCTCTCCCCCGCGCCGAACTGCTGCGCTGCTCTCCTCTCCCCTCGCCGAACTGCGCGCATCTCTCTCTCTCCTCGCCTGATCTCGTTGCTGCTGCGTGCATCTCCCTCTCCCCAAACGCTGCCCTGCTGCTACTGCGCGGAGACAGCCATGGAAGTTCCGCTCTTTTCTGTAGAGCGGAGACTACAGAAAAGAAGTTCCGAGTTTCATTAGCAAAGAAGCTCTTAATTTGATCAGCCATGGAAGTCTTTGGGTCTCTTGCATCAAGACTTCCAAGTGTCTATCCTGTCTTGCCATCTCCGTTCTCATCACCCAACTGCAGAAGACAGGTTTGTGAATGAAACGCCACAGCAAATTTTTTTTTTTTTTTTGCTCTCTCTGTTTCTCCATCCGGGTTTTGATTATCTACTCTTTTGAATGAACCTGGGTTGTAAAAATTCGTTCTTTTTACTGATCTTCAATTCTATTGGAGTGCTCTTGGATCTTGTCTTGGTTAGTGCTGATATGGGTTTTGGTTTTCTTTCTTTTTTTTTTTTTTTTTTTCAGTACTCTGTGAGAGCAGGTGGTTCGGGTGATGAAGGGAAGGTTGCGAGAAGGAAGGAAACAAATAGTTGGAAGATTGACTTCTCAGGAGAGAAGCCCGCAACTCCCTTGTTGGATACAATCAATTACCCAATTCATATGAAGAATCTTTCTACAAGGGTAAGCATGTTCATGGACTTGGTAATTCTTATTTTGATGTTGTGGATGTTGGTTAGAGAGATTTGTAACGTGGGTTTTGATGGATGTCCCTTTTTTGCATAGATTAGTGAAGTTTTTATTTGTTTACTTTTGAGCCTACTTGATTCATGGATTTGGTAATGCTGGTTGGTTTTTCCTGTTTATAAAGGAGAGATTAATTATGATGAGAGAGTTTTTTTTTTTTTTGCCAGATTAATGAAATGACTGTTGGATCGATTAAGGGATCTGGTTTAGTCACAGGTGATGATGCATGTTCATGGCATGATGCCTGCTGGTGTCTTGATTGGAGGAATCAAAGTTGTAGATTATGAAAGGTCGAGTGTACTTTTGTTAACGGAAATTGTTTTGTTCATGAATGATTAATGGGGTTGTTCTGTGTTCTATGTGGTTTTCTTTTTGAACTTTATCAGGATCTTGATCAGTTAGCAGCAGAGCTTAGAGCAGATATAGTCTATTCAGTTTCAAAAACAGGTGGACATCTAAGTTCAAGCCTAGGGGTAGTGGAGCTGTCTGTGGCTCTGCATCCCTGTCAAAGACCTCGGGCTGCACCAAAAAATGCCACATTGCACAAGAAGCCTACACCATAAAGGATGAGCAAACTCACAATGCGCAAACAAATGGTCCACCGTCTCCCTTCCCTTCCTACACATCACACATAAGTCTGAAATAGGTTTGGAAGCGAAAGCTCTCCTCCTTAGATTATCCGCCGTAGAGACCTTCCTTGAGACTGCAAGCCTTGCAAATGTCATCAACATCGTCTCCGGTACAGACCTTAGGATGGGCTCCAAAGTGCCCATGTGGGTATGGGTATATGATTTTAAAGACATCCCATACAGCTCTAATCCGGGACAAAGATTTTCGAAATATCCAGATTTACAAGTAAGTGTCTATACTTTCCCGCTCCTTAAATTAATATGTATTTTCACTCAAATATTAATTTTGCAATTGCTATGAATTTGTGTAGGGAGAAAGAGCTTGTGGGTTGCTGATTTGGATGGATGAGGTCACAACTGAATATGCACCGGGGCAAAGTATTGGACGTGTGCAAATTGATGGGCAAGAAGATGAGACGAGAACGTCACTTGAAGAGATGAAGCATGAGATTAAACATGACATTAAACTTTTGAAAGAAAGTGTAGACGCGCTGAAGCAATACTCAAATTATTGCAGCTTTATATTGATGGTGTTTCTATTATTTGTTGCATATGCATGAGGATCAAACTTTGCAACTTGAGGAATAGCTTATGACTTGTAGGAGGAGGTTTTCAAGCAAGAACAAGTTTTATAGCAGATGGGCAGTTTAGAAGAATGTTGTATGAGAACATTCAACTTCTAGGAGAATGTTGTATTTTGAATGTTGTTTAGTGTCCTTGTATGTCTGTGTGTAGCCTCATCCAAAGTGGGCCATGAGCTGTATGAGAACATTCTGCCTCGTTCTAAATAGATTTGCAATATGTATATTAAGCGACAAAAAATTATCAAATTTAAAAGGATCATGTTCTCAACCTTTTGATGAAATGTTTTATTGTGGCTTTGATCAGGTTGTTATTCAGCCTTATTATCTGTAGCGGGCCTCAAGACGCTGATTTTTTATTGAAGTTTCTAATTGAATCATCTCAATTTTGGAAAAAGAAAAGGTACAACGTTTTACACAAGCATAGGTCTATGTTTTACAAGAGCTGTCTAGCTCTTTTTCATGGCATTTTCATTCGAGGACTAAAAAACTGAGAATCTCGTATGAAATCAATGATAAACCCCATGTTTCACCAGTCACAACACTCTATGAGTTGAAATCCTCATTCATCTTCACCAGTCCCCATGTTTCAGCAGATCTGAACCCACTTTGTTGGCGAGTGCAGAACTGGGCAAACGCAATTTTAAAACTGACTTGGGTCTAAGTTATGGTTTCAAGCTCTCAAAAAATTGTTTCAAACTACCAATGCACATCACCTCTCGAAGTTAGATTTTAAATTTAAATGTGATTATGGTTGCCTTTAGTGTTCGTGCTGAAACCTTGCTGAGTGCCCGTGTTTGGGGCACTGGTTAACCCACTTCCCGCGGTTCATTTTTTCTGAAATTTGGGGATTTCCAAGTCCATATGATGGACTTTAATTCTGCTAATTTTCAGTTAGAAACAAGCACTTTTGCGATGTTTTCAACGGTCACACTTTTTCAAGTCGGTGGACAAAATCTGCACAGACGTTGCTGAGTACCCCTGTTTAGGGAATTTTTTAGCCCACTTCCCGCGGTTCATTTTTTCTGAAATTTGGGGATTTCCAAGTCCATATGATGGACTTTAATTCTGCTAATTTTCAGTTAGAAACAAGCACTTTTGTGATGTTTTCAATGGTCACTTTTTCAAGTCGGTGGACAAAATCTGCACAGACGTTGCTGAGTACCCTTGTTTAGAGAATGTTTTAGCCCACTTCCCGTGGTTCATTTTTTCTGAAATTTGGGGATTTCCAAGTCCATATGATGGACTTTAATTCTGCTAATTTTCAGTTAGAAACAAGCACTTTTGAGATGTTTTCAACGGTCGCACTTTTTCAAGTCGGTGGACAAAATCTGCACAGACGTTGCTGAGTACCCCTGTTTAGGGAATTTTTTAGCCCACTTCCCGAGGGAGTTTTTGGACAAAATTTGGGGGTTTGAAAGTCCATATTCTGAACTTTAAATCTGCATTTTTTAGATCGAAAAAATTCACGTTTGCCTCGTTTTCAACTCGCTCACTTTTCCAACGCAGTCGATAAAATCTGCTGAAAACCTTGCTGAGTACCCCTGTTTGGGGCACTGGTCAACCCACTTCCCGAGGGAGATTTTGGATGAAATTTGGGGGTTTGAAAGTCCATATACTGAACTTTAAATCTACAATTTTTCGATTGAAAACAATCGCGTTTGCCTCGTTTTCAACTCGCTCACTTCTCCAACTCAGTCGGTAAAATCTGCTGAAACCTTGCTGAGTACCCCTGTTTGGGCACTGGTTAACCCACTTCCCGAGGGATTTTTTGGATGAAATTTGGGGGTTTCAAAGTCCATATACTGAACTTTAAATCTGCAATTTTTCGATCGAAAACAATTGCGTTTGCCTCGTTGTCAACTTCCGCACTTTTCCAACGCAGTCGTTGCTGAGTACCCCTGTTTGGGGCTCTGGTTAACCCACTTACCGAGGGAGTTTTTGGACGAAATTTGGGGCTCTCGGAGTCCATATCATGAACTCAAAATCTGCAATTTTTGGGTCCAAAAAATTCGCGTTTGGCAGGTGCAACAGCCGCGCACTTTTCCAACCCAGAGGGTTGAATCTGCTGAATCCAATCTGAGCACCCCTGTTTAGGTCGCCGGTTGACCCACTTCCCGTGGGAATTTTTTGATGAAATTTGGCGTTCTCGGAGTCCATATCATGAACTCAAAATCTGCAATTTTTAGGTCCAAAAAATTATCGTTTGGCACGTGCAACAGCGGCGCACTTTTCCTGTCCTAATGCTGCATTTTATAGCACTTGGTGCAATTTTCTGACTGATCTCTTTTCATTTCTTGTGTCGGGCCATATGAAAATTGCAATTTGATTAATATGGATATGGTGTTCCACATTAATGGAACCCTTGTTTTGCTTCTCTGTAAATTCATGATATGGTCTTCTAAATGAATGGAATCATCGATTTGCTACACTGTGTTGGAAAAGTGAACGAGTTGAAAACAAAGCAAACGCGAATTTTTTTGATTGAAAAATAGCAGATTTAAAGTTCAGTATATGGACTTTGAAACCCCCAAATTTTGTCCAAAAACTCCCTCGGGAAGTGGGTTAACCAGTGCCCCAAACAGGGGTACTCAGCAAGGTTTCAGCAGATTTTATCGACTGCGTTGGAAAAGTGAACGAGTTGAAAATGAGGCAAACGCGATTTTTTTCGATTGAAAAATAGAAGATTTAAAGTCCAGTATATGGACTTTCAAATCCCCAAATTTCGTCCAAAACCTCTCTCGGGAAGTGGGCTAAAAAATTCCCTAAACAGGGGTACTCAGCAACGTCTGTGCAGATTTTGTCCACCGACTTGAAAAAGTGCTACAGTTGAAAACATCGCAAAAGTTCTCGTTTCTAACTGAAAATTAGGAGAATTAAAGTCCATCATATGGACTTTGAAACCCCCAAGTTTCGTCCAAAAAATCCCTTGGTAAGTGGGTTAACCAGAGCCCCAAACAGGGGTACTCAGCAACAACTGCGTTGGAAAAGTGCGGAAGTTGACAACGAGGCAAACGCGATTGTTTTCAATTGAAAAATAGCAGATTTAAAGTTCAGTATATGGACTTTCAAACCCCCAAATTTCGTCCAAAACCTCCCTCGGGAAGTGGGCTAAAAAATTCCCTAAACAGGGGTACTCAGCAACGTCTGTGCAGATTTTGTCGACCGACTTGAAAAAGTCCGACAGTTGAAAACATTGCAAAAGTGCTCGTTTCTAACTGAAAATTAGCAGAATTAAATTTCATCATATGGACTTGGAAATCCCCAAATTTCAGAAAAAATGAATCGAAGGAAGTGTGCTAAAAAATTCCCTAAACAGGGGTACTCAGCAACGTCTGTGCAGATTTTGTCCACCGACTTGAAAAAGTGCGACCGTTGAAAACATGGCAAAAGTGCTCATTTCTAACTGAAAATTAGCAGAATTTAATATCATCATATGGACTTCGAAACCCCCAAATTTCAGAAAAAATGAACCGTGGGAAGTGGGCTAAAAAATTTCCTAAACAGGGGTACTCAACAACGTCTGTGCAGATTTTGTCCACCGACTTGAAAAAGTCCGACCGTTGAAAACATCGCAAAAGTGCTCGTTTCTAACTGAAAATTAGCAGAATTAAAGTCCATCATATGGACTTGGAAATCCCCAAATTTCAGAAAAAATGAACCGCGGGAAGTGGGCTAACCAGTGCCCCAAACACGGGCACTCAGCAAGGTTTCAACACGAACACTAAAGGCAACCATAATCACATTTAAATTTAAAATCTAACTTCGAGAGGTGATGTGCATTGGTAGTTTGAAACAATTTTTTGAGAGCTTGAAACCATAACTTAGACCCAAGTCAGTTTTAAAATTGCGTTTGCCCAGTTCTGCACTCGCCAACAAAGTGGGTTCAGATCTGCTGAAACATGGGGACTGGTGAAGATGAATGAGGATTTCAACTCATAGAGTGTTGTGACTGGTGAAACATGGGGTTTATCATTGATTCCATACGAGATTCTCAGTTTTTTAGTCCTCGAATGAAAATGCCATGAAAAAGAGCTAGACAGCTCTTGTAAAACATAGACCTATGCTTGTGTAAAACGTTGTACCGTTTGTTTTTCCAAAATTGAGATGATTCAATTAGAAACTTCAATAAAAAATCAGCGCCTTGAGGCCTGCTACAGCTAATAAGGCTGAATAACAACCTCATCAAAGCCACAATAAAACATTTCATCAAAAGGTTGAGAACATGATCCTTTTAAATTTGACAATTTTTTGTCGCTTAATATACATATTGCAAATCTATTTAGAACGAGGCAGAATGTTCTCATACAACTCATGGCCTTAAAATCTTAAATTTTTTGCGTAGGAATAAATCGTGTTTGCCTCGTTTTCAACTCGAGCACTTTTCCTACGCAGTCGATAAAACCTGCTCAAAAACCTTGCTGAGTACCCCTGTTTGGGGCACTGGTTAACCCACTTCCCGAGGGAGTTCTTGGATGAAATTTGGGGGTTTGAAAGTCCATATACTGAACTTTAAATCTGCAATTTTCCGATCGAAAACAATCGCGTTTGCCTCATTGTCAACTCGCTCACTTCTCCAACTCAGTCGGTAAAATCTGCTGAAACCTTGCTGCGTACCCCTGTTTGGGGCACTGGTTAACCCACTTCCCTAGGGATTTTTTGGATGAAATTTTGGGGTTTCAAAGTTCATATACTGAACTTTAAATCTGCAATTTTTTGTTAGAAAACAATCGCGTTTGCCTCGTTGTCAACTTCCGCACTTTTCCAACGCAGTCGTTGCTGAGTACCCCTGTTTGGGGCTCTGGTTAACCCACTTACCGAGGGAGTTTTGGACGAAATTTAGGGGTTTCGAAGTCCATATGATGAACTTCAAATCTACAATTTTTGGGTAGAAATCAATCACGTTTGCCTCATTTTCAAATCGTGCACTTTTCCTACCATGTCGGACAAATCTGCTGAAACCTTGCTGAGTACCCCTGTTTGGGGAACTGGTTAACCCACTTCCCAAGGGATTTTTTGGACGAAACTTGGGGGTTTCGAAGTCCATATGATGGACTTTAATTCTGCTAATTTTCAGTTAGAAACGAGAACTTTTGCACTGTTTTCAACTGTCGCACTTTTTCAAGTCGGTGGACAAAATCTGCACATACGTTGCTGAGTACCCCTGTTTAGGGAATTTTTTAGCCCACTTCCCGCGGTTCATTTTTTCTGAAATTTGGGGATTTCGAAGTCCATATGATGGACTTTAATTCTGCTAATTTTCAGTTAGAAACGAAAACTTTTGTGCTGTTTTAAACTGTCGCACTTTTTCAAGTCGGTGGACAAAATCTGCACATACGTTGCTGAGTACCCCTGTTTACGGAATTTTTTAGCCCACTTCCCGCAGTTCATTTTTTCTGAAATTTGGGGATTTCGAAGTCCATATGATGGACTTTAATTCTGCTAATTTTCAGTTAGAAACGAGAACTTTTGCGCTGTTTTCAACTGTCGCACTTTTTCAAGTCGGTGGACAAAATCTGCACATACGTTGCTGAGTACCCCTGTTTAGGGAATTTTTTAGCCCACTTCCCGCGGTTCATTTTTTCTGAAATTTGGGGATTTCAAAGTCCATATGATGGACTTTAATTCTGCTAATTTTCAGTTAGAAACGAGAACTTTTGCGCTGTTTTCAACTGTCGCACTTTTTCAAGTCGGTGGACAAAATCTGCACATACGTTGCTGAGTACCCCTGTTTAGGGAATTTTTTAGCCCACTTCCCGCGGTTTATTTTTTCTGAAATTTGGGGATTTCGAAGTCCATATGATGGACTTTAATTCTGCTAATTTTCAGTTAGAAACGAGAACTTTTGCTCTGTTTTCAACTATCGCACTTTTTCAAGTCGGTGGACAAAATCTGCACATACGTTGCTGAGTACCCCTGTTTAGGGAATTTTTTAGCCCACTTCCCGAAGGGTTTTTCAGCTGCAATTCGGGGATCTCCAAGTCTATATCATGGACATAAAATCTGTTAATTTTCAGTTCTGTACAACCACGTTTGCTATGTTTTAAACTATGACACTTTTTCAACCCGGTTGACAAAATCTTCACAAAATTTGCACAAAATCTTCACAAAATTGACACCATCAAAACAACTTGTGGAGTCATATGAAACTACATAAATAAAACATTGACAACATCATAATTGAAATCATGTGGAGTCATTCGAAACAAATGACAACAGCACTACAAGTTCCAACATCCTTTGAAAAGCTGTGGATCACCTCAAAATTACGAATCAAAATCAACCAACAACCATCACAACTGAATTCTGAAGCCAAACACACCTCTTTCATTCGAAACAAATGACCATAATACATTACAAGTTCCAACATCAAAACAACCTGTGGAGTCATATGAAACTACAAGAGTCCAACCTTGACAACATCCTTTGAAAACCTGTGGAGCACCTCAAAATTACAAATCAATATCAACCAACAACCATCACAACTGAAATCTATACATATTCACCTCTTACAACCTCTTCTAAACAACATTCATCCATTTCATTTCTTAAAAAAAAAGAAAAGAAAAGAAAAGAGCTTCTTTCCACCAAGGCTGCATAAACTAGCTGGCTGTTGCATGATACGTTACTATCAGCATCAAACACACCAATTTTGGCATCACAGAAGGCAGCATAAACTAGCTGGCTTTTGCATGAGTACACTCCATGAGATATAGGTGAAGCCAGAACATCCTGCGGAACCCACTGCAACCAAAGAACACGAGAACAGTTTAGAATCACCCAAAGGCTCATTCCAAACAAGCATCATGCCTGAAATGTAGTAACAACCACCAAAATATGTATATTATTCAAGCAAGGAGATCACCCAAAGCACCTTGATTGTTCTCCACCAATTATTCACACAAATGTTCTCCACCAATTCATGAATTACTAGTTGCAACAACATAAACCTTTCCAAGTCCAAGTCCATTTGAAGCCTACAAAAGAAAAACCTGCACACAATTACAAATCTGATCTAGGTCCCCTTTAGTTTCACTTCCAATCCCCCACAGAACAACATAATTTAAAAAAAATTCATTTAGAAAAGTCGAAGAAAAAAAAAAGAAAGAAGCAAAATCAGCATCAATGGAAAAGAAGAAGATGACAGAGGTACAGATCATTAAAAAGGAGAAAAGAAGATGGTACCTGGTTCTACACTGAGAAGAGAGAGAGAGAGAGAGGAGGGGGGCAATCAGAGACACATGGTCCAAAGTGTCCTGTACATTTACATTTAAGCACATCACCCTTTAATCGGATATCACACATCAAAGAAATGACAAATTTAATCCAACATTCTGATGTCTCTAATTGATACAGTCAATTTTATCAAGTTCTTCAAATTATCTCTTTCCCTTGACGCCGAAATCACTACAAAAAGATGCTCCATAAAGACTTCCTCTTTTTCCAAAATATTTGTCGCAGACTCTTTCTTCCTGCAAACTAAGTCCCAAAATAAAATAGCCTTCAAGTATGTAAATGTGTTTGGAAATAAAATACAAAATAAAAAAACCCATTTTAATTCACACATGAGATTTGTCCTCCTGATGCATCCATACTGTCTCTAACAAAAAAAAGAAAAAAAAATCATTCCATTCATATTCTGACCTGCACAACTCATTCTAATGCAATCACAAAATATTTTACCCAAAAAAAATTGTTAACAGTGATTTCATTTTCATGTGGAACACACACACATGAGATCTGAAAAGTTCAGGGGATAGGTCATAGCATGAAAAATAACATTAATTGAAAGATGGTGGTAAAGTTCAGGGCTCTTTGCTGCTTCATTGGCAAAAAATGTCATGGGGCCCAAACAACCATTTCATTCCTTGTGTTGGGTCACAAGATCCTACAGTGTACTACATGTTATTTGCTTAATTACTGTTAAATAAATTAACTCTCTAACCCCAATCTTCCTTGTGTCTATGTGGTTGCATGATTGGAAGGGCACATAAAAGAGGCCAAGGGTTGGAGGATCGGTACACCCTCTTCTTCATAAAATAAAAAATAAAAAAATGCAGTAATAATAAAAAAACCACTCTAACCTGGATATCCTGCAACAGCGATACCAAAATAATCACCATGCTTGGCTCTAATGTACTTCACCTGGATCACAATACAATTTTTTTTTTCATCAAATGCATCGTCAGATATGATTTGGAATACCTACTTAACTGAAAGAGAAAAGTGAAAAAAGATACACTACTCATACACAATATAATGCTACAGTAACATGAACAAATGTTGATACTTTGCTTTTGGAGTTTATGGATTCTATTGTCTTTGCTTCTGCAAAAGGCTCTAGAATTATTATATATTAGCTAGTGTAAGAGTGAGCGCAAAACCACAAACAAAGTAGTCCAATGATCAGTCAGACATTTTTTCCTGGAAAGGAAAAACTAAGAAAAACTTCACATTAAAATAAGGGCACTCCTTAGTCCTTCAGAATGAGACTGTCAGACTGATTTTATACAATATACAGACTGGAGATGACATCTCTATGGCATGGCTGTGTTTGGCCCTCTGTCATTCCAAGAAGAGAGAAAATTTCTCGAATTCAAGAATCCTTCCAAAGTCTCTTGATTTTGAGAATTTCACTAGTCAATAGAATTTCACCAGCAAGGAGCCTTCCCAAAAAACCCAAAGCAGGAATAAATCTCAACAAAATAAATAAATAAGAATCCTCCCAATTTCTCTTGATTCATATTATTTCCAAGGGCAATTCAAACAACTTAACCTGGTTGAACCACACAAAATTTGAAATTTTCAATTTCAAAACTACAACTTAAGGCATGAATCCAATTGGGTGTCTCAAGTTTCAAGAATGATGGGGTGCACTATTTTCCACTCCATAATCCAGACATCGGATCAATGCAGAATGCAAAAAATACGAAGTAGCCCTTTTCCATGATGATTTCTTTCCTCCCAACACAATGGAACTATTAAGACAATCAACCAATCAATATTTTTGAAAATTGAAACTGCATGTCTTATGTGGTACTGAAAGACATTCAGAGTTTAGTATAGAACAAGATTTATATATGAACAGGGTTGAATGCAAAAGCAGAATCCACAGATCCAAGCCAGCCAACCCCAAATCAAATCAAATGTTAAATGACGATGATGATAATAATCAATCAATCAATAAGAAAGATCATTTGCATTTGCATTGGCATTTGTAATTGTAATTGTAGTAAGCAATGGTTTTGAGAGGAAATGAAATGATACCAAGTCAAGAGCACATTGGAGTGGGTCCTGAGCGGGATCCTTCCCCTTGACAGGATCCCCCTTGAGAGCTAGAATGTTGTTGGTGCCTTTGGCTTTGGCGGTGTCAAGCGCATGGTCGATCATCTCCATGGTCATGCTTGTGACGGCAAGATGCAGCAGCGTCTCCACCCCGACCTCGTTCTGCATCTTGCCCGCTACCTTGAGGGTGAGATCGGTCTCCAAACCCCCGGGACGCCAAGCTAGATCACAGAAACTGGGGCCATGGCTAACCATCCCATCTATCGTCGACATGAGCTTCTCAATGTCCTCTTTGGGCCTTGGAATCAAAAACTCGAATGAAAATATGAAGTCGCGAGAGACAGATCGAGCTGAGAGGGAGAGCAGCACGCTGCAGACACGAGAGGGAGAGAGAGATCGCAGCAGCGATGGCGGAAGAGGGAGAGAGGGTTTGCCACAGCGAGATGGGAGAGAGCAGCAGCGAGAGAGAGAGAGATCGCAGCGAGAGAAAGAGGGCAGCAGCGAGATGGGAGAGATGAGGAGAGATGCAGCAGAGAGGAAGAGAGAGCAGCAGAGAGGGGGAGAGAGAGAGAGAGATCGGTGCAGAGAGGTCGCGCAGCAGGGCAGCGAGGGAGAGAGATCAGGCTAGAGAGATGAGCGAAGCAGGGCAGCGAGAGCTGAGAGCGAGGCGAGAGAGAGAGAGAGAGCTGAGAACGAGGCGAGAGACAGAGAACTTCGCTGAGAGTTTTGAGAGAGACAGGGGCGGGTAGGTCTAAGAAGGGGGAAATTGAAAAATTAGCGGGCACAGCGAAAAACTCACCATTTTATGTTTCGCCCACACGTTGCATTCCGCCACACGATCCCAGCTGAAAATAAGCTCAACTGCAGTGCAGGAGAGCAGGCCCCTTTTTTTAATATCCAAATTTGCACGTACGGTTTGTACTTTATTTAAGTTTTAACTCGGCCCAAAACCGAGTCATATCACCCAATGAACCTTTTTTATTTTTCTTGTTTTATTTACATCCAAACACCCAAGAGTCAACTTTAAAAGTGAGGGTCTTCTCAATATTTTTCAAAACTTTTGCCGGTAGTCAATAAAACTCCCACTTCATCTTATATCTATAAGTAACTATGGCATACTACAGAAAAAAAGTGATAATTAGAGGCGGTCTGAAAATGATTTAGTGGCACCTTTTTTCGATGATAATGCCAACTTTTTAAGATGGAAATATTAAACCGCCTCCAAAACTACTGTTTTAACCTCTTATCCTACCGTCTAAAAAGTAGCGATGGAATTAGTGGCAAAAGATATTTCCACCGCAAAATAAGGGAATTATCTGCGAAAAACCGCCGCTAATTATCACTTAGTAAATTACTCACATATATTAGACATTTCTCATTCATTCCCTTTAATGAAAATTTGAAAATTTGCCAAAATTTCAGGTAATTTTAGTGGGACACAGCACTGGAGGACCGAGTGTGACTTGGCCGAGTCATGAATTCGGGAACAAAATCTGACTTGCCATCTATATCGGTGCTACGATGTTCCAATCAGGATTTTTCTCCGAAAAGGATTTTGAAGACGTAAATTTCTTGATTTCCTCCTTTTATTTTTAGATTTTGATTGAGTTTATGACATCATGTCACATTTTGGAAAACAAAAGCCACATGTCACGCTTATGGGGCCATTAAAAAAAATCATCATGTTCAGGGGGTCATGAATCCCACAAATATGCCCGTCTCCCGTATGGATAAGAAACAGCCAAAACAAAAACCAGGGTAGAACATGTCACCTTTGCCTATACTCTGTTAACTACTTAGTAAAAGTAAAAGGTATTGTTATATTTTAAAATCTAAAATTAATTTTAATTTGATGTCTTACACGTGAATTGGCACAATAAGATTAGAACACAAAAAAAATGAACAAGTTGGATTGACTAGCATATTAATTTCTAACTTATCTCAACTTTAGTCAACAAAGGCCACATGACACACTTGTAGGGCCCATTTAAAAAGCATCATACTTGGCAGGTCGTGGCTCCCACGTATATGTCACATGTCTCTAGTAAGGGTAGGAAACAACCAAACCAAAAACCTAAGGCAAAACGTGCAACCTTGGCCTACACTTTGTTAATTACTTGCCAAAATAAGAGATATTGATATCTTTTAAAATCTAAAAATAGTAGTGATTTGATGTCTGCCATGTGAAATAATGTAGTAAGATAAGAGCGCAGAAAAGAGAATAAGTTGGATTAGTCAGCATATTAAATTTAAATTTATCTCAACTTTGGTAACAACAAATGCCACATGACACTTAAGATAAGATCACAAAAAAGAGAATAAGTTCGATTAGTCTGTATATTAAATTCAAACTTATCTCAACTTTGATAACAACGGGCGCGACATGACACATTGGGGGGCCATTAAAAAAAAACATTACATTCGCTGGGTCGTGGGGGCATACGTCTCTAGTATGGTTAAGAAACAATCAAAATAAAAACTAGGGGCTGAACATACCACTTTAGCCTACACTTCATTGACTAGGCCAAAATAAGAGATACTACTAAATAAGAGATACTACTATCTTTATAATCCAAAATAAGATATATTACTATCTTTTAAAATAAAAATAGTAGTACTTTAATGTCTCTTATATGACATGACACATAAACTTAAGAATATGTAAAAAGAATAAATTGGATTTGCCAGCATATTAACTTCAAACTTATCTACAACTTCAGTAACAAGACCATATAACAAGCCTATGGAACCCATTTGAAAATATGCCATTTTCTCTAGTGTAGGTAAGAAACAAACAATAACTAAAGATTATCCTTTTACAATGAAAGAAATTTGCTCATGAATTACATTATTTTGTGGCCGGCACACGACACGAGCTAGATGATATTTAGATTGGAGAGGATTGTCCCAAGAACCTCTTTGTAAAATTGGGCCACACTTTTGATTGTACATGGGTCATTCATCAAGAGGACAGTCAAAATGGACGGTTGGATAGTGGTACATGACATGACCATCTAATCAGTTGAGTGAGGCTAGTTCCACTTAGCCAGATACACATTTTGCAAACCAAAACAATTTGAGAAGTCGATCCAGCTCTGCAAATGGAATTTAATTGGAAGTAGTTTTTTCTTCATACCTACCCTGGCAGACTACAGTGGATGATCACAATCAGCAGGCCATAAAATAAGAGGGTGTGAGGCTCCACTTAGAACCCACATGGCCATAGAAATTACGTCATTGACTTTTCAAGGGTCTGAGACCTAATTATTCAACTGTGGATCACTACGACAATATAATGATACTGTTTGAAAATTTATTTTGTTGGCAATATTTTTCTAATAATGTCCTACCATTTTCTCCTGATGATAATTTTTAATTACAATGATGTGGATAAACTACTACCATATAAGAAAGGATGGGAGATAAATAGATGTAGAGCAAAATAAAATCAGTAATAAATTTCCTAGTGAGAAATTCTTATACCATTTTAATTATAGTTTTTAAATGCGGGTTGGAACAATCTCTACCTTAATCTCAAAACCCTTGCCCGTTTGGCATTTTACTTTTGAAATAAAGTGGAGTGAAGTGAAATAAAAAAAGGGAATAAAATATAAGTGGGTTATGATGGTATTTTATTTTAAGTTGTTTGGTATGTAATATTTTTTACTTTTTGTACGGGAAAATTGAGTTTTTTTGTCTTTTAGTGAATAAAAATATATTTTTTTTGACTTTTTTTTTTGAAAAAGAATGAGGGAGTTTTGAATTAAAGTGCTTTTTATTTGATGTTTAACTTTATTTGGCTTGACTTTACTTGATAAGTAGAATTATCAAACGGTCGAGCATGTTTGGTTATCGTTGATGAATCATCAGATATGAGAATTCTCCATTGCCCCTTGGAACACAGGAATTTCTCCTTGAGGATTTATAAACATTAGAATTCCGCATCGATATCGATGCATATAATTGAGAGAAATGGGTTGGGACAAGCAAATGCAAAAAAAGTAGTTAGATCCTGGCAGGATATTAGACTCGAATATCCTAGAAATTGAGGATTCACATTTGTCCAAATCCTCGAGGATTTTACTATTACAAAAGATGGTTTCTTTACAATCCCGTGGAAATTGAAAATCTGTTTTAAGTTGGTTGCCAAGCGTGATCTCATGTTAATTTATTCAATCCACTTTTTAAGAAAATTTTGAAAACATAAATAAAACAGAATCTATAAACCTTCTTTTTAGTTGGTTTTTAAGGTTTTACAGATGTAAAAATAAATTTGAAAAAGGACTTAGACAGGGTAAGGAAAGAATTTCCTTAGAATTTTAGGTTTGGATCTAAATCTATTCCCAATCTGTATTAGGTCCGTATGAGCGAAACATCATGTATCGGGTGATACAACTGGTTTGGCCGCATTCGGATACGACTCTGACATCCTTGCCGTGTCGTTACATGATAAGGCCGGAATGGGGGAATGTCGCGGACTAAATGATTCCTGCGAGATAGTCAAGGGCAACCATGAGGACACGTCACCCTCACGGCGCAGGTTGGAAGCGTGGCACGTATACTGGGTCCCACACGACCTAGATGGGCCAACCACCTACAACCACCACAATTTTATCAAACTTAAATCTTCGCCATCCACAGGTTGACTCAGCACTCAGTAGGCGTTTGCTGATACTGGGAACATAAAAAAACAATTTTTTTTTTTTTTTTTACCGTTGGATGTGTTTTTGAGACTTCTTTGGATGGCAATGTAAACAAGTTAAAATTAGTGTTAAAAATGGGGGCCATCATCACCATCATTATCAAAATGTTGTTCTAATTATGTTGGGGCGGCTGCACAAATTTTGTTTCTATGATCTGTATTAAGTCAAATGATTCTTTTTTCAAGTCTTCGTCGTCCCCCCTTCCCCCACACCGTGTCCACTTATCATTTTTTTACAAAAACTGGGTTTCTATCTAAATTCTACAATTCCCTTTCTACTTTAATTCTCTTTTTTCCTTTCAACACCACTAGCTCTTGGATTATATAAACATATACTCTTATAATATTTTTATTCTTTTGCTTTCTTCTTAATCTATGAATTTATTTAATGCATGAATATTTCAATTGCCATGCTGGTCATATCCGTGCCGAACATAGGTTATTATACTAGTCTATTATTAAGAATGGAGCTTTTTTACCAAATTTGCATGGGGAGAACAACCCCAGCCCTCCTCTACTTTTGCATATGGTGGGGCTTTGATAGTTATCAAAGCTCCTTGATCACTCATGAAAAGAAGCACACATTGATTGGATGATCTTAACCATAGTTTTTATGTAGGGGGTAGCAAATCCTAAATTCCACAAATTTCTTGTACTTTTGCATTGAAATATTGTGGTTTATTTGCTGTCTATCTGCCTTCGAATAATCTGAAAATCATTAAAAACAAAGATTATCATTTTTGCTTACAATCAGAAAATGATGAGGATCATACAGTGGTTTAGAGATATTTTCACTTGTGGGAGTCCACATGAATTTCCCTATCTATGTGTGAAACCAATCTCCTGAGTTAACATAGAGGTGGTGGGCCCCTGCATTGAATAAAAAAACTGGTTTTCACACAAGGAAGTCCGTGTCATGCAGGTGAAAAACTCACAAGTGGTTTATTACACTTTGAATAACCGTTTCGACCCACCATTATTAATCTAAAATCATGATTCCAGATGTCATGTATCAAGCAAGCATCGTTTACAAACTTGACTCAACTGATCCTGAGTCACCTGACTCAACTTCGTTGTGGGGACAATGAGTCTATCCGAGTCTGCCAAAATTAGGTCTAACTCATCCGAGTTGCTCACTGGATGCCCTTCCTGTCACGGGGTGTGAGAGGTCTGGCACCAAGATTAAATGACAAAAAGATGCGTAAGTTCCTACAATTCTAGGATGGGACCCATCAGATTGACTCTCAAGTGTCTCAAGTGGCGACAAATGTATGGTAGATGTTTCTTGAAAGAAACTTAACATTTGATCAACTGGGGATTGAGTGGGCGGCATCTTGATTTCCTGTCGGGCAACTGAGTGAACTTGGTTGACTTGGGACTCTCAACGCTGAATCTGAATTTTGGGATATTGCATTAGAGGGTCCAACTATAACTATTTCCTATATAGCTGTTCGTGTGATATTTTAGGACCCTGCGATATTGCATATATCATCTTTTGCTGTATTCAATGGCTGGGCAATATCACACCGTTATTTTACGAAAACCTCACAAGCATATGATCTTAGCCGTACATCTAACATGCTTTACTTTGGATATAAGATAATTGGAACCATTTGGTTGGACAATTTAAGTAAAAAAGAAATAATGGTGAACATCATATGCACGCTTGACTTGACACTATCGGACCGAGTCAGATCAGTCTAGTCTTGACTCTTGAGTGATTTAAAAAGCCAAGACCTCGTATCAAATTAATAATAATCTAGACAAATAAAAAAATAGTTTTTGGTGAATTTTTGATAGTTAGACTGAGTTGTAACCATGTCATGGCTGAGTCAACTGATGCTTGACCACTTGAAGTTGAGACAACAAATTATTCTCCTTTTTTTTTTTATACTGAATACTCAGTTTTTTGGCTAATCCGAGTTGACTAAAGCCTAGTCTGGCCAGGTTTTACCTAGTTTGAATACCATGGACTGTATGTAACTTGGTAAGTCACTAAAATTTGATGCTCGTAAGTCAAGAACTGGGATGATGAAATGAGACCTGTACAATAATAAGATGGCTCATAGTGCTCATCTGTTCAATTGGTGCCCATTGAGTGTGGATCTTTACTCAACTTTTAGGTTTCTTGGGACACCAATTGGACGGCCGGGATAATTTGATCATCAAGATCTTGGGCTATGGCACATGGACGTAATAACCCACGAGATCAATGGTCCGGATCTCCTTGCATTTGTGCAGCTTGTTCCTGTCATTAACATGAGTTATCCTCATTCCTCTCACTCTCCAATACACTATAGTATACAGTGGTGACCGGTGAGACTTTGTAACGTTTTCTTGATACAGGGTGTTCCCGATTTGTCAGATTTCGGGGATGTGTATGAACTCGGTTTCGTTTTGGGACCCGATAAGCCTCCTACAAGTGCCATTTATTCGAAAAGAATTGCAGCAAAGGATACTCTACCAGCACAGTCCATTGGAGGAAACAAAAACGCGAAAGTTTCATGATAAAATTGCGGCTTTTTCAATTTTCATTTTGCAATGCAAAGTTAAATGAAGTTCATCAGTATCAGTTTTTTGAGAAACCGGTACAAAATATAGCATATTGATACCCAATTCACACTTGTACCAATGAAAGGTAGATTCTAGTTGTATTGTGGAAAGAAAGTTTTGTATGCGGTTGATGGCACTTGATCTTGTTTAACT
The DNA here is from genome assembly GCA_029852735.1 of Persea americana. Classification (NCBI taxonomy): domain Eukaryota; kingdom Viridiplantae; phylum Streptophyta; class Magnoliopsida; order Laurales; family Lauraceae; genus Persea; species Persea americana. Next base: position 11,813,446 of record CM056809.1, read on the forward strand.
GCTTGGATCAGGACTCAACTCTGGGCTCATTGGTGTTGCGCCCTGGCCCATTGATGGTGCTCCACAGTGCGAGATTTGACGGTGGAGATGTCATCGACAAGGTGGATAGGACCTACATAAGGACAACATGTGATCATGTCGTCAAACCCAAGCAACAAGATGAGATGATCAAACGGTGGCCCCCACGCGAGATCTTCACTCTAGAGAGCCATTGCCCATTCTTCTCAAATCCAGAACAGTTGGTTGAGCTGCTGATCAAGGCCTCAGCTTCTACATGTCCCAACCAGTGATGTGGGACCCAAGTGGGAATTATATTTTTGAATAAATAGAAACAAGGAAAGAAGTTTGGATCTGAACTTATTCCAGAAAAATTCTGAATGTCATTCGATTGGGCCTCGTCACCTCATAACGGGCCCACTAACATGGTGTTGGCCTTTTGGTTCAATGTATTTTAGATTTTGGCTTGTGAAAACTCTTTTCTCAAAGCCAGCCAGCATTATGGAGACATGTTTTAGATCTCTGCAGCTCTGGTCACATGGTAAGTTCTGATTACCTTGAAATCAATTACATTTAACAGAAGTAACAAACAAGCAGATTATTGTTGTTTGGGATTCCAGATGGGCTTAGTGGGTCCAAATTCAGCACATTTTGCATCTGTATGAATTGGGCCTAGTCTGGGAGAGTATCTAAGCCCAGCCGATTCACTAAACAAGTTAAAATTTGGGTCCAAAGCTGATTTATGACTTAACAAATTAGGTTGTGGATGAGTCAGGGAGGGCCTGAGTACAATGTGTTTATGTATAAGTTATTCAGTATTAAGCACAGCTTATGCTAAAATTTGCAAGTTATTTGACTGATCATTTTGAGTGAATTATTTTGTGAATCTTTGGAGTCATTGGGTCTTTCTGTCACTGCATGTGGATATTATTACACTTTGACAGCAGTTTTAGCACTACCGTGTTATTCTCTGCTGACCATTCCCTTTGAATCTGCATATTAGCCTGTGAATGATATTCTGGCCTTCTTTCCATTTACTGAATTTTGGATGACTGCTGGGTTTTTCTTCCCCTTTTAGTTGCTGAAATCAATGCTCCATGGCCGAGGTTTGTGAATTGTGATTGCTGCTTGTAATTGAAACTTTAGGCTTACTGATATAAAAATTTTGAAACTTTAGGTGGAGTTAAAACTTTAAAGTGATCTAAACTTATTTAAGTTTGAACAGACCTGAGTTCTCTTATATGGGCTTCATCGGCGTCAATGTTATGTTAGTAGGCTTTAAACTAGCCTTTATTTTTCTTACGTGGGCTTTGTCCGCGACAATGTTATGTGGTAGGCTTTAAAATTAGTCTTTGTACTACCTCTAAACTGCCAAAATCCACAAAATATTTGAAAACCCACGCAAAATCTTAACAAGCAACGACTGGGACTCTTTAGTTTTTTGTAGCAAACAGGGTAGCAAACGGGGCTGGGTTTCTATGAGAGAGCCCTCACACACACGTAGGAAATGTGGCATATTGAGGGTTCAAATTTGGACAGGCATGTGAAAACTGATGTTCCTTACCATTTGAGTAAGAGCCGTTCTCAACAGAGACTCTTTAGTTATAAATACTTCGAAAATACTAAAACTTTTAATAGCTAGCTTAGGCCAAAATTTTTTGTTCTTATGTCAATTTTTCTAAACATCCTCTTTATACTTTCAGCTGCCTTGGCAGTGGACAGGATGGAAGCAATCATATAGAGCGCCACAAGTGGTTCAAATCCATCAACCGGAGGAAATTGGAGTATGGGGAAATCCAGCCAAGCTTCCAGCCAAATGTCAGTCGGAAAGCATTGCACCACGAGCTTTGAGGAGCGCTAGAACTGCATGCCACTGTGGGATTCTCCTGCTTCCAGACCGAGGCCCGAGTCGCTTTCAAAGGGGTTCACTTATGTGAGCCCTCCTTATTTTTAGAAGCCCTGCTCTTTCTGCTAGAGCTTTTCTCAACGACATGATTGTTGCTTCTGCACTTGATATATGAACTACGAAGTGCCAGACATTGTCTCAAATAGCCTTGTTTTGAATCGAATGACAGAATTACAACAAAATGTAAAATGTAATATGGTTTGCAATATAAATAAATCTAATTACTTTGATTTATGCATTAAATAATAGATAATCTGAAATTCTAAAAGTGAAATTTCGTGTCATAATTTTGATGATGAGCGAGATGGATTTGATCTTAAGCTTGTTCCGCCTCGCGATCAACGGCCTTTATCAAATAGGGCCGATTTTGGCCTTTATCAAATAGGGTTTTCTCCCATCTCCTTTGTTACTTATTTTGATATGCGTGAGAATAAATGTGTGCTATGCAGTATGTCGTAAGTCAAGAGAAGATCTAAAAAATAACTTTTATAGACAACCCTAAAGAGATTTCTTCCCACCAAATAAATATATTAGAAGTAAGTTTTCTTAATTTCCTCAAAGATTAGCCAAACAATAATCCTAATGGATTGGACTTTCTTAAAGTGAATCCAATCCAAATTTATTAAAATCAAAACTAATGGGGAAATTTTATAAATTATCAACTGACCTAAAGTGGGGAGCATTATTAGACTTGTTGTCATGTGGACCACTTTTGTCTAACACAGAGCTGAATTATCCATGATTGATTACATTGTGCTGAGAGGTTTTTATGTGCTGCGGTTTTTACCATTGCTTCAACAGCTAGCTCAGTAATGAAAATCCTAAAATCGGCACATTACCCTTATTTGTCTCCAAATGTTTATTTTTATTGGCTTATGGCTATTTTGTTGTAAGAAGCAATATATGGGTTTCTCTAATTGGCCGTCATTCAATTTTTTTTGGATGATTAATAAGAACTTAAAGATTGGGCATCTCGATGTGAATCTTTCTTCAGTTAGTTTCTATGCCAAAAGGCGGGAGTGAGACCATCTTCATGTCGTGTGAGAGGCCATCGATGAGCTATGAGAACCTCAGCATACAGAAGCATTAGCTCTTAATTAGATTGGTCTTCTGCCTTCCAACAACGTAAGATTTTGGAATGTATTGGCTATTTCTGCTTTAGGCCCTGTTTCTTTAGTGAAATTTCTGTTAGAATTTATCATGTCTTAGAAATTTTTTGATATGCTTTGACATGCTGTATTCTGAAATTTCTGAATTTTATATTTCTTCACAAGAATTTTTTAATTTCAATTACATGAAATATCTTTTGTGATTTTTAAAAATCTAAAATTTTTACCTTTTTCGTATTTTGATGGAAATTCTGGATGCTTAAATCCAAAGAACATCTAGAAATTTCACTGAGTCTCGAAATTCAGAAATTCCCCCCTAACAAAATTTCAGCAAAAAAAGATGCACTAGTATGGCATGACAACAGGGGGTACAGGCCTTGAGTTCAAATCCTACTGGGTTGGATGCAAGTCATTCATTGGAAAGCCATCTATTTCTCATCCACTTAATGGACGGCTCCTGTCATCTCATCTTTTATCATCTTCAGCTCTCTGTCTCAGCCCTCCACGCAGCCATTTCCAATGCAGAACCAGGTAGTGCCACGTGGCAAAAAGCAAACCTCTGCTGACCACCCCCACCCAAAACCCCTTTCTTCCCAAACAAAAACAGAAGCCCAAGTACCAATTTCACATCCATGGCTTCTCTCCTCTCATCAGCTGCTTCCACATCTCTCCTGCAGAAGCTCCCATTCCCTCCAAAACCCACATCCCCAAACTACCCCTCCAACCTCCCAAGAACCCCAACACCACCAAGATGCAATGCTCTCCCTCTCTCTCAAGAAATCCTCAACACCACCCTCCATCTCGATGATTCCATGGCTCTCTTCCCCTTTCTCCAATCTGGGTTCTCCCAACTCAATCAAATTGCAGAGGAATTCCCCGAATTACAGAGATGGGAAGTCCTGACAATTGTTGGGTTGGGTTGGATTTACCTGACTGCCAGGCCTGGGGTTCTGATGGGTGCGATCGACACCTACCTGCTTGCGCCGCTGCAGGTCGGGCTCGACAGCTTGGCTGGTCGAAGGAGCTTGAAGAGGACGGATTTCGTCGTGGGTGATCGGCTGGGGGAAGGGTCTTTTGGGATTGTGTATTCGGGCGCTATTGTTCCGAAGAATGGGAGTGTGGAGGACGAGCGGGTGAGGAAGAAGGGGAGAAGGGTAGAAATTGATGGGCGATTTAAGCAGAAGGTCATCTTGAAAAAGGTACTGTTTTTTCATGAGTGGGTGGGGCCCAGTGATGTTTGACCTTAGATCGCTTTGATCTGATGGGACCCAATTCAAGTAGAATTGCAGTGGGGTATGGAGTTTATGATTCAGGTCGTGCTTGGATCAGTTATGTTTGAATTTCATTCATGTCAAAATCAAGGTTCAGGTTTACCCACATGCAATTTGGGTTGGGCTTGGGTTAGGCAAATCCTCCATGGGTGCTTTCAGTTTGTAGTTAGTTTGTACATTTGTGTAGCCCATACTTTGGTTACTCTAAACTATGCTTATCACTTAACAGGTTAAGGTTGGAATTCAAGGCGCTGAAGAGTGTGGAGATTTTGAGGAGTGGTTTAACTACAGGCTCTCAAGGGCAGCTCCTGAAACATGTGCCGAGTTCCTTGGAAGTTTTATTGCTGACAAGACCAATTCACAATTTACTAAAGGCGGAAAATGGCTTGTCTGGAAATTTGAGGTATGTTACAATAAATAATAATTGTGTACACCTAAATTCTATATTACATACCGCACTTAACTATCTGCCTTCTTGACCTACCACAGTTGAGGTTGCTGTGATGCTCCAAATCATTATTTTAATTGCATTGTTTGATGTCAATAAGTATTCACTTGAGTAGCCGTGCCTAAACATTTTATTACAATGCAGATGAATTACATGACTTTATCATGTATGTTGTATAACATACATTACTTTTACATTGTATAACAGATACATATAATTGTCAAACTCAATGTATTACGTATATTGACACCTTGGAAAGGCAATTCTGAGTAGGTGGGATTATCAATGTTGAAGATGAGCGGGTGTATCCTTTACTAGACGAGAGGCGGCTTTATTTAGTACATATCATACACTAGGTACAGAGAAAATATCTCATTTACAAGCATGCGCATCAAGAGGGAGGGAGGGATACTTATATGCTAGTTCACAGTATATGGGTAGGTTTTATGGTCTAGATTTGTTGGAACTTTTTTCTTCGAGTCTAATTCTTTCAGCGGACCTCTGATTATTGGATATGGTTTTTTTTTTTTTTTGTTGTTGTTGTTGTTGATGATGATATATGTAATTGTCAGTAATTATCGTATACCATACAACATGTTCTGACATATATGTCAGTTCTTTCATAATTAACTCGAAGATAGTCTTCATACATTATCATATACCATATAATATGTCAGACATTATATTCATGCATGTAGCATATTTATTTTAAGTATTCTTTAATAATTAGCTTGAAGATAGGCTCCCCTAACATGAATCTAAGCAATTAAAGGACAGTAGTTCTACATAAACTCTCCGTGCATGTCTATTATCACTGAGATTTATGTGTGCATCAAGTCATCTATATCGAATCTGGATCTTGCAGAGGTGCTACTGTATTTGTTATTGTTCTTTAAGTTATTTATTTATTTATTTAAAGTAAGCTGTGTACTTCTAGTTATTGGAGTATTGAGACTAGAGAGGCATGTGGCCCCATCTTCATTTCTCAATTTATGAATCCTTACCCACAACAATCCAAAATACATACTCCAAACACTAAACCCTTGGAATTTTTGTCTGAATGTCCTTTTTTTTTAAAAAAAATTGTCACTTATTGTGAAGAAAAAATTCTCCTAGGGAGATCAAGACCTGGCTGATTACATGAAAGATCGTAGCTTCCCTTTCAACTTAGAGTCAGTTATGTTTGGGCGAGTCCTAGAAGGACTGGACTCTATCAAACGGAAGGCTTTGATCATTAAACAGATCATGCGGCAAATCATTACGTCTCTCAAGAAGATCCATGACACTGGAATTGTTCATCGTGACGTGAAACCATCCAACTTGGTAGTGTCAAGGAAGGGACGGATCAAGCTCATAGATTTCGGGGCTGCAACAGACCTTCGTATTGGCAAGAATTATGTTCCTGACCGTGGGCTCCTTGATCCAGACTACTGTCCTCCAGAATTGTATGTGCTTCCAGAGGAAACACCTAAACCTCCCCCAGAACCAATTGCCGCTATTCTTTCTCCGATTCTCTGGCAGGTACCTCTAATATTTTTCAGTATATGGTTCCAAGTTACGAGGACACTACATTTTTCTTTAGAAAGAAAGAAAGTAAAAAAAACCTGACTCATGTCACATTGTCTTTTACTCTGTGTTATACGGTATTTATATACTCTAATCTTCTATCCTTTCAGATAAAAATTTCCTTATGCATCCATGAAGTAAAAAACTCAAGTTCCTATAATAGTGCATTTATAACATCATGACATATGAATGCTCTGGCCCATTGCCAAGCGCACTTGGTTAGATGTGTGCTTGCATTGTGTGCGTACATGCACAGTTTTTCAGGGTCTATTTTTGAGTCAGATAAAAATAGTCAATTTAATTAAGTTTAGAGGACTGAGTATTGCCACCAGTGATATCATAAAAAGGAGTTTTGCAATCATCAAAAGGATATGCATGATATCATCAGCTCCTGGGCATATAAACAATGGGCCTGTGGTTTGATGATACAATTCATTGTCTTGATGGGCCCACCATATCCATGCTAAAAAAAACCTGGATCGCCACTTCTCCACTGAATGTGCCTTTATTTTATAGTCTCTCTCGAAGGTGATCACCTTAAGGATGTGGATACTGCATGTTGGTTCCACTACATCAATCTAAATCACTTAACCATGGCCCCCCAACTTGTATGTCCTCAAGGAGTGTAAACACTTTAGTGTGGATACCATCGTCCATTACCTTAAGAATCATATCATACCTCAAAAATGAGTTTATCCATAATGTACTGTGCCTGATGCTCTAAATTATAAGTTATAAACACCCAAATCTTGTATCCAGGTACTGTAATTCCCTGTCCAAAAATCTTGGCTCCCATTGTAAATAGGGCTATTCCCAAAATTAGGTGAATTGGATCATCCTAACTTCCATTTATCATTCTTCGCTTAATTTACATCTTCGATCAATTTTCATCTTATGGTGGCTACCAATTGGGAAGTTAGCATCATCTCTTGAATATGATTTTTGGCTTATGTTGGGTTGAAGTATGCACACACTACTTGTACAATTGCACTGTCAATGCATATGGATCCCTATAGTCTGGCAAAATACGTGTATATGCCTCTTTCTCAACATTGGTGTGGTGTGTTTTATGTTGTTGCAGCTTAATAGTCCTGATCTATTTGATATGTACTCTGCCGGAATCACACTTTTACAAATGGCTATACCTACCTTGAGGTCTGCAGCAGGTTTGAAGAATTTCAATTCGGAAATAAAGACAGTAGGATATGACTTGAAGAAATGGAGGGAGTTGACTCGTTTAAAGCCAGACTTTCGTATCCTTGATCTTGACTCTGGTAGAGGGTGGGATTTGGCCACAAAACTTATTTCAGAGAGAGGCTTTCTGAGACGGGGACGGTTATCAGCTGCTGCTGCACTAAGGCATCCATATTTCTTGTTGGGTGGTGACCAAGCAGCTGCAGTTCTTTCAAAGCTAAGTTTATCTAAGCAGTGAATTTCAGGTATTGTACATGTTACGTGTTTCATTGCCAGAATTTGCATAAATACACTCTTTCCCATGCTAATATTTGATTCTTCATCATTACCAATTTGTTGGCTTTGATAAATTTGATCAATTAATGCATGCACATTTTTTCACTCCTCACCTGGTAGGGGTTAGCCCAAGCCTAGCACATCTCAACCCTCAAGACTTAAGTTTCAGCTGGGTTTGCAATGAACAGCTTTGGTCTGGCACGGACATCGGACCAATTATTTGGAAACCCACAGATCCATAGCTTCTGCTTAGCCTCTATCTCATGAATTTTTCCATTTGTCATATTTTGTCAGCCTCCACATTGTACAAAACTAAGTAACCTATCCAGAATGCTGTTTGTTTAATTGTTTTTCTCCATCTCGTTTTTTTTTTTTTTTTTTTTGTTATAAATGTCCAATACTCTCATTTTGTGTTCCGCTCATACAACATCTTGAAGTCTCTTAGGTTTTCTTCTTCTTTTTTTCTAGTCTCTTCACTTTATGTAGTTGACCCCAACATGGTTGGGACAATGCTTTGATGATGATGATGAGTCTCTTCGCTTTATTCAAGAGCTCAATCATGAAATATTAATTGCTTTGTTTGTTAGAAGGAATTAATTTAGTGGAGTGATTTTCTCCAACGGAAATCTTGCATGAAAGCTATGCATGGTTTTTTTTTAATCCCAAACTGCCCCCTTGCACGGTGTTATGGGTGAAAATTTGACTAATTTAATGTGGTATGGTTATACTTTCTATTTTAGGAAGCTGTGGAGTGTACTGTATGATAGTAGAGCTAATATGTACTTTGCCTAGCCTATGTGTAGCTTTTCATGTGTACCACCTCCAAGCATACATCAGTTTGGCTCTCCATCATAGATGGAATAGAGCAAGAATCAGGGGGTCCTATCATCAGGTGGGCTATACATTTGCATCAAATACTAACATTCTAAGAGTTATTTTTCTTTTAAGCCAATTATTTATTTGGTAAGTTTGGGGCTTAGCTACTTAGTGGACAGATCATTTTACCAGAGGCACATGTCCAATGGAGCCCAGCTGATGACAATTTGGATTCCATGCAGATGCACCTAGTTAGTAATGTGGCAACACGAAGATGGCTTAGACCTGATCACATGTCAGCTTAACCAACTGTTAGCTATTACATTTTTTCTACTAGTGTGTGATACTTAACTTCTACTTGGAAACTTCTGATACCAGAAACAATTTATGTTCCTACTTCAGTCCCTGCTTCCATTTTCAGCTATTGCCTTTGTCAATCAAAGTATGTTCTTCGCTGAGAGATTTCATTTGATGCAGTAACTGTAAAATGATGCCTACATAGCTGGAGCAGAAGCTCCTAACATCAGAGAAGACTGTCACATTAGCTTCAGTCGGGGAGCTCTCTTACTTTGTTTTGAGGTTGCTTTCCAGAATATCAGCAACCATGCCATATTTTAACCAAGTAACCAGATACATTGATTTTCCAGGTCAGCAAAGTTATTTGAAATTTTTTGAGTTGTGCTAACTGCTAAGTTAATCACATGTAACATGGCACATGCCAAAGAAATTCCAGCCCCCTATGATATGACCATGTTCATATTCAAGTTGGCCATATATCTAAACTGCTAGATTTGAGCATTCAATACTGATCGTCGGTCAACTTTTTTATAAATGTTTCCCCAAAATCGAGCACTAAGGATCATCTAAGCAGCCTGATTTAGAGATATTGCCATATCCATGGTGGAGACGGGCCACACGTAATCAGTTGCTTGATTTTATATACTTGTGCCTGCTTACACATGTTCTGCGAGTGAAGTATGAGACCATGCATCAGGTGGAGAGCTAGATTACTTGTCCTAAAAATTGGGCTAGTCCCTGTCCATCGCATCTACAAAAAATTGAGTTGTTGCGGATTTAAATTCCATGGCTCATGACTCTTAATGAATATACTTGGTACAGAAATGTTGAATGTGTTGAACTAGAAGCATTTTTTGTTTAACTTTTTTTTTTCTGTGGCATTTTCTGTTTAACTTAGGGGTCTCAATTTCACCAAATCTAGGGTCAAGGATGAATCGATTCACCACGAATACTCACCCTATTTGATTCTCCCAGTTCATATTACACAGTACATTCAGCGATTTTGTCGTAGCTTGGATGCCAGGTGTGAGACATCCGATGTTTATGATATGCAGAATTCATAGTAGAAAGTGGGTATGATATTAATTGGCAAGGCTTGTGGATGAGATACAACTTAGGTGTTTTCTGAAAGTTGAGGTGGCAATGGCATGTGTTGGGGTTGGCCTTAGTGCAGTCCATTTACTTGCCAGACCTGGTTAGTTCCCGTCCACAATCATAAACGAGCTTGAATGTGGACTTGGATCTAGTAAAGAAGGTCATCACCCAATGCAATTCCGCTGAAGCAGGGTCCTAGGAGGGTCCAGACTAGAGACAGACCTAACCTTTGGCAATTTTGCACAAAGTGGCTGCTCGCAGGTTTGAACCTACGTTATCACGCATGACACCTGAAACTTTTACCATTGCACCAAAGCAATGACCCCTGGACTTGGATCCATTATCAATAGAAAATGTTGCTTGACCAGGATGTGGCATGTTAGTGGCATGTTATTTGGTGTGCCCATAAACCTTTGGTTGTGTGGGCCTGAGAACCCGTTGGGCGAGCCTCATTCATGGCAAGTACTTCTGATTACTGGAAGCAATCTTTGGGTACTTTAAGTTGTCGCCTTACTTCTGTTTCCGTAGGACGTTGCATCTTCTCCATCCTCCTTGCAAGTTATGGAGGCAGCATCTGTGTTCCAAAGCCCCTTTCAGCTCGCCAATTCATCAAAGCTGTGAGCATGTGAATCCATTGAACGAAGATAAGTGCTCAAGCATTTCAATTGTGTCAAAAGTTGTATGTTTTGAGGATACTTTCCTATTTAATTGATTATGAGATCTTCACAATGTATTCCACAACAAAGGCATTTACTGTTATTAGAATTTTCATTTTGATCATATCTTGAAATGAATGCTAGATATTTCCTACAGTAAAGTTGGGCTAATGGTTCTTTATTGCAGTATATGGAGAGTTTGGTGTGTCACTTTAGGGACTGTTTGTTTGCATTATAATACATAGCAATTGAATGCATACAATTCATACCAAAAGTGGTTGAAAATGATGATTAAATCTGAATTTTAAAAATAATTAGCATCAGATAACCATTCTTTTAGGAAAATAGAATTTAAAAAAAAAAAGATGGGAAATGAACTACTAGGGTGATGGCGGGTTGTTTATTTCCCATCTTCTTTTTATTCTATTTCCCTAAAAGGAAAGATTATTTGATGCTCATTTTTTAAAAGGATCTTTATTTTTAACTAATAATGGTATGAATTCTATATATATTCAGTTTCTATGTATTTAAATGTAAATTTTTTTTCTTAATGTTTCTTTAATATTGATGCTTGTTGAGATTATTGTCTCACAGTTATACATTAGAAAACTATTAATTTAAATAAGTGAAGACATAGAGGACTCTTAAATTGATCAGATTTAAACACTCAATGTCAAACACGATCAATTTGGCGGTATTCCACAAATTTCTATTTGGGAATAAACATTATTGAGAATAATCAAGCATCAGCTCGAAACTCTGGCTACAAATGAGTTGGTATGGGTTGGATCGAGGTCATCATGGATCCGTTCATATAATTAATCAGAGTCAAGGATATGGACCTGGAACTGACTTGGAGTTTTTGTCTAAGCAAAGGATTCCTTGCTTGGGGGGATAATTTTGCCTCCAAAATTCCGTGCTCACCACTTTTTTGCAGTGTGGTGCGACACTTTTCAATGGAGATAAAAGGGAAATCTTGGCTATGTTTCCTTTATTTTTATGCAAAAAAGCGTTTTCCATTGAAGATTCAAAATCGCATTTCCATTGAAACGTGGAAATGAAAATTCTCAGAATGCAGAATTCTGACTTTGCCCAAACATGTTCTGAAAGAAAATTACTGCACCCTGCCCTGCCTTTCCCCCTTTTGTTAGATGGTAACAATTCTTTCTTTTTTCCCCTTCAGATTTAGATTGTATTGTTTTTCCCTTTATGTTTTAGTGGAATCATTTGTATCAGCAATGTAAGATACAATACAAGTGAACGACACCGTCACATTCATGTCAGTCATGGCAGCTTGACGCTTCAGACCGAACGGAAGACGTTTCATCACATTACATGGATGTGTCCTATTTTAATTGGTTGTTATTTTTGCAAGATTGTTATAGTTTCCTTAAAAAACCAATTACCAATAAAGGGTGACATACGTGACTGTGTTTGTGGGCCACTTCCATACTTGATGATCTTTGATCGAACAGCTAGTGACCTCTAATAGACTTCTTTTTCTTTAGCCTAAAACCATTTTGTATCAGTTAAGCCAATAAGCCATACACTCATACACAATACTGCCATATTATACAAATGTCTTTAACTGGCTCAGCACCACTCAGGCCTGGTTGTTTGCATTAGAAAAAATGGGAAATTGAATATAGAAGAATTCATAGTCTAATGAGCTCCACCAAAGGATTATTAAATATGCAAAGTATGATGTTTGCATTAGATTACATAGAAATTGAATATGTAGTCAACATCATGGTCTAATGAGCTCCGCCAAAGTCTTAATAAAGAATGTAAAGCGCGAATAATGTGAGGTGATGAGTGAAGTATATAAGGTAAAACTTCAGGGTCTAATGAGCTTCACCAGAGTCTTATTAAAGATGTAAAGATTGAATGATATGAGATAAGGGGTGAAGTATATAAGGTACCGATACTAGGGTGATAGTTGGATGTTCATTTCCCATCTTCCCTTCGTTCAATTTCCATTAAAGGAGGGGTAATATGATGGTCATTTTTGTATATTCAGCTTCGGTCATCATTTTAACAATTTATAGCATGAATTCTTTATGTATTTTATTTTTATGCAAATAAACAGGCCATAGGGGCTTTTGCTTTCCAAACCTACATAAACATGTAAATGTTTATCCACTTTTACTTCTTTCATATATATATATATATATATATATAGAGAGAGAGAGAGAGAAGAAGAAGAAGAAAGTTTTGTGGATGTCTTAAGTAACATTTATCAACTCAATAGGAATAAGTAGTTATTTCCAGTTTATATTTATTTAAGATGAGAAGAGTTTTGTACATATTTGGCAACCACACATTGCAAACCACTTCCCATAATCACTGCAGTAGTCATTTTTCTTCATTCATCATCAACCATTCCCTTATCTAGCTTTCTTGGGTAATGGGCCTTTTCTCTTTTCTCCATTTCTACTAATCAATCTTTGGAATCCAAGAATACCCATCACATAGCTATAGCTCTTCATGGTAGAGGAATGTCTCCAGAGCATTCTTCTTCTTGCAACTCCAATGACACTTCGTAGAACACAAGGAATTAAAGAGCATAAGTCTTGTGGATTGGAGAGAGATGATGTTGGATGTTGAAGGAGATTTTGAGAGTACAATGGCATAGCCATCATCCATGTAGTCTGTCCCGTTAGGGAAGAGCTGCCATACAAGGGTACCCCCACCACTCCCTCCTTTCTTTGTAGAGTCTAAGATGGCCCTGTAGACTGTGTTGATAAAGGTGTCCCTGAATGATGTGTTGAATCCTTGGTCTTTGGCTGATACACCAAACTCACCAAAGATGACTGGCATTCCGAGCGTCTTCTCTGCGTCGTCCATGTGGGCTTGCATCCATGTCTTAGTGAATTGAATGTGCTTGTCGGAAATTGATTGGGATATCCTTGAAGAAGCAATTGGAGTATTGGGACATCAAAGGAGGGGAATGTATGAATATACATATGCATTATTGCTCACATAGCACACAAAACATGAATGCATGTTATCAAAGCAGAACCCATAATGAAGTGTGGCAAGAATTCTATAATTGCAAATGTAACATAGCCCCTATCCTTTATCACCAATTGGGACCAAGAGAAAGTAACAGCAATGTGTGTACAAGAAGGTATATGTAATATCCCCTGTGCATGTAGACATGTATCATGCGAAGTATGTGCCTGGGAGAAAGATATGGTTTGGATTAAGGGTTGCTCGAGTATTAACTCTAGTAAGATCATCCAATCATTGATTTAATGGCTCTAAAGTATAATGGTTTGATAAGTATACCTTTTATCATAATTCAACTTAACGGATGAAAATGGCTGAATCAATGATCAAATGTTGAATTGGAATAAGTGCCATTACAGGGAAGTATGTATGTTTATGCATGTGAAGCTCCCGAGTTTAATAAATTTAAATATTTGAATAGCCTGCCCATGAATGCTGACCCAGCATTGTTTTAAAACTAGAAAACTTGACTTTGAAGCGATGATTAGAATAGCAGTTGTGGTGAGTGTAGCAGCCAGTAATCAATATGTTATATAGTGGGTGACATGTAGTGGTTGCGACAATACATAGCAGCATGGGGGTGTGAATTTTTTTAAGTGGTCAAAAAAATTGAATCTTATGTAGCACCAAATCTTGTGTTTTTTCAGTGATTTGGAATCATATAAAGGTAGAGATAATTTTAGGAAAGGTTATTGAGGGAAAGAAATAAGAAAAACAATGTTTTAAATTAAAAATACCTGACTTTATTAGGTTTTAGACCGTAACAGCACTATTTTGAAAATAACGTAGTGGGCTCAACCGCTAAGACTGATAATGTGGCCGCGATGTCGCTATTATGAACCATGCTTGGAAGGTCACTTAGCAAACCGACTCAGGAACCAACTCGCAAGTGACCAGACTCAGCTGATTTGCTAACAGACCTAGAGAGACTAGGCCAAATAAGGGTAAGTCTGAACAAAGTTTTAAAGGACAGACCTTAAGTAGTCCAAATTATGGGCCTGAAACAGGCCGGACTCATTAATAAGCCTACATACAAAGTCTTATGTTATATCGCAAGGATACTCACCAGGAATCTGCATAGATATGAACAGAAGCAAAATCAATGCCAAAAGCCTGATGGTTCCGTATGAAATCAGTTCCTACTTGTGTTGAAAATGTATTGGGATTAAATGGAGCTCTATCTGGTGTTGAAGGACCATAGAATCCTTCTAATCCAATCTCCAACAGATGCCTTGAATCGATTGATTTCACATAAAGCGCCATTTCTTGTATCCATGCCTGCAAAAAAAAGGGCAAACTCCATTGTCAGATTGTTTGTAACAAATTATCTAGTACCAGATTAATGGGCCTCATTGGCCAATTAGTGGAGTTATAAATTACAATCCAGGCAAGTCTGGGATTAAACCATAGTATAAGAACCTGGAAACTAAAGTTGACTTGGAAGGTCACTGGGCAGAGTAATTGGACGAGTCAACTAAGTACTCGGTCTGACTCGTTCGAGTCTTCCAATTCAGTGACCTATTGAGTCATGATTTAAACTAGTGAGTTTGAGCAAGTTTTTGGCAAACTCAGACAAACTCACCCAGATTGCCTGACTTGATGTCCTTCGGTCTCCGAATCACTCTTACAAGTTAAATTCTAGAACTACGTTAGCAACAATAGCAGCAGAGGCAGCAAAAGATGTTAATGGAGAAAAACAGACCTGCAATCTATCACCTGTTGGATCGCTGAGGCACCGTGGCTCATTCATCAACTCCCAAGCAAAGATTGTAGGATCATCCTTGTAGGTTACGTTTGTGAAAGTATTGACTCGGGTAAGAATTTTCTGCACTAATAGCAAATTCATGGTCTTACGCAATGCAATTTGATTTTATCAATGGTTAGCTGCACAGTTTTGTAACTCTGGTCAGACCCAAATTAAAAATCACCGAGCTGAGCAACTCAAATGAGTCTAACAAATACTAGGCCAGGCTCATTTGACTCACATGACTCAGTGATCTACTTAGTGAGTCAACTCGGGCTATTGAGTGACAAGTTCTCTAAACTATGCTCGTGAGTCGTGAGTAGTCATGGAAACATAGTTGGCATAATCTGTACCATGGTGCCATCAGATCAAACATGGCACCCTGGCACTCTCATCAGGTCATGTGTTGGGTCCTGCTGATCTGTAATTCTGTACAAGTGGGGTCCATGGTTCATGATTTTGGCCATGGATTTCATGGGTCCTCCCTTGAACAAATGATCTGGTGTAACTCTTCTAGGCTGGAAGATCCCATATGTCCATCAAGAATTGAATGACTAGATCTTCCAGTTTAGAAAGAATTGGGGCACCGATCGGTCCATCAGATCAACATTATTGGACCCCACTTTGACCAAATAATTTATGATTTTCTAAGAAGGAAATGCAAACGAGAGCGAGGAAGTTTGCCTCGACATGCGCCTTGTAGTAGCTCTTGAGAGTGGGATCAGAGAAGAAATCATCATCTGATGAGACATTGAGGCCTGCAGCTTTTCCCCATTTCACATACTGAGCTTTGCCTCCATATGCTGCCCAGTTGTTAGTCAAGGACAATATGAGCCTGATTTTGTGTTTCCTCGCTTCACTTATTACAAAATCCAATCCCTAGAGAATAGAAAAGAAAATGAGATGCCATTAATTTCATTTCTTGTAATTAGGACATACATGTAATCTATCACATCCACATCATGGCATCCACTATGGAGGGG
The DNA here is from genome assembly GCA_029852735.1 of Persea americana. Taxonomy (NCBI): domain Eukaryota; kingdom Viridiplantae; phylum Streptophyta; class Magnoliopsida; order Laurales; family Lauraceae; genus Persea; species Persea americana. Next base: position 11,829,816 of record CM056809.1, read on the forward strand.
CATGCGCCCCAAATAAGGTGACGTGTGCATGGGCAGTGATTTGAAATCTGGACAGGATCAAACCATCAGGTGATCCTAACCTTACTATCATGATCAAGACAGGGTTGAATTTCTACACAGGGTTAAGATTTAGAACTATGTTTAGAACATTGTAAATGAATTTGGCTACTTATTGCAGTATATTAGAAGGGTAACTCCTCATAATTCAGAATGCAACAAAAAACAAGATAGAACCATCATTGTAAAGCGCAAAATTCAGGCTCAGCTCAAAGCCCTGTCTAGATGAGCAACTTGGACCTAGTCAGCTCAAAGTTCCTGCTCAAACTCACTTGTTGGGTCGAGTTAACTTGACCAACTCATCTAAAGTCTGGTTATTTAAAAAAAATGAATGAAACACCAGAAGGTTATCATGCCATGTTTTGTTAATTGAGTGAGGAATACAGTCAAATAATCACTTCTACAATCAAATGAAACAGGACAAGAAAAGAGGGCCTAGCATACCAATGGCATTGGCAGAATGCCAAAAATACAAATGTTTGAAAGATCATACCACTCACTGTATTTGAATTGAGAAAGAGAAGGAAAAAAGATAACTTGAGAGAGAGAGAGAGAGAGAGAGAGGGCACCTTGAAAACTTCCTCATCATAGACAGCAGGAGATTTCTGCAGAGCTCTCCACTGACCATCATTAAAGGCCCAAGTCCTACAGACACCAAGGCCTACAGATGAGGCTTGTTGGAAGACCTCACTAACCTTTCCTCTAGTAGATTGATCCGCAGCAAATACCATTAACCAATAGGTATTAAACCCATTAACATAGAAAGGTTGGTCATTAACCATGAACTGGTTTCCTTTCCTCACCACCATTGCCCACCCATCACCCCCCAAGTCACCCATCTCATGGATCCTACAACCCAGAAGAAAATTTTTAGAAGTTACCTAAAATACAATTTAAAAAAAACCATATTTCTATATAATAAAAATAATTTTAAAAAAATAAAGGATGAGATACCCATGGTTTCTTTCAAAAAATGGGATATGACTCTGTATTTTGTCAACCATTCTCAAATGGTGCTGATCTCCACTGACACCAAGATCATTGGAGCTTGAATTTTCAATGAGGACCATAAAAATGGCAACTGAAAAGATTGTTTTACACAAGAGTGGGGAGGATGTGGTTTTTCTCATTTGGGTCCCCATTGGTTTGAAACTCTCCTGGCTAGTTCTTGAAGTTGGGACCATATATTTATATTTGAATAATGAAGTGAAGCTTGGAAACTTGGAGTACTGAAGGGAAAATGATCTCTGAAGCTTTGAAGCAAAGGCATTTTTTGTTTTCTTTTCTTCTTTGAAAAACATATAAACAAATGGAAAGAAGTAGGTGTGGAGTGCAGATATCACCCCCAAGACAAGCTAAGGGTGTCCATTGGGGCCCTTGCACAAGAGGGCCCGTACATCCACATCATGACATGTGGCACTGCTGATAAGGTGACATGTGGCTCATCCTCTTCACATCTCTGTCTTCTCATGTATTTGGAGCTGAGTAAAGTCTTCTGGTATAGACATGCATAATATGCACAAGAAGCTGAAGTTGAAGTAGGGACTTAGCTTCAAAGTATTGATGAGTACCAATGGGGAATAGGTTCCTTATCCTCAAAACACAATTACTCATCCTTAATTTGCATCATGTGGCCCGCTAATGATTACCTGTACCAACAAACACGAGAGCCCCATTGGTGGTGGATTCTTTAAAGATACAATAACAGGAAAATTTTATCTACTTGATTGGATAGATAGAGATCTATGGTTGAAAGGGGATGTCTCTTCTTCAAATCTCTGCTATTTGATTCTGCATCCTTATTTAAAATAAAATAAAATAAAAAAACACTACTATGCAATGTGTATGTGTGTGTGTAGAGAGAGAGAGAGAGTTTTTCAGGAGTAGCTAAGCCGTTGCTAGATTAAGAATGGTCCGAGTATGTGAGTTGGAGCCTTATGTGATCAGATGGTTCACATTCATCTCCAACCCACAATGACCCTATGATTATCATGCTTTGTGGCATCCACAGGGTAGACTGTTCCTAAGCTGGGAGAGATGAGGCCATTCCCAAAGTGATTCATTGTATACTTGTAATATAACCCCAGTTTGGCCTTGTGCTCGGACTCAGGTTCAGGCTTATGCTCGGGCTCAACTTTACAAACATATTCAGAATATTCGGAGGCCATACTTGGGCTAGGTTCATAACCAGCCTCCCCCACTCAAGATGCACTCCTACCCACTAACATGACTTGTTAATTTAAAGCTCAAGTTGACCATTTTAACTCACGGATTTGTTTTCTCTAATCCGATTAATAAATCGGTCAAATTTAGGTTGAGCCCATTTACATCACCGACATGACAACCTTTCTCATTGTCTTGAGGCTATAAGAACTTGATGCTAGCATTGCAATTTTACAGAAACCTCAAGGTTCATTGGCCACAAAGTGGACGGTTAAAATAGAACCTCTGGGCATTTATCTTCCGACCTTCTATTCCATATATCTTTAGATAGGACAGCTGAATACTTCAATGATTTTTGAGTTTTTGGATCGTTACTTCCCAAAAATCATTTCCCATTAGTAGAACCAATGGACTCCACGAGCTCTACCACGTGCCTACACTTCCTGATATAAGAAGGGCTTAGACTACAGCTCGGGTAAGTTTGACCACCTGAGCTATCAGCCCCTTCCACAATGGGCCCACAATTTGAACGGTGGAGATACAAGATTCAGATCATAACTCTCAATGCGGCTGTTGCAGACTCACACAAAATGTGAGCTACAGAGAGAGAATACTACTAGACCTAGGTCTTTGCAAGGAACAAAAGAGGGAGAGAAAAGAAACATCAAACGTGTGTATACTTGAAAGATAAGGTAAAGGAGTAAAGGAGTAGAGTATAAACGAGTACAAAACATGCAAATGACCGCAGCAGACTTTTTTCAATTGATTCAATACAAAAAGAAGAAAGGAATGAAAACAGATAACAGAGGAAATATGAAGGCGCACTCACATGGAACTGAACTGATTGGGATGAGGACTGAGGAATCCGTTGCTTCTACTCTGTATCAAGTATCAATCCTTTATAGCCTAAAAAATATCACGAGTGTTGAGAGGAGAGCCAGAGAGCGGTACTCCGCGTGGGCAATGTACAAATGTCACCTTCTCCACCCCCGCCATTTTGATGACCGGAAACGTCTATACATGCACATGTGATGACCCAACAGCTCTGTCGAGAGATTTAATTGGGATTCTTCCACAGAATTCAATCTGGAAATGAACCACCTGTCAATACCTACCGCTCAAAATCTTGTTCCCCTTTATGACCAATGGGCTAAATTTCAGTCTAGTTTGAGTTGGGTGCAGACTGTTCCCATGCAAGTAGTAGCTCGATGTCTTTCAGGAGGGATCCACTTTCATTAAGTGACCGTTTGTTTGCATTAAATTAATTAATATATAAGAAATTAAGGTCAAATGAGCTCGAGCTCGACGGGGTGAGGGGGTTAAGGATTTGAGGTGAAGAGGGAAGAAAATAAGATAGAGACATAGATAAGACTTTCAGTTTTCTAGATATTGAATAACTAGAGTGTTGACTGGGTATTCATTTCACATAAAGGAAAGGTTATTTTGATGGACATTATTTTGGATATTCATCTTTAATCTTTATTTTCCAACTACTTATGTCATGAATTACCCCAATTTATATGCATTCATTACCTAAGTATTCTAATGCAAAAGAACATGACTTCAGTGAAATTGAGCCCTATAACAACGTACTGGAAGCACTTTTCCACTAAAAATGGCATAATAGAAATGTGGGACATTTGTTTATTGAGGAAAAAAATTCGACACCTTTTCCAAGAGAAAATAAATAAATAAACAGTGCATTTTTTATTTTATTTTTTGCAAATCCATGAAAAAACAATGGAGGGGTTAGCAGGAGAAAACAATTCTACAAAAACAAAAAAGTCCTCATACCATCAGTATGTCTCTTCGGCCCTTGTACCAATCCATCCTCAGTGATTAACGCGAGAGGATGTCTTTGCAGTGGTGTGTAGTAACTGCAGATTTCCGCTTTCCCACGTAACAGCTACAAGGGATGTTCCGTGCTAAAAAAATAAAATAAAAAATCCCACTTTTATTTTCCATTAAGATGAAAAGTGATTACAAAAACATGCTAGAATTTGGAAAAAAAAAAAAAAAGACATGCTAGAAGCCTAAAAGGGCTGAATCACCACTTTCATTAGAAGCACATCACCACCAGACCATTCGTTGAGTACAGCCATGTGAGCTTCCATAGACGCAATAACATATCTAGGTACTGGCTTCTGTATGGGCAACTTATCCGTGTCAAACGGGAAATAATCAACGAACTTATGAGATGTTTCTACTTTCTAAACAATCTAGATGACGAAAAGCAGACCCCCATTATCAATGGTTAACCATATGGTTCAACGGCAAGCAGCCTGCTTCAGTACTTAGGTCGTCCCCAATGAACACAATGTGACCTGACAAACCATAACGAAAAACAAGGCCTTGCACACCACCTTCCATCAATTGCGGCCATTGATCAACTGCACGCCCAAACGTTGCACACAAGTATTGGTCATGCAAGCCACACCAAATGTCCGGTAAGTAGTCACGCTCTAAATTCAGCCATTGCATGCTTATATTACCAGATCCCTTAGCATTTCGTTGCAAGCATTTCTTTCGTATGAGTCTGCAGCCACGACTTGATAAAGAACAGAGAGACAGCATCAACCACATCTTTCCACATTTCATCAACAGAATAAAGCATAAACCCAAAATGTAACTGATCACATTGACATCAAAATCAATATCATAGGCAATATTAATTCACAAGCAACCGGTTCAGAAAGTTAACTAAAAGCATATTCACATTGCGAACAACCTGATGTATGCACAATGGGACACGTCTAGAGGATGGCCTGCACCTGAATTCATGGCGCACAAGGATCGCCCGATCACCTCACAAAAAATTAGTCACGTACGTGTACAAGGAGAACATGCCTCCACCAGAAAAAGCAAGAAATTTCAACACAACATCCAAAATGGAAAAATTAACTTGTATAATTCAAATTACACATGCCACTTCAATAATTGTTTCAAGGCATCACATATTCACCTGTATTCAGGCATTTGCCAGCTTACTGGGGCTAGTCAAACAAAAATCATCCACGCCTAATGATGGGTATCATTTCAAAAAAAAAAAAAAAACACAAAAACAAATTTTATTTTTTTTGTCTCTTAATAACACAATTTGGGGGATAAAGTGGCACCAATCTATTCGGTAGATTCGCACTACGTGCATTATCTGGTTTAAGTGGTTCTATTCTGCTGCTATCATCCAAAAGCACTGGTGAACCAGCAAGCAATACTGGGTGAGAACTACCTGTCTGCACATGCTTCAGAAGATTCCTAAGGTTTGCCTAAATCTTCCTACTCGTCCCAACATCTCGCATGCAAGCATAAAAGTAGAAAAATTGAAAAGAAAATGACCAAATAGGAAGAGGCCTCAGAAAGGTTGTAGATTCTTATCATGGATGAGAGAATCAAACAATGTCGGCAATATTCTTGCAGATCATCACAGGCCTAACAATAAGAAATCTCTCAAGAAAAATGCCAGCATAGAGAAATCTGAAGACGATTCGTAATAGTAGTTAGAGGGTTGATCTTCCAACTACAAGAACAAAACACAAAGCAATTTATGAACACCGAAAAATGAAACAGATGATTCTCCTTTGAAAGTATGGTGTCAGGACCTTTGCAGCCATTGCAAATGACGTATTCATCTGGAGATACAAAAGCAGAGATTAAAAGACATTCAGTCCATAGTTTACGGCTAAGGAAAAAAGAAATTCTGCTAGCAAAGGAAACCTGATCACATGACACCAGCAGAGAAAATAAATAAACAGAAGAGAACTGCACACTTTCCGGCACATGATATATAAAGTCTGAAGTGTTCTATATAAGATACATTATATACAGTTCTACATAAAAGAGGGCATGTTGCTCCTAAAAATAAATTAGTTGCCTTGCTTGGATACCTCAAGGATCAAGCTCGGTGTGGTTGTCTGTAATTCAGTGGTATACAAAAGGCATCTGAAATGATAAATGATGTAGACAACGGAGAAGAGGCACTGGATGATAGAAAGAATTATTAAAGAGAAGAATGAATCCAGTTCCTTTGGAGTTTTCCTTTTTGAAGTACCTTAGTACGGACTGGTATCGAAACCAAGATAAAATGTGATGATCAATCCAGACCTCGTATAATCTCAATATTGTTCATCAATATATAACAGAATACGATCAAGTTCCTGATATAGTATCATGTCCAGTGTCTAAAGCCACATTAAACTCACATGTTTCAGGAGTACAGAACTAGCAAGATCACCAGGGAGTTTGCCTTGAAGCCAAGGGAGCAATAAGATTGGTAATTTGGTTAATAGTATCCTACCCTTCATTGTCTAACCTTGTAATTAAGACCTCTAACGAATATAGAGTTCTGTCAATATTTAAAACAGGTATTCTCCATGTGGGCAAGTCTTCAATCTGTCTTACATGGTGATTTACATGAGTATATGCATTCAGTCTGTCGTATTCAAATCTAAACTTCCACATGAAATACTTCATTTTTTTATTTTTTGACCAACACATTATTTTGAATGATACTTCATTTTCCTTGTTCTTGGTTTGAGATCTCGCCATCAAGAGCATTTATCTGAAAACTGATGTACTCTATCACTTTGCCTACAGCTTCCACATGTAGTTCTTTAAAATTTTCTAATAGAGAAAATAATATGTAGTACATGAAGTAATCAATTTGAGAAAGTTTCCACGTGATGTAATAAAAGGAACCATAAATCCAAACAAACAACATTTGCACCTTTTCCTGCCCCCACAACATAGTTCAGTGAAAAGTTAAAAAAAAAAAAAAAAAAGGCAGAAACTAATACAAGAAGCTACAGTACATCACTGCATTAAAGAGCTGATAGATAGACCAAAAACCTAGAAGATGAACATATGATCATCAGCAGGAAAATTGGAAGTAAATACTCACTGACATATCTCCTAAGTATCCCCCCAAAAGTTTTAGGAGCAAATCGTCCCTTAACAACCAATCTATGCTGCCCATCAACAGATCCACTTGTTCCCATTTCAGCAAGTAAGAAAGTCATAACATGCTCTGGCTGCCTACGCATCCTGTAAATTTAAAACGTAATGTAAAACCATAAAAAAAAAATCCTACAAAGAAAAAGTAAAGCCATACTACATAGCACATTCTCATAAATGTAACGTTCCATGACAGAAGGAACACAAGCATCCAAAATATCCTCCAAAGACAAACCTAAAGAATAAATGCTAAGGACGGAATTTGTCGTCTGAAGAAGGGTAGAAAAGAATCATGTGTATAACATAATCACATCCCACTCAATTTTCATGTCATAAGCCTACATATTTCTGTTTTTTACAAAAAGTTGGCCACACTGACATTTCCTGTGTAGACGGTTTGATGCTTCCTTCGTCTATTATTTTTGCTTGTATTGATGTATTTGTACTGCCATTATGGAGTTTTACCATCATGCTTCTATTCTTGTGCTTTTTTTCTTCTCCGAAGTAAAATAAATGATTTTTTGTAACTCACTTAAGAGTGTTTTCATACTAGTTTATTTATAACAGAAATGGAAGATATTTCTTTTATTTGTTCAGTTGTCAAATTATCCGAGTCCGCAATTGGCACCTTGCACTTTCAATTTTCAAAGAAGCAAACAAAATTTTCTCCTTTTTTCTGTTATCGAGAGAGAGAGGGAGGGAGAGGAGGAGGAGGAGGAGGAGGAGGTTAAAGTACAATTATAAGTCCAGAATAGGAAAATCACTCTGCTGCTAACATGACAATGCGAGAAACAGTTGTGCTTAAAGTCTGACGGTCATTGTTTGGTTGGTTGGCTTCGTTAGTATATTAGTACTGGGATTTTGGATGTTTTATGTAGGAGATACAGGATTCGGAAATTGAAGTGAATAATAAATTTTATGAGAACTTTTTTCTTATAGATGGGTTGGGTTTGGTTGTTTGCCTATTGGTTCCAGTGTGGCTTGAGCTTACTGCATAATTGTCCAAAAATAGCCAACCACAACCACAGGATGAGGATGCAGTTAATATTAGCATCTGAATGCATCATCTAAGAAGGGTTTGTTTCTTTCTTTTGTTATCAAAACATCAAATAGAAGCCATGATAGCCAATGTTAACATGCCCAAAACTTATGATGTCAAACTAGAGATGGATCAGATCACCACATTTGTTTTGAGAAAGAATAAAATCCTTGCAATGTACAATCATACGTCTTGCAGAGGTCCATGAAGTTTACAAAAACTGTCTTCTTCGTGCCTTCCCTAAGAACTTGAGGTGGCCTCATCACAGTCCTGCGTCTATCCCCTGCAAGTTCTGGATTGTTCTCACGCAAGATATTGAAAACTCTGCCAAGAAGCTGCAGAATAAACAACATCACCACCTATTAACTGGGAAGCACAGATCTAAGTTCCAACTAGTGCAGGTAAAAAGGATGAACAAAACAGAAATAGTGAGGCAAGTACATACATACACAACAAGTTCAGCCAACAAACCTTTGTAAACTCATTAGTAAAACTTTGGCATCAATATTCTTCTTGTCAAGAGTTCAGAATCAACTGAAGATCTATTAATGAAAAGGGCCGTTGACTAGTTTCAGAATTTCACCCATAAATATAAAAGCTGATTTATCACACAGGATTTTAGATATTTTGGAACCTTGTCAGAAGGTATGGCTTAAACTACATTTTTAATTCAGAATGTTGACATTTGATATTGGACATTGAACCTTCTGAATTAAATGTGTACGCATGGTTTAATTTAATATAATATAATTTACCCATTTGTAGTTCTCCTGTCGACTTAGGCCTGCATGCAACTATGAATATCTGCACCTATCAAGAACATATATATTTTTTATAACCTATCAAATACATATAAAAGATGTGCCTGGAGAAATGTTACCACATCATTCAGTCCCAGTAACCCGTTGGGAATATTCAAACTATCTAGACAGCCTCTCATACCTTCACCACCTAACGAAAGAACAGAAAAAACGGAGGGAAAAGGGAGCCCCAGGGGCATGGGGGCAAGGAAAGAGAACGCCGGTGACAGTAACAAGCAGCAGGCGCTGCACCCTTCTTCTTTTTTTCTTTTTATCCCCTTTCTCAAGAGTGTTGCTGATTTATTTTGATTCCAGCCGGAATTGACCAAAATGGCCAGAATCGGCCGGAATTTTGGCCGGAAAGTTTTAGGGGGTGGTTCCATTCCGCCACAGCCAAATTCCGGAATTGAATAGAATTGACAGATACAGAAAACAGTGCTTCCAGCCATCCACACAAATATAATAATATGTATCAGATATGTAAATTTTGAATATGTAATTCTCATTTTCATATACTATGCATAAAAGACCAGCGGGCCCTTGAGATGGTCATTTCAAGGAGTTTATTTCCTCACCGAAGGGGGGCTTTTCTTGTGCAATTAGATGGATCACTTGGATGCCAAATACATCTACACATCCATGGAGGCTTCCCTGCTAATATTAGAGAGGCTGAGACCGAGGATCAAAAAAGGGTTGCCAAGGGCATATCAAGTTATCAACCACTGCCCAAAATAATACGTATCAAACTCTATACAAATCGGTTGTTAAGATATGTACCGGTTAGCAGGATGAATTTAAACATAGGTTTAAAGAATCTGAGGTGAAATTACTCAAAAAATCTAGAGTTTTAATGTTTACTTTCATTAGCGACTACAATAAATGAAAGCATGAGACCCTTCATTGTCAGTATCGTTGCATTACCTCAAAGTAACATACTGAGTATTTGATCACCTATATTCAAGTTGCTCAGTAATATTTTTTTTATAACAGTAAATTTTATTGCTCTGAAAAAAAAAAAAAAAAAAAAAAAAAAAAAAAAAAAAAAACAGGGAGTTGCTCAGTAATATTAAGGGATAAAAAATGTTAAAAGTAGAAGATCATCATTTAGTATTTACTATGTATATAACATGCAGTACCAGGACATCATCAATCATGTAATGTACAGTATAATATGCAGTATATAGTATACTAGTACTTAGTTAATACTCATTATTTATTTAATATTTACTACAAACTATATAGCAGTTAATGCTTACTTTTTACGAGCTAACAACTAGGGAATTGATCTATGGAACACATAACTTAGGAAAAATATTGATGGAAGTCTTTGTGGGTGATATATTAAAAAAAGGGGCATTTGGCGATAAGTCCCTCAACATTTGATTTTATGGCCTTAGATCAACACTCTCTTTTCATAATGTGATAGGTTCATTTTTCCAAATTTTAAGATCCAGAATGTCCAAGTTACCCTTTCTTTAAAAGCTCTTATCCATTTAAAGACAAATCATATCCCATAATTAGTGGGATATGACATTAATAATGGCCAGCTACTATTTAATTGACCACGATTAATGAAAATCCCATTAATGAGATTTTTGAAAGAAATTTAAAAAAATAAAAATAAAATTAAAAAGACGCAAATAAATTTTGAAATAACGCAACTAAGTTTAAAAAAACGCAAATAAATTTCAAAAAAAGAAAATACATTTGCCAAACTAAGATAAACCAATTTTTTAAATTTCAGAAAAATTTGCAAAACACTCAAGTATTTTTGCCAAGAACAAGTTAAATTTATTTCAAAACACGCAAATAAATTTGAAAAGACGCAAATAAATTTCAAAATACACAAATAAAATTAAAAACAACAAATAGATTTCATAAAACGCAAAGAAATTTTCCAAACAACTCAGACAAATTTGTTCAAAAACTCAATTAAAATTTTCAAAACGGAGATAATTTGTCATAAACTTAAATAAATTTTTAGAAACTCAAATAAAGATAAATTTACCAAAAACTCAGATAAATTTTTCAGAAACTCGGATAAAAATAAATTTGCCAAAAACTTAGATAAATTTGCTAAAAACTCAGATAAATTATCTGAGTTTTTGATAAATTTATCTGAGTTTTTGGCAAATTTATCAAAGTTTTTATGAAACTTTTCTGAGTTCTTGGCAAAATTATTTAAGTTTCTTAGAAACTATAATAAATTATCTAAACTCAGATAACTTTTCATATAATTAATCTGAAGTCGCCCCTCTTCTTCTTCTCCGACCAGAGCAAATCCGGATCCTCGTGACTGCAACAACTCACGCCTCACGCCCGATCCTCTGTTACAGCAGTGACCAATCCAGAAAGAACCTCTTTGCAAATCGATGCAGACAAATCTCTCTGTTTTTCGTTCACTCTGCAACTTTGCATAGAAACAAAGAGACGCGAGGGCACCATCACTGTCCTCCCTTTTCTTCTTCTCCAGCCAAAGCAAATCCAGATCCTCTTGACTACAGCAACTCACGCCCCACGCCTGATCCTCTGTTACAGCAGTAGCCAATCGAGAAAGAACCTCTCTGCAAATCGATGCAGACAAATCTCTCTGTTTTTCGTTCGCTCTACAACTTCTAGAGACAAAGAGATGCTAGGGCACTGTCTTCTGTGAAAAACCAGAAGACTTTCTCTATTGGACGACTGCAACTCAAGCACGAAGTGTGCCCGATCTGTATGTCCCTCTAGTAAATAAACAACGGATCTCCTTCTGCAAAACTCCCAACCAATAGTCTTCTTCTCTGATTTCGGTCTACTCTTGCAAATTGGACAAAAAACTAACGAAAAGGTGGGCCTCCACTGTTCGCCCTGATAGTCATCGGAGAAGATCAACCTAGTTGTGATCGAAGAAGATCGGATTGGTTCTTCCAGATTGGGTTCGATCTTGACAGGAGCAGAGAGGCGTTTTACCTTGCCCTATGAACGAGGGAGAATGGAAGATTTCGAATTTTAAAATTCAAATTTTTTTGCCTAAACCATTGAAAGGGTAAATCAGTCATATAAATATGTGACGTGGCGTATCTAGGGACCTCTCCACAAAATAAGTCCAGGTCTATAGACCATAGGTATTAGAGGAAAAGTTGTTGAACTGGATGCCTTACAAGACTAATATGAGGGACTTTTGGCTAATTTACCCTAAAAAAAAAAAAAAAAAAAAACTCCACCTTTTCAAATAAATTGCAAGTCTCAAATATCGCATGAATGAATAAATCAAATGATCCAAACATGAATCACGAATAGTTCTGTGATCATTCTTATAGCCCGAAATTTAAATATATATATATATATAAAAAAAAAGCCCTAAGAGATTTGCTTAAATTTGGATCTTGCTTACCTTATATGAAAGTCATTTATGTGGTGATTTAGCATGAAAAAGCAAATCTGGCTTTCCATCATACAAGTGCTTTTTACAGCTTTTCTATCATAAAAACACTACACCACACTAAACTGTGGAAAATTTGCTCATAAAACATTATTTACATGTAAAGTGACCTAGAGAAAGAAAGATTAAATATGTTTTGTTCTTACTGAGTAAAAGCAGAGTACAGAAGAAAGATCAAATAGGTTTTGTTCTTACTGAGTACAAGCAGAGTAAAGAGGGTTGAGCTCGTGGGCGACTCCACGAGAGTCCAGCGCGCGCCAGGCGTTGGGGTCGAGGATGAGGACTGCACCCATGGCTCGTAGCACGTGGGACCTCTCAAGGACCATGGTTCAGATTCCTACCCTCTTCAATCCCAGTGCCGTTGCCAGCCCTGCAATCCCCCCTCGTCCAATCACCACATCGTAGTATTTCTCCATGTTCTCTCTCTCTCTCTCTAAAACACACCCACACCGCACAGTTTTATAGAAGGGATATGTCGTGGCACCCAAGCTTGATCTGGCATCAGTCAAGGAGGGTGGGCGTCAAAGTCAAAACTCAAAATGTCACCAAAATCGTTCGGATTCAGGTCACCTCAACTTGGGTGCGATCTCCACTCATGCCCAAACAAAAGCACGAGCCCAAAAACCAAGTTCACATCCATGGCTTCTCTCCTCTCACCAGCTGCTTCCACATCTCTCCTGCAGAAGCTCCCGTTCCCTCCAAAACCCACATCCCCAAACTACCCTTCCAACCTCCCAAGAACCCCAACACCACCAAGATGCAATGCTTTCCCTGTCTCTCAAGAAATCCTCAACACCACCGTCCATCTCGATGATTCCATGGCTCTCTTCCCCTTTCTCCAATCTGGGTTCTTCCAATTCAATCAAATTGCAGAGGAATTCCCCGAATTACAGAGATGGGAAGTCCTGACAATTGTTGGGTTGGGTTGCGTTTACCTGACTGCCAGGCCTGGGGTTCTGATGGGTGCGATCGACACCTACCTGCTTGCGCCGCTGCAGGTCGGGCTCGACAGCTTTGCTGGTCGAAGGAGCTCGAAGAGGACGGATTTCGTGGTGGGTGATCGACTGGGGGAAGGGTCTTTTGGGATTGTGTATTCGGCCGCTATTGTTCCGAAGAATGCGAGCGTGGAGGACGAACCGGTGAGGAAGAAGGGGAGAAGGGTAGAGATTGATGGGCGGTTTAAGCAGAAGGTCATCTTGAAAAAGGTTATGTTTGAATTTCATTCAGGTCAAAATCAAGGTTCAAGTTTACCCACATTCAATTTGGATTTGCTTATCACTTAACAGGTTAAGGTGCTGAAGAATGTGGAGATTTTGAGGAGTGGTTTAACTACAGGCTCTCAAGGGCAGCTCCTGAAACATGTGCTGAGTTCCTTGGAAGTTTTATCGCTGACAAGACCAATTCACAATTTACCAAAGGTGGAAAATGGCCTGTCTGGAAATTTGAGGTATGTTACAACAAATAATAATTTTGTACACCTAAATTCTATATTACATACTGCACTTAACTATCTGCCTTTTTGACCTACCACAGTTGAGGTTGCTGTGATGCTCCAAATCATTATTTTTATTGCATTGTTTGATGTCAACAAGTATTCACTTGAGTAGCTGTGCCCAAACATTTGATTACAAGGCAGATGAATAACTTGACTTTATTATGTATGTTATATAACATACATTGCTTTTACATTGTATAACAGATACATATAGTTGTCAAACTCGATGTATTACGTATATTGACACCTCGCAAAGGCAATTCTGAGTAGGTGGGATTATCGATGTTGAAGATGAGCGGGTGTATCCTTTACTAGACCGGAGGTGGCTTTATTTAGTACATATCATACACTAGGTACAGAGAAAATATCTCATTTACAAGCATGCGCATCAAGAGGGACGGAGGGAGGAAGACTTATTTGCTAGTTCACAGTATATGGGTAGGTTTTATTGTCTAGATTTGTTGGGACTTTTTTCTTTTTTGTTGTGTTTTGGAGTCTAATTCTTTTAGCCGACCTCTGATTATTGGATATAGTTTTGTTGTTGTTGTTGTTGATCATGATGATATATGTAGTTGTCGGTAATTATCGTATACCATACAACATGTTGACATATATGTCAGTTCTTTCAAAATTAACTCGAAGATAGTCTTCATACATTATCATATACCATATAATATGTCAGACATTATATTCCTGCATGTAACATATTTATTTTGAGTATTCTTTAATAATTAACTTGAAGATAGGCTCCCCTAACATGAATCTAAGCAATTAAAGGACAGTACTTCTTCATAAACTCTCCATGCATGTCTATTTTCACTGAGATTTATGTGTGCATCAAGTCATCTATATCAAATCTGGATCTTGCAGAGGTGCTACTGTATTTGTTATTGTTCTTAAGTTATTTATTTATTTATTTAAAGTAAGCTGTGTACTTCTAGTTATTGGAGTATTGAGACTAGAGAGGCATGTGGCCCCATCTTCATTTTTCAATTTATGAATCCTTACCCACAACAATCCAAAATACATACTCCAAACACTAAACCCTTTACTTGGAATTTTTGTCTGAATGTCCTTTTTTTTTTTTAAATTTGTCACTTATTGTGAAGAAAAAATTCTCCTAGGGAGATCAAGACCTGGCTGATTACATGAAAGATCGTAGCTTCCCTTTCAAGTTTCAACTTAGAGTCGGTTATGTTTGGGCGAGTCCTGGAAGGACTGGACTCTATCAAACAGAAGGCTTTGATCATTAAACAGATCATGCGGCAAATCATTACGTCTCTCAAGAAGATCCATGACACTGGAATTGTTCATCGTGACGTGAAAGTGTGAAACCATCCAACTTGGTAGTGACAAGGAAGGGACGGATCAAGCTCATAGATTTCAGGGCTGCAACAGACCTTCGTATTGGCAAGAATTATGTTCCTGACTGTGGGCTCCTTGATCCAGACTACTGTCCTCCAGAATTGTATGTGCTTCCAGAGGAAACACCTAAACCTCCCCCAGAACCAATTCCCGCTATTCTTTCTCCAATTCTCTGGCAGGTACCTCTAATATTTTTCAGTATATGGTTCCAAGTAACGAGGACACTGCATTTTTCTTTAGAAAGAAAGAAAGTAAAAAAAATCTGACTCATGTCACATTGTCTTTTACTCTGTGTTATACGGTATTTATATACTCTAATCTTCTAGCCTTTCGGATAAAAATTTCCTTATCCATCCATGAAGTAAAAAACTCAAGTTCCTGTAATAGTGCATTTATAACATCATGACATATATATGCTCTGGCCCATTGCCATGCGCAGCTGGTTAGATGTGTGCTTGCATTGTGTGCGTACATGCACCGTTTTTCAGGGTCTATTTTTTAGTCAGATAAAAATAGTGAATTTACTTAAGTTTAGAGGCCTGAGTATTGCCACTAGTGATATCATAAAAAGGAGTTTTGCAATCATCAAAAGGATATGCATGATATCATCAGCTCCTGGGCATATAAACAATGGGCCTGTGCTTTGATGATACAAATCATTGTCTTGATGGGATATCCATGCTAAAAAAATAACCTGGATCCCCACTTTTCCACTGAATGTGCATTTATTTTATAATTTCTCTCGAAGGTGATCACCTTAAGGTTGTGGATACTGCATGTTGGTTCCACTACATCAATCTAAATCACTTAACCATGGCCCCCCAACCTGTATGTCCTCAAGGAGTGTAACCACTTTAGTGTGGATACCATCATCCATTACCTTAAGAATCATATCATAACTCAAAAATGAGTTTATCCATAATGTGCTGTGCCTTATGCTCTAAATTTTAAGTTATAAACACCCAAATCTTGTATCCAGGTACTGTAATTCCCTATCCAAAAATCTTGGCTCTCATCAGTGGCGGACCCAGGATTTTCGTTTAGGTGGGGCGAAACTTTTGCTGGAATTTTTTCACACTAACAATAGCAAAAGAGAAAATGTATTCCATATGTGCATCCACGCAAAAATAAAGCATAAATAGTCCATCAATCATAGTAATGAGAAAAATAAAATTTTGAAATGCGGCACAATTGGAAGATGCTACTTGCTAGTGTCCCTCAACCACGAGGTTGCAAGCAAGTCATGTAATCAATCGAAACACAAAATAATGATGATCATTACAACAGGGTTCAGCATTAGGCCTGATGCAATATCAAATGAACAAATACTAATCGCTAAAAGATAATCACTGTCACAACACTACTATCAAGTGCAAAACTACTTATTGGAATACACCAACTCCAATCAAACAAGAAATATAAGAGAAGTGATGCACTCGAAGGAAGAAGCCAAAAGGGCCAGGCTGAGGTTGAAAATCAGAGGAGTGAAGAACAGAAGAACGAAGAAGGGATTTTTTCTTTTCTTCATTCATCGATTTTGATATGGGGCGATGGACTTAAACCATATGTGGCGTGGGCCATTATTCATGTAGGGCGTGGGCCAGTAGCCCAATAGAACTTTAAATGAGTTTTCCAATTTGACCTGGGGCGGACGCCCCAGGTACCAATAGGGTCGGTCCGCCACTGGCTCCCATTATAAATAGGGCTAATCCCAAAATTAGGTGAATTGGATCATCCTAACTTCCTTCCAATGATCGTTCTTTGCTTAATTTACATCTTCGATCAATTTTCATTTTATGGTGGCAACCATTTGGGAAGTTAGCATCATCTCTTGAATATGATTTTTGGCTTATGTTGGGTTGAAGTATGCACACACTACTTGTACAATTGCACTGTCAATGCATATGGATCCCTATAGTCTGGCAGAATACGTGTATATGCCTCTTTCTCAACATTGGTGTGGTGTGTTTTATGTTGTTGCAGCTTAATAGTCCTGATCTATTTGATATGTACTCTGCCGGAATCACAATTTTACAAATGGCTATACCTACCTTGAGGTCTGCAGCAGGTTTGAAGAATTTCAATTCGGAAATAAAGACAGTAGGATATGACTTGAAGAAATGGAGGGAGTTGACTCGTTTAAAGCCAGACTTTCCTATCCTTGATCTTGACTCTGGTAGAGGGTGGGATTTGGCCACAAAACTTATTTCAGAGAGAGGCTTTCTGAGACGGGGACGGTTATCAGCTGCCGCTGCACTAAGGCATCCATATTTCTTGTTGGGTGGTGACCAAGCAGCTGCAGTTCTTTCAAAGCTGAGCTTATCTAAGCGGTGAATTTCAGGTATTGTACATGTTATGTGTTTCATTGCTAGAATTTGCATAAATTCACTCTTTCCCATGCTAATATTTGATTCTTCATCATTGCCAAATTGTTGGCTTTGATAAATTTGATCAATTAATGCATGGACATGTTTTCACTCCTCACCTGGTAGGCGTTAGCCCAAGCCTAGCACATCTCAACCCTCAAGACTTAAGTTTCAGCTGGGTTTGCAATGAACAACTTTGGTCTGGCACGGACCAATTATTTGGAAACCCACAGATCCATAGCTTCTGCTTAGCCTCAATCTCATGAATTTTTCCATTTGTCATATTTTGTCAACCTCCACAATGTACAAAACTAATTAACCTATCCAGAGTGCTGTTTGTTTAATTGTTTTTCTCCATCTCATTTTTTTTTTTGTTATAAATGTCCAATGCTCTCATTTTGTGTTCCGCTCATACAACATCTTGAAGTCTCTTAGGTTTTCTTCTTCTTTTTTTCTAGTCTCTTCACTTTATGTAGTCGTCCCCAACATGGTTGGGACAAAGCTTTGATGATGATGATGAGTCTCTTCGCTTTATTCAAGAGCTCGATCATGAAATATTAATTGCTTTGTTTGTTAGAAGGAATTAATTTAGTGGAGTGATTTTCTCCTACGGAAATCGTGCATGAAAGCTATGCATGGTTTTTTTTTTTTAATCCCAAACTGCCCCTTGCACGGAGTTATGGGTGAAAATTTGACTAATTTAATGTGGTACAGTTATACTTTCTATTTTAGGAAGCTGTGGAGTGTACTGTATGATAGTATAGCTAATATGAACTTTGCCTAGCCTATGTGTAGCTTTTCATGTGTACCACCTCCAAGCATACATCAGTTTGGCTTTCCATCATAGATGGATTAGAGCAAGAATCAGTGGGTCCTATCATCAGGTGGGCTATACATTTGCATCAAATACTGAGATTCTAAGAGTTATTTTTCTTTTAAGCCAATTATTTATTTGGTAAGTTTGGGGCTTAGCTACTTAGTGGACAGATCATTTTACCAGGGGCACATGTCCAATGGAGCCCAGCTGATGACAATTTGGATTCCATGCACATGCACCTAGTTAGTAATGTGGCAACACGAAGATGGCTTAGACCTGATCACATGTCAGCTTAGCCAACTGTTAGCTATTACATTTTTTCTACTAATGTGTAATACTTAACTTCTACTTGGAAACTTCTGATACTAGAAACAATTTATGTTCCTACTTCAGTCCCTGCTTCCATTTTCAGCTATTGCCTTTGTCAATCAAAGTATGTTCTTCGCTGAGAGATTTCATTTGATGCAGTAACTGTAAAATGATGCCTACATAGCTGGAGCAGAAGCTCCTAACATCAGAGAAGACTGTCACATTAGCTTCAGTCGGGGAGCTCTCTTACTTTGTTTTGAGGTTGCTTTCCAGAATATCAGCAAGCATGCCATATTTTAACCAAGTAACCAGATACATTGATTTTCCAGGTCAGCAAAGTTATTTGAAATTGTTTGAGTTGTGCTAACTGCTAAGTTAATCACATGTAACATGGCACATGTCAAAGAAATTCCAGCCCCCTATCATATGACCATGTTCATATTCAAGTTGGCCGTATATCCAAACTGCTAGATTTGAGCATTCAATACTGATTGTCGGTCAACTTTTTTATAAATGTTTCCCCAAAATCGAGCACTAAGGATCATCTAAGCAGCCTGATTTAGAGATATTGCCATATCCATAGTGGAGACGGGCCACACGTAATCAGTTGCTTGATTTCATATACTTGTGCCTGCTTACACATGTTCTGCGAGTAAAGTATGAGACCATGCATCAGGTGGAGAGCTAGATTACCTGTCCTAAAAATCAGGCTAGTCCCTGTCCATCACATCTACAAAAAATTGAGTTGTTGCGGATTTTTTGTTTACTTTTTTTTGCTGTGGCATTTTTTGTTTGACTTAGGGTCTCAATTTCACCAAATCTAGGGCCAAGGATGAATCGATTCACCATGAATACTCACCCTATTTGATGCTGCCAGTTCATATTACACAGTGCATTCAGCGATTTTGTCGTCACTTGGATGCCAGGTGTGAGACATCCAATGTTTATGATATGCAGAATTCATAGTAGAAAGTGTGTGGTATTAATTGGCAAGGCCCGTGGACGACATACAACTTAGGTGTTTTCTGAAAGTTGGAGGTGGCAATGGCATGTGTTGGGGTTGGCCTTAGTGCAGTTCATTTACTTGCCAGACCTGGTTAGTTCCAGTCCACAATCATAAACGAGCTTGAATGTGGACTTGGATCTAGTAAAGAAGGTCATCACCCAATGCATTCCCGCTGAACTGAAGCAGAGTCCTGGGAGGGTCCAGACTAGAGACAGACCTAACCTTCGGCAATTTTGCACAAAGTGGCTGCTTTCAGATTTCGAACCTGCGTTATCACGCATGACACCTGAATCTTTTACCATTGCACCAAAGCAATAACCCCTGGACTTGGATCCATTATCAATAGAAAATGTTGCTTGACCAGGATGTGGCATGCTATTTGGTGTGCCCATAAACCTTTGGTTGTGTGGGCCTGAGAACCCGTTGGGCGAGCCTCATTCATTGCAAGTACTTCTGATTACTGGAAGCAATCTTTGGGTACTTTAAGTTGTCTCCTTACTTCTGTTTCCGTAGGATGTTGCATCTTCTCCATCCTCCTTGCAAGTTATAGAGGCAGCATCTGTGTTCCAAAGCCCCTTTCAGCTCGCCAATTCATCAAAGCTGTGAGCATGTGAATCCATTGAACGAAGATAAGTGCTCAAGCATTTCAATTGTGTCAAAAGTTGTATGTTTTGAGGATACTTTCCTATTTAATTGATTATGAGATCTTCACAATGTATTCCACAACAAAGGCATTTACTGTTATTAGAATTTTCATTTTGATCATATCTTGAAATGAGTGCTAGATATTTCCTACAGTAAAGTTGGGCTAATGGTTCTTTATTGCAGTATATGGAGAGTTTGGTGTGTCACTTTAGGGACTGTTTGTTTGCATTATAATACATAGCAATTGAATACATATAATTCATACCATAAGTGGTTGAAAATGATGATCAAATCTGAATTTTAAAAATAATTAGCATCAAATAACCATTCTTTTTAGGAAGATAGAATTTAAAAAAAAAAAAAAAAAGGTGGGAAATGAACTACTAGGGTGATGGCTGGTTGTTTATTTCCCATCTTCTTTTGATTCTATTTTCCTAAAAGAAAAGGTTATTTGATGCTCATTTTTTTAAAGGATCTTTATTTTTAACTAGTAATGGTATGAATTCTATATATATTCAGTTTCTATGTATTTAAATGTTTTTTTTTTTTCTTAATGTTTCTTTAATATTGATGCTTGTTGAGATTATTGTCTCACAGTTATACATTAGAAAACTGTTGGTATGGGTTGGATCAAGGTCATCATGGATCCGTTCATATAATTAATCAGAGTCAAGGATATGGACCTGGAACTGACTTTGCGTTTTTGCCTAAGCAAAGGATTCCTTGCTTGTGGGGAAAAGTTTGCCCCCGAAATTCCATGCTCACCACTTTTTTGCAGTGTCATGCAGCACTTTCCGATGGAGATAAAAGGGAAATCTTTCCTTGATTTTTATGCAGAAAAGCATTTTCAATTGAAGAGTCAAAATCGCATTTCCATTGAAACGTGGAAATGAAGATTCTCAGAATGCAGAATTCCGACTTTTCCCAAACATGTTCTGAAGAAAATTACTGCACCCTGCCCTGCCTTTCCCCTTTTTTGTTAGATGGTAACAATTCTTTCCTTTTTTCCCTTCAGATTTAGATTGTATTATTTTTCCCTTTATGTTTTAGTGGAATCATTTGTATGAGCAATGTAAGATACAATACAAGTGAACAACACCATCACATTCATGTCAGTCATAGTAAAAAAAATAGCAGCTTGACGCTTCATGCGGAACGGAAGACGTTCATCACATTTCATGGATGTGTCCTATTTTAATTGGTTGTTATTTTTGCAAGATTGTTATAGTTTCCTCAAAAAACCAATTACCAATTACCAATAAAGGGTGACATATGTGACTGTGTTTGTGGGCCACTTGCGTACTTGATGATCTTTGATTGAACAGCTGGCGACCTCTAATAGACTTCGTGTTCTTTAGCCTAAAACCATTTTGTATTGGTTAATCCAATGAGCCGTACACTTATACATAATATTGTTATAAACTACTCATGTCCTTGACCGACTGAGCAACACGCAAGCATGTTTGTTTGCATTAGAATACATAGGAATTGAATATATAAGAATTCACGGTCTAATAAGCTCTACCAAAGGATTATTAAAGATGTAAGATGTGATGTTTGCATTAGATTGCATAAGAATTGAATATGTAGAACTTCATGGACTAATGAGCTCCACCCAAGTCTTATTAAAGATGTAAAGAGCGAATAATATGAGGTGAGGAGTGCAATATATAAGGTAAAACTTCATGGTCTAATGAGCTCCACCAAAGTCTTATTAAAGATGTGAAGAGCGAATGATATGTGGTGAGGAGTGAAGTATATAAGATACCGATACTAGGGTAATTGTTGGGTATTCATTTCCCATCTTCCCTTAGTTCAGTTTCCATTAAAGGAGAGGTAATGTGATGGTTATTTTTGTATATTCAGCTTCAATCTTCATTTTAACAATTTATAGCATGAATTCCTATGTATTTTATTTTTATGCAAATAAACAGGACATCGGGGCTTTTGCTTTCCAAACCTACATAAACATGTAAATGTTTATCTACTTTAACTTCTCATATATATATATATATATATATATGGGTCACGCTACAAAACTCCCCGGGCGTTATTTGCAAGAAAACACCCCTTCTTCTGAGCCTATGAAAGTGCCATGTCATCCAATTTAAATAAAAGATAATGACATCTAGCACAAATGGCAAATTAGAGATTGATTCTTCTCTAAATCCTTACCCAATCTCATATCCTTAAAAGTAGCTAATCAAATCAATCTTAATTAATTTCTCCTTTAAAGTAGCTACATTCAAAATCCAATCGATCACGTATGTGTTTTGTGGCATCCATCGTATTTTTTCACGTGGCATCGATGCACGTCTTGTGTTTAATCATATGGTGGGGCTTGCTCATATTAAAATAAAATTTGAAGGATAAATCCATGTAAGGGTCGGGATTCAAGATGAACAATCTGGGTTATCATCATGTGAACCTACAGTGGGACCCTCTTATTTTTGTTGTAAAGGGCTTTGCTTAATCCAAATGTATGCCCCACTTTGCAAGATAAAGAAGGGCTAAAAAGGCAACTGAATGACATATTATATCCACATGGGCAGCTGAAAAGAGTCTTGCAAATTCAAATCTCCTATTTTCTCTCTTTCACATCTCCTATTTTCTCTCCTACACACTCCTATAATAAAGGTGAGTAAATAAATATGAGTTGGCATAAACAATGTGAAGTGGCATTACCTCATTGGACAAATCAAAAGGGGTGAAAAAGCCCCTTTTGAAATGGGGAGTTTTTGAGAATTTCCATATATATATATATATATATATATAGAGAGAGAGAGAGAGAGAGCAGAACGTTTTGTGGATGTCTTAAGTAACATTTATCTACTCAATAGGAATAAGTAGTCATTTCCAGTTTATATTTATTTAAGATGAGAAGAGTTTTGTACATATTTGGCAACCACACATTGCAAACCACTTCAAATAATCACTGCAGTAGTCATTTTTCTTCATTCATCATCAACCATTCCCTTATCTAGCTTTCCTGGGTAATGGTCTTTTCTCTTTTCTCCATTTCTACTAATCAATCTCTTTGGAATCCAAGAATACCCATCTCATAGCTATAGCTCTTCATGGTAGAGGAATGTCTCCAGAGCATTCTTCTTCTTGCAACTCCAATGACACTTCGTAGAGCACAAGGAATTAAAGAGCATAAGTCTTGTGGATTGGAGAGAGATGATGTTGGATGTTGAAGGAGATTTTGAGAGAACAATGGCATAGCCATCATCCATGTAGTCTGTCCCATCAGGGAAGAGCTGCCATAGAAGGGTACCCCCACCACTCCCTCCTTTCTTTGTAGAGTCTAAGGTGGTCCTGTAGACTGTGTTGATAAAGGTGTCCCTGAAAGATGTGTTGAATCCTTGGTCTTTGGCTGATACACCAAATTCACCAAAGATGACTGGCATTCCGAGCGTCTTCTCTGCATCGTCCATGTGGGCTTGCATCCATGTCTTAGTGAATTGAATGTACTTGTCGGAAATTGATCGGGATATCCTTGAAGAAGCAATTGGAATATTGGGACGTCAAAGCAGAGGAATGTATGAATATACATAATGCATTATTGCTCACATAGCTCACAAAACATGAATGTATGTTATCAAAGCAGAACCCATAATGAAGTGTAGCAAGAATTCTATAATTGCTGATGTAACATAGCCCCTATCCTTTAGCATCAATTGGGACCAAGAGAAAGTAACAACAATTTGTGTACAAGAAGGTATATGTAATATCCCCTGGGCATGTAGGCATGTATCATGCGAAGTATGTGTCTGGGAGAAATATATGGTTTGGATTAAGGGTTGCTCAAGTATTAACTCTAGTAAGATCATCCGAATCCTTGATATAATGGCTCTAAAGTTTAATGGTTTGATAAGTATACCTTTTATCATGATTCAACGTAACGGATGAAAATGGCTGAATCAATGATCAAATGTTGAATTGGAATAAGTGCCATTACAGGGAAGTATGTATGTTTATGCATGTGAAGCTCCTGAGTTTAATAAATTTTAATATTTGAATAGCCTGCCCATGAATGCAGACCAAGGATTTTTTTAAAACTAGAAAACTTGACTTTAAAGCGATGATCAACATAGCAGTTGCAGTGGGTGTAGCAGCGAGTAATCAAAATGCAACATAGCGGGTGACATGTAGTGGTTGCGACAATACGTAGCAGCATAGGGGTGTGAAATTTTTAAGTAGAAAAAAAAACTGAATCTTGTGTAGCACCAAATCTTGTGTTCTTTTAATGATTTGGAACCATAGAAGGGTAGAGATAATCTATGGAAAAGTTATTGAGGAGAAAAAAATTTAAAAAAAAAAAAAAAACAATGTTTTAAGTTAAAACTAATTGGCTCTATTAGGTTGTAGATTGTAACGCCGCCATTTTCAAAATAAAGTAGCGGCCTCAACAGCAACGACCGATAATGCAGCTGCTACATCGCTATTTTGAACCATGCTTGGAAAGTCACTTAGCAAACTGACTCAGGAACCCAACTCTCAAGTGACCAGACTCAGCTGATTTGCTAACAGACCCAGAGTCTAGAGAGTCTAGTTGACCAGGCCAAATAAGGGTGAGTCTGAACAATGTTTTCAAGCACCGACCCAAGTAGTTCAGATTACGGGCCTGAAACAGCATGGGCCGGGCTCATTGATAAGCCTACATACGAGGTCTTATGTTATATCGCCAGGACACTCACCAGGAATCTGGATAGATATGAACAGAGGCAAAATCAATGCCAAAAGCCCGATGGTTCCTTATGAAATCAGTTCCTACTTGTGTTGAAAATGTATTGGGATTAAATCGAGCTCTATCTGGTGTTGAAGGACCATAGAATCCTTCTAATCCAATCTCCAACAGATGCCTTGAATCGATTGATTTCACATAAAGCGCCATTTCTTGTATCCATGCCTGAAATAAAAGGGTGAATTCCATTGTCAGATTGTTAGCAACAAATTATCTAGTACCAGATTAATGGGCCTCATTGTCCAATTAGTGGACTTATAAATTATAATCCAGGCAAGTCTGGAATTAAACCATAGTTTAAGAACCTGGAAACTAAAGTCAACTTGGAAGGTCACCGGGTAGAGTAATTGGACGAGTCAACTAAGTACTCAGTCTGACTCGTTCGAGTCCTCTAATTCAGTGACCTATTGAGTCATGCATTAAACTAGTGAGTTTGTGTTGGCAAACTCAGTCAAACTCACCCAGATTGCTTGACTTGATGTCCTTTGGACTCCGAGTCACTCTGACGAGTTAAATTCTAGAACTACGTCAGCAACAATAGCAGCAGAGGCAGCAAAAGATGTTAAAGGAATAAAACAGACCTGCAATTTATCACCTGTTGGATCGCTGAGGCACCGTGGCTCATTCATCAGCTCCCAAGCAAAGATTGTAGGGTCATCCTTGTAGGTTACGTGTGTGAAAGTATTGACTCGGGTAAGAATTTTCTGCGCTAATAGCAAATTCATAATCTTACACAATGCAATTTGATTTTATGGTTAGTTGCACAGTTTTGTAACTCTGACATCAGACCCAAATTAAGAATCACCGAGCTGCGCAACTCAAATGAGTCTAACAAATAGTAGGCCAGACTCATTTGACTCACATGACTCACTGATCTACTTAGTGAGTCAACTCGGGCTATTGAGTGACAAGTTCTTTAAACTATGCTCATGAGTAGTCATGGAAAACATAGTTGGCATAATCTGTACCATGGTTCCATCAGATCAAACATGGCACCCTGGCACTCTCATTAGGTCATGTGTTGGGTCCTGATCTGTAATTTTGTACAAGTGGGGTCCATGGTTCATGATTTTGGCCATGGATTTCATGGGCCCTCCATTGAGCAAATGATCTGATGAAACTCTTCTAGGTTGGAAGATCCCATATGTCCATGAAGAATTGAATGTCTAGATCTGCCAGTTTAGAAAGAATTGGGGCACCGATCGGTCCATCAGATCAACATTATTGGGCCCCACTTTGACCAAATAATTTTTGATTTGCTAAGAAGGAAATGCAAACAATAGTGAGGAAGTTTGCCTTGACATGAGCCTTGTAGTAGCTCTTGAGAGTAGGATCAGAGAAGAAATCATCATCTGATGAGAGATTGAGGCCTGCAGCTTTTCCCCATTTCACATACTGAGCTTTGCCTCCATATGCTTCCCAGTTGTTAGTCAAGGACAATATGACCCTGATTTTGTATTTTTTTGCTTCACTTATCACAAAATCCAATCCCTAGAGAATAGAAAAGAAAATGAGATACCATTAATTTCATTTCTTGTAATTATGAATTACATGTAATCTATCACATCCACATCATGGCATCCACTATGGTGGGGCATGCGCCCCAAATAAGGTGATGTGTGCATGGGCAGTGATTTGAAATCTGGACAGGATCAAACCATCAGGTGATCCTAACCGTACTATCATGATCAAAACAGGGCTGAGTTTCTAAACAGAGTTAAGATTTAGAACTATGTTGGAACATTGTAAATGAATTTGGCTACTTATTGCAGTTTATTAGAAGGGTAACTACTCATAATTCAGAATGCAACAAAAACAAGATAGAACCATCATTGTAAAGCACGAAATTCAGGTTCAGCTCAAAGCCCTGTCTAGTTGAGCAACTTGGACCTAGTCAGCTCAAAGTTCCTGCTCAAACTCACTTGTTGAGTTGAGTTAACTTGGCCAACTCATCTAAAGTCTGGTTATTTTAAAAAAAAATGAATGAAACACCAGAAGGTTATCATGCCATGTTTTGTTAATTGAGTGAGGAATACAGTCAAATAATCACTTCTACAATCAAATGAAACAGGACAAGAAAATGGGGCCTAGCATACCAATGGCATTGGCAGAATGCCAAAAATACAAATGTTTGAAAGATCACACCACTCACTGTATTTAAATTGAGAAAGAGAAGATAAAAGGATACCTTGAAAAAGAGAAAGAGAGAGGGTACCTTGAAAACTTCCTCATCATAGACACCAGGAGATTTCTGCAGAGCTCTCCACTGCCCATCATTAAAACCCCAAGTCCTACAGACACTAAGGCCTACAGATGAGGCTTGTTGGAAGACCTCACTAACCTTTCCTCTGGTAGATCGATCCACAGCAAATACCATCAACCAATAGGTATTAAACCCATTAACATAGAAAGGTTGGTCATTAATCATGAACTGGTTTCCTTTCCTCACCACCATTGCCCACCCATCACCCCCCAAGTCACCCATGTCATGGATCCTACAACCCAGAAGAAAATTCTTAGAAGTTACCTAAAATACAATAAAAAAAACCATATTTCTATATAATAAAAATAATTTTAAAAAAAATAAAAGATGAGATACCAATGGTTTCTTTCAAAAAATGGGATATGACTCTGTATTTTGTCAACCATTCTCAAATGGTGTTGATCTCCACTGACACCAAGATCATTGGAGCTTGAATTTTCAAGGAGGACCATAAAAATGACTACTGAGAAGATTGTTATAAACAGGAGAAGGGAGGATGTGGTTTTTCTCATTTGGGTTCCCATTGGTTTGAAACTCTCCTATCTAGTTCTTGAAGTTGGGACCACATATTTATATTTGAATAATGAAGTGAAGCTTGGAAACTTGTGGAATATTGAAGGGAAAATGATCTCTGAAGCGTTGAAGCAAAGGCATTTTTTTGTTTTCTTTTCTTCTTTGAAAAACATAGAAACAAATGGAAAGAAGTAGGTGTGGAGTGCAGATTTCACCCCCAAGACAAGCTAATGGTGTCCATTGGGGCCCTTGCACAAGAGGGCCCTTACATCCACATCATGACATGTGGCACTGCTGATAAGGTGACATGTGGCTCATCCTCTTCACATCCGTGTCTTCTCATGTATTTGGAGCTGAGTAAAGTCTTCTGGTATAGACAAGCATAATATGCACAACAAGCTGAAGTTGAAGTAGGGACTTAGCTTCAAAGTATTGATGAGTACCAATGGGGAATGGGTTCCTTATCCTCAAAACACAATTATTCATCCTTAATTTGCATCATGTGGCCCACTAATGATTACCTGTACCAATAAACACGAGAGCCCCATTGGTGGTGGATTCTTCAAAGATACAATAACAGGAAAATTTTATCTACTTGGTTGGATACATAGAGATCTATGGTTGAAAGGGGATGTCTCTTCTTCAAATCTCTGCTATTTGATTCAGCATTCTTATTTATTAAAAAAAAAAAAAAACACTACTATGTAATGTGTATGTGTGTGTAGAGAGAGAGAGAGAGAGAGAGAGAGAGAGAGAGTTTTTCAGGAGTAGCTAAGCCGTTGCTAGATTAAGAATGGTCCGAGTATGTGAGAGTATGTGAGTTGGAGCCTTATGTGATCAGATGGTTCACATTCATCTCCAACCCCCAATGACCCTATGATTATCATGCTTTGTGGGCTCCACAGGGTAGACTGTTCCTAAGCTGGGAGAGATGAGACCATTCCCAAAGTGATTCATTGTATACTTGTAATATAACCCCAGTTTGGCCTTGTGCTTGGACTCAGGTTCAGGCTTATGCTCGGGCTCAACTTTACAAACATATTCAGAATATTCGGAGGCCATACTTGGGCTAGGTTCATAACCAGCCTCCCCCACTCAAGATGCACTCCTACCCACTAACATGACTTGTTAATTGAGAGTTCAAGTTGAGCATTTTAACTCACGGGTTTGTTTTCTCTAATTCGATTAATAAATCGGTCAAATTTAGGTTGAGCCCATTTACATCACCGACATGACAACCTAACCTAAACTGTCTCATTGTCTTGAGGCTATTAGAACTTGATGCTAGCATTGCAATTTTTGGACTTCGGAAGAATAGGACACGGGACAAGTTTTGAGGCAGCCATAACAGATACATGAGGACTTTTGCATTGGCCATGGACGAAACCTCAAGGTTCATTGGCCACAAAGTAGACGGTTAAAAGAGAACCTCTGGGCATTTATCGTCCGACCTTCTATTCCATCTATCTTTAGATAGGAAAGCTGAATAGTTCAATGATTTTTTAGTTTTTGGATCGTTACTTCCCAAAAATCATTTCGCTTTAGTATAACCAATGGACTCCACGAACTCTACCACATGCCTACACTTCCTGATATAAGAAGGGCTTAGACTACAGCTCAGGTAAGTTTAACCACCTGAGCTATCAGCCCCTTCCACAATGGGCCCACAATTTGAACGGTGGAGATACAAGATTCAGGTCATAACTCTCAATGCGGCTGTTGCAGACTCACACAAAATGTAAGCTACAGAGAGAGAATACTACTAGACCTAGGTCTTTGCAAGGAACAAAAGAGGGAGAGAAAAGAAACATCAAACGTGTGTATACGAGAAAGATAAGTTAAGGAGTAGGGTATAAACGAGTACAAAACATGCAAATGACCGCAGCAGCCTTTTTTTCAATTGATTCAATACAAAAAGAAGGAAGGAATGAAAACAGAGAGCAGAGGAAATATGAAGGCGCACTCACACGGAACTGAACGGATTGGGATGAGGACTGAGGAATCCGTTGCTTCTGCTCTGTATCAAGTATCAATCCTTTGGCCTCAAAAATATCACGAGTGTTGAGAGGAGAGAGACAGAGAGGCAGAGAGCGCTACTCCGCGTGGGCAATGTACAAATGTCACTTCTCCACCCCCACCATTTTGATGACCGGAAACGTCTATACATGCATTTATTGCACATGTGATGACCCAACAGCTCAGTCGAGCGATTTAATTGGGATTCTTCCACAGAATTCAGTCTGGAAATGAACCACCTGTCAATACCCACCGCTCAAAATCTTGTGGCCGTCTATCACCAATGGATAAAGAATTAATGTGCCCCTTTATCACCAATGGGCTAAATTTCAGTCTAGTTTGAGTGGGGTGCAAAGCGTTCCCAAGTAAGTAATAGCTCGATGTCTTTTAGGAGGGATCCAGTTTTATTAAGTGCCTGTTTGTTTCCATTTAATTAATTAATACATAAGCAATTAAGGTCAAATGAGCTCGACGGGGTGAGGGGGTTAAGGATTTGAGGTGAAGAGACAAGAAAATAAGATGGAGATGTAGATAAAAAAAAACCCTTGAATCTCTCGGGTATTGAAATAACTAGAGTGTTGACTGGGTATACATTTCATAATAAAGGAGAGGTTATTTTGATGAGCATTATTTTAGATTTTCATCTTTCATCTTTATTTTTCAACCACTCATGACATGAATTATCCCAATTTATATGTATACAATACCTAAGTATTCTAATGCAAAAGAACATTACTCAAGTGAAATTGAGCCTTATAACATACTGGAAGCACTTTTCCGCTGAAAATGGCATAATAGAAAAGTGGGACATTTGTTTATTGAGGAAAAAAATTCTACACGTTTTCCAAGAGAAGAAAAAACTTAAAACAGTGCAATTTTTTTGCAAATCCATGAAAAAACAATGCAAATCCATTCGTTTGGTACAGCAATGTGAGCACCCATAGACGCAATAACATATCTAGTTACTGGGTTCTGTATGGGCAACTTATCCCTGTCAAATGGGAAATGATCAACAAACTTATGAGATGTTTCTACTTTCTAAACAATCTAGATAACGAAAAGCAGACCCCCATTATCAATGCTTAACCATATGGCTCAACGGCAAGCAGCCTGCTTCAGTACTTGGCTCGTCCCTCATGAACACAATGTCCTGCAAACCCTAACGAAAAATCAAGGCCTTCCACACCACCTTCCATCAATTGCGGCCATTGATCAACTGCGCGCCCTAACCTTGCACACAAATATTGGTCATGCAAGCCACACCAAATGTCCGGTAAATAGTCACGCTCTAAATTCAGCCATTGCACGCTTATATTACCAGATCCCAAGCATTTCTTTCATACGAGTCTGCAGCCACGACTTGATAAAGAACAGAGATACAGCATCAACCACATCTTTGCACATTTCATCAACAAAATAGACAAAAGCATAAACCCAAAATGTAGCTCACATTGACATCAAAATCAATGTCATAGGCAATATTAATTCACAAGCAACCGGCTCAGAAAGTTAACTAAAAGCATATTTTTGATCAACAGTCGATATCCTGTAACTTTATAAAAAAAGAACAAGAATGGGATCACGTTCCAGCCTTGCGCCGTCCAACACGAGCAACAAAACCAGCCTTGATTGGCGCCACCGACCGTGCACAGCCGCACTGAAGCAAGAAAAGAGTAGTGTGAGAACCACTGGGGAAAAAATGCTAATTTGTAGAATTCTCTAGCTGCTGTCCTGCAGGAAGACCATTCATACCCGCAAACCAAGTACTCATCTAACTGAGTAATAAACTCCTATTGATTGCACCCAAACAACTAAAAGGTCTATAACAAGTGCAATTCTTTTTCGATGCACCTTCATGTTCTGACATTGCAAGTGCACCGTAGTCCACTTTATGCATCAGGTCGATTAGGCCAATCCGTTTCTTGGATAGAACGAACCTGCTTGAGCATAATTGAATATATACCAGTAGCCAACTCATTTCAACCATGCATTGGCTTCATACATTGCGAACAACCTGATGTATGCATAATGGGACACAACTAGAGGATGGCCTGCACCTGAATTCATGGCCCCCAAGGATGGCCCGATCACCTCACAAAAAATTAGCCACATACATGTAAAAGGAGTACATGCCCCCACCAGAAAAAGCAAGAAATTTCAACACAACATCCTAAAAAGGAAAAATTAACTTGTATAATTCAAATTATACATGCCAGTTCAATAATTGTTTCAAGGCATCACCTATTCACCTGTATTCAGGCATTTGCCAGCTTACTGGGGCCAGTCAAAAAAATAAACATCCACACCTAATGATGGGTTATCATTTCAAAAAAAAAAAATTGTCCCTTAATGA
Organism: Persea americana; assembly: GCA_029852735.1. Classification (NCBI taxonomy): domain Eukaryota; kingdom Viridiplantae; phylum Streptophyta; class Magnoliopsida; order Laurales; family Lauraceae; genus Persea; species Persea americana. The sequence goes on from CM056809.1 coordinate 11,862,141, forward strand.
CAATTTGGGAGATAAAGTGGCACCAATCTATTGGGTAGATTCGCACTACATGCATAATCTGGTTTAAGTGGCTCTATTCTGCTTCTATCATCCAAAAGCACCAGTGAACCAGCAAGCAATACTGGGTGAGAACTACCCGTCTGCAGTCTAGTCTGCACATGCTTCAGAAGATCCTAAGGTTTGCCTATATCTTTCTTTCACCATGTATCAAAGAAGAGCCACTCCCCAGTCCCCACAACATCTCTGCACATGCTTCGGAAGTTTCCTAAGGTTTGCCTAAATCTTCCTTTCACCATGTGCCACTCACCCCAACATCTCGCATACAAGCATAAAAGTGGAAAAATAGAAAAGAAAATGACTAAATAGGAAGAGGCCTCAGAAAGGTTGCAGATTCTTATCATGGATGAGAGAATCAAACAATGTAGGCAATATTCTTGCAGATCATCACAGGCCTAACAATAAGAAATCTCTCTAGATAAATGCCAGCATAGAGAAATCTGAAGGCGATTCGTAATAGTAGTTAAGAGGGTTGATCTTCCAACTACAAGAACATAAAGCAAAGCAATTTATGAACACAGAAAAATGAGTAATCACCTGTTCACATCGGAGAAAGAACAGACGATTCTCCTTTGAAAGTATGGTGTCAGGACTTTTGCAGCCATTGCAAATGACATATTCATCTGGAGATACAAAAGCAGAGATTAAAAGACATTCAGTCCAAAGTTTATGGCTATGGAAAAAGAAATTATGCTAGCAAAAGAAACCTGATCACATAACACCCAGCAGAGAAAATAAGTAAACAGAAAAGAAATGCACATTTTCCAGCACATGATATATAAAGTCTGAAGGTAAGATACATTATATACAGTTCTACATATAAGAAACCTGATCACATGACACCCAGCAGAGAAAATAAGTAAACAGAAAAGAAATGCACATTTTCCAGCACATGATACATAAAGTCTGAAGGTAAGATACATTATATACAGTTCTACATATAAGAGATCATGTTGCTCCTAAAAATAAATTAGTTGCCTTGCTTTGATACCTCAAGGATCAAGGTTGGTGTGGTTGTCTGTATTTGTAATTCAGTGGTGTACAAAAGGCTTCTGAAATGATAAATGATGTAGACAACGAAGAAGAGGCATTGGATGATAGAATGAATTAGGCTTCTGACAAAAAATTTTATTTTTTATATTAAAGAGAAGAATGAATCCAGTTCCTTTGGAGTTTTCCTTTTTGAAGTACCTGAGTACGAACTGGTATCGAAACCAAGATAAAATGGGATGATCAATCCAGACCTCGTATAATCTCAATATAGTTCATCAGTATATGACAGAATACAATCAAGTTCCTGACATAGTATCAGGTCCAGTGTCTAATGCCACATTAAACTCACATGTTTCAGGAGTACAGAACTAACAAGATCACCAGGGACTTTGACTTGTTGAAGCCAAGGGAGTAATAAGATTGGTAATTTGGTTAATAATATCCTACTCTTCATTGTCTAACCTTGTAATTAAGACCTCTAACGAATATAGAGTTCTGTCAATATTTAAAACAGGTATTCTCCATGTGGGGCAGTCTTCAATCTGTCTTACATGGTAATTTACATGAATATATGCTTTCAGTCTGTCATATTCAAATCTAAACTTCCACATGAAATACTTCTTTTTTTTATTTTTTTTACCAACACATTAATTTGAACGATACTTCATTTTCCTTGTTCTTGGTTTGAGATCTCAACATCAAGAGCATTTATCTGAAAATTGATGTACTCTATCACATTGCCTTCAGCTTCCACATGTAGTTCTTCAAAATTTTCAAATAGAGAAAATAATATGTAGTACATGAAGTAATCAATTTGAGAAAGTTTCCAAGTGATGTAATAAAAGGAACCATAATATCCAAACAAACAACATTTGCACCCTTTCCTGCCCCCACAACAGTTCAGTGAGATTTTGAAAAAAAAAAACATGGCAGAAACTAATACAAGAAGCCACAGTACATCACTGCATTAAAGAGCTGATAGATAAACCAAAAACCTAGAAGATGAACATATGATCATGAGCAAGACAATTGGAAGTAAATACTCACTGACATATCTCCTAAGTATCCCCTCAAAATTTTTAGGCGCAAATCGTCCCTTAACAACCAATCTTTGCTGCCCATCAAGAGATCCGCTTGTTCCCATTTCAGCAAGTAAGAAAGTCATAACATGCTCTGGCTGCCTATGCATCCTGTAAATTTAAAACGTAATGTATAACCATAAAAAATAATAATAATAAATAAATAAAAATTCCTACAAACAGAATGTAAAACCATACAACATCGCATATTCTCATAAATGTTACGTTCCATGACAGAAGGAACACAAGCATCCAAAATATCCTCCAAAGACAAAGCTAAAGGCTAAATGCCAAGGACGGAATTCGTCATCTGAAGAAGGGTAGAAAAGAATCGTGTGTATAACATAATCACATCCCATTCAATTTCATGTCATAAACCTACATATTTTTGTTTTTTTACAAAAAGTTGGCCACATTGACTTTTCCCGTGTAGACAGTTTGATGCTTCCTTTGTCTATTATTTTTGCTTGTATTGATATATTTGTTCTGCCATTATGGAGTTTTACCATCATGCTTCTATTCTTGTGCTTTGTTCTTCTCCGAAGTAAAATAAATGATTTTTTTGTAACTCACTTAAGAGTGTTTTCATACTGGTTTATTTATAACAGAAATGGAAGATATTCTTTTTATTTGTTCAGTTGTCAAATTATCCAAGTCCGCAATTGGCACCTTGCACTTTCAAAGAAGCAAACAAAATTTTCTCCCTTTTCTGTTAGTTAGAGAGAGAGAGAGAGAGAGAGAGAGGGGGGAGGTTAAAGTACAGTTAAAAAGCCCAGAATAGGAAAATCGCTCTGCTGCTAACATGAGAATGTGAGAAACAGTTGTGCTTAAAGTCTGACAGGCATTGTTTGGTTGGTTGGCTTCGTTAGTACGTCAGTATTGGGATTTTGGATGTTTTAGGTAGGAGTTACAGGATTCGGAAATTGAAGTGAGTAATAAATTTTATGAGAATTTTTTTCTTATAGATGGGTTGGGTTTGGTTGTTTGCCTATTGGTTGCAGTGTGGCTTGAGCTTACTGCATAATTGTCTAAAAATAGCCAACCACAACCACAGGATGAGGATGCAGTTAATATTAGCATCTGAATGCATCATCTAAGAAGGGTTTGTTTCTTTCTTTTGTTATCAACACATCAAATAGAAGCCATGAAAGCCAATGTTAACATGCCCAAAACTTATGATGTCAAACTAGAGATAGATCAGATCACCACATTTGTTTTGACTTTTGAGAAAGAACAAAATCTTGGCAATGTATAAAACTCGATCAAATCTTGCAAAAACATATGTTCATAAAAGAACATAGGGCAAGCCATTTTCTGAGCAAAACAATCATACGTCTTGCAGAGGTCCATGAAGTTTACAAAAACTGTCTTCTTCGTGCCTTCCCTAAGAACTTGAGGTGGCCTCATCACAGTCCTGCGTCTATCCCCTGCAAGTTCTGGATTGTTCTCACGCAAGATATTGAAAACTCTGCCAAGAAGCTGCAGAATAAACAACATCACAACCTAATAACTGGGAAGCACAGATCTAAGTTCAACTAGTGCAGGTAAAAAGGATGAACAAAACAGAAATAGTGAGGCAAGTACATACATACACAACAAGTTCAGCCAACAAACCTTTGTAAACTCATTAGTAAAGCTTTGGCATCAATATTCTTCTTGTCAAGAGTTCACAATCAACTGAGGATCTATTAATGAAAAGCGCCGTTGACTAGTTTCAGAATTTCACCCATAAATATAAAAGCTGATTTATCACAGGATTATAGATATATTGGAACCCTGTCAGAAGGTATGGCTTAAACTACATTTTTAATTCAGAATGTTGACATTTGATATTGGACATTGAACCTTCTGTATTAAATGTGTACTTATGGTTTAATATAATATAATTTACCTGTTACTGTTTAAAAATAAATATTGGACACTGAGAAACATCAGCAAAAACATAGCCCTGAGGCAACAAACCTCACTTCAGTGAAGGTGTTGGAAACTTCAAACTTGACAGGAGAACTACAAATAGGTAGGCCTACATGCAACTATAAATATATGAATATATGCACCTATCAAATACATATAAAAGATGTGCCTAGAGAAATGTTACTACATCATGCAGTCCCAATAACCCATTCGGAATATTCAAACTATCTAGTGGGCTCATCTTGGACAGCCTCTCATACCTTCACCACCTAACGAAAAAACAAAAGAAGAGGGAAAAGGGAGCCCCAGGGGCATGGGGGCAAGGAAAGAGGAAGATGGTGGAGGAAGAAGCAGCAGAAGAGAACGAGGGTGACAGTAACAAGCAGCAGGTGCTGCACTTTTCTTTTTTTCTTTTTATCCCTTTTCTCAAGAGTGTTACTAATTTATTTTGATTCCAGCCAGAATTGACCAAAATGGCCAGAATCGGCCGGAATTTTAGCCAGAAAGTTTTAGGGGGTGGTTCCATTCCGCCACAACCAAATTCCAGAATTGAATAGAATTGACAGATACAGAAAACAATGCTTCCAACCATCCACACAAATATTATAATATGTTTCAGATATGTAAATTTTGAATATGTAAATCTCATTTTCATATCCTATGCATAAAAGACCAACGGGCCCTTGAGATGGTCATTTCTAGGAGTTTATTTCCTCACCAAAGGGGACTTTTCTTGTGCAATTAGATGGATCACTTGGATGCCAAATACATCTACACATCCATGAAGGCTTCTGCTAGTATTAGAGAGACTGAGACCAAGGATCAAAAAAGGGTTGCGAAGGGCATATCAGCCACTGCCCAAAATAATACATATCAAACTATACAAATTGGTTGTTAAGGTATGTACCAGTTATCGGGATGAATTTAAATAGAGGTTTAAAAAATCTGAGGTGAAATTATTCAAAAAATCTAGAGTATTAAAAAATGTTAGATTTTAATGTTTACTTTCATTAGCGACTACAATAAATGAAAGCATGAGACACTTCATTGTCAGTATCGTTGCATTACCTCAAAGTAACATACTGAGTATTTGTTCACCTATATTCAAGTTGCTCAGCAATAAATTTTTTATAACAGTAAATTTTATTGCTCTGAAAAAAAAAAAAAAAAAACTGGGAGTAGCTCAGTAATATTAAGGCCTAAAAAATGTAAAAAGTAAAAGATCATCATTTAGTATTTACTATGTATATAACATGCAGTACCATGACATCATCAATCATGTAATGTACAGTATAATATGCAGTATATAGTATACTAGTACTTAGTTAATACTCATTATTTATTTAATATCTACTACATACTATATAGCAGTTAATGCTTACTTTTTACGAGCTAAGAACTAAGGAATTGATCTATGGAACACATAAATTTAGGAAAAATACTAATGAAAGTCTTTGTGGGCGAAATATTAAAAAAATCCCCACCTTTTCAAATAAATTGCAAGTCTCAAATATCGTATGTATGAATAAATCAAATGCTCCAAACATGAATCATGAATAGTTCTGTGATCATTCTTAGCGCACCCCCCCCCCCCCCCCCCCACCCCCAGCCCCCCCCAAAAAAAAAAAAAAAAACACTAAAAGATTAGCTTAAATTTGGATCTTGCTTACCTTACATGAATGCCCTAAAGGTACAGGTAGTGTATTAGCTTTGACTTATAAAGTGTGTTTTTCATTTCCCTTTTATCTTCAGAATAAAATGGAACATGTGACATGTCTCTTCACAAGCTTCCCTTTAAAAAGAATGTAAGAAAGAGAGGTTTTTAGTTTTGAAAGAGGTCATTCAATATGTATAGCAGCGTATCGACTGATACACACAATAAATTGACCGATATGCCTGATAAATCGGCGAGGCCAATACACGCGAACACCAATAAGTTACAAAAAGCGGCGCAATCCCAGCCGATAAGGCCGATTTATCAGCTGATATGTATCCGATAATCCATGACTAAGGGCAATTCATGAAATCTGCCAGCATCTTTTATTGATTTTACTCTAGATATACTAAAAAGATAAGGTGGATCGGTTGGCCAAGATTGAAATAATAAGGATGATTGGCATTTTTATAATTTAGAGTCCTTTTCCAATCAGAAGAGATCTCAGTGGTTTACCAACGCCAAAATCCCAAATTTAACCAATGTTCCAGTACGATGTCCTAATTCGAACTTAGATTGATGTTTTGTTCGAAAAGGCCAAGAGATTGTCGCGCCGCAATGTAGCAGCAGTAGTAAAAATAAAAGAATGAGGTTGTATTGTACCTTGTTCTTATTTATAATATCATTATCATTAAAAACACACACAAAAGAAAATAACAGGTGGTGTTTATTAATAAAAGTGATCTCAATCACAGATAATGGACCACACCTCTTCATATGAATAATCTCGATCACTGCCCTCCCAAGGATATTGACTTAGGACACTGCCCTCTCCTTCATCTTCACTGATTCGGTCACCTGAAAAGTGATAAATTATGCATCATAATCAAAATGATTATGTCCAACAGTCCAACTAGAATGAGAAAGACACGAAAAAACATAAAACAATAAATTCCAAGTCTTAGGGCACATTTGTGCGTGGCCTTTTTCACGGAAGCGGAACTCAAATCTCTGATATTATATCGCTAGGTTCTTCGGTGCACATGGAGTCTTCACAAAAAATTGTTAATTTTTAGCTATCTTTCCGTGCTAGAGCAGAAATGCAGGTCCAACCTCCCCTCATCAGACTTCCATTTCCACAGAAGAGGAGACCTCGGCTTCCTCTTCAGCGGCATTACACAAACAAGCCCTTATACGACACAGTTTTCCCATTATTTGTCCTTGTCTACACAGCAATATGCAACACAGGGGCTGTCCCTTAACAGGGCTAAGCCTCTTACCATCACCATGCTCCTCCCCGCCATCACCATGCTCCTCATTGAGAAAATCAGTCTCCACCTGAAACAACAAGACAGCAAATATGATTCACATCTTTTGAGGTCATATAATTGAAGATTTGCTTCAGGTCTCAGCTATGTTCATGAACAGGTAATACATGAAAAAATTACCGGTTTCTTCTTCTTTTTCTTCATGCCAGCAAAAGAAGATTCAAGACTGTCACCAACTGCATGAGCGTGAAACCACATAAGGTAACAAAAACATAATGTAATTATCAATGTACCCTTCAGATATTAAAATAAAGCAAAATGGGGAAAATAGTCTAAGCAAATATGAATATCTAGGAGAATATAGTTTAGTCTTTGTTATCCAGATTTACCAAACAAGTTAGAATTTTAAAAAAAATGAAAATAAAAAATAAAAAAATTTACCTGACAAGTTCTCTGTTTTTTCAGCCACTTTATCCACAGCTTCATCGGCGGGATCCTGAACTAGAACCTTCTTTTTCTTCTTTTTCTTTGTAGGATCGAATGGGGCAAGCTGCAAGAGAATGGTCCATACATTTTGTTAAATACTTAAAGTCATTTTGCAGTTTCTGCCCCTTTCCCAATATTTTCAGTTTCCAAGTAACCGTTTGTGTTTTCATGTAAATATCAAACTGTTTGAGAGATTATATATGTCCAAACTTTTAATTTTCAACCAACTGCTAACAAAATATGTTCTGTAATAACAAGAACCTGGTAAAGCGTATAGCAGGAAGTTAACAAATCATATTCTCAACGCTTTCCAAATTTTCAAGAGATTCCAAAAAAAATACAAGAAACAGCCGATGCATGTGAGTGAAAAGAGAGATTTTAGCAGTGTCGCAGCTAAAATTGCAACAATGGCATTTGGACGCATGGAGCAGGCATCAATCTAAACCACCCTATTCTATTCAGCGACATTACACATTGACCTGTTTTTAAAAACACCACAATCAGATAACAGTCATCTGAACATTCTCAATTTCTATTATGGGAAATGAACATCTGAAACACAATGCAGGGCCAGCCTTTCCTAAATCCAACCAGCTCAATCACCCCCAACACACGCCACCCCCCCCCCCCCCCCCCCCCCACCCCCAAAGTCCCACAAAGTCAAAGGCTCTACATTACCTAAAGAGCTGCCATCAGTATTAAGTTTCCACCACCCCACCACAGAAACTCTACAACATTAAACCCCTATTGGTGAAATAACTCACCCCTCAATCAATGCTTTTTTTTTACTCCCTTTGCAAAACCAATTATAAGACAAATTCCTTGACATTTAAACCCTAATGAAAGCTCTAAATTTTTTTCCCAATCACTGGATTCATAAAACTCAGTACCCTTTCAAATCCACACCACCACAGAAACTCTACAACATAAACCCCTATTGGTGGAATAACTCACCCCTCAATCAATGCTTTTTTTTTACTCCCTTCGCAAAACCAATTATAAAGGCGGACAAATTCCTTTACATTTAAACCCTAATGAAAGCTCTAGTTTTTTTCCCGATCACTGGATTCATAAAACTCATTACCCTTTCAAATCCTTTTATTTCTTTCCATCAAGATCCCCCAAGCAGTCACCCTAAAAACCAATCGCTTAACCTAACATAAAAAAAGGACCTCCCACAAACCCTGATAGTAAAATTAATGCATTAATCATAACACTCGAGTTATCCAGGCACCATTCATTCTCAACTCATTCATATATCTCTTACTGCAAGTATCTTATTTATATAAACTCATGGATCACAACACCACACAACTCTCTGATGAGGAAACAAAGAGCAAGGTAACAGAATCACAACACAATAAATTCAAAGAAACATTTACAACCACCACACAAACAATCTGAAGTAACATATAAAAGAAAACAGAATCATACATCTGCCACCTCGTCCTTCAGCTCGATCGGCGCTTCGTCTGCCATTTTTCCCAAACACGCAAATCCAATCGAAACCTAACCAAAATAGATAAGTAAAATTAGGGTTTCTTCTCGATCAATCTAAGGAAAAAAGGGGGGAATAGAATGAAAGAAATCTAAAGTTCATCACAAAAAACCCAAAGAAACATGCAAATTCGTGTTTAATCCTATCGAGAAAGCTACATGAAATAGCATACGATGATCAGAAGTATAACTAGAATAGATGAGAAGAGATCGAGAAGAGGAAGAAGGAGCGAATAAACGGAAAGCACATACGATTTCGGGTTTCTTTTGTTGCAAGAAGAGGAGGGTGAGAAATGATATCTGTAGGACTGGAGTTAGGGCTTCAGCGTAAGAAGTGTTAAAGTAGGAAATCTAGGGCAACTGCAGCAAGAGATGAAGCCACGTGAATTTATCGGATGGGCCCACGGGCCGTCCCTGGCAGGTGGCAGTGGGTGATGAAAATGAATGCAAAGCAATCAACCTTGTAAATCAAATCTCATAAGAGGCTTGAGTTAGATCTAATCTTCACTTTATATCCTTCGACTCTCCTATTTAGTAATTTTTGTTGTGGCCCATGTTACGATTAATACCCAGGAGGCACTTGTCTGCTCATTTACATATGTAAATATTGTGCATGCATTAACATTTACGTGTGATCACATGAGTTAGAGTTTAATTATACATCAATTATATAAAGCGAGGTGTGAAAATGGTATATATGTGAGGCCACTTCACCTAGTTATGAACTACCCATGCCACCCTTTTGTAAAATATTGATGTAGATACATATGTGGGTGGGTGCGTATAATTTTTCATCCAGTGAAACTCAACATTGATTTATTTATCTCTATATTATATTTATGAGTTTATGAATAGAGGCTTCATTTCCATAGATTACAACACAAGTTGTTTGGAACTATCGAGCCCCACTCAAACTAGCTCAAAACTAATACTATTTAGACTCTAGCTAGTTAGTGTTGTTTAAAGATTATTATAATTCAATTTCAGATTCTGAAAGATCAAGCCAATATTTGTGCTTCAAATAGACCAATTTGGGCTTCATCATTTAATCTTATCAGAACACTAGGACTTCATTTGTAGTTTAATTCAAAATTCAAACTCTCAAAATGCAGATAAAATAGGAATCCATGAGAGGTCCTTTTTTGTTGATGGTGTGTGGTGGTAAAAGCATGCACAAATGGAGATTAAAAGAAGGGCAAATTAGCCAAAAATCCCTTTGATTGGTCTTGCAAGGCCTCTAGTCCAACAAATTTTCCTCTAAGGCCTATGGTCCATACCGCTGGACATAGTTTTGCTAGAAGTACCTAGATATGCCACATCATATATTTTCATGACTGATCTGCCCTTCTAACTGTTTAGGCATAAATATTTGAATTTCAAAATTTCACATCTTCCATTCTCCCTCATTTTAAGGTGGGCAACGATTGTTGATAAGAGAAGATTGCTCATTTCTCTTTTGGAATTGTGGGTAGAGAACGCAGAGGATTCCAAACTCCTTATCGAGGAAAACAACAGAAACAGAGAACCCCAATCCGGATTCGCCCAGTATTGCCCTTGCTGTTACGCCGGACTCGAGGAAGACGAGAAAGAGATATCGTTTCTCTGTTGAGAAATCAGAGAGAAGAAGCTCGAAGATCGAGGGCTGTAACAGATTCGATAAGATATCCAGTTCCGATTCCCTGCTGATGTAAGGAATAAATCTTTATCTTTGCAACAGTTCTTCTAGAAGATTCCATTTTGAGATGTTTGTAATTTTTTGTCTTACTCTGATTTTTGGTGAAGGTGGAGACGACGAGGAGGAAGATGGAGGTGCTTTCAAGAGGGATGTTGGAAAGGATAAAGGAGTACAGTTTTTCTGTGCTATCGAGTGGCGGCAACAACAGTTTAGAAAAACAGCAATAATAACAGCATCACGGATAACCGCCCATGCTGCGCAGCCCCCTTTGCTAGGTCGGACCCTAATCACCTGAGAAGAAAACAGGTGCTCCTACCATGGGCCCGCTGCCGGGCGCATCACACAGAATGTCACTGCCCTATACTCTCGTCGGAGTAAAGCAGCAGCGCTGCCTATTGCTGCTCTGTGTGCAAATTTATCTGAGTTTTTCACAATTTTATTTTCATTTTTGAAAATTTTAACTGAGTTTTTGAATAACTTTTTTCTGTGTTTTTGGCAAATTTATCTTATTTTTTTTCTAATTATCCTAGCTTTTGGAAAATCTATCTAAGATTTTTTTTTAAAATTTATTTGCGTTTTGTGAAATCTATTTGCGTTTTTTTAATTTTATTTGTGTCTTTTGAAATTTATTTGCGTCTTTTCAATTTATTTTCTTTTTTTGAATTTTATTTGGATCTTTTGAAATTTATTTGCCTCCTTTGAAATTTATTTATATTTTTTGAAATTTATTTGGATCTTTTGAAATTTATTTGTGTCTTTTGAAATTTATTGCATTCTTTGAAATTTCTTTGCATTTTTTAAATTTATTTGTGTTTTGTTTAAATTTATTTGAAAATTTCATTAATGGGATTTCATTAATAGTGGTCAATTAAATGGTAGTTGACCATTATTAATGGCATATCCCACTAATCATGGGATATGATTTAAAGAAATTGTAACTTAGACATTTTAGGTCTTCAAATTTGAAAGAAGGACCTACCACATTATAAAAAAGATTGTGGACCTAAGGCTAGAAAGTGAAATGTTTAAAGACCGAATGCCTCTTAAAAGAACTAAATTACAAGCATTTTCTTCATGCAAAACTTTTATTTTATCAGTACTTCATACATAACTATAGAAGAAGAAAGATCAACAACCGTTTCAAAAACAAAACAGCAAATCATCAAATTATACACACATTCAATATACATAAACTACAAACCAAAATAATAGAAATTAAGATTGAAAAAAAAGATCACCCCTCTTACATGTGCGTTCTCCTGTGATATTGTGCCAAGGAAAGTTGCCGACAAAACGACAAGGATGTGGGGTTGCGATCCTTCGTAGATGAAAGAACAAGAAGAGGTAGAAGACATATGGCAAAAATGGAAAAAATGGGGGCAAGTAGGTGAAAAAGGAACAGAAGGTTTAAAACAAGTCTCAATAAAAGGACATGGAGCATCCAAGAAAAAAAAGGGACATGGAGTAAATAGGGTTTTTCCAAAGGTTTTTAGTTCCCATGGATCGCAACAGTGTGACCTATGGGCATTTTTGCCAACCCCATGGCTGTATGAATCACTCTTTGGTCATTTAGAAAATCAATATAGTGAGTAATTTATAATTAAGATGAATTATTTGGTGAAAATCCCTTAAGCATACTTCAAGTAATTTATTTTTAATGTAGTTTCATTAGTATATAAATAAAATTCATCTAGTCAACCCCAACATAATTTGGACAAGACTTTTATGATGATGATAATGGTAATTTCGTTAATACACAACTCATCTACTGTACACATGTCATTTTATCCTATCATTTTATGCAATTAAAAAAGTTGTCCTTGATTCCTATGCTCGTGCTTTGATGATCAGGGCAATAAGGATTAAAACACAAAGTTTTATTGACCGAGATTAAGGGAAAAGAAAGTTGATTAGAAATATACCATCTTCGTGTTTATTTTTGTGTAGTGTTAGTCCAAAATAAGGGCTGTGTTTTAAATATTTTTAATTATGAATAATATTACTCTGCATCTTACATGGTAAAGGGCCATCAAGGGCCCCACAAATAATGGAACATGGGCGGGATAGAGACATCCACTCATGAAGGGCCCAAATATAAAAAATGGGGTCATCTTGTGCCTCTAATTCATTGATCATGGCCACAAGTTTAGTAGCCTTATACTGAAGAAAAAAATCGATCCTAGGTCAAATGGTCATTTCATCTAGTGAGTCCGAACCCGAGGTTTAGTCACTTACAGGGGGTTCCAAGTGTGTGAATAATGTGGATGGATCATCATGAAGATTTGCCTTTTTTTTTTATCATGCTCATAACATAGAAAATTATGTGGCCTCTATGACCCTTTATTTTAAACAAGACATATTGCATATATGTTAAGTATGAATCCTTTTTAATCTTTTAAAATAAAACATGTGGCTGAAATTTAAGGTCACTTATGAAAACTTAGATTTATTAAATACTGCCAATTGTTCAAACCAAAGTTATAAAATGAGCAATCAGAATAAAATTTCACTAATTGACGTTAAAATACACTAATAGTATTTTGTAGTGCAGCTTTATTTCATTAAATGGTTAAATTCTTATAAAGCAAGAAAATCCCACAAAGTATGTCATATTTTTCATTATTAAAAACCACATATTGTTGCCGAAGCTACAAAGGATCGATTCTCCAATTTATATATAGATCGTTCAAAACCCCAAGGGGTAGCTCAATTGACCTAGGACCACGGTTTGTACCTGGAGGTTGTAGGTTCGAAACTGCACTACCACACTGGGCTACATGGGAGTTTACCCGGCTTCTCTCTGAACCCGGAGAGATTAGTCCAGCCCAAAGGGTTGGGAACCCTCAAATAGCAAAAAAGAAAATAAATATATATATGGGAGGCGGTCCTGTAAGGACCGTCTTTACGGTTCGCATAGTTCGGAATGCCCACTGAGGCCCACTTTATGACCCATCCAAATTAACCATTCGTTCATAACACCCTTATAGGCACTGAATCCCAAGAATTTGCATTGTTTCGGATGAATTAGACCGTTTGATTGAGGGTCAATTTTTCTTCTTTGATATAAAGGTATTAACTTGTGGACCATGGATGAAGGGGTTAGAGGTATTACATTGACTTCAAATTTGATATGTAAGTTGGCCCCACTTAGATCTTTCAGTCCCCCTTGTCCCATGACCAGTGGGGTCTCATGGTGGGCCCTAATAGGCGGTCCACACAGTAAACCATTAGGACAATCCTTACAAGACCGCCCCCCTATATATATATATAAATAAATATAGATTGTTCAAGATTTACATGCATTTTCTATGGTAGCAGACAATATATAGAAAGGTTAACATTGCCAAATTAATAACATTGTTAAAAGTAATATTTATAACATATTAGAATTTCTTTAAAGTACATAACATAAATATTTACTCTTAAAGCATGTTTGTTTGTATTATAATACATAGGAATTGAATACATATCATTCATACGATTAAAAAATAAATATCAAATGTGAATTTAAAAAAAGAAGATAGTATTGAATAATTTTTCTTTTTTATGAAAATATAATAAAAAAATATAAAATGAACTAGTAGAGTGATGGCTGGGGGTTTGTCTTCTATCTTATTCTAATTATACTTCCTTAAAATAAATGATTATTTAATGTTCAGCAAATGCACCTTTATCCTTTGATCTTCATTTTTAACTTGTAATAGTTTTGAATTATATGTTCTCAATTCTCATGTATTTTAATGCAAACAAAGAGTCCTTAAGAAAAATTTCGTAAAATTATTATGGCTATATGTTATGGAAACATCACTTTTTCTTCTTCTTCTTCTTTTGAAATTCTCGCCTTTTAGAATTCCAGTTTTCCACGGTACCAAGATCATCTCAACCTTCCTATTTTGCCATTCGAAAAGAAGAATCTATCTTTTTTCTCGTCTAAGCATCGTGTTATTTTGAAGCCAAGGAAATATAGGTAATATGTATGGCTCTGAGTAGCTACCAATAAGACCCAAAGAATTTAATGACCAAACTAGAGAGGCAACTTTGGGCTAGTCGTGTTGGGTATTGGCTCAGCCTTAGCCTAACTATATTATGTTGGTGAACAAAATTCCAAATCTGACCTAAAACTGAATTTCAACATAATATAATTGACTTCTTGAATTGAAGATTCCCTATTTGAGTGCAAATTGGGTTAGTTGGCTCGTCCTGAGACAAATAAGGTAAAAAAATTTGGGTGTAGTTTCCTTATCAAAAGGGACAAAATTCTGAAACTACATACTTTTTGTATATAATATGCCAGTACTTGGGCCAAGTTTTGGATACCTGAGACCCAAACCCGAACCCGACCAAAACTCCATGTGATGTCAAGGTAATGCAGAATAAGGAGCCTAAAGATGGGGATGGGCTCTTCATGTCCTCCTTCAAATTTTCAAGGTGGTCTCAACCTACATATCAACAACCACTGGATTCAAAGTGGCCCCTGCAGCAGCTGAGATTTTAAACTCCAAGTTGCTTACTTAGCAGTTGGGATGAAAATGGGTACCCAAATACTTGGATATGCAAAGGACCCAAATTATTAAATAAAAGAAAAGCAAAAGAAGAATACAAAAAGATCAGGTATGGGTCCAACATTTGGACCCAGATAAAATCCAGGTCTTGGTTCAGCTTGAAAGGTTTCACACTGAAGGACCTAAATACCTGATGTTACAGCCATGTACATGTATGAGTATAAAATATCCATACAGAACTATTGGGTCCTCGTTTTGGGCCTGATCAGAAGGCCTTTGCTCTAATTGGGGGTCCAAGTACAAGCCTCTAACTTGAACTTTTGGGCATGGCATGGGTCTTGCAATCTAAACTTGAATTCGTAGGCTTTTGTTACCTAGTTCCCTCACCTAGAGGGCTACTCTGGTGTGGGCTGGATGGAGTCCCAGCCCCACTTAGGTGGAAAACCAAAAAATAAAAAAAAGAAACAAAAGATTTAATGGATATAATATGGACCCGCATAAGTTGTTGAGGCCTCTTTGGGACATTCACTTACAAAGTGAATTGAAGTGTAGGTTCAAATTAAGAGATATCATAAAAAGATATGTCAAATAAAATAGTACCAAATTTTAAAATTCACCCTACTAAGTTTCGTCATTTGTGGCATGAAAAATTACCTTTTTGCCCTTTTTATTTTGACAAAAAATGAAGGATTTTTGTCATTTAGTAGAATGAGAGAATAACTTTTTGACTTTAAAAAAAAAAAAAAAGAATAAGTAGTTTTTGAAATTTATTACTTTTTAATAGGACCCTTCTTTTTTTTCTCACCTCTATGGGAGTGGAGATAGGGAGATGATGACAAAAAAATTAAGGGAAACCAGCATATGTTAGGGGGAATCTTATGGTTTTCTACGTATGTTGCATCCCTCGTCTTTTTTTCCTTTGCATACTTGTTCCCCCAAAGAAATCTCCTAATTCCACCACTGGTCACATTTAGAATAAATAGTTATCAACATCACTATCATCATAATTATCCATTATTAATAAGTTAAGAAAACTCATACAGCTTTCACACTAAAAATCTCTTAGCTACATTTTAAAGTGTCATAACCCATAAGCGTACCATGGGTGGCTTCACGCCAGAAATCTCTGAACAACTTTTTGAAAAAAGGATATGTCATCAATAATCAATCTAAAAACTAGCAACTCGCCAACCCCACCTATCACTCCAATGACATCACCTTGGTCTTTTTCCACTTTTTGCATGTGCGAGTTCTCACTTCTTGTACATGTAAGGGTCTCTCTTCTCGGATGTGTGAGTTGTGCTCTTCTACGTGTGCCAATTTTCTCCCTGTATGTACAAGCCTCTTGGATCCCAACCCCTCTAACTGGGCTTAAAAATAAACAAGTCTACTACTTATCAACAGACGGTTTAGCCCAGTCTACAGAGAAGGATGAGCCGTGTGCAATTTTTCAATTTTTTTGTTGAAAGCCTAGCATCATTTGGACTTCTTTGAAATGGCTACATTTTACAGCCAGAGATGAGTGGGACCCACAAGCCGTCCTGGTTGAAAATTACAAATGAGCACCTCCTCAAGTGGAGTGCTAAATCGGGATCCTTTTGTCTTTTGCCAAGCGCGTCGAATGTAAACGGTGGTTGGGAATGCTCTCTCTCTGCTGCCGTTTGTATATCTCCACAGCTCAAACGCCAACTGTCTCCACATGGTCCATAAAATGATTTAGACCACAGCCAACCTGTAGTAGTGCGCTCCACTTTATAACGCGGAGAACAGGATACAAGTATTTGAATACATACTTGTCCTTTTCAATGACTTTAACAGTTGCTATACAGAAATTGAAATTTCTTTGTATTTTCTCATTTCATACTCCTACAGAACAAAGGTATGCACACAAATTACACAAGAGTCTTACCCTTCTTGTCAACTTCACAAGAATACATCTTTATTTTTATTTTTATTCTATAGGGGCCTATATGAGATGGACCTGTGTGAGATGGACCTTACTATAATCCGAGACAACAGTATCCACATCATGGTGCATGTATTTGTAATCAGGGTGGGCAATTGGGTGAGTTTGATTCCGGCAATTACACCATTTAAGGCTGACCTAATTCACGACGGGTTATTGATATTTGATACCAAACCTATCCATAAAAGGAGTAAGTTGGGACTGGTCATCTATTTAATACTATAATTCTGCACAAACTTAGAGGGGAATATATTGATGATAATAGTATCATGCATATACTTTAGTATTTTGTAGTATTTATATGTTGATTAGGTACTTAGGTTGTAACAATGGAGCCAAACCAAATAATTAGTGACAATTAGATCCATGTTCAAGTTATATTGGACCCAGCTTCAGCCCAATCCATCAACAACAATAATTCATCAGAACCATGTCCACTTTCCATTATAGCATTCATTAGACTAAGAGGTTTGATGGTTGAAAGTGACTCTTCTAATGCTAGTCATTGGATTTCTTTAAAAGTGACTAAGAGGTTTCTTTGAGAGAAAAGGGTCCTTGGGGTTTCATTATTTTTTAAATGAGATTAAAACTTCATTTTCGTCATTTCAAGTTTTCTTTTTACAAGTGAGGTGATCAGCTAAAGACATGGCCAAACAAATAGTTAATAGGGTTATTCCTTTATTACTGTATTTTTTGTAATTTGGCTTTTCACGTGCTAGTATAATTCTTTTCTAACGATGCTCATTTATTGTGTTTGTGCTTGTTGTGTGGTCGTATATTTTTCTTTTTGTTTGATTTTTTTTTTATGTATTGTTGCTTCTCTCCTTTTTTTTAAATAAAACTTACTATTACCTATATATATATATTTATAAAAGAAAGTATTCATTAGGCCAAAGGAAAAACTCTCAAGGCGACACTCCCATTCATAAAGAGAGAGAGAGAGAGAGAGAGAGAGAAACCATCCATTTTCAAATCACATTTAATTCTTTTTACCAAATTTTTTTTTCATATCTAATTTGAATTTTAATTCAAATCTACTAAAAATGGATGGCACAGGACAATCCTGGTCAAAGAACAAAGTAGTAAGATTCTTGTACTTGTCCAACATTCACCGTTGTGTTCTTATACCCATCGGTACAGTTATGCGTATAGATGCTGAGTTTTTTTTTTTTTTTATAACTATATGACTTTGAAGAAGTCTTCAATGTATTCCACCGACTTGAGCACTAACCACTTTGGGAAGAGGATCCCTGGTTGGTCCAAACAGGGACCCAACCAGGGAGTGCCACATTAGGGAGTTTTTTTTTATTTTATTTTAAGGAGGAGATGGGATATGTCTGATGTGGGTTGGACCAAACAGGATCCTCTTCCACCACTTTGCTACCGTCTCATACACAATCACATCTCACTAATCATCATCACATTTAAAAACGGCGTTTTTCGGAAAGTCCTAATCGTTTACCAAAATAATGAAAGTACAAATCACTCCGCTTTCTCAGGGGAAAATAACAGAAGAAGCCATCCTTGGCTCCCTTTCGCGGACAATGGACTTCTATGTTCGTCTTCCATCCAGGAACAGTTTTGTAAACTTTACTAGACAGAAGAGGCACATTTGCCAATGGGTACTGAATCAATCTGGACCGTTCGGATTTTGAGATTAAATCTTGGATGAGGTGTGGCCTACAGTCATGCATGGCTTACCAAGCATTATTTAACCCTTTGATTTTACACACTTGATTTCTACTGTAATCCTTCTTTAATTGGTACAGTTCTGTGATATGTAATCAATTTCAGGTCATCTAGACGGTCCATCTTGTAAGCACTGGACGATGGGGCATCCTCCAAAAATTCAATCCTAACAATTGATCACAGTCTATTCCCGTTAAAATGTGGATCCGTTGCTAACATTATTGTTTTTAAGCCCTCTAGCATCAGCCGGTGATAGATCTATACTGCTGCAATGCTTGTGAATATTACAGAGGGCATGTTTCCTAGTATAGAACTAAATTCCAATCAATTTTAGAAAATGTATTTATAAGGGTTTTTATTATAACGTGGTATCCCCAAGGTCTTTGACCTAGTAAGACTATTCCCTCGAATTGTGCTTGCTAAACGCACACCAGATAAATCTCGGTAAGATTTTGAGCATAAGATGTGAGGAGCAAACTCACACCTCATGCCACTCCACCAACTCGGTGTGTTCTGAGGCCTTGTTTGTTTTATGAAACTGAATTATAAATTTTTTGATATAAATATATATGCGTGTGTGTCTAGATCCGAGGGGAAGATCTGTAAATGACTATGAAAAATAAATTAATAATATATAAAGAAATGAATACCAAGTCATTACTCTACTAATTCAAATATTATGAGTCCCATATGTAACGCCCTAATTCCGAATACCGAAGTTACCGCTAAGGTACAAGAATTTAGTGCTACTTCCTAGAAAATCCGACAACTTCCAAGATTATAGACCGCAGTGAGGTCAATTTTTAAAACTTTTTGAACAATAATATAATCAGTTGTTGTATTGCGGAAGCATAAGAAATGATAGCGGAAGCAATAAGTATCATATAAAATAAATCAAATGGAACAGGGCTGAAGTCTAACAAAATCTCAAAGTATAGTTAACTAGTTTAATTACATATGTGGATAATGCCCTGCTCACTACAATAAACTCTCAAAAGCCCAAAATAAACTGCACTCAAACACTCTGTGCATGCGCTTCATCATCCGGCTCGACCACCTGGTCAACCGGTCCTCAACCGTATTCGCCAACTACAGGCGCCTCATGGTACGCGTCATCCGCGGGGTCAAGGTCGTGACCTAAGCACCAAAGATGGGTCAGATCCAAGAATCTGGCAAGGCACCATATACAAGTAGCACATGATGTATGCAACAAAAAATAATAGAGACGAGCATTTAATCATAAGAGTAATAAGGAAACATAAACTAGGCAATTGAGCAGTTTATAACAGTTTAGAATCAGAATGATTAAGTAATCTAATCTAACAGATATCAATATGGCGCATTCACACAAGCTGGATATATCGCGGGATATTATGCAGCGACCCTCCTCTACTGTAAACAGTCGCGGCGGGGATAAACATGCAAAGGATAACAGCCCTGATAATAATAATATATAACACCGATCACACCCCTTTATCGCACCGATCACACCCCTTTATCAGATCAGACCGGACCCGATATCACACCGTCTGTCTAATCACAGCTCATCATGATAGCTCTAGTCATAACCAATATAACTCCTACCAGTGATGATCAGTCAACATGCTGAGCTTAAATCAACT
This sequence comes from Persea americana, assembly GCA_029852735.1. Classification (NCBI taxonomy): domain Eukaryota; kingdom Viridiplantae; phylum Streptophyta; class Magnoliopsida; order Laurales; family Lauraceae; genus Persea; species Persea americana. The sequence continues at coordinate 11,882,543 of CM056809.1, forward strand.
GAGTGAATGTCTAGTGCAAACTCATAGAAACAAATACAGGTATGTGTCTGTGTAGGCTTGTCTTGCGTGAGCAAGGTCCTAACCAAGTCTCTAAAATGTTTAAATACAATATCATGAACACAATCCAATATTCAAGTCCAAGTCCAATCATCATTGGATCCACACTAAGCCCACAACTATGACCTTAGTCTGTAACAATGTAAGTAACCAATCCATACCTATTTACAATCATACATCATAAACAACATCTTCATTCTAGGGTACCACACACCCAACTTAGGCCGTATGAGGGCCCGCCTAGCCACATACACGGGTCATTAACCACCGATTACATCACCGGGTCACCACTACGTAATCCTAGGTTCAAGTCCTCCAATTCTCATTTAATTAACATGTTATAATAATAAAGATATGAAAGAAGCACAATGTTTTATAACCTCCAAACGAAAGAATCAAATGGAATAAGGTAATGGTCCACTCTTAGTTCAGGGCATCATCATGTAATTGGATCCCTAACTGTAGTCTCAGATGTCAAAAGATGATATATTTGGTGCTCCTGAAGTTACGGACATTCTTGACTATGTTTAAGGTTCGAATCATCGATAATTCTAATCCCAAAAACCTATTGGTGGTCCCCACAAGTCAAGGTTGAGCCATACCATTGACTTATGCTTGGTACATTAATTGAGGCCTATTTGGATGGTCAATGGGCTCCACAATTGATCAAACGTCATATTGTGCAGAAGTCTGAAATTTCACTTTCCACAGTGTATCCGGTCGACATCATCCCTAGGGATGTCGACCGGGTACATTGGATGTTGACCCCCAGGTCGACATCTTGGCAGTGTCCCTAGTCGACATCATGGCCATGATGTCGACCGGGTTCACATGAACCTGAAGTCAAACAGCTGGGTATAGTCCTGTGTTCTCAGAATTCACAGTGTTCCCAGTCGACATTGTGGCTATGATGTCGACCGGATTCACATGAACCTTAACTGACTAAGAAATTCAAGCTTCAATTATTTTCTACAGGAACCTGTGTATCCGGTCGACCGTGTACACTGGACAGAGAAATTTACAGGAAATTAACTAAGAATTGAACCTTTCTATTTTTAGTGTGCCCATTCGACCAAGCTACCGACCAGTCGACCGGGTACATGCCCTGATGTGAAATTCTAGATTTCTTGAATTTTTCCCTTTCAACCCGAATTTCAACCAACCCACTTTCAATCACTTCCATTCTTCACATAATCATATAAAACCACGAAAACACTTCAATACACATCATATCATCTATCCCGAGCCATTGATCTTCCAAATGGGAGAACTCATCCATCAAATGGCCATAAACCCAAAAGACTAGCTCAAAAGGAAGATCTAAACACATATGAACATAAATTAAATTGAAACAGTAGAATCAAGAGAAAGATATCATACATTCTGTAGTACTAGTATATGGTACTTGCCTTCGATCAATAGAAAGAAAAATAGAGTAAAAGAGAAGATTCAATAGCTGAAATAGAGTTGGTGTTGCAATTGGGGCTGATCTCTTAATCTCCTTGTTGCTGGAATTGAGAATTAGGGTTCTAGAGAATGAGTTAGAGAAGGTGAGAAATGAGTGAGAGTGAATTAGGGTTTAGGCTTTATTTGCAATAGTTGTGTATATATAGGTTAGGATTGGTAAATGATTACTAAAAGGCCCTTAGGGTTTAAATAGAATAGGGAATAAGGGTAAGAGCAAATTGGTCAATCTTATGGATTCTAGAAGCTTCTTAACTAAAACACCCTCCCTTAATAAAATATAATTACTAGCTAAGTTCTAATTTAACTAAAACCACAATCAAATTACAAAACCCTTCTAAATTTATAAGGAATAAACAAGACCTGATCCTAAAACTTAGGAACAAGATTAAACTATCATATTAGACCCTATTAAATAGTATAATTAAAATAGCTAATCTATAAGTATCCAAATCAAATTGAGGGCCCACAAGGGGTGGGGCCTCACACCATATGTATTTCCACCTTATGTCACGTGCCACCTATCTTTTTAATAATACCTTTTGGCACCCATTCTTCCATGAATTCCTATGTAATCAATTACATTAATTAGTTGTTTCTCAATTGTGTTGATAACATTGGGAGGACCAAAAAATAGGAGCGCGGGGGGCGGGGGGGGGGGGCGCTATGTAATTTTTTTTTTTTTTTTGTTTTTGGCATTTGGTCGGAGGTCCCTCAACTTTGATTTTTATTGCAAACGGTCCACATTCCTTTTTCGTAGAGCCAAAGGTCCTTTTTCAAGTTTTAAAATAGTTAAAAGTTTAGAGTGCTCATCTTAATACACTCTGTGCGGTATACAAAAAAAAGAAAACCAATTTCGTTAAGAGTTTTATTTGAAGAAAAAAGGGAGAAAATCCGTTAATTTCACGAAGATTATTTGACTGCACAAATCAAGGAATACGACAGATAAGAGAAAGAAAAGGTGAAAAACGGATTCAATGAAGTTTAAATCATCTAGAAAATCTGCATGTGGGACTAGGCAAAACTCAGATAAATTTATCTGAGAATGGGAAATCATCTAGAAAATCTGCACATGGGATTGGGCAAAATCTAGATAATTTTTTTTCCAACTTGGATAAATTTGTTCCAAACTCAGATAAATCTGTTCGAAACTTAGAAAAATTGTTCAAAACTCAGATAAATTTATCTGAGTTTTGCCAGAAGTTCAAATAAATTTATTTGATTTTGAAACAAAACCTTTTGAAAAAAACTAACATAAACTTATATATATTTTCGAAGAAACTCACAAAAAAAGAAAGAAAGAAAGAAATGATATATAGTAGTCACATGAGGAAGAAAACTACAGAAGATCACAGAAGCTCTCGTGCATGACTAGAAAGAACCGATTAAAATGAGTCAATACGTATCTTGTGTGGGGCAACGATCACTTCAATACTCATGATATAGCTTGGTGCAATTCTTCTCATATGTCTTGTGGGGCAACAATCACAGAAACTCCTCAAAAATGAGGTGGGGCAAAGTTCGGTTAGAAAAAAATAAGTTGATGATCAAATCTTGGGGCATAGTTATCTGATTATTAGAAAGAAAATCCATGAAAGCTTCTGTAAGTAGTGCATCTGCAGCAAATTATACATTGGTGTTGGAGGCTTGGAATCGTTTCCTCCCATTTGAATTTTGAAACTTGATATATTTCATCTCATTTGAATTTCAAACTTGATCCAAAACTAGGAAATAAAATCTATTAGACAACTTGATACGTTTAAAGAGGCAAATCAGCCATTAAATATCATGTTAATGAGCTTAAAATTATGGATTAAATACGTGATATAACTTCAAATGGTTAGAAGGGCAAATCAGTCATGCAAATGTATGATTTGGCATACTCAGAGACCTCCGCCTGTAATAAGTCTAGGTGCATGGACAAGTGGCTTTAACCGAAAATTATGTGAATTAGAGGCCTTAAAGGACAGTATTTAGGGACCTTTGGCTGATTTACCTTTTTTTTTTTGGGCCAATATAAAAAACCATGAAAATCTATTTTAAGTAAATAAAGAAAAAACCACATGCCAATAAACATGCCCTAGGGTGGCTGATTTGAAAAAATAAAGTTGAAGGGTCGACAAATGCCTAACAAAATAATCACCCCTTCGATAAAAAAAGAAATTAAGGAGAGATAAAAAAAATAAATTTCCGAGTCATTGCTCTACTAAAGGAAATCCTATGAAAGTGGAAATCACACTTACATCGCCACCTTATATCCTTTTCCCCTGTCTCTTCAATAATTCTTTGATTGAACCCATTTTACCATAAATTCATATGAACTCAATTTCACATAAACAAATGAAGACATTGTCATAAGTAGACTACAACACATGAACATTATTATAGATAGGAATTCTCATCTTTAATGAAATTGAAGAAATGCGATGTTTTACTTTGAAGCATCCATTGAGAGACAAGGATGACATTATGACAACGAGCTAGATAGATATGTATCTTACTAAATTTACATCCATCCAATTCATACTTCTCGTCGGCCTTGCACGATGAGAATTTAGGATGCTTGACATTTATAATTTTTTCTTATAGTTAGAATTCTCTAAAGCCGATCTCAATATAATCGGGGCAAGACTTTAACGATGATAGTGGTTAAAATTATCTAAAACTTCCAATTGTTGTCAAACCCTCGACAAGGTAGTAAAGTGGTCCTCCAAATAGTTACAACAAACCCTATAACATTCACAGCCAAACCGGGTTAATAACTAAATCATATTAATGTCGGTGTTCTTTATACCCAACCATGTGCACATTTAATGAATCTTTGCCACCATGGTTTTGCGACAAACACGAAAGCTGTTAAACTTATCGTAAAATCAATAGGGGTAACTTCGCAATAATGTCTAAAAACAGGGTGTCAAACGTATTTTCCCGGCATCTCAGATTTCAGAACATAAAATATTACACTCGACGCGTTGATATCAGTCGCTCCATTTCTTCAGCTCAAATGCAGAGATCCAAACCCTAATTTCTCGTGCTCGAGACCTGATCGCACTTTCACAAAATCCAGGTATTGCGATTTCTTCTCTTCTTGCGATTTCGTTAGTTTCACTCTCTCAAAAGATTCCCAAAAGCTTGATATCTATACATTGCCGGCTTTTTTTTTTTTTTACGTTTTCTACTTCAAAATCGCTTCGTTCCTTCACTTTCTTGATCTCTGACGGCTTTTTTCACTTGATTTTGGTGGAATCTCGCTCAGGAATCTCGATTTTCTCTGTTTCTAGCCTGTTTGCTGGATTTGAGCTGTTTTTGTGTGAAATCTCGTTTTCCAGATGAGTGTTTTGGTTCCTTGATGTGAAATCTGCTCTTTGTTTGCTGATTTGCTTCTCCAGTAGAGAAAGTTTGTAATTTGGTGGTTGGAAACCCTAGATCTGAGTTCGGACACTGAATCGAGTGAATTTCGATCTCGTTTCTTCCGATCTGTTTCGGCAGAAATTGTTTCTTTACTCATTTGTCGTGTTTCAAGGTTTTCGGATAAGATTCCCGTGAAAATAGGGGCTCCGCGTTTGAAGTTGTTTGATTTTTTGAGTTAACCTTCGAGTTTGAACATCTGATTGTAGTTAGCAATGGAATCTAACCTTTCTTCCTTGATTTGCTTGGTTCTCGGGCTTTGACAGATCATAGGGTTTCAACATTCATGTGAGTAGAAGGAAAGCTAGCTTTTGGGGTGTTTAGAAATTATCTGAGTAGTGAAAATCAGTATCTTCTGATTGTGGCCATGAAGAAGGCCTGCATGAACCATCTACTTGGTTCTTTCCCTGCTCTCTGCGTATTTCTATTCCTTCATCTAGTGTCTGCGGCCACCGATAATTCGACATCCGCTTATGTTCCTTCAGATCAGATCATTCTCGCCTGTGGCCAGACAGATGGTGTTGATACTGATGGCCGGAAATGGACCGGAGATATTGGATCAAAGTTCGCACCGTCATCCCAAAACACCATGACCTACACAGCCAATTCCCAGGATCCCTCAGTTCCTCAGATCCCTTACATGAAAGCTCGCATCTTCTCATCTCCTTACACATACAACTTTCCTGTCGGTGCAGGCCGCAAATTCGTCCGCCTCTATTTCTACCCTGCAAATTATAGCAACTATGACGCCTCTGATGCCATCTTCTCTGTCAGCGCCGGGGCCTACACTCTCCTCAAAAACTTCAGCAGCTACATTACTGCCCAAGCCCTTAACTACGCGTATATCACCCGCGAATTCTCCCTCAACACAAGTGCTGGATTCTTAAACTTGACATTTACACCATCTACAAGCCATCCCAAAGCATATGCCTTTGTTAATGGGATTGAGGTTGTTTCAATGCCTTATCTCTTCTCTTCTGGCACGCTTGTCTTGCCTGGTGGTGGGTCGGGTGGTGATTCTCAGCAATACCCAATTGGAAATGAGACCGCCCTTGAAACTGTCATTCGATTGAATGTGGGTGGGCGTGACATCTCAACTGTGAAGGATTCCGGTCTGTTCCGGACCTGGTTTGATGACACCCCATACATCTATGGTGCTGGGTATGGCGTTTCTTATCCAGCAGATCCGAACGTAACCATCACATACCCGGCTGCAGTTCCGCTCTACATTGCGCCGCAGGAGGTGTATTCAACTGCACGGTCTATGGGGCCGAATAAAGACATCAATTTGAAATTCAACCTGACATGGATTTTCCCAATTGATGCCGGCTTCACCTACCTGGTTAGGCTTCATTTTTGTGAAATCCAGACAAACATTTTCAAGACGAATCAGAGGGTGTTTGATATCTTTATCAATAATCAAACAGCTGAACCAGCAGCTGATGTTATCGCCTGGGGAGGGGGGGATGGGGTTCCAGTCTATAAGGATTATGTGGTGATTGCGCCCAGCGGGAACCCTTTCGATTTATGGGTTGCATTGCACCCAAACACGGCATCTGGATCACAGTATTATGACGCAATTCTAAATGGGCTTGAGATATTCAAACTAAATGATACTGCGGGCAATCTTGCTGGACCCAATCCTACACTCTCTCCGGTACAGGTGGATTCATCATCGACCAACAGAAAATCACGATCTGGGAGTTCAAAGAATCGGACACCAATTATTGTAGGTGGTGCTGTGGGCGCAGTTGCCATTGTCTCTCTCATTTGTCTTGTTTGTGTGTTCCTCGGACGACGGAAACATGGAAAGGATTCTGGCACCAGCGATGGGCCTTCCGGCTGGCTCCCATTGTCATTATATGGCAACTCCCACTCTGGTGGCTCTGCCAAGACTGGCACCACTGGGAGCTATGTCTCGTCACTACCTCCGAACCTCTGCCGCCACTTTTCCTTCGCAGAGATCAAGGCGGCGACAAACAATTTTGACGAGGCCCTTCTTCTTGGTGTTGGTGGTTTTGGGAAGGTGTACAAGGGTGAGGTTGATGGTAGCACCACCAAGGTTGCCATCAAGCGTGGAAACCCCCTCTCAGAACAGGGTGTGCATGAATTCCAGACGGAGATTGAGATGCTTTCAAAGCTCCGTCATCGCCACCTTGTCTCTCTCATTGGGTACTGTGAAGAAAATTGTGAGATGATCTTGGTCTATGACTACATGGCGCATGGGACCCTCCGGGAGCACCTCTACAAAACCCAGAAACCGCCTCTCCCATGGAAGCAGAGGCTTGAGATCTGCATTGGTGCTGCCCGTGGCCTGCATTACCTCCATACTGGGGCCAAGCACACCATCATCCACAGGGATGTGAAGACAACAAACATCCTCCTGGATGAGAAATGGGTTGCAAAGGTTTCAGATTTTGGGCTGTCCAAAACAGGTCCCACCTTGGATCACACTCATGTAAGCACTGTTGTCAAAGGCAGTTTTGGATACCTGGATCCCGAGTACTTCCGGCGGCAGCAATTGACAGAGAAATCAGATGTATACTCTTTTGGGGTCGTGTTGTTTGAGGTCCTGTGTGCCCGCCCTGCATTGAATCCAGCTCTGGCCAAAGAGCAGGTGAGCTTGGCCGAGTGGGCGCTGCATTGCCAGAAGAAGGGCGTGCTTGATCATATCATTGATCCATATCTGAAGTGCAAGATTGCTCCAGAGTGCTTAAAGAAATTTGCTGAGACTGCGGAGAAGTGTGTGTCTGATCAGGGAATTGACCGGCCTGCCATGGGTGATGTGCTATGGAACCTTGAGTTTGCGCTGCAGCTGCAGGAGAGCGCGGAGGAGGCTGGTGGGATCCAAGGGAACGACGTGGACAAAGAGGAGAGCCCACTGTCTGAGATGGGCTTTGTTGGGAAGAAAGATTTGGACAATTCAATGGGCTTTGGAGGGAATATGTCTGACTCGAGGAGCACCGGGATCAGCATTGGGGGACGGAGCCTAGCAAGTGAGGATTCTGATGGGCTGACCCCAAGTGCTGTGTTCTCCCAGATCATGAACCCAAAAGGGCGATGAGATGAGATCAGCAATTAGAGCCACAATGAGATTTTCTTCCTTATGGCTGTTTGGTGGCCGGAACATGGTAAGAGAATTCATTTTCTGCTGCTCGAAATTTGGCTTTATTGATTTATTTCGCTAAAAAGATCTATTTTGTCATATTAGCACCTGTTTGTTCAAATTTATTGTAATTTTATCCATCTGGTGTACTTCCTCTCAAGGTCTCCCCACGCTAAAAGACTATAGAGAATGTAATGTTTAATGTTGTTACTTATTCCAATTTCTCCTGGCAAGGTTACACTTTAGATTGTTCGGTGTGCATGTAGCATGTAATGGGAAATTTGTTTTTAGTATCAATGTCTCTGTGCACATTTTGCATAATAGTGAAAAATATCTTTAGTATCAATGTCTCTGTGCACATTTTGCATAATAGTGAAAAATATCTTATTGCGTGTGAGTGTTTATTAGTGTGCAATAATCTGGACATGCTACTTGATCATCACATTCTTCTTTAAGGGCTTTTTTTGGTTTTCATTGGTCATGCTGCCTGGATAGTAGAGGAACAAACTATTTAAATGTTGCCCTTGCCCAGTAGTTCTAAATTAGTTGGGTCCTCCAATTACCCCAATGCAAAAAGAGCAACCATGAGGGACCAAGAGGGGATCTTAACAGTTGGAAACAAAACTGAAAAACAAAGGCCGATCTTGTAGACGTTGGTCTATCTTGCAGTGAGAAATGACAGCTTCGTAAGCCCTGATAGTTTTGTATCTAAAATCATCCTTGTCATCATCCATCTGGTGTCAGCTTCATGTTCATAAATTCTATTTTTCCGCTCGTTCTTACTTAGATAGTCCTATGTTTTGTCACTCATTCTAAGTTCACTTTAGTCATGCTAATCAATCTTGAACTCTGATTATTTTTTTTAGAATCTATCTTGTATTTAAGTCATCCATGGATTTAAAATGACTTCCCTATGTGAGATACAATTAAAGAGGTTGAAAACACTGTGCATCTCTCATATATGCCAAGACACAAGTGATGGCTGAAGACTGTATGCGTGCTTTTGAGACATGGCCCTACTTGGGTATGGGCACCAACTTGCCAACTCAGAGTCATGGCCACCAATAGAAAGCAATGAATCCGAGCCATTTGAACAAGTGAGGATTGAGACTGAAAATAAGAGATATGCAGGTGGCATTTTGAGGGAACGGACAGGTGTTCTGGTTGACTAAAGAAGTACATAATTTTTTTATTAGGGTTTTGCAGAAAGGTCCATGCAATTTTTGGTTTTCACCGTTGGACCCCTTTATGAACTGTCCACCAGACTCTGACCATGTGGACGTCTGAAGATACGTGCACCTCATTTATTCATCCTCCTTTCATTATCCATCGATGCCATCCTCACCGGCTCTCTGCCACATTGCTTTCCAAGATGCGGATGCGTTTGATCTTCCAATCTCCTGTGTTGTAATGTTTCTAGGTCTTTCCTATCTTAAGGTAGGCCTTATCATTTTAATTATATAGTTCCATTAAGACTTGGGCCCACATTGCTGCGATGATGGGAAATGAGTAGGGGAGCTAATTAACTAACTAGCAAATGTTAAGCATTCTCATCTTCTTCTTCTTCTTCTTTTTTGTGCAATTAAAATTTACTAAACTTGGGTTCATGAGTTTGGGTGAAGAAGGGCAGGTCGGCGGCCAATCTTCTGGTCTTAAGAGCATGGTTTAAAAAATCAGCCGATATTGGTTCATATCGGTCAATATGAGCTGGTATTGGCCAATACCGAACCGATATTTGGCCGATATATTGGTATCGGCAAAATATCTTCAAAATCTCGGTCCATCTCGGCAAAGATGAATATAATATCGGTATTACCGATATCTCGACCGATAGATGTTGTATGGTTGACAAAAACCCTAGTTTTCTTATTTTTTTCCAATCTTTTTCTCCTCTCATCTCATCTCCTTAGAGCTTCCATACTCCATAGCTCATCCCCATCACTATTTCTTGAAGAAAATATTTTATTTGGTAAGTGAAAATCAACTTAACTCCCTTAATTTTACTATTATGTTTTTTTTTTTTAGATAAAGCATAAAAATGAATGTAAAGATCATTAGGTTTGTCACATGTGTTGTGTTCTTTACTTAGAAGTTAGATCTAGACACTTTCTTGCTAGATCTACTTCTATATGTGATTTTGGGTGTAGAAATTTTTTTTTTTAAGATTTTTCACTTTAAAAATAAATAATTATTGGAATATTTATGATACTAAATAGTAAATAGTCATGGCTTATTAATCATGAGCATCAATAATGGTTGTATATACGAAATATTTGAGAAGACAGTGAACTGTGACACAGGCATGACTCATAACTTAAGGTGACCTATATTTTGATTTATTATTGTTACTAATGGAAAAAAATCAGCATTTTCTAATATTCTGAATTTTTAGGATGTTTTTGCGATTTTTTTTTTATTAAAAAGAAATTCAGACCGCGACAGACCGATAACCGCTATCGATACCGATATCATAGCGATTTTTTGGCCCGGCCGATACCGTGACCGAAACCTAGATTTTAATCCATGTTTGAGAGTAAATCAAAGGTTAAAAAAAGGGGATTGTTAGCAAAAACGGTTGGTGGGTTGGAGGGAGAACCTTTTATTATCATGCTCTCAATTCATGCAAATATTCAATGGTGCTTGTAAATGTTATATTAAAAGGAAAGTTTGGTACAACTATCCATCGCTACCTAACGCACATTATTTATGACAATCTACAATTCTTTAGTGGTATTTTTAGTACATTTCTTGAATGGTTTTTATTGGTCGTATCTCTCCATTTAGGATATAGCATTCAATGGTGGTTGTTTGGAAGTTATGAAAAAAATCCCAATGCAGCTGCATTCACGGCATGGCATCCGATTGTTTAACTTGTGAAACTGGCAAAACCATTTATCATCTCAGCTTTTATTACTTGGTCATAATGGGTCTCACTGGTCCTTGCCAGGAAAACCAACCCACAGTGTATGTGTTGTTGCGTGTTTCTTATTTGCCGTCCAGCTCATGTGGCCCACCGGACTTGGGCACAGTAAAAAGTAAAAAATAATAAGCCCCAGTCGGATTGTCGTATCTAGCCAGTTAATTGAGCATGTTAAAATGGGTACCCTGGCTGGGCCGGCTCGACCAAGTCCGAAAATGTTGGGCTTTTAAAAAAATTCTGAGCTTGGCGGGCTGAATTTGGACAATGGTTTTAAAGCCTGACCAAAATGAGACTGAGAATGGGAAGAACATGCCTAGCCTAGCCCACCTATAAGCACATTTCACTCATTTTCTTTTAATTAGTTTGTGCTAAGGATTGGTTCAGTTGCGACTTAACTGGCGATGATGATTCATACAATGATAGAAATACACTAAATGATCTCTTAGACATATTAAAAGAAAATTTATTTATGTTGAATTCTGCTGAATTTTATTTAGACATTACTTGACCCACGTAGGATACTTAGCTGATTTATGTTAATTTATGTAAATTTTATACTATGTCATGGGCAAAAAAAGAAAAAAAACTGATCATGTTGTTTGTTGCATTGTATTGCTAGACCAAAGTCTGGAGAAAAAAGGGTTTAAAGTCCAATTCACACCCGATGTCCGGTGGTAGTATAGAAATAATTAGAGAATGTTTAGCTTATATTCAAGATCGTGCTAAGACCTTGCCCGGCCCTGATCTGGACAGGATGAGATTTGACGTAGGTTATTCAACTTAGGGTCAAGATTGGACAATCTCTAGCAAGCCGGTTCAATATTCGGGATAGGAATAGACAGTCAAAAGCCCAAGCACGGCCCATCCCATCCCATTGACAGGCCTCGTAGCCCTTGATTTGGTAGCGATAAACTTCAGCGGTTTTTTAATTGTAGTTTTATTTGAGATTCAATTCAACGGTGGATAAAGATTTTGGCGCGAGTGAAGTTGAGTTTGGTGACAATCCCAGGGAATGACTAGGGGTATAAATCCGGACGAGTGGCCCAAGCCCAACACGGGCCTGGCATGGAAAAACCGTGCCTAGGTCGTGCCTGGGCCCGTTGACTTGGTCAAGGGCCCGGCCCAACAATCCTCAGCTGGTCGTGCTGGGCTAGGGCTACTAGGCCCGAGGCTTGGCCCGACAATGTCCCCATAAATGGTCAAATGGAGGGGTATTAGTGTCTTTTGATCACAAAAAAATAAAAAGGAAAAGGGGATCTGTGGCCGCCCCTGGGTTTCACACCCCAGGCCCGTCTGGGCCCAGCCCAGCATGATACGACCAGAGCTGTACTGGGCTGACCCCCTAGAGGTTGGGCCTGGCAAGGCACGGCCCGCAAATCAGACACGGGTAGTGCCGGCCCAGCCCGGCCCGGGAACAACTGGGCCTGGTGTTGGGCGGGCCGTGCCAGCCAGACTCCTAGAAGCGAATGACTATGGTGAAGTGCACGTACTATTGCTCGCAGAAGAACGTGCAACCTACCAGATACATCTAATCATCCATGACACAACATGAGACAAGGCATATGCGATGTTATAATAATTCAATATGATATAATAAGAGTAACGGAGAAAAAGAAAGCAGAGAAATCAAGGAGATGGCCTTCCATAACATACCAAAGCTGGAAAAGAGGAAAACGCGTGTCAGAGATAAATGACCCCTTTTAACATTTTAATAAGAACCACAGGCAACCTATGTGGTACCTAACCTACCTTCTCTCTCTCAAATGTTTGATTGAGAAAAGGATGTCTTCCACTGGGTCCACTACAGATAGGCAACAACTCTTTATTTGGTGGAGGGAATTGGTTTTTCCATTTTCCAACTGTCCACTCAAAGCCATGAATGAGACATGGTTTTAAACATGGAATGACAACAACCATGCTTTTAAAATTAAGGTTTTGGGCTGATATTTTGGTTTTATGGCCATCCTTCATATGCTTTGTTCTTTTTCTTATCTCTTCAAAAAAAAAAAAGAAAAAAGGAAGGAATTTAGAAGAGGAATTTATGGAAAAAGTTCCCGTAGGACTCTATACGTCTTACCAGGTCCTTGTATCATGTTGGACACGAGAGGGGTCCTCATGTGGTCTTTTTTTCTTTTCTTTTTTGTCATTTAGTAATATGGTCAATATCGGTCATTCTGTTAGTCATTTCTTCAACATGTAACTGTCTTATTTGCTGAATACAACAGAATGATCGATATCAACCATATCGCTAAATAACAAGAAAAAAGACGACAGGTGAACTTGCAGATCCTCCGCCCTCACCTCCTCTCACTCCCCTTAAGTCTGCAGGTATTTGGGCCCCATCCCCTCCCTCCCACACCACCTACAAGCCCAGCCCTCTTCCTTACCTTCGTCTCTCCCTCCTCTCTTTTCCCTCCTCCTCCCCTCCCTCCATGGCGTTCCTCCCTCCTCCTCCGACGAAGATGACCCCATGCTCGCCGCCCTCCATTCCTTCGTATCATCCCTCTCCCTGCCTCCCCTGGCCCCATCTACCGCTCAAGAGCAGCACCAGTAACCAAAAGAGAGAAAACCCAATTTCTATTTGGGTTATGCAAATCAAGAGCAACCACCGCATAATGATCGATATTGACCATATTGCTAAATGACAAAATAAATAAATAAATAAAATGGCCACATAAGGACCCTTCTCATGTCCAACATGATACGGGAACCTAGTAAGACGTATGGGGTCCTATGGTGACTTTTCCCGTAAATTCCTCTATTTAGAAAGTGAAAAAGTATTAATGTTCACTTTTAATTGATTCTCAACTGCTAATGCATTTTTAAGTTTTGGGTTAAAGTTACCCAATCACGTCGTTGACTATTCCATACTGCAACTAATGAGTCATTTGACAAGAAAAAAATGTCATTTTGAACAAAAGCTTTTGGCATGGAGACCTGAACTTGCCGTTGCTTGTAAGGTATGGAACTAAGGAGATCAATTCTAAGTCTTAATCCAATAAATTCCCATTTGCTTCCTGATTGCAATTAAACTTGGCCCAAAGCAGTTCAAACAGCACAAAACGGCGCCTAACTCCTGGAGCTTTGACTTAACAGATGTTTTCCATCTAATACTATTTATTTATGCTGCAAACATAACATATACTTGATCTGGGCCATCCAACGTGTAGGACTATTATTGTCCATGGGCGGCACCCGTGGCTACAAAGCCTGAAAATTTCTCTCTCTCTCTCTCTCTCTCTCTCTCTCTCTCTCTCTCTCTCTATTTTGGGCCTTTGTTGTTCTTTCTTATCTGGTAGGACTAATGGGACACATCATCTTTGCCACATGTCCCATTGTCACATGAACCATGAATAAAAATAACATATTTCTTTTAATAATTTATTCACATGTTTTACACCTAATTAATTCAATAATAGACTCATCTCTTATTAAAATGCAATTTCGTTAGGGCTAAGGCCCATACAAGGAGAATTTATTTTGAGTAATTCATATTTTTTTACGAGTGGATACTCATCCAACTTTTCCTCACCATTGAATTCAACTCGTAAGAAAATGATGCTGCTAAAACCATTAAAGCTTAGGGTCATGGATCAAAGGGTTAGTATGATCTTATGGAGCCTAAACTTCGCACATATATAGATCCCATCTAGATCTTTCCATCCAATAGACTTCCATGATCATTTTGCATCCCAATAGGTCCCACTAAGAGCCATGTTTTAGGAGAGAAACTCTTGGGCATTTCTGGCGCTTCCCGTGTATATATAATGGTTCAATCAATCATGGATAATACATAGCAATATTTTAATCTATGTTTTGAACAAGTAAAACAGATCAAACCAGACTTTTACTTTCAATAATAAGAGAAATAGACGGAAAAAAAAGGGAGGAAAACCAGTTCTTGTTCCACTAAAAACCAAGATAGACATGATTTCATAAGCAGGTATAAATAAACTACACCGGTGCTTAATATTGGCCCTACCGGATCCGGAACAAAGTCCAGACTCAGACCTGATTTATCAATCAGGGGTCCAATACCTGGAATTTTTTTGGCATTGGGCCCACTGCGTAACCAGGTAACCAGAGAGCTCCATGGACATCACGACCCGTCCTGGTCCCCTGGACCCTGCCAGGACTGTAAATGAAAGCATTCTAAAATATGTCTAAACAGATATGATTTGGAAAGCGGGAAAGGATAGGCAGGGTGTTTCATTCATGAATACTCTTAAAAAATATCTATGATTTTTTTTTTAATAACCCAAGTATCTTCTACCCAGCCGAGGACTAATCCCTAGGGGTTACATGCAAACCCTCCAATCCACATGCACCGGGTAAATTTATAGAGGTCGCCAATGGAGGCAGGTGTCAAACACAAAGATCTCTCCGCTTCTTGAGGTGCATAGCACTTGGCCAACTGAGCTACCACTCATTGGTTAATATCTATGAAAATTTGATTTGAAAAGAAGGGCACAATGGCTATAGGTGTTGCATTCATTAACCGTTGAGCACATCATCTCACTGTGAGCACCAGGTCATTACAAACATATTGACAGATACATTCAGTTGAGCAAAACAATTCCCAAGTACAAACAACAGCAATGCATTATCACTTAGATATAAAAACACCCCATTACAGCCAGATAACTTCTACCTCAGCTAGAAGCGATGAGCAAGCATGGAATGGGCCGGATTCCACTGAAAAAAATCACTGAGAGCATTGGACCGCCGAGTCTGCAAATGCAATCACCTTCTTCTCGAGTTCTGGTTTGTTGGCACCTAGGAGCTTATCCACCTGCTTCTTGTCTTTGAGGAAGAAAAAGGTTGGAGTAGCACGGATATCCCATGAAGAACTGAATTCCTGCACCACAGTGTAAGATTGCTACCCATCAAGAAATGCACAACCGGTGGTGTGAAGTATGCACATCCCTTGAGCATTAAAAGTCCTACCTACAATGAAAAATCATGCAAATGCATTTCAAAGAGGATCTTTGGACACAAGTTTGCATTACATGCTTGAGATTCATGCATTCAGCAAGTTATCCATGGTCTAGAAATCAGGTGGGGGCAACACATGCTGCTGATTACAGGTTGATTGTTGTTTCCAGTCAGACTGCCCTTACTCTTCATAGCTGTGGCTAATTTTATGAATGTGATGAACCTTTTCTATTCAGAGGGGCTAGGGCCCACCTAATGAATAGCCCAGATCCAACATGCACCTTGTTGGCACCTAACCGGAGAAGATCCTTTCAGCGGTACTCACACATTATCTTTCACAGTTTTTTTTTTCCTTTCCTTTTTTTCCCAGTATCATCTTTCACAATTCTCAGACGAGAAAATTAAAATCTGGATTCCACTTTCTATTCAAATCAATCAACAGGGACAGCTTCATTTTAAAAATATAAATTTAAACAGTCCGATAACTCACTCCTGGTCCAGACTGATTAACAACTCACAAATATTTGAGTCTCAAAAGTGAGAACTGAAGAGTCAAGATTTTGAAAATGAGGACCATGAAATCGGCCGATGTTATCTACATTTCATATGAACTTCTGCATTTCGTTAGAAGGGAAAAAAATTATCAGCAGGCTGATTGGCATTAGTCTATAAAAAGGGTTCTTGATTCAATGCCTACCAAAGCGGTCCCACCAGATAAAGAAAATGGATTATTGAAGGATGGCTATCATCGAAACAGAAGCTTTTTTTTTTTTTAGAGAGTGAGGCTAGGATATTACATTAAGCCTTTTGAACAATTAGAACAGTGAATTAGGCTGACTTAGTTTGCCGTAAAAGAATTAAGACAAACAGATTGGGTCAATGCCATTGAAGCCCCATCCCATCTATCTGGGGTCAGCTTTAAGACTTTTCCAGTCAACTATATTTGAAGCCATGTTCTTAAAAAAAAAAAAAGCCATGTTCTTTGTAACTTCACAAACCATCATGCCCGCCCTTATTACTTCATTGTTGCACTCCTCTTTCCTCAGTTCTCTATACTTGTAACCCCTTCACTAATTTGTACATGGGGTTGATCTTTTCTTCAACGCACTAACCAGACCATCTCAGATGACATTCATAGATTTTCAATTCTATGCCGCTCATACATTTCCTTCTATGCTTTCTTGTAACTTCGAATGTTCATCTTACCAGGATATGCATCCCGATAGTTTGGAGATTTTACATATTATTTTAACATAGCAAGTGGGAGTTCATTTGCTCAGAAAACCTTTTGTCATAACAGTCATGAGCTCTGACACTGAATACAGGATGCAATTCATCAAAGGCATTGATAAAAGATTAAGGAAAACAAGAGAGATGTATTACGTACAGATAATTCATCCACGTCTATTGTTAAGAATGCCAGGGCAGGATATTTCTCAGACAGCTCAGTGTAGAATGGTGCAATCATACGGCAAGGACCACACCAAGATGCACTGAAATTTACCACAACCTGAAGAAAGTGAAAATAAATGCAGGTATTAAGAATAAAAATTCAACCATTAATAATCAATACTGAAAGACGAACACTTTCAGGACATAAAATGAAAGACTGTTTTGTACCAAATCAGATAATCTGCCCTGTTTTACAACTGTGGAAACAATGGGCCCACTCCTGAAATAATTGGTTCCCTTCTATGTACTAAAGGTCTCCCCATTAATAACAGCCACGTGAATGGGCTCCATTGTTTCCATCGATGGGGCTCTACAGGTGGCAGGTAACTTCGTAGAGAATGGGAACCAAACTGGACTTCCAAAGGGTTCTTTTTCCCATGACTCGAACCCAGTCTTAAGGTTGCAATAGTGAACACCTTCCACTGCAGCGGGCTCTCATCAACTTACGAAGATATTCAACTGAAGAAAGTTCATCAGAAAAACAAAGTAGCAAATTTTAAGGACATATTAGCACATACTATCAACTATTTTTTCACATAGCTAATTAATGCAAACCTTGGGAAGGGTTTGGATCACAGAGGATGAAATTGCCAAAGCACGTAAAACAATGTCTCAAAGAGACTCACAGAGAAAACAAATATCAAAGGGAAAATAAACCCACAATGAGAAACTTTTATTAATCTTCGTTCTTCAATTCTAATTTCTTAAAATGCTCAAATATATATATATATAGGGAGATGCTCTTATGAGAGCATCTCTCACATTACTATGAGAGAAAAGGTGGGGGCCCTCACATCCATATCTAATGCCAACAACTTAAATGTGAGGGCCCCCACCCCTACATCTCTCACAGGAGCATCTCCCATATATATATATATATATATATATAGGCAGCGCTACATAGCGCCCGAGCATTTTTTAGGAGAAAATGCCCGTCCTAGTTGGGCACACTGGGATGCATGATGATTATGGAAGTCCATTGGATGAAAAGATCCATATGAGGCCTACCTATATGCAAAATCTTGAATCCATAAGATCATCCTAACATTTTGATTCACAACCCTAACATTTAATGGTTTAGAGGCATCATTTTATAATTTATAGTGATCTCAATCCAACGGTGATAAAAAGTTGAATGAGTGTCAAACTTGGACTTGTGACTATTTATGGTGGGGGTAGTGTGTGAAAAGACTAGATTGACTCAACATAAGCCCCATGACAAAAAAAAAAAAAAAAAAAGAGGGGTGGAAAAGGGGGCATTTTTAAAGTGGGACATTTTTTAGAATTCCCATATGTATATATATGGGAGACGCTCCTATAAGAGCATCTCTCACCTTACTATGAGAGATACGGTGAGGGCCCTCACATTTAAGTTGTCGGTATTGGATATGGCTGTGTGGGCCCCCACCTTATCACTCATAGTAAAGTGAGAGAGATCTCTCATAGGAGCATCTCCCTATATATATATATATATATATATCTCACTCATAGTAAGGTGAGAAATATCCCTCATAGGAGCATCTTCAAATATCTATATATATATATATATATAAGACTCCTAACAAAACTAGGAAACTAATCAAAGACTCCTACTGGAATTAGAAAGATAATCCTAGTTACAACTCATTAAAAAATAAAATAAGAAACAAAATCCTAGACTTCATTGGGTCCCACACGTGGGCCACGGGCCTAGCTGCATTGGCCCATTGGCTTTGCATCATTGACCCGTACTTCAAAAATTTGAGAGATCAAGAGTGAAAAGGAATGATGTTAACATGAAAAACAAGCAACGAAAGCAATTACCAACTACACAATTTAGTATAAACTGCATACACAAGTGAGAGGCATTAAAGTAATTACACAACAAAGGATAAAAAAGTAAACCCTCCACACATATAAGCTTATGATCCCCAAAAAGTTGAGCAATTGAACTGTGGAGTGTGGACTATTTTGGTGGAAGATCATGCCAAGTCTGCTATTACTAGTTTCACATAACAATGTAAATCTAAGAGTCCCACCAGAAATGACTATAACAAGTAATGCCAGACATATTTGCAATTAATTAAAACATAAGTGCATCAATAAGAAAACAAAAAATCCATAGACCATGGCGAACAATGCATTTCCAAGTATTATTGCATTGGAAAATGTAATATCAAAAGATAAAATTGACGTGAACATGAAGAAAGAATAGATCACAGTAATTTGCAAGTACAGGGTCACAGCGGTTGAAGATACAATGAAGCAGCAGCAAGTAATGAAGAAAAATTGTTAAAATCCATTTTAAAATGTTCAGAAAGGGTAACATTGAGAAATAAATTAGTAGGTAACATACAGTCCTGCCATCCTTGCTAGCTTCTGATAGCTTAGCATCCCAGCTTTCCCTGCTAGTTATAACATGTACATTTCCACCAGAGAAGTCTACTTTATGATCTGGTTCATCTTCACCAGCATTCGCCTAAAGAGAAAGATTCCACATAAGTTTAATGGAGATGCCGTCACAGGATTCCAGAAGAAGCAATATAAGCCTCATAAGATAGTGAAACAAAATCCGTACTTAACCCTCCCAAAGTCAGAGGCACTAAAGGAAACTAATCGTTTGTGCAGGCAAATGGTAATCAGTCTATTCTCATGATATATGGCCTGATTGACAGATCATCATCATCCCAACTATGTCAGGGCCTCATTGACAGCTATAACATTTTTTATATACTTGAAATCATGTATAGTGGACATCTTGGTAACTATGTCCATTAGTGATATTAAGGTGCGAATCTGGGACTTTATTGGTAAACTAACCCAAATAAGTGTTCAATACTCCTTTCCTTCCTCGTAATTCTTTTTCATCTGATATATAAGTATTCTAAGAAATACTTGATATCAGCTTTTTCCCTCTAAGCACAACTTGGCCAAGCCCTCTATCATAGGCCCTAAATGCACATGTTTTTTTTTTTTTCTAGTGGAAGAAGTGGGAGGCTTTTATAGACAGTTTTTCACTGATTCTAGATGACCCAAACCACTTATTTTTCAAGATCCAAGCATTTGAAGAATGGCAGTACTACTCATCCGACTGAATGAAATAGAATATCAGCTTAAATTCATTACTAATAATGAAACACAAAAAATCTTAAAATTCTATATTCATAGAACTATATTTTCTCCTTTTTTATTTTTTCATATTTTTTAAAATTTACTGGGAACGGGGGGTGCAAATTGGTCTGACTTGGCCAAGTCGACCCACACAAGGGTGACTGAATACCTCCCCCAAGTCTGATTTTTAAAACCTTGTCGTGCGATCCTTGCATCTAATGTCGGTAACAACAATTCTCCCCTTTCTGATTCTTATTATCATAATGATGCAGGCTTACCCAATTGCTTATGCATGGGTAAGAGGTTCGTACTTCATATCCTATCCACAACTTCATTTATTATAAATCCCTCTCAGTTTCATATTAAGATTTTTTTTTCATTATGTCCTCTAATGATATTCCTTTGAAGGCGGAGATGGCGAAGTCTTGGAGGCTATGATGCCCAGATATGGATATGGATATGGATATGGATACGGATACGGACACTGATACGGGGATCGGGGATACAACTCCTCACTTTTGAAAATCTAGGACACAAATAAGGAGACATTTGCCCTAATTTTTTCTTTAGATCACTTTTCAATCAATAAGATTATCATTATTTTCATCCCTCTCTAGCACTTTTTTATGGTGTGAAGTAAAAATATTAAAATAACTATATAAAATAAAGGACTTTATAAGTATGATACATTAAACTTGTTCACTAGAAGTATCGGTGTAGTATCAGGTACCAATACAAGTGTCATATCAGTCCGATACGGATACGTTGAGCTTGTACAAGTATCCGGGTATCATAGAGTGTGATCTTCTCCTTATGAGGATCGTACCATTTGCAATTCTTTGGTCGGTTCAGAAGGGAAGGAATGATATGATCTTCTAGAGAGCTTCATCTTGTATTGTAAGTTTTCTCTTGGTGGTATCTTGTACAATTGCCAAGAATACTTTGGTAAGGAAGGAATTCATTAATATTAGTAGATATCCTCTCTAATCGAGATGCTTCTATGGCGCATGTTTGTATAAAGGTTAAGGGTGGTTGGTTGAGTAAACAACCCTATCGGTGCGTTAAGTTTAATGTGGAAAGTGATGCTAAAGGAATGCCAGGTATAACAAGCGTCGGAGGGGTATTGCACAATGATAGCGGGGATTTTGTGAAAGTCTTCTAAAGGAAAAGGGGTAAGGGATTTTGGAGGCATTGAGGATTTTCTTGCTATTTTTAGGGAAGATTGGCAATGGAAAGTGACTCATCCAATGCAGTTTCATAAAATTCTTATAAAGAACCCAAGCGTTAGAAGCTTCAGTTTTACTTTAAAGAGCTAAGGGCCATGGCTTCCTGTCATAATTGTCACATTCTCTCATGTGGTTAGGCCCGCCAAACGGGCTGGAAGATACGCTGGCAAAACAGGAGGTTACTAGGCTTTCTCTTCAGGAGGTGTGTTCTTTGAAATTTATAGGGTCTTGGTTTTTGAATGGCACAAGTCTTTTATAACCAGGTTGCCTTTGGACTGTAGTTTGTTTTGCTATGTCATTGGGTGTTCGTTCCTATCTCTAATTAATAAAAGTTACTTGATACCTTAAAAAAAAAAAAAATCTTTCAAGACTCCAATAAAAGAGAAAATTAGGGAATGGAATTTGAAATGGTATTGGAACATGCAAATAGATGGATTGTGGTGCTATTGGTACGGGCACATGCACAAGACCAGAAATACCCAACAAGATGTATGAAAGGGTTACATGTTCAAGGAACTAGGAAAAGGAGTCACCAGTAAAGACCTTAAATGTAGTAGTAAGGAAATACTAGATGGATTGTGGTGCTATTGACAACATGGCTACAAATAGGGTTAAAAGGAAATTAGAACTCGCAAAGTCGACACCAAATAGATGAGATAAGGTTTCAACGATAATGAAAATTCCACCCAAGATTATCGACAGATTACCAGTTGAGCTCATTTTATTTTTTTTAAAGAAAAGAAATCTTATGCGAAGAGGGAGAATATTAAGACTTAACTTCCTAACAAAATTATTTGAAGATAATAATAATAATAAAATTATTTGAAGATAATAATAATAATAAAGAGTTGTGGAGTGCAAGTTGGTAAGCACTTAGAAGTACAAACTTGATGGATCCTTACAAAGTAATATAACAGAACTGGTCGTGGTAGGGTTATTCAAAATTATAAGATAGATGATTAACAATAAAGTTTGGATTTTGATAAAGGCCCCTATCAAACAATGGAAAGACGAGATTTGCAGGAGAAAAACTGAGTGCTTCTCAATGTGATCGGCCTCTCCCTTTTATAGATTGCATATCCCCTAAAAATAGCATGTGATGTGTCTTACAGTCAGTCATATTCCCTTCTTTGGGCCAATTTCCTAATCTAGGAATATAATGCAATATCTTTTAGATCTACAACAACTTAGTACAAGTGGTGGTCCCCACAGGTGACCCCATTCACACGTCAATACACTTTAACATCTTCATCACTCTGTGGATAAGTGTGTCCATATCCAAACAACATATATAAAATAAACCTCACCCAATATAGTACAATATGCTATCTAAAGTTCCCATGAATGAAAAAAATCTAAAAGCGCTAAGAACAGTTTATCACAAATATTAGGGCAAGCATATAAAATAGACAAGCAAAGGCATCACACACACACTGTAATTGTTGACAATGACATATTGAGAATGTTAGCAGTGTGTTAAAACAATTACACAGTGTGTTAAACCAATTACCTTCCCCGAGCAATTACCCATTGGACCTTTTAAATTATTGACTCCAGATTTAGGAACACCCTCATGCACCTTGAAAACAGAAAATCTATCAGATATATAGCACTAAGAAATAGGATAGAGGTATAAGTTCAACGAAAGAGAACAATAAAAACAAAAGCAAATACTAGAAGCATACATCGCTAATGATTTTTTCTTCTTCTGTTGTTTTGTTTTGTTTTTTTTTTTTGAAAGACCAGCCTGAATATTAGCTTTGACAAAATTAAGAAAGAGGATGAAAAACAGCTCCCCATACCCAAATAATATTTCCAAACTTACACAGAAATAGACATCAATATAGCCAATATTGAATGCATGAACAAACAAAACACGCGCGCGCGCGGTGGGGGTGGGGTTGGTGAGAGAGAGCTGCAATCATTGCTAATTTTAATATAACAAAAGATAAGCACGAATGAAGCAATAGGATCATAAACATCTTTACCAAGCTAGGAACTGAACTGTTCAATTTGTTTGCAACCCAGATCAAATCAGTATCATACTGCCAAGCAAATTGGTTCAATTGAGTCAAACAAATAATAATGAATCTAACTATCAATACTGAATGTAACTAGTTTGCAGTCCCAGCACCCTTGTTAAACTATGGTCAAAACCTCAATGCAAATCAAAGCATAATTTATCAATAACTCCAACTTAGTACAGCCCATCTATAGGTCTGTACCAAGAGAAGGGAATTATATCATTAGTCATGTCACGAGTATCTTCTTGTCAAAATTACTATGGTTAGTTGGGAGGTTCTGACCAATGATTTAAAAGGTTGGGCCCTAAATTGGTGGAGTACGAGTCAGACCCAACTAAACCTAGACCCAGTCCTAATGTGAGTCTGGGTTCAGGTCTGAATCTTAGGATCCATATTCCATACCCAAGCCCACGCCAAACTATAATAAATCAGGTGCAGTCAGGTGCATGGCTGCAAACTAAATACATATTATAAAAGAGATATCATACTGATAGTATTATTCTGAAAAGAGTAATTCTAGATATGAGTAAGGCATCATCAAGCAGGTCTAAAGAAGAAGATGGTTGAAGTTTAGATGCAAAGATCCCAAATGCACCAAAGCAGGATAAAACAAAAGTGATAAAGAAGAGAAGGAAGCCGGGGGGAAGGGAGACAGAACCTTTGGGAGTTGATGGATGGGTTAGTACGAGATATTCCCATTGACGTATTATATATAATTGGAAATAGACATTCATGGTCACGCTGGGAAAAAAGGAGCTGACTATCACCAAACTCCCGAGCAAAATGGACTTGGAGAGAGAGAGAGAGAGGTTGTCCTTGACTTTGTTGGGGCATTTGACCCTGCAAAAGCTAGTACATACTTTGAGAAGTCAGAGGGCTACCTTACGATCATTGCCAACTATGCAACTAGTGCAAGGCACTCATTCACGGGCCTGTTTGTTTCATGTAATTGAATTCCTAGGAATTCTAAGACTTATACTCTCAATGTCCCTTAAAAATGAAGAAAGAAAAGTGAATATCCAAAAATGACCATCAAATAATCTCCCCTTTAATAGAAAATGAATCAAGAGGAGATGGGAAGGAATACCAAGCCATCACCCCAGTAATTCTAAACCTAGGAAAGTCAATATGCCATCCATATCTCCACCTTATGTCCTTCATTACTCACGTCTTTAATTACCCTTTATTAGAGCCCATTTGACCATGAATTCCTATGTATTCAATTCCGTGCAAACAAATGGGCCCTAACGTTCCCCTAAGATAGGCACACTTGAGCGCCTCTTGCAATGGTTTGGTCTTCCCTTAACCAATTACATGACCAAATTAAAATTATAATAAATAAAAATAAGAACAATAGTAATGATAATAGAGGAAAACTGCAAGTAGCTTCAATAGAAAAAAAAATATCGAGAAATGTCCTTTGAGATGGTGTCCGCATGTAAAAAAAATGGCCCAAAGTAGTCATTACACAGTTGCAAGTTCAAAAAACCAGGAGAGAATGGAAAAAAATAATAAATAATGACCTTGGATGAAGAAGTGAGGAAAGGCACGTAAACTGGTGAGTTACACGGAGAATGGCCTAAAATAGAGTAGTGGAAAAGCAAAACCCATAAATGTGATCTCAGATAAATGAATAAGGCTATGATCACTTGGTTGAATTAGACAAGTCTAGGGTAACATAACCAATGCTTAATATATATTTTTTACTTATAGGACACCCTGTATCTTAATGTGCTTTCTAGGAAATCATGCCTATGATAAATAAAATTCCTTTGAAAGTGTTACATATGTCCCATACATCCTTTTCTTTGCCACCAATAAGTCTCATGTGTGAGCACCACGCACCCATGCACACACGTGTCACAACATGCACAACCCATGCACCCACATGTGTGTGTGTGAGAGAGAGAGAGAGAAAGAGAGAGACCAAAGTTAAAATGGTAGGAAATATGGATATAGCTTGCTTTACATTTATAAAGTTGACCCCAAAATGACAGGATGATGATGATGATGATGAAGAGGAAGAAGAGGTTGTTGCAGGCTTGAAGGAGTCTAGACTCCCACTAACCAGAGCCTAGATTTAGAGTTTTAGACCCAAAACTAAGTCTGACTAAATTAAGCCAGATATGAGTCCAGTTACAGTTTAATCTAGTAACAGGCCCAAAACAAATGGGGCCGAGCACTGTTATGTACCTAATCCAAGTAAAGGTCCATTGTCCCATTTAATAGTGCATATATTTTGGAAACTAAAGACTTCCTATTTTTATTCTTTATTGCAAAATATTCAGGTGAGAACTGCTTGCTCGGTTGGGCCTACCTATCACCCAATCCAAACCCTGCAATCAATAGGGACCACCAACACCCCCCCCCCCCCCCCCCCCGATAGTCACACCCGCAAATGCACTAATGCACTAGACCATTGGATTGACTGTACATCCATGCGAATGGATTGGACGCGTGGGCCACGGATGAAGGGGTTAGGGGCCATAGGATTGGGGTTAAACTCGATACTTGCGGCAGTCCCACATAGATCTTTCCACGCCCCCAGGTCCCATTCCTAGATGGGCCCCACAAAAAAAGTCATGGTGAGTTCATGCTTCGCACCAAAACAAATCCCTTCTTTATTTAGTTAAAGTTGTAATAGAGGTTTTACTGGTGTCATTTAATAGGCCAATTAGGATTTGGATATGCACTTAATTAGGGAAAGAATCTATAAATAGGCTATAAAGTCTTAAATGTGGTTATTGCTTGCAATTGGAATGAAAAGGTTTCTTGAAGAGTTCTGCGAAAGTAATGATTCCTCTTTTTTCTTTTTCTTTTTTGACAAAACTCTCTCCACGCTAGTGCGCGCACCTATACATATGGTCAAAGAGGTCCGCCCATCTCTTGGGCGATCAAAACCCTTAGATGATACCCTAGTAATTTATGAAACACTAAAGAGACGACTAACACCAACTGCAAACATGTAGAACTTAAATCATATCAGATCTTCCAACATGCTTCTATATTTCCTCAGTACATGAGTTTCCAACAGGTTGAATGTGCAACTCCATGATTGTGTAAATAACAAGTCAGTTAGGTCTTGTTTTATTGTAAGTTAGCAATATACCCAAAACGTTTATTTGATGTGATTTCTCAATCTAATAACCAAATCAACCCAAATCACATTAAATTTGGGTTGAGTTTGGAATGGGTCAAATATGTCCTACAGCATATCTGGTATCAGAGTCAGATTTTGGATCCCACACACTAAATGGGAGAAAAAGGCTCCTCAGAAGTCAGAAGAATACAGATGTGGAGATGCCAATACGACCAAAGGAAATGACTAAATCAGCCATTAATACAAATCAACAACTTGAACACACGAGGAAAGTACATGAGAAGTTGACTGCAGAACTCACGATCCAAACTGCTCGATTCAAATGACTAAATCAGTCATGAATACAAATCAACAACTTGAACACACGAGGAAAGCACATGAGAAATTGACTGCAGAACTCACAACACGAGCTGCTCAATCAACCGCAGTGGTCATTCAGAGACAAGAAACTCTAGTGGTAATGGACTCCAGTCTTGCAAATTTAGAGACTAATCATCCTGCGAGTAATCATCGAGATGAAGGACCAAATATTTGAAATCAATGAAATCACATTACACCTAATGTTGATCGAGATTTTTTTTTTTTTTTTGAATGGCAATGTTGATCGAGATTTATGCATTAAAATCGTGATTCCTGAATATGATAGAAATTTTAAATCAAATGAGTCTAGGGATCAGCAAGTGCGCATAGAAAATGCTTTTTTGCACACAAGCCAATAACTAAGGGTCATAATGTCACACTGGTGGCAACTCAATTTTGTTGTTGTGGCAATAAGGTGAACATAGTGGCAAAGGAAAAGGAATGAGACAGAATATGGACCGAATTAAGAAGTGGTTGAGATATGAAATATCTTGAGACAAAGGGCTTGTTCGTGTAATGCCGCAAAAGAGGAAATCTTGGTTTCCTCTTCTACGGATAAGGAAGTCTGAAGGGAGTGGGGGTCGGATTTAGAAACCCTCTCTCAAGATGAAATAGTGCCCCAAAAAATAGGCTTTCCGTGGAGACGATAGTTGCACCAGATGCGTGAGAAAGAAATAGGCTCAAAAATCCAAATCCGAATCAGCTACTTTTCATTGGATTTCTCGCTGGACAAACATGCCCAAAATTACTATCATAAATTACTCCGGGGATCCCACATCTCATGATTTAAGGCAATGGTATCATTCAATTGTTGACTACTCCAAGGATTTCTTAGTGATGCAAGTCCAATGTGGCTTAGAAGAGCCTGAAGATGCTTGAGTTCAGCGCTATTATCATGGTGAGAGATTGGAGATCGAACATCTTCTTGCCTTTCAGAATTTGGATAGTGTTGATGAACTCATCAACACGTTGTAAAAGCCGAGGATATTCCAAATCACCGCCCTTGACTGTACAATGGCCTTACGTGAAGATAAGTCCTAACAAGAGGAGCAATCCAGTTGGAAAGGCTCTTTCTAAACCTAAATGTCAGGGTGGGATCATGCTTTAAGCATAATCAACTGATGCATGATCATACAGGGTACAAAAACAAGTAAACATAGTATAATGTGAGATTGATGCACAAAATACACCTGAGAACTCTTAAGGGCAAAGAGACAAAGCAAGAGCAAGAGGATCCAACTAATGATGATAAAGAGGAAGATTATGAGGGTCTTAGCAAGTTAGCAGTGATTGACCTAAAACTCTAATGGTTCTTGAGTTACTAATGAATGCGTTGACTCCCACAAATGACAAAAATGGCTTCATTGCAGTATTTTCTGCACTTTATGCAAGGTTGACAACACGAGTTCCCATTTGGTTATTAACTGTAGTTGTACTAAAAATGTGATTTCATAGGCTAGACACGCTCATAGGCTAGACACACTAAAATTAAAAGTTTACAAACATTCATAACCCTAAAATTTTTTATGGCTTGCAAAGGGTGATGAAGTACACATTCAGCATAGGAGCCATCGAGCCACATCTGCTTTTTCATGGGTGATGCATCCAAAGACAGTGTGTTGTGTATAGTTGTCTAGATGGATGCAGCGCACATTCTTTTGGGAAGGCCATGTATTTATGAGCAGGTTGCAATAAATTATCCAAGGGCCAAGACATACACATTGGCACTCTCTCTCTCTCTCTCTCTCTCTCTCTCTCTCTCTCTCTCTCTCTCTCTAAATATATATAGTGCATTTCAGTCAATGATGCTAACACCACCAGGCAAAGGCTCTATGATAAGATCAATTACAGAATCTCTTCAAGTGCAGCATGTTTACAAAGGCAACGCTAATCTAGGGATAAGCTCAAGGGCAAGCTTCTTTCAAGCAGGTGGAAATAGCGCACAACCAACAGGATCTAGGCCCAACCATCCAGAGCCAAGAATTAAACTCAAAACAAAGCCTAGCCAAATTAAGCCAAATCCAGACCTAAATCCATATTTCAGTCCAGTTTGATTTAGTAACAAGCCTAAAACAGATGGCACTCCGCCCTATACATACCCAATCCATGTGGGGATCCATTGTCCCCTTTAATTGATGCACACATTTTGTAAAGTAAAGACTTCTTATGTTTATTCTTTATTTAGTTCAATTTGTAATACGAGTTTCACTCATGTCATTTAATAGATTGGTTAGGATTTAGATATGCATTGGATGTGGGAAAGGAGTCTGTAAATAGGCTATAAAGCCACAAAACAGGTTTTATAGGGACACCATTGATTTCATGTTTCGTTTTTTTTACGAAACTCTCCTCAAGCAAGTTCAAGCACCTATATTCCAAGAGATCTGTCAATCTCTCGGTTGATCACCACCCTTAGATGATACCCCAATCATCTCGGAAACACTAAAATGGCATCTGATCACCTAATTCAAGCATGTAGAACATAGAAAAAAAAAATCAAATCTTCCAACATTCTTCTACATTTCCTTGTTCTTACCCAATTTTCCCACAAGTTAAACGTGCAAATCCATGGTTGTGAAAATAACATCAGGGTGGTTCCATCTAATATCATCTGAACATATCAATATATCAAGAAAGTCAAAGTTTTTACATAGCTATGTGTTCCAAACACCCCAAAGACTGACATGAATGTTTTATTTCCCCAGTCATTCCATTTTCTGCATAAACCTAAATATTTTCTACCGTTTGGCGTGAGGGAAAAAAATCTCTACAATGAAACACGATTTCCTCCACTCGTGTAAGAAATAGAGAAAACGTTTTCAACCTCTTAATTCCAATCTGCTTTTCCACGGAAAACGGAATCTGAGGAACATGCCAACAACGAACGACGAAAAATATTCTCTAATGGTCCGCACAAACACAGCATATAGAATTCTCTCCCTCGTGTAGAGAAAACAATCATGAATCTCTATTCCATCTCACAAACGCCCCACCAAACTACCCTAAATTGCAGAAACTTCCACACATCACGAAATCAAATGAGAAAAAACTGGATCAAAAGAAAGACGCAGTCACCAGAAAGTTCCTTGAAATTGAAGGAAAGTCAACCTAATCTCGAACCGGAAAAATACCAGAAATTGATCTTGAAATCGCCCACATCAATTTCTCAGGCATCAAATCGCCATCTCCGCCTGAATGTATTCGAGAAACAAGAACAGACTCAGATGTTTCTGGAAGTTGAAACCGATACGAAGAAGCAAAGATCTGGAAACGGACGAAACCCTAATTCGCAGAAAATGACCCGAGTTTCGGACCTCAAGTGGTCATTTACAAGATGAAAGGGAGAGCAGGGCCCAGACCGAAATCCGGGAAATATATGTGAAACGGACCGAGACGACCCTGATGGCGTAACGGAAGTTGAGCTGGACTTGTTGTATTGACGAAAGTGCCCCTGTGGGTTTCGTGGATGAGGGGGATACGTGCGGGGTTTGAGGGGAAAGATGTGGGGTGTTTTGGTCATTTCGAGTGATGACATGGGGGCCCGGGACACACGTTTGTCGGTTTGGCGGAGGCGCATATGTTGGATTGCTAGTCTTATACAAAACTAGGGGGAGAAATGTTCGCATCTGTTTCGCGCCATCCTTTTTCACTATTGCCAGTGGAATTCAGTCCTTTATGTGGGGGCCACGTCTGCCAAGAAATTTATTTTTCAGCTGATGCTACGACAAGAATACCATGGATTTCTTGCACTTTTCCTTGCTAGCATGGAAAATTCATGTTTGGTGCATAGTGGACAAGCTCAGGAATGATTCTCCCTTTCTTCGCTTCTAACTATTTCCAATTCTGTCCGCACGAATGAAGAACTGCAGAGCTACAGTTCTCTCAACATTGGCACATAGGTGACAGGTTTTTTCAATTTTTTTTTGTTTTTTCGGCCCCCAATCAAGATTTGAACCGTTAAATTTATTTAAAGGGTCCAAAATAGCTATTACCCTAGATATCAGCCTTTGATTTGTAATGGACTTTGAGATATTAGCAAGACTGTAGAAAAAATAATAATAGATAATCGATTTTGGACTTCTGTGGACTCCATTTGAACGATATGAACCCTTAAAACCAATCAGAAGGCCAAAACCGGTAGTGATTCAAATTTAGTAGTTTTGTTATCATGAATCATTAGAAAATTGCAAAAAAAATGCAAATCGTTGATCCGTCACAACGCAAAAATGTAATTTTTTGGCAATCCATTTTCTCCAATTTTTGGGGGAAAAAAATCATGGGTTCTCCCTGCTGGACAGATAACTACTTCTATTATAAAATGTAAAATGTTATATTCCATCTAGTGTAATGGCCATCTCAAAAACAATATGCACCTACGTGGATGCGGCCTTAGAAGCATTAGAAACATAAATGGTTTTCTCTGAAAAAATCATGTCGTGTTGGGTCTCTTGAAACCTTAGTGACGAAAGAGAAAGCTTTTTGAGTCGGAACAAGACATGTGGGGTTCTAAAAGCTTGGTTGAGAGAGAGAGAGCGCTTTAGTTTATAATAAACAAGTGGTGATACAACGTTTTGGACGAGGAGTTACAAAAGGAATAAGGATTTTGAATGAGGAATTACAAAAGGAATAATGGTCATGGAAAAAATTTAAGAAAATAATTAAAAGAGGTTGTGTGGATAAAATACCGTAATGACGATATTAAGTGAGGACCACAATGATCACAGCCCAGCAGTTCGGCAGCTCGGTAAGAAGCGTCGGCTCATGAGGCTCCTACGCTCAGCAGCTCGGTTAAGAGTGTTAGCTCAGAGTTTATCAACTCGGCGTAAGTTCCAGCTAAGTACCAACCCGGCCAGACCATGCCTGGTACCGGTAAAAGTACTGAATGCAAAGAGTGGGTCATCACGCTCCTATGGGAAGTACGGGCGCACCATGACAGATAGGGGCGCTCATTTATGGCGATAGGGTCGCTCATTTATAATGATAAGAAGTTGGCTTTATCATCCCTTAGCATCAACTAACCAAAAACATGAAAATTTCTGATGGGATGTGCACTTTTTACTTACCGCTGAATGTCATGGTAAGGCCCGATAGGACCTTACCCCCACCTACTCCCACTCATAAAGAAGAATGAATGAGGAATCGTCTACAAATACACATGGGATCAGCCCCATAAAGGTACGCTAACTCACAACATGTGAACCCCTACTCGAACCTTCATTCTCTTCTTCCTCCTCCTGCTTAGTTTTTACAGGACTAACTCAGGCATCGGAGTGCCTTCGGCTCACAACAACCATGAGCTCTGACCCAAGCTATTTTCCTTCCCTTTTCAGGTTCTCAGTGTTCGGTATTCCTTAATCCACAAATTCTACATTCTAATATAAGTGGGTGATTTTTATCGCATACAGAGGTTAATTGGATTTGGTAGTCAATTTTGAAAGTTAGAAGTTAATCTCTATAATATGATATAATATAATAATTCACAGGTTAAGAGATAGGTCAAGCATTGATGGAGAAGATCTACATGATGATAGATAAAATTGACAATGAGGCTAATGTAATAAAGGAATTCCTCGGACCAGTGAAATTTGGTTAGAGGCTTGACACTATTATTAGCATAGTCTAACTAACTTTTTGGTTTGGATAATTATAGTGGACGGCTTTGGGACTTTTGCTTCCCATTGAGCTCAAAGTTTAAAGAGGAATTCAAAGGGCTGAGTTGGAGCTTTATATTTCCTTCCACAGAAACCTCATTCATTTCTCGAGTTATAGTTGATAGGCACTGAGATTTTTGTTCGGCTGCAATTGTTTAGGGAAGATTATACATTTTCACTGACTTTCTATTTTCCATCTCATTTTCCATACAATCAGGCTTTTCATCTCTATTTATGCTAGACAAAAATATATAAATATTTACATTTTTTTTATTTTAGCGTGTGATTTGTTTATATTAATCTCATCTTAATATATGGATCTTAATCTTTAATCAGGTATAGCTTTACAATTATACTATTTTATTTTTATGATTATTATTATGTTTTACTTTTACTTGTCATGCACCTCATACACTATAAGATGTCTTTAACCAATTGAGTTATACTGAGGATTGTATTTTATTTCTTTTTACCCTTTATCGTATTTTATTTAGTTTTATTTCTTTTACCCATTACACTTTTTTAAGTACTTGCCTATAAAAAATGTCATTTTAAAAAAACCACACGTTTAGGGTTTGCTTGTTTGCATAGAATGAATTCCTCTAATTTAGGGCCCGTTTGGATGTATATATAATAAAATATTTATAGATTTAATTATTGCAGTAATAAAATAGTATAAAATAGAATAATGTAATATCATACTATTACAATATTTTTGTTGTTTGGCAATTTTTGAAGAATCTTATAGATTTTAAATTGAGTTGTTTGGAATGTGCTATGAATAAAGTAAATTACATTATTAGAATAATTTTTTATTAAGTATTTTAATTTAAATGTAATTTACCACATCTAAATAAAAAAAAGTAGAGTGCTATAGTAAAGTTCAACTGCCATGTTTTTACCTTAAGTTGCTTTTCTTTTATCACATAAAACCATGGTAAAGTATAGTAAAGTAAAGTCAATAAAAAAATAACCACTTTACAACTCTCTCTCCCACTTTGTTTTACCACATACTTCATCTCACCTTACTTTACTTTACATTTACTATGATATGACATCAATATTTATTTTACTTTACCATACCCGTAAACAAGTCACTTTTACTTACCATATAAAACTACGATAAAATGTAATAAAGTAAAGTTAAATAAAAAGAAACTACTTTACCGTTCCTTCCCACTCTACTTTACAAAATATTTTATCCCACCTTTATAGTGCCGTGGCATTTACTTTTACTTTACTTTACCATATATGCAATATCATAAGGGATTTGAAAGTCTTTACTCTATCACTTCGTAATCGTCATTTTAAAAGATTCTTATATTACGGAAAGTTTTTTATAGGGGAGAGTCGTAGGATAAAATATTGAGCTTTTTGAAAGAAAATAATATTTTCTTTAAGTTTTTATTAAGTTACCAAATGCACAAGATTCTCTTCTTTAGAAAATAAAATATTATATTTTATAAAATATTATTTTCTTGTGCTTTCTTGTGTATCAAAGCAGGCCCTTAACATCTTTTGAGGAGAGGGACATCTTACCCCAGCATTAAGACGCAATAGATTTTTTACTGGGGTGACACATGCGAATCCCTACAACCTTACATGCGCGAGTCATCTTCTTGCATGTGCGAGTTTTTATTACCTCACACGTGCAAGTCTCTTAGAGACTCCGCACCTTCATTGGAAAAAAATAAATCATTATAGAATTTAACTTTATAGGAGATTGATTCTCAAGATTTTAACATTCAAATGGAATTTTTCATATGCTCCAAAGACATGATTTAGCACTAATAACAAAACAATTAATTCTTATAATTATTATAAAAAATACTTTCAAAGAAATAAGCATAAATGCTCCTTTGCAAGACATATTATCCTTGCTTCCATAACTTCTGGTTCACTTAAAATGACTTTTTTTTTTGTTAAAATACATAATTGGCATTTCCCAAAAAAAAAAAAAAAAAAACATGCTAGAATGCGTTAAATTCTCAAAAATACATGGCCTCATTAAAGATGGGCATTTATAATTACTTTTCTGTTTCCAAAGATTAAAATAAACAAGTGAAAAGGAAAGGGCGTTTAATGAAAACACCCTTCAATCGTCAATAATAAAAGAAAGATAATATAGAGGGAATTTTTTAACTAAGTCTTTAAGTTTTTCTCTTATTTAAAAAAAGAACACAAGTTTCAATACATTTCAAATTAGTCACTAAGTTTTTTAATAAATTTTCAATCAAGGATATTCGGCCATTTAAAAGTATTTTCTGACGACTTTTTTCCTCAATATTTTAAACATACTCAAACTACTATTCATTTGAAGCAATGATATGGTTTCGGCAGCTACTATATGCAGCCATCGCTATAGGAACGCTGATTGCCTTTAATTACAAATATGACGATGAATGAAACAAGGAGAGCTTAAAGGAAGTGGTGGAGAGTCTTATTTCAGTAAAGGGTAAATTGGGTGTTCTAAAGAATAAAAAGGTTGTCAGAAAATGGTGGACGGATGTCATCAATTGAGAAGTTCCTGAAAAACTTAGGGACTCATTTGAAAATTTTTGAAATTTGTGTATTTTTTTAAAATAAGGCAGAAAAGTAAGGACTTTTTTGGAATTTTCCCTAATAGAGATGAATCCAATCTTTTCTAAATTCGCCACGTGTCATATCCTTCCCCTATCCCTGCTGCACTGCACTCCACCTTCCTCGTCCTCTCTGAATAAAAATGGCATTTCTCTGCCAATCAAAGCTCTTTCTCTCTTCATTTCCTCCTCCGGATTCTATGGAAACCGTTTTCCTCAAACTCCTTCCCTTCAAAATCTCAAACACCAACAGGAACTCTCAGATATCCCTAACCGTCCGATCAGGACCGTGTAGATTCTCATCTAGGCCGATGCCGACCGTTTCTACGCCCACAAGACAGGAATCAGAACTCCAATCCTCTCTCCGCTGCTGCAGGACTCCCATACCAAAACCTCCGCTACTCCACCAGGTACGCATTTTGTGTCTCTTGCATTTGGGACTTAGCATTTGAGATTAGGAAATTGGATGGTGCAGCATGATTTTGATTCGCTTTTCAATACATCCCATTTTGAGTTTGAGTTCAACAAATTTGATGCACTAATTCATCTGTATCCGCAAAAACACTTAAAAGTACTGTTGTTTTACGTTTACCATGAGTCAAAATTTACTATGATCAGAGTTGGGTCTAGTTCGAAGCATATAGTTAAAACAAAAACTGAAGTAAAACTCCATGTTTTGTTGGCGATCAATCTTAGAGTACTGTGTATCAAAACAGAATATATGGAGTGCAAAGCCGGCTAAAATTGAGAATAACGCAGTGTCACAAATCACAGTGTTATTGATTTTGGTATGAAGTGCAACTAGTAGACAGAGTTTTTGCTTTAAGATTGATGTCATTGTCACATATAGAATAGTGCAGGGTGGGTGAAATGAAGACAAGCTTGTGGACTTGTTGAAAGGCACTTCAATTAAAGGGTATTTTTTATAAGATGAAAGTTAGGTACCTGCACTGTTGTATGAAACAGAATTTTGAATAATGAAGAAACAATAACAAGCTTGGGTAATTTGGTTGAGACCGTTCACGGCAAGGGAGATGTGTGGAGTGAAAGGATAGGACGGGTGGAACTAGGGGGGCTGGGGGTGGCCACCGGCCATGGCACCCCCAGAAATTTGAAAATCCCCAGGGCTGTTATTATTATTATTACATTGGTCCCTCAAAAAGTTTGGAAAACGCCCCAATATTATAGGAATTTTTTTTTTAATTTTTTAATGAACGCCACCACCCCCCAAAAAAAAAACTTTACATGGTGGCCTCCCCAAAGCCAAATTTTCTGATTCTGCCCCTGGATAGGATTAGGAATGAGTATGTAAGAGGAAATGTATGGGTAGCTCCAATAGATGAGAAAGTCAAGGACTGCCATTTGAGATTATTTGAGCGTGTGCACCGAAGATAATAAACAGCCCAATTATGTGGTAATGAAGGTTTCAAGTTCAAGGACTATGGGTAGGAGAAGGCAAATGAATACCTTTAAAAAAGTAGTGAGGAAAGACTTGGTAAATTACGGAGTTACAAATAACATGACTTTAAAGAGATTCCATAAAGCCTGGCCAAATATATGGGATACGGATTTGGCAATGTTTAAGTTTATAACTAATGGTATAGGCACTTTTCAAGGTCTTCATAATGCTCAATGAAGAAGATTTTGTTCACCGGGGAAGGAGCAAATATACTTGACGATTGTCTTGGGCCGTAGGTCAACTGGTTAGGGACATATGTGGTGTGTGCGGATGCGCAAGTTTGAGTCCTTGTAAAGCGTTCCAAAAAAATCTAAAGGTTCTTGGAGGTTAGATTGTGGCACACAAAGCTTCAAAAGAGATGTGAACGGATCTTAAGAGCGATGTTTTCTCGAAGTGGTTGTTTTTGTAACATTGCGATCTTATTAGGTAGAGTTGGTGACATTAGAAATTTGGATTTTGTAGATGTCCCCTACACTCTCTGGCCTCCGCCATTTGTGGATACCCCATTGACTAGCTAAATAGATCTCAATGAACCAATTCTCGACCTCATGGTAGGGACCCTCCAAATTACTCTTTCAATGGTTTGATAACTATCATTAATGGTGTAAAAATACTTAAGTGCCTTTGATTTTTTATCGTTTCTATCCCTATCATTTGTTCCCCCAGCCTCCTCCCCCCTTCTCTCCCTCATCACCACCATTCATAGTCCATATTTTAGGTGAGCTAAGTGCTAAGGTAGTAATATTGCAAATATCATTCTGGGCGTTTAAAATAAAGGTTACATTGTTGACCTCATGGTTGAATTCGAGGGGTCAACTAGTGAAAGTGTGTTTTGATTTATGGGTTTTGTGTTTTTTTCTCCTCCCCCTTTTGGTGGTGGTGTTGGTTTGTGGGGGTAGTAATTTTTCCCCTAATTTCAACAAACTAATATCAATAGTTTTTACTAGACCAACAATATTCAGAAGGAGGGTATCTTGTGGCTGATTGCTTGATGAAAGGGGATTTATAGATCTTTGTCACACTGTTAGTTACAGCCATGGTGCTCTAACATCATAAAAGAAAAGAGTGCAATTTAAGAGGACAAAATGAATTGATTCTCACTTAATTGACCCATTCATTAATTGGCATATGATGGAGCTATAATCATGCTAATCTCAGATGAGCATGTAACAGAAAGGTCCCACGTATAGGTGGTCAAGGAGTAAGAAAGGGTGCCTTACTGAGAGAAGAGTTTTCACATGGGTGGTATTAGAATTTTGAATAAATGAAAACAAGCACCGATACTTTGATTATAATTAGCTCATTTAACAAATAACATGCATTTGTGTGGCATTGGTACAATACATCTAATATATAATAGCTTTAATCCTTAGGGTCTACTTGATTTTTGCAAAAATCACGTGCCCCAACTCGAAGCTGCCCAATTTACAAATTACAACACTAAAATCCATCCTCTGCTCATTAAATGCAACCACTGCTCCAAGTTATAGATAGAAAGATTGAAAATGGCCAAAACTGTGAACTCACGGATATCAGACAGGCCCTTGGACGAGTTTCTTTATGATTGACTTTACTTCTTCTTGTGATTTCTTGAAGCATATAATATGAAAGGGACTTCTGCTATTAAGATTGGTAATTTATCATGTTTTGATGTTTCTAATGATGATAATTTATATTTACCATGGAGGAAGGCAGACATTCGAAGGGAAACTGAAGACAAATTCCTTGACTGCGAGACTTAAAGATGGTAATTTATCTATTCTCTAGTATATGTTTTTTTCATTCAGAAGCCATGTATTGTAGTGTTTTTTGTTGGTATCAAACTCTGTAATTTGTCTGGCTTTTGTAGCAAATCATATATCTATTCATGTATGAACAATTGAACTCTCTGCGCTGTATAGTAACAATGATTGTTCCAATGAGACCATGAATACAGAAATATATATTCCAGAAAGATAAAGAAAACAATTTCAAGTTAAGCGTAGTACGGGTTTTCTGTGAGACCAGATTCCTTGCTTCTCCAACTATGCAAAAATTTGAAACTCATGTACTGTCTTGGCATACATGCACAACAATCTAGATTAGGCTCTATGTTTGCTCGGCTGCACCCCAGGGCCCTCGCCAACACACTAGCCGACTCTTCAGTGGTAAGGACAATGGCTGGAGGGGAGTAAACTATGGGCCTGTTGTGGATTGAGCGTATTCATGCTGATTGGACAATTCAAACAATTTAATTTACGGAAAGCAAGATGTAGCTTCTTCTATTTTGGTGGCATATAGTTATTAGTTTGAAACATAATCTGAGTGTGGATACTATTTGTTTCGACCAAATACTTTATTTTCCGAGTATAAAAAAAGCGGCATGTTTTTGGCCAATTATTATTGCAGTGTGAATGGGGCCCCTTTTTGTTTTTTGTTTTAATATAATTGGACTGTGGCGTCAGAATGTAGAGTGGAGATGACTCAAGACATTTATCTAGTCCATCAGCAAACCTTTTGGTACTCTGATACTTTATTTTGGTAATATGCTTCCAAAATAGAAAAATGGCTTTCTGTGCTTTCTCAAACACTAAATTGATGCTTTTCTCAGAGTGCCTGTTCTCCCCCAAAAGACTGCTCCATAAAGTGAGGAAAGAAAAGTGAAATAGGGAAACATGGAATATCTACAAGCCCCTATGTCTGTAAATTGTTGGACCTTGCATTGTGTTTTGTGCCTCTACCTGGAGATATTAAGCCTTACACCTTACCCACAAATTTTAAAATGAATAAAGGGGATTACATGCTAGAGGGATTACATTATTATCAATACCTGTGGTGTGCATTGTATCCTGTCTTGAGTTCATGTTATGTGGCACTTGCTTGATACCTGATGCATGCATTGTTTCCTGCCTTGAATTGGTAGAGCATGCTGGGATTGTAGAAGCAATCCAGACTGGGGAACCCTGACCATCCGATGCATTGTATCCTCCCTTGTAGCTTACCTGAACAATGAAAAAAAAAAAACGAAGAAAAAAAAGAAACATGATAAGATGGATTATGTCATCCTCTCCTGTCGTATCCATCATATCCTGCCCTTGAGTCTGTTCATGTTATGTGGCACTCCATACCTGATGCTATGCATTGTATCTTGTCATAAGTTAGTAGAGCATAATGATATTGTAGATTATCATGAATGGGAAATCATCATCATCATCATCATTTGTCCCACCTGTGTTGTGGTCAACTACATGAATTTTGTTTCTCCATTCCGATCTATCTTGTGCCAAATCCTCAGATAAGTTACACATCTTCAAATCTATTTTTACTATCTCCATCCACGTCTTCTTTGGCTTACCCTTTCCCCTTGGTGGGCCATCAACCTTCATAGTGAAACTTTTTCTTACAGGCACTGTTTCTGGCCTACGTTGGCCATGCCAATGGGAAATCCTAACCATTTGAAGTTTTTTATGTTGAATTTGGACCCTTTTTGTGTAAGTCATGCATGCGGTAAACTGAAAGCTTAAGTTGTTTTGATTAGGATGTTTTGGTGCATGGGGTCGTTTGTGTAGATACCAAAACAATGGGTCGGCTGTCCACATAAACAAACTCAATGCGGAGATACTACTGTGCATATTCTTGGGGTGATGATTACATAGTTTCTCACCATGCTTTGTAGTTCTGGACCTCTGTATCCCATTTTTCATACTTGTCATCCTGACCCATTTGTTTTCTTGTCATGCATGTTTTGTGCGTTGCAATAAAAGTATAATGTCATTGGATCCCCCACCACCCTTTTGCAGAATTTATGTTTAGCTTACCAAGCTATGAAGATGGTGACAATGCTGCGAAGCTAGCTTTGCAGATAAGTGCTTGCACATTTAGTGTCATGGCATGGTTGATTCCTGCAGAAGTAGCCCATTCAAGTGAAGAATTGAGAGGGGACATGATCTATGAGATTGGTGAACTGTTTGAATTGGGAATTCAGCTATCTTATCTCCTCATATTATTAGGATTGCTTGGAGTTGGTACCTTCTTTGTCATTCGTCAAGTCCTTGTTCGTAGAGAGCTTGACCTTTCTGCTAAAGAATTGCAGGTTTGCACCCATGTTCCTTCCTTCAAAATTTAAGTATGAATGCTTGCTTGCTTATTTATTTATATCGGGACCAAAATTTCCCTTTTTCTTAATAAATCACCGAACAACGGTAACTTATATACAATGACCATCATGTGGCAAGAGATGTGGGAAAAAGATTTTAAACATATGCTTTGTCTTGAGACCTCTTACAATGGGCTTTCAACTTTCATCAAAATGGGGGTGAATATTGTTTGTCAGAGGTGGGGAAT
This sequence comes from Persea americana, assembly GCA_029852735.1. Classification (NCBI taxonomy): domain Eukaryota; kingdom Viridiplantae; phylum Streptophyta; class Magnoliopsida; order Laurales; family Lauraceae; genus Persea; species Persea americana. The sequence continues at coordinate 11,923,697 of CM056809.1, forward strand.
AGGCCATGGTTTGGGCAGGGTAATGGAGCCCATTTGAGGGAGAATATTTGGGGATTGGACACATCTACGGTTGACTTAGTGAAAGACTAAAGCAGTTATTATTTTTGGATTTCAATTTGAAAATACAAAGGGATGGAAGGACCATCTAAGTCATTTTGTGTCTTCACTTAGAACCATTTGTATTGGCGTCGGGGTAATTTAACGAAAAGGACCCATTTGAAAGTCGCCTAAAACACTTAAGACATTTTTATACTATCAATTGATTGAGCCCTTCTCTGTAGTAGGCCTAAACTTTGGGACTATTTTGGAACTCCTCCTTTATGAATAAGGTACTTCATAGTTCATACTGTTCTTAGAAAACATCCACTTGGTATATGTTCTTTATTTTGGTTATGAGATACACAAGGCCCGACAGTCAGGAGTTTAAAAAGACCTGATAACTGATCAATGGTCAGTCAACTTGATTCAACAACAACATGATTAGGTCAAGATTCTGTCAAAAATATTATTGATTCAATCAACTCCGATAATCTACCAAAATCCAGTCATGTTTTTCCGCAAGAAGAAAAACGATTTTCTGTAAATTTTCTTAAAACTTGAAATGGGCATTTCTACTGTTTGGGCAGTTTGCTTTCCCTAGATATTCCTTGAATAGTTTCAAATTCCCACTTCTCATGTATTTCTATTTTGCAACTTGAATTTCTCTATTTATAGTACTTTTATTTTTAAGTGGTTATTAGATACCAGGTTTATTTCACAAGTCTTTATTAAAACACCACCAAGTTTCAAGCCATCTCAACTTAGTGGACTTCATAGTAGAATTTTAAAATCTATGCAAAATATACTTGTCTGAGGTCTTAACCCATTCACTTATGACCCAACAATCACATTGATTAGAAAGTTCATCATCATCATCAAAGCCTTGGTCCCGAGTCCAATGGTGAACCCATGATTTTCTTTGAGGGGGGAGAACCGAAACAGGTAGTTGGGTTTTGGGGGCAAACCTAGAATTTTCATGTGGGTTTGGGAAGTGGACCCAAAGTTTTCGTATGGGTTTTCGAAGCGGTCCCAGGCCTGATGGGGACGACTGCCCCTGATAACATGCATGCAGGTCCACCAGTGGTCCTAGCTATGTAGGGTTGGCTCCATTGATTAGACAGTTCTAGACTTCTAGCCCTTTAATTGGTGGATTTCTTAGGGAAAAATAACAGTACAGCTAATATGACCAATTTTCATGTAGACACTTAGTGGAAGTAAGAATATATGTATTTTTTCTTAATGGGTTTTGACTGACTTTTTCTTAAACATCCATTTTCATTCAAGAAAATATTTCCAATTAAATGGTTAGGATTATTGGACAAGTCTGTATATTTATTTAAGTGTGTAGACCATCCACGGTAGAGACTGCTCAGTGATTGGTACAGATCTTAGCATGTTCCATGGGAATGGACTGATTGGTTAAGAAAGAAAAAGAAAGTGCCCAACACTTTGATCTAATCCTTATTCTTTGTTGGGGCATAATTGGCAATTTGGTGTCAAGTGGCGTGGATGTGTTATTTTCCATTTCATGTTTTTAGGTTATATAATCTGCACCTGCCAGATCCTTTTGTTCTCTGTTCTTGTTTGATTAATGCATAAACTACGAATCCTGCTTATATTGATTTGTCCTAGTTGTTCAGGAGCAAGTTCGGAGTGGTGATGCGAGTTCCACTGGATATTTTGAACTCGGTGCAGTAATGTTGAGGAGGAAGTTCTACCCAGCTGCTATCAAATACTTGCAGCAGGCAATTGAGAAATGGGATGGTGATGATCAGGATCTTGCACAGGTATTTTAGTGGCCTGCTTTATCAATTCTGCCCCCTCTTTTCCTCTTTTCTTTTCTTTTTTAGGTCCTGACTTGTAAAAACTTGTGTTGGGCTCGCTGTGGGGCACTTGGATGCATGTGAGACTTGCCACACTCTCGTAAATCAGAACTCCTCACAAACTCTCTTGTTGTTTTAGTGGAGCCGGCATCATCATCATCATCATCAAAGTCTTGTCCCAACAATGTTGGGGTCCATATAAATTTTATTTCTCCATTCGAGTCTATCCCTGGCCAAATCCTCGGATAGGTTGCTCTTCTTTAGACCTATCCTTGCTACTTCCATCATGTCCTCTTCAGCCTACCCCTTTCATTGGGGGGCTGATCAACCTGCATATAAAAACTTTTTCTCACTGGTGTCTTTGCCCGCTTATGTTGGACATGTCCAAAGTCCAAACCATCTCAAATGGGTCTCTCTTAAACTATCGCCAATTAATGATAACCCTAAATGCTCCAGGATGCGCTCATTTCTGATTCTACCTATCCTCGTTTTACTACACATCCATCTCAACATTCTCATAGTAGTCCTCTTTGGCCTACATGCTGTTTTAGAGTATAATATTATTGATTCCCTTGGTCAAAATCTTACAAAATATCCACTTGTGCGCTCAAGGAAAAGGAGAATATTCCTTTCTTTGTCTACAATAATCCCATCATTTTGAGATTTATGGTTAGTGGTGTGTATTTAATTATTATGATGCTGAATTTTAGGTTCCTTTGAAGAAATATATTCTAGTTACTACATTGTAAACGTGTGAGATTCATGTGATTCATCAGGCAGAAGCCACTGTGAACATTCCTGGTCAAAAAATGTTTGGTACGTGATAAACCCAGTTACTACACTGTAACCTTGTATTTTGAATGTTGGCCAGTGACCTCTTTTTCAACCTTCTATTGTTTTCATACACGAGTTTGACCAGAGCAGCACATTAGCCATATTTTTGGGGGCCAAAAGATCTAACATGGTAGAGTCGTAGACACTGTTGATGAGCACGATACAATGGTCTTTAACGTTCTGATTTTCACTATTCTGGTGGTTTTTGCGAATGAGATTATTCTAAGTTACTTTGTTTGAATAATTTAGTCAAATTAGGGGTTTGCCGAGCACCCCCTGTAACTCTCAGGATCTCATGTAAGTTTGAGAGACATGAAACAAGGTCCAAATGAATCGTGAGTATTGTACAAATATAAACTCTGGGCCTGTTTGTTTACATAGAATACATAAGAACTGAATACATAGAAGTACATTGTTAGATGACCTCCATTGTTAAGTAATTAAAGAGGTGAGGGATGAAAGATATGAACTATGAAGTAGGGGGTGAAGGATATAAGGTACTGATGTAGGTAGGACCTTGACTTTTCTAGCATTTGAATTACCAGAGTTGTGTCTGGGTATTCATTTCTAATCTTCCCTTGATTTTATTTCCATAAAAGAAAAGGTTATTTGATGCTCATGTTTGGTTATTCTCCTTTGTCTTCATTTTTAATCACTTGGGGCATGAATTCATATGTATTATACGAAAAAAAACCCGGCCTCTATGGGTTTGGGGCACCGAAACTCTACTTGTCATGTTTCTTATTTAGCTTTATCTCAATTTCAACTTTCCTGGAACCAGAAAAAGGTCCTATGGGTATGGACTTTGGGCTGAAGAAACTCAAGGATTTTGGTCCGAAGAGATGGAGAAAGTTAAAAGTGCGAAAGATAGATAAGGATTTTGGTCCGAAGAGATGGAGAAAGTTAGAAGTGCTAAAGATAGATAACACAAGCAACCAATGTGATGGAATTAGTTTCTATTGCATTAACTGATTTCTAGTACTCGAAAGGGGAAAATGGAAAAAGATCTTTGAATACATTTTTAGTCTAGTAATATATTTTGATTCCATATTTTCCATCACCATCTGCGAATTGGTTTAATTTCCCTTTTCTTGTCAAAATGGTTAATCAGGTCTATAATGCACTTGGTGTCAGCTATGTCCGTGATGGGAAACTTGACAAGGGAATTGCACAGTTCGAGAGAGCTGTGAAGCTTCAGCCAGGATATGTTACTGCGTGGAACAACCTTGGTGATGCCTATGAGAAGAAGAAAGATCTGAGAGCTGCTCTGAAGGCATTCGAGGAAGTTCTTCTTTTTGATCCAAACAATAAGGTGGCTCGGCCCCGGCGTGATGCCTTGAAGGAACGCGTCCAATTGTACAAGGGAGTATCATTAAAATCGGAGGAGAGGTAATTTTTGTTATAAATTTGCTAACGATGATCTAATTTTGACTTCGCCTGCAGTTCTTTCAATCTTCATCCCAAGTTAAAACTCCAGCTCAAATTTCAGTTTGAGGTATTTTATGATGCTTGATTGAGCGAAAGGACATTTAAGTTCAATAAGCAAGATATAGGTGTAGCCCAACTTCTATAATTTAAGCCATTCATCTGTTTATCCTCACTATGGAAGTGAAAATACCTTGTTCTCCAATAAATCAATTTTTTCAAGAAAGAGCTGATATTTCTCCCCCTAGTGGAGAATCCTTGTCATTCTCTCATCCAAACATCCAGGGTTGTAAGCCCATATAGAATAGGAAAGTACTGAGAATATTAAATCTTTGTGGCCTTTTAGAGTACGTTAGACATAAATAATGTATAAAAATAGTTGTATAATTCTATTGTTTTTCATATGTGTCTAATGTTTGGGACCATGTTCATAGAAATGTAACGGCAAGTACTCTTAAACCTGTTCATAAGAAGCCATTATTTTAAAACATGGTCGGGATCTAAGAGCGGGGGGGGGGGGGGGGGGGGGGGGGGGTGAGCGTTGAAACGCTAAATTTTAAAATAATTATATGTCCAGAGCGCCTATATAACATAATGCTTGTGGGTTTATAAACAATTAAATAATGGGCACGAATATATCTTAGCCATATATTCAAGTAAAAAAATTGGACAAAAATTTAATTTCGCAATTTGATCACATAAAATAGACACTAATTAATTAGTCAGAAGAAGTTTTTTTGTTCAAAAAATTAATGTCAAACTTATAGAAAAAGAAAATGCATAAAAAACTAAAGATTTTACATGGTTCGCTCTATATTAGGTCGAGCCGCGCTCCAATGACGGATCTACTTCGAAAATGTGAATTGGCGTTTTGGGAGCGGGATCAAGAAGGATGAAAGGAGGTTCCGGACACTAAGGTCGGGATTGGTCTATGTGGGGACACTAAGGTCGGGATTGGTCTATGTGGGGAGTGTTTTTAGGCTGTGGACATGTGACTACTGGGTTACGGGCACAAAAATTCAAAACTACATGACTACTGGTTTACCTGCACAAAAATCCAAAACTACTTTGCTTGTATCACCTCAACCTGAGAGTTGGTGCATGCAGGCCCACAGCTTGCGGTCCAGATTTAACCTGGTACAAAGTGGTCCTCCACTCTAAATGAGCCATCTAGGGCTGTTCAAGTGGTCGATGTGTTTTTGTATGGGGCTTATTGAATTTTCAGGGATTTCCCTGTACACAATTTTCCCAGACGGGAGAATCCTGCTCTTACAAATTATGAAAAGCGAAGCGAAAAGAGCCGACAGAGAGAAAGCAAGTGATATATATATATATATATATATGAATATATAGTTTGGGTGGGGGTGGGGCCTCACACATACCCCTAATTGAATTTCACATGACCCGCGTTTGAATAAATCCAAATGAATTGGACTGTTGCATGGACTGCAAACTCCATTCCAATGGTCTGAATTTGTGGCCCTGAATGATAACATAAGGATAATCTGACTGCGATGATTTTTTGTTGATGGGAGGGGCCGATTTTTTTGTTTGTTTATCTTTGGGAGTAGTAGTGCCTGGTTTTTTTATAATTTATAACTTTGACTTTAACTTGTATCTGTTTCCCCATAATGCATACCCATTCTCAGAAGAAAAAAAATTAAAAATATAAGAAGAAAGGAACCTGTGTGACCGTGTCCGCAGACCCTATTGCCCGCCGTTGAAGCAGGTGGGTCCACTTCAAATTTTTTTGGGTATCCTAGCCATTGGTGAGGAAAGGTGCTTATTATCCGAATTCGAGTCCAAAATAACTGGATTCGAATTAAAGAACTGACGCATGTTACTACTATAGTAGGGGGCCGTACATGGGTCCACTTCATTTGGTAACTAAGACAAAGCGAGGCAATATAGCGTCCACCTTCTACGCCGGAGGTGGCCTGGCCATAAGCCATAAGCATGTCCCACTTTTTCTACCTGATCCCCAAAAATGACCTGCCGCCTTCATTATTTATCACCGACAATTTACCCAGTAGGAGTGGGCCCCTAGATTCGAGTACAGGTCGAATCACATGGTCAATCTAATATTGGGCACACTTATTTTAAGTGGGTTTCGACTAGATAATGAGGGGCTGATCTTTACTTGGAACCATCTCAATGCAAGACATGCTGATGAATCAATGTACAGCGTTATAGGATGCAAGGTTTTTTCCTGCGCATGTGCTCCTAATCCCAAAAAAAACAAAACACTTTATTTTATTACACTTTCTGAGTTATATTGAAAACGATACATTACTCCACTCTCTCTCTCACATAGTCTACATGCTCTCTTACTTTTCCACGTCCTTGCTTAAAAATCAAGACATACTATACTCATACAATACATACTCCACTCTCTCTCATTCTCACATATTCCACACACGTTCTCTTAACTTTTCCACGACCTTGCTTAAATATCAATCAAGGCAATTCATTCACTCTCTCAATATCTCACTGAAAAAAAATATCCCCCAAAGGCTTGTGCTTACAAAATTGCCACTACCAGTACCAAAAAAAAAAATCGCGATTTTTAGAACTTAGATATGATGATATGACCATTATGCCCCTGGTATATAAACTTCTTGTAAGGAGCCAAAAGGGCAATCGAAGGAAGAGAAATAATCCGCGTCAAACTCGCAGAACTCTTGTTCTTGCTTTTCCCGAAAATACCATTTCGGCCACTTATCGTCCGGCAAAGGTAACGGCGACTCGACATCGAAACCGAATGCGTCCACGCTGCCGTAATCCAAGCAATCCAACGGCGTCATAACGCCGCAAGGCAGGACAGAGGTCGGAGACGAGACGTTCCTGATTTTGGAGGGCGTAACGGTTTCGGTATTTGCGGATGGAAAGTTCGTAACGGCGGACGGGCCCCTCAGCTTGAGGGCTGCGTTGTCGTAGACGGTGGCCGCCTCCTCCGCCGTGTCGAACGTCCCTAGCCAGACGCGCTTCCGCCGCGCCGGATCGCGTATCTCCGCCGCCCAACGCCCCCACGGCCGCCTCCGTACGCCGCGGTACCTCGTCTGGATGCGGTCGCCGCGATCCGGGACCGGCCTCCTCCTAACCTGCGCGGCTCGGCGCGCGTTAGCGGGGGCCCGGACGTCGATCTGGTGCACGTGGCGCTTCACGCGCCGGGAGATCTCGGCATCGTCCTCGCTGGACGAATCGGTGGCGTCCGCGTCAGTGAAGATGATCCGTACGACCTTCCGCCGGACTGTTTCGGCCTCGGCTGGAAGGTCCTGGCTTCCCGCGGCGAGTTTTCCGCCGGAGACGGACTTCGTCGTCGTCAGCACGTGCTCGGAGAACTTCACGCACGTGCCAGGGGAGGCCGATCTCCTGCATCTTTCGACCGTCAGATTCATCGGATCGGACGGCTGAAACCTAATCTCGACTCGAGCATAAAAACGATGAGAAAATGAGAAGAAATGGAATCGAAGTAACTTCCTTTGATAGAAACCTCTGCTTCCAAGCAACAAGAACAAGTGGAAAATCGACTGTAAGCCAAACAAAACAGTGGGTTTCTGCTGTGATCGAGATTCAACGAAAGAAAGAAAGTCCCTTTTGATAGAAAGATCGTGTCAGAGTTACGTTGAAGACAGGGGAATCTGGACCATCGCGAAATCTCCACAACAAGAAAATGATTCTTGAGCTCGTTTTCCACCAAATGGACGTTTTTCAGCTGCTGCTGCTTGGAATCTGAAATCCGTTTGTTAAAAACTTCTCTGAAGCTGCATGAGGAGTGGGGACTTCTGTTTAGGTATCAAGATCTGAAGGCGGGAAAGGAAATCCGAAAAACTAGTAAAAAAGTTCTCTTGGAAAGGGATTTCTTCGATTCTTATATAGAATAGAGAAGAAAGAGAGAATCGGATCTAGGAGACGGAAAGCTTTGAAACCTGTAGAAACGAGAGAGCTGAGAATGGGAAAAGAAGTGCGCGCGCGTATTTATACGCACGAGTGAGAAAGTAATGGCAGCCTCATTTGTCCATATCGGAGCGGAGAAGACGGACCACTTGTTTCTGCTGACGTGTCGCGTGTGTGTCGGGGTTCGTAAGGCAATTAGACAGCTTTCTCGTGCCATGGGGCGACTCGGGCAGGTTCGATCCGATCCGGAAATACAGACTCAGTTCAGGTTCAACCCACCGTAAGTATGATTGGGTAGAATTTGAGGTGTCATGAGGTGGGCTCCACTTAAGAGTTCGGCTCTTATCCATTCATGGAAAGCGTGAGGGACACATAATCGGGACTCATCATACCTACCAAACCATTAATCGTGGCACATGACAAATGATGCAGACGCAGAATCCTATGGACCCATTTAGGAATTCTTTTGGAGTGGCCCACTCATTCGATTAGATGCTCAGAATAGTTCATAATATTAGCAATACTAGGGTTTTAATCTGACGCGCCAATCAATACATGGATGTCGGTAGTAGAAGTAAGACCACTCTTACCTTAGCTCAAATTGACATGGTGGGACGTTTTGTAGGCATTCTAATATTGGATCCACCTATGATCAATCTAATTCACTCACACTCTGGCCCACTTGAGTTGCACTAGTGCACATATTCCCTTTTCTAGATTAGGCTATACCCTCTAGAGTAAAGTTGGCCCTGCAATAAGGTATACCCCACGTGCAAACACAATTAGTGTTAAGCAAGGTGAATGTTAAGTTCCTCATTAATAGATCAAGAACCACAGACAATATCCTTAGCAATAAACTCCATCCTTGTGGGGACCAGAGACTGATGGGATGGATGGTCCCCACTTTTATGAAAATCAGAATCTATTAAGTTACTGTTCAACCTTCCTAAAACTGCCTATGTTTAGAGACCACCAGTCAAAAGTTATGATTTTTTTCACACAGGAAAAATTCAACCAATCTGTCTGACTCAGTAGTCAAATTCAACGGGCACGGTATCAACTGTGGACCGTGGACCCCACATGTTTCCAATTTCAGGATCAAAACGTTTATAGTTTTGCCAAGTTGAGGATCTGATCATTCTTCCTTATGCAGATGAAAGTCTGGTTACTTTCTTCATCTTAACATAATTAACTAATAATGATTAGCAGCTCCAGACATGCCCCTTTTTTTTTTTTTATGGTTTCTCTGGTAAATTCTCACACCATGAGCACTACTGTGAAGGGGAGGTGCCTCACTCACCATTTGAGCTACAAGTGGACTGGCAGTGATCTCACTTGGCAAGGGAAGGGATGAGATAATTTCTTATTTTGGACCAACCACTGTGACATGGCCTTCGTTTTATTTTTATTTTTAGATTTGGAATGGGGCTAAGTTATGGACCTAAGATGTCAAGTCCTTAATATGATGACCACTTTCCTGATCTCAATCTATTGTGATTTGGATTTTTTTTTTCAAAACAGTACGTCAATAATCAAAATGAAGGCAAAACAGCGACAAACAAATAGAAAGCACTATCCAACTTCCACAACCAAGTGGGGAACTTATCAGTATTTATGGAATACTTGTGACCTACTTTATGCTTTTTGAAGATAAACTTGAGCTCAATTGAAATAAAAGACCAACAAGATCTAAAATGTCTAGAAGTACGGCATCAGTTATAGTTGTTTACAGCCTTTCATCACGTCCAAAGCATCATTCAAAATAAGGACATTGGAAAAATTTCTTTTTCTAGCCAACTTCATTGGAAAAATGGATCGCTCTCACTTCAACTTCTTTGCAAGAGAAAACTTTCACACACTTAGGAGACACCTAGACATAAATACAAACATTATAAAATATCACACAAACATAAGATGCAATACTATTTGAGGGGTTATAGTGCATCCGGAAAAATATAAACTACAAATTTTCTTAGAAACTCCCCTCTAAGTTTCTTGGAATCTTGATGAGTTGGACATAATCCGAATTCTCTCATTTAGAAACATAATCATTTTATGGCCACAAAAGATCCTTAAAGGCTTTCAGAGTCTGCATAAGGTAATGAAGGATTTTCACTCTCTACCCATCCACAAAATGGCCCCATCTAAATTAGAGCCCCAACAAACAAACAAAGTCATCTCCATCTCGAGATAAGCAAGACAAGGCTTTGATTATGCTGATGAACCGTAGGGAACTAAATTTTTTTAAATATCTGTAGTGCATAAATAATTCATTTTTATATTGGGTTTGAAACAGTAAATGTGCTTCTTAATGAGATCCCTGTACTTAATAATTTCTCCTCATTGTTCATGGCTGGATGGAGCTGGACCCCACAGCTTCATGTCCACAACATTGGAATTGTTTGGTCATTTCCTCCCTACAGTAGGGCAACCAATTGGATAACATGACTAGACAACTTTTAATATCTTAATCATCAGATTAAACATAAAAAAATGCAAAAATACAAAAAACGAATACACTGGTTGGCCATAGAATCTATTGATAGGACATTTTCATTTTGCACCTCCCACTACAGATCGTGTTCCACGAGGGGAGAAAACTAGTAGGATGAGTGAATTGACAAGGAGTTAGATGTATGTCTAATGGAGGCACTTTTTTGTAAAGTGGGCATTGATAGGCAACAAATGTGAAGAAATAAATAGAAGCTGGTGGCTTCGTTTTTATTTTGACAGTCTATTTTAACATTTTTACAGGAAGTTAATAAATCAAATTATATAAATTTATAATATGCACTAATGACTTGTTTGTGTAGCACAGTAAGTTTTCTCTTCTTCAGAAATGTAAGTCCGGCTACCCTCTTGAGAAATTGATGTGTTGACTTTTTAGAGGGAATAGGCACTTAATTTAATTTTTCGTTGAAGAAAACCTTCCACACCAAGTGTCGAGAAAATGAGTTGCGTAGAAAGTTAAAACGTAGAGATTTTAGAAAAAAAATGCTTTATATTTCTTCGGCAATCCCATTATAATATATTAGAGCCAAGGATTCGGGCTTTAATTTTAACTGGCAATTCTAATTTTGGTCGATAATTATACCTCTTTGTTTAAATGTTCCACATTCTCTCTTCATTACTTATCTTATGCAATTATCCTCTCGTATCTTTTTCTCATCAAACTACTCACGTCTAAAGTTTAGGTTCTTCCTTTCTACAAAAACTCTCTTTTACCCTATTTCTTCTATTCCTTTTCGGCCCCATTTTTTCTATTTTCATTTTATGCAACATGCTCTATGAAAAAGGTTCTTCCTTTCTCTAAGAAGCCTCTCCTACCCCCATCTCTTCTATTCCCTCTCGACCCCCAAATCTTCCTATTTCCATTTCATGCAACTTACTCTATGAAAGAGGTACTTCTTTTTCGTAAAAAATCTCTTCTACCTCTTATCTTCTATTCCCTTTTGGCCCCAATTTCTCTATTTTCATGTTATGCATTTTTCTCTATGAAAGAGGTCCTTTCATACCATGCTCAGCACAGCACGGGTTATTGTGTTAGTTGTAATATTAAGGTCATTTGTTTGCCTGGTCATTTTCATATGGTGGTTGGTGAATCCACCTTTGTTCCTCAAATTTGGGCACTTTTTGAATTACTTTCTCAGAATTCATAGGAATACAATTTCATGAAGAGAAACGGACCTTAATTTACAAATTGTTTGTTGGTTTGTGTGATTACTGATTAGACAATTTTGTCCAACTCTTACCATGTTCACTTTGGACATATCTGCTATTTGTTTCTTACGGGGAGTTCCATCTGTAGAAATGCGTAAATGCTACGTTTGAGTGGGATGACAATGGGTCCAACCAATGGAGTCACGCAGGGGTCTATATTAGGTCATATTCAAGTCTAGTTTTCCATCACTGATAAGTCGGATTGGGTTTAAAGTTAGGCCAGGGTTGGAAATGGTCAGGCTTGATCCTAGTTTACCTCCATAAACTTAGTTCATTGAATATGCCGGTGAAAATTATGCTAATAAATCCCATCAGCCATTCTAACTTTCTTAATTTTTTTGGGTACCAGACAAGGTGTCTGGGCCTTGAAAGACCTACTTTGACATGCAACACAAGGTGTTTGGGACTTGAAACACAATTTAGAGCACCCGCACATGTAGAGAAGAGAAACCAATAAAAAGACTAGCCAGTTGGGTGAGGACCAACCACTGGGCTAACCCTCTATTCTTTGGCCATCCTTACTTGAAGGCAAGACAACAGATAGTTGAAATTAATATAGCATTGCATTCGATCACAAGGCGTCTGACAATGTCCAACAAATTTGATTTTAGAATGAGGTGAACCCTACGCCCCTCACTCAGCTGTGGGTCCACCACAATGATATCTGCTTGATTGGATAGACTCCTTCCATTTGTGCTACATAGGCAGTCATCACTCTAGCTTTTAGGTTGTATGAAAAGTCACCAGCCTAGAACATTATAACTGGCTGATGATTACCCATTGGACAATGATTCATTTTTTTTTTTTTTTTTTCATTCTCATTCTAATTTATTTAATTTTGTGTTTCACTTTTCATCATCTTACTCCATCTTCTATTGTAATCACTCTTTTGTTTGTGACATCTATTTTCTACCCTTCTTCATCTTCCTCCATGTTTTCTACAATATACATGAGACCCACACGCCATTTTGATAGTTGGCAATTGACAACAGAGAGAAGCAATGCGAATTATTCCACATTTCTTCTGAATGTATGGTATTTGAGGCCATCACCACTTCTTAGAGAGTAGATAAAAATAAAGGTGTTCAACTTTAAGAGTGGTAGCTTTACCAAATAAAAATAAAAGTCTTTAAGAGTGATAGAGCTCATGTGTTCCTTTTCCTTGTCCCTAACCATTTTTCAGGTGACCATCTCTTCTCCAGGATTCTTAAACACTCATGGCCACCCTCATTACGACAGTTATCGAGCCTACAACGGCTCAAATTTGGTATAAGGAATCTTTCTTAGGCAAATAAACTCGTGGATTGACTTTTCATACGTTGCTTCCTTCAATTAAAGTTGTACAGGGTAGAAGGGTCAAGGTTGGACTTTGGAAGTCAATTGTGCTGGCCAAAAAAATTCTAGATATGCAACCAAGTTTAGAAAGTTAAAAGCAGTGGACTATTCAAGTGAGAATCGTCTACACTAACCTTTAGTGTGGTCCTACCTATTTTCTGAACCCGCTATATTATCTATGATCAATTTTGACTCTCATCCCACTGTCATTAATAGCTGTATTGAAATCCAAAATTTGATGCTTCTAAAACTATTAAATTTGAAGGGTATATAGATCAAACAAGGTAGCAAAACTGAGTGACTGGATTCTACAAAACAAAAGGTGGTTTTTATTGTAACAAGAGGGCAAACAACCTGACATTTGTTGTATATGCAAACATTTTGTTATAGAAAGCTTCCAAATTCTTAAAATACATAGGAATACTGGACAGGCTGGAAACATTTATGTTGGAATCCTAAACCTAGCCAAACTCAGATATGGATTCAGACCAATTACATAGCCAAAACTGATGAAATATCTAAAAGGCCCTTACCTTCTCATATTCCATGTTAAAATCACATTGCCAATGTGATTATATGACAAGGAGAGACAAGGCTCTTTTGACCCATTGACCATTCACTGTTCAAGTGGTTGTATTGTATGACATCTTTTGTCATAATTTTCAGACGGTGAAAGTGACGTGTGTAATGGCATTTTCAGTATATTCATAAATTTTGGGGGTCCTTCTTACCATTGTTTGAAGCCGCCTTTCACATCAAAAAAATTATGGCATCTAACTCTCAACGTAAATTACCTAAACTGCCCATGTATCTTGGGGACAGTAAGTGACGGAGATAGAAAATCATGAGGGCAAAATAGGCATATTTTATCTTGAGAGGACGCAAGACCTGAATTAGGCCCACCACTCATACGATCACCAGTTAGCCACGTGGAGATAAATTTAGGGCCGGCACCGAGTGTGGTGGTTCGGAGGCGCTAAGAAAAGCCGTCATATTGTGCTAAGGCTTTGGAAGACATTCATAGGAGCCGTGCAAGTGGTGGGCCACACATAACCTAAATGATCAGATTGATGAGACAGTTCTAACTATGATTATGGATATTTGCTTCTTTTAATTTTGGACCATTGAATGTTTGGGTCATGCTGTCGAACCAGATGGGAGTTAGGACCATGGTTAGTTTCTTTGTGGTTGGGGATCTATTAGAAATTTTGTAAGGTTCATGGGTGGGGCCTACTTACCAAATGTGTGAACCCAACTCACAGTGAATTAGTCAGGATCTGGTAAGGCTTTACCCCCAATGGCGACCCCAACATATGTGCACTATGTCATCATCACGATTATGCGATAGACCGTGGTTGGTCCGCCCAAAGCCACTAAGGGTAAACTCCCTCAGAGGATCCCAATTCACAATGAATGCCCTCTTCTTTGATGGGCATTCTTCAAATTCACTCCAATTGGAGTTCGGGGCTTCGGGCTGCTGTCAGATTGATTTACAAAAATTATAAGTTTTATGGTGATCAATATAATAACTGGACTAAATTTTTATTGGAGTTAGTTAGGACTTATTGAAGAGGGAGGCTTTTAATCTGCATTGGTAAGAGCTTAGAGGGCTCAAATTTTTTGTTGTAGTTAAACCCCTTACTTTTACACAAGTTTGCTCGCATGAGAATATATATAAATTCATAGTCAAATGAGCTCCCTTGAAGGATTATGAAAGTGGTGAAGTATGCACGTCGTGAGGTGAGAAGTGAAGGATAGAAGGTAGCCGCATATATTGGACATAACTTTCTTGGAATTTAAATTGCTAAGGTGATTGCTAGGTATTAATTTTTCATTTTCCCTTAATTTACTTTTCATCTTATTGGAGATTATATTAATGGCATTTTTTATATTTACTGGCTTAATTTCCTATAGATTCTATGCAAACAAAGAGGCCTTGCTGTTTAGATTTGGCTTACATTTATAAGCTAATCATTAAATGGATTGCGATGTGGTTAGATCTACACTTGCTATACAACCTAACTCTTTGTACTGCGACCCAACATTCTTAAATCAAACACATGCTGTTAATTCAGGGTTCAGGTTAACTGAACCTTTTTAAGTTTCTAATTAGGTTAAGATTATGGTTTTCAACCTGATTAATAAATGGGTCAGATTCTGACTTGGAATATACATGATGTCTGGTGCTCATTGGCAAAAAATTGAGCATTATTGAACATTTTTATATGCAATTACATCGACATTTGGATAGATTACATCTTGGTTCTTATAACTGTCGGTCTTGTCACCCTGGTACCAATATAGTATGATGATTTTTTGTATTTTACAGACCTTCCTACGTATCATTTGCTTAAGTGAATGGAATAAGGATCAACCATTACTCGTAAAAAAAGACCTAATACACCTATAATTGAGTGATATACGTATTATTAGATGTCATGTATAGGGTGGTGTTGATAAACATTGCCTATTAAATAGGATGCCCAGCTAGTGTCGGTTCTTAGAGCTTCTTATGCCCTATTTGAGAGAGGAAACATGCATACAAGTGGGACACACACTTATATTTATGTTTCTAACTAGTTGAGCTACAGTAGAGAACTAGTTGAACAGCCTTTACATGGATTCCATTTTCTGCTAATTTTTACTTTCGATCCATATAGTTGAAGGGTTTGGATAAGGGCGTTTCATCAAATGCTGACAAGCATGAATAGCCCCACCTTCGAGGCATTAGGAAGATCTATCTCAATTAAATAATGTATCTTAGCTACGGTTTGAATTTCTAATTTTGTAATAAAATTATAATTATCCTAGTACTATGACATCTATGTGGAGTCTGCCTTCTGAGTCATAATTTATAACTTGATATTAAGTTCTGGTCATAATTTATCATATTTCTAGTCATAGCAATATCCATCCCATTAAATTGGGCTCTCTCTCTCTCTCTCATATGTTGGGTGTCTATTGTTAACGACAGTTTCCTTTGATGTGTATATGACCTAAAATCTAGTGGGCCCTACTAATACTTTTCTCGATTAGAGCGTCATTCCCTTTCCATTTTATTTTCTATAGACCTGCTACACAATCAACTCTTCTTCTTTTCACTATATTAATGGCTGAATGGTCAAGACTATGGTTCTTTTTTCTTTTGAGCTAGAAGTCTTGATATCAATCCCCGGTTCGCCCCTCTTCATGAACCAAAGATTGAGTCCACTAGTGCTAGTTTTACCCGACTTCTCTTTGGGCCCGGAGGGATTAGTTCAACCCAAAGGGTTTGGAACCCTCGGTTAGTAAGTAAAAAATCAACTTTATGCCCTTGTATGTAAAAGTTCTCACAAGCAACAAGTTAAATAATCAGTTTCTTTTTTACTGACTTCTTTATTTACTCGCATCTAGATTGGTAGAGGAACCATTGTCTACTTTTCTATGCAACACATCTAGGGGTGAAAATGCCCGACACGGCCCGCCCAAGACCGGGCCCAGTTGTGCCCGGGCCGTACCCAGCAGGGCCCAACCTCTTGGGGGTCAGCTCAGCACGGCCTAGGGCACGGCCCTGGTCATGTCATGTTGGGCCGGGCCTCAGTCGGGCCTAGGCCGTGCAGCCCATGGGCGGCCCACGGATCCCCCTCCCCTTTTTTTATTTTTTTTAATAATTATCAAGGCCATGCTGCACATGACCAATGAAAAAAATATAATACAAAATCCAGAAAATATATAAGTGAAACTGAATTTAGTGGGGGGGGGGGGGGGGGGGGGGGGTGGGGGGCCCTAGCCTAGCATGGCCCGCTGGGGACTGTCAGGCTGGGCTGGGCCGTTGACCAAGTCAACGGGCTCAGGCAAGGCCCAGGCACGGTTTTTCCTTGCCAGGCCCGTGCTGGGCTTGGGCCGCCCGCCCAGATTTACACCCCTAAACACATCGTAGTGTGTTGCTTATAGCAGAGAGCACCCTAACGCAGTCAAGTATCCTAGAATGTCAATGTTTTCTCAAAATTAATGATATTGGAGTCCCTATAAAAGCTTTACGCTGATTATCAACCAACCCAATGCAACCCATTTTACTTCTTCCTCCTCGATGATGGCTGGGTGAGCCCATTTTTTGGACCACAGTCCACACCCCCTAGATATAGCCTACAAAAGTATCAGCTCATAATAAGACTAAAATCTATAATAAGGTCTGATCATGATGATTTTAATTCTAACTTTGGTGCTTAAAACACAAGCCAGCTTTCTCCCTCACATGTGGGGTGTTTATTGTTGACCAGAGAGCTTCCATGGGATGTGTATATGCATGGTTCACACACAACCTATAATCTAGTGGGCCCCACCAACACTTTTTCTCCATTATGACATGGTCTTTTCAATTAATAATATAGTTATGTGTACTTCTTTAGTTTTTCAGATTGTGATTACTTTATTTGGTGATAATCTCAGCACAAACTAAAATAATGTTTGAGACAAATGAGTTCATGAAAAGGAGTTTCCTCAGACTTGGATCCCAAGCAAAGGCAGAGGCAAAGGCATTCTAGTCAGCAGCTGAGGAATCATGTGACCAAAAATCAGAAAGAAAGAAACTTAAGAAATAGAATGTCTGTTGCTTGTCAACTAAGCCAGCAATAATATATGATGGGTCCAGAAACATCTCAAAAGGAAATTTATATATTTATATATATATATATTTCAAACATTTTTCTAGAATAGAATGTCTTTGAGTTTGTAATCAGAACTATATATCCAAGGCATTGATGAATGGTTCTTTTTTAATAGGTGGTGAGACTATGTAAGATTGTACCCACAGGCAACAATACATGCACATTAGGCCCACCCTTCCCCCTTGGTATTTGGTAAATATTTGGAATTGTTTGGAAGATGAGGCCTGCTGTGGATGATTAAATATGAAAGGCATCGACTTGGTCATGAGGCAATCTTGACCTTCCATGTTTGACTCTGGATTGCTAGATTTACAAGTTGGGTCATGTTTAGATTTAAGACTTCAAGAGGTTGATAGGACATGCTGATGTTAGGACTCTGATTTACTTATGATATGAATATTTAATAGTAAAATGTTGGGTCACTATACAAGATGATGAGATATGATGACACATTGATTAATTTTGAACCAGGGGCCCTTCTGTTTGTATGATTTGAATACTTAACAACTTAAGTTGAAATGGACTCCAACAAATAATTATTAAAGAAGTGGGGGTAAGGGACACAAGGAGGAGATGTCGGACTTTTATGAGATTTGAATTACTAAGGTAATGCTAGATATTCATTTCTCATCTCCCTTCGATTTATTTTTCATTAAAGAAGAAATTATTTCATATCCATTTTTGGGTATTCACCTTTACTACTTCTATTTTAACCACTTTTCAAAAATGCAAACATGAGAATTCCTAGGAATTCAATCACATCTAATAAACATGCCCTAAATGATGTAAGTCATACCAATAATCTATATTGGCGAAAATCTCAAAAGCATCCCTAAGTTTTTTGCAGTAATCAAACAAGGAAGTCAAAAATTATTTATTTCAAAACAGGGTATTATTTTTTTTTCAAATTTATTGCAATTGGGTACTCCGCGCCCAAACACCCTCACCGCTGGTGACCCTTTCCCGCCCTTTTTCGTTGTCTTGGTAATCCTGCTTTGTACAATGCTGTCCCAATCATCACCACCTAATTCACAACAACTTTGTTGGAGATCATCAGCCTCACAGCAATTTCTCCCTAATCAGATTGTAGTTACAATTTATTCAAGTTGAAAGAATGTAGAAAGTTTTCTTATCGAAGCCTCTCTCTCTTTTTTTTTATTCAGTTTATGAATCAGTGCACAGCCATTCAGCGTCCAGAAATCTGATGAGCCCACGAATCCATCTAAAGATTCTATAAATCATATAAAATAGAAGAATATCTCACCCAACCCACACCTACTTTTGTTTTCTTTTTTCCCATTTCACCTTTTGATCCACAGTTTCATGTTTCAACCAAGCCACATGTCTGTTACAGGACAGTCAAAGAAACTATAGATTCCAAGGAGTTGGATAAAAGTTTTTCTAATGGGTATAAGGATTTGGCCAGGGATTGAGTGGAATGATAAGGAATAGAATTCACCTAATCAATTCCAACATAGTTAAAATAAGCTTTTATTAGTGACCGTTGATGTTATAATTATTGATTATTTAAGGGGATTTATCTTGTTGTTAAGGCGGTGGTTCAGTTGGTTTGAGCTTTGTGTTTGAATTTAATCTAATGGTCAAATGTAGTAAACCAGATTAAAGTATCTTTTGCGCAATTTAAATCTTCACAACGTATAAGAAAAATTGTATGGGTTTAATTAGACCTTACTCGACTAGAGGTGCAGTCAACCTTAATATCATCTTTCTTCGTTACTCTAAATAATGTGTTTTTTAGTTGCAGTCTGGTATCAGACCATTGGGGTATGGACCTGACTAAACCAAATTTAGATTGCGTTGAGGAGTGGGCTCCACCCAAAGGGAAGTTTTGAAAAGTATTTATACCGCCTCTACCACCACCTCGAGGTTTTGGTTAGAAACTAGGAATCATTAACTAAAGAAATTTAACATGGTATCAAAACCAGAAGTCATGAGTTCAAAACTCCTATAAGGCATGTTATCTCTATTTGTCTGTATCATTTGTCTGTTCCGTCTATTTCCCATTCAAGGCAGGTGTTGATATACATTGTTGTACTGTACACTAGCTCGAGCTTTTGGTATTTTCGGTTATTAATATAGTATCAGAGCCAATGGTCGTATGCATGCTTAAAGACCTGCACAACATATTTGATATAAAGAGGTACATAGAATTTACAATTGGGCCAGGTCTGGCTGACCTGAAAGCCCAATAAATATTCACGCCAGGCTTGGACAATTTGAGTCCAAGGCTCCAAGCCCACCCAGCCCATACACAGAGTTCTCATGTTCTACTCGTTTTGGGCCCAGCTGATGAACGGTATCAAGGACACTTGTGCTCCACATTTAAAGACACTCAGGCCCAGCGTAGTCGAGATTTTTCAAACACGAACATGGCTGAACAAACTTCAGCCCAGAGCGACCCAGCCCATTATCACCTATGCAGGTTGCCTGTTCAACTCACTGGGGGCCCAACTGATGGACAGCTAATAAAGGGCCCTGTGTTCCACATCCCACAGACATTCAAACCCAGCATTTTTTAGATTTGTTCAAAATAGAACATGCAAAAAGTTCCCTCCAATGGAATGCCAATAAATAAAGGAATCCCCTCCCTCCTTCTCTTGAGAATGTCCTTTGGACAAAGCATCCTTCTACTAACATTTGCCTGAATTAATTTCTTCTCAGCAACTGCTTAAAGATCTGGTGCACCCTTCTCTTTTAACCCCCACTTTTCCTTGGATGGTTTTGCCTTGATTTTTAATAATATGATTGGCTTCAATGCCAATCATCAATATCAGGATGTAGGCTAAAAGCATACGTAAAATCACAACAAACTAACTACGTACCTGAAGGTAATGAAACCGTTTATTTCCTGAGTAAGAAAAGGAGGGACCAGAAATTTTTATGGAACACTCTAATTCATGGAGGAGACTTACATAAATGGATACTGTTACACAGGACCTTTAGCCAAACTGAATAACCTACAATGAGTGAAATTACACCACCCCCACTCATGAAATGACAGCCCTTTAATCTCACTGTGGCCAGGACTCCGCCGTGCACAATGCAGTTGGTCACGGACATGAAAATTCCAGGAGGGACCACACAGGTTTTGGACCTAGTAGGGTCACCTACCGCACCTTTATTCCCTCTTCTTACTAGAGACAGAGCCTAAAGAGGATTCCGTGGTCCAGCAGGGAGCAACACCTATCCAGCACCAATAATAGTAATAATAATCCATCGCATGCTGGGTCGACTTGTTGCCTTTGATGGGGTTAAGCCCAACCATTCATGTTGCCCAGCATGAATTTACTACCTAATAGAAGGCAGCACAGGATATCTCTCTATGTCCTTGTGCAGTCGCTCCAGTTAAGAACTTAAGGAAATTGGATTCCAAGGGGCACAAGTTGGGCCTTGGAAAGCCTTGATTCATGAGCCCAGTCCAGCATGAACTTAAGATGTTTTTTTTTTTTTTCCACACACTTAACACCTAGCTCCCATCAACGTCTCTCAATCTTCCCTTCCCTTCATTGTTGGCAAACGTAGGATGTCCAAAAGTGAACCAACCACCTCTTGGACTGCTCTGAAAAGCCCCTTTGACTTCAAAGTAGCCCGTTCTAATTCAGAGTTTTCACCCAATTGGGCACGTCTAGCATACTTTTTCACTGCAGCAGGATCACTACAGCGACTCCATTGAGTTTGCCACCACAGAACTCACAACAATTACACCCACTTGTTTGACACTATACTTCGATTCTGCCCTTCTAAAAGGAATCGGCTCTCACAATTTCATCTCAGTCTACCAAAACTTCTGAAAATGTTTTGAAAAAAAGCAGGGATACAATGTACAAGCCAACACGTTCAAGTGGGACCATATAAACTTTACTCTCTCGCCCACATGAAAATGAAATCCAGACTGCTTATTTGTTAATAATTAAAGCTTTGTTTTCAAAACCAAGAGAAAACACCATCCAATTTTGTCGACATGCGGTATCTTTATTTCAGACGTTGAAATGTGGACTATTAAGATGGAGGTAGGATGGTTAGATGGGGAACGGTTGAAATGCGGACTATTAAGATGAAGGAACTATGGTGATTTTTTTTTATTACCATAGTTTTTTTTTTTTGGTTTAAAAACTAGGATGATTAGAAAGGGTCACTTTCTCTCACACACCTAGCTCCGATCAAGATCTCTCAATCTCCCGTGCCCTTTATCGTAATCACACATCCCAAGCGGACCCTATAAACTCTGGTTACTAGCCCATGTGTGTTTGTTGGGGGATGGGGTGCTTACTTCCTTATTAAGTCCCACTTGAGGCCGTGCCATGAGAGGTGGAGGACCAAAAGATTTAGATAAATCCTACGCGTACACAAGATTTGAACTCCGGTAAATCATCCTAACCACTTATTTATTCAAGTGTGAATAATAATTAGATGAATGTCAAATTTGGCCTCATGCCAAATCTTGGGAGGTAATGACTCCGAAGAGGGTGGATTGATCAGAGGCAATGATTGTGAGGAGGGTGGATTGATCACTGGAGTTCCGCCTTGCTTTATAACAGGAAAAAAAAGAGAAGGAAATCAGAGTCAAGCCACCTATCTTGAGAGAAATCCTCAACTGAGCCAGACTCCTGCACCATGCACAAGGGTCCAGAATGGGTAGGCCCGATATAATAAAAATAACTTGGAAAAATCTAGAACATTTGACAATTTACTTCACCTATAAAACTGACTGCAAATTGTGGCAAGAGCAGGCTAACCATCCTCCATTCCCCAGATTTCTGCTGCAAAGTCCTCATTCCATTGAAATGCACCACATGACTACGGCCATTCCAATCAGATAGATATTCAAAGGTAGCTCAAAACCGTGTGAATATTATCTCTAGAGCTGGGGGGAGGGGCAACTAAGCTGTTAGCCTGTTGGGAGAAAAGTCCACCGGCACAAACCAGGTCAGACTGCTTGCACCATTTATTTCCAGCCGCATAGAACAATGGGCCGATAGGACATTCATATGGTTGGAACTAACAATCAGAGCCTCCATAAAATTGTTAACCCAGCTATTATTATCCAAGCTAAGTTTTCAACCATGGACCAAAAATAGATTAATCAACATACACAGGCGCTCGTAAATATGCAATATAGACACAACAGACTGCATCAAGTCTAACCTGTAAACCCCATTAACCTGGGAATAGTTTAGGCAAAGAACAGAAATACTGTTGTCCAGGGTGGTAGATCAGGTGGTTAGGGACACCAAACACCCGAGTAGACAGCAGTCTGTGAATTCAAATCCTTTCAAAGGAAAACAATAAATAAATAAACAATTGCCACAGGTATCTTGGCTATCGAAATGCATGGACCAAGAGATGTACATATAAATAAGATCTAAAAGAGCCCTCTGGGATGTCTTGCAACACCAACAGAATAATAACTAAATGAAAACCAACACAACATTCTCAAGTACAATTCCCTAATTGTTTTCTTCGAGTCTCTGAAAACCAAATGTCACGAGCAAGCAAGGCTCTTTTTTTGTTTTTTCTTACCAATAAAGCATCCTTTTCCCTCGAGAGTGAAATCCAGTTTATACATTTTCTTTCATAATCATAAGGACCTGGGGAGTTTTCCTATCCCATAGCATATTTCTGAGTCCAGCTCCGAGCAGTGGTCTCATACTTGTTCCGGTCAGTCTTGTACATGTGAGCAATCTCTGGAACAAGTGGGTCATCTGGATTTGGGTCCGTGAGCAGGGAGCAGATTGAAAGCAGAACCTGTGGACAGAATCACACATTATTTCTAACATAATACCGCCATTTTAAAAATTAATAACATGGTATTATAAATTTATAGAACAAGGATACTTCAGTGAGTAAAGAAATTATGCTTTGCTTCATCATAGGAATGTTTGTGCATATCAGAGAACGCTTTAGAATAAAACATAAAACAAATAATTTAATCCGTAAAGAAAAGTATCAGAATTATTCTAATCTGTAAGGAAAAGTAGATAGTTCGGAAGAAACGCTGATTTTGGGAGAGAGGCCACTCTTTTTCATTTTTTTTAATGTTGGGAGAGAGACTGCTCCAAAAGTTTCTCCTATAAAATGCATGAAAAGTTTTAAATTATTATCAGCACTGTAAATATAATTGAAAATTTGGATGATACTGGAGGTTCCTCCTGACCAAATTTCTACCAAATGCGGAATTGGTAGAAACCCTCAACTATAGCCATGCCCTTCTTCCAAAATTTTGCAAGCAATCTCTTGGAGAAGTTTAATTGAGAAGCTTATCATCTACCCTTTCTTTCAATATAACTTTGCAGACACTGATGACTGATGAGATTCCAACTATGCCACAGGCTCCCGTCCACAGCTTATTATTGTCCACAGCATCTTGAAGTAAAAAATGACCTTGCTACATGTTTCTTACTACCAGAAAATGACCTTGCTACATGTTTCTTACTACCAGCAACTTACTGTTTGTAAACACTCCCACATTTCGTATAAACCTCATAATAATCAATTGAAATAGTATTCATTCAAAATGTGATTTTCACAAATATAATCATCACATGCTACTTAAAACGATCAACGAAAGCCAATGAAGTGAAAGGAATGGTTCTTTGATGATGTAATCCAAGTTGAGTGTCAGCCAAAAAGCATTGTCACTAGAATCTTACAATTCGTATCGAATCCTAATGAAAAAGATCCATTCTTATACAATGAAACCCATCTCTCTCTGTTTGTTAGTAGTAGCATTTCTATTTTTAAAAGGTGATTTAAAAAACCTCCTATGAACTTCTGCAATTCTGGGGAGGATTTAGAGATTATAAAGGAACAACCCCATGACTTGAGTGTTCGACTGCTTATATAGGATTTTGTCCTGCACTTACTTTTCAAATTTTGTTTCAATTTTCTTTTCCTTCATGAACACAATTTTTAAACTTCAATGGACAGCCTAATCATGTAAAGTTGATCTGTTGGGTTTTATTTTAATGTTTTCAAGAGAACAAAAAAATAATGCAACTTGTTTGTTTTTCCTAATAATGTCGATATCTTAAACATATTATTTAATTATTCACACATCATTAATGATATATGTTATGGCTTTCATGACTGTGTCTTAGTCTCATTTGTCAATCATTATGCCATTGCCATTATGGATGGAATATGAATAACTGTTTTTTTCCTACTTTGTTTGTTCTTTTTTTTTTTTCTCTTTCCTCTTTTTTATTTTTGTTGTTTTTTAGTGTTTTTTTTTTTTTTTTTTGATGGGTGGGTGGGGGGATGTTGTCCATTTGGATCAGTGAGGAGGTGGGCTCCACAAAGTGTGCACCCTAAGTACCATGCACACATAGTGTGCACCTGAAAATTTTAATATATAATATCAAGCCTTGTCGGACTACATGAATTTTGTTTCTCCATTCCAGTCTATGCCTAGTCAAATTCTCGAATAGGTTGCACTTCAAATTATCCTTACTACTTCCATCCATGTCTTCTTTTTGATATACTCTTTTTTTCCTTGGTGGGCCATCAACTTGTATAAAGAGACTTTTCCTCAACGGCGTCATTGATGTCCAGCATTGGAAATGTCCAAAACAATTCAAATAAGTCTATTAATTTATAACCTATTGATGCTACCTCTAAATGTTCCCGAATGCACTCATTTCTGAGTCTCTTTCCTAGTTTACCACGCATCTATCTCAAACATTCTCATCTTTGCTACACTCATTTGCAATATATGATTCTTCTTGATCAGACATCATCTGCCCCATAGGTCATAGTTGGGTTGGTCGTTGTCCTATAAACTTTTCACTTCAATCTCATTGAAATGCACCGACCACAAAGCACTCCAAAAGTAAGTCTCCACTTCAACCATCCCTCATAGTTGGGTTGGTCTAATCGTTGTCCTATAAACTTTTCACTTCAATCTCATTGAAATGCACCGACCACATAGCACTCCAAAAGTAAGTCTCTATTTCAACCATCCCTCTCTTATTCTATGTTTGACATCTTCCTCAATCTATCCATCTTTACTAATTATCAAGCCATGGTATCAAAATGAATATCTCTTTAGCATCTCTTAAGCTTCAATTCTCAAAAGAGTTCCTATTCTTTGTACACCCCACTGAAGTTGCAATTGAAATAATTTGTCTTCGTACAACTTAAATTTAAAGCCCTTGGATTCTAAAGCCCCCTTCCATCCCTCAAAAAGCATTCATGGCATCTCTCGATTCATGCAACCAACACTATATCATATGCAAACAGCATAAACCATGGCACCTCCCCTTGAATATGACAATTAACTCATCCATAATCAGATCAAACAGAACAAATCCAAAATTAGGTCAAAATAATTTCCAAAATTAAAATAAGAGTCCTTTTCAATCCAAAATATGGCATGTTACAGATGAACACTATCTTAGATACAGATTTTCACCCGCATGTAAGATGTTCTCCAGATGCACTAGGTCATAACGTTGTCCTTTTGAATACAATGGCTCTCCTTGCTACGATCAATGGTATGAATCAAGTGCACGCTCAATCCAAATCTCATTAGCACACTATCTTGTTCTTGAATTTGCCAACAATAGCCGAATAAAATATAAGGAAGATGGTTTGTCTCTAAAAGAGAAATAAAACAAAAGAGGGAAGGTAAAAAAGTAGTCTAGGAAGCTTCCTAAAGAAGCTGTGCAGCCGGTGTCACATAGCAGCCTAAGAAGCAAGCGTAAGTGTGGTTGTAACTAAACCACACTTGCAATGAATAAGGAAAAATGAGGGAAACAAAGCTTCAACATGGGCTTTAGAGGGAGACCAAGAGCCAAGAACCAAGTGCGTGAGTTACATCGCACTACATCAAAGCTGTCAAGGCTTGCGTGTGATAGAAATTTCCAACCCCCCCCCCCCCCCCCCCCCCCCCCACATCATCAATCTTTTAAGGTTTCACACAAGCCTATAGATACACTTTATATTGTTAGGGGCAAAACTCAACTATTGATAGTCTTGATGTGCTCTGTAGGGCCTCCACATAATATGATCATTAAGCGATTTAGATGTGACCCTCAAACTCATAAGAAAGTATGATCCATCTGTCAACCTCTCTTTTGTTGGCATCCACCGTTTATGTAAACTCAACAGTGGGATAGGATTCAAGGCTTATCATACTCAAAGATCTATCTATTCATGCTTCCGTAGGCGGTTAGGATGGTTGGTGTCACCCAAACCATTAGATAACTTGAAGCTTCTCTTTTTTTGAATAGTTAAATTCATTATAGAGAAAACAGAACAATCGACTTTTACTGAAAACAAGAACAGCCCCATCGAAACCCCGAAGGCAGGGATCGAACAAAACAGACCCTCCAAGAGCAAACTAGAACAACAGACACCAGATTATAGGGAACCCCAATTCATGATTACAGGACAGCCACATCTTCCCAATTGAAAATGATTTGTTCTACGGAATAATCTCTGAAAATGGGATTTATTGATACCCATTGAGCCACAGCAAATTTTATCTATCCACAAATTGATTCTCCATTTGTCTCTACTCCTTCAAAACATCTAGCATTCCTCTCCTCCCATATATGCCAGATTACTGCAAGAAATGATAGCTTCCACATCTCCTTCCCTTTATGGGTCCCGATGGGGGATTTCCAGGCCATAAACAGATCCTGAACATGCTCTGGGAAAACCCAACTGCAACCGAGCCAGCTAATAACAGTATTACAAATTTTCACCACATTGTTGCACCTTAGGAGGAGGTGATCTATTGTTTCCTCATCTTCAAAACACAGGGCATGCATTGACAACAATCTTCTCTCTTCATTTAAGGTTATCCATGGTAAGAATCCATCTTCAGAGAACCAACCAAAAACCACAATTCTTGGTGGGCCCTTGAACTTCCAAATATTCCTTACCAGGGATCTTCTCTCTGTTCTTGTGTGAGTGGCTGATGTAACTCTATGGTATCACATCTGTAGCAGTCATCGATATTCATATGCAATTTTTCCCTCAAGGAGTCTGTCATATTTTATCTAATCAGTCCTGCTTGTCCAATTTTATGAATTCTCCACACTATGACTTAGCAGGACATTCAGCTATATAATGTCCATTTTCACCACACTTTAGACAATTTGCAGTCAACTCCATAATCTCCTCCTTCCATGACACTTGGAACAACTTGATATTCATATGCAGATTTTCTCTCAAAGAGTGTCATATATTGTTTTTGTCCTATGTTATTAATTTTTCATGTTATGACGTAGTAGGACATTCAGCTATATAGTGTCCATTTTCACCACACTTAAGAGAATCTGCAATCAACTCTATAATCTCCTTCCATGACACTTGGAATAAATTATATACCTTTTCTTTTACATCATGGTAAATTCTTTCCTTTGTCATTTATTCGCTCTTGGCTTGGATGAAAATTCTCTAGGGAATATCGTGAAGTAGAAGCGAATGCTTTTCGGTTGAGGAACGTCATATGCTCCTCCAAAATGAACTCCCCAATGCCTCATGATGGGCTCCAATCTGACATTTAGCATTTTAAAAGTTGGATCATCATGATGCAAATACTTGTCGGCCAATACTGGATTCATATCCTCCCATGTTAATATAATAATTCATTAGAGTCATGAGACCATTAATGTTGTACCAACATATAAGAGCAACTTGTTTAAGCTTTCACTTTACATTGCATCGATCATGACCTGTTGTATTATATAACTCAAAAATAATTTTCAATTGCATCCAATCCAAGATGTTTAGATCAAAAGATCAATTTTTTCGGTAAAATGTGGTGGTTCTCGAAAGTGTAACTACAGGTGAGATAGGAATATTTTGACTTAAAGAAAAGGAAAAAAAAGACCTAAGGCTTTTGGGAATCACAACAACAGCACAAGCAATGAAGAAAAATTATGAAATCCAGTAACAACAAATTGCATGGAAGCAACTAACTATCTAAATAATTGCAAATGAAATCTAACCATCATTTTTTATTTTTTGGCTGATTATTTTATGTTTTTGTCCTTTTTATTTGTGGAGGGGGGCAAGGGGTTCTTTGAGATAACTTTATGAAATCAGAGGGAAAACCTAATCCAGTGGAAACCAAAGCAAGACAAAATAAAAGAATCCTACTTGCTCCAGTACGAAATACAATGGGTCCCAATGATGGACGGAGCCTTCACACATTTAGCATGGAAGCCCAGCCTTTGGAGTAAATAATGAATGGCAATCCAAAGAGTCTCCATACAAAAGTAAACACTCGCTTAATTTAACCACAATACTGAGGGTAAATTTCCATTGAAGAGCATACAGGAAAGAATACAAGGAAATTTATTCAGAATGAAATGAAAAACGTGCCCCTTAGAGATCCCAGATAAAATCTCCTCTCCAAGGGATGATGACATGCCAATATCTTTTTTTTTTCCCTAAATAGGATTTAGTTTATCTCTCTCATCGATTACATGTAGATCAATTAACTCAGCATTTATCTAGAAGGTATGCTAAGAATGTGCTCTGTTCAAAATTTACTATAGTAAGAAAATAGCTATATTCACATCAATGGTTGGGCTAGGCACAATAGACCAGACATTTATAAGATCAGCTTGAGTGATTAGGCCAATGGGCTTGCTAGTTATGGGCCTATTCCACCCCCCATCCCCCCTTTTGTAGTCCTTAGGCTAATGATGCACTTGACCCCATCACGTCTTGATGAATCAACACACATTCAGTCTCACATAGCCATAAGCCAATTGTAATAAGGATTTTTGTTTAGCAATCAGATAAGACCTCTATATAAGAATTTAAAGTGGATCTTCGAATCATGTAGTATAAAAAATGGAATCAAGCAAAAGGAAAGTTTTAGAAAAGTACTTTATTGCCATTAAAAAAATAGTGTAATTTATTGCTTTCTATTTTTTTTATTGGTAACCCATAACCTCAAGGTTGCAATAGTGAGCACTTATTATTGTTTTTTATGTTCTCATTAATTTGCACAAACACATGTATGATTTGATGGTGTGAGATTGTAAGTAACAAGGATGTTTTTGGATGCCACAAAAAATGCCTGTCAGCAGCCAAGGAAAGGGTTACATGAAAAAAAAAAGTTAGAAATTAAAATAAAAAAAAAACAAACTAAATTGAATATACAAACTAAATCAAACCTTAGAAATGGTCAAGGCAGGACTCCATTGTTCTTTAAGGATATCCAAACAAATGCTACCATTGCTATTAATGTTTGGATGAAAGACCTTAGTCCTAAAAGCGACCTAGAACACATAAATCAGATCAATTTTCAGTACATAAAAGATATTAATCCACAGCAAACATAAACAAATCCCGTTAGAGCCACACAAACAGAATATATTCTGAAACACAAGGGCTGTTTTCAGGGACAGTCATAGCATTCCTACACTTGGAACAGGGTCTAGCTTGTGGGGCATAGCTTGAGCTAGAAGCATGGAAAAATTGTGGGGGTTAGGGGTATGGAAGGTCTCCCTATGACCTACTTGTATGTAGAAATAAGAGAACTATGTGATTGAGGGTATTATTATGAGGTCTTCCAAGATGTCCAAATCCTAGCCTTAAAGAAAGTGGGATAAGTGACAAAACCCGCATGAACCATTTTTATTATTTTTTTTTAATGATTACTTTCATTAAAAGAAAACAAACAGTACAAGAGAAACCCACATGAACCATGATTGACTGAATGGCCTAGACAACTCAGATTATGAGTGTGAAAGGATTTTATTGATCTAGAGGTGGACCAGGTGGGCCCCACAAGCCAGACTGTTGCAAAATAATTTAGCAAAATGATTAGTAACAATTAAATAAGCAACCAAATAGACATTACTCGTGAATGTCAAATGCATTGCAAATGACATGCATGAGAAATAACTGATGTTCTGCATTCCTCACTGCACAATTGACAAAACCATTAAATAGATGACAACATGTTGCAAAATAATCTCACACGGAATTATCCCATGTAATCAAGGAAAACACATTATATAAGGCAACTAATGGCAGACATGACTCAAATTTTTTTTACCAGTAGGTCTAACTTAATCTGTGTATGCTTCAGGATTTATAATTAACAAAACCAGGTAAATAATACATGATGAGACAAAAATAACATGCAGGAGACCTATGCACACTTAGACCACCTTATTTAATAACTACATCCTCCGGCAGTATACTAGACAACCATGGATGAATGACCTGAAGGCAGTGATCAAAACTGTAAAATTAAAATAAAATAAAATAAAAATCTTAAGAACAGAAAGTCTAATTCATTTAAACTGAATTTGGACAAAGAGCAAGTCACCACCCAGTGGTCTATGGATCTACAGACTACTGGGAGGAAGGGTAGTTTGAAACCCACAAAAAAGGATGAAAAAGTCTAGAGAGACAGAATGATGGACCGATTGGTAGCCCGAATTCCAAAAATAAAATGCTGAAAGGACATGTGAGTGATTGAGTGAAGGAGATTTGAGGGTAAAGATGTCCTTAGAACCCAATTCAGGCTCCCAATCGGTCTTTCATTCTGTCTCTCTAGCCCTCCCTCCTCAAAAAGGATAAAGATGAACCAATGAACTCTCCAACTTTTTTTTTCCCTGCTCTACTGTTCTTGTTGGTCAGAAAGAATGAATCAGCATGGAGTCAAATACCAAAATAGTGGACAGTAACTCTTCCAGCTGTGGGCCCAAATGGACCTCCAGTTGTCCTCTAACCTAATTATCTAGCACACTTGGTTACATAAGTTAGCAAGCTCAAAGAATTTGCTCCAGCAACTTCATCTAATTTTAACCACTAAGCTATATGCTTCACCTAGGCTGGGCAGACTTCATTTTGGAACCATTTTGCTACAAATAAATATGTTTCAACAGTGCCATTAACAATCTAACCATTATCTTTCACAAATAAGAAGGAAAACCATGCCCAGCTAGACAAACCAATTGTGCATGCACTTATAAGCTATTATCCATCTAAAAGAAGAGTGATTCCCATCACCAAAATTATCAGCACGCAGTAGTTAGTACACAACCGCTTTACAAAATCAAACAGAACAATGCTCGTAATTAAAGTGCGCAAACAATAATCTCCAGTTGAGGTCAGAGAGCAGATTCCATGTTTATCGTCTCCCAGTTAAAGCATCGGAGATAGCACCATTAGAAAACATAGAACTGCTTCAATAAGAGACATCATTCAAGTTATGAAGCATAACATCATGTACAGTGTGCTGTTGGACCATCATGCATGATGGCAACAGATCAGGTTAAAAAAGGTGGCCCGCCCCAACTCGCTACTCCAGTATCTTTACATGTTGCTGACTCCAAAAAAAAACTCCTACTCTAGACACTTATTATTCATGAGGCAAGTTTAGTATCTCAAATCATAAACCCCTCACAGGACAAATTGCATATGGGTGCGGCACAAATGGAGTTGGTGTGTCCAGGTTTCGCCTTACCCATACCAAATCCATCCCATGACTACATCTGATGAGAGCTCAAGACTATATCCGATGGGCCTTATCATGGATCTGGCGTAGCATTCCCCAAGCATATTTCACATTTTTTTTAATGCTATATACACATTCTAAACTTAAAAAAAAAAAAAACTATATTGGTCAACAAAGGGGGGATTGGGTAAGTAAAGTATTTTCATTCTAGAATAGTTTTGAACTGTTTAATTTCATGGCCTCATGGGCTTTTCAGATAGATGGTAACTACAACATGGCCCAACTTGGAAGTGCAGGGTGAATCAGGAAATTATACAACTTCTGATGCATCAGTGCTCTCCTATATAGTTCCTTAAAGATGAAAGGTACAAGCAAACACATATAGTATAATTTTTTCCATAGAACAGTATTGAGTTATAAAAAGGTTTACCTTGGGAGGTTTAAAAGGATAATCAGGAGGAAAATGAATAGTGACAAGAAATACGCCTCCTGCATATGGACTATCAGGAGGCCCCATGATAGTCGCTTGCCAATGGAACATGTCTTCAGCCACAGGACCTGCATAAAAAAAAACAGTGTGTCCCAAGTTTAGATACGAAAAAAACACCATAGAAGAGTAAATTCTACCAAAATTGAGGTTTCCCATTTAATTTGAGCCCACTGAAATAGTGTATTCTGCTCTGGGCATTGAAAATTTCACTTTGGCAGTTATGTGGATCATTAACTAAACACGTCATTTGGCAGCCATTATTACTGCTAACAGAACTTTCATTTAACTTCTATTTTCTTGCAATTATTCAAAAAACTACATCAATAATAATAGATTTAGAAGAAAAACAAGATAGTTGTATATAAAGCTACTAAGACATAAGAACTAAAATAACAATAATTGAAAATTAGAAAACTCATGGTATCTGTATATCCAACAGCCAAAAGGATCAAACACAAAAATCATTGGCAGTAGCAACAAGCAACATAGAATAATAAATCATGAAGAATTTTCACCCAAAAATGCATCCCAGGATGGATAAATCCAAGACAGCCCAGTAACAGAACAATGATTGTCAGTGCCACACAAGATCGCCATTTGAAGGGCTAGATGATGACATGAAATTTTTTTATATATTCTTATCAATCCAACCCCAATTTCCAACAATATATAAGTCTTTTTAGAAATTTCGGGCATTTGTAGCCCAAACTCGGTGAGGCTAAAAGTTAGACCTTTATGTACAACAGGAAAAGCCTTGATTTCACATATGCGAAATGCAAAATACAAACACAGCACAAATTATGAACATTGGTACATTTATGATTTAACCCATTGCGAAGCAGTACCAATAGAAACACAACATTGTTATTAAAACTAAGTGATCAAAGCAGCTCACATTGAACAATTCCCAACACTTCTAAGTTAAACCACACAGATATATCAAGAAAAAAAAAAAAACCTCCTAGACTGCGATACCTGCGCTGCATGAGGTTGGCGGATCCTTCTGCAAGTCCTTGAGTTCTTTCAAGATACGCTTGGACGCCATTAGTAGCAGCTGCAATATAATAAGCACAAGGTCAAACCATTAGACCGCTGACAGATTCCAAACTCTTAAAATAAGCAGTACTTATATGAAAGACCTGAGCTGGGGGAACCCTAGTTCCCCACCGCACACAAGCCTAAGATCACCAGATCATCTTAACCATATGCAGACCATGAGGAACCCAGCATCCCTCCTATGTAAATCAAAGAGAACCTCAAGGGCATGCTTCTGCACGCCAGTTTTCTGCAGCATTTATTTTCACAGAAAATTCATTTCCTGTAGATGATGAAAGATGGAGACCTCATTTTCTACAGTTGCAGATTGCATTGTCTGCCGCAGCCAAATATTTTTCATGGTGAAATGAGTTTCTACCAAGTGCAAAACTGCAGAAAATGGTTCTGTACCTCTTGGGTCCAAGTCTGCTTTCCGCAAAACTTACCCACAACAGTAAAAACCACAGAAAATTGTGAACATAATTCCAAGGAAAGTCATTCTATTTTATAAAACATTTTTTTTTACAACCCAAGGTATCTCCCGCCCAGCCCAAAGAGGCTTTAGCATGAGCCCGAGGGGCACTCAATTCTGGACAGCGGATCTCTAACGGCAGCTGCAAAGGGTAAAACTATGGGAGGTAGCTAGCGGAGGTAAGTGTCAAACACAATACCTCTCCGCTTCCTGAGGCACAAAGTCCTACATTTTATCTAATCTAGACAACCAGGATATATGTTTTTCAGGCATCAACAAGATCTTATGGAAAGCATAAAATATCGCGATAGAATTCGACCTATAAAAAGAAAGAAGAAACAGGACGATCTTTTAGAGTAGATCCAAATCCTAAGAAACCCTAGATCTTTCCGATCAAATAAAAAAAATAAAAAAGACAAACCAGCATTTTAAAAAAAAAGACGATTACAATAATCAAATCGGATCGAGACAAAATAACCCTAGATCATCCTACGCTGACCAAAACTCCATGAAGATCTAACAGGAATGATCGAGGCCAGCTACTAGAACAAGGATCCAAACTCAGAAAACCCTAGCAACCCTATAAACACCAGATCTTCCAAACCAGATCCGGAGCCTGAGAAAACCTCAGATCCCTCCAAAGCAAATCAAAGGCAAAAAAAAAAAAAACCTCCAAAACACAGAAAATCTGTTCTTACGCAAGCAAATCAAAGACAAAAGCTCCAAAACATAGCAAATATGTTCTTACGCTTGGTTGCTACAAGCTAAACATATTCATACCCCGATCGAGATGCCAAAAACATCACAAAAACATCCAGATCGAATTCAAATCCAAATAAGAAAGGAAAAGAAGAAGATCAAAACGAGATCCACAAATAAAAATCAGAGAGGAGGAGATGTTACTATGATCGAATCCGATCGAGGCGACAGATGAATGATTCCTAGATCTTCCTTGCAAGATCAGTTTTGGTTTGGTTTGGTTTGGTTTGATGAGAGAGAGAGAAAGAGAGGAGATGAAGAAGACCTAAGAGAAAGGAAGGTTCTAGAACTCTTTCCTTTTTTTTTCTTCCCCCTTTCCTCGATAGAGCGGAGAATATGGCGTCAATTGGGGACGGCCGAACGACCCCCACCACTTCCAGACCCGCACATTCTCCTCTCCCGACCAACGGCAACTTTTATAGGCTCCTGAAAAGACAGTTTTGCCCTTTGAATTATAGAGGAGGCGGGATTCAATGGTCCGCATAGCCATGTGTTGCCGTCTATAGCTCGCGGTTAGGTCACATTGATTGGGTAGGGGCCATTAGAGAACGTTGTATCGATCTTTAGTCTTTAAAATGAAAAATCATAGGTAGAGGATTATTAAATTAAAAAACTGTTAAACTAGCTGTGATGATCTGATGGGGCTGATTTTTAATAATATTCTAATTTATAAATATCTCCAACTGAGCCCTGCATGGTAGGCGAACGTTGTGCATTTGGAATCGATTTGTAGGTGAAAATCTTTTGAAAATTTGAAATATCCAAAAATCATGCTAGTAAATCAAATGTTATGAAAGTCAAAATTCCATATGAAAGAATGAGTATTCAGACATCACCTAGTGAATCAAATGCATGAATGGCAAGGTCCAGTGTAGTTGTTTACTTGATGCAGTTCACCTTTTTTTTTTCTCTTTTTTTTTTTTTTTTTGGAGTTCATTTTGATCATGAACTCAATAATGTAGCCCAATTCGTGTTAACAAGGGGCCATTGGCCAAAATTACCATCAGTGGCGTCAATTTGTAAGGCCCGCATGTAATCAACACACACTCTTGTGCACTTGTGGCCCTTGAGCCACCAGGCTATCTAATTTGTCCGGTAGGATTTTATGCCACTCTACATTATGTGCCATCTATAAATTTTATTCAATTTTTTATGGCGTGGTATATCTAAGGCTTTGGCCCAAGAGGACTGATTCCCTTGGTGGTACCGGCTAAACCCATACACACGGGGTAAATCTAGATTTGCATGCAGCGAAACAAATAAAAAAGAGAAAAGCGTCTCTCATATGTTATTTTTATTTATTACTATATTTATTGTTATTGTTATTTGTAACACGACTTTATTTCCTAAAATTTAATGTCAAATAAGTGGTAGGGCAAGGGGTGCTCATGGACTGGGTTGGCCCCTAGCCCGATCCGGGCGTACTCTGATGTTTTATTTGGGCCCATTTAATGATTCATTTGTAGAGAGCCCAAAGGCCAGCCCAATTTTATTGTAAAATATAATTATAGATAAATATGGAGAAATAGTGTTTTTTTTTTTTTATAACCCAGCTAAGGGGGGGCTGGGACTCAAGAGAGTGCCCTCAAGTAAAGTAGATGACTAAAAACGGTTGTTTTAGAGCGATATGAGAAATTAACAACAAATAAAGTAATTAGTTTACTTGTTTCTATTAAATGAATTTCTTCCTATTATTGGAAAAGCCAAAATGAGCAAAGTAAATGCCAAGGCGGTGAAATTTCTGATTTTTGCTAGAGAAACAATTGCATTTCTAAAATGCCAATTGGGCATCTTTTCATATTTTGTCATATTTTTCTCATAAGCTAAATCCTCATGAGTAATCTCTTAAAAGAAACATAGCCAATATTCTCACTCGTGACTTGTTTATTTCCAATAAAGCGAAGAATTATTGTTTGGAGAGCTTGTAAAGTCTTCAAATGTTGACTCCCTCGTTCAGAGAATCATTTGTAAATATTAGGGTTGTTTGGTTGCAAACATTTCTTCCCGGATTTATGTGTGTGGAATTCCTAAAAAGAGTGCAAGTGCTTGTATCCTTGGAATTACAAATGCCTCATTCGATCGAGCATAGTTCTTTAAAGTGGCATTCACAATGCTTTTTTTGTCAAGTAGAATTCTCAATACCCACCTTTAAAATGCTAATTGGCCTAGGGCACTCCAAAGTTTCACTTGGAGTGGCGGGAGGAGGGGCGATATCATTTTAAATTCTCCATATGCCCTAAGAGAATAAATCTTGAAATGCTTGTAACCGAGTGAACTTTGCGGGTGTTAGAATTTTCTAAAAATAATTATAGTCAAGAAGACAATGTACTATCAATGCCAGGAATTTCTAACATGATAAATTCAATTAAGGAATTTTGCTAAAAAGAAACATACCCAGGATCATAACAAGCTAAAAATCTGGCCTTAACACAGGCAGAGGTCCCAACCAACAAATCTCTAGTAAATTTCAATCACCATTGATTAAACTAATGATTAATCATAAATCCGATTAAAAATAATCAATCTACACAATAAGAAAGACATGCGATTTATGTGTGGAAAACCCTATTCGGGAAAAAAAAACCACGGGCCTTGTCTTCTAAGCCAGTAGACAACCAAGCACTATATTAATGAAAGTTACAAGAAAGCAACTCACAACCATTCTTAGTCGAAACTCAAAATAAGGACCGCGCTGTCTTACCAACTACTCGTCATACACATTCACCGTGCTTGAAACAAACACCCCGAGGCCGTCTTCAAGGTGTCTTTACTTTAGAAGAGTATAACGGAGCAAAAATCCAAAGCTTTGATCTCCAGCACTACCAATAGTTGCCTTGGGGGGTGATGGATATCTCAAAGCTCTCTCTACGGTTTTGTATGTTAGAGAGGTATTTTGAATAGAGAGATAGAGCCTATTTATAAGTTTGGATTCGTGCCTCAAGTGTTATAATTTGATTGGGAATCAACAAGACAACTCGAGACAAAGCATAAAAGACATTATGGGAAAGTTTATAACTATTTGCCCAGATCCGCTCGAGTGACCAGGCAGTCCGCTCGAGCAGACAAGCCTCTGTCGTTAAGTTATGACATTCAGATCATGGCTCTAGCGAAATAAGGCATGGATCGAGCGAAGTAGCCTCGGTGACGGTTCGCTCAAGCGAAGTGTATTATGTCTTCCACAAACAGGGATGGCTCGAGCGATGCAAGGGGAGGCTTGAGCGAAAGAGTTTCCGTGAGGGGTTTGCTCAAGCGGATAGAACATCGCTCGAGCGAATACATTCAGTTTTAATATGACTGAACTTCTTCGCATGAAGATCTTGGACAGTCCATTCTAATTAAAATTACATCATATATTAACAAATGAATTAGCCAACCTAAAAAACCTTACAAAAGCAATGGTGTTTCGACCAAAATTTAGTTAATCGTGAACAATTTTCTATTCAGGTGCCAACACAAATATATGACACATTGGTTTCACATACATGCGTAGGGATTTGTGGGGGAAGGGTAGGTGTGAAAGTGCATTTCTTATGAGGTTATTATGTTTTCAAAAGCAGTACTCAACAGCTCATGGTCCATATAATTTCATTAGAAAGACCTGTCAATTTGGACGGTAAAGATTGACCAACACATACCTCATTGTTTTTTTATGTGGAAGTTTAAAAAAAGATATAAAACTTTTGCCCCATTTAAAAAGAAACTAGGTTAAGTTTTGGATATTTCAGAAGAGCATAGAAATTTTCCATATATATTTCAATCAAGTCTTCTCTAAGACAAAAACTTATAAAATGACAAAAATACCCATTAGCAAATCATTAAAAAAAAATAAAAATAAAGTCCAACCCAAATGACATGGTGTGGCCCACTTAAGCAAATAAAAACAGTTGATTTTGAGAGAAAAGGACAAGAACCTATCTCAAGGGAAGGAAATTTTTATCATTTTTTAAAACTTTTCATAGAGAGGGCTTGATTGAAAGAATTGTAAAAAGCTTTTATAGTTTTTTGAAATATTCATATTTTCAATTTTCATGTACTTGTTTGAAAATAAGAAAATCTTTTTATACTAAATTGAAAAAATCCCCGTCTTCTTTTTTATTGCCGTTTCCCTGCTCCCACCCTTCACTATCCGTTTCCCTCTCTCATTTCCCCTGTGTGAATTCAAAGCAAAGCTTCAGATTCCCAGCCTGACCTCCACACCAAAAACAGCTTCCATCGACAGGTAATCTCGCTTCGTTTCTACATCTCATTATTCCTCTTTTCCCAACCAAATCGCTTCCTCGTTTCGCACCGAATCGGAAACTGATTCGAACGAATGTCGTCCTTCTTCTTCAGATCTCGAGATCTGGTTTTCTAGGGTTAGGGTTTCCTCATTTCCACTAAAGAAAAGGGGAAACAAACGCAACATCTACTCAGTTTCCCTTCTTTCCATCTCTGACTTCGAAGAGGATCTTCAGGAATTTGAGCTTATCGAACGCGGGAATTCTGAAGTCTTGAGCTGCAATAAGAGAAAGCTGTCATCTGATCAGGTGAGTTTTTTTTCTCGATCTGCTATTTCAGCAAGGATTGCTGGAGATTTTTCCAATTCAGTGATTAGTTGGAGCTGATTTCTCAACATATGTCTGTATAATCAATTCTTCCACTAATCGTGGTTACAAGCTCGTTAAAATATGCAGGAACTGCGACACACGAACTACAAATTGCAATCTAAACTAAGGTCGACAAGA
Source organism: Persea americana (assembly GCA_029852735.1). Taxonomy (NCBI): domain Eukaryota; kingdom Viridiplantae; phylum Streptophyta; class Magnoliopsida; order Laurales; family Lauraceae; genus Persea; species Persea americana. The sequence goes on from CM056809.1 coordinate 11,963,351, forward strand.
TTCCTTTTGCCTTTGCTAAACATGAATTGTTTGTAATGAAATTGATAGGAATCAATTCTTTGAAGATCTAGGTCTCACATGGATTAGTATTTGATATTTTTAATCCTTGGTAAATTTGTGAATTTCAATGTTGTATTGGAGAAGTCATTTGTCTCCGTGCGTGACGATTTTAGTGGATGTGTTCTTTTTTTAATTTTCTTTTCTAACTTTTTTGGTTATCTTTCTTCATTTTCTGCATATTCTACTAAGGAAGCGATAAGATGTCATTTCTGGCATGAACAAAGATTGATGGAATCAGAGTATTGGATGTTGAATATCCGGATCACATTTGAACAATCATTGGTCTTCTGGTAAATTTGTAATTAAGTTGTTCAAAGTTCTGTCTGAAGTCTGAACTGTTGCGAAATTAGAGCTTGTGCTCGTAGAGTTGCCTTTTATTGGAATTTAGTGAATTTTGGTTCCTTTATACCTTCTTTTCTAAATGTAACCGGATTCATTCAAATTGTTTATTCCAGCAGTGGGTTTAATCCATGCTTCACCAAGCTAGAATTCTGCTATTCATATAGCTTGTTAAAATTCATTCCAGAGTTCGCAACATTGGAATAACTGAACATCACAGGTTGTTCGATTTTCCCCCCTCCGTCACTGTCATCGTCATCAAGAACAACAACAACTTCTATCTAGTCAACACTGATTCGTTCGTGGCCTGGATGCTCTTTGAATTATTTTTGTTGAATCGACAATCAAGAAAGGATTTCAATGTGGTGTTCTTTTATGCTCACAGGTGACGAAGGTGACATCTTGTTTTCTTCTACTAGGTTTTGAGCTCAACATATGGAGGAAGAGAAAAAGAAGAAGAAAAATAAGAAAAAGAGAGGCAAACAAACAAAAACGTCAGAAGATGTAGCAGTCAATGGAGAAACAGCTCCTCCAGAACAGAGCATTGTGGCTGACCCAAAGCAGAATCACCATGTACAGGTTTCAGGTAATGCAGTTGTTCAGAATGTTGGGACATCGGAACTGGATGCAGAGATGAATTGTCACCAGGTCATTGAAGAGAAAGGTGTAAATTGCACTGTGAGTTGCTCCTAGCATCTCTAACCTATTGAAAACTTATTTTGATCGTGGATGTCATTGATCTTCGTTGAAATTGTCTGCATTTGTTTTCCTTCAGTTGCTCAGCATCAATAGACACATTTTTGTAAAGAGAGGATTCCATGATAGAGAAAAATACATCCGATTTTCTAGGCGGCTCACTTTTCCCTCATTTTTCTGTGCAGCAAAGGAAAAAAAAGAGAACTGATTTACCAATGTAGAGAGGATTTTGATTTCCTATAGGGGATGTAGGAAAGTTGGATTCCTCTCTAGTGTGGAAACAGAATCCTGTGTTACGTAGACATGCCTGTATGAGTAATTGCCTTCATAGCATTTCATGCATACAGGGGCTGTATGGATGCATATAATGATGTTTAAAGTTACACATGCTCATCATAGTTGAGTTAAGGTCATGAATGGACTCTTATTAAGGACTGAAGGCACATTATGATTGTCAACATGTGTGTAAAGGAGGGTTACTCAGCGGCGGTAACCCCGGCACCAATAAATAGACCTGTCTAATTAAAAACGCAGCTGCATGGTTGAATATCAAAGCTCCTTATTTTTAGGGTGTGTTTGTGCGCGAGAGTCGTTTCTGCGGATATGAGACGGAAACGAACAGTACTTCCATGCAGGCAAACTTTTTAGCGTTGTGTAACGCTGTACGACAAGGAAAAAGTAGAAAAAAGCAACACATTTCAGCGCTGGAGGCGGATTTGACATTCCTACCTATCTGGCAGGAATTTTGTTTCCGCTTTCGTGGAACGCGCACAAACATACCCTTATCTCCTCAAAATTGGCACCTATCTTTAGATATCTTGTGTCTCCTATATAATATTCACAAACCTTCAAAGATAATTGGTATTGCTTAATGCCTCGCACAACAAAAGCCTTCTTGTAGAAATCGAGAAAATACTTTTTTACAATTTTTTTACTAAAAAAAAAGAAGAAAAAGAGACAAAAATGCTTAAAACAGCCTCCTTAAGACCCACTAAAATATTACTCAAAAAGACCCTTTAATAGAGCTCTCTCCTTTGCTTCATTAGCTCCTCACCACCAATTAACCAGAATTAGCAATTATATGCCATTTTTCTATGAATGTTTTCCGCTAAACTAACCATTTTTCAGCTGAAAGCAGACCTCACATCATTCTAAATTCTTAAATGTGAAATTAAAACAAATGCACCTTTTATAATCAAACATAAAGGGATCATTAGAACTTCTTACACTTTTATAAACTCAAAACTTTATACCATTCATTGACTCATAGGATCCTGCGCTTGTTCAATGGCAATTCAACAAACCTCAAAATGAAAGCAATTTTATTTTTGTATAAATATAAAATTTTCACAGTCCATATCACTGAGATCTGTAGTCAAAACTTATATGAAGAAAACTGTTGTGCGTTTGGTTGCCTTAGTAGTTAGCTGCTTTTTTGTTGGGTTAGTACAGAATCATACTTAAAGATTGCAGTTGTATTAAGTAAAGAAGAAGTAACTCATGTCAAGCAATTTGTTGCTGCCTTGATATATTGTAAATCTCATAGTTGATATTTGTTTCTTTAAAAGTTCATTTTTTAAAATACGGTTGTCTAGTATGGTTGTTCTGTTTTAATGATTTTTTTTGTTTTTAGGATGATATGGCTATTCCTGTTTTTCTTTTTATCACTTTAATAAATTTTGGGGTGCTCATGGGCTGGGCCAGCCATATACGGGCCTAGCCCGCTTTGGACTGGGCTTGGATATGTAATGAGGGCCCGATTAATAATTGGGCCGGGCTTTGATTAAGTGATAGAAAGCCTATAGCCCAGCCTGGCCCGACTTGTGTAAGAAATGCATGTAATTTAATTTAACTAGTGCTCTAATTCCCACAAAAGTGACGAAAAACCAGGTTCGGCCCGGCCCGATTGATTAAATGAGCAGGCTCGGGCCTAACTTTTATGGCCTGTGTCGGGCCTGGGCCACGATTTCTAAAGCCTGGCCGGGCCTGGATATGCGTTAGCCCGGCCATGAACACCCCTAAATAAATTTGACAATGTTAAAGAAAAAGATACTTGGATTATGGTATTCCTATTTGCAACTACTTAAGAATGGGGGCTGTATTTTTTCTTTATTTTTGGATTAAAAATTAATATTTTTAATGCTGCAGTGTTTCCTTTGTTCTGCCACAACTTTTTTCCCTTTTTTTTCTTAATTTAATAAATCGCGACTTTATACATCTCATGAAAAAGCTGTACAGTACAAGTGATCTATACTGTACCCGAAAAAAGCTCAGGAAAAGGGGAAAGATCATCAAAATAGAAAAAAGCTAAAAAGAGCAAAAGCCTAAAACCGGGCAATAGCCCAAAAACTGAGTGAAAAACCAATTAACAAGCAATGGAAATGATCAAAGAAGGTCTAAGAACTCCCTCTTTGGCTAGATGATTTACTTCTGCCTTGGCATTGCACTTGTCACTTGATATGGTGGAGGGAGACATTCAAATTGTGAGACAACTCAACTACCTCTTCTATGGTATCCGCAAGGTACCATGGAGGTCTAGAAGACTCAGTAGCCAACTGAATAACACGCAAAGGATCTCTTTCAATGAACAGATGCTGAGGATTGAGGCAAGTAGCTTCACGAAGGCTGGTATTCACGAAACCTACAGGGCCCGAATAGGACAGTAGGGTGTTTCCTTCCTCACTGCGAATTACACCCCTCACACCAGCCAATTCCAGATTGCCTAAAGCACTCCCATCAATTTTACGTTTCAGCACACCATCTAGGAGATGCATGGAATATGAGGATAGGAGAATGCCACGTCCTTCGAATTATGAACGATGAACTTTGTTCCACTTTCTTTTGTGAAAGAAGTAAGTCATTGGAAAGATGTCCTAACCGCCTGATACAATGATGCTTTTCGAGGCTGAAGTCTGTTGTTGGGTTGTCTTTATTATTCTAGTATGTACCTTTGGTTCTTCAGTGGACATTTTGTTTGCATCATGTGCTATATTTAAGAGGTAAATAGCCCAATATTCTGTGAAGTGATGGTGACATAAATTTGAATAGAGGGTTTTAGGTAAGAGTATGGGGCATAGGATTCAGCATGCTGGATAGGCTTTCATGAGACTAGTGTTTATTGTTAAGGGCATGGGTTTCAAAGCTTGACAATGGCGAGAAAAGGTTATGGAAAAGTGAACTGTATTTTTTGGTTTGATTAAGGTCTCCATACGGACAGGATTTGCATCACTGTAACAAAGTTATGTAGATTTGGAATGATTCTAGAGAGTTTTAAAAGATCTGTGCATATCTGGACGGTTTAAAACAAATTCAACTCTTTAAAGTCAGTTTCATAAAATTTGAAGTTCATAAATATGTGACACTACTATCAAAGGTTTGCATTGGGCCTTCTATTTCTTCTCTGTTTTCATTTATGTACTATGTGAAGTTGGTGAACACAAATCTGTATTTTTTTTTGCGGGTGCTTTACTAGAGACTTGGAACTCATTTTCCCTAGAACACTACATGATGTCCCCAATCAGCTAAGCTACACTAAGGGACATGACTGATCTGAATATTTTGGAGACTGTTTTCCTATTTCTCACTGTTTCATGTGCTATATCTGTAGTTGGTTCAGGTCATTGATTATATCAGTGTTATTTTTCACTGTATTGATTTTTTTTTATAACCATTTTTCACCGTATTGATGCTACTATGGATGAATAACTACCTTTTCTTTTCTTTTCTTTTTATTTTTATTTTTTACAAAGTAAAAATCTTATGATTTGAAATGCAATTCATGATTCAATCCTATTCAACCTGTTGAGTAAGCATTACGATTTTGATTTTCAGAACTATGAACGAATCATGTGAAAAATTGAACAGTGACAGAATTAGGCTTCCTTTTCGCTGGTAAATCTTATGAAATGTGGCCTAGGTAGAGGAGGATTTTTCTATAGCATTATGGAGATAAGCCTACCATTAAAAAAAAAGAAGAAAAAATAAAGAAAAGAAAATACAGAGCCTGTGCTCGCTAAAAATTTTCTTCGCTTTCAAACTTGTTACTTGGTAAAAGCATTTGTGCATTTTAACATTTTGTTCCATTCCTTTCTTACACAAATCTTTGTGTTGAACATTACAGGTCTTGTTGGAAGAAGAAGTTAGACAACTAGAATCTGAAAAAGAATCTTGGCTGCAACGTGAGGTAATTGTATTTTCTTTGAACTCTAATTCCCTTTTACCTTTATCAATAGAGCAGTTGTTTTTTGACTTTGGAGTGTGGCTTACAGAAACATCTTGAAGATCAAATAGCGCAAGCCATACTGGACAAGCGTTCTTGGATCTCGAAGGAGGTAATTTTTTGTTTAATTGTCTCCCATAGAAGATACAGTGTTTTTTTTTTTTTTTTTTTTGAAGTTCTAGACTTTCTAGGTACTGAAGTAAATAGCTGAATGATGTACAGATTAGCTTAGAGGAGAAAATAATGCAGTTACAAAATGAAAAAGACTGCTCTATACAGATGGAGGTAAATTATATTTCCTTGTTACGTTGTAGAAAATGTGTCTAGGTTGGTACTTGGTAGTATTGGAGGAATAGGTTGTAGGACATTTACATCTTACTGTGCACAAAGATATTTTCCGCATTTAAATATAGGGATTTAATTTGTAAATTAGTCTTAATCCTTTGATCCACAATAGAATGAAGAAATCTTAAATATTGCCTTTCGAGTGCTTCATTTATTCGGTACATTTTTTGGGACAAATATCATGAGAATCTCGTGATATCATGACATGCTGCTCCCTTTTTTTATATATATAAAATGGCACACTGCAATTGTTAAACAGGCACAAGGCCCAAAGCCTATCAGTAGTCAAACCAATGCTATATCTCACGTGGAATTGATTTGGGTCAATATTGAGACAGCTGTAGCCTTCCTAACTTAGAATAGCAATTGTTGTAATTAGTTGCTTTCTTAACTTAGATTGGTGATTGATGTAATTAGATTAGTTTCCTTTCTTAGAGCCTTGATTGAAGGCATGTAAATACCTATATATTGATGGACGATCTCCATTGAAAGATACACAAAATTAATACATTCTCAAGAGTATATTCAAAACTCTTTTCTGTGATCGTGAGTTTGTCATGGTATCAAAGCAGAGTTCTAGTCTTCAATATTAGAAATCATTCAAGGAGTTAATCAGAGAGAAATCTCTCTCTCTTGTGAAGAAAAAACAGATAGAGGATCTGTTTTCAAGGGATCATCATCCATTCAGGATCTGCGATAGGCTTAGATCTACTGTGGCCCACCTGCGATCATCACAGCACCATCAAGAATCATTCCAGCCAAGGTCTTCTGAGTATTTTGGTGATTTTTTCAGAATTTTTCGACACTATCAGGTAAGTTTTTTGATCATTCTCATGATTTTTCAAAAACTTACACAAGGTTTGATCAAGACTATACAGAAGTTTGGATTTTCAGTAGATTCAGTTCAAACTTGTTCCAGTAGGTGTGAAAATTGTGTGATTTCATAGATCAGGAACCTGATCAGTGTCCAGCACCATCTGTGGGGCCCACGTAGGGGATCTAGGGCTCAATTCAAGGACGTCAGGGTTTTTTTTTCCAATTTTATTGTTCTGTCCAGCACCATCTCTTCTCTGATTGGTCTGATTGATTGGTTGGATCTGTCCAGCACCATCTCCTGCACTCACGAACTGTACTTCATACAGACTATTGCTAGATTTGATCATTTTTTCCTTCAGTGTTTCACAATATACAATTGAGATGGAAAAATCTGAGGTCACTTTGATCAAATTTACGGGAAAGAATTACCCTGCTTGGTCTTTCCAATTTCAAATATACCTAGAAGCTAAGGAATTGTGGGGATTTGTTTCTGGCACTGACCCTAAACCTACTGAGGATGAGAAGAAGATCTCCTCTTGGCATACTAAAGATGCCAAAATCAAATCTTGGATTTTGGGATCCGTTGAGCCTCATCTGATAATGAATCTCAAGCCTTACTCAACCTCTAAAGCGATGTGGGGGTATTTGAAGAAAGTATATCATCAAGATAATTCTGCGCGTCAATTTCATCTTGAATGTGCGATTGTTGAGTATGCACAAGGGACCTTGTCAATACAAGACTACTATTCAGGGTTCCGTACATTGTGGTCGGAATACGATAGTATTAAGTATGCAGATGTGGCTGACAATGTGTTGACAGTCATTCAAGATTTTCAGGCCTCTAGTCAAAGGAATCGGTTTTTGATGAAACTGCGCAATGAATATGAAAGTGTCCGATCTGCTCTAATGAATCGGATGCCATTACCTTCCTTCGACGTATGCTTGAATGAACTCCTACGTGAAGAACAACGCATTGCAACCTCCGCTCATATAGCCCAACAAAAGACTGAGACCTATTCAGTCGCGTTCTCGGCAAATAAGTCTTCTTAGCCTCTGCCCCAAAACACAGTGTTACAGTTGCCAAAAATTTGGGCACATTGCAACTCAATGCAAACAGAAGGTCTGCAGTTACTGTAAAAAGTCGGGACATATCATCTCTGAATGTCGCCGCCGCCCACAACGTCCATCACCACAGTCTCAGAATCAACAGTATCAGCCTCTGCATGCGTATGCTGCTTCTTCGGATATGCCTACTCCTACATCTGCACCTTTACAGCCTGGGCCCTCATCCTCTCTCACCCCTGAATTGGTTCAACAGATGATTGTCAATGCCCTCTCTGCTTTTGGTCTTTCAGGTACATCCCCTCCATCTTCTACTTGGTTTTTTGATTCCGGGGCGTCTAATCATATGACATCTTCCAGTGCACCACTCTCCAATGTGCAAAGCTACAATGACCCTTTTCAAATACAAACCGCTAACGGGGGCCATGTTCCCATTATTGCTGTCGGTGACATCCCTGGTCCCATTCCGTTGAAAAATGTTTATTTGTGTCCCACTTTAACTTCCAACCTTTTGTCAGTCGGGCAGCTTGTTGAAAATAAATGTAACATCTCTTTTTCTTCTTCTGGTTGTGTTGTGCAGGACCAGAAGTTCGGGAAGGAGATCGCGAGGGGACCTAAGTGTGGACGCTTGTTTCCATTGGATTTTTCTAAAATTTCTATGAATCAATTTGACAATAATGTGTTTTGTTTTTCTCTTCGAGATAACTGCTGGTTGTGGCATAATAGATTCGGACATCCTAATTCCAAGGCTTTGTCCCTTATGTTAAATTCTGGTTTATTAAATAAATCTATTGGTTTATCTTCCTATGTGCCTTTTGATTGTGTTACTTGTAAAATGGGAAAGAGCAAAACTCTTCCGTTTCCTCATTCCACTTCACACACCACTAAATGTTTTGATTTAGTTCATAGTGATGTATGGGGAATTGCTCCAGCTCTTTCCCACGCTCACTATAAATATTTTGTGACTTTTATTGATGATTTCAGCCAGTTCACATGGGTCTACTTTCTTCATTCAAAATATGATGTTTTCAATGTTTTTCAAATCTTTTTAGCTTATGTTGAGAATCAATTTTCCACCTGCATTAAAATCTTGCGATCTGATTCAGGCGGGGAATATGTGTCTTCAGATTTTCAACGGTTTTTGCAAACCAAAGGCATTATTTCTCAAAGAACTTGTCCTTATACTCCACTGCAGAATGGAATCACTGAAAGAAAAATAGACATCTCCTTGATGTCACTCGTTCTCTTCTTCTTGAATCATCGGTTCCTACCCGGTTTTGGGTTGAGGCACTGGTTACGGCAGCTCATCTTATCAATCGTATGCCATCAACCTCATTGAGAAACAAACCCCGTATTACCAATTGTACAAGACCTCTCCATCCTATGATATTCTTCATGTTTTTGGCTCCATTTGCTTTGTGCACTTGCCTCTTTCTGAGAGGACAAAACTAACCGCACAATCAGCTCAGTGTGTTATTAGGTTATGCGCCATTCCAGAAAGGGTTCCTTTGTTATGATCCTCACATTCGTCGTTTACGTACTTCTAGGAATGTCGTTTTCTTTGAACAACAGTATTTTTTTCAAAAACACATTGATCCTCTTGACTCCTCATTCGTGTCTTTACCTGGTTTTTCTGATACCCCGTCAGTTCGATTTAATCCTAAATTTGTGTATCACAGACGGAACAGAGAAGCGCCTACAAGGGATCCCCCTCCTGATCTTCCTCCGGCATCCGGTCCACCCCCGACACTTGATCCATCTGGACATCCTTCACTACGTCGCTCCGCTCGTATTTCGGTACCACCAACCTGTTATGGGTTCTCACATACTTCTTTAATGGCCACTTTGTCTTCATCTTCCATTCCCCAATCCTATTCTCAGGCCGTGTAGGACCAATGTTGGAACAAGGCTATGCCAGATGAATTGAATGTGTTAGAGCAAAATCATATGTGGGATGTTGTCCCGTCTTCTGTGGGTGTCAAACCTATTGGCTGTAAATGGGTTTTTTCTCTCAAGTTAAAATCTGATGGCACTTTAGATCGATATAAGACGCACCTTGTCGCTCTTGGCAATCGACAGGAATATGGCATCGATTATGATGAAACTTTTGCTCCGGTTGCCAATATGACCACCGTACGCACAATTCTTGCTGTTGCTGCATCTTAGTCTTGGCCTCTATATCAAATGGACGTAAAAAATGCATTTCTACATGGTGATCTCAAAGAAGATGTTTATATGCGACTGCCTCAGGGATGCTCATCCGGGAAGGGTATGGTTGCCAAACTTCGTCGCTCCCTTTATGGTCTGAAACAAGCTCCTCGCGCATGGTTTGAGAAATTTCAATCTGTTCTTCTCCGCTTGGATTTTCATCCCAGCTCGTATGATCCTTCTATGTTTTTACATCATGCTTCATCTAGGATCACTGTACTACTTGTCTATGTTGATGACATCGTCATTACTGGTCCTAATGCCAAAATGATTCAAGAGCTCCAAGCTTCTCTTAGTGAGACATTTCACATGAAGGATCTTGTCCCCCTACACTATTTCCTCGTTCTTGAAGTTCATCAATCGACTAAAGGTATAGTTCTCAATCAGCACAAATACACTGTTGATCTAGTTGCCTTGGCCGGTCTTACTGCTTCAGCTCTTGTAGATACGCCGGTCGAACTGAATGTCAAACTTAGTCGAGAGGAGGGTGATCTTCTTTCCGATCCTACTGCATAGCGCCAGCTAGTTGGTAGCTTGATCTATCTCATGATCACTCGTCTTGATATCTCTTATGTAGTCAACTTGATGAGTCAGTTCATGACTGCTCCTCGTCACCTTCATCTGGCTGCTGTTCGCCGCATCATTCGGTACCTTATTCGCACACCGACTCGTGGGTTGTTTTTTTCCATCCAACAATCCTCTATCTCTCAAAGCTTATTAAGATGCTGATTGGGTTGGTTGTTCGGATACTCGCAAATCGACGACAGGATGGTGCATGTTTTTGGGTAATAGTCTCATTTCTTGGAAATGCAAGAAACATGAAAAAGTTTCCAAATCCTCTACCGAGGCCGAGTACTGAGCCATGTCTGCTGCATGCTCTGAAATTCTTTGGCTTCGTGGTCTGCTCTCTGACATTAGTTTTCCAGCAGAAGGAGCTACCCCCCTCTATGCAGATAATACAAGTGCAATTCGGATTACTGAAAATTCGATTTTTCATGAACGCACTAAACACATCGAGGTTGATTGTCACTTCATACGTGATAAGCTTAAACGTGATGTCATCAGCCTTCCGCATGTCTCCACTGAACTTCAAATTGCTGATATTCTCACCAAAGGTCTTCCACGACCGCGCCATCAGTTCTTGGTTGGCAAATTGATGCTTGTTGATTCTCCCGCATCAATTTGAGGGGGGATGTTAAACAGGCCCAAGGCCCAAAGCCCATCAGTAGTCAAACCAATGCTATATCTCACGTGGAATTGATTTGGGTCAATATTGAGACAGCTGTAGCCTTCCTAACTTAGAATAGCAATTGTTGTAATTAGTTGCTTTCTTAACTTAGATTGGTGATTGATGTAATTAGATTAGTTTCCTTTCTTAGAGCCTTGATTGAAGGCATGTAAATACCTATATATTGATGGACGATCTCCATTGAAAGATACACAAAATTAATACATTCTCAAGAGTATATTCAAAACTCTTTTCTGTGATCGTGAGTTTGTTAGCAATGTCCTTTTTCTTATCTTGGTTTTGACAGAGAGGGAACTTATTTTTGAAATTATCTAAGCCTGTAGTTGCCTTTGTTTATTTTAACGTGTAATACAACAACATGTGTTATGGGAGGAAGTAGACAAAGGCAACAGCTGTTTAGATAATTTAAAAAATGAGTTTCTTCTCCGTCAAACTTGATATAAGAAAAAGGGAGTTGTAGAGTGCCCTTCTACATAAAAAAAAAAGAGAGCAGCATGTTTTGATATCATGGGATTCTCATGATATCACGACATATGGGAATTTTTATCCCATTACTAAATGTATGAAGAAGCACTTTGAGGGTGATATTTAATATTTCTTTGCTTTGCCGTCGTGTAAGGTTTAAGCAAAAAAAAGAAAAAGGTTTAAGCCCAATTTACACGTAAAAAATCCCAAATTATATTTCTACAATTTATGCATATTTATTTTTATTTGCTTGCAACTCTCAGATGGACAACATTTGATTAGTGTTGAAGTACAAAAGTTCTGTAGCTAACTGGATATTCTACAGGCCAACTTAAAGGAGAAAATCAAACACTTACAAAAGGAAATTGATTGTTGGGGAAAAAAGGAGGTGATTACTTTCATTTTGGTGTTGCATATTTTTGGTTTGATAATCTCAATGTGTTAACCTTCATAAATGTCTGGAGAATAGGTCGGAACATGTGCAATTTCTTATTTTGTATACAGTTTGATTTAAACACTGCAAGTTTCGTGGCAGCATGTGGTCCACGCATGCATGTATTTGTGCATGTGCATTTTGTTTGCATCTTTTGTGGAATTGAATCATTTTAAATCTACTATTTTTGGAAAAAAAGTGGTTGTGTTGCAGCAAAAAGTAGCTGATTCAATGATCTACAGGCCAGCTTGGAGGAGATAATCAAACTATTACGACGTGAAAAAGATTTGTGGGCAGTAAAGGAGGTGATTTTTATTATTATGTTGCCTTTTTCCCCCTGAAGTTTACGTTTATGATTCAGTTTTCTTGGAAAGTTCATAGTTGGCAAGTGGCAAGGGGCATTGACCTTTACACAAACTCAGTTTGCTTTTAACATTGCAATAATGTGCATTCATATGTGTGCACTTATGTGGGTAAGGGCTGGTGGCTTGCATTTGTGCTGGCATTAGGTAGCCTAATTTAGTGATAATTTAATTGTAAACAGGTGGACTTTGAAGAGAAGATCAAACTTTTAGAAAGGGGCAAAGACTCCTGGATCCTAAAGGAGGTAATTTATTCTGTTATTTGAATCATATTTCAGATTCAGGTTCTTGCTTCTCCATGAACCCATACTCGTTAACCATCCCAAACTCCCAACCAGAATTACAATTACTGCTTGTGTACCATAGTTCTCAATTCTGTTCCGTTTCGGCCGGAATGGGCCGGAACATTCTGAATTAGCCTTGGTTTGGGCAGAATGGAATGACCCCTTAAAAGTTTCCGGTCCGATTCCGGTCCGTTCCGGTCCCAATTTCGGCTCCATTTCCGCCCATTCCGGCCAAGGTTTCATCTTCATTTCATATGTAGTGAAAACTAGAAAATGGTCAATTGAATAGTGTAGTTTAATATAAGTGATGTAAATATCCATTTTTAGTATTGTTTTAGCATTCGACTATTTTTTCAATTTTAGGACTTCTTTTATATTTGTTTTTTCATTTTGCAATCGCGTCTTTTCTGGAACGAATACCGGAATTGATCGGATTGCTAAAACGTTCCACTACATGGTCAAACCGGAATGGAATTGACAACTATTTTGTGTACGGAACACGAGCCTGCAGATTTGATTGAAATATATGTACATGTTCAGACAAAAGCCATTGAGTTTTTCCTGTACATGTTGACATTTGTTCTGAGACATAATACCTGATACACGTGTGATGTGACTAATGTATTTATCTTTATAGTAATTGGGATGATGATTTCTCTTTAGTTGGTTAGATTGCAGAGTAGTGTAAAATCTAAATGACTGCCTCATTATCACTAATACATGATCTCGTTATTTGCATTTTTGAACTTCATGTGCATCTAGTTGATTCTCATCATTTGCTAGTACCAAAATGGAAGAAGAGGCTTGGTTTCAGATTGGCAGCCGGCCAACAAAACTTGCAGAACAAAATTCTAGTCCAATTTGAACAAAAATTGCACTTGGACTACCCCACATTGCTTGGAAAAGTTTCTCACTGATGTTGATGTGCATGTGATTGCATCTATATGTAACATCCTGTTGAAATCTTTTTCTTTCTTCTGTTTTTTGCTAGTACAGTGTCCTCACATGCCTGAATTCTGTTAGATGAAGATAATTTTGGGGACACCTTTTCTCTACCCATTTCTGTCATTCTCATTTTCTTGTAAAATTCTAAAATCCATGATGCCATGACCTTTGTGAATTCTGTTAGATGAAAATAATTTTGGGGACACCTTTTCTCCACCCATTTCTGTCATTCTCATTTTCTTGCAAAAATCTAAAATCCATGATGCCATGATCTTTTTGACTATCATCATGAAGTTGATCCGAGTTTCATCCTTTGCAGAATTCATCCAAGGAAATGAATGCCAGATTGTATGAAGCAAATCTAGGTCTACAGACGAAGGTATGTGGTTTAGAGTAATTTGAGTACTTTTTATTGTTTACTTGATTACTGCCAAGTTTTAGAATATTGAACTGAGTATATTTTCTTCTAGTTGCTGATTAGATATTAATATATGTATATGTTTTATTGGAGACTATGCCTTCCAATGTCTCTGTAACAGATTAGATGAAAGTTCCTCTCCCACTTTTCCTTAAATAGATAAGCAATCAGACAGGGCTGAGGTTATCAAAAGTGAACTCCATTTAGTCATACCTATGTTTTGAATATGAATTGCTTCTTCACTGAATGGCATGCCTAAAATGAATCCACAAACCAAATATCTTATCTGGATCCTGCGGCTGGTTTAGAATTTCCTTTAAGAGTGCATGCTACACCTTCACTCCAGGCATTTTAGGACATTACCAGTTATTGATCGGATGATATTGACCATCCGATTGTTGACTGATTGACGGCATAGAAAACAAAAGGAAGTTGGCAATGGGCAGCATTGAACCCAAAATCATTTATTTTCCCTCCAAGTGGTGAATGATTTTATTGAAAAGAAAAGCGATGGAGAAAGCAGTAGGGATGCCTCATAAAAAAAGGAGACCAGAAATGATAGAAAGATAAAATCCTCCCCTAGAACTAACATATCGAACTCAAAGCTACAAGAAACAACAGCTTGCAGAAAGGATGCAAGGAATGGGCACTCCCATGTCAAGACTGCTTTTAAGAAAAAAGGCCTTGATGAATGCAATGATATCTCATTTCCGAAGCACTTGGATGGCTGAGCAATCCCTTGCTTAGTGAGTTGTTTGATTCCTTTTATGTCAGATTTTGACGACACTCAGATCTGTTCTTCTGTACTTTGAAAATAAGTGTTTCTTTCAACAGTACTTGCTGAACTAACATAATTTGTAAGGCTTCTGATATGAATATGAAATAACAAAGCATGGCAGGTGAAGGAGTTAGAAGAGTCTAGAAATAGTCTCTTGCAGGAAAACCAGCGGCTTGTGGAAAGCATGTCTCGATTGGAGCTACAGATTCAACACCTTGAAAGGGAGGGTTTTGTTTCTTCAACAGCCGAGACAACAAAGGTTAGTTTCTCCACTTCACTACCTTATGTGTAAATGTTGGTACTTGGTAGATTTTTACTGTTTCATTGAACTCGAACCCAAACCTTGGGAATGTTCGTTTTCTGAGTTAGAGTTTAACCATATGAAAACACACTAGAGTTCATACAAATACCAGCTTAATATCTCAGCTCTTTCCATTTTTAGTGAAAGGGGAACTAAACCCTGAATGATAAAAAGATTTGCTTAAGTTTACCAACGGCCTCGCTGGATTTTCTCTATCTTCTCCACTTTTGTTGTGAATATAAATAGAATTGGTTCTTGCAAAAACTGAAACCTCAATGTAGAGTGGTCAACAAGTTGGTTACAAATTTGTTTAGGTTTCTCTCTGTTGTAGAAACCACCTTGATTAATGGCAGTATATCCTCTTCAGAAGATAGGATTATGATCCAATACTATTTGGGTTCCTATAATGGAACACTGGTGTTCTAGAATTAGAAGTTTGGTCTTGTTATTTAATTTTATTATATATCATAAAATTAAGCTATCATTCAAAAAAAAAAAAAAAAGAGGAAAAAAAAAGAAAAAGAAGAGATAAAAAAAATAAAATCAAGCTGACTGTTGACAGCAGCTGACCTCAAGCTTGAGCTGTGCCGTGCGACTGCATTAGCTGATCTTGACCTAACAAGGCCTTGCTCAAGCTTGCTTGCTGAGCTGAAAAGTAACCGTGAGTGCTATCTGCTAGTTGAGCTGAGTTGGCAACAGGAGCGGAACCCCTAATGTTTTAAGAAATTTATCCCTTTCTTATGAGGAAAATTTTCTGGATCTGCCACTGGCTGACAACACTCATGGGGCCATCTCAGCCTGTTGATAGCCCTACTTTGGAGTACTGGGTAGGGGTCTATCCATATAATTTGAGGGATAGTGGCATATTATTTGTTTGTTTTTTCTTCTCTTCAGTTTGTTGTATCCTCTTTCTACTGAAATGTTGTTTCCGATAAGGAAAATGCAGATTGTTGACTAGAACTGCCCAACCATGGTAACACCAGCCCCAAAACTAACCTATATTTGGTGGCTCCTAGCCATCCGATTTCCGACTCCTGCTGCTGTTAATATGTGGACCACATTGATGTGTTTCTTTACTGCCTGTGCATTTTTGCTGATTGAAGGGTTAGGAGGGTTCAATTAAGTCTCATGGGGCATGCGTTTTTGATGGCTGGATCATCAGATCAATGGTCTGCTTTGTTGTACCATGGCCCCCATTTGTACATACTGAAAAGAGTCGAAAATAGTATGCAGATCCTTAGCGCAAGGATGATAATATGTTCACTTTCAGTGATTTGATCTCCCAGATAAAATACTCTCTCTTTTCATGTTACACTACAGCATGTCACTGATGAAGAAGATCCTAATGATATGGTTGAAGCTGCGCGGGATTTAGTTGAAAAGCTTATTGTTGAAAATGCTGAGCTAGTTGAAAAGGTAATAAATGAGCTTTCTGTAATAACACCTCTCAAACCGCAATGTCAATGCACCATTTGTGTGTTTGTGGTGTGTTTTGTTGTGTTGTGTGTGGTATTAACATGGGAGTGGGACCCACAATAGATGTAGTGTGTCTAATGTGTAGCTAGATCACACATTAGATACACTTCATTTATTGTGGGTCCCACTCCCACGTTAATATTGGTGGGTGCTAAGATACTTTGGACATTTCTATGTGGGCCATATTTTATCCAGGTGGACTATTGATAAAAACTACTCCCATGAATTGCTACTGGGCTAATTTAACTCACTTGGGAGTAAGATTCAGTTGTAGTAGTCTGCCCCTTGCTAACCTCACAGGTGAAAGGTTTGGCAGCCATTGTATCAAGTGATTTTCAGGGACTGGCAATTCAAGGGATGGTGTTATCCCATAGCTTACCTTGACAAGGGGCTGCTATATAAAATTTTGTTCCCAAAAACATGCATGTATTTTCTTATTGTGCATCGATTCTCTGGTTAGGTCAATGAGCTGTACGTTGAACTTGATCGGCATGCCATACGAGCCACTCAGTCATCAATGATTGGATATAATCCAGCAACAGTAATGGCCAGGACTGCCACCGACCCTGGTTACTTGTTGGAACGTGGCGAGGAGACGCCCAGAACCATTGAGGCCATGCAGTTTCCCGCACACATCCAAAATGGAGAGACAGTTAATGTTGTCAATAATATCGACTTGCAATGTAATGTAGATGACACTATGCAGAAGGATGTATTGCCTGGATCATTTAAAACCAGTGAGAGCACGTCGGATATTGTGGAAGTCCCTCTGGATGAGAATGACATTCAGGAGGTTGAGATCAAGCGAGAAAGGCTTGAAGAAAATAACATCTGGGATGTCGAGTCACAATCATTGAAGGCTGGTGAAGATGATGGTGTTCCTTTCTCAGATGCACCACTGATTGGGGCTCCGTTTCGACTGATTTCTTTCGTAGCTGGTTATGTCAGTGGCGCGGACTTGGTTAGTAAGAGCAGTTTGGGTTCTGGGGGATAGTTTCTGATGTGATGATAGTGAGACATAATTTTTGGCTTTCCTTTTTCTAATTTTTGCTAATTTTTGAAAAAATACAAAACAGTTTCTATAGATGAAGGGGGGTTCTCGTATCTGTAGAGAGAGAGAGAGAGAGAGAGAGAGAGAGAGAGAGAGAGAGAGAGAGAGAGAGAGAGAAATCATTTGATATACTGTGGTTTTGGAATTTGTTGGAGAATAAAGTGGGTTTAGCTTTTCTCCGTAGGTTTAGCTTTTCTCTGTAGGTTGATTTGTCTTTCCCCCTTTTCTTTTCCTTTGGTAAAGGTTGGAATGGATAGAGTGATATGACCGAGAACCTTTTGTATGAGAGTAGAAATGATGCTATGCTATGTCCGCTTGCTAGGGAGGGATACTGTGGGAGATGGATTTTACACACAAAAATGAAGTATCTGGTGGGATACAATGGGAGGTTGCCTATTTTGAAGTATCTGGTATGGTAGACCCTTTGGTCTACAGTCGTGGAAGGTATCTATTTAATTTTTCATGTGTTGGGGCATGGATTTTGATACAAGTGTAGTGCCTACCACGTTGATTATATTTAGAAGATGTAGCTATATATATCTATTTCTCCCAATCAAATGATCAATCGAATGGTGAATGCTGAATTGGAATTTGTGCTGCTGTTCATACATAGAAAAGGATCTGATAGCAGAGAATTGGATTGGACAATATTGGGCCCGGCAGTTGTCAGATCAGGTGTTGATATAGGGTCACCTCATAATATATGTAGACCACTGCATAGAAGGAGTGTGCCTTAATATACTTCAATGTCTGGCTGCAATTCCTAGGCTGTGGTTCAACGTGGGGAATGTCGAACAAAATGCACGGTATTTGATCGTTTTATGTGGTTATGTTACTCTTAGGGCGTGCTTTCGAAACAGATGACCTCTTAAGCAGCAGCCAGGTCAAAACTGTTTTGTGATAAGCCATTTTATCAGCACCGGCTTGAGTATACAATATCCGTCCATGAACCGGCCTTGGCGGCGTCACGGCTCACATCATTTCACGCCAATCAATGAAATGCGGTGGGATTTGAAGGTCCCTCTCTAGATAAATGGAGGACCCCATGTGGACACGGCGAGCATAACCATCTGATTAAAGGTCCCGTCTTATGTCCTTATAAAACTGATAAATTTTGGGGGTCTTTAATCAGATAGTCATGGTTGTCATTCCCATGTGGGGCCCATCAGACCCATATGTTAAATGAGGCTTGCAAGTTGCAACCATTGATATGAAATGAGCTCGGCTTGTTGCCATCGAGTCCTCCGTGTTGAGAAAAAAGGAAAATGAAAATCAAGAGAACTGAATTAGTGATAGTAATTAGGAACTGCCCAAGTTTTATGCTCATTAGAATGGCACGTTCCACAAATGATAGTGAGTCCAGGTTGCCCAATGGTCGATAATGCCCGCGGACTGAAACTTGCATGCTTCTGCTTTGCCCATTTATGTATTCTGCAATGGATGCTCTACTCAAAACTTTAATGTGACCAAACCACCACACAGCTTACAGTTGCTGATCAGCACATTCCATCTAGTGGGCTCTGCCATGGATGTTCTACAATCTAACCACCACACCTATTAGATGACTAAAAGGGTAAAAGTCACCTCCTTGCACCATTGACAGGAAATATGGACAGGTTTGGTGGTAAATAGTAGAGCTTTTTAAGCCCGATTGGAGAATGATAGGATAAAGCCATGATGATGATGATTTAAGTGAATCTAACAATACATAGTTGATTTAAAATCATTAATCAAATCATCAATCCATAAAAAGAGCTGAAACCAATGCTACACAAGAAATTTTCCCCAGAAAAGAAACCACACTTCTGTCTTTACATGCATGAATGCACAGGCTCTGGACAAGCCTCTGCATACAGGCATGGCTAGACTTTGTTACTGAATCCGTGTTGGAAGCCCTACACCGCACGCTTGAGAAATGTTCATGGGGTTTGAACGTTGGAATCTTTTGACTTGTCTTCTGATGATGGTCGGTTCTCTGAGTCGGATGGCCGGATCTCCTCAATCATCCTCAACACTTCGTCCATGTGGGGGCGCTGATCTGGCACCTTGGCCACACACGCCATTGCAATCTGCAGCATCTGCACCATCTCCTCCTCAATGTTCTGATACCTCATCAGCTCAATGTCAAACACTTCAGCAGTCCACTCCTCGCGCACTACAGATTGCACCCACCGGGGCAGATCGACAATGTCATCATGGCCTGGTGACTGCAGTGCGGCCTTGCCTGTAAGCATCTCAAGGAGGAGGACCCCGAAGCTGTACACATCAGACTTTTGGGTAGGCTTTCGGGTCTCAAGGACTTCTGGGGCACGGTAGCCTGCGCTCCGGGATGGCTTTGCAGGGAAGTTCATGAGGGAAGTTAAGCCAATGTCTGAGATGCAGCCATCATGATCTGCACTGAGGAGAACATTGGAGGACTTGATGTTGCCATGGGTGAATCTACCCCCACCTTGAGAATGGATGTAGGCAATACCCCGTGCAGTCCCAAGAGAGATCTTCACTCTGGAGTCCCAATCTAATGGAGTTCTTCCAGTGCCCTTGTTCCCTAGAGCAGGGAGAGGAAAGTAAAGAAATCATCGCTTTGTGACAGACTGACAGTAAAATCACAAGTAAAACTGTTTGTAATGATTGATATATGAAATAATGAAATCATTTACACAACAAAACTAAAATTAGGATCTTATACAAGAGAGATGCCACAAGAATGTGCCCAATGCTGCGTCAATTCATAGTCATATGCCCATCTGTTTCATCGCTGTAAGGGTTTAGTGGGTAAGCAACATTTAAGCTAAACAAAGTGGAAGAAGCATGTAAACTACATTAAACACATTATGAGAGCTACCTTATGGCACTTTCCTATTTTATGTCAATGCATCCTCTCATTTTACTATACATGTAAAAAGATCACCGGTGGAGTTCGTATGATTAAATTAGTTCTGTTTCTGTGAATGCCCACCTGGTTTTCTATCTCGTAATCTTTACCTAATGTACATGGAACTCTTAACTACATTTTTTTATTAGATGCAAACATTTTTCTTATTGATTTGCCAAAAAACAAAAAAATAAATAAATCATATCGATACTTAATGCAAGCCTTCCACATGGGGTCACCTCCTTCCTGATCCTAATGCAACACTGCATGTGTGGGCTGGGTGGATGGTGAAATGAAGACTGAACCACTATGCTCACTTGTGCATGTAGTTTGGACCATCATTTGGTGTCATTTTAATTCCATGTCTTACAAGTTAGGCTGCTCCCAGCTCATTCTCTTTTTTTTATAAAATGAATGCCAGCTCATTCTTACCAGTCAGGCTGATAAGAATATCATTCAAGCATTTCAAATGGGAGAAGAAAGAGTACAATTGAGTCAAACTAAATTTAAGAGGGCATAATTTGATTAAAATTAGGTTACATTCCACACCCAACAGTACATAATCACAGGTTCTAGTTTATGCAAAATATAAGAGCACGATTTCATTGGGCACCATTTTCAGTATATCTGTGCATATGTTCAACCAATTTCATGGACTTGATTGGATGGATAGCACTCAGTTACCATCATGTTGTGTTTTCTCCTGCCCAGGGAAAAAGACTACAGATTATGGCTTGGAGTTATTCACTGTAAGTGTTCAAAATGGTGACACTCATTTCAAGCTCAACATATCTGATCTCTTGTCCATGCAAAGTTGGATTACAGCAACAGCATTTTTGGTTCAGTAAGAAGGGGCATCTAGCTATGCTACTTAAGTTAGGAAGACTCATGTCCAATGTTCTTTACATCTCCAAGGTTGGAAGGGGAAAGCAGGTTTCTTTATATGCACGTTTGGCATTTTCCTTAGAAAGAGGAATAGTTAGTTTCCTAAGAAGGGGATTTTACTTAAGGATGGAGATTTACGATTACAAACAACCATCAGATTTTCTCGCATATGCTTGAATTCATTTTCAGGGGTGTGGGGTGAAGGACTATTCTTTCAGAGAAAATTTACCATCCACTCTAACTTCTAACCAACCATTGTTGTATCTCACTCACCAAGAATGATGAGCTTTAAATATGCCCCTTCCCATGAATGCTGAACATTCCCCAATAGATTCTCCCATTGGAATATATCCTTTATAAAAAGAGGATAGTTTGTCTTTTCTATTATGCTTGAAGTTCAACTATTAAAAAAAAAGAAAAGAAAAGAAAAAAGAGAGAAAAAAAAAAAAAAAACCCAAAGCGAGAAGAAGCAGCAGCTAGAAGTTCAAGTGTTCAAAATTACTCATAATAACTGGAAGAGATGGATGAGGAATACCATGCAAAAGTGCAGACAAGCTACCGGCCTGGACATAGTCATACACCAAAAGCTTCTCGTCTTTGGAATAGTAATAAGCTCGTAGAGGCACAACATTTGGGTGCTGCCCAACCCTCCCCACGATATCCATTTGTTGTTCAAATTCCCTCTTCCCAACCACCACCTCCTTCAGCCTCTTGACCACCACTGTTGTCCCCTCCTCCAAGACAGCTTTATAGGCTGTTCCGTAGCTCCCCTTTCCCAAAACTTCCGCGGAAGCCCTCAACAGATCCTCCAAGTCAAAGTTATAAGAACAGCCCTCAAAGAAAACCAGCTTGTTCTTCTCAGCCTCTTGCGCCCCACTACCATAATCCTCCTTGGGCTTTTCACTCCTTCCACCACCGGATGCTTTTCCTTTCAGAACACCACTATCTTCTCTGTTTCTTTTCTTTAAGCAACAAACCAAGAGGATCAGTGCTACTAGAAAAAGCAACACAGACCCACCAACGGCAATCGCTATTATGGCTGCGGTGCTAAGCTTCTTAGAGCTCTTATTTTGGCTTTGTGGAATGGTCGGTGAAGGTGGCAAAGGAGAGAACGGTGATGGTGAAGGGACAATTGGAGAACACTGAACTAGGGGAAGCCCACATAAGAGACCATTTCCCAAAAAGGATGAATTGGGGAACCCTTTAAGGGAAAGTGGGATCGAGCCATTTAAATGGTTATAGCTCAAATTTAAATGCTTCAGCCTAGGTAGTTTGAGGTCAGGGATAGGTCCAGATAGGGAGTTGTTTTGGAGGTTGAGTATTGTAAGGTGTGTAAGATTCTGAATCTCCTGTGGGATGTCACCTGTGAAGGAGTTGGAGGAAAGGTCGAGGAAACTGAGGTTGGAGGAGAGAGAGATAGGGATATCACCAGACAGGTTGTTCTGCTGGAGGTAAAGGGATTGCAGAGAAGGGAGAGAAATGATGTCAGATGGTAGACTTCCACTCAGTCGGTTAGCTCGTAGGCTGAGAACTCTAAGTGCACCAAGTTTCCCAAGTGTGTTAGCTGGGATTGGACCAGATAGTCCAACACCTGGGAGCCGAAGGGCAAGCACATGGGTTTGGTTTGAGTCACATTTGACACCAATCCAAGAGGTGCAGATAGGGGTTGCCAGATTCCAGTTGAGTTTCCGGCCATGGGGAACAGTGGCAGAAAAGTTGAGGAGGGCTTGTTTGTCAGAATTCAGGTCAGCAGTAGCTGGAGGAAGGATAAAAATTAGAAAGAGAAGGAAAGACAACGCTGCAAAAGAGGAGGATTTGAGCTTTGGATGTTTCATGGGCAGCAGTGCTTTAGCAATACATGTCTGAAATTGAATATGTCCACCAAAGTGTGATGGTAGCAGTTCTTGTTGTTCTCCTGGTTAAACAACATATGGCCATTAGAAAGGTATTAGCTGATCAATGAGCAAAGAGAAACTGCTAAAATTAATTACAAAAAAGAAGAGAAGATTGTCTTCTTTTTCCAAAGATAAAAGTACCAATACCTGCCACTGACTTTTGTTTTTTATGCAATAAAGTAAAAGAGCAGCCACCAAAGTACAGAAAAGCAAAAAAGACCATCTTCTTCACAGATCTTATCTCTCTTCCCACTCTTATTCTTTATTAAGAGAAATACAACAGTAACTAGTGCATCTCCACTCTCCACAGCAAACCCATCCTAAATGTGCTAAAATAGCACATACTCGTGCAATTTCTAGGCCAATTAACTGAGGGTGTACACTTGTATGTGTGCCAGTCTTCAAACAAGCTGCCTGCAATTTATGCATTTAAAAGCCGATAGTTCTAGTGAGGTCCCTGACGAGTGGACCAGCCCGATTTTGGTTTCGAAAATAAGAGTCCGGATCACCTATCGTAGTTGTTATACCTTCACCGTGAGTGGACCAATAATAGTCCGCCACGTCATCCAAAAATTTAGGTGATTGTAAAGTTTAAAAAAGTTTAAATCAGATAAAAGAAAATCACCTAAATTTTTGGATGATGTGGTGGACTGTTATTGGTCCACTCACGGTGAAGGTATAACAACTGTGATAGGTGATCCGGACTCACTTGTGGAATAATGTAAGAAAGGCCCCACATGTTGAATGGCTAGAATCTTTGTAATATATACTGTTTTGGCAAGTGCTCCATGGGGAGTTGAGATATGCCTGTCCCTCTTTCTGTCCTTAAACGCACCTTTAATGATATCATTTCACTAGTAGTGCATTTACACTCATTTTGGTTGACAACTACAACTTTATCTGTACTTATATTAAATTGGGGAGTATTTTTGTACTAGTCTAATTAATAAAAAACAGAAATAAGTGGATTATTAGCATTTGCTGAGGTTTTCACAATGCAAATGGAATCCACGTTATGGATAACTAAATCACTGTTATGATGAGCATCATCATAAAAATATCAAGACAAATGAAACTTATAACTTGAATTGGTGGTCCTGGAAAAAAACTCTTACAAGAAAGCTCAGCAATTCAAGGGGTTCTGTACTTGGCCCCCTACAATCGGGCCCACATCAACATGGATTAGCGAACCATGGACTGCACTTTGTTCAGCCTTGAAAAACCCAAATTAGTTTTTGCATCTTTATGAGTTCTTCTTTATAATCCCAAAATGAAGGGAATTACGGTCTTTTTGAAAGATGTAATGATGTCTAAGAAGAAAGAAAAGATGCCTGAAATTTGAAAAGCACATTATTCAGGGAAAGAAAAGCAACACTTCAATTTCTTTTTCAACATCAATCTGAAAATTCAACGCCTAAAACAATGCTTTGGAAAAGCAACCAAAGCACAAAGACTTTAAAAATAAAAGGCAAAAGCAGTTTTGCAGCAACCCTGCGATTGGGCAAGGGCCAAATGTGGACCTGCTGGAGTGCAGTTCATTTTCAGCTGGATTTGGGTGGAGTTTTATGCCCCTGGGGGCTGGGATGGATCTGCTCCTATAAATATTAGGCCCTATGGATAGACTGGGGCAGGACTAAACTTTTGCCTTGTGACCTAAACAAAAACCCAGCATGGTTGACCCATCTTGCACCGACAAGTTTTACAAAAACTACTAAAGTTGGTTCCAGCACCGATGCTCAAGCGTTTCATCTGGAGCCGCATCTAACATTTGGTCCATTAACAAAATGATCTAGATTCTATAATCTTTGGCCCATCTCAAACCATTTGTAACCTAATAATCACAGGCTGGGTCAGGATGGGCCTGGACCCCATTTCACTATTGCATACATTTAAAGGTTGATCTAGCCTAAAGAACCCAAACAACATTTCAAATGAAGATTTTATCATTTTATATTTTTCTAAACATTTTAAGATTACTTGTGGGAGAAGGGTTAACAAAGACCAATATAACAATTTTGATAGTTCAGGGCCAAAATGGGTCCAATATCATGCTCTGAAACCATGGTCCAACAGGAAAGACCATCCTGGACCTGAACATGAATCCTGAGCTATTAGCTTTGAACTTTTAGATCCAACCTCACCATGAACATAGAAGCCAGGTTTCCTATTCCTAAAATAAATGAAGAAAATAATTCCTATTTTCAATTCAGTATCACCACAAACATTAGAGGAAAAAAATAGTAGTAACCATCCACACATCTTCACATGTCCAAATTCCTTGTAATTAGGATCAAAATATGGACTGTTTTCTCTGCCAATTTGTTCGCTCTGGACTGGCAAGGCATCTATACATACTATGCTCTGTGATGTAGTAAAAGTTCTCATTTATGGAAGAAGAAGAAATCACAGAAGCATGAGTAAACTAAATAAGACTACTAGGATCTCCCACATACCAGACTTGGTAATCTCAAGGCATCTTCTGGAAGAATCCATGGTCTTAGAAACTACCTTCGGATGAGCTCAAAACCTACCAGAAGAAAAATATTCTCAGATTCAGACAAACAACACAAAGAAAACCAAAGAATCTCAAGTCCAAACGCCAATCTCACCAGTTTCGATGCCAAACCTGTCTCTACTAAAAATCCAAGCAAAACCCAAAAACCTGCATTGCAAAAACAGCAGAAATTCAAGATTCAAAGCAATGATTCTGAGCAGATTTGCACCAGAATGTGCCAACAAAACTGCATTACAAGGAATTCTAAGAGAAATAGAAATTAGAAAAGTGAAGATAACGCTGACAATATCTAATGAATCAAAATCCCACCTTTTACCTGAAGCAGAAAATGCGGATAATCGACGAATAGCCTTCGAAATCAGCTTCCAGAGCTAGAAACAGAGCTCCGTTTCGCAAAAGTCTCGAGATTCTCTCAAAACGACAAACGGAAGATCTCGATTTCTCCTCAGCGAAAAACACCAAGCTCAGTCTACTGAAGTAGACCACACATTCAGATTCCTCTCACAATCCAGATCCGTTTCTTCAAAAAAAAAAAAAAATCGCTCTTTGCAGCTTCAGATTCGCCGTTTAAGCTCCATTCAGCTCAAAACAACAAATCCAGACCTCAAAACATCACATACGAGGGATTTTGACATCAATCATCTCGAAATGAGAAGGCAATGGATGAATAATCCTCCATTAAAGCTTCATTCAGCAGAAATCGAAGCACAGAATGAAATATAACAGGTCCGAACCCTAAAACCTCATCTTTTCTAGCAAATGGCTCAAATCTCGAGATTTCTGCTCAAATACGCAGTCATTTCTTCTGAAATCGAGCTCTGAAACCTCCAAGTCTTCGCCCAAGCTTGAATCTGAGCTGCATTGCGCGGAAAACGGCGATGGTTTTCGGAGAAATCGGGACTGGAATGAGAAACGTTACAGAAAAAGCGAGGAAACAACGACCCTATTTTTAGAGAGAGAGAGAGAGAGAGAGAGAGGGAGCGTATTTGAGAAGCCGGATAGCGAGGATTCGTTGCCGGGTCGGGTTTCTTTTACTAAAAGACGTTGACTGCAAAACGACCCCGGTCAGTGTAGAAATTTACAATTACACCTCTAATTGTAGTTGTTGTAACTTTTCCTTTTTCTTTTCTGTTTTTTCCATATGCAGGAATTGTTGTGATCTTCATCTTCCACCCAACGAGAGCGGATGCCGCCTGTGGGTGGATAAACGCACTGAAGTATGCTCGAGGTGAATAAACCCACGCCCTATGCCACTCTACAGGGTTTTTAGGTTGTTGAATGAGTTGTAAGTCTTGTAAGTGAGCTTTCTTGCTCTAATCTTGTTGCTTAGAAAGAATCAATGGATTGTGGGACTTCTTAAATTGTGTGTCTAGAGAAATGAACTGGATCGATTGTGGATCCTCTTAAGCTAGATAAATTTTGAGTTAAAGAGTGGAATCCTGCTTCATGGGTCACTTATTGAAATTCGAAATATGGATTACCCTCAATTTTTTTGTTGATTCAAGTTTTTTCCATGTTGGATTGAATGTTTGATGAAAAACGTGATAATCAATCTAATTAAGATTGTATTAGCCATCTTTTTTTTCTTTTTTTTTTGAAACAATCAATAAAATAGTGGAACAAAACCGCAGAGCTAATGTAGAATTTGAGGATACTTCATGTACCGGGTGAGTATTTATTTTGAACGATATGGATTTTATATGGTGACCTTCAATGGAGAGTTCCACTCTAAATTTTTGTGAGTCAAGCCTGATTGAAACTGGTCCGACAAGGTTGGCCAAATACCTGCATGTGGATTTATTAATGGGAAACTCTTTAATTTCACCCAATGAACTCGTTGGGGAGTTCCCCTTGGAATTTCTCTAAGTCAAGCCGCATGGGATCTGATCTGATAAAGGTTGGATAAATACTTGCATGTGGGACCCGCTTTATTCATGGGAAACTCTTCACTTTCACCAAATGAATGTACAAGATAGAGTGTTGTTCATCATTAATTTAAACTATCTTGCCTTAAGTTATGCTTCGATCAATTTAAAATATAGCTTTTGTACAGTTGACTTTAAGTCATATTATTATGTTTCATAAAATAGGTTGAAATTAAATGGTCCTTTGCCTTTGTTTATAAGTTCATTGTAATGATTTGCTGGAATTCTATCAATTGTGTAATGATGTGGGGGCGCATAAAATCCTTTTCCGAGTGTTTCTTGCATTTTCGAAATTATTTCTTTTTTAAATTTAGAGTTTCACTTTGCATATTATTGGGAAATTAATAAAACATAAATACAAAATAATTTAAATCTATATCACATAAATTTTTTATACCTGCATTACTGATTTTTTTTAAATCTATATCTTTCGTTTAGGCACCAGTTGACTCACAGGGCTTCCTTTATCAATATTCAAACCTTTGGGACGTTGTCCTGCTCGATACAACGAAACAACTCAGATTGAGCGTGCGTAGTCAATTGATTTTGAGTTTGAATCCCAATAAGAATAACCTATTGTTGAAATGCTCACATCATGAAAAATGCACTCAACACGAGGGGAGTATTGAAAAGTATTTTTGGTGCTTCTGTTAATGCCCCAAGGTTGAAATTTAATAGTCTTACACAAGAGAATTTCATTCCAACCCTAGTCTCCCTCTTATTTTTTTTACGCAGGGCATTCAAACTCATTCACTCTACTAGGCCATATATTCCTTAATAACTTAACTGAGCTACAGTTGAAGTGCCGAGTACTGCTCCAACAATGAATTGGCAAATATGGGTGATACTTAAAAACAAAAAATACTTCACATGCACTTCCGGCAAGCACAGAATTTGTCCAATGATGTGAACTGATCAGGAGGTGGGCCCCAACTTGGCATTAGGGTAATCAGTAGCCGGTGACTGGAAGACTTGACTGCATTGACATTTTTTAAGAATTATTTATTTCTGAACAGCTGTGGGACCCTGGACAGGGTTGTGTAGATGACCAGCATGGCCCCCTACCAAGTTCCATCCCTTGTCAAATCCATCACATGGCTGATTGTGATTTTAAGCCTTTTCTATTGGTTGACATGGTCCTCTTGAGCTAAGCAAGTTTTGTTATGATTTTACTAACATTATCAGTTGTGAGGTATCTTTCCTGAGTATGGATTAAATCACACTACATGCTGGTCAACGATCGGCTTGGATGGGTTGTAAATCAGCAGCTCTGTGATAAATCTGGCCGTAAAAATTACGTAGAAATGATCGAAACTTAGTTCTAAACCTACCCACTAAGATTTTAAATTAATGTTAATCTCCCACCAAATCTACCACAATGGTGTTCAGATTGGATTTCCTTTTTTTTTTTTCCCTAAAAATTTATGAACTATACCTTTCAACTCTAATGTAGAGTCATACTAACAATAGGAGATAACAATG
The DNA here is from genome assembly GCA_029852735.1 of Persea americana. Taxonomy (NCBI): domain Eukaryota; kingdom Viridiplantae; phylum Streptophyta; class Magnoliopsida; order Laurales; family Lauraceae; genus Persea; species Persea americana. Next base: position 11,992,432 of record CM056809.1, read on the forward strand.
ACAGTTAAGCTTCAAGTGAATCACGACAATCCTATACCATCTAGTGTTTGAATATAATAAGGTTGGGTGACATGTTAGGTTAGATTATAGCCAATAGTTTGGCTCAATTCATTGGATCTTTCTGTGCAATTAGATGATTCCTACTGTATATTTGAGAGGCACTCATGGAATGGAGTTTTGGAAGTAGTCTTTTAAGGGAATTGAATTAAGACATAATTGATAAGGAAGGACCTGCAACTACTGCTTGTCAAGTCAAGCATCGACATCTTTAATTCTTCCAAGGTTCATGTATGATGCTGGAATCGGTATACACCATGTAACTTTAGGTTTGGCCAAAGGAAGCAGACAATAGAAAACGATTAAGAGTCTTGAAAGAGTGGTCGGATAATGCTTAAAAGGATATTGCACTTTTTTTTTGACAAATAATGAATGCTCTCTCTCTCTCTCTCTCTCTCTCACACACACACACTCCATCTACAGTCCTTCATCATCATGCACCTGCGCTATAACAAAGGCTCGATACCTGATGGTTTATGTGAAAGGGAGGTGCCTCACTATTTAGATACTGTTATCATAAATGCCAGTAGGTCCAGTTAGAAGGGTGTGATCTCTTACCACCATCTCCATTAGAAAAAGGTCCGTCAGTGGTCTACCTGAGCTGGTAAGGGATATCAAAGTTGTCCAAGAAAAGGTAAGTTATCTATGCTAGAGTTTTGATTGGAATGGAGAGCTAAAGTATCTTAAGAAAAATATATAGGTTAGAAGGGTGGCTTAAGGAGGTCCAGTAGATTACCGAAAGAAGGCACAGGTTTTTATATATATATATAAATAAAATTCAAACCCTTTTTTTTTCGCTCTTGTAAATAATCACACACCCACATCCTTAGTTCTGCACAATCAGCATTGAAAATGAGATTTGAATTGATCCTAACTAGACCCACTATGTAAAATGAGAATGGGGTACCCCTTTTAATAAGTAAACCAGTCATGGTTTCTTTTAATTTTTAAGTTCCAACCACCATCACAAATATCAGTGATATGTTCAAAACATCGCAAAAAGATCTCAATATATGTCTAAATAAGTATATTCCCAATAATATCTTGATATTTTTAAATCAACAGCAAAAAAATATTGCATGAAAATCACGAAAGGCACAGATCGAATAAAAATGGAAATTACAGGAAAAATCTGTCAAATATTTTTTAACTGTATTTTATATTTATATTTGGTTTTTTTATCATTTATAAATATTTAGAATTAATTTATTTTTCTCACGTCTTTTTTTAATATATTCCAAGAAACCCAAATTTGAAACTTTTCAAACATTTTCCCGATATTAGTGTTTGTGTGACATTGGTTTGGACCAAATAAAATTGGTGGCTTCGAATTCTTGACTCTTTTTTTTTTTTTTTTTTATGTTCATGGAAAGGAAATAAATGGTTTAGTTGCTATTTATCAACATATGGAACAAATAAATGATTAGGGTCATGGAAAGAAGCAACCGTCATGTGCCTTATTAAAATAGACATTGAAGCTGAACAATCAATTGAAGAAGTATACAAATCTGATAGCAACTACACTAGTGAATATTCCTCGGAAGGTGTTACTGTTTGAAACTCCATGATTTTTCCTTTCTTCAAATCCTTGGTGGGATTGAATATCAAGTTATTGGCCATTAGGGCTGGTGTAGTAAGATTTTCTGAAGTTCTAAACACGTGCAGCTATTTTCTTAGGTTGTTTATTAGAGTTTGACCAAAGAGTAGGAAATATTTTAAAGCTCCAATGAAGAGAATTGGTTCTGTAACCCAGTCCCAAACTCGGTCCAAGTTTTTAGTTTCAGAATCCCAGTCCCAAACTCTTCCTAGTTTCTAGTTTTAGAATTTACCATATCTCTCTCTCTCTCTCTCTCTCTCTCTCTCTCTCTCTCTCTCAATATAATTATTATCTACCCATATTCTAAGGAATGGACCACTTACTATCCCTTTCCATGCAATCAATTATGATGTCTTCTATTTCTTTGCTTGGCAGGGCTTCATTGATTTTGAATTCAACCCGCCCATTTGACATCCCCACCTGCCTAGTTATCATCATTGGTGCAGATTTCATTCAAATTAAAGCTGGCCATCTTGGGTTGATCGTGTGTAAAATATGTATTCAAAATGATCAATTTGATGGTTGTGATGGGCTCAAAGATAGGTGTTAAATCCGCATGTCTCATATGGAATTAATAACTATCTTAGTGATGTTTTTCAACTAAGAGGGCAAAATAACAGTCTATATGTATTTTTTTTTTCAAAGAATAGCAAAGAAACTTCATTAAAAGAGACGAAAGAAACAAAGAAAAATAAGTAGAAGAGCCCCCACTCACCTCACAATTACATGACAATCCCCCCTACTCCCAAAGATAGATCTCTTAACCTCTGTTCTACAAGAGCATCTGCCATAAAGTTGGCTGATCTTAACTCACAGCGAAAGCCAACATCAATAGAAGATGACAGAGTACGGATTTCATTGAAGAGGAATTGGAATTTCCAGGGTGTGTTAGCCTTCGCTAGTGATACATATTGAGGGCATTGGTGATCTTGGTACAAAGAGGGTCTTAACCCAATATTCTTTATTAGTTCCTTTTTAAAGAGAATTAATACTATTGATTAGTACTTAAAACTATGCTGGGCCAACTTTAATTGGAGTGGATTTTTTGCCAATGGCAATTTTTGGAAAGTTGGTTTTATCTAAGGTTTAGGTTAGAAAACGATGATGGCACGAAAAGTAGAAAAAAGGATGAAAATGAATTGCGTATGATCAATTCTCCCGTATCTTCACAATTAATCATAACAAACAATTACTAGTTTATATCATCTTATAATATGTAGATACTTGGATATGAATTTTTGCCAAAGCATTCTTTGGTGTTTATCTGTAAAATTCCTATACCCTTAGTAATGACAAGCTTGATCTGCAGAGTATCAAACCAATCAAATGATCCTAAGACCTAAATCCATAACGGCTAAACATATTGTGCAAAGATGATATGATACATCCAACTAAATAATATCTTAATCAATGTCAAGCTAAGCCTAGCACGAATTCAAGGGAGGTGGCATAAAAATTAATTGGATTGGTCATAAATGGGTTACTTATATGGAAAACAAGATAAAACAAGGTGGGTTTTTTCTCTCTAAAAAATGCAACTTTCACTAGGTGCACAATGTGGTAAATTTTAATTAGGGGTGGAGTATAGAAGATAGAGACCCTACATGAAGAAAAGCGGAGGAATTTATTCTCACAGGAGAAAAGCTGGAAATTGCTGGAAATTATTTTCCATTAAAGGTGTGTTTGCACGATGAGAGAATTATGCAATAGAGAGAAAAAAATATTATTTATGCAATAGAGAGAAAAAATATTATTTCTTGTACAACACATTGTGCCACTATTTGGTGCAACATTGTGTATGATGCCCTATCTCCCATGGAAACAAAAATTCACGGGATGCGGAACCTTTTCATTGTACAAACATATTCTAAAGGCTCAAAACTCAACCTACTACGCAAGGTTTGATCTTTGGATATGATGTCATTGCCCACTTGTGTAGTCTTTCCTTTATGTGTGGGTTCCTTTTTTGTTTGTGTAGGCTTCCTTTCCACACATGCATGATCTCTTTGCACTTGTGTGAGCTTTCCCACGTGTATGCAGGTTTTTTTTTTTTGGTAAAAGAAGAATTCATTGAACCAAACAAAGGATCAAGAGAACAGAAGGAAAAGGAATACAATAAACAACCAACCAAAGAGAACTACAAACTAGGAAGTGAAAGACATTCTAACCCCGTCACCCCTATAAATTTTGTTTTTTCAAAATTGTACGCGACCACATTCATGGTTCTGGGGATATAAGAAACCTCAAAACATTCAAAAGATAAGGCCTCCATAGATATGTCTTGCAAAATGGGATCAATAGACTAATCCAAGTTGCCTTTGATCGCACGTACAACTTCAAGAGCATTTGTCAAAATATAGACTTTTGAGAAGTCCATTGCCTTTGCTTTAATCACGGCCAAGAGAATAAAGGTGTTTTTATGGGTCCTAGCCTCCTTGGTCAAGGTATCCAAAAAAATAAAGGTTAAAAACTTGAGGACAGATCTGCACATTATGGCATGAAACGCATTCCTGGTTGGGGTTTGAGATTACATATTTATAGAATTTAGAGGAATGACTTTGCACAAACGTGTTCTAACCACCTGTGCTACTGTAATCCACATGGCACTCTTTACCCTAGATCAATCAATTCCTTCATGCAGGCTATGCAAAAATGCCAATGTCTGGAATCCTTTTGCTTTGAGATTGATAATTCATTCGTAGAAGAAGGAAAATGTGGCTGAATGCTAATAGGATAGGTTGAACTTTTTTTATTTCTTTCAAAGTAAAGCCAAGCCCACGAGCACATGGTAGGACCCTTTCTTACAAGCCAAATATTCCAGCTTTTCCTGTGCCCTCTTTTTGTATTAAAGAGGGTGGGGCCATCGTTACCTTGAGTAGCTGGAACAGGACCGCTGGGATCGGTTGTGTGTGAAAGAGAGATAAGAGAGCTGTCTTCTTGTATTAAAATGAGGGTGGGGCCAGGTTACCTTGAGTGGCTGGAACAGGACCACTGGGATCGGATGTCTGTGAAAGAGAGATAAGAGAGCTGGGGTCATGGTTGGTTGATCTTAAACTGATGGTTTCTATTTTTTGTTTTTGAGTACCCCCGAAAGCTTCTTGATTGGAAGGTCCTGCCGTCTTTAATGTTTTCTAAGATCAGATTTGTACTGTCTTCTGGCAGGGATGGGTATGAAATAGACAGGCCCATAGACACAGCCCATGTCTGGCTTAGCATGGTCTGGTCCGGTCCTGGTCAAGGCTGCCCTGCCCAAGGACAACCCTAATCAAAATGAGCAGAGAAGGATTCAATTTCACCCTCGTCTCTGCTATTATTAAGCCTCTTCGTGTGCATGGAATTGAATTCCTATAAATTAATGGCAAGCATTTCAAAAATGAACATTAAAGAGGTGAGGACTGTGTAGGATATCAGGTGCATATGTAAATGAGACTTTCCTACAAGTTAACTCACTTTTGTGCGCATCCGTGGAAAAGGAAAGTGCATCCACAGAAGACCTTTCCGACCTTCATAGGTGGGATCTGGTAATCCACACCCTACGCTGAAAATCAACAAAGGCATCCCGGCAATAGATTTCCGTTGAAAATTGCTCCGCACAAACAACTCCTTAGGTAGGGGTGGAATAAAAAAATGTGGCTTGTGGAACAGGCACTTGAAAAAATTAAAATTCTTAGAAAGGCCAACGCATTTAAAATAAAAGGGATTTTTGGAATTTTGAGGCGGTATCTGCCCTTGTGCTTAGGTAATATTTGGGCATTCATTTTCCACTTGAGGAAAGATTATTTGATACCAATTTGTAGAACTTTTCCTTCATTTCTTCAATTTTATCTTTTTTTAGACCCGCAGGAATTCAATACCATGCAAAAAAAAAAAAAAAAACTGCCATAAATGAAATCGTGGGAGTCTCTCATTGCACATTCTTTTTTTCTATTTTGCTATTTAAATAGTACATACATTATGATCTTTTTACTAACAGTAAATGGATTCAAAGAAATCCGGTGCATTTACTAGGATGGGCTTGAACGTGGAATATATATGTGATCTCCCTATCATTCTAATAATTCTTTAGCCCTTAATTTTAAGGCTTCCAAGTCTAATATGGCTTTCTATTGTGCATATTGTTAATTTGTGATAATTCAAACACAGCAATGGTCTCGGATGACTGTCAAGTTATTGGCTGGTGCTAATTGGTGGAGAATAGTTGTGAGCGTAGGAATTGAATTGATCACCAATGAGCTATATAAAAAACATAAGAGAAGAATGAAAGAAAGTGCATTTTAGACAGTGTCTCAACTCTCAACTATTTATCTTCTTCCAAATAGTGATCGTTTTACCTTTCAATGAGTTAAAATGATGGCAAGTCAACAGGTATTATATATTAACTGCTGATTTTGACTGCCTCAATTTTAATTTTGACGCTTTTAATTTTAATCTTGACTCCTCCAATTATAACTATAATTAATTCATGAAGTCAGTTATATTTTTATAAATGGTGGCTTCTATCAATTTTACTTTGACTAAGTTTTTTTTTTTTTTTTAAAGAAGAAAATTATGCATGTAGACTAGATGCCTGTGTAACAAAAAACAGGTGGGTCAAGTTGGTCAAATGTTATGGTACACTAGTCAATGTGCCCTAGGAGTTGGGCATACCTACCTGACCTTTTCTTGTGGGGTCCAGCTTAAAAATGGTGCAACCAAGGTTATGATGGCCATATCAGAATGATGTGACTGTTAGGTAGTGATTTCAGTTGCCATCATTATTATTGGACAAATTGTAAGGTGAGAAACATGATACATGCTTGAACATTTTTATTTTTAGCTACATTGGCCCACTTGTCAGAGTGAGACCTTTTGGTTCCATCTTGAAGGATCAGGGATGGATCCGTGGTCATGTGTGTAAAATCAAAGTGTAACACCACTCAGCCATAAGTGTACTGACTATGTTAATTATAATGTGGCATTGGGTCTTATAATTTAGTCTCATTTACAATAATATGCAGATTTATTTGGGCACGTCTAATAATTCTAACGTGCCACCTTTTTTTAGGAAGACATCTTCACCTGATCTCTTTTTTTTTACAGTGAAAATTGCAATTTATACAAGAACATACTGTGACACAGTCTTGGATTTGCTGGAGAACTTCTTTGTTCTTTTCTTTAAAAGAAAACCTTTTCCATTTTCATAGTTTAGATCACAAATGAGCCCTAGGGCTACTGAGGTCCTTTATTTATTTGCAGTTGCAACGTTTTGGCAAGCCTAACTTTTGTGTCCATTTGAGTTCAGCCTAATTCAATAAGCTCGAAGCCGTTTGCTTTTTTTTTTTTTTTTCAAAAAAGTAATCAAAAGATGACCCCTTTTGTCTTAAATAGATAAGAATGTCTATAGTAATTAACACCTTTTGCTTTTTTATTAACAAGCTTGTCCATTTAACTTTTATAATAATGCAAGTTCGGTTGAAGTAGCATGTCAAAGTTCATGCTCTCGAAAAAATAGGTTTGAGTTCAAATTGTGATTGTCTGGCTATTACGGATGAGGTAGCATGTAATCACCTTTCTTGAATAAATCAAATATGTTAAAAAAAAAAGGTTCGCTTGAAGTGCTTTGATTGTACAACAAAAGATATTTACCCATGAGTAGATTGCTATTGCATATGCATAATATGCAATCTAGCTCGTGGGGCCTAGTTGGATGCTATATTAGCACATGAATTTATCATAATAATCTATTTAAGTGCATTAATTTATTTTAATTTTTAAAATGACCCAATCCCATAAATTGCAATAGCAAGCATCTTTTACCGTGCCACAGGCTCATGTCTAGGGCGGCCAGAGACAGATAAGTGAGGAATATTTTATAAAAGAAAGAGATTTATTTTGAGTCATTCACGTTTTATATAGGTGGAGCCTATCGTAGAGCCTCACAACATCATAAAAATTGAATGATTTTTTAGCTTTGTAAAAGAGGGAAATGGATTTATGAATATTATACAATGCCTCATATATTATGTTCTGAATGTGTTAAAATTATTTAAAAAAAAAAAAAAAAACCTGTGTTAAGAGTACTATATTTCAATATTAAAGACAGTGAAGTTTTTTTTTTTGAAAAATCGTGCACAGAGTACAAGAGGAGAGAGCTCCCCTTGGCACTCCATGAGGAGGTACAACAAAGGAGCTATCCTAAGACGAAAAAGGAAAAACCCACTAGCCGGACCCGCCCTAAAACCCACAAGCTGGGTCAGCTAAAAAGAGCCCAAAAGTTAAAGAACATAAAAACAAGAGAACCGGGAGGGTAGAAAACGATGCATAAATGTGCACTCCGCAGAGTGGAAAACGACGCATCGACAAAAGTAAATCATGGGTTTACTAAGTCCTTGACCTTGCCACATGCATCTGCGGTTCATCTGAATTTCCTGTTGACGCTTTCCACGAGTGGCCAAATAGCACAATAGGAGTGCATATGGATCGGATTTGTGTGGATTAGACCAAATCTATCACTAATTTGTTACTTACGGATTGATAGATTCCGTCACTAATTTATAACTGTTAAAAACCGATCTGATCCGATTCGTAGAGGACTGGATCAGATCGGATTAATCCGTTCAATCCGTTAAATCTAATGTTAAAGAAAGAGATCTAACAATCCACAAAAAAAAAAAAAAAAAAAAACAAACAAATTACAAATACAATTAGACTTCTTAAGTTTAGACCTCTTAACTTATATTTAGACCCCTTAATTTTTTTTATTTATATTTAATATCAACGGATCGGATCGGATTGAACTCGCGGATTGAGGATGAAATCCGTCACCAATTGTTGCTAACGGATAACAAGAATTTCAATCTGTTTACTTTCAATTCGGTTAAAAATTCGCAGATCGGATCGGATCAGATCGATTTAACGGATTGGCGAATTTTTTGTGCACCCCTATAGCACAACAAAGCTTTCCACGAAAAGCCCTATGTTGTATTGCGTGTGTAAGCTGGACCGCCCCAAAACTCTATATTTTGGATCAAAGAGGAAAATTTGACTAAGTTGGATATAAAATGTTGCAAACCTTGTTTTGAAATCTATCCCACACATGTCAACCATTAGGTAGAGTAAAATTGGAAGGTCTTAATATGAATTAGAGGCAAGCTAATCACTTTTTTGTGATGCCTACCTTGACGCATGGCAGTGTGCATTTATAGTCGTGAAACTTCAGAGATGTTAAATGGATACTAATATTTAAACCACCTCTAATCCATATTAAAAACCTAGAATCTCAACTATAATTGAGTTGTATTGAGGTGGGCCTTGCAGTGGACATTTGACAACAAGGCTAACACAAGCCCAAGTTCTTTCTTTAGAATATTATCAACATTTGAGAGAGAGAGAGAGAGAGAGAGAGAGAGAGAGAGAGAGCATTCATGAGGTGGGCCAATAGGGAGGTGGGTTAGGTGGCATGTTATAATCTCTTACAGAGACATGCAACAACTTGTAGCAAGACGGGTAGGAACATGCAATTTCATACTTGTACAAACTACAACGTCTTTGGCATGCATGTTAGGTTGGAACTTCAGTTGGATTAAATGAATCTGAACAAACTCATTAAACTTTTAACACCAATTCAAATCTACTCTCATCCTGCACCTCTAAACCAAATCAAATCAGACTTAATTGTTCATAACCCCTAACCTCAACAATGCGGCTCAAATTTTAAAAATCAGGTAAATTCTTAAATTGCAAAACCCTAAAAATTCCTACTCCAAAAGCTCCAATGTTGCAGCAGCCCCAAAATCTGATAGAGTCAATTTTACAATATTCATAAAATCTCACATCAAAGCCCCAAATGCTCTTCTGAGATTTGCATTTGGAGGCTTTTTTTTTTTTTTTTTTTTTAAGAGTAAATTGGTTCTTCAATTTGGAGACCTTTACTAACAACATTCTTGACATAAATTTGAGGGGCTATAAAATTGTGCACACACGAATCCTCTAACTTCACAAGCTATCAAACAGACCCTAAAAGTCCCATTCCAAAAGCCTGATATTTTCAGTATCCCCAACATTCCAAACACTAATTCTATCAAAACTTGAATTTAGTTCTCTGAAACCCAAATCTTCAAATCTCCCCAATCATAGTCCTTCCACAGTAAGAAATAGATAATTCAGACATAACAGGATGGAGAGGGAGAGCCAACTACCAACTACTTGGAATAAATAAAACCAGGAGGCCATTCATTTCTCCAACAAATTCACTCAATTCAGTCCAAGGAAACCATTAAAGCCCCTTTTGACAATGCAATTGTACTGTTGCCTTGTTTGGATTGAAATACCTCCGTTTCCATTAGTTGTTGAATTCTCTAAAAAATTTGACCAACCGACAAGGATGACATAGCATCATTCTCAATCATTCACTGCTTTCCATGATAATTTATGTTTCTGGGTGCCTAAAGAATCTTCCATCATCAAACCTGACCTTCCAAATGATGTCTGTTTCTATCTCCCTTACTTGCAGAGGTATCAACTTTCTTTTTTTAAGAAAAAGATAGGAAAACAGAGTATATGCATGATTTCAAGTATTGCTATAGATACTTAAAAATCTCGGTATATGGATTGGATGAAACAATATTTTTCTTTTTCAATGAAATAGGAGGATCCGGATTCCGGTACGTGGGTAAATATAATTGAAATGTACTGTATATAGGCTGTATTGGTGTGATTTCCTGTTAGCTAAAAAAGTGAACTAGTAGCTTAAACGGACCTGTATTGCACTATAGAGACCTGCATTGGCCAAATTCAGCCATTCTGGAGATATGATTTGGGGCAAGTGATATAGGTCTGCTTTGGATGTCATGATGACATCATCAGTAAAAAAAATATATTGTATTGGCTGATATTTTAAATAATGGGCATCCAGGAAGTGGATGAGTTCTTAACTGTTCAACTAAAAGATGGTACAATGTGGACCACATTCCCACATATGACACTAATCATTGACGTCTGGGCCTGTTTGTGTATGAAACAAAATTCCAAGGAATTCTATGTAATGTATTTTTAAAATTTGTTAAACCCGAAGAAATAGAGATCCATAAATGACAATCAAATAATTTCTTCTATCATTAAAATGAATTAAGAGAGATGAAAAGCGAATATCAGCCGTAACCCTATAAAATCAAATCCTACAAACATAGATCTCTTTTTCTTTTTCCATCTTATATTCTTCATCTCTCACATCTTTAACATTCTTTTAATGGACCCCATTATATAAGAAATTCCTTGAAATTAACAAAAGCAACAGGCCCTTCACAAAATGAATAGGGAACTAACTCCTTTTCCACCCAGAGCTGATAGGAGGAAAAGGGAGAAAGGGGAGGATAAAATAATGGATAAACAACATGGTTTTTAAGCCCATAATGGAAAGATTAATAAGCACCAATATAACAGCCCAAATTGTTTAATCTGTTCATTTCACTTACTTTGTCCATATTTAATTTTAGAATAAATTTTTTAAATAAGTTTGAAAATCTCTAATCTAATCTAAAGGGATATTTATTGTGTATGACACATGTTGGGGCCTTTATATATCAAAATTGGTATATAATGGATGGAACTGTTATGTAACATATGTATAGGTATTTTTAGGTGAGATCGTGGAGAAATAGCTAAGATCCACACCCCCCAACTGAAAATATCTCTTATGATCAATTTGACTGAGACATAAACCACCACCTCCCCTTGAATGTCGCCACCTTTTTTGTTTTTACACAGAGTTGAATGGGGCTTGACCATTGGATTGAAGTAAAGGGGTAAAACCGTTAAACTTGTGGAGCCCATCTGGGACACACTAATCATTGAAGAGGTGGGATTGAAAGATTTGGATGGGGTCCTAGCCCTTTCATCCATGGCCCAAGTTTAATAGTCTTGAAAGGCGTCATTTTTTAAGGATTTCAATCCGGCAGTGAATAATAATTTGATGAATGTCGAATTTGGGCTTCTGCCAATTTATGGTGAGGGGATGAGTGTGGAGGGGCTGGATTAATCAAAGGGGGTCCCATGTGTTGAAAGAAAGGGGTATGTACAAAGTCTCCCATGAGAGACATCATTAGGTACCTGACTTGAGCCATACATAAACCTGTGGATTGGTAGCTCACTGGTTATGTGTCTCCCTATATATCCTCAACACAACAAAGATCCAATTGTGTGAGCGGGGGACTTGAGTAGCATGTATGGGTGGTAGATCTCAAGTTGTTATGGTGTGATTGAGATTTTTTTTCCCTTTCAAGAATTAGATTCAAAATAAGAACTTTTCATCACACTGTTCTTCCGTTGTTTCTTAATCCAAGTGGGTCTCAAAGGGGCTTAGATTTTTTTCCTCTTAACTCAAGCTGTGAGGGACACCTCTCAGTAGATTATATAATAGCAGTTGGATTCCCTCCAACCAACTTGATTGTATTGTTTCTTAGTCACTTGAATTTCATCCAAAGATAAAGGAAAAACTCATTTTTTTTTCTAAACACATTCAAGGCAAGGGATTAGTTAAATCTATCATAATGAATTAGGTACACATATTGGGAGATAGTGTTTGTAAGGGGGAAATAATTCAATGATTATTAGGTTTGACTGGCATATTGTATGATCCTGTCCAATCCTATTCACATCACAGTTTTTTTTTAAATTCTCATTAACATGGGGTTCTATATTTCAACAACATTGTGATATTCCCAAATATTCCCAAATTTGAAAAGTTCATGAAAACAAAATAAGAAACGTTTAGTGTTTGGTTTTTTCCTTTAGTTTCTTTGTGAAGACCCAGGGCCACTATGCATATGATATTATAGCCTACCCAACAACTGTCATTAGAGTGCACCACGAGGTTTTGTTTATGTGTGTCACTGGACGAGTAAGCAAGACTACGTCGAGACAAGTCCCTGAGGCACAATCCGTCATGTAGGGTTAATGCTAGGTTGCAGTGTTGCACATAAATGTCCAAGGACAGAACTCGAGTGTTTCTGAAGTGGGACTTAGTATTATAGTCCAAAGCCAATTGGGAGACAAGCAAGTCCAGACAAGTAGGATTTCACACTCTTTCACTGATCACTACAAGTGGGGTGCGGTGCTCATGGACCAGACCAAGCCACCTTGGATCTGGCTAATTTTGGGATTGTATTTTTAGGCCCATGGGCTAACTCAGCCCAAACTTTCTAGCCAAACTATGAGTAGGGCCACGCTTGGGCCACGCCCAATATAACAAAAAAGAGTGTATTTTGTAAAAAATGGATGGGCCTGAGCCTGATTACAAGTCTGTGGCTTGACCGGTCCTGAATAGTGGGGCATTTTTAACTAGGCTTGGCCCAAGCCAGCTTCAACCTGGCCTGACCCAGTCCGCGTACACCCCTAACCACTAGGGTTTGTTTGGTGGAGCAGGATCAGGCCTAAATGGTTTAACTACTAGCTTCCACTTCATCTTTGCTTAAATTAAATCAATCTTTGCTTGTGATAGTTATAAATCGAGCTCATTCATAACATATATTTGTCAGAATGAATGAGTCCTGTTCAAGGGAATTTCTTTCAGGTATGCAGCCTCATTTGACTGTAATTTTAATTCAATTTTATGTTTTACTATTTTGTTTGGTTTACACTGATGTCTTATTTCTTTTCCTTTTGCCTTTCAAATTCCTCTATAAATATGAGTATTTTGCCATTTTTAAAATAGAGAATTTTACCAAAAAAAATAACCATAGATGCACCCCATACCAAACTAAAATCCGTGCAAACCTCCTCTTCTTCCTCCGCGGGAATCCTTATATTATCTAAAAATTCATATCTCTACGCTGATATAACATTTTCTCTTCATTTGGTGTTTCCCACTGGGTTGGGCTCGGGGAAGAGAGGAGGAGGAAAATGACGAATTGCTATTTATCCGTGTGACCGCAACTAAGAGGGCCCTTTTGGTATAGTGTCTCGACGTGATTGTTTTTTGTTGATAAAATCCACTTCGAAATAAGTTATGTCATTATCTATTAACTTATTTTCTAAATTATTATTGTAAAACCATAATCAGAAATTAGTGGCACAGGAAAATGTATGTTTATAATTTGCTGGTTCTAGAAACTACAACCTACCTACAACCTGCCTTAATGCATATATTATGTTGCACATTTTGGTCTGCTACATTGTACAATTTATATATTTAATATAATATACGTTCAAGTCAGGCAGCCGTACCCAATTTGACTACTTGAGCCCTGAGCCCAGCCTGAATTCCACCCAGACCAAAGCCCAAACAACTAAGGTGCTCATGAGCCGAGCTTGACCGAGACCAACATGAGCTTGGCCTACATTGCGGTATAAGGATGTGTGTTACAACCCGTGGACTGGACCTATGCCTATTCTGGCCCAATGAGAAAAAAGACAAGTCATGGACCTGGCCGACCAGGCACATTCAGCTCACAAAGACATTTTCTTGCACAATCATAGAGTTCGATCTGGGCTTCACTTCAGGCCTACAAGACTAGTCTGGGCCCAATATTAAACCCAATAATTAAACAGTCTGGGTTTGGACAAGCTTGAACCAGCCTACGAATACGGAATACCCCTCCAAACAATCCCGTCCAAAATGCGGCTGATCAGGCCCAAGTTCACATAGGGGCTGCTCCAACCTTATCCCAACCCACTAAGTGGGTCACATTCCTGACCTACTTAATAAATGGGTTCTGTTTGCTTCTAGTTCATTTTTCATTATTCAGTCCATCAAACCAGCCTCCACTTACCCACCCTCCGGCTCGGGAGTTGGTGGAGTGGCATAAGGCATGGGTTTGCTCCCTATATTCTATCTTCGAAACCCCTCCTAAATTTGCTCAGTGTGCGTTTATGTGGGTTTAGCAGGTGCCACTCAAGGGCATAGTCTTATTGGGTCAATGATACAGCCCGACCCATTACGACCCTAGTTTTTATACCGATAACCCAAACCAAAAAAACCGAAAACCAACCCATTTCGCTCCAAAACGCTCTTTCTGCTCTTCCCATGGCTTCAGCTTTCTCCCTCCATTTCCCTTTCTCCTTCCCTTCCTCTTCATCTCATCCTTCATTCCCTAAATTGCCCTTAAATCCCTCCATAGTTACGCTATCTGCCACCAGCTCTAGATTTCGCCATGTCCATCACAGCCGTCGATCTCGAATCCCCGCCGCAAGCATCGCCGTCGATTCTCCCTCGACTTCGAAATCCGACGGTATTGAAAACTCTCCTAAACCGCTGCTTGAAGTGAAGGATCTAACGGCCGTGATAGCCGAATCGAAGCGGAAGATCCTTCACGGCATAAATCTCGTCATATATGAAGGAGAGGTAACGTTTTCTCGATGTTGATCTTCGTTTCGGTTTTGGAATTAGTGCTTGCTTATAATCTGTTTCTGTTTCTTTTGTTCTAGATTGAATATAGTTCCAGTTTGTTAATCTTGGCACCATCAGTTTTTAGGGTTTTTAGTGTCCAGAGCTCGAGGAGAACAAGAAAATTAAGTCAGAATTTGATATTGTTTGCTTAATTTTAGTGTAGTTCAGAAGGTTTATTGATTTTTTGTTGATATTAGCTGCTGTTTGGGAGAATTTGTGGCCAAATGATGTCTACGCAAAAACCCCAAATGCTCTCTTACAAAGTAGGTTTTGGAAGTTTAGAATTTGGAGAATCTTGGAGGCAAAAAACCCATTTCACAGTGCTAGCATGCGGAATTCTCATCATTAAGTGGGGAATTCTGGGAATTTTTGTGACAACACTCTCGTAGCCTTTTGGAATTCCCAACAAGGGAATTCGTTGGGAATTCCCATCTGAAGTACTAGTTACTAAACAGCGTATATAAAATACTGATGGATATGGGAATTCACCGCGAGTGATACTAGCCAAGTAAGGAGTTTATTGAAAATATCAATAATTTCTTTTATCCTTTTGTGGACATTATTATATATATTGATATATTTTGCATAATATGCTTCTCTAATCATATATGTTTCATTGTTGGGAAAAAACGATTATACACGCATTGGACATATTTATACATACAAGATGTGTGAAGGGTCGGCAACAAGTTAAAGAAATCACGGAGATTTCTAGTGAAAGTTGGCCGCTGCTAGGGTCTGCTTTGAGCCCCTATTTGTTTTCCTTGGTCATATGCACAAAGTTGAGGGTTACGGCTACAATAAGATGATGAATTTTCTATTCATCCTAAAAGCTTCTTGGGGATCTCATCTCATACCATGACTCCGAAATATGATGAGAGGTGGTGATTACTCATTACTGGTCTTGTTGTTCATCCCTCCGCTACTGGTTGGCGGACGCTACGCTTTGGGTAATTAGTGTCTTTCCAAAGTGAGACAGACATGTAGGAAATGGTAACTTAGGTCCAACAGGAAACCCCGATGGGTAGCTCAATTGCTCTAGGACCACGGTTTTCACTCGGAGGTTGAGGGTTTGAAACTGCACTACCACACATTGGGGCCACAAGGTAAATCCCTTGCTCCCCCTGGGCCTGTAGGGATTATTTTGGCCCAAAGGGCCGGGACACCCTCAGTTGTAAAAAAAAAAACAAAAAAACTTAGGTCCAGCAAGAGGAGAGAAGGGGCTGGAGGGGGGATGGTTGGAAAGAGGGTGGTGGGCATTAAATATTTACCATAGGGGAGGGGCTTCATCTTTTCAA
The DNA here is from genome assembly GCA_029852735.1 of Persea americana. NCBI lineage: Eukaryota > Viridiplantae > Streptophyta > Magnoliopsida > Laurales > Lauraceae > Persea > Persea americana. The sequence goes on from CM056809.1 coordinate 12,008,747, forward strand.
AGCTATATCATTGGGCCACTCATGTTGGGATTCACAAAATACCTTGTTGGGGTGAGGAGGAGGAGAAGAAACGGGAAAAAGGGGAAAGAGAAGGGGGTGGGGGTGGGTGTGGGTTTGGGTTAATGAGACTAACGAGATGGTACGTTCTTCGAGATTTTACCATTTTGCATGTAGGTAGGGAGTTATATAATGATGCCATCCCTTGGCCAAAGCACGTGTTGGGAGCTCATGTTAGAAATTGTAAACTCTTTATTTTTTTAAAGCCGGTTTGTTTCTTGGAATAAACAACATGTGAGGATTTATAAATTCTTATCAAATAATCTCCCCTTCAATGGAAAATGAATTATGGGGCAATGGAAAATGAATACCCATCTAGGAAAGTCGGGCTTCATCTACATTTCTACCTTAGTCCTTCACCCCTCACCTCTTTATTTATTTATTATTATTGCTGCTGCAGCTGCTGCTCTGGAATACTTACACACCTACACAGACAATGAAGTCTTTCACCATTAGCGCTACAACAAGGGATTGATCTCTCTTAATAATTCTTTGTTGCAACCATTTTTCCATGAATTACTATGTATTCAATTCCATCAAATGGACCCTTCGATGATCTGGATTCCAGAGCTGTTTGATTGTCTAGTGCTACTTCGAACAAAGAACACTTTGTTTTTTCTAATTTTTTTGGGAGAACATTTTTATATGGACTTGAATGTTGGGCATACATAAAAGAAGACGATATAGTACATGTGGTTAAGATGCATAAGATGAACGCATGGAGTAGCAGAAAGTGATAAAATTAGGAATAAGAATATAAGATGATGAGTAGCTATAATGGAAATGAAAAATTACTGTTATTTGAGATGGTTTGGCATGTCCATGGAAGATTGGCAACAACCATCTATGAAGAATGAAGTGCTGTGGGGAGCCAATGAAGACTTGGATTGAATAAGTCATAACATGTTAGTTTTTGAAGTGTTGGATAGCTCATGAAGTCCAACTCAAATAAATGGGATGATAAGTCTTCAAGGACAACATCATTACATACACATAGTATGCACTATGATATCTGGATGCTTAAAAAAGGGCAACATACCATGTAGTATTGTATCCAATACATCATTTTTTTGTGTGTAAAAAAAAAAATGTGTCCTTGCACTATCCATGTTGTGGTCCTATCCTAGTCCTGTATGCATCTTTTATCTGTGCATCATAGAGATGAGGATCATGATGATGGCGATGAATATGATGGACGAAGGTGATTAAAGAAAGAAAAAGAAAACATGAGAGAGATCTTGTTGCAATTGACTATAATAGTTTGGACTACTATAGTTGATTGTGTCAGTTCATACACCTTTTTGCAGCCAACTGTGACTGTTGGCAAGTTGTAACTTGTAACCATTGTTTTAAAACTCAGCCGAGCCAAGTCGGGTTTGAGTCTCCTTTTAAAAGAAAATTAAAATGAGACTCGACCACCTTGGACTTCTAAAGGGATTCTTTGTAAGGTTATGGGCAACTCATTCTGGCTCAAGTTCTCACTTGACTAAACTTGAGGGTGACCAAATCGCCCCTGAGTCTGTACTTTTAAACCTTGGTGCAACAAACTTTGGAGGAGGAAGGAGTAAAAATAATTGCATGGGATTTAAATCTTATTAACTGTAAATTTAAAATTAAAAATAGAAAAAAGTGGTTGCAACCTACATGCATTAAGTTTCCTACTTTCTGCAAATCATCATCATCAAAGCCTTGTCCCAACTATGTTGGGGTCGGCTACACGAATTCCGTTTCTCCATTCCAATCTATATTGAGCCAAATCATTATATAAGTTGCACTTCTTCAGATTTATTTTTGTACTACCTCCATCCACGTCCTCTTTGGCTTACTCCTTCCTCTTGGTGTGCCATCAACCTTTATAGCCAAACTTTTCCTTTCAGGTGCCATTGCCGTTCTGTGTTGGACATGCCCAAACTATCTCAAATGGGTTTCTCTAATTTTATCCTCTAGTGATGCTACCCCTAAATGATATCGGAAGCCCTCGTTTCTAATTTTATTCTTCATACTTTTACCACACATCCACCTCAACATTCTCATCTCTGCTACATTCATTTTGTGCATATGTTGCTTATTGATTGGCCAACATTTTGTTGCATAGGTCATAGCTGGTCTAATTGCTGTCTTGTGAAATTTTCCCTCCAATCTTACTGGCATTCGTGTGTCACAAAGCACTCTACAAGTAAGTCTCCACTTTAACCGTCCCGCTTTTATCCTATGTTCGATATCTTAATCAATCTCTCTATCCTTACTAATTATCGAGCCAAGGTAACGGAAATAATCTCTTTGTGGTATCGGATGGTCTTCAATCCTCAAAGTAGTCTCGGCTCTTTCTATATGCCCGCTGAAGTTACAATCCATATATTCCGTCTTTGTACAATTTATTTTAAAGCCTTTGGATTCTAAAGTCTCTCGCAATCTCTCGAGTTTTGCATTCACACCATCTCTTGATTCACCCGCTAGTACCATATCATCTACAAATAACATACACCATGGTACCTCTTCTTGAATGTGAACAGTTAACTCATCCATAATCAGTGCAAAAAGATGAGGGCTTAGGGTTGACCCCTGATGCAAACTATGGTCACTGGGAACTTACTTGTCTCTCCACGAATAGTTCTTACACTCATTACCACTCTTTCATACTTGGAACAATGCTTTTATTTAAAACCCACCAAATTAAATATCTTTTTTAAAACCCACCAAATTAAATCTCTAGGCACCATGTCGTAGGCTTTTTATAGATCGATGAAGACCATATGCAGATTTTTCCTCCTCGCTCAATATTTTTCCATTAATCGCCATGAGAAGGTAGCTTCCATAGTTGACTTCTCTGGCATAAAATCAAATTGATTTTCAGATATCTTGGTCTTCTGTCTAAGTCTTTACTCAATTGTCTCCCTTTGCTTCATAGTGTGACTCATAAGTTTAATCTCACGATAGTTGGTACAATTTTGTATATCTCTCTTGTTCTTATGTATAGGTACTACAACACTTCTTCTCCATTCATCAAGCATTTTCTTTGTCATTAATATCTTATTGATGAGTCTAGTTAACCAAATCCTCCCAACTTCTCCTAACCCTTTCTAAGCCTCAATCAGAATGTTATTTGGACTTGAAGCCTTTCATATCTTCAATTGTTTCAATGCTTTCCTCACTTCCGCTACCCTAATTTTACGAAAAAAATGTATGTTTTGCTCACGAAGTTTCCTTTTTTGTTCTTATGTCTCCTATATAGTCTTCATTTAAAAGTTTGCTAAAATATGCCCTCCACCTTTCTTTGATGTCTATGTCCTTCAATTGAAACTTTTGGTCATTGCTCTTAATACATTTGACATGATCTAAGTCCCTACTTTTCCTTTCCCTTATGTTTGCAAGCTTAAAAATATCCTTCTCTTGTTCCCAACCCATTATATAGATCATCATATGCTTTGAACTTTGCATTACTTAACTATTTTCTTAGCTTATTTCTTTGCCTTCTTATACATCTCATAGTGTTCCATATTCCTAGTCCCCTGTGAAACTTTGTAATAAAGTCTCTTCTCTTGAACAAATTCATGAACCTCTACACTCCGCCACCAGGCTTCTTTAGTATATTGTCTTTTCCCTTTCGACTCTCCAAGCACCACTTTTGCAACCTTCTTATTGCAGTTAGCTATTTGTTTCCACATTGCTGTTGTTTTTCCCCCAAATTTTCAATCTCCCTCCTCAATCACTTTACCCTTAAATATTGTTGATCTCTCTCCTTTCAAATCCCTCCACCTTTTTTAAGGGCACATTTTATTTACTACTCTTTTTCTACTTCTAATGAAAGTATCTAAAACTACCAACCTATGTTGTGTTCTCAAAACTCTCTTTTGGAATAACCTTACAGTCTTTACAAGCTAATCGGTCATGTTTTCTAACTAGGAAAAAGTCTATATGGCTCCTGCTAGTTCCACTTTTATAAGTAATTAAATGTTACTCTCTCTTTTTAAAGCATGTGTTTGCTTACAAGGTTAAATGCTATTGCAAAATCCAAGATAGTGTCTCCTAACTCATTATTTTCTCCAAATCCTTGTCCTTCATGCACTTTTTCATATCTCTATTATCCTTTCCTACATGCCCATTTAAGTCCCCTCCTAGGAAAATATTTTCACCAGTTGGAATTTCTCGTAGTAAACCATCAATCCCCTCTCAAAACTCGCTATCGACACTTTCATCTATTCCTGCTTGGGGAGCATATGCACTAATGATATGAATTATGCCTTCCTCTAATACTGGTTTAATTGCTATAATTCTATCGTCCGATCTCTTTACCCACAATTTTTCTTTCGAATCCTTATCTATAAGTATACCCACTCCATTTCTTGTATTTTTTTTCCTACATGAAAAAGTTTATAACCATCAGTGAGCTCCTTAGCTTTATCTTTTTCCACTTAGTCTCCTGTACAGATGCTGCACTAACTCTTCTTGTTTACATTACCTCGACTAACTCCATGCTCTTACCTGCCAAGGTTCCTATATTCCAAGTAGCAAGTCGAATCTTCCTCGTCTTCCGCCGCTGGACTAACTTCTTTAGTTGCACTTGTCTAGAATGGTGCAGTAGCCTTTGCCCACTTTCCACTGCAATTGGGTGGCGCTACGATGCGTCACTTTCCTACTTTCTGCAAATATTGTTCTTATTTCACTCATTTAAGCATGCACTATTTTTGTGACATTACTGTTGTAGTTCTAATGCTGCTTATATATTCTTTTGTGTTTACTAGGTCCATGCAGTCATGGGAAAGAATGGTTCTGGGAAGAGTACATTTTCAAAGGTGAGTGAATTCTTCCATAAACTTGTATATTGAAATTAATTTTTTATGGGCTGAATTCGATAGGATGTGTCATGGTTTGCTGCTTTGTAACATTGTTTATTGATGGCCCTTTGGATGTGTTACTTCTGTGAGGTATTCAGTCCATTTCTCCTTAAGATAGTTGACGACGTCTTCTAAGCTGAGTCAACTAACAGATGATTCTTTGCCAGTGTTGGTATTATGTGTAAATGGTATGGATAAAGGTTGCAACTGCATCAGGTTAACCTAATATGGGACAGGATAAAGAAGACATAGAGCTTGGTCATTAGTGATGCCTCTCACTCATGTGAAGTAAATTTTGTCACATGGGCTATGTGGTTACCCATATGCTGCTCTCTTTTTATCATATTTTCTTGTCTGAAAGTAATTTATGCACTGACCACTTTTTCATACACTTGCGGGTTTTATTTACCTGGAAATAGAGAAAAGTGTGCTGCATGAATCACCTCATCTGCATTTTTGGGAATTCGGACTGCATGAGATGAAAATCGGAATACCTTTTTTCTATAATTCTCATTTGGGGAGTTTTTGGTCATTTCATCCATAAAGAAAAGTAGATCCGATCTTTCCCTTAAACTAGGGTACAAATTAAATGGAGGGTGCTATAGAATACTTGGATATACTTTGAATGGCCACAAAGTATAATGGTTTTTGCAAGTACACTTTATAAGCAGTGGAAAATGGTCTAATCAGATACTGTGGTTTGTGCCAATTCACATATTGTTGGGTTTTCTTATGTTTGGATTGATAATATGTGAACTGTGGGTTCTATTGTCCGGAACAAAAATGGGATGTACTTTTATTGAAGAGTAAACCTGTGGTTTCTTGAGTTTTTCTACATATTAATGCCTGCACCGAAAGGAAGGATTTTATGGCATCTCTCTTTTCTTGCAACAATTTGGGTCATCTGGAAAGAAAGGAATCAAAGATGCTTTGAAGGAAAAGCTGTCACTCTCAAAGAAATCTTTTCAAAAGATCAAGTTCAGCGTTGCTCTTTGGGTCTCCCCCTTTCTTGTGTGTGGTGTTTGTAGCTTTTGGTTTTTTTTTTTGGTGGTGGTGGGGGGGTGTGGGGGAGGTGGGGTGGGGGTTCTTTCCCTCTTCCTTTCAATATAATCCTTTTGTACTACTTAAGCTTTCTCTCAATACAAATTACCATTAAAAAATAAATAAAAAATGCCTGCACCGACTTAAAGAAATCTGAACAAATCCTTACTTACAGGTTCTTGCCGGCCATCCAGATTATGAAGTTACAGGTGGTAGTGTTGTTTTTAAAGGTGAGAATTTGCTGGACATGGACCCCGAGGAAAGGTCTCATGCTGGGCTTTTTATGAGTTTCCAGGCCCCGGTTGAGATCCCCGGTGTAAGCAATATAGACTTTTTGCGTATGTCATATAATGCTCGAAGAACAAAACAAGGCCTTAAAGAGCTTGGTCCTATAGAGGTATATATCCTTTTGAAGCAATTTTTGTGATTGGTGGTGTCTTAGCCAGCATCCTCTCACAATTTTCTTCTTTATGTGGTAAACTATGGTTTTATTTTGGTAGAATGTGTAATGCATTGCATTCATATTGTGACCCAGATCATTTGTCTGTTTATTTATTTTGAATCGCAGCTTTATTGATGAAAAGGGTTGCTTACAACATAAGAGAACTATACTGAAAACAAACCCCTAGTATGACGGCAAGGTTCATTTATCCCTTTTATTTTGATAATTCATTTAATTTTATCTAAGGGCCGATTTATTTCATGGAATTGAATTCCTAGGCCGATTTATTTTTTCATGGAATTGAATTCCTAGGCCGATATATTTCATGGAATTGAATTCCTAGGAATTTTAAGCAACGTATTCCTAGAAGTGGCTAAAAATGAAGAAAGGAAGGTGAAAATCCACAATAGCCATCAGATAATCTCCCTTTGAATGGCAAATGAATTGAGAGATGGGAAGTGAATACCCATTGATCACCCTAATAAATCAAATCCTCTTTAATAATTTCTTTTTGAACCCATGTTACCATGAATTACTAGTTCCATGCAAACAAATGGGCCCTAAGAGGAAAATGTAGAAAAATAGGTCGCCCATCAAGTGGATCGGCAAAGCCCCTAGTATGCAAAGGAAGATTGCAGCATATAACAAGCTAAGCCATTAGTAACAAACTAACAATGAGACTCCTGCTTCCGTAATTTATTCGGTTCTACATTTTTTTCTCTTGGGACATTGTGGAAGCTAGCATTTGTCAACATGCTAGATTTTATTTCACTAAGCAGTTCATTTATCCTTTGGTGGAAACTTCGGATGAATTGCTTTCCATTGTTGGGATGTTTAGGTTATGTGCCTAGAAAATGCATGAAACATCATTTAGTTTTCCTTTTGACTTTCATGTTAATTTTAGGTGAACACTTGCTCTTTTTGCTGCAATGTGTTGTTCCAGCAACAGAGTGCTTGTGGCTTTCGGCTTCCAGGCCAAATTAGAAGCCTAGAGGTGAATGTATTCTATAATTGAACATATTGCAAAAAATTTATGAGATAATAGTAATCGTTTACCAAAATTAAAAATAAAAATGCCATGACATTGTTGCAAAAACTTTCTTAGTGGTTTGATAATGTTTACACACATTTTGATCGGTGTGTTTTTGTTGACATGTCCTTTCCCTCTACTAAAAGCGTATCTCTTTCTGAACCCCTTATCTCACATATTGACGTAGGCCCCTGAGTTAGGGCTTGCGTGGATGCCGAAGCATGTGTCAACAGACACCTCAAATTATCTCTGCAGTGATTTCTAACACGAGGAACACCTCTCCAAGGGAAAATCCCAAATTTTATTCTAACTCCAAATCTGAGATTATCATCTCTACAATGCAGTATAAATAGGCACAGTAAGCTTAGGGCCTAAGAAAATCCAATCTAATAATAGAAACTATCCTAATCAAACTAGGAAACCAAATAATCAAGCATGCTAATCCTAATTACAATAAAATTAGGAAACTACTAAAAAATAAATATGCTTAAAACTATGTTGGGTGGGACCAGTGGTGGAGTGGTAGCCCGTTCTGCATCATTCCCCCCAGGTTGAAAGAAGAGTTCGACCTCGAACTCGAGTCATCTTCAAGTTGCCTCTATATATATGATGTACGTGAAGCACTTCCTTTGTAGCATGGGCCCTTGATTTCTTCTTTGATGAATCTGGCTTCTTAGGATAGAGTGTAACTTCTTTCTTGTTGTGCTTGAATGTGTACGTGTTGTCGTGCATCCCATGAGTTTCATTCTTATCATACATCCACGAGCGACCCAATACGATATCTCTACTATCCATTGGTAACACGTCACACCGAATTGTATCTTGATAATCATCACCAACTGTAAAAGTAACTTGACATGTATGTCGCACTTGCGTTTCATCTCCTATAATAAGCCATTTTGACAAAATAGGGACGATTGTGCTTGTAAACCCTCAACTTCAAGGGATCAACAAGAGTTTGAGAGATAATATTCTCACAACTTCCACCATTAATCACAACTGTACAACTTTGCCCATGTATTGTACCTGTGGAACAAAAAATATTTTTTCGCAACCATTTCTTCTCAACAGTGGGTATAGACTCTTGTTACACCAAGAGAAGTGCACCATCTGTTTCCGCTGCTATTTCCTCCACTTCATCAGATTCTTCACTTTTAGGATCATCTTTTGTTTCCGGTTCTTCTTGTGTATCTTCCATTAAAGTTATTCTTTTTGGACATTTAAACGCACGGTGACCCTTTTGCTTACAATGAAAACATGTGAACTTGTTCTTATCTTCAAACTTGGAGGAACACTTTTCTGAGGAACTGGCACTTGGATTGAAGTCTGGCTTTGCGGGTGTCTTTTGTGCCGGCCATTTAGACACACTAAACTTTCAGGCTTGATAATTAGCAATTTCTTCAGCTTTAATGGCATGTTGGATGATCTCATCAACATTATCAAAAATTTTTAATGCAAGGATATGTTGTATGTCAATGCGCAGCCCGTGAAAATATCAATCAACCAACACATCATCATTCTCATTCAAGCCACAACGAGCTTGCATGGTTAGGAACTCCTTAGAATATTCAATAACAGTTTTGGAACCTTGTTTTAAATATTGAAAACTGAAACGAAGATCTCTTGAATAATTCACAGGGAGGAGTTTTTGCTTCAACAAATTCTTCATCTCGATCCATGTGTCAACGGGGTCAATATTTTGATTTCTCCTTTTCTTTTACAACTCGACCCACCATATCGCAGCATAATTGCGAAATTAAGTTGCCACCAGTGTAATCTTATGACCATCCGTCATTGGCTTGTGTGCAAAAATAATTTCAACACACACTAACCAATCCATGAATTCATCTGGCTTCAATTTCTCATCATATTCGAGAATCACGAGTTTAATGCCCAAATCACTATCTACATTGACGGCATGCGGATCTTGTTGATTCCGATTATATCCTCCATCAACTCGATGATTATCCTCACGCCGATTAGTTTCTAAAGTAGTTAATTGGGTTTCAATCCTTGCAAGAGTGTCTTGCATTTGAACCATCATTGCGTATAATTGATTAACATTTACTGATAATTCCGCAATGGTTCCCCTCAAATCATCATCATTATTGGAGGAAGACTCCACTTCTATATGCTTCTTGGGAGGCATTTTTTTTATTTAATGCAAATTCAAACTTTTGGACTGACCTGATGTGTAGATCTGCCTTCCACGATCACGCCGGCGAAAACGAATATGAAATCTAATGATAGATGTCCCCACAATAGTGAAAGGAAATTATGGGCTTCTTCAACGGGTTGGATCTACCTGTGGGCCAAACTAGAAACCAGACCCAATCAAACCTTAAGTCGGCACACGTGAATCTTCGTGTCCGAGGAGAATGAATAAAAAGGTTTTGAAACCCTTTTTTCTCCTTTTGTTGCGTACTCTCTGCGAAGATGAAGAGAAGACGATGGAGTTGGCGGTGGTGCTGGCTGCTATCAACGATGGAGAAGCCTTTCGAAGGCACTACTATTACGGGGCGATGGTGGTGCACGGTGCGAGATGGAGACGTCCGGCGTTGCTGCTGATGATCGACCCGTGCATGGTACCTTCTCTTTCTATTCTCTCTTTTTTCTGCTCTTTCTTGATTTTCTGCGTTTCTGTGCCTTCTACTCCTCTCCCTTTTCTTTTCTTTTCTTTTTTTTGGTTGGGGTTCTGGGCCGGAAGCCGACGACGATGGGCTGGATTCTGCGGTGGCGATGTGGCTGGGTTGTGGTTGTGGCGAGGGATTCGGCAGAGTGTGGTGGTGAGGGGCACATTTTAGAGGTTGGATTTGGATGGCGTGGATGGTGGGTTCGGTGGCTTCCGGTAGGGCTAGGATAGGGTTCAGTGATTTGGGGTGTTAGGGTTATGGGGACAAAGATGGGCTTATGGGTTTCGACGAAGGGATGCAGAGGCAGGGTTCGGGTTTTGATTTCGGTGGAATGGGGTTGTGTAGAGGGGTTGGTTTTCAGATTGTGGTTTGCTGGAGGTGGGGACGGGGAATGGGTGCTATGGACGGATAGGCTTCGATCTGTGACCGGAGGGTGACCGGAGCGTAGTGGCTCTTCGCTCTGATACCAATTGATGCGGGCTCCTGGGTTAGGGCTTGCGTGGATGCCGAAGCACGTGTCAACAGACACCTCAAATTATCTCCGCAAAGATTTCTAACACGAGGAATACCTCTCCAATGGAAAATCCCAAATTTTATTCTAACTCCAAATCTGAGATTATCATCTCTACAATGCAATAAAAATAGCCAAAGTAAACTTAGGGCCTAAGAAAATCCAATCTAATATTAGAAACTATCCTAATCAAACTAGGAAACCAAATAACTAAGCATGCTAATCCTAATTACAATAAAATTAGGAAACTACTAAAAAATAAATATCGTTAAAACTATATTAGGTGGGACCAGTGGTGGAGTGGTAGCCCGTTCTACATCACATATTTAAGGTGGATAATTTAATTGCATTGTTGTTATAAAGGTAAAAGAACTTGCACTATTGTTTCTGCCAGCTTGCACACTTGCTATAACTGGCCAGGGGCAATTTGTAAAAATCTGGTATAATTTGTTGAATAAGTGGTCTATTTTCATTTCTGCAGTTTTATGGATTTTTATCTCCCAAGCTTGCTGCTGTCAATATTGACACAAGCTTTCTGGACCGAAATGTAAATGAAGGTTTCAGTGGTGGTGAAAAGAAGAGAAATGAGATTTTGCAGCTTGCGGTATGAATGCTAAATTCAAGACTTCATATGCTTTTTTTAACTTATGCATTTTAAGTTTATTATCCATAAAAGAGTCTTTAAGAATTTTGTTAATACTGCTGTAGAAAATGTAGGAACCTATGTAACTTAATGATGCATTTGTTGTCTTACAGAGACGAACCCTTGAAGACAAGGGCTGGACATGGACTGGGTTTATGACTAAACTAGTCCAAACCCAACCCATTTAATTAATGAGCCTAATATTCTGTTCCAGGTGCAGCACATGGGCCTGAAAGTTAGGTGTAGGCCCATCCAGTTTGTAAAATCTTTCCTTCTGTGTTATATCTTGTGCGAGCTGGCCCTATAGGTGGGTTGTTAAGCATGCATAATTCTAGGTGTAGCTCAGAAGATAAGCATATTTCCAGCCCACATTCCTTAAAACACAGCTCAATATAGCCCAGTACGGGCTGGGCTCACACACTGGCCAGGCCTGCCAGGGCTTATGGCACCAGTAAAACCCCGGGATACTGGCAAATCTGTTCAGTTATATGTCAATGTTGAATCGTATATTATTAATTTACAAATGCCAGTTTGCAAATCCATAATATACATATACACAGAGATAAATCTGGAGACAATAGTTTCGTATGCATGTGTAGTATAGAAATTTCAGGTGACTCCAAACCCCCTAGGGCTAGGATGGAATCTTAGAAGATCTGGCTGCTGAAACGGGGAGGACTTTTCATTTTCTAACAGCAGTTCTCTTTTCTTGCATAGCAACTCATTTCATCAATGTCATAACAATTCAGCTAACTGCCCCTAAGACTGACTGTAAAGTGTAAATAGAGTGGAAATAGCTTATGAAGAAGACATAATAATGGAAATAGATGGATTAAGTTTCTTCCTAATATCTGTCTTGGTATGCTTTGACACATTTTCTTTTTTATTGCTTAATTCTTTCACACATGCTCGCTGATGATGGCATTCTGAAAACTATTACTATTGTTGTTGTTTTTAATTTGATAAAAGTTGCACCAGAGTGCAGTGAGCCAAATTATCAGTTAATTGGCTTCATTGTCAAATGGCTAATGCCCAAGAAATATCCCGGATTGGAAGATGATATCCTTCCTATCAATAACCTTTTTCTATTGCGTTTGGATTTTTGTTATATATATATATATTTATATATGGGAGATGCTCCTATGATAGATGCTCTCACCTTACTATGAGAGATAAGGTGAGGGCCCTCACATCCATATCCAATGCCAACAACTTAAATGCGAAGGCCCCCACCTTATCTCTCATAGTAAGGTGAGAGATATCTCTCATAGGAGCATCTCCCTTTTTATATATATATATATATATATATTCTTTTATTAACTGCCCATCTGCCCGACTGCCACCTATAGTTTGGGGATAGCAATTTACAATTCCAAAATTTGGACTCAACCAAAATATCACCACACCAAGTTAATTAAGGACTCTGCCATGTCATGACTGAGCGAAAATTGGTATTTCAATCATTTTCAACAGGTATAAATGATTATGAAAATTATGACGCATGCCTTTTTTTGTAAACTCAATAGCCAAAACCAAAACCAAGTGCCGAAAAGTTTGAACAGATGGGTAAAAAAGGGGGGCCTAACATTTAGCCCTGTGTAAGTGGTTTTAAAAGAAGCTTCGGATTTAGATAAAATGACAGTTTAAAAGAAGCTTCGGATTTAGATAAAATGACAATGTAACGTTAGAGAGACTTACATTTCCTTTGACATGGTAGAGTTTTATTTTTATTTCATTCTGCTGAAACTTCCTTTATACGCAGGCATTTTTAACTTTTTCTTCCAGTACCCTTAGTTTGCATACATAATTTCACACCTTAGACCTTCATTGGGCCAAAATACTTGTCTTTATCTTTTGGGCTGACTCAACTGATATGAGTTTTTTTAAGTTTGAGTAACGAGTCAATTGAGCCCAGCATCAAACTCATTATATTATCAGGTTCCATATGGAGTCAAGTTGAGTTTTTCCAGAGTTTTAAGACTTGCTGTGCTCTTATTTGCCAGCTAACTTAGAGATTATTTTCATATGACAGTGCAATTTTTTGGGTTTGGGTTTGGGTGGCGTGATATATCTCTTATAGAGGCCCCAATTTTTTCCTGCTTTGAGCCTAGCTGTTGTACTATCTTCTCTTTCAATATATATGATTGTTTCCTTCTTCAGAAAAATGATTTTCCTATTATCTAACTGATCTTTCAAATTTTAGCTGAAATATCAGAATACTCACCATTGAATCTTTCACGTAGTTTATCACTGCGCTAAATTTGAAGAAGCTTCTCGGTGTTGTCAATAATGCAGTGAATGTATTGAGTGCTAAGATCGGGATGTACTGAATCACATTTATTGATGCATTGCTGTGACCATTTAATTAGTTGATCACCATTTGACTGGACTATAATTTGAAAGTTGCTCTGATTGGAACTATTTGACTCGTCGCTCATTTTGGATTACTGAGAGAATTTGTAGAACTTTTCTAGTAAAAGGGCCTATAAATTACAAATTAAAAATGGTCTGGAAATTGGACTTTGAGAAACTGCTATCACCTATGACATATCCTCCCACATTGGGATCCCAGTATTTTCGATAGATCCGTAGGAATATAAAGAAGAGAAAAGCTAACAGTTAAAAAGTGTCCAAATATATTGTGTTACATCAAACTTGATTAGTTGTTACTTCCTGCTGTATTAATGTAATTTTACACTATATAAATGTATATGTTATTTACTGAAAATGTACTCACAATCTTTGAAAATAGCAGGATAAGATTCCTTCTTTTTCTTGGCATGTTTGGGTTATTGCCTCGTTCCATCCTGGACACTTGTGATTAATACCACCGAACTGTTTAGGAAATGTTGCTTCACTCACTGATTGATCTGGTTTTTATTATTTATTTTTTCACGGGGTGTGCATATGTTGGAACTGGTTGGTCTGCATCTTGTTCTTTGCTAACATGTCTCCTTATCTTCAGGTTCTTGAGGCAGATATGGCTATTTTAGATGAAATTGATTCTGGTTTAGATGTTGATGCACTTCAAGATGTAGCTAAAGCTGTCAACAGCCTTTCAACTCCGAAGAATTCCGTTTTGATGATTACTCACTATCGAAGGCTTTTGGATTTTATCAAGCCCAAATACGTTCATATAATGGTAAGGGACATGATAAAACTGTTGGACATTTGCTGATTATAATGACTAAATTTCCTTGAGGTCAACACAACCAATAACTTTGTTTTTTCACCCTTTTGTGGTACTGAGAAGTCATTAATGAGGTGCCAAACGAAAAACAAGAAACAAACTCTAAACAGTACCAATTCAAGTTCAAACCTACAAAATTATTCACGTCGACCACTGTTATCTATGGGCCCACTTGTCTAAAAAGATGTACTTGATTCTTTTTCTTAAACTGTTCACTTTGAATCGTTCTAGTCACAGGAGAGCTCTGTACTGTGGAGACAATTTTCACTTTAAAGGCAATGACCATACTCTTTAATGGAGGGATCTTATATGATGGTCATGGCAGAGATCCTTTATTGTATTTTCAATGTTTTGGGGTGGATATTCACAGAATTGAATGTGTATGGAGTGTTGGTAGCATTGTTACTTGTACCACTTTGTGTTCAGGTGGCATGCATGTCAGAAACCACATTATATAGGGTGCTGCTTTTCCTTTTCCTTTTTTTCCCCCTGGTCCAGATCTTTGTCTGTGCCAGTTTCCAATTGGTTTTGTGTAGAATTGTTGGAAGGCCATTCCATCTAATAGGATTTTCTATTTACGCACCAAATGAATCATGAAAATTATAATAATGTATTGTGCTAGAGTGTTCGAATTGATTGTGATTTGGGATTAAATCGAATACACACAATCCAGGTTATCCTGCTGGAGCCTAGCCGGATCAATTTGGCAACATATGTGTAGCAGTTAAGATCCAGCACACTAGTAACCCACCACCGAGTCTGACATTTAACCTAGTGGTGCATGGAAGTGAAAGTATCGCATGTAACAAATTACAGGAAAATAAATGAAAGAACATAGCATGCATCCACCCACAACAAGAAGTAAATATGTGGTTCGCTACTGTTAATTGCATCCATGAGCAAACCATTATTTCGATACCCTTTATATCAAGGTGATGCAAGGTTTTGACAATCCAAAGAAATACTACTGATCTCTTCATCTTCTTCTAATATAACCACAAGAAGCTACAAATCCTTGATTGAGATAGATTTTTCTTGGCGTTTGTGTTGCCGTGAAACCGGTTTTATCTGTCCATTAGCTGATTTTGTTGATTGTAGTTTTTTCTCTTATGTCTGGCTTTCATTTTTCAGGAAGATGGAAGAATCATAAAGACAGGCGATGTCTCACTAGCAAAGCAGCTTGAAAAGGAGGGTTACAAGGCAGTTTCTGCGGTATAGCTGATAAACGAGACCTACTTGCATCTCCCTGTCAATGTACCCATGTTGGGCCAGGTTTTTCCATGAGTTGTAGGACCACTGGACCTTTCCTGATTGACTAGGATTCCTGGTGGGCTTTGAAGGATCACACCATTGTGGGCCTGGTTTGGACCCAATGATTTGCCTGCAGGTTGGACTTGGATTAAAATTTTTGAAGTGCCCATTAATGTAGTGAACTCACAGATTTTTGTTATAAATTATCGGTTACTGAAACTTTGAACCTCTGATGTGGAAAAGTTGTAGTGATTAGTATCAGTAGTTTTTCTTATTTGGTTGATACGTGTGATATTCGATCTGTATGAATGGTGTGCACCTTTGGAGAAAGGGGTGTGAGGAAATATTGAAAGAGTTTTTGTCTCTGAACTATAAAGTGGAGTACATATAATCGTGACTATTGTTTTTTGTTTTTTCTTGAAATAAGATTGTGTATTTCAATGAAAGACTGGTAAGTCCATTTTGGTTTTCAATTGGGTTGATTGCAAAAGTTATGACCCAACCAGATGGGGTAAGGCTTTGGCAATTACAGAGCATTTTAAATCAACTTATTCTCACCTTTTGAACTTTGGGAATTTGGGTTGCCGTTCTTTTCCCTTTGGTCATTACTATTGAAACCAAACTATTAATTTCAGAAGGCTTCATGGATTCTTGGCAAATTCCAACTGAACTTCTCAATTTTGACTCCTTGAAATGACCATACCACTCAAGGATGTTAAATGATTGCACCTCACCTCATTTACAATCTGGACCGCACTTCCTTTGCAATCTGCACCGTTCATGTAATGGTCTCAGTTTGGAGATTTACAGCCATCCTACTATTAAAAAAACGAAGCAATTACAGTGGAAGGTCCACATTACAAAAAAATAGATCAGGCAAGGCTTTTCACTGGTTACAAGAATTGAAACACCATACTTTAAGTAAAAGTAGCTCTAAAAGATAACAACAAAATCAGAGTGGCGCAGCGGAAGCGTGGTGGGCCCATAACCCACAGGTCCCAGGATCGAAACCTGGCTCTGATACGAGAAAAGCTTCCACCGTCCTCACTTTTTTTGTTTTTCTGTTTGTAATTTTTTTTGCTTTTGGCCCTGGCAAGGGTTTGGGTCCAAAACCCATACATACTTTTTGGTTTTTGAGGTGAAGTTGTTTCGTTCTACCAACACAGAGTCCAAACTCCAAAACCAATTATTTTATTTTATTTTTTATTTTTTATTTTGGCTTAAAGAATACGTATTTTGTTTTTTTAGGTGGTGGGGGGGATTTTCCCAATGATATTTTGTTTTTCGTTCGGGCAACAAAGAATCCAAAAACATATTTCATCTTTTGAGGTAAAGGTTATTGATAGTGTGGCCAACTCCACTAGATTGATGATGGCCCATGACTTTCGAAAATAGAAATTTTCTGGTACTTCTTAAGCGAACTGCAAAACTAGTATGGTTTTTTCAGAAGCATTTTACAATCAAAACCTTTGTGGAGATTCCGGATGTGGCCTCACCAATGGGACCCAACTATGAAATCTAAGCGTTCAAAATAATGTCCCCTCCACCTGGGTAAAATCTTGACTTCGATCAAAGTTGGGTTTATCATCTGATGGCACACCAAGGAAAGGAGTAGGTCAGACAGGACATGCATGGAAGTATAATTAAAATGTATGAAATGTACAACCTATCTGAGGATCTTGCCCAGGGTAGACCTTTTGGGGGACTAAACTGTGAAAAACATAACTTGTCGATGATCGGTTGTGCACGCATTTTGGGTTGTAAAAACTTATCAGCCATTGATCAAGTGATTAGGATGATGATCCGAGTCTCCGTCCCCATTTATAGGGCCCCAGGGGGAAATCTTTCAATTCCCCTGTTCCCATCCTCACAACATGAGGTGAGCCCCATAAGAGTTTGCGCTCAGCAGAGGGGGGACCCTAAAAATGAATTTTATATGCTCTCTCGTGACAATTGGCGTCGATCCATATAGACCGTAGAGTGCAGAAGTGCAGGAGAAAATCGTCCAAACTGTACATGCTACCTATATATAGATATTTTTCTTTTTCGATATACCTATTTATACATAAAACATGTGGAGTATATTATGTATTTTACTTAAATGTCCAGTTCTATATACATGCAGTGCTTGCTGTAGTGCGGTTGATTGGGTTTGAGGCCAAGTCTATGTTTAGTAGATGTCGTCACTAATAAATGGGTCGAAGTCCGGGAACACAACGGACCTGAACCGTTTACAGCCCAGCTGTTGTCTTGTTGAAAGTGTTGAAAATCGGGGCATGACTTAAAACTCTCGATTCACACTGTAGACTATTAGTGTCCACACTCGTAGGGTTGCTCATGGGCCAAGCCATCCCAAGCGAGACGTGGGCCCAGCCCTCCTTGGGTCATTTTTAGCCTTCGATTTAATACTCGGGCCAGGCCCAGGGATACTCTTAGGCCCAACTAATATCTTGGTCGGCCTTGGATTATGTAATAGAAAGTGAAACCTGGCCTGGCACAACCATCTAAAGTAAATGGCTGGGTTGGGCCCTACATGTTTGGTCTTGGTGTGGGCACTTGAGGCCTATATCAGGCTTGGGCTGGATACATGCCTGTGTTTCTAAAGTTGAGCGCGACTTGGGGTTTCCGGCCCATAAACACCCCTTTAGTCTCCCTTTTCTTTTAATCACATGGCATTTTTCTTATTCTTCTTTTTTAATACCATGCCAATTTGTTAAGTAGAAAATCCAAACAAAGTATACATTGGTTACAAACGGAGGGACAAGTGAAGAAGGCAGCAAGGGATGATTTTACCCTACAATCAATTTCTCTCACCTTTTTCTACATCTCCTCCTGCAAGTGCAATTGAGAATTAATTATTGCGTATAAGCAGAAAGCACATGAAATCAGGTTTGTATATGTTGGTGTGGATCTTATTTTTCTCTAGAAAATGGAAATAGGTTTTGAGAGAGAACTACATTTTTATGTTTTTGTGTTAATATTTATGTGGTCTTTTGATTTTTCTTTTGTAAAAAGAAAAATGCACTTTTCACTACTTTTGTGGAAGCAGATTTAAACCCAAGAGGTGAATTTTTCTGTAGTCTTGCAAGATTCAAGAAAAATATTTCGTCAGGTAAAGTGTTTTGCCCTGCAAACAAAAGAAGCTAAAATTGTAGAAAATGAGAGTCGTTGAGGTTTCTACTTTTAAGAATCAGAGGCGGACCTGGGTACAAGGATGTGGGTGCGGTCACATCCGCTGTGCGCTTCTAAAACCTATATGAAAATCCTAGGTCCAGTTAAAAAAATTCAATAAAAGCCATGGGTCCATCCTCAAAATCCACATAAAAGTCCTCGTGTTTGCCCCCCCAAACCAAACTATCTATTAGGGTCTGCAACCCTCAAACGAACATCTTGAGTCCGACACCGCTGAGAACAATGGTTGCGGACAAAATTGGATTAGGAATTATTAGGATTAGGAGTTGATGTGCAATCTTACAGTAGATTATGAAACCATGGTGCGGCCAAAAGACAACTGTACCATTGGCTTAGAAGAGGTGAGCCGTGAGTGTGACTAGTCCATAGATTAAATGCATCTATTAAGTATATGGTGCCATTTCCCGCTCATCTTGAACCATATTCTTTAACGACCCTTTTCCTTTTTCAGTGGCCGTGAACAACATTATAGTAGATGCTCTCGTCCATGATACTCAAGGCCCATTTGTAAATTTCTTGGAATCTTAACAGTTAGATTTCTAAAAGTGGTTAGAAATGAGAAACAAATGTAAATTCCAAAAGCCAATACACTAATGGTTGAGTGATGTGACATCTTAGCATCATGTACATTCCGATCGATCAATCTCAGTTTCTCAAATTAAAGGTATCACTCTTCGATCAGGAGATCAACCTAGCCAAAAAAGAAAAAAACAGGTGAATATTATAAAATGACGAATCAAGGGAAGAAGTGAAATGAATGCACCGACATCACCCTAGTAATTTAAGTCCTAAAAAAGCAAAGGTCTAGTCTATGTCTCCTCTTGGTCTGACCCTTAGTGGCCAGTGCACTCAACGATTAACCTTTCTTGACATTGGAGGACCGTTCTCTGGGATCTCTTCCTTCCAATTCTGATCAAGCTATTCATAATAGGCCTCTAAGGACCCAACCTGAGGACCATACCCATGGACCAGACCAAAACCTAAAAGATTTGGAGAAGCAGGTTTACCGCAGCAGTAATTCGATTTGAGCTATTTTAGCTATTTGGAGTAACAGTAATATGATTTTTTTTTCATATATTTCTTAATAAATTTATCTAAACAATATTGATGATGAAGATTTTCGTAAAAACCCCTTGATCCATTCATTTTTATGTTAAAGGAAAGGGAAAGGTATGCTTGCCATGAATTTGAGCACACATGCAAGTTTACTGTTGCTTGTATAGGTGGTAAAATCGCATTTGCAAGTTTTCCTCCTGTATGAGAGGAGGAAATCTTGCACTTGCAAAAGTACAATTGGTCCATAAGGTGGTAGGGTGTCCTTTGCAAGTCTTCCTTCCCCCTCTAAGTGGAGGAAATCTTGCTCTTGCAACCCACACCGATTGCTAAGGTGGTAGATAGAGACACCTTTGCAAGTTTTCCTTCCCTCTAAGCGGAGGAAAACTTGCAATTGCAATCCATAACACAGTTATCTTGCAAACCTATTCTTTTTTTCCTCTATTTATATTTTGGTTGGGTCGCGGGTAAGGGATTTGGTCTACACAGTAATGGATCAGCATGTATGATTAACTTTTAAATGCAATAATATCAAATCACAACAAATACACAGTAAATCACTTGTTTGGTAAATTTACTTTACCGGTGAAGTGTAGTAAATGGATGATGCAAGAGAGACCCAAAGTAAAGGTTTGGTCAAATCAAAAGGTGAGAGAGTAGCTTTTAAATTTTTTTTTTTTCAAAGAATAGTGTTGTTTGTAAGGGTGCTCATGGATGTTGAGATGGTTGGGCACGGGGCTTAGGTTAAAATAGGTGGGCCACTCCTAGATTTTTTTATTTGGACTTAGTTGTTGAGATCCGGAATCCCCGCCCAGCCCAAATATACATATATAATTATTAGGAAGGGGGTAGTATTGGTAGGACTCAAACCCATAACCTCTCACAGAAGGTTGATATAACCAAACCAATTGAGATGGCCTACGACATGGTAAAAAAACTCATTTTTTTGTCCTATAAACCTAACATGGGTCAAGCTCAGGCTTCATAGTTTCCATACAGGTTAGGCTCGGGCCAGCAACTTCAAGACTGACTCAAGCTTGGGACAGGCTTAGGCTTAAGTCGGCCCATTTTAGACATTCCTCAACCTAGCCCAACCTGGTCCTTGAGCAACCCAAGCTTTTCTAATCTTTCAGCAACATGAGAAAATATGCTTTTAACATTTTTATTTTTATTTTTTGAAAGGAAGAGGTGATTTTAGAAATTTAGTATTTTTTTTATTTGACCCCTCTCTTTTTATTGTTTCTTGAATTAACTGCTCGGTTTACTTCACTGATAAAGTAAGTTTGTGAAATATAAAGCAGTCAGTGAGTCAGAAGTGAACAAGTAGGGTGGTGTCCACTCTTGATTAAATCTTATTGTAAAAAATAAATATCATCTGGGTTTTTGGATCCTTTCAGGTGAAAAACGAGTTTCCTAATGGAATGGGTAGGGGTGGAATGGGCTGTCTCAAACCAAGTACATGATGGACTCAACACACAAAAAAATGATCCAGTATGGGCATGCTTAGCTCAATTTAGGCTGAGTGTGAGTTACCTTGCTCATTGATCTAGTCATAACTGGACCACTTTCCATATCTAGGACATGCATATCTAAGTTGGCTAAAAAGTTTCTTAGGGCTTGATCTAGCTGAGCTTAACTTGTGTCTGGCCTTTTTGGTCTTCACTAAGTCTATGGGGATTTTCCTGTTGAAATCCTCTAGAAAGAAAAAATAAAAACTCGCAGACAACTTTTGACATCTATATATCTATTATTATTACAGCTAATATATATTTGACTACTTGTTCAGTTATGGTTGTTTAAGCCATTCTTTCTTAGTGCATGGAGTCTTTGCTGGTCTAAAAGTGAGAATGAATTCCATGCTAATTAAGAATGTGTTCAAGTGTCTGATGGCTATGTAGATCCTGAGATTTCCAAACTAAACATCTCTGGGTTTATTCAAGGTGAAAAATTGTTACCATCAGAAACTAGAGATCCTGATATCTAGGATTGAGAACATACCTGAAACCAACAAAACACTGATTTAAAAAAACAAAAAACAAAGCTTGTACTCACAAGCATGCCATAGTTGTCTAGCCATCACAACTTTTTGTGAATGTACACATCTATGGTTTTTTTTTATTTTTTATTTTGGTCCTAAATAGTTATAGGGCTTGATTTGATGCGTTCCATCAGTCCTAGGGAACATTTCATATCATTGTCAGGCTCAACGTCTTGAGCTTGAGTCATTGAGATGGCTTTTTCATGCACATACATATCTATGCGTTGTTTTGTTATGGTCCTAAATAGGTATAAGGCTTGACTTGACGCGTTCCGTCAATCCTAGGGCTTATTGGTTAGGTCCATAACATATGGTATCAATGTCGGCGTCAACGTCTCGAGCTTGAGAGTAATAGAAAGGAGTTTTCCTTTGCATGTTCAATAAGAAATGTTGCCAATCAAAAAATTGAAAAACAGAAAAAAGAAGTAAAAGAAATGCTTCACACCTTAATTCTTTCCTTTCATGCTATAGGAAATGATGGCAAGGGGTGCTTGCGGTCAACAACAGAAATCTGGTATTGCAAATCTTATTGTTGTTTGATCAATAAATTGGTGCCAGGAGTGCTTTAAGGTAGGAGAAAAATGATTAAAATCATCACACCTTGTTTACTGTCCCAACTGCTAGCCTTATATGAAGATCTGAAACCAAACTTGCAGCTTCAATGCTGATGAATACGGCGGCAGAGTTGCAAACTGACTCTTTTTCTTTCTTTTTTTAATATCTAGGTCGGGTCATGGGTCAAGGGTCAGCCCCACACAACGATGGATGAGCATGTAAGATTAACATTTAAATACAATAATATCAAATCATGATAAATCGCCTGTTTCATAAATTTACTTTACCCAACTTAGGCTAGCAGCTTTGGGCTGGGCTTAGATTTTTTATTATAGATGGCTTTGGCTTGGGCTCAATTGGAGAGAGCCTGAAGCCCGGCCTGGCCCGGCCCGAATATCTAAATAATTATAAGGGAGCAGGGGGCCCAAATTGCACGCAAGTCCATGATCGAGCCCAAGCCCAACCAAGTGATATCATTATTCAGTAGCACATTATTATAGTGTAATAAAATATCATATTATATTTAAATTTCTAATAATGGCGCCTAGTCATTTCAGGCTTAGGAATGACTGTATGATCAAAATAATTAAATGGGAATGGGCCACTCAACCATACAAATCACCCAACTTTCAGGTAGGGTGACATCCAAATCTAGCAGCCCTTCAAGCCATGTAATCAAGTTCCAGTGATCCAGAAAATAGAGGCAATTTCGGCCGATGCATTGTTTGATCAGTGACTTCGGCACCTTAGTCCATTAGCTCAATCTGGCAAAAAAGAGGGGCAGTTTGAAAAGAAATGGGTTGAAAATTACTCTTCATCATTTAGTTATCAAATTCAACTAGCACAATAATCCGTGCTAAGCACGAGCATGTCTACCAATAGTTTTTTGTACAAAATAAAGAAAATATATAAATAAGAATTAATTTAAATTAAGGCTTTTATTAGTTAAAAGATAAAAGAATTATATGGTTAAACTGTAAGTAAATGACAACTGCAATAGTTGGTAAATACAATTAATAATTTATCATATGTTAAAAAATAGTTAGTAAATGCAACTACACCAATGCATAAGCATGAAAAAAATAAAAGAAGAAATA
Organism: Persea americana; assembly: GCA_029852735.1. Classification (NCBI taxonomy): domain Eukaryota; kingdom Viridiplantae; phylum Streptophyta; class Magnoliopsida; order Laurales; family Lauraceae; genus Persea; species Persea americana. The sequence goes on from CM056809.1 coordinate 12,032,315, forward strand.
GTAACAATAGTATTAACAGGAGTCAACATTCTAACGATAAAATAAGTTTTATGAATATGTCATAAATAATGTCTAATTGGAGTTAACGATAAAAGTGTTATAAGCCCATTGGCATGGGTATCCGCTTCATCTAACTACTTTGACATTGTTCTAATAAAAAATTTTGCAAATTTGTTGTGTGGTGTAGTGGTTTAAGTATTTTTAAGTGGTAGAGGTCATGACACATGTTAGTTATTTTAGTTTTTTTTACCGTGGCTCCTTTGAAAAGTCAAGATTGAAGGAATTCAATCAAAATTGAATCAAGAACGCTTGTCTTTAATATATTATAATTGAGGACAAATATGGATGTGTTTGATAATAAGAGTTTGAAGAATTTTTGTTTGCACATTGCCAATGCCTTCAAATCTTGTTAGAAATTCAACTATTGGAATTCTTAAAATGCTAATCTCCAAAAAAGAATTTTTTTTTATTTCAGAATTTGGACTATTTCTTAAGGTTATTTTAGCTATTTTACTGTGCATGATTTTTGAAATTCCCTCTACCAAACAAAGACTGTGGGAAATCTAAAGAAGCAATTGAGAAGCTTTCAAATGCCATATAGCCCAAATTTTACTCTGGAATCTCTCTTATTTTTAAAGCTTTGTGGGCTTGTGGCCGAGCTCTAAGCTTGGTCATTAAACTTCCTTAAGCTCTGCTTTTAGGCATATGGGTTGGAACCTTTCCTTAAGTGCACTGGTCATTTCGTCCTGTAAGCTTGACCCATTTTGGACTAGGCTCAATAAGGTTCTTAATGAATTGGACAAGGGGTGGCACTAAAATGTAAGTTTATCTAATTTGTGGGCATCGCTCAGTCTCAAGCTCATTTTTAACACCGGGGCTTGCACAGGCTTCTGATCATAACCCATCAGTCTGACCTGGGCTTAGCATATTTATCTATCTAGTATTTATAATTAAATAAGTCTTAGCTTTTAGTATAGCTTATTACCCTATTTTTTGAAAGATAAGTTAGTCTTTCATTTTCTCAAAATAAATAAATTAAAAAAATGAGAGATAACTACCCAAAAGAATAAGGATTTTTTAACCAAAAAAATAGCTTTAAACCCAGATTACATGGATTCATTAACAAATACATAAAAACCTCAGATAGGGGGCTTGCACATTTTTTTTGGACTAATCCCTAACATATCGTTACTAGTTTGCCCTAACGATTAGTCTTATGTTAAAACCCGGTCCCTCCTTTTCTCTTCTTCCTTCTCTACTCTCTGCATCTGTTACCAACTCTGGTTGCCACTTTTCCATTTGCCCAGAAAAAGGTAAGCTACTCATCTAGAGCCATCTTCCTCCTTCCACTAGTCTTTTCATCATTTCCCTTTGTGAAGCTGTTGGGTTCTTCATTGTCACCTGGCCTTCTCCAAAATTCACAATCGAAGGGAATTACATAGAGTTGAGTTTCCACAACTTCTCTATAAATGTGGTTTGTCTTGAGGTTAGACTTTACGCGTTTTCACCATCTTGGATTTCTATAGAACGAGATTTCTCATTTTTGCTTGCGGTTATGTTCTTTTTGTGCCAATCTATCTTTGACGTGAATGAGATTTTTCGTTTTTGTATGATCTAAAGTATGCTCATTTATTTTTCATTATATATTTACGAGTTGTTTTGTCAAAAAATGCATTGAGAATGAGTTCTGCATAATTTGGTTTTTGTCGTTGCTTTGTGAATATAACAGATGATTAATGAACTTACATTTTTTGCCCCTAGGACTCTTCCATGGAAGTTGATTAATGGGGTTGTGAGATCTGATAAGTATATAAGATGTCGCACGCTAAGGGGAGAGTAGGAGATGCACGAATGATGTCATAAGGGAAGAAATATAACGATGCGTTATGTATTCTTAACAAGAGGCAAAATTATCTTTTTATCGTGTAAGAAGTACAAACCCTTAATTCTAATTTTTCATATATTTCTTAATCTACTTGTCTGAACAGTATTGACAATGAAAATATTTGTAAAAATCCCTTGATTCATTCATTTTTATGTTAAAGGAAAGGGAAAGGTATGATTGCCATGAATTTGAGCACACGTACAGGTTTACCGTTGCTTGTACAGGCGGTAAAGTCACATTTGCAAGTTTTCCTCGTATCTAAGAGGAGGAAATCTTGCACTTGCAACCATACATTACGTCCATAAGGCGGTAGTGTCTCCTCTGCAAGTTTTCCTCCCTTCTAAGCGGAGGAAATCTTGCACTTGCAACCATCCCATTGCTCCATAACTCACACACACGTACAATGACCAAATTAATACTCTCTTTCTTAAATTATACATTTAATTTGGGCTGGGATGTGGCTTAATATTTTGCAGGTGGGCCGAGCAACTCATGGCCGATTCATGTCTAGGCCGTGATTGGGCATATAACTTCGAAATTGGGACGAGCATGGATATTTCTTAAGTTGGGCCAATCCGGCTCATGAATATCCTTATTCCGTATGCCTTTAATAACCCCTTTTCTCACAAAAAAACATGAATTAATTAACTTTCGATAGGAAAAACTAAAAAAAAAAAAAATACTTCTAATTACTTGGGAGAAGATATGCGAGGATAGATAGCCCATTATCTTGTATTGGCTAATACATCTTCCAAAAGAACTAAAAAGCTTCTTATTGCTTTGAGGACAGTTTAGTAGGATAGAGGATCCACTATCTTGCATTCTCATGAACATCTTCAGCAATTTTTGCATCATTTATACCACATCATTCAAGATTTTAATCGTCTCTCTATATCTCTCTTTAGGGCTCGACAAAGAATTAATTGCATTTTCAGGGTGAAAAGGGATTTTGAATGGGCTGGGGTGTTAAATCCCAATTAGGAAAGGTATTTCTACAGTTGGGGATTAGATGCAACTTTTCCTCCACTTAGACGGGAGGAAAACCTGCGAGTGGTGGAAATCCCTCCTAAATTGCCGTGTTTCTGCTGTATGGGACGGCGAAAATCCTGCAATTGAAGTTTTGCTGCTTCTTGCAACGGCGGAAATCCTGCAATTGAACTTTTTCCTAAACCTATCATGCAAAATGTTAGCTCATCAAATTATCCTAGTCTTTCATTTAACAATGTTATAACTTATTAGTATATTAATCATAAATTTTCTTAGAATTTATAATCCAATAGTGAGTAAAAGTTTCGATGAGCCTCAAAATGAACAGGAGGTCATGACGTGTGGGGATGAGAGTGTAAAAAGAGTTACACTAATCGAAGGTGGGCCTAGGTGAGCCAAGTAAAACTGAACTTCAAAGTTTAAATGCAGTCTGACTGTAGGAGAAGATTCTCCTTTTTCTGGGTTCCAAGAAGACTACAACCAAATGCACACACTAGTCATAAGATTTAACTATTTAAGTCACCAACAGTGAAAAAGGTTTGTGTGAATACAATGACCGTTGAGTAGAGCTGAAAATCGAAAGCGAAAAATACATGTAATTGAACTGTTTTTTTTAAAATTATTTTCTGCATTTATTGATCATCAGTAACAACCACACATTGAAGATAGATTTGGATATCCTATTAGTGGACATCCCCTTAAATCTGAGAATTGTTCCATTCAATCCATCACCACTGTATTTAGTGGGTTTAAACATCACAACATGGTTTCAAAAAAAGTTCTTAACACAAAAATTAGGTTGTTAGAAATATAATCAGCAATGTTGTTTGTCCATCAGCCCATCCATCCACGTGAATTTCTTACTAGAAACACCTCCAAAATGATGGGATAAGGCTCATAAAATAATTTGCTATGATTGGTTTTGTTTTTCAAAACATAGTGTTTTCTTTTTCATATATATGACAATGCTTCCAAACTATCATTGCAATTATTATTAGGAGTGTCAGCTGGTTTGCTCCTAATTGAAGGAGATGATGGACTGCAACAATACTGAATAGGGTATCAAAATTGTCAAGATAAAACTTGAGGGGTGTCAAATATGCATTATCAATCTAAGCGTTTGTAACTATAAGATGAAAGTTAAATTTTGACGAGTGATAACTGAGGGGGAGGGGGTAGTGACTAGTGAGTGCAAGGGGTTTATATTGATCATGGAGTGGACCTGGTCAGCCCCACTAGCTATGCAGTCTAATACTCGAGGTGGGTAGGGTAGTCCATGAAAATTGCTGGAATATGGTATGTTTTTATATCGACAAGCCATAAAAATAAGAAAGGAAGATGGAAAGCTGAACCGTCGACTAGGCTGGTATGAACTCCTGCTTATTGCAGTTTTTCCGCTGCTTGGAACGGCTGGAATCCAGCAACAATTTTCTTGCAGTTTCTCCGCTGCTTGGACTGGCGGAAATCCAGCCATTGCAGTTTTTTGCATGCTCGACGATTTATCAGTATTGATTGGCTCGGGTCCTCACATTTTATTTAATGAAAACACAAGTTATGTAGCCAACACTAACATAGTTGTGGCAAGCTTATGATGATGAAGAAAAATCATCATCATCATCAAAGTTGAGCCCATTATCGGATCAATGACTTAGTAAGGAGCAAAACATAACATGATTACCAAGATAGATGCACAGTTCTTGTTCCACTTATGGTTGCTCTGCATGTGTTGAAGTTGTTGTTCATCGTAGACATTTTTGAGTTACTTACATTAGAGCAATGGAAAAAATTTGCAGAAAAACACTTACATAGTAGCATTCTTTAGCAGGTTGCGGACTATTTAACTGCTATTTTCTCAAGAGGCAATAACAGTAAATGCAACATACCATAATCTGAAAACCCAGAAACTAAACCAAACTCAAAACATCACCCAGCCAACCAAGTAAAAATTTGGTCGCGTATGGTCAAGGAGCCGGTCAGCTTTTCATTCAACTTGGTGATATACCGGTTGCCCAGGGTCCAAAAATTGGCAAGCCAACTTCTGTCACCCAAGGGCTGTCCTACCTCAGCCGACATCTTCTTCCCCCACCTAAGGTCCACTTCCCTCAACTAAGGGCTGAGATCTCAGCCCCTCTAAGCTGGGTACCCAAAAAAAAAAAAAGAAAAAAGAGAACTTGGCAATATACCAAGCGAAGTTGACTCGCCATTTATGTGTAAGAGTCACTTTTTCAACCATGTCCAAGATATAAAATGCCCGCCTAATATTGATCAGGAATTTGGAAAATACGTACTGAGCAAAAAATAAGTCCATGCTTTTTTGAGATGCATATTAATGTGAAATAATCAGCTCAGTGGTCTAAATTGTGGTAAACTCGCACGCACCAAGTTGGCAGCACCGTCCAAAGATACTGGACAGATGGTCACACAGCAGGCTCCACATGTTAAGTCACTCTTTAGAACTACCAAATCATAATAAAGAATCAATCAAACCAAATCAACTCAGACTCAAGACTAAGTGCTGTGAAAGAAACTCCGAAACTAGAAATGTTGGATTTTATTTAGTTCTTTGAGGAAGTCCACATCTTTTTAAAGTTAAAGACAGTAACCATGTCATTCAAATTTTATCAACTTGGTGCAGCCGAATTCAGTTTATTTCTGAGCTTCTTAGTCAACTAACTATGAAGTCTCTTAACCAAAAAAAAACCCAGGCAGATTCTTTACAAAGCAAGCATCATCACGCAAACCTGTTTTAATTAAACTCTGGCACTTTCTTTACAGAGCACATTTGCTATGGTAATGGCACAAGCATGTCCACTCCTGGGAAAAGGCAGTAGACGACCCATTAGCTGGCTTATAGGGATGAGCCACTGCCGAGAAAACACCTAATCCCTACCACTACAAGAATCGGTAGGAATCAAATGGGATGATCAAAGCAGCTTGAGTAAGCTTTTCCCAGAACCATCAAATCTTTCTGAGAAGCCTAATCATGTTTGATCAGAGAGTAGCAAGGCCCACTGATGAAATAGATTGTGTTGTCTCGTACAAGAGCCACAAGAATAGCGATATATCCTAAAAATTCAGAGGAAACAGGTACCCTCGTAATAATTTACTTAAGTGCCCACTTGCTCAGTAGTGTTTTGAATTCCTAGGATCTCTAGGCTATGGCTTCCAATCCAAACCAGAGATACAAAAACCGAAGATCAAACTGCCGGGGGCCATTACATAAATCTTTGATAGTAAACTATTACCCAGCATCACTCTAGCAAATTAATCCTAAGAAGAAATGATCACATCTAAATACTCAATCGCTAAATCCCTTTCTTGATGAATTTCTAGGAAATTAAGCAACGTGCTCTGAATCGTCGTTATAAATGGTAAAACAGACTCCAAGTAGCATTTAAAACAATACTCTAAAACCATCTTAAAACCACATCTAAATAATTTATGGATGCATGCTCACATCATCCAAGGCACATTGTGAAACTTCAGAGTTGATCAACATTAATTGAATGATGTAAGTGCATGTTTCTAATGTCTTTCACTTGTAAAAATCAAAATCGGTATCAGGCTTCTTCACGTTTGTTCTGTAGCCTTTTTCAAAATCCTTTGGAAGAATCACATAACGATTCTTACGGACAGCGTGCATTCCCGCCTCTTGACAGATTGCAGATATCTGCAGTTGATTCACCAAAATAGGAAGTCAACATAGTAAAGTCAAATTCATGGAAACAAACCACATGTTTCGAGCAAAATGAACAAATTTGTTCAGACAGAGAACTTGGCTAGATTTTCATCAACACAGCTGACTGAACCCAGAAAAAGGAAAAAGAAAAAAAGAGATGAATATTTATCCAATACATCATTGTCAGTTGCCACCTTTAAAGGAGTAAGAAATCCAAGCATTGAAACAGAAGACCAAAATGTTCCTCAAGAGGACTTTCCAGAAGTACAAGAAGTTTCCTAAAGTACCACATCTTCTCAAGGTCAAAGGGATTCTTAGTAGCTCAATAGGCTCATTCATGTGTTGTCAACATTTTGTCACTAGAGAAAGAATTACTTAATCAAAGCACTCCAGAATAATTTACAGTACCATCCAATACAGTTTTATAAGATAGCCAGAATAATTTACAGTACCATCCAATACAGTTTTATAAGATAGCCAGAATAATTTACAGTACCATTCAATACAGTTTCATAAGATAGCAATAACATGTACTTTTAATCTACACAACCAACAGTTCAATAATCACCGTGGGATGCTCTTCAGACTCTGGAGACTGTCATGCCCCAGGTCCGCAAAGGTCTCTTTCTGGTAAGGTTGGAGGTTAAGAGATGGATATGCTAACCCTTTTTGTTCTCTTTCCTCATTCATGTGGTGTTAACAACTGCTCATTTACAGAATATGAGGAATACAAATGATCCCATATTGTTGCAAAATGTTTAAGGCATTGAAATTTTAAAATCCTGTTCATCATCTGTTTACACTATGAAATTAGGAACTGCTACTTTCAGTTGAGTATCCATCAACGGTAGGTCAGGCCAAAACTCTTCAGAATGTTCAACGGTGAATGTTAAGTTTTGGGGAAAAACAATTTTCAGTTTTTTCTTTTTTTTACCATTTCAACTGAAAATTTCATTTAGAAGGAGATCAAATGTGCTAATCTCTTAAAAGTTATAATAGGATGACCACAAATGAAAAAGAGGATGAAGAATCGCAGCTAATCCATTGGCTTTCTTATGATCTCCTTGTGTTCATGGTTCAGCTTAATGAGTTCTAATCATAAAAACAAACAAGCTCTCTGTGTGCACGAACATGTGTTTCAAGTAATGGAAAGATAACGCGAGAGACCAAGAATGACAACAAGAATGGATTGAAGGTGCAAGAGATTGACATTGTCCGCATCATAAAAGCCTAATCTCATACATATACAGTTGCCTTTGTGAACACTATTTTTCTACTTGACCCTATTTGAAGCTCTCTATGTAACTCACACCCTAACAAGTCTTTCCTCATTTACTCCATCCAATATTCCTACTAGGTCCATGAACTTGTAAATATCAACGGGTCCCTGGTGAACCCGGACCTAAGACCCAGACCCATATACAAATTAATTATACACCTAGGTCCTGACTCAACTCTCATGGACCCAATTATAGCAAGAATCAACTCTTGCCCAACTCAGAGACTCAAAAATATAAAAAATATTGCTCTATATCGGCTTCATTTAGAGCAAGATCCAACTTAGTGACCTCAGATTTGCAACAAGAAACAAAAGCCAATTGTTCTACATGCTCTCATGAGTCACTTTATTTATATGTAATATAATATTATCACTATGTTATTTTTTATATATTTTGATATAATATGTATTTTTTTTACTGTTCAGAAAATATAATATATATATATATATATATAAAACTTGTTGTGCAAATCACGGTACATGGTCCATACCCAACTGAATTCTGATCTTCATTATCACTAGGGTCCATACCCAGATTCTTCGGGTCGAGTCCTTCAGGTAACTGAGTACTTGGAGTTCCATTGATATCCCTCTTGTAGCCTTTTAAGTATTGACACATCGTACAGGGACTTAACCAGAGATAATCCAGACCATCTATATGTAGATGGCCGAATGGAATTCTTTGATGAAGATCTGGTTTTCATGATTTGCTCTAATAATATGGTGGAAGCGTGCATTTGCCAGTTTTGCTAGTGCTTAGACTTCATCAATACATACAAAAATTGAGGTCCCTTTGCCATCCCATTACCCAAGGGACCACATTTTACAAATCAGCTTCAACTGGCCCCTGTCCACAGAAGTGCTAGGAAACTACTTGAAGACCATTTATGGACAAATCTTTGCACTGTTTGAACCACCAACACTGGCAAGGCGAAAAAGACAACATAATGTCTTCAATTTTCTGTTTCTATTACTTCACCACACTTGAATACCAGAATTACCATTTGGACAACCATGAACCATCCACATTAAGTTCAAAACCTCCCATCAGTGGACGGGCCTATCAGATGACATGCTACGATTTCTATGTAAGTCGAAAATAGTTGAATCCAATCATTTAGGCATTGAATTTTCCAAGCCCGAACAACCAAGATGAGCCCTTGCCTTAAATTTTCTTCAATAATTCCTGTCATTACAAATGCTCCATGAGATGATTTCAAGAGGTATCATTTTCCATTCCATGCGAGTTGTTTTGGGCATTGGCATTAACGGTTTTAAAGGTTTACCCTTTCGAGATATCTACTGAAGGATCACCAACTCAGTTGGAAAACTATGGTTCTACTATAATTTATAGTTTTAGGTCATTTACTTATATCAGTTTTTTTAATAACAGTTGAAACTTTATTTCACAAGAAAAAACAAAAACAGAACACAACAGCCACCACAAAAAACAGGAACAAAAAGCTTAAAAACTAAAGAAAATCTGTACATCAAAAATGATAGAAGGGCAAGAACCTCTTTCCCTGGCAAGACCATCGGCCATAAAATTAGTCTCCATTAAAAGCACTTAGATTTGTTGAGATATCCTGCACCACCTCCACCTAGTCTGTTATCTCACAAAGATAAATACCCTTACTAGAGCCCCACTGTGTAGCAAAAAAAAAAAAAAAATCTCCTTCAATAATAGGTCGAGAAAGTCCTATCCTTACCAACTCACAGCACCCAATTAGAAGAGCAAACACTTCAACTTCATTGACATCCAGAGAATCCACAGGCCCAAAGAAAGTCTTAACAACATTTTTATTCCAATATCTGATAACACAACCAATACCGAGCACTTCATAAAAAAATACCATCGAAATTCAGCATTAAAGTTCCAATAGGGGGCGAATACACTCAACTCTATGAGCCACTTTTGTATGCCAGCCTCCATTTAAATTGAAGCCCATGATCAATTAAGATCTTCCTCCAAAGAGATTTCAGCAAACTCCTTTCTCTTACACACCCACTCTGACACATTCCAAACAATGGACTCAGCAATCTCCCTGATGGATGTCCTTTTATTCCTGAATACTCTACTATTCCTGTCCACCCAAAGCTTCCACACACTAGCATATAACACTAACTTCCATAAAATATTACCCGGCCACATTTGCTCCCCAAGGGCCATTGAAGAAAAAGATCTTCAACAATCCTTGGCATAACCCAATTCATATTAAAACAGTTAAACACAATAAACCAAACCGACAATGAATCAACAAATGATGCATTGTTTCCTCATCTTTCAAATGCACAAGGCAGCCATTAACTAATATCAATTTTTACCACTTGAAGTATTAAACCACTATATATACACAAAAGCAGAAAATTCCCCCCAATACACCATCACCACCACCACCACTTTGCTTCCAGACTTAAATTGAGGATTCAGGTTTCTCTCTTTGGTTTACCCAAATTCAGAAATTCACTTTCATCTCTTTTTCTATTTTTCAGAAAGAGCAACCATTAAATTAGTTTTTGTGCACCGTCATTTTGTATTTGCAAATTCCAGTTCTCATGATGCCTTCTTTTTAGGGCACTTTGTAACTAGCAACGCTTTCTGAATCCCGTTTTCCATTTTTCCCTCAATGTTTTTGTATCCTTTTCTATACAATTACCTGCAAATTGTGTAAACTTGATAATCCTCAAAAAATGAAATTTCTCTACAAAGAAAACATACATTATATATTTTCAACATGTTTTCTTTATTTTAGTTGTTATAAATATGTATATATGATTATTTAAAACAAAAATTAATAGAAATGCGTCCCTAATGATAACTATGTGTGTCCCAAATAATAACAAATATGAACTCTGTGATATGAGTGTCCCTAAAAATATGTGTGCGCGCAGGTGGGTGCATGTGTGCATGCACATTTGTGCCAAACGTCGGACAAGCAATGATTTGCAGATCTCATACTTTCTAAGTAGGATAACAATATCAAATGGCATCAGAAAAGAATGATGAAGAGCACCACCAGAGGTGAAAGAGAGAAATGTATTGTGTTGTTCAAAGTTGTGAAGGCAACATTTAAAACTTAAAACCTTTTCTTACCTCAGCAGCACTGATTTTATCCGGACGAGAAACATAGTCTTCCAAGTCAACCTCATCGCCTAAGTTCATTTTAGCTGTGCATACCTGCACATGGCCAAACTCACAACTCATTTAGTATCATCAATATTTTGCCTGCCAACTCCTTAAAAGACTACGAAAATTTGATGAAATGCCCAGGGGCCCAATTGCCAACTCATTTACATGTCCATACATTTTAGTTTCTATAACCACAATTAGTCTTAGTCAATGAAAAACATGCATTAGATTAAAGAAGCCACCCATGCTATGGTACTTACCTGAAAGACAAGCCTTTTCTGACGCCTATCCGGAAGAGGAAATTCGATCTTCCGATCAAGTCTGCCTGGACGAAGAAGTGCAGGGTCCAAAGTGTCAGCTCGATTAGTTGCCATTATAACCTTTACATTTACTGTCTGATCAAAACCATCCATCTGCATAAGCATTCAAAGCAAAACAAAAGCTTAGATATAAATGCAATGCAGCCAGCAAGAGAGCGTACAGACATAAGTCTATGCCTCCATAACTTAGAAAATCTTGGATTACAGCACAAGCTTTGCTGTCAACTATCAAACAAAGATTACCAGGCAACCAAGTTCAAACAGACACAAGTATAAAAAAGAAAGGATATAAGATTGAAAAGCTACTGAATAATATAAAAATGATTTAAAGAGTTGCAATAAAAGATGACAAAGCATTTCTACTTAAATAGTAAAACTCTTTAAGCCAATTTAACACTGATGAGATAAGGTGAACCATTTCTAGTTAAAAAAGTATGACTTCTTCAATATGAAAAAAATTCTCTCTTAAAATATAAATTAAAAATAGCATATCAGATAGAAAATATCTACATAAATAGGTTATGTTTTCAGTAGAAAAGCCCACTTGAACCATGACCTCAACATGACAATCTTCTTTTTAGATAAAGAGCAATAAAGTCAAAGGCTCAGCCACAAATACATTGAATATGTAACTGGTATATACCAAACAGCATTATGCAAACTAACAAATAAAAGAAAAGGAAAAGGTTTCTATAAGAAAACAATTAAGTACACAACATTTAAATGCAAGATGCTAATTTTCAGAAAATGTTGACTGTCATTGTCACACAAGTTCGTTCATAAGCATGGTAGACAGGTGAACCTGTTGATCATCCAGCCAAACTTGTAAACTCTAAATGAATATACAATTGTGAAACTCAAGTCACCATTATGTACCAGAATCTGTCATGAATATTGCATCTATTTCTCTCCTCATTTTGTATTACCTGATTTAACAGTTCCATGAGGATGCGCTGAACTTCTCTGTCAGCTCCAGTTTGAGCATCGAAACGTGCAGTAGCAATTGCATCCACCTCATCTATAAAAATAATAGCAGGAGCATTCTCTTTTGCGAGGCGGAAAACATCACGGACCATTCTTGGACCCTGTACAGAAAATTAGGTCAGATTAGGATTTCAACTGACATCCAGTCCTCATGTGAAACAACAGAAGGGTTCCCACTACTGAATTAACAGTTGGACACATGGAATTTATTTTACATAAAAGAAAATGTCATATTGCAAAATCAGTAAAAAAAAATCTTAATACCCCGTGAAAAATGTAGGTAGGGGTTAAGAATGCAAAAGGTGCTACATAAAACAAAGGAAGTGCAAAAGGAAAACCCTACGACATACCTCACCAAGATATTTCTGAACAAATTCAGAACCAACCACACGAATAAAAGCTGCAGTTGTATGGTTTGCCACAGCCTTAGCAAGCATAGTTTTACCCGTACCAGGGGGGCCATAGAGCAGCACACCTCGAGGAGGATCAATTCCAATCTGTTTGTAAAGCTCGTGATGAGTCAATGGTAACTCAACAGCTTCCCTAATTTCCTGTTTCTGAATATCACACCCTCCAATATCCTGATTCAACCAAATAAAATAATCAGAATGAAAAGAAGAGTAACATGAAGCTGGAAAGAGAAAAACTTTTGAAAGAAAATGAAACTCAGACAATAGCTACACCAAGTGAGGTCGAAAATCTCAGAAAAATCAAAGCCGGTAATAAAGTGGTGGCCTTAAAGTGTCGGAATTTTGCTCCAAATGTGACTACACTCATATGGTTCCTCCCTGTTAACAAGCCCTAACAAGCAACTACATTAGAAAAAGTTCGAATATTGGAGTGCATCCAGCAAAGACACTTGTTTGGCATCGTTTAAATAGGAAAAAGGTAAAAGATTTTCAGGAATTTTAAATATTAACATGCTGCAGATTTGCTACCTCTAAACAGTGATGAACCTTTTTTTACGTTGATTATTGTTACCAGATGATATTGTTATTTATCAGTCATTTCAAGAAAAGATATTTTTATTTGTATGTTATAAAGGGTACTAACATAACTAATAAGAAAAAATATCGTGGTTATTATCATTGACTTGACTGGTGGTAGTGACGATGATCATGAATTGTTATCACATTATCAATGATAGTTTTTTTATCCCTTGAACGATCAACCCAATCAGATGACTAACTTTACTCTAGAATTATCTTTATATTTATTTATCTTAATTTTTTATTTTAGGGCTGCAGTTCTTTGCAAGATGTCTTACGCCTGACTATTGGAGTTACTGCCCATCCAATCGCAGCTGACGAAACTCCTAGCACAATCAAATGCCAGGCAAGAAAAAAAGAAATTATTGAAGACCCTTCCTGACTGCTCTAACCTCTACTCCAGTCACCTCTGTCCCTGAGATTGCTTTTCAAACTCCTTGAGCAACTCCCCTTTTGTCATCTTTATTATTTACAATAAATATGCCATGTGCTTTTAAATAAGCAGCCCTCAAGATTATGTTTAGGGTATCGTGTGGGAACTTAAAATGCCCAGATATGACATCAGTATGACATGGACACGCCAATAATATGATGGTATTGATATTTTCAATACATGACAAATGAAATTGAAAACAGTATGAAAAGGATATGTTGCCTATTTTGAAGTAACACAGTGATGCAGTACGGAAGCCCAAGAAGGTCCATGGACCCAGCCATCCAAAGTTCTTTGCGTTCAGCCCACAGGCCCAATTGGCTGAGAAGCTACTGTGGCATACTATTTGTATCTTAAGTTTATTTAATCAGGAATTGTTTCTAATTTATTGATTAATTAGGATCAGTAGCCTTCTATTTTGTAATTCTTAGTGGTTAACACTGCCTATATATTAGTAAGCCCTCCATTGTAATTGGGCATGCTTACTTTCAATCAATAACAGATTTCTGAGTTCATCGTGAGTTTTATGGGTTGCTTTATGATTTTGCTCTTGCCCTAGTGGTTGGAATCCATCTTGGATTCGATCGATCCCTCGGGAGAATGACCTATAGCATTGATCGCGGATCCAAGCCGCGCCACACAGTTAAAAAGATGGCATCTCCAAGTACAACTCAAGTCTGCCATTGCTCAAAGCCCATGAAATATTTCAGCTAAAATGTTCAATGTTCTAAAAATTGGGGGCAAGGTCAAATTGTGGATGAAATGACTCAACCCAAATTATTCGAAACTGGTCACCCAATATCAAAATAATGTAAAAATGACAAAAATAAATTAACAATGAATACAGAAGGTGATTGCATGGCTTTATCAACTTAGAAATAGAGAAGTATATAGGTGCTTGATCTTTGGAGATGCTGGAGGTAAAGTGACTGAATTTGTTAGTAGCTTTTCCAATATATATCCATCTTGATGGGACTCCTTTTCAGGTCAATGAAAAGCCAGGGCTGATGGCACAGTTAGGTATTCTGACGGTGCACAATTCCTAGCTAAGGTTCAATTCCAGAAGAAATGTTCTAAACTGAGAACCCACTGATCAAAACTGAGTAGATTCAAATCAGTTTCAAAGAATGACTCACACACAAGTAAAAGCGTCCAATTGGCCAATTATATCTCTCCTTGATCTGGGAAAATTTTGAAGGAAGTGCACTCTAATACTAGGTTTTAGAAACTTGATCAAAAGGCAAAAAAGAAATGGAGATTGAGACGTAATAATAGAAAATTCAGAAAGCAAGAAGCCTCTTATGGGTCTCTGTCCTAGAGAGCAAGTGGATACTGTTTAACCTGGTATGAGTATGTTTGCAACAGTAATTGATGAATATGATACGATATTTCAGCATCGTAGGTCTACTGTAGTTGGATCAACAGTCCATAAACCCTAACTAGCACTTGGGAGTTGAAATATAAATTACCCAACACCCAAATATAAGATATTATGCTGAGATCCTAGATTACATCTCTCATTCTCAAACCCATTCAATACAAGTGCCATAAGCTAAGGGTTTGTTTGGTAGAGAAATTCTAGGAATATCAAGAATAGAATATGCTTAGGTGGTGTTAAGACTGAAAATATCTTCATTTCCCAAGCTCCGGTTACAAGCAAAAATAAAGAACAAAATGAAGGGTTGTGGTATCTCCTCGGAATTTGATGCCAACAAAAACAAATTCGCTTACTAGCACAGATAGACATTTAATAGGCCATGAATTTCTAGCCTCCTTTTACTCCATGAATCTCAAACTCCACCACACCACCTCTTCTGTTTAAACAATCTAAACTATAATACCATTAAACTAATTCCCTAATCCCCCCAGCCCAAAACAAAGCCCTAACCCAACTCCAACCCCTAAAAAACCCAAAATTGCAAAAACCCCAATTCAGTAGTTAAAATAACAGCCTTACACAGTTATACATCACAATAATCATGAAATTAACACAATCCATAAACCAGAATCTTTAGACATTATGCAAATGCAATCTGAAACAATAATACTAAATCAAAAGTACGAGAAACTACACGTGACAGCTAGAATCCCAATTGGATGCATTAAATAACAACTCTTTAAAAAATCATCACCAAATATGCAATCTACACATCACCAATTGGATCACCAATACCAAGATCAAACCACAAAGAAGGGTTAGGGTTTGAATCACAATTACACTAACTAACTAATCAATAAAAGAATTTAACACTCAAACGCGTCAAAACAATCAGAATCTCCTAATTTTGAACAAAACACAGTCAAATCAACGAAAAAAACAACGAAATAGAATCGAAAGAAAGAACAGAGATAGAGAATTACATTGTAAGTGACATCAGGCTTCTCCGACTGGCTGAGCAGCGAAATGCTGGAGTCGGCCTCCGGTGGGAGGACGTCAACGAGGGCGTTGGAGTGGCGGTGGAGCGCGACCGACGCCGATGGCTTGAGGAGCTCGCGGTTGATGGTGCTTAGGATCCGAACGTAGTAGTTAGATCCGGTGGTGGATCCGACGATTCCATTGTTCTGATCCACCATCTCCATGAACTGCCCGATCACGAGCGGGACGGACTGGATCCGCTTCACCTCCTCCTGCGCGCGAAGCAGCTCTCGCTTCAGGTTCTTCTGCTCGTCCTTCACGTACTCTTCTTGAATGTCGATGAACTCGAGCTGACGCTCGAGAGCCTTCTTGCGACCGTAGAGGTCGTCGTCGTCATCCGATGGAGAGGAGTGGTCCAATCGGACGGCTGGGATGGAAGGAGGAGGTGGGCCACACGTTGTTGATGGCTTTGGATCGAGTACCATCGCTGCTCCTGACATTCGTCTTCTCTCAAAGCTTCGATCTTCTTCGTTTTTCTGCAGAGAGACAAGGAGAAGGGTTTGTTTCTAGGGTTTCCTTTTTTGCTTGGGGTGGAAGACAGGAACCGGTGATTCTGATTTTTTATGAACCGTGCAGAAAGAGAGAGAGAGCAGGGGTTTTATGTCGGCGATATTTTGGAAATATCTCCGTATTATGTGGGCCAGGGGCAGCCATCCGTCTATCCCCTCCTTGTGGGACCCACCTCGATGAAAGGTGGTGATCGGATGGGATGGGATGGGGTGGGATGGGCGGGTTAGAAAATAGATCAGGAATGTTGGCCGTGGAAGATCAGATGCTGACCTTCAATTTTAGCTTTCAGAGTTTGGTGGTGATATCCATCACGGGGCCCACATGGAGATGATCCGGACCATTAAAGATGAATTCCATTCTCTTTATAGGTAGATCCTTGAGTTTCGGCTCAAAAGGAGTAGATCCCATTCTAGGATTGATCATGTGACGGAATCAACAGCGATGCCATGTGAGCACGCTTTGCATTTCTAACGTGTGATCAATTGTTCGGTGGGATTCGTTTGAAGTTAAATGCTTGAGGATCTAGATTAGAGGGGATGGAGCCCATGATGGATTTAAGAGGAATTAGATTTTTCGTGATATGATTTAATGGTGATTAGGGTTTTGATTAGTAGGAACTATCAAGTTAAACCATGCATGGCATTGGATTTGAAGAATGTGAAAATTAGATCTAATGTGAAATGTACCTGGGATCTGATCGTCTAGTACGAGGTTGGTTGTTCTTGAGATGGATTTACAGGGCGTGTGTTGTTGATGGGTTGCAACTTGCTAGTTAGTGGAATGGAATGGAATCAAGTGAGGGTTATTCCATAATATAACATGTATTTATAGGTTTTAATCTTAGTTCGAATTCCTAATTATAGTAGGACTCTTATTTAGCTACTTGGGTGGGTAGCATCTTTACTATAAAATTTTATTACTTGACCAACAAGCAATCTAGAGAGGATCCAAGGTGGGATCCATCAGGGTATGTGGTCAATGTAGACCATGCGACCCATTAGGTCTAACAAATTCAGCTTTTAATTACTTTTTTTCCTTTGTTTCTAATAACTTCATGATACTAGGTTAGGAAGATATTTCTACGATGAAGGAAGGTAACATGCATGTTTGAAACTATCGCCTCTTACCACTGAGATTTGTAAGCCGTTGATCTCTCAATAATTAGTGTTACTGTTGATAAAGGATGCATCTACGAATCTTTAATGTTGCATAAGCTAATTCCTCATATTATACCGCATTGAAAATATATCTGAAGGACTTTCTCCTATTTGAAGTCATATCTATTGTAAGTCTATTTTCAACTTTTTATTGTTTTTCTTTTGATTTCTTTAGTTTTTCAAGCGGCATACGGTACTTATATCGAACTTTATAGTATTATAAATTACTGAAAAGGCTTTTGAGGAGGGGATCAAAATGATAAATTGGATTTCCATATAAAATTTATATGGGTGAAATCCTAGTTTATTCTTCTAAACACATCATCTAAGCAAGCATAGGAGTTTTTAATGGTTTAGTGTTTGTGTATACATACATACATACATACATGTATGTATGTATTAACAAAAATGTACATAACATACTTTTTAAGTGATATTTTTGAATGGTATAAACAGAGCTCTTAAAACTGTATTTTTGAACCTTTCACATATGGGATTTATCAGCTTCTGTAAGGTTGGATGCTTGAAATTCGGTTGGTGCAGAACTTCATGCTGTCTTCGAGTTTCGGCTTGCTAATATTTTAGCAGCTCTTGAAGATGTTGTGTCGTGTTTATATTTGCACTTCATTTTCATCTCTTTTTATTTTCTTGTGTAAATACATAAGAAGAATATAGAAATTGTTTCAGACTTGTTTCTTCCCTTGTGCAAATGAAGCTGAAAGAAGCCTTCAAATAAGCCAATACATTTTGCACCTCTGCTGCAGTTATAGACTAGAAGCAGTTACCTTTGAACTTCCAGTCATATAAGCATTTGCATTGAATAAAAGTCATTGAAAGCATCCATGGCTCCTAGATTGTGCTGTGGTCCATATTTTTAATTATGAGATCTGATGAAATTTCACCAGCCAAAAGTTGGATACCATAGTAGGTGAGGGAGAAAAACTTTGATCATCCCAGATATTCTAATGATCAGCCCAATTTGTTTATTATTAGACGTAAAGTAAAACATCTCCCAAAGTTGAAAGGGAGAATGATGACAACCAGCACATTTCACACAAGGAAGAAAATAAAAAAGCCCTAAACCAATGTACAGAAATTAACTTCTGTCCAGTTGACCAAAGTGATTTCATTGGAGTTTTTGCACAATGTTCTCCTGTCAATGCTTTCATTCCTCCGTTGGCTTTTCCCTTTCTTGCATTCCCAAATTTCCCTTATCCCGCTTCCACCTAAAGATCTTTTAATGTGCACAGATTGATTGACATTTCCACAATTAGATTTGATAGTTGGCACACAAGTGATTCAAGGAATATCTAATTGTCAATCTGTTGGGTATGATATATTTATTGATTGTACCCAGAAAATGGTGTGCAAACACTCAAAGGTTTAGCCTGTGATAATCATCATCATTATCAAAATCTTGTTATCACTAATATCATCATCATCAGTGAAAGTCCTGGTTCACCACTAGAATGGATGCTAGTTTAAAAAATAAATGCAGCGGACATAACCAAATAAGTAAGATAAAACTAGCAATCTAATCAATCTACCAATCACACACCACAAGAAAGCAGACACAATATTTAAGAAATCAAGAAAAACCAGGATATAGAAATCAAGAACTAATGAATAGTTACAAGATATGCTCACAGCTCCTTTACCTTAATGTATCTCGACCCAAGGACTGTAGTTGTTCTTGTACAACTTCCCGCTGCCACGACTTCCCCGCTGTGCACCGTTCTCCTTATTTAATCTCGTCACACCTTGTCAACCAAGATGAACAATCTTCTACAAGAAAGTAGAAGTAACAAAAATCTTCTGAAGCAGATCTTCGGCACAACCTCTCAATGACTTTAAAGAAACAAGAAAATCTCTCTTAGGATATTCTACCATCAGATCAAAAGAGATAATTAACTTCTTGTCTTGTTTAGGATTGAGTGCAACACCCTATATATAGCCCCAAATTCATACATTGTAGTTAGAACACAAATATGACTCAAATTGGAAAAACCCAATTAGAAAAGGAAACAAACTCACAGCGCCCCAAACTGGAATTTTCCGTCATCCCATCGATCGCATAGAGGCTCCAATCGAACGGACCTCGAGGATAACTGGCGCACATCAGCCATCCGATCAATCGCACAGAGACTCCGATCGATAATCCTCATGGATTCGCCCGCATTCTTCTTTTCCTTTGCTTCAGCTCTACCATAGTTCTTTCTAAAATAAAATAGAAAATACAACTCAATAGACCTAAAGTTTTGTCCAACGCATGAATTAGTCAACATAAAAATACTAACAATCATCATCATTAAAGCTTTAATCCACCAATCTGAGGTATCCTTTTTATTATGAGGCAGGAGCCAACTTGCCATACATCTGCACTAATATGCCATGTCTGCAATAATATTCAGCCACAGATAACCAAGAATCAAACAGTTTCATTTGAATGATACACAATGCACAACTAAGGGTATGATAGTATTTGTTTTGTGCATGCCTTAAAATCAACCATGTTACCTCAAAAGAAAAAAAGGGGTTTAAAAACAGCAATCAAGCAACAGCCTGGCTGCTCCACTGATGAAGATAGGGATCACACCCAAGCTGCGACCCCCTGTTGAAATGCCTGATATATAAAAACCCTAAAACAATTTCTTAGAAGCTTAAGATTCAAATGTATAGTCTAGTAATCACACACTCAAGCACTGTCACATGGAAGCCTAAAAGAAATCAAACCACAAACATGACAATACAGAAACCAGATACAACTCTATACATTTTAGAGACTTGATCAATCCATCCTTCCCCCTAGAATTTCCACCTTAAGAGATGGAAAACCTCCTCCTCCGTGGCTTTGTTACTTCGACAACATCTTCCATATTCGACGTGTCCTTGGATCCATGCTTGAACGGATTCAACTTTCCCAGAGTCTTTGAAACTGATGAGAAAAAAGTGGTCCGCTTCGGTGCCTTCGCCACGGATCCTTGGTTCTTCCGCATATCTGATAAATACATTTTCATTTGTATTAGTTCCGATCGGAGGGCCTCATTCTCTCTAATGAGGGAGGTGTCTGCCTGTATCTGCTTCCTAACCGTTGTTGCATCTGGGGTGTTGGTTCGATCATCAACACCACTTCTTAACTTGAGCTGATCATAGTAAAGAGCATGGAGAACAATCTGAACAGGGAGGCGCTTGTTCTGTGAAGCATGGACACGGGCTTCGTATGAGAGCTTCAGAGGGTCCATGACACTGCAAACCTTCTCCCGTTCAATCTCGTCGAGCCCAGGATGGCCCTGTAAACAAACATATAGAGGAGGATCCAAACACAAGTACAATTAAGGCTATGTTAAAAGAGTTTCTATTGAAGGTGCTTGTAAGCAAGATGAGCACAAGCGTGTGCATGCACTACACAATCAAAGAATCAAAACCCAGTTGAAATTTAGTCAATTCATCATAAGTACTGATAAGAGTCATAGACATCTTGATGCAACATGGCCTGTCAGCTGCAATAGAAGGTTTTCCCTCTATAGAGAGGATGTGACTTAGATAAGTTGCATGCAACTTGGCCTAATCAACATGATTTTTTCCGTAACCAAGTCGAACACCTGAATTGAGATTTAGTTCCTTGCACATATTTAGAAAGTCATATATAGGATAATCTATTGTAGGCGAGAGTGCATAGAGGATAATTTGTTGTAATTATCCTCTATAATATTAGAATTGTTTCCAACTGAATAATGAGTTACACAAAAATGAGACTATTCTTTTTAACCTTTCTAAACCGCCAATTTCAATATGCTGTTCTTCTTGGTGTGGTCTCAAGAAAGCGATTTTGTCAAGAAATCATAATTGGGTGCAAACCAAAAATTAACCATAACTAAAACAAACAATAGTAATACTTATTAGTATTCTTTGTTGGTGCCAAATCTTTGGGTCATGGGTTCGACCTTTGGCACCAACAAAGAATACTAATAAGCACTAAACACAGGACTAATGCATATTTAGCAAGGGGGACTGGACTTTAATAACCTGTACCCAATAGAGCATGACATTAAAACTATGAAAAGAACATGAATTCACCTTCAGATAGATGTCAACAGCCCTGTAAAGATCATCATCGAACTTCCTTGCTCCCTTTGGGACCAAATTTGTAATCCCAGTGAACTTCGATATACTTAGATCACTATCCATTGCAATCTCTGAAAGGTATGCATCTGTCATCTTTGCCACCTTTTGCATAGCCACACTCCAACTCCCCTTGTCATAAGAATCACCACCATTGAATACTCCTGCGCTCCTTTCTCTCTCCACAAACCCAGATATTATCCTCCTCACACTGTCTAGATCGAACAGACGCTCCCCATCATACGTAAACGACAACACTAAAAGATCACCGACAGTTGCATGTTCTAATACCGCCGATATTCTTTTTTCGAGCTCATTCTTACAATTTAATGTTGCATTAAGGAAAATGGCAGCGCGTAGTAGGCAGCAGAGGAAGTGGATGGGGAATGCAGCTTTATCAGGAGGTAAGAGTGCTACAATAGATTCAAGAATGTGTTTCTGTTGCTTTCGGACTTCTGCATCTCCATGGTCCATGTAAGTTGTGCCATTGCCAGTGTGGTCGCGCACGAGTTCACGAAGGGATTTCTCAGTGTAAGTTATCAAAACAGAGACCATGGTTTTTAGCTTGGCACCGCGTAATTTCATGGAGGAGAGTACTCTCTTGAAGAAGGCGACGTTGAGGATCGATAATTCATCCATCCACCAATCTGGAGGAGACCGTGTCGGGAAGTTTACCTCATTGCAAGCCTGGAATTTTGCAAATAGATACAAGTTAATAATTGTTCTTTCACTAACATGTGTTGGTTGAATTTGGCTGTATTGTTATATAAAAAAATGTCTAGAATCGTATGTTTAACAAATACAAAGTTTTATTTTCACTAAACAGGAAGAAAAATGATACTTTCAGAGCACAGGATTATTTGCAAAGAGTGTTAGTTAACGTCTAATTCATTGTGGAGCCTACTAGATGTGAATTGTATGGATCATACAGCCCAAGCATAAGTATTCATAAAGTTGATCTGAGACCAAGAGTGTCATTGGAGGAATGATCCAATGCGAGTGCAGGATGCAATGAGGATTCCACAAGGGGCCATTGGTGACTTCCACCCGGATGTGGATTGCTTGTAGCAAAAACTCACACTATTCAGATGATTAATGCTATTGGTGAAAAGCTTACAAAGTGGGTTAGGGGAGCTTATTGCAGCTGTCCATTTTGTGGGCCATTAAAATGGATAGCATTCAAGTTTGAACATCCAATCAGGGGACTTTTGACCACACAAAAATCCATGGTGGATCAATCATCTTTCTTAAAATAACCAAAAGTGTAGATGTAAACTGATTTGCAAAACACAACAAACTAATCACATAAACAAGTTTTAGCAACTAGAAAGATGAAACAATCTCTATGTTCTTCAGGCTCTCTCATAGAAAGAGGACAGAATCAGTGTAACAGCTACACCCCAAATAAGTGAAAATACAATTAGTTACTACCATACCTCAAATGAATAGTTGAGAAAACAAGAACGGTGCACATAATTTTTTTTTCCTAAAAACTTTCGGGGGCGATCAATCCCTGGCAAGCTAGGAATCTTGATCCAATGGTTCTTAATCATAAAACTGATAATTCAATGCTTTAAGTTTTAATTGTCTCACATAAAAGGTATTTTGATTAGACCATTTCCTTTGAATCTAGCAATTAGAATGCATAATCAGTCAAGTAAAAGAACTTCAAGGAAGGTTATTGAAATCTGAAAATGGATGGTGTCATCATTTCTATAGCAAGTTCAGAACATATTTTCTTCAAAAAATGAAATGAAGATAGAAGAACACAATTTCAAATTGCCCAGAATGTTTTCGAAAATCGCTGTGCATGACAAATGAGTGCATGAAAAGGACTCCACAACAGAAAAACAATTCAACCTGCAACACAATCAAATAATCAGTTTAGACTTTAGAATATCATTCGTCAATGTAAAACAGATCGTTATCAACCTTCATGCTCACTGCATCTACACATCTTTGTACAATCTTCAAATCTTCGGCCATGGGAAGTAGACTTTCGCAAGATTTCAAAACAGCAACAGCGCTCGGAAGGCTTGTAAGGGCAACACATATAAGAAAATCATCCGTTCTGCTTGCAAGATTGCCCTCACAGTATTTTTCTGTCATCTCCAAATACTCTGCAGCACAATATAAGGCTGCGACATTGTGGACATTTATCTCAAAGTTCACGTTGTAGCAGAATTTTGCAGCCTTCTCGAAGATCTCCGGTCCTCCGGGAACTTCTGGAAGCTCGACCCGGGACAGGTCAGGTTGATCAGACTCCATAATCATCTTTCTTATGTAACCACTCTTAGCAACAAGCATGAACTGACACCATCAAGCAACAGCAATGCAGAATAATCAGAAGAGCAAGCTCATGTGTATTGTATGTAAAATACAATGGAAATATGTAAAATGTAAACCACTGCAACTAGATTTTGATCATCAAATGGATAGGCTACAACTCAGAATTATTTACTTGAGAATTAGATGATAAAAACAATGAACTGTGTAAAACTCATGACGAAAGAATATCAGGCATGCGCCAAACATGTAGGCACAAAGAGGTGGATGAGGCCAACCACGGGAGTATTGCGCTGAGCTACTGTGCCCTTTCGAAATCGCCTTCTTAAAGTGTCTTTAGAGGTCATTGTTTTGCACCCATTTACATATTTATGCACAGGTTGGTTTGTGTTCATTTACATGTCACATGCAAAAAAGAGGTAAAATGGGGCCATTTTTACACCTCAAGAGGTATGAAAACTTTTTCCACCTCCCACCTCAAAAGGCACCACACCTTCCACCCAATTTCCTCTTAAATGTGTCATGGGACCAGGGTTGCAAACGGGTATCCGATTCTCCGATTATCCGGAAGTTCCGACCTGAAAAAAACCGAGTTTGGAACCTATTTTAGGTTCCGATTCATAAACGGGTCCGGGTCCGGGTCCGAAATCCAATTTAGGTTCCCAATGATAAACGGGTTTGGCTCCAGGTCCATATAGGTTCCGAACCGTGGACCCGGGACCTGGCATGTGAGTCTTTGATATTGCAAATCACACCTCAAAATTAACTTTTTTTTGGAAGACTTAATGCATTGTTATAAGTTGAATGATATGCTTATTTTAAGAAAAAATGAAAAATAAAGAGAAATTAGAATCGATTTTGGAACTAGATTCTAGTCCTCTAGGTTAACCCGGTTCTGGAACCGGATCCAGAATTTTCTAGCGGAACCGGGTCTGGAACCAACAAAACAGGTTACAAGTCAAAACTGGAACTGCTAGCTAGAAATTGGTTCGGGTCCACATTGGTTCCGATCCAAAACCGTCCCGTTTGCAACCCTACATGGGAACAAATCCTATGAACCATTCTTTTTTTTTTTTTTTTATGTGGGCTCTAAATGTTGCAGTTCAAATATTTTTCTCGAATAATAAATCCCGAAAAGTTTAGTTTCATGTCTTAAATCTTCATACACATTTTGAGAGCTATGTAAAATACACAAGAAAAAAATACTAATCCGGTATATCGAATTTTCTACAGGTATGGGCCCACAATTCACGATCTGAATAGTTCAATATTTCATATAAATGGCAAACCTTAAGATATGAACATATCGTAAATTCTCACAAATTTTGAGAAACATGTGAAAAACACAAAAACATCAAAATTTCATTCTTTGATTATCCCCATTTTTACGTGGCCCTAGCTAACATAGATATCAGAAAGCCGAATGCATGAAAACTCATGTCTCAGATCCTCATGGATTTCGAGGAACATGCAAAACATAGAAAAAACAACTTAATTCCACTTTCTAATTTTTTTACACTTTCGTGGGTCATTCATGGTCCGAACTGTTCACTGTATTTGAGACCCACTATTTTCCTTTATTGCGGTCTTAGAACCTACTAAATTGTATAAAAACCGATAGATCTTTTCTTGCTCTATCTCTTTCTTCTCCTATATCATTTACTCATGTGAAAATGGTGCTTCCACTCTCATACAAACATAATATGTTTCACATGTGTAAGTGCCATGTTATATCCCAAGTGCGGAAGTCAAACGACCCCTTATAAACTTGAATAGAGACGATCTAGTATGTTCTCATTAAACGATATCTTTTTTTCTACATCATCATATAAATTTGAAAAGAGATTAACTCATTTTTTATAATAAAGGAACAAACAAGTTTGAGGCTTTGATTAATTTTGATCATACAAAAAAAGCTTATCATATGAGCGCTCAAGCATAATTCTAAAACTTGAACTTGAGGGATAACTCAGTCATCCTTTAGTCGAGTTGGTGCGGCAAGTAAGTCCTACTGTGAACCCAAAGAAATGCTTAAAATGAGAAAAGTTCATGAAAAAACTTAAAAAAATGAAAAAGTATTTTCTACAACTATAGAATCTAAGAAGTTATTATGTCTTAATTATTATTAATGTGTTTAAGGAAGTTACAGATGACTCGTCTAGTTTGAGGTTCATTGACTATTTTAGAAGAATTGTTATCCTACTCTTTGTATCATGGGTTCCTTAAAAATAAAATAATAGCCATTTCGTCTTCAAAACTCACCTAAAAAAATGAACTAAAATTTCGCTATTCCTCATTTTACATGCCCGTGTTGGGCACAAGCCTCTTTTGCTACATTCAGTCTGCTCATTTTACATGCCTCCCTATGTAAACTTCAATAAAATCACAGCGATATATATCATTGGATTTACTGTATGAAAGAAATATCAGGTTATGTTTTTAACACATGACAATCCAACAGCATATACCTCTACGGAAAAAATGAGTTCCGAGCTAATTTACTTTTCTTTTCCTGATAAGAGCATGTCGTATGAATAGCTTAGAACAAGTAAAGGTGAGCCCACATATGTTAAATCATGTGGTTATTTTCCATCATAACAGATAATTGCTTTTATTAATTGAATAGGCTCTTCAATCTAAATAATCATTTGCTGCCAGATATGAGCCAATCATTCAATGGCTTAGATGGAGTCTAGTAGTCACTCTTCTCCAAAACCACTTCCAAGCCCGTCGCAGGCTGATTGCGATCTCTACTTCAAGGCAAAACCAAAGAGTCTGGAACCAAGACTCGGTTTGGAAAGCTACCAGGCAGAGTCAGTTCGGAGACTTGGCCGAGTCTGAATATACATTATATAAAATAAGTTCTTTCTTTTTTTTTTCCTAATTTTGACACAACTTGGCCATTTTGGGGCTACTGGATTCATTTTTATAATCTGGATCCAGTTCCAACATGGAAACTTTCTTTTTTTTTTATCCAGTACCAGACTTCCAGCTTCAACTTAAAAAAGAAAATTTTAATTAAAAAATCAGATGTACATTACATTAGTGTAATTGGATAAAAGGGCTTAAAAATATTTTTTTAGATATAAAAGTAGGACTAATAAATGGTATATGGATAAAATTAAGTAGACTCTCAAATATGAATATAACTCAAGCTATGTAAACCTTTAAGAATTCTCTAAGTTTCTATATATTTTCTTTTTATACCCTAGCCAAGGACGCAAGAGAGAGCCCGCATACACACGAGGAGGAAGCCCATTCAAGTGGGAAAGAGGCCCATACAAGTAGGAAGAGGTAACGTACCTAGGGTTCAAACCCAAGGCAGACAAGTAAGAACAGATGCTCCTTACCACACAAATAAGAGCCATTCTTATAATTTTTTATATGTTAATGTTATATCCAGAACCTTAAGACGAAACATACTAGGTTTGGTTTTGTATCCAAATGTTCCGAATCCTATATACATATGGATCTAGATCTCTATCCAAATTTCTCCTAGATCTAGAAAAAAAGAAGAAGATCAAGCCTCACTTTATTTGGAATTGGAGACTTCTGATACTAGGATAATAAGATACTCATTTACAACATTATTTGAGCTGAGTGAGCAGTCTTCACAGAGTTAATATGAATCTTGCTATACATATAGCCAAGTTGTCTGAGACCTCGAGAACCCAACTATGAGGGAAGCCTGCTCCAGCACGAAGAGAAACCGCATCATGAGAAAAGAAGCTTGCTCCCATTGAAAGAGGAACTCGCTGATTGAACAGGGCAACTCCCTTGTACTTAGGGTCAACTCCCTTGTTCTTTGGATAAAAGTTGTTAGTAAAAGTTGTTATCGACCGAGTTTCTCACCGAGTCCTTGGTTTTCTTATAAGCCAAGTAACGCGGTCGAGTTCAAATCGAACCTCGCAACGTTTTAGAACCACGTTCCAAACGGGTGGCGAAATGAATGTAAAACCTGATTCTAGGGAAAATCATGCAGCGAAATGTACCCAAGAGCTTCTATGTATGTTTTTTCACAGGATTTAGCACCTATGGATTATTAAATTAATTATCCAGCAGTTCCTCAAATCCCACTAGTAAATTCCAATGATCTTGCCAACAAACATAAGGACACTAGATGTATGGTTTAGTACTTGTCCCTTAGATGAAATACCATCACCCAAATTTAGATTTCAGCAAATTTATTGCTTTCAAAAAGATGAAAGAATTAAGAGAAGAAGAGATTAAGAGAAGAAGAGATTCATCTCAGATGAACAAACAGTTGCCAGAATTCACCCTCAAATTCACATAAATCGCATCTTAAAATAAAATCATACCACCAAAAGCACTAGTATTTTTACCTTGTGGAGAGAGAAGTTAGCCTCTCCCACTTCCACAACAACATCTGTAGGAATTTGTTGAGAGAAAACCCTGCAAAGACATCAAGTAAAATATATAAACAAAACTCAAGGGAAACCCATTTTCCTACACACAAATTTAAGACGAACCCATTTTTTTTTCTCAAATCAAGGAAAAAGATCAACAACAAAATTCAAGAGGAACCCATTTTCCTACACAAAAATTCAAGACAGACCCATGATTTTGTTTTTTCAAACAGAAGAAGAAGAAGAATGATTTTATCATGAACATATTACCATTGGCCAGTTCTCTCCATGGCTAATGAAATCCTCCCACTGTTCTTTGAAGAGGTAGCCATTGAAGAAAAGCTTGACCTCCTCTCTCAAGACATTCAACTTCTTAAATGAGTGCAACCAACGCTCTTTTATAGAGACTTTATTTTCATTTATCTTTTCCAAACCATTTATCTAAACTGCTTTCCTAAACCCATCTGCTTTTGGATAGGTCCTTCAGATTCCATATCAGCAGATTCTCACATTGACCAATGGACTCCATCCAATTCCGAGCTACGTAGAACATACTACTGCAGACTACAGTACTAATGAACTGAGTATTTGGCTCGGCTCATGGGCGGTCCAAGTTCACTGCATCTCACCATGTTTGATGAAAGGGCAACTGATTCGTGGGGCCTTCTGTAGACGCATGCCAGTCATGGAGGGTAGAGACATAAAAAGGGCATGATGTGGATTAGGGGTTAGCTAAAACCAGTGCATTCCAAATTAATGATAATCCTAACACTTTATTTTGAAGGCCAATTTTGACCATCCTGATTGCATTGACCGTAGGGGTTTGACCTGGTCAGGTCTCATTAAAACCGAACTAAAATATACATATATATATATTTACAACAATTTGAACTCATGAATTCTCACTTCTTAATTTTTTCAAAACATATTCTTCTCCGACGTAATATTCTTATATAAAAACTCACTAAAAATATTAAAATGATATTTTATTTTATTTTAATTTAGACACATAGATATAGGATTGCTAGGCTACTAATTTGCGCAAACCTATCGCTAGGTATATTATTTTTTTTTGCTACATCATAACTTGAGCTCATGCACATAGACATGCATTGTCGTATCCTTAACTAGCTTTAGAGGCATTTCTGACAGGAATTTGAAGTGTCAAGAATTTCTAACATTAATGTAAAAGCGGTCCTTTTACATTTTAAATGTTGTATTTTATTATTAAAATTCTAAATACCCACTCACCAAAAGAATCACTTTTAGTCTTTAGAATTCTCAAATTCCAGCATTTACAAATGAAAGATATATCATAAGTTTTTGAAATTCCACTCGAAAAAAAATTGAATTGCCCAAATAAAAATTCTCATAATTTTTGCATAAGGACAAGCCTTTAAGCTATAGCCGGAGACTATGAATGATGCTTTTACTAAGATTCATTGCAATGAAGGCCATATTTAATTAAAATTGAGGTGAGTATCAAGTAACAGAAGCTTGGCATTGTTCCAAACATTGCAATCCCAATGATATTGGTGTGATATAACATTTCAGTAACTTCAAATTTTGTGATTCACAAAAATCTGTTTCTTTTTTCGAATAGGGCCCGCCTAGGATCAATCTAATTTCTAGCTAACCCTTGAATATCTTTTAAGTTTAAGATATAAAATTAAGGGTCAAGATCATCCTAATTGGCTGACATGGACCTGGCACATGATCACAACCACGTATTATCATCATCAGCTTCTACCTCCTCTGTATGTTAATGTCATGCATCCTTTGGGCCCCAGAGGAAGGACAATCTTCGTAACCTCTGTCTCTCTACTGTCCTTGATATTGGATCTCTCCTCCACTTGAACATGTGGCTACAACGTCTCCAACCCGGCACCGTAAAAATCCTGGCTATTGTGCTGACACGTCACTGTAATACGCTGCGTTTATTGGTAAGCGTACTGAGCTGTCCTGATAAAGGGCAACACAGCGGGGACCATTAACCATTGCAGCTGCCAACAGCCAATAAGGTCTTCCCACGTGGCATCTTCATTGATAAGATAATTCATAAGAAAGTGATGCACTGGGTTTGTTTTTGTTGACTTTGTTGACTAGTTGAATGAAATGGATCCATCGAGTGGGAAAAAATCGATAATTTTTCAGGATCACTCCATCACAATGATACATTTTAAAAATAATGTGAAACGTAAACTTTTTTTTTTATAATGCAGGTGTCGTAGTTCTTAGGGTTAGAATAATCCCTACGGGTCGAGGAGAAAAAGTCAGATAAAATTTTCCTGTAACCTTAGTGTGATAGTGACTGAAAATCAAGTTTTAGAAAAAAAATTATCAGAATTTACGCTGTTAAGAAACACATTAGTATGGGATGGAAATTTTATTTTTAACATACAACCTCAATTTTAGGCACATGCGATGTTTCATTCTAGAAATTTATATAATTCCTGAATCAATGACACCATTTATTTGCATGGTTGTGGCCGGGGTTCATTAACTTTCTTCTGTCCTTCGTCTACGCAAATGATTATGGTGGTGGACCGAGGAGATTTATTTGAGGGGTGCGGACTCAAATAGGCAATTAGATTTAGGAAACGAACCCAACATTTTCATGTGAGTTTTGGAGGTGGACGGAGGATCTTTATGTGAATTTTTTAAGTAGAGCCAAAATTTTCATCGTAATTTTAGGAGCGGACCGAGGTCCAACGGTTACAGCCAACCCCACATGGATATACTTGAGTCTACCTCTAATTCATCCATTGATTTTATATTCTGTAAGTATTTATTTATTTTGCTGCTAAGTTGGACTATTAACGAGGAGTGATACTTTCCGCTAGAAGACCAAAGGATTAGTCCCCAAGCATGTGTGTGATATAAAGTTGCCAATACCACTCAACCATAAGTGTCAATTGTGACTGTACTGGAAGTCTGCAAGTTTAACGACCACATGTCATGTATGCATGATTAAGGGTGAACTCTAACATTTGTCCGAGGACCTCAAGACAGCCTAATGATAGAGGTTGTCTCATCTCACCACCAGGCTAGGCAAAGCACAGAGAAAGAGTGTCATGTGGCGCAGATCACAACAGTGGGTGTACGCGTGCGAAGCATGAATTGAGTCTTGACGGAAATAAAAGCAAGAGCATTGAAGCAAAGGACAGTTGGGCCGGTTTGTCAATTTACTATTAATGTAAAAGTGTTGTAAAGCATCAAATCAAAAAAGAATTAAATAAAAGAGGATTACGATGGTATTGTATCTTTAGTAGATTGGTAGAGAATTTTTTTGACTTTTTGTATAAAAAGTGAATTTTTTTATCATTTAGTGGAGAAATGAGTTTTTTCTTTTTTTTTTTACTTTTCCTTATTTTGAGAAAAGAGGAAATTTTGTAGATGTCTACTTTTGATGTGACCCCTTGTCTAAAAAGTGGAGGTTTTATATTACTTTTACTAATCTAGTAAATTGTCAAATGAATAAGGACTTAGACTGAGCTGCTCTAGCACTAAAGATAGTTTACCATTTCTCCTACGTACAAGGAAAAAAAAATGTAACTATGGTCTTAGTTTAAAGTGGTATTCAATCAAGACCTTTGTTAATTCAAGAGAGTATAGGAATATAATACACATATATATATATATATATATTTATATATATGGAAGAGGATCCCCTGTTTGGTCCAAACAGGGAAATCCTGTTTGGACCAACCAGGGGCTGCCATGTGGGGAAAAAAAAATTCAATCAACACATCCCATCTCTCCTTTAAAAAAAAAAAAATTACCCCCCATGTGGCAGCCCCTGGTTGGTCCAAACAGGATTTCCCTGTTTGGACCAAACAGGGGATCCTCTTCCATATATATATATATTTTCAATTAAGATTCTCTGCCCTTTTACTCAGTGTCAGTCCGTAGGATTAGATTAAATTGATCATAGGTAGATGCCTGAGGGCCACGGTGAAGAATTACACATGCTTGAAAGCTAATTTAAGTTTTCTTTGAAAGCATCGAAGTGTGATACAAAGACTTATATTCCTTGTTCTCATATGCACACTGATTGTTGGATATGCTAACTTTTGGGATTGTTAGATCTAAAACAAACTTAGACACTGTTAGCATACCTATAGACTGCTTGAATGATGGTAAACAGCTAAGAAGTGGAGGCAAAGAAAACCAGCTATAGTTGAAAATCATGTTACCTCTTCCTCTACTCTAATGTGAACAACACGTTAGAATGAAGTAGAAGAACCTATTTCAATCTAATGTTTTAAAATCCATCCACACCAAATTTTAATAAGGTTGTTTGTTTGATTGCATATTGAATTCCAATAATTCTTAAGCAACATAAAAGAGCCTTCTTGTTTGCATTAAAATATATAAAGATTTAATACATATGGCAATTAAAAATAAAGATTAAATGTGAAATTTAAAAAATGAGTATTAAGTAACCTTTCATTTTATGAAAATAGAATTAAGAAAAGATGAAAAAAAATGAGTATAAAAAACCTTTCATTTCATAAAAATAGAATCAAGAAAAAATAAGAAATAAATACCTAGCCGTTGGTCTTCATTTCTAACCGCTTCAAAAAAAACCTTTGTATTGAATTTTTATTTATTTTAATACAAATAAATAGGTCCAAAGGATCAAAATGATCTTCATTCTAGTAAGATTCTTCACATTTTTCACCTCTTTAATTTTCTTCTCATCAGCTTTTATTCTATGAATTCCTGTGACTTCGAGACCAAGTAGGTTTTGGGACCACATTAGTGGATTGCATGAATATGGGACGGCTCAACCTTAATTTATTCATATTTATGGACCCCAAAATGGATGGCCGACAAATATTCCCTCTCATCAATCCCAATCACTTGGATGGAGCAGGACTTGGTTTCATTTAGACCATGCATTCATCTCCGGTCTTTATCTAATTGATATAACTTTGAGGATGGAAGATGTCATTAGTGCAATACCCATCTGGCTCATTGAAAGATAAATATCACATTTTTAGTAAAACAATTTTACATCTATCTAACAAAATGCTTGGCCATTGCAAGGAGTGTTTCTGCAAAAAAAAGAAAATTATATTAAAAAGTATTTATCCTATCATTATTAATGCCTCGAGGTTTTAGTATGAATGGTTAACAAGAAATTTAATAAAGTATCACAACTAACTAGTCACGAGTTTAACCCCAAGAGGAATGACTTGACGTTGAAAAAAATACGTGTCGCTAAAAGTGAGACTATCAAGTTCCATCCGAGGAAGTCTATTGAAAAGTATTCATGCTACCTCTATTAACGTCTTGACATTTTGATATGAATGGTTTGCGAAGGAAATATAATAAATTATTTATTTATTTATTTATGTTCCATATGAATATTTTCCGCCTAGAGACTCAAATAGTCATTTTTCAAGATTTTGGGAGAAAATGGCGTGGTTTCTCAAAAGGTGGGAGGTGAAAGTGAGTCAAGTAAACCTAGTTAGTGTGCACATTAATTTCACCTTGATGCACTAATAAATCATCTCATAGATTCATACTATGTCAGTACCATATCGACAGCACTTTAATTTCTGATTTAACTCATACGGACCCACCTTTGGTTGCACTCGGGATTTTCACGTGTGGAGCATGTGATTTTGTTTTCTTAGTATAATCATTTCAATGGGGTAAATTACTTCTGCTGGAGTGAAACTTGGGCCACTTGTGACTTGGCTCACACAGGAAGACGTTAGACTACTGGTCAAGTCAGGTGGGCTGTAAGATCATCTCTCCGGATAAGAATGACTGCCTTCTTTGTCTCTATTTTGGACTACTGGTTTAGATGTGATGCTTTCGTAGTTTCACACTAAAGCTTGAAGGCTCACAAATAATTAGTGCCAACACCACTCAACCATGAATGTGTTGGCGGATAAGAAGGCCTTTTTTTACATTAAAACCATGTGGACAAAAGTGGAGTGATCCGGCAAAAATGGACTGATATGAAATATGGTGAAACAAATGGTAAGTTCATCCAATTAATGATTATTGTATGGTGGCCTAAAGGAAGATAGTGAATTGACCAACCTAGGTGGCTCTGATTGATCGCTACAACTAACCAGATGCTCAAATGAGCGCACCTCTATCCAAACTAAAAATTGGAAAGTTGAATATGACCCACTTGCCTAAAATTCTTAAGGATGAAGTCCCACTTTTTTCCCCATTAGGGAGGTGACGGTTGCCTCTTGTCACCTTCTTAGAGGAATCTTCCTCAAGCCATGATGTGCTCTTCTCACAGCTGCTGTTGTTGCCTGTTAGCCACAGGAATCCGGATCCTCTTGAGTCCAAATGGATAAATTTAGAGATGGCAATAGGTCTGGGGTTTGATCAAGGGTCAAGATGAACTTGAACCCACCTTGACTCACACTTACTCCATCTATAAAATATGTTATTAAAACTATGAAGTTAAAAATATATTATGTATGTTCACTTCAACATTACAATCAAGTTTGGCGCGGCTTTGATATTGTAAGTGGGTGCACCTGTGACAATTTCTATTTGAACTTAACAACCACTGTCAAGTTTGAAAGCTTGGGGTACGAGATCTCTAGATTGATCTACTCAATTATTCAATTCAAAAAATATGCAAAAACAGAACATATGCAGCGGAAATAAAATCACAAGGACACCAGATTTTTACGTGGAAAACCCTAACTGGGTGAAAAACCACGGATCCAAACTGGATCTAATCAAGCACTATGAATCTCGCAATTATAAGAAACTCAGATTTCCTCCTCAAATATCCCCTACCTAAGGATTGAAGTTACCTTGTGTCGCTTCACGCTTCAACGACTTTACACCGTTGATTGCAACAAACCAAATCCAGCACTTGACTCCTCAAATCTTCTCGCAAGAAAAAAATTTTCTACAAAAGATGCATAAGAAACTGGCTCTAAAGAACTTGGCAGCACAACTCCTTAATAAAACTCTAGAGAAGAATTCTCTCAACTAAATCTACAAATCAGAACTTGAGAGGTGAGGGATACTTTTAGAATAACCCTTGAGTCCTTTATATAGCCTTGGATTCGTGCCTCATGTGTTGTAATATGATTAAGAATCAGCAACACAACTTTGAGACAAATCAGGAAAGAAAACATGGAAGTTTCTAAAAATTCGCCTAGGTTCACTCGAGCGACCAGGGAGTCTGCTTGAGCGGACAAGCCACTGTCTTCGCATATCAGACTATCGCTCGTACGATCATGAAGGTGGGTCGAGCGAAACACATTATGTCTGGGTATGCTCGAGCAAATGCATTGGTCGCTCGAGCGAATCACATACTGTATGATTTGAAATTTCATCGATTTTTCTCCAAGCTTTCTTCTTCTAATTCTCTCAGTCTTCTATCTACAGAGTTATTTTTTAAATACGAAATACAACTCAATGGACCCCTAGAGTTTTGTCCAACCCATGAATTAAGCCAATACAAAATAGTAACAATCTTCCTTTGGCAATTCATGAACAAAACTCCCTAAGACAATACAATTTGATCTACCCGAAATAAAACCCAAAATACATTGAATTTAAAAAAAAATTTAATTAACACATGTCAATTAGCACATATAGATCCGCATTGTCTCTGACTTCTTTTGAACTTCTTGTTCCTGAACTTGTTGTTCTCCCCCCTTAATCCGACACTTTTCTCCCCCTTTTTGTTCATAATTGACAAACAAAAAAACTATCAAACAACTTCTGTCAATCTGGAAGTATTAGCTCCCCCTCAATTTCAACTCCCCCTGAATGTATCATCGTAGCAGCACTGGGGGTGGGAGCTTGACTTTCTTAATTAGGCCTTTTTATATGTAGCCACCCACACTTGTGTAATTTGAGCTTTCAACGCAGTGTAAGCAAACTTTTTTGGCAAATCAAACATTTTAACCCAAATTTGAGTCATCTTAGGTGGAGAAAAATTCTTTCGCCATTGCTTGATCTTTGGTAGACTATTGAGCTTCGTGCAATGAGGACGAATGTGTCATTTCTTTCCACAATGATGACAAGTGGATGTGCAATCAACATGCGATATACTCTTTTTCTTTGTACTACTCAACACATTATGTGAAAGTGCAGTGTGTGGAGTAGCATGTGCAACACTTGAAACAAAAATTGTTTTACCTTTAGCACTTGAAGTGGATGCACCATGATCATAACCAAGACTGCTTTTGTCAAAATGAGACTTCTGACAACCCAAGATGTTTGTAAGAATTTTCAAACCAATGTTCATCTTGTTTAGAGAGGCCTGTTTGACTTCTAACTGGGACAGAGTGACATTCAGTTTTCCTTGCAGGTCATGACTTTCAGCTTTCACCATCACTGTCTCCTTCAGATTTACTTTTTCTTTTTCAGCCTTCTCAAGTTTTTAACCGTCAGTAGTCAAATTTTCAGCCAAACAACTTTTCTGACTTTCCAAGAGACAAACCTGTTGAAGCGCTTGCTCTAATTCAATTCTCAGTGTAAAATTTTCTTCTTGAGCAGCCTTGAATTTGATAGTGATCTTATTACCATACTTGGTCATCCTGACACAATCAGCGTAGGTAGTATAATACAACTCTTCCTAATCTTTTTCTTGATTTGACATCTCATTATCATGATCTTCATCAGTATCATTGTTAGACAAGGACTTAGCCATGAAAGTCACAAACTTCATATTTTCTGAAGAATCAGCCTCAGTATCTTTTTCTTCTTCTGATGATGACTCATCATCCCAAGTTGTGTTGAGGGCCTTTTTCTTTGTACCTTTTGTCTTGTTGGCACACTCATTAGCTAATGACCATAGCCTTAGCACTCAAAGCACTCGGTTCCTTTCGCAGAATCTTTCTTTTCATATTTGGAACTTTTCCATTTGGCTTGTTTTGACTTCATGTAATTTTTAAAGCAATTAAACAATTCAGCCATATTATCTTCAGTCTCAGATTCAGAATCAAGCTCAATTTTCTTTTCAGATTTCTTTCTTGATTCTGAGATGGCTTTCAAAGCAATACCTTTATCTTTTGATTTCCCTTTATCCAGACGATTTGCTTCAAATGTCTGAAGATTTCCAACCAATTGGTTTACCTTGAGGGTATCCAGATTCTTATTTTCTTCAATAGCATCAACTTTAGAATCAAACCTTGAAGGTAGAGACCTCAGAATTTTCTTGACAATCTTGTTTTCTGGAATTTCCTCACCCAGAATGAAAACAGAATTGACAATATCACTCAACTTTGCATAAAATTGATCGAAAGTCTCATCTTCTTCCATCACGATGGTTTCAAATTCTTTAGTCAATCTTTGCAATTTAGATTGCTTCACCGTGTTTGTACCCTCATAAACTGTCTCTAAGACTTTCTATGCTTCTTTTGCAGTTTTATAAGTGGAAATCCTACGAAGCTCTTCAGCAAATACTCCATTATATATTCCATTCATTGCCTTGTTATTACAATTAGAGGCATGCTTATCATCCTTAGACCATTAGGCTTTAGGTTTAGGAACATTTTGTCCATTAGCCACAATGGTTGGTTTAAAGTAACCCTCCTTAACAATATCTCAAACATCATCATCAATGGACTTAAGGAACCCAATATCCTTTGCTTCCAATATGCATAATTAGAATCATCTAGCAAATGGGGCTTTGTAGTTGATGTCCCTTCTTGATTGAGTATCATTCTAGAAATATCTTTGGATCAAACACAACAACTTAGTGCAATCCGCTCTGATACCAATTGAAAGCTTGAGGTACGAGATCTCTAGATTGGTCCACTCAATTATTCAATCCAAAAACTGTGCAAAAAAAGAAAATATGCAGCGGAAATAAATCACAAGCACACACCACAAGGACACCAGATTTTTACGTGGAAAACCCTAACTGGGTGAAAAACCACAAATCCGAACTAGATTTAATCAAGCACTATTAATCTCGCAATTACAAAAAACTCAGATTTCCTCCTTAGATATCCCCAACCTAAGGACTGAAGTTACCTTATGTCGCTTCACGCTTCAACGACTTCACACCGTTGATTGCAACAGACCAAATCCAGTATTTGACTCCTCAAATCTTCTCGCAAGAAGAAAATCTTCTACAAAAGATACATAAGAAACTGGCTCTAGAGAACTTGGCAGCACAACTCCTTAATAAAACTCTAGAGAAGAATTCTCTCAACTAAATCTATAAATCAGAACTTGAGAGGTGAGGGATACTCTTAGAATAGCCCTTGAGTCCTTTATATAACCTTGGATTCGTGCCTCATGTGTTGTAATATGATTAAGAATCAGCAACACAACTTTGAGACAAATCAGGAAAGAAAACATTGAAGTTTCTAAAAATTCGCCCAGGTTTGTTTGAGCGACCAGGGAGTCCGCTCGAGCGGACAAACCACTGTCTTTGCATATCAGACTATCGCTCGTGCGATCATGAAGGTAGGTCAAGTGAAACACATTATGTCTGGGTTCGCTTGAGCGAATGCATTGGACGCTTGAGCGAATCACATATTGTATGATTTGAAATTTCAGCGATTTTTCTCCAAGCTTTCTTTTTCTAATTCTCCCAGTCTTCTATCTTCAGAGTCATTTTCTAAATACGAAATACAATTTAATAAACTCTTAGAGTTTTGTCCAACCCATAAATTAAGCCACTACAAAATACTAACAAAATTCTATGGGTAAAAAAAAAGAAAAAAAATTGTCAAGTTCTATCACATGGAAAGGTGAATTGTACATGTGTATCCATCACAAATGACATTGACATGTTCATAGAAAACTCTCTGTATTGAAAGTTGTATGGTCATATGGGGACAAAGTCCTTGGAAAGAGAGAGGTGGTCCTCTTCTATGAGTGGATGCAAACGTTTCTAGGCCCACAGCTGATCACATCC
The DNA here is from genome assembly GCA_029852735.1 of Persea americana. Lineage (NCBI taxonomy): Eukaryota > Viridiplantae > Streptophyta > Magnoliopsida > Laurales > Lauraceae > Persea > Persea americana. The sequence goes on from CM056809.1 coordinate 12,071,735, forward strand.
ATTTCCAAAGACTGAAGGTCTCACTTGCAATGATACAGCACATGAGGTAGGCAACTTGTTAGTTGTTACTATCTTCATCAAGACCACAACCTAACATTCCATACAAATTAATCATTAGGCTATAAGTCTTAGTCGTAGGGTACAATGGGATGGCAACTATGATTTTTAAAAGGAAACGTCGGACAAAATGCACTTTAGTTGGCACTAACCTAAATAAATCCACAAGGTCTGCACCAGAAATTGAACTATTGGGTTCGACTTGTTCAGGTTTTGTTTGTATCTCTTATAACACATAGGAATTGAATACTAAGATTTCATATATAAGTGGTTAAAAATGAAAATCATATGCGAATTTTTAAAAATGAGCATAAAATAGTATTTCCTCTCAGGGAAATTAAATGAGAAAAAAGCACCCCCCACAAAAAAAAAAAAAAAAAAAAAACCCATTACCCTACGAGTTCATTTCCGTTCTTTATTTTATTCAATTTCTGTAAAAGGAAAGATTATTTGATACTTATTTTTTAGAATTAACATTTGATATTGATTTTTAACTACTAATGGTGTGAGTTACTTGTATTCAAATCATATGTATTTTAAGGCAAATAAACATGCTCCAAGTCTCTCACTACATTTGAGGGCGCCTTCCCCCTATGTGTGCAAGCATCCTATCCTCGCTTGTGCAAGTGTTGCTTCCCTGCATGCATGGGTGCTCTCATGAGTCTCCGCCCCCTTGGTTGGAGTAGCAAAAAGGAAAAAAAAAACCCTTAATTCTCAAAGTCTCAAACCCTACCTGTGTGCCTATCAAAATATAGGTATGCTTCGTAGGAGATTTTCTACCTAATGGTACGTTTGTATAATCACTTTTATGTGAAAACTAAGAAATAAATTCGGACATTTAAAAAAAAAAAAAACCTTCTCATCACTTAGTATGAATGTCTTTTCCATGAAGAGAAATAACAAAAGCAATGCAATTTCCAGTGAATTCGGGGTTTTCCGTGGAGGAGAAGAGTCCACAGAGATGGCAAACGTGACCTAGGGATGGATTTTGGATGACAGGCACAGGCACCAGCACATTGTGGCCCACTTTCATCTCATCCCCCGTCACACTACCTATCCCTTTGTGAATTGCTACCAGATCCATTTGGACACTCAGCCATACTTTGCTAATTGTTAAAACTGAATCATCAAATCATTGGATGGTAAATTTTGTGGCTACCTCTAGAGAAGCCTATTTACTGCTTTTTAGATTCATTTAACAGAAAAGCAATTATCCTTTTAGAGAGGCTTTTCGAAACAATAGAGAAATGATTTTCTTCTCAATGGGGTGGGAGAGAACATAATTTTCTTTTGTGAAACTAATATATTAAGTGTCCTATGATGGCTTGAGTTTTTTCCCTACAAAAAAGTGATCTTTAGTGGTGAAAAAAATAAAAATAAAAACATTTAGCAGCGGTTTTTCGGTTAAACTTGTTTTTACCACCGTTAACAGTTTTTTTTAGCTATGAGTTTGTTTTCTTCATTAAAACTGTTGCTAATTTCATTAAAAGATTTCAGCCTGTGTTTTGTTTTGTTGTGCCTGCTTTGTTTCTTCTCTTTAGTGAATTATCTTTTCTAAAAAGTTATTTGAGTTTTAGGGACATTTCAAAATGGTTTTCTTCTGCAGAGCTTTTGTCATCAAATCCATATTCAGTGAAGAATTACAACCGGAGAAGAGTGTTGATTATCTGCAAGGGGTTCTTCGTTTCTCAGTCATATTTGTGTAACATCAGTAACTAAGCATGATGCTGAAAATGTCTCATTTTCTGTTCATCCACAAAGGACTCTTTCTAATTATTAGAGGAGCACCCTACAGCCGTATGGAAACAAAATTTCGCAGACCACATATTCAAGCAATGCACAAATAAGACCCTGATTCTCTTCTTAATTATACATGTAATGGGGACTTCTCCAATTTAACTTTTTTCCCTATCCAGACCTTTTATCTAGATATGGGCCCCTTTTGTACAAGGAGAAAATAAGTAGAAAATACCGGATTATCTGTGGGTGTCATTCGATCTTCCCTGAATGGAAGGAGAGAAACTCCAAAGTGTGGCCTACCTATTAAAAAAGGGAATTGTTCAAAATAAACACAATTCAGTTGTATGGAAAGTCCTTAGATTCATCATCCCCATCATCGACAATGCTTGTCCCAACTATATCCGGGTTGACCATTGTATATGTTTTTCCATTCCGATCTACCCTAAGCCAAACTCAATTTATATTTGGGGCTTGACAAAAGTTTTATGAAAAATTCAGCTAATGCAACTCTCCTCCTTTATTCAAGCTTGATTGAGACCATAGTAAAACCTGATGAAGTTGAAAAGTTTCTAATTTATAGTTCAATAAGAACTTGTCCCACTAAAAAAAACGAGCATATAATTAATATTGTAAAAGATTGTGTCAATTAGATTGTTCATTATATGCTCAGTCTTACATTGTGACCAATTTTAATTGGAGTAAAATTTGAAAATATTTTGTACAAAAGAGGAGGGCATTCAAACATTTCAATTTTTCAATAGAGTCCTACTTTGGAGCTTCACTCATACCAATCATCATGGGATGAGGGAGACTTTTAGAGGATCCCGTCTCATTTGAAAGAGTGGAGCTATACGTACTAGAGCATACCTATTGAATATTTGATCCGCTTAAAATAAATACTCCAATTTACTCTAATAAGACTTGACTCCCCATGAGATTAAGCACATGACGAATAATATAATTAACATAGTCTCAACATGACGAATAATATAATTAACATAGTCTCATGTATTATTTATCAATTATGTTATTAATCATGTAGTCAATTTTATAATGAGTCCAAATTGGGAACATTTCATAATGAAAGGGAGTGGACGTTCATTTTGAGTGGCTTGTAATTTCATTAGATGGCCCGAGAGTTCCACTTATACTCTCTTATTATTTGATGAATGACCCCACCTCCTGATCTCGCCGTTGCTTCTGACATCTCTCTGACGTGGCTGTTCACCAACCGACAATCTATTCCAAGTGGCTGACGGCACCGGCATCACACCACCTTTTGCTCCCTCCTCTTTCGGCAGGTGGTGCATACAATAAACGGGCATGAGCGAATCCACTGTCGGTTGGGACCACATTCAGATGAAAAATGAGCCTTTCATTTTAACAGTCCATTTCCAGCCCTATTGACTAAATGGGCACGCTCAGGTCTAAAATGTGTAATGCAGGTGGGTCTCGGGCCAGGCAGTTAAGGCCCATGTTGGGCTTGGGCCTGATATCCTCAGCCCTGCCCAACCTGGCCCATGATCACCCCTACTTTAGACATAGCCATCTAACTAAGGGGCTAGAAAATTGGGCTTGACCCTCTGGCACCAAGATGTTAATTAGCTCATATACCCAGCCCAATGTGGGCTGCGCAGGCTGGCTCAGTGGTTTGTGAGGATCCATGTCCGAATTATTCAGGTCAGGACCTTGGCACAACCAGAAAATCAGGGATCCATTGAGATTGCTCTAATGCCCTGACAAATTAGTCTTTTGCCAGCTATGAATGCATTCGTGTCATCCACTATATACATTATATCAAAAGATGACATAAGTTTCTCTTTATTTTAATCCAATGTCATAGTTCTTCCGTTTGTCAAAGTAAAAAGATTTCATGATACAAATGACATTTGATACGGGCCCATCTGTCCGTCCATTGGTGATAGGTGAGAATCAATATGCAGATTTAAGTGGCATCCACCTTTGAGTACCACTTAGAATTTTGAAGGTGTGTAGGGGTCCCCATTGTCCACCACCGCCTTCAGTTCTCCACCAAATCATTGGGCCATGGGTCATCATGTATCCAAGTAAAACAAGACATAGGGAATTATTTACACTAGTCCTCAGATTTTCTACACAGGAAAAATTGATTCAAGAATCAAGACTCACTTGAGTCTTCTACAAAACCACAACACACCCCCCCCCCCCCCCCCCCACCCCCCCCAAAAAAAAAAAAGAAAAAAGGATTCACTTGAGTTGAGTCAACTCAACGAGTTTTAGAGCAATGAGTGAGAACATGTACATCCATTGATGTTAGATGGATATTTCAGGATGTCGTGTGTGAAAATCGTCCTAGTAACTTAGAAGACACATGGAGCACCACGTTCCATGGACCCCACTAGAAATACATTCCTTCTCTCTATATGTGAAATTGCTTTTCTTAACAAAAACCACTTGCTTTTTGTTTAACAGTAATCTTTTTCCCCTATATAAATGGTCACGTATGCTACTTAACTGCGCATGTTATACCAAGCTCTCTCTCCCATTTGAGGTTGCAATGGTATCATGCGCCTAATCCCTTCACCTCACTATTTCCATTGGAGAAAAGACTTCCATTGTCAGCTCAAGGATTTCCCGCAAAAGGTTCTCTCTCTCTCTCTCTCCATTTTTCTTTCCGTGCTTGTATATGGGAGGATTGGTAACTTATATCTTAATCCTAAACTAGCTTAATCTATTATTCTATGGCTCATCCCTATCTCGCTAGTGCTCTGCCATACTCCGACTGCAGTGCTATCACAATACACTCTTACATCCACATCTGAGCTCGCCTAAGGGTCGATCCCTCATACTTTGGCGGTGAGAATGAGATGCCCTTCTCTTTGTGTTGTCTCATGATTCTCGATCCATTCTAACTGTTCTTTGAGAGTAGTAGGATTCCAGTTTAAGGTGTTTATGGTTAATTCTAGTTTTAAGATGTCTTATCCCATTCACATGTGGAGAGTCGAATATAAATAAAAATCTAAAGGTCTATGTAAGGGTCTAATCCCATTTGCACTAGGACAATCAGGTATCAGAGTCAAATATGAAGGCATCTTCTAAAGCAAAATAACTCTAGAGATTGATTAATAGATTAGAAGTGAGTAGAGAAGATTGCCTGTATTTGTCAGCCTTTTGGAGATAATTTTGGGTTTTAGATGATTAGGGCTAGTTTTAAAGCCTGATCCTACTTGCACTTGCAGAATCAATTGCGACTTCAAATTTAAATGTAAAGGTATAGAGAAAAAATAACCCTAGACCTCAATAGATACAAGTACCTAGGCATTGGTCATTGGGTGTCGCTCAGTCGGTCAGGAATATGTATAGTGTGTGCTTAGGTGCATCGGTGTATACAATAAAAGTCTACATCATTGACTAACCCCCCAACTTGCCATCCGCATCTCGCTCACCTTCACATAAAGTGGAGAGATTTGATAAAGTGGAGAGATGATCCCAACAACCCTCTTTGTAACAGTAAGATTCATATGTTTGAACTCGCACACCAGTGACAACGACCCATTTCAAGAAATAAAGAACACAACTTTGTGATGGTCAAATCCATATATTCTCTCTGTCACTCTTTCTTTTCTCTCTCTCTCTCAGAAATAAAGAACACAACTTTGTGATGGTCAAATCCATATATTCTCTCTGTCACTCTTTCTTTTCTCTCTCTCTCTCTCTCTCTAAAAGAATGTTCTATGTGCATTGATGTTGCTCCTACAAGACTATTGCTTTTTTTAATTCTTTTATATTGGTAACTGATAATTATATTAAAGAGAGGAAAACAAAAGAGTACATTAATGAAAATTCTTGTAATTCATGTTGCCTTAACCTTACAGGTGAGGGATTCATTATGCATCCTAGCCACACTTCAACAGCTACAAACACTCTTCTCAGGAGACTGGGTGTTTTATTTTCTAGTTGTTTTACAACTAGGACTGCACTATACAATGATTTCTTATTTATTTTTTAATGTAGGCATCATAGCCTTTGTCCACTTTTTCTCAAATTTGTCATAGGCAATGCAAAAGATGCCGTGTCGGCTTCGACTATCATACCAAGGGTCTTTGTAATGCAACTGAACAGAGTCCATCTCTCTCTCTCTCGTAACAGGCCCAACCCATGTGGGCATATGGTATATCTACTAATTTAGATCCAGAAGAAATACTAACTGTTAATAATTCGTTCATAACCTTCTATAAATAAGGGTCTAGATGACAAAAAAAAAAAAAAAAAATCCAATTATGGAACCTACAAGGGCCTCTTCGTTTGCATGGACTTTAATCTCTAAAAATTCACGTTAAAATAGATTCCACCAAAAAATTATTAAAGGGATGAGGGATAAAGATATTAGGTGGAGATGCAGATGGGATCATAACTTTCATGGGATTTGATTTGGAGGATAATGCAATTGATCATATCGCACAATATCAACCATCATAGGATTTAGATCTGAAAAAACACAGATAATTTTAATGGAAGCTTACTGGTTTCTATTGCACAATCCGCTGCACAAGGCTAATTTGTTTTTTTTTTTTTTTTAGAGACTTACAACTCGCTTTCACTTCACTGAGCAGATTTTCTGAAGCGCATTGAGTTACCCATAGCTCTTATATAGATATAGTGTTTTTCATCCCACGATCTTCACCATCACATAACCTCTTATACATACTGTGTGCGTATGTATAAACACAATCCTCTTTGTTTGCAGCAGGGAGCACTCTTATTCCTAGGTCCAACACATGGCTTGCTCGAGCTCTCTCTATTGATAAACTGTCTTTCGTGTTAACATTGTAATTTTCTTCTTCTTGTAGGTTTTGAATCCATGTGTTTGGCAATGAGGACATTGTGGGAGCTGCTGCTACTGGTGTTCATTTCTATGTTCTCTAAGACCATCGGTGGGAAGCCCAGTTCTTGGTTTGTGCCAGTGGAGACTGGTTATTGCACGAGCTGGAGGGTGGCAGTAGAAGCCTACAACGAACGTGCATGGCGCACGGTCCCAGTACAGTGCTTGAGATACGTGGAGAATTACATGCTTGGAGGGCAATATGATCAAGATATTAACATGGTTGTGGAGCAGATCTATAATTACATGAGAGATGTAGCACCAGCTGCTGATGGGAAGGACGCTTGGATTCTTGACATTGATGACACTTGCCTCTCCAATCTCTTGTATTACCAAGGAAAACGATTTGGGTAATGCTTGAATTCTATCTAAATTCCTCCAAGCTCCACTTTAATAAGGAGAATCAATTTTTAACTTTTAGCTGTTGGGGTTCAAACAGTGGTACTTTTTTCACTTGTGCTGGCTCCTTTTTTACTTGTGGGGGGTTATCTTTCCAGGTGTATGCGGCTTCTCTCTTGGGTCCTAGCCCCCTTGGCTGGGATAAAAAAAAAAAAAAAACAAGCAAGCTCCATTTTGAGCTTTCATATAGGGGCCTACCTTGTGATCAATACAAATAATTCACACGCATAGGGACTCTTGATTGGAACTTGATCCCATTTCACACTGTTTCGAAAATTATTTAAAAATTGAACCGAGAAATTGGACCTATTTAAATCAGATTTTTAGGGCCCACAGACATCTTGGCAGCATTATTAACTTAGACTGTCGGCAGTGGTGCAAATAGGGCATGGTCGGGTCGGGTCGGGTCGGGTAGCAAAACCCACCTTGCAACATATATCCTCAACTTGAACAGAGTTACCCGAATCCAGTCCAACTACTATTCTTAAAACCCGAACCCACACTGTTTGGTTGTGATGATTGTGGGGGGATGGAGATTTAAACATCTTTTTGTGATTCTAATGGGTCCAGGCTTCTAATCCCGAGCATGATTTGAACCTGAATTGTTTCAATCCAACCAAACCAAAAAACAGGTTGGGTCAATCCTGTTGGTGTTGGGCCAAACTGAGCAACACTCCTACCTGTTAATTGGTCCGGAAGTTTTGGAATGGGCACTGCCATCAATGGGCCATCAAAATCACATTGATTAAACTAAGACCTGAAGATGAAAGATTCTTTTTTGTTTTTGGTAGATTTTTTTTTATAGCAGTTTTGTTCTCAAGACTAGTGTGATTATTGCTCTATGATCTTCTGGATGAACGGTTAGGATCTCTTACACGTGCCACATGATGAACATAGAGCCACATATAGTATGTCCACATGAGAAAAAATAATCTCTTATAGAGCATAAACAACCTGTTACTTAATTTTTCATTTTGAAATGTCAGGGTTGATCCGTTTGATCCTGCAGCGTTTAGTAACTGGGTCCAAAGCCGATGCTGTCCTGCAATCCCAGCCGTCCATGGACTGTTTTGGAAGTTGATCAATAGTGGTTTTAAGGTCTTTCTTCTCTCGGGAAGGGATGAAGAGACAATGGGTGAATCTACCGCTGATAATTTACACAATCTGGGATTCCTTGGATATGAAAGGTTGATTTTGAGGTATGATCTTGATCATAAAATCCTCTAAGTTCAATTGCAATCACAATAACATCAGCGACAATGGTAGGTCGCAATTTCTTATCACCTCATTGTGATGGAAGAACATTAAGCAAAATGAGAAACTTGATTAGAGTTCTCTTTTCCCCCTTAACTTGTCATTTCTTTACAAATACGACTCTAATTGGAGTGGGATTTACATTGGACTAGATAATTGATAGAAATATAGTCCAATGGTAAATATCAACCTGGTCAGGAAAAAATTTGGGCAAGTGCTAACACATTGGGGTAGTGTTTGTGAGCGGGTTGGATTTGAGAAAAATAAGTCAACTGTATGGATTTAAGACATGGGCGCAAATAAAAATTTACATGTTGTTTTAAAGCTAATGACAATGATCTTATTGATGGTGATGTTACTTTGTGTTGTGTTTCAGGAGTCCAGCTTATAGAGGCCTAGGTGCAGTGCCATTTAAGTCGGAGGCGCGGAAAAAATTAGTAGCAGAGGGCTACAAAATATGGGGTAACGTTGGGGACCAGTGGAGTGATCTCTTAGGAGATTGTGCAGGCGATCGAACATTTAAGCTTCCTAATCCCATGTATTATGTCCCTTAACAGTTAACACTCAGGGCTCTATCTACATTCATGGTGATACTTGAAAGGCATATTATCATAATAAAATCATCTTCAATTGCGATCTTCGTAGGGAGCGACAATTAAACAGATAATTCAAAAAAAGTTATCTAGTGGAGTGTTTGAATTTGGAAATAAGAAGGGGAGAAATCTCTCTCTCTCTCTCTCTAATGTTTTCAATTGCTAGCGAAAAAGTGTCTTTAAATTAGAATAATTTCTTTTACCAAAAAAAAAGAAAAAAGATTCATTTCTTCTTCTTCTTTTCAAAAATAAAGTTAAGAGAAGAATTTCCTTTCTCCTGAAATTGAAATCTAAATAAGAAAGAAGAGGTTTCTATGTATCTCCATGGACACCAAACAATGATGAATCCAATGATTTTAGACTTTCTTGCTAGTATATAGAAGAGAAAGGATGATAATTGTTCAGTTCCGTGGAGAAAATGTACTGGCATTGTCCGGCCAAAGTTTGATGAATGGCTAACAAAAGGTGCAATCTATGGGCTATATAGTCATTATTCTATGCGCGCGGTGCGCCTGGAAAGTGGGCCCACATGCTGGCCCACTTCAGGACAAGACCTGGGGGATTTTGAAGATCTGGTATAGGCCCTTCTATGTATAAAAAAATCATCCTCATTTGATCATCCTCACCTTATCATCCAAGGCCCACAAGTCCAGTGCATTTGGATGGGGTTTTAGTCAATTCAACGATCGAGTCTATTTGGATGGATGGATGCAAGCCTGGGGGCGTGTGTACTGTAGGTGTAGGGTTTTTTTTGTTCCACTCAGATGGACCATTAGGTGGGTCCCAATGGGGGTGTGCATAGGATAATTTTCCTGTGTGTCACCCCTATTATTGACCCATTACAGGCTGGATCCATTGACCCTCCAAGGAGGGTACAGAAATGTCTCTCCCCACATTCCTTGCAACAAAATGTGGATGGCATCAACGAGATCCAACCCTTTTACACTGCGAGTCCAACATTGATTAGACATTAACCAAAGCTTTCTATTGTCGGACAATCCAAAACATCCTATCATTAAACCTTTCATGCAAATGAAAATGGTTGGCTATGGAGAATAAGTCACTTGAATGGCTAGAGATATGGTGGCATACTGGTCTATTAGGAAGAGACGGGGGAAAACGTACACAATTCAAATTTATACTATGAACAGTTTTCTAAACCTGTTTGGTTAGGCTTGGCTGACTTAGTCAGAAGAGAAAGTGGCTTTTGGGGGTTCAAACTTAAAAGGGCCCGCTTGCACTTGCACAGAATAGATGGCCCAGGGCACCATACACAACTTGATGCATCACGACCCTTTAATTCTTCCACTTATGAAATCTTCTACCAAATCAACCATCAACGCAATTGAACTCTAATGTGAACAATAATGCAAAGAACATGACTCACAGAAATGAAAACAACCCAACACAAGAAAATTGTTGAATTTATTTAACAAACAAAGAATTCATCAAAGCATCAAAAGAAAATGACAATTAGTTCTACAATGGAGACAAAAACCTGTCAGAGTTTAACAGGTAAAGTAAACTGGTGATGTTATTGTGTGGTCTTGAGTTCAATCTCTTAACCATCTTTCTTGAACTCAGAGAAGAGAAAATGTGAAAAAGGAACAAGAACCAATTGAACAGTTTTATGTGCTAACCCTCTCAATCTTCTCAATCTCTTCACGGTGCTTTCGCTCTGCTTCCTGAAGTTCTCTTTCTGCATCCTCTTCTTCCTCCTTTTGGTCAAGATCGTCAAATTCCTTCTTTGCAGCCATTGCTTTCACTATAGGATCCCTAAGTTCAGCTATCAATCCATCTCCAATACTGTATTTCTCCTCATCTCCGATCACAAATAGTCGGTGATCAGGACCGTTGGTCATGGGAATGTCAACAGCAAGTAGCTTCACGTCATACTGCCCAAAAAAAAAGTCTGGTCACAAAGAATACGGGCCCTTGTCTAGAAAACTGGATGGTACATAATAGCAACAAAATGCACCTCTTCACAAGACTAACAGGAAATGTAGGTCCTGATGCCTCATATAACAATACACACCCTGATACACCTGTATAAATATTGTTGGGCCCATAGTTTGGTATTCCAGGCCATTGATGCTGCATTACTGTTTTCTACCCATTGTGTATCTGGAATTACCAAATTTCTTCCAGATTGGGAAATCCAAATTAGCCAGTCTTGGGCCACAAACGGACAGGTAACTAAAGAGTTCTGATCTTCAACATAATAGCTTTTATGAAGCAGACCCATTGACAACAGTGTCCATCAAGTCAATCTTACAATTGGAAAAACAAGGAACGTTGTCCGATATGGGGGCATCAAAACACCATATCCAAACACATATTAGGACCTCTATGATACTCAATAATCGTAAACAGAACTGAAAATCTGGAAAATTGATCATAATAGTATAACACTGTTTTTTTCCTCATTGTCTTCTTGTTTTCACAATATGCCCACAATTGTTAAAGAAAAAAAGAACAACCAGTGCTCATTTGGCACTCAGGAACACCTAAAAAGGCACTTTTATGAAAGGGCAGTGAGGGTTAAAACAGGCACCAGCAAAATGCTTCCCGTCTTGACCACTACGAAAGCTTTTCAAACATGAAAAAGAAGTTTGATGTTCCCTAGTAGATCTCCACCCCCTATTTGATCAGAGCCCTTCCCAATAAATTCCTAGGGAAACAATATGTGCCCATAACTGATCAAAATGCTTCTATCTGGTTATAAAGACCCCTGAGGTATGCATGTCTTCAGGCAGTATGAATGAGCCACAAGATTCATTGATCTGACGAGTTTCATGATGGATAGCCATGCCCTGAAAGCCTCACATAGAGACAAATCCATCCCTTCGATTAACAGTGAGGAAATTAAAGTTTGAAACAAACATTGTAACAGTCCACATTCAACGGGAGGAAATACGAGGCCCTGACTCAGGATAAGTGTTCTGTGATCCTCAAATTTCCATGCATATTAATATAGGCTTGTGATGTGATATCCACATAACTGAATATAACAGCACAATCATTGAAATATCCCATTTTAGAAGACCCTAATGGCAGGCACGTAATGGAGGATAATGGAAGTCCCTGGGGGAAACTCGATATAATCTTTCCAATCTGTGCTGGTTTTAAAGCATTTTCAAAGGCGAGGGCACAATCATATCAATCCATATACAGCTGACATGAATGAAGTTTAGGTGATCAAGCATTTTTTTCATTTTTCTTTTTTTTTAATGGTTAGGTGATCAGGAAATTGTACATTTATAAGCCCCAGAACCTAAAATACACCTCAAAGGCAGGCATATATCAGATGGCTACGATATTCTGAACTGGGTTAGTTAAGCAGGATCTCTCTATTATTTAAAAAAAAAAAAAAAGAAAAGAAGGATCTCTCTATGCTTGGGCCCATAAGCAATAGTCTGGATCATCGAGCAGTGTGAAACACACATATATTCTCAAGAGCATGATCCAGAACTTGGTTGGTTTTTATTAGTTAGAAACATCCAAATCACCAATACTCTCAATCAATGGCTCATTTATAAGGTGACACATAACACCCTAACAGGTTAGGGGTTGATACAAGTAAATCATAATCATCTTAGCTTTATTTAGAAACATAAAAGTCGACCGATATTTTCAACCAATGGCTCATTTAAGGTGGCACATAAAAATCATATGGGTTTAGGGTTGATACAAGTAACTACACCTTCGTATCTTAGCCTTCTCCCATCAATCTGGGGTTGTCTTACCATGAAATTACTAATATTTGACTTGGAAATTAACTTTTTTGAAACCACAGAGCACGTTGAAGGAACAATGAGGAAGACTATGCCCTCGGTACTCGAAAAATTATTTCATTAAGTCAACAGTTATCTTCGGACATATGGCATGTGTATGAGATCTGATTTCTAAGCCAACCATCTGGCAGGCCCTAACATGGATGCATCCAGCATCATAGACTAAGAATCACACTTTTGCACAATCATTACCATTTTCTTGGCAGCCTTTTTAGGAAAGAAAATGGATGGCTAGGGAAAGAAAACCAAACAAAGTTCCAATGGCTGTATAACCATTATGCCATATATCTACAATAAGCTCTGTAAATTGAATTTTTCCACTCAATCCCATTTAAAGCCATGTTTTCAATTAACTCAACAAGCTAACGTCTTTCATCACAACAGGTTCTTCTCGGTTTTCCCCATTTCCCTCGTTGCTTGTATTTGTAATAATTCAATGCTTCATCAGTTTTTTATCTTTCCTGTGCCCAAACCATCTCAAAAGCAACTCCTTGATTTTCTCATCTATTGGGCCACACATTACTATCATCTCATGTAACTCCACACATCAATCTAAACGAATGCATCTCAACCACATGCACATTAGCTTTTTGTCATTTCTTCATCACCCAAAATCCAGCTCCATCTTGTCATTTTACAAAACTGCCCTTTAATTCAAGTGGCACCTGGCAATTGTACAATACTCAACTACCTTGTCTCCTCTTTGTCACCATGTGATGATCCTATTTGCAATATCCTACACAAGACCTCTGTTTTGTGCTATAGTTGCTCTTAGATGTCGAAATCTACCACAATATGGCACCAAGTAATTTTCAACTTTAACCAACTCATCTTTCTACGCTCTAATCTACTAAAATTATAATCCTGACATTTTTTTGCCTCCTTTGTTATGCTAATTTTCAACATACTTGACTCAAGAACCTACCTCCAAAATTCTAACTTATCAATACTGACTTTGATGTTTGACGAATTACCACCTGATGTAAATAAATAAACGGTTGATCGTAGTTTGGTGTCAACAGGATTGCTCCAGGTCGATTTCAAATTTTATCCTGATTGAGTCAATTAACTTAACCTGATCCCAGAAAATAACTATCAATAAATTGGAAATGCTCATATAAAATTTCCACAATAGTGTTGTAGAAGACTTTGACATCCAAAAGCATGAATGCAGTTTAAATTTATAGGGAAGAGAATTCGGCCCAAAATTGGCTTCTCTCAATCATTAAAGACTGCTAAAATTACTAAGGATTTGAGAAAGAAGTATACTACTGAACAGTCTCTTAAACCCTCATATCAAGGAAGCTCAGCTAACAGGCAGCAAGAACTAAGTCCACACCACATGAAAAACAAAGTCAGAGGTGTTTAAACAGTAGCCTTCGAGGTGGAATTTCTACTCTAAATAATGCCAAATCACACATGGGGGTGTGTCTGTACGCTCAAAAATCAGCAAGTGTTGTATACTATATACGTGAGAGGCTTCCCAACAGGTGGAATTATTTTCACATAGTCAATGCAATTGGAACTGCAGAACAGTCCAAATTATAGAATTGTGTGTGCTTAAAAACTTCAAAAACAACCACATGATATCTAGGAACTCAGCAGTTAATTAAGTAAAAAAAAAAAAGAATCAATTGAAACCTGTTGGGACATGGAAAGGCAGGGTCCCCATTAAAGGCAGCACCGGCCAATAGCAAAAATATCCAGCAATCCAGAAATCCCGTTGCATAAACTCAATGTTGTATTTGGTGAAAAAAAATGCAAACAAAACCCAATGAAGATGCCTCACATACTTAAAGGGTTATTTGCCTCTTATACATGTGATAGGAAAATGAGATTTATATATGTAAATGCTACATATGCAATTGTTACACATGTGAAACACATTACCATGTTTCTCGAAAATATCATTTTCACACGAGTAAATGAGTACATCCAACGGTTTTAGATTTATTTGGATTTTTTTAGACTTTTTTCACAAATTCGTCAAAATCAATGAAGAATTAAGATATGTAACTCTAGGTCTTGATATTTACCATTAATACAAGAATATTGAATGGGTCGGATCATGAATTGGGGGCACACAAAAGTGCAGAAACTTAGATCGATAGGTTGGGACACTTTCACAAATTAATCAAAACTCTTATCAAGATTTAAGATAAGCAACTTCTGATAATCAACTTCAAAGTCTTGGGATTTATTAGTTCAATAAACAAAGTGAATGGTTTGGGTTACAAATTTGGGGTCCACAAGAATGCAATCACCCTATAAGGTGTGTATGGGTGCCTTTTTTTTTTTTTTTTTTTTTGCAAGAGGGTTGTGAATCACTTTCACACCTGTTTTTGCGTGGGAATTTTCATGTGCAAATGGCCTCATTTACACATCACATCCATAAATGCTCGCAAACAAATGTAATGATGTGTAATCCCAATTGCATGAATGATCGCAAACAAAAGTGAGATAATTGGGAATTTTTTTGTTAGAAGATAATAGTTATATTCCCCTGGAAAATTCATCTTCCAGGTTTCATCAATTTGCAAATTCTTCCTCAAGAATAAAATTGGTTGTTATAAGAGGACAATAGGCACTATCGATATCAGAATGGGGGAAATTGATTGTTGAAATGATGACTGACACATCTTCTGGCTGCTTTTGGTTGGATCAATGGTGGGCAAGGTCTTTGGTTTAAATAGGTAAGGGCAGGGATTGGTGGGGAGGTGTTGGTGCTGGTACACTTCCACTGGTGCTATAGGATTGTTGCTATTATGAGTTGGATCATGGATGATTGTCCAGGCAATAATGATAGTACTTGTACAAAAAGTCACTTACTCAATGATGATAATAATAAGAAGAAGAACAACCACTACAAGTCTTTGCAAGACGAAAACAGATGAGATTGTCAAATCTAGAAACATCTAAATCGGTTTTGCCAACTACATTAACCAAGATCAACATCTTGAAACTTGGCATAGATTTATTAAGGGCCTACTCCTGGTCAACTTAGTATGAAAAGCGCAATCCACCAAGTTCCATATCCTTTTTTTTCTTAATATGAAAAGCTCAATCTACCTACGCTATTCAAACTAAAAAAACAGAAACCTAATTCCAATCAGAGTTTCGACCACTATAAATATAATTGTTCGCAGTGCTTGTATGTAGGTGTTGAAAGATCACTGTCTGGCGGACTCATTCGTGTTCCGTTTTCTTGGTTGTGATAAGGAAAGGGTTTGTAGGAGCAGGAATCATGTCACCCATTTCAATCATCCATACCCTGATAAAGCTGAATCAACTCAGTGATGTTTTTGAACACTTAAGAGTGTTCTACAGACTGCTTTAATCAAGACATCAGTGAGAGGGACAGATCAGGAAGAATAAAAAAACTATGAGGAAAATTCTCCTATGAATGATGAATGAGACAACTTCATAGCACTTGCACCGGAAAATTGTAGAGGTATCAGCCACATGCAGGATTTAGTCAGAAAAATACCTGGCCTTTTTTCTTCTTGACTTCAACGCTAACAAGGCCATTTCTTTGAGAACCCCTGATAGGAAAAATAAGGAAACACCGCTTGCCAACTCTCAGCTTGAAGTTCTTCAGCCTAACCCCACCAGACATTACATATGCTCTCAGTTCTGTACCTTTTAGAGGAGTTCCCATGACCTCAAGAACCCCTGCTGACATGTTCAATTTCCTCAATGCCATTCTATAAATCCTGTCTGGATTGATAGTGAATCTCGAGCGAATATACAGGCCCTAAAAACATAGGAACAAAATATAACTTTTAAAATGGATTAAACATGTAAGCAAGACAATGCTTATGCTATTTCCAAAATCAAACAGTAGAATGCATCAAATAAATTATTGTCACAATGAGAAGTAACACACAGATAAGAGATAATGAATCATTCAAGGGATGCCTAGTGTTTCTTGTTTGTTTGTGCATTGGCCCTTTAATGTTATTGTTAGCGCAATTTGCGGCGTTACAGTATATTTCTCTTATATTGTACACAGTTCTAGTCATCAATAAAAAGTTATCATTCAAATAAAATCAAGGGATGCAATGTAATTGAAGAATGGGATTACATAATCGTTTTCATAGAGGTGATTTGCTTCCATCCAAAAATGAGATAATTGGAAAAACTCACAGCAAAAGCAACAGTTGCTGCTGCCATAGCAAGAGATCCATACTTTGCCGTGCCTTGCGATATCCCAATGAAATCTGCGATTCCAAACATAATTCTCCACAACAAAATGCAGACCCCAACTCCACCAGCACCCACCAACGCCCAAGAGTTCCTCTCCAAAAACGCCTCGACTTGCAGCCCAACAGCATCCCGGTAGCGACTGAACGTCGATCGGATAGCTGAAAAGGGCCTATCAATGATTGATTTTGCAAAATCCTCATCAATTTTACCCGAGCCAGGCCCTCCAAAAGTCGAAAACCGATTGAGGAATTGGTTCCCATTGGCGTTACCCAAACCTAAGCTTTTAGAAGAGAATGCTCTTGTCCCAATTCCGAAAGAAGACGGCTTTGAAGGTATTTCAGACTTTAAGTATCTTGGACTGAATATGTAAGTATAATGGGCGTTTTGCGAAGTGGGTTTATGGAAATACGATCGAATGAGATAGATTTCAGAGCTGGAATGCCTTGATTTCAAAAACCTAGGAGGGAAAACCCCAGAAAGAGAGTTGCTGAGGGGGTTTTCGATTGATGGCAGACACAAATGGGGTTTTGGGGAGAAAATTGAACGTGCATTCTTGGAAATGGATTCGTGGGAATCGATTTGTGAGCTTAAATTCCTTGGATTTGAACAGCCAGATGGGAAAACCCCACGCGAAGAGTTTCTGAGGGCAACTTCAGGGGAGTGAATCTGTGGGTGTAGATGGTGTTTGTGAGTGGGAATTTGAGGAAAAGGGGCGTTTGGGGAAGTGGGTTTTGAAGGAAATCTATGAAGGTGTGATCTCTGGAGGCCTTGGATGATTGTCTTCAAGGGTTTTCCCATTTAGCTTTTCGATGAAAATCAGAGCTCGGAATCGTTCATTTGGGTCTTGAGAAAACCAAAGTACTTGGTTTTGTTCTTCTCCTTTCCTTGTCCACGGGGCTTTCTTTGCAAGCAGGAGGAAGAGTGGGAAAAGGGCATGTAAGCCATCGGAGCAGTTGAAAATGTAGTCCTCGGAATTTCTAGGACACGTGTACGGCGGAGAATACTCGGGAGAATTGGGGCCCTGATGTAGCAAACTTGATCAATCGTCGATTTTCAGTTGAATGTGGTCCCCTTAGCTGATTTGAGGGGTGGGCCACGATCAGAGTAGATAACATCACCATCATGTGCCATCATATTTCAAGCCCATGTTTGGAGTGAAATTGGATCAGCATGTATGTGGCACTTGGATCGGGTATATAGGTTGGGTCCTACAGTTTGGACCTAACTCCTATCTTACACAGTTTTTACGGGGCAGATTTCTGCAAGCCAGGTTCAAGTTCAACCCGACCAGCCCTACTAGGCAGTGATGCCCGCGGGTCAACTTGGCCTAACCCGCATTGACCTCGACAACTTGCAAACTTGGATGGTTCAGCTCAAACCCAGCTTCTAAAAGCTGGGTTCATAAATTAAACCAGTTCATCCTTTTTAGCATATTTGCAAAAATGTTTGCCCCATGAATATATAAGGCAGATTGCCCCAATTCCTTATTTTGGCTTAGGACTGTTTGTTTGTATTAAAGTAAGAGTTGAATACATTTAGTGGTTAAAAATGAAGATGAAAGGTAAAGTTTGAACATCCTAATGATTGTTATCCATCACAATTTAATATTTATCTAGCCATCAAATGCCTCCCTCTGTTTAAGTCAATGATAAAGACACGCTTACAAAATAGAGCCTAGATCCCTTGAGCCTTTGGCTAGAAAATTGTTGAAAATAATAAATTTTCTTATAATATATGGGGGGGCTCTTTAAATTTTTTGAGGCCATGCCCCCCTTCCCTCATGTTCTAGCCATAGGTGGGCTCAACTCATATTTAAGTAAAATTTGAAAGCATATAATACAGGACGAGGGTTTTTTCTTTTTTCTTTTTTTTACCATAGGTGGGCTAAACTTCTATTTGTGTACAATTTTTTGGAACATATAATACAATATAAGTGGTTTTTTCTTTTGTTTTGGTAATAGGTGGGCTTAACTTTTATTTGAAGAAAAATCAGAAGTATATTATAAAGCATGATCCTTTTTTATTTTTAAGAGATATCCCTTATATTTGATCCAAGAAAATTAATCTCCAATCACACTCAAGACCCTGCAACGAATGCAACATGTAAATTCAAGGCATCAAACACACGAGGTGAGGTGAAGAATAATAAACCTACTATTACACCAACAAACCAACACCCACATTGGAAAGAAATTCATTTTGAGCAATTCGGATTTTCAATAAAGATGAATATTCATATGCATCTTTCCCTCACTATAGGGTGAGGGACACTTCCCTTTTTGCACGTACAGACAAGGAAGTGTACCCGATTATATGTATTTGAAAAGTATATTTTGTAATTAAAAAATATTAAAAAAGGGGAATGTCCCTCACCCTGTGGTGAGGAAAAGATGCATATAAGCATTCCCCTTCAATAAATAACTCTCCGATGGATACTTCTAGAACCAAACACCACTAAAGAAGCTGAGGTCCCACCCAAATCAAGGGTCCCCAATATCTGATTAAAATGATAGTTGCCCTTTTACATTATGCAGGATGACTCTGTTTGGCCCATACCTTGACTGAACCCGAAGCAACATGTCGAAATCAACGGTCTTGATCATCCAAGGTGGCCGACAGCCGGCCTTATCTTAATCATATTTATCTTCCACCCCGAATCCATTCACAGAATTCCCATCTTCTTTCCGCCGCCTCCCAGCTTCTCAAAATCGAGTGAGAGCCGCAGAGCAAGATTAGGAAAGGAGTAGAAAATGCTGCCCAATGCTTCATTAGCTCCTTCTTCGATGTAAGCCACCGTAAATCTCCCCTCTCCTCTCTCGTTCTTCTCTCTTGATTCTTCATAGTTGTTGTTTTTTTTTTTTCTCTTCTGATTGAGATTATGAATCTGGAATGGAATTGGAAAGTTTATTGTATTAGATTTTCACAGCATAGTGACAATTCGAGAATCTAAAGCGTTGATCGAGTTGGATTTGTTGTGGATGGAGATCAAGTGAATGTGTTTTTTTTTCCCCTGATTGGATGAACCATTTCATCCTTTTATATGTACGGTCGAGATTTTTAATTGGTTGGTGTCATTGATATGAGTGCTGGAGTTTTAATTCCACTTGTTGGGCTGAGGTGGAAGTTGGAACACAATGCAGGCTTCATGGCATGTTAAGGTTTGGGTTGTTGGGTGATTGTGGATTAGAGTCAATTAGACATTAGAAAGAAGAGAGCTTCATTGGATTTTATGTGGAAGAATTTTTTGGGCCACACCAGTCACCTGATGCAAGATGACTTTTATGATCTAACCATTTTCAAAAAGTCAGGTAAACTGGTCGGCAGGTAAATGGCCAAGTGTCTTCTTTGATCGTCTGTTTTGTGGCTTTAAATGGCATAGTGTGACATTTTTTTTTTTTTTTGACATGAATGACTAAGTGAAAAGGCTCTTTTATGGGTATGAAAAACCTTCCATGTGTCCTATTAGAAAAGCTGTGTGTAAGTCTTGCGGCGAAAGCCGTAGAGGATCTGGATCTAATGAGATATCTACAACTATGTTTAAATTTTGCGGTGTCCTATAATGTTGCTGATTTGACCTTCACCCATTGAATGCTAAGGAGGTTCAGGACTCAGTGTAACCTTTTACAAGCTGTTTAATTCAATCAACTTAGTGATGAATTTAGCCCTTTGGGTTACTTATGTGCTTTTCAACTCAGCTTTTAAGTATCTTTGCTTCTCACAAGGGTCTTGGTGTAATTCATACTTATTCATATCTGATGGCTGGTGGGTAAACTTAACTTTGTAAACTATATCTTGCTAAGACATTCATAGGGTTAGATCCAACCTTAATATTGGATTTTATTCATAGTTGTCAATTTTGCTTTGTGCACTATTCGGTTCTGTCCCTGAAATTGGACGTTCTGGTATTTTGTTCAAAAAAGACGTGATGAAGAGATCAAATCGATAGGATAAAGAACTCAAATAGTATTATAAAGCTTAAACTACACTGAAGACCAATAGACCATATCTGTATCATTTAACATAAGATACAGCTATATTGACATGTCAAATATTTCATTGCCAAATTTTGGCTTGCTGAAACACACCACAAACAAGCACTGTTGTAGGACATTATGGCCGTTCTTCAATGCAAGTACAAAAATAACAGTGCCTATGAATAACAATATATGGGATATTATGTCTTTCTGAAGGTGCAAATAACACAAACATCTTATCTGTTGCAGGCGTCATCTTCATTTTTCTGCTTGCCATTATAAAGTGTCAGATATGATTTTTATTCCCTCCAATGCGTACTCTAGGTTAATGCCAGGTTAGTAATCTCAGAATTTTCAAGTGTAGCTGTTCAATTCAGTTAAGCTTATAATGTGAGTACATTCTATCTGTAAACTGTTAGTAGTTATATCAAACTGCCTGTATACTCTAGGAAGTTTTTTTGATATGAAGTATATGATGCCATTCCTTTTGCTCTAGCATGTTTCTTCAATTTTGTTGCCTATTGAGTTCCATCCAGTACATGAAACACAGACATATTGTCAAGGAATGGGTTTGGTACTTGGAGCCAGTGGCATTTTGGTTTGTTCTTCTAAAATGTTTGTAAGGGTGTGTTTTATGTTGGAACAAGGCGGTGTGCATAATCATTGCTTTGTTTGGTCGGTGCAAAAATCTCAGTTAAGGTGGGTACACTCTCTGCCTTTGAACCATTTAAGAGTACACAGTAGTGTCATTTTACCTCATCTGCTGTTTTATCTTATTGGGTGCAAGCTGCTAAGAAAAGTTTGTGTGGGTATTTAAGCCACATTCCAAATACGAACAAATGGTAAGAAACACTTGTGTGAAATTTTAGCATGTCAAGGCTCAATATGACTAATCAATATAGAAACTTGTCATGCCTTGAATGACTGTCTAGTGTGTTTGTTCAAGTTTTCATCTGGTACTATGCTGAATGATGTATTACTCTTATATCCTCGATGGCAAATTTTCTTTATTTCCCCTTTTCTTTAAGCTTTATATTTTTTATAAATTTTTTGGCCATTATCAATCAAATATGCGCGCGCGCCCACTAGAGGATATGTTTTGAATATGCTGAATTGTCTGTGAAATAAAGTTTAGTGTTAAAGAAAATAGAGTCTATGCTGCATTTTGTTATGCTGCTAAGTATAGAATGTTTGCAAATCTGACTATCTATTATTGAAATTAATTGTCAGTTCTTGCAAATTGAAACTAAAAAAGTCAAAATAGTTAGCTGTTTCATGGCACGACTATTTCCTGATCATGTAGATATTATTGTTTATAAGGTGAAACTAACACACCATATTTTTTTCCCCTTAAACCAGTCACAAGGGAAATTATAAAGGTGTTGTAATATATCTTTACCTATGGATATAAAACTTGTATGAATTTTATGATTGTACTATTATGTCGGTGTTGTGGTTTAGTTCTAGTAGCTACTTAAGTGTACAGTTACATATAGATACATGGTGTGTGCACTAGCATGAGTGTATATGCGTGAGTGTACATGTGTGAGCTTTCATTTGAATTCTTGATGTGTTGTGGAAATTACTAAGTAGAAAACATATATGTAAACTGTTAACATTCTTTTTTCTTTTTCTTTTTTTTATTTTATTTTGCAGCGAAGAAAAGGCATAGGGTTTTCCCATTGAGAGCTAGCTTCTGGGATTCCATCAAATCTGGGTAATTATGCAATGACATTGATATGCAGTTCCATCATCACATTAAGTCAATGGTGCACATGTATGTCAATCTAGATTGTGAAAATGTATGTTCTATTTTCCCTGTGATGCTTAACGATAAAACCTTATCAAACAATCCTTTCTGTCCAACTGGTGGCCATCTACTGCATGGTTAAAACAAATAATGGTCAATGGTCTGAATGCAAAGGATTTTGTGGGTGACACCAGATGGTTAGGAATTAGGGTTGCCCAATGAATGTTAATTTCTATTTATATGATCTATCGACATGGTGGCCTTCAATTTGGGTGATCTGGTCATGCAGAAAGTGGCAGCAGATAAACTTTATAGCCCTCCTCCTAATTAGAAGGATTTTTTTTTTATCCTTTGCATTAAGCTCTGTCTGGTTAAAAAAAAGGTTTAGCCTTTTTTTTTTTTAGAACATAAAAAAAGGTATAGTTAAAAAAAAAAAAAAAAATCCTTTTACCAGAAATAATAAATAATAGAGGATTTTTTAAGTTTTTAGCCTCTGCTGGTATAATATATGCATCAGTCTGATGTCTTAAGGAGGTGTTGACTAACTTATATTTTTAATCCTAAACTTGAAGATTCAGCTGTAGGCAAAGAGCTAGAACTAGAAGTAAATTGGCATTGCCTGTGTTGCATTTAACATCAATATGTCAGGTTATTAACGCCAACATGGCGGGCCCTTGTTCTAGTCCTGTGGGGACCATGGTCCAAGTAGTGTCCAAAATGACAAGTTTGTTTGATGGTGCAGCTTTTTGAAGGACAACACAACACAAGTAATTGAACCACCCTTGACAACATTAGAAGAGGAAGAACCTTTGCCTCAGGAGATTGTACTTGTTGAAAACACTCAGCCAGATGGAACAAATGAACAGATAATTTTCTCTTCAGGTGGAGAAGTTGATGTCTATGAACTCCAAGCTTTATGTGACAAGGTGAGGAATTTGCAGGCACAATGAAGGATTTAAGGTTCTGAGTTGAAGTTTCACGTAACACATTCTTGGTCCATATTCCGACTTCTCTAATTCTAGAACCCCAACCCTGCTACCCCCCAGCTGCGCACCCCCCCCCCCCCCCCCCCCCCCCCACCACACACACACACACAAAAAAAAAAAAAAACAACCCACACCCACACAATGATGTCCCAGAAATCTTGTAGAATCAAGGACGATAGCATTTTCTTTTGGAAGCTCGGAAGTAGGCACCATCCTCATAACTTCTCCCAGAGACCCAATTACTAAGGTTTTGTTTGAATTCAATAGATTCAAAGATCTTGTTCTTCGAATAAAGTATTGTGGTCCTATATGGACTCACCTTTTCCTTTTCTTTCATTTTTTTGAGATTGAGATTCACATTGGAGTTAAATGTTTATCGAATCCAAACAATTCCAGCCGTCCTCTTTCTTTTGTTCTTAAGTCAGTAATTTTTTACCATTTATTCTTGATCAGTGATTTAACATTTAAAATTATAATAAATAGGTGGGTTGGCCTCGGAGGCCGTTGACAAAACTAGCTGCAGCTTTGAAGAATAGCTTCATGGTTGCAACCTTACATTCTACAAAGAAATCTTCAGATACAGGTACTTCTATGGTCTCAGATTATCATAACAATCTCAACTACCACTGGTTAGATTGAGCTGATGTTTCATACATCATAAAACAGTTTGCGGCTGAGATGTATTTAAATAAATGATGAACATCTTAGTGTACTTGGAGAAGTTATGTGACAGAGGGGGATAATCAAAAGCAGCTTATTGGTATGGCTCGTGCTACTTCAGATCATGCCTTCAATGCCACAATTTGGGATGTTGTTGTTGATCCTTCATATCAGGTTTGTAACCAGATAAGTCTAATATAATATCTGTATATGGCTGCAAGATTTAGGCCTGAAAATATGTAATAAGTAAACAAGGGAAGCACAAGAACTGCAGCGTAAAGTTGTCTGTCCCTTCATGTTGTGCATGTGTGTTGCTTTGGTGATCCAGGCTATTGATTTGATGGCATGCATTGTGGGTGGTGGCCACCTCAAAGTTTCTCAGATTTGTAATCCAGCTATGCAATTGGTGAACTTCAAATAGGCAGCTGCCCTCTCAATCCCACAATGTGGATTGGTTGGTGGTCCAGGTTGTTGATTTGATGACATACAGTGGATGCCGGATGGTGGCTGATCAAAGCCTCTAAGATTGGTAATTCCAAGTCCAACTCTGCAATTGATGGCTTTGAAATGGACAGTCAAAAAAAGGATAGCGGCTACTGAACAGAAGCAGCCAAAAGAATGAAATCACTAAGATCTTCTATTTTTAGGATTACATCCACTTACAGTGTTTCCAATCCCATGGATCGCCTGGATCAATCAACTGATGGTGACACATGTATGGTATAGGGAAGGACATTGCTTATTTTATGCAGGGCAGTTTCCTTTGCTCTATGATACCCAGATATGCGTGGAAACAGTGTCAGTGCCTCTGGTGCTCAGGTATGGAAGGGATATATAGCAAGGAGACACATGGACACAGGTTTTTCACATAAAGCGAAGCATAGAAGATGTATAGTATGGATACATTGTTCATTTTGATGTATCTGGGTATCAAAGGTCAGATCATATTTTACGATTAATATTGGACACAATCATATACGGATATTTTACCATTCAAAAAAAAAAAAATCAGATAAGGATATGTATCTGGTTATCCTCCCCACAATGTTTGATGCTTCAACTTGTCTGTGCATTTGTTTAATATTGGTATATAAACCTAATAAAAACATTGCATTGACGGATTATTAGTCTGATGGGAGAATATTGGCATGTACACTTTTGGAGGACGCACTTTTGAAGATATTAATACTTGCAAGTGCTTTCTTTCCAACATAGTTGGGACAAGGCTTTGATAATGATGATATTGTGCTTTCTTTATAGTGTTTTCAATCCCATCAATTTTCTGGAACAATAAACTAAGGGCAATACACGTATGGAGTTGTGAAGGACAGTACTCTATTTTACAGGGTCATTTATTCTATGAAACCCTGGTATGGTTTTTGGAAACAGTGTCGGTACAGATTTTAGCCATAAAGCTGAGTTCAGCGGGACACAATTAGATACAGATATATCTCTGGTATCCTCCCTGAAGTGCCGGATGCTTCAACTTGTATGTGCAGTTGTTTAATATTGGCATATAAGCACAATAAACATTATTTGGACATGTTTTATTTGTCTGCTGCGAGTAAATTGTGATGCCCTTTGTTAAGAGGATGCTTCTTGAAAGATACTATTACTTATGATGTTTTGATGTAGACCCAGCGACTATGGGCCGTGCCAATCTGCTGGATTCCATCCAATGGTCGAATCCCAAGGCTAAGCTTGAAGGAGACCTTGGAATCCACATCCAAGATACAAAAAAAAAAAAGAAAAAAAAGAAATAACAACAACAAGAAGCGTACACATCCCTAGCCATAAGGATAATCTAGATCATCATCCAGTGCGGTCCCATCGAACAAGGTTCTGGGAGGGTCCAGACTGGAGACAAACCTAACCTTTGGCAATTTTGCACAAAGTGACTGCTCGTTGGTCTCAAACCTGCATTATCACGCATGGAACCCGAGACTTTTACCGTTGCACCAAAGCAATGACCCTAGCCATAAGGATAATCACTGACCTTTTTTTTTTAATTGATAATAAGATTATCAGAATGAATATGTTTTTCCTTAAATGATGGGTTTAAGATGAGTAACCTGGTTCTTATATGTGCCTGTCATGTATTCGCATGTGAAAACAATGGCTTGTAAATTGCATGATTAGTATAGTTCACATAAATGAATATGGAAAGAATTATAGATAGAGCACATTAAGGTTTTAAAGCCCTTTGTTCTCTCATCTCGGTCACATCCGGTTCTCATATCTATTATATCATACAAAAGTGCCAATTTTTATAGGTAGCGTCTTTGCCGCCTCCAGCTAGAAGGGATGAGGCAAGATGACGATGGTGATGATGATGTTGATAGAATTTTGTGGATTTTAGCACCATGCTGAATAATGGATGCTTTCTTTCAGGGCCAGGGTCTTGGCAAAGCTCTTGTTGAACAGCTTATACGTGCGTTGCTGCAAAGGGATATTGGCAATATAACATTGTTTGCAGATAGTAAAGGTAAAGCCATAAAGAGTTTTTGTTTGAGAGCATTTCAATCAACTTGGCACCCTCATCATTCTTTGTGTTTAACTTTGCATTGGTTTGTGACTTATTCTTTTTTTTTTTTCCAACCTCGTGGTTGTGATGATGTGCACCTCTCCATTTTTGTGAGGCTCTTGCCAACTTAATATATTGTTTCCTCCCATTGTATGGAACAAGGAATTAAGGCCCTACACACAGACACCAGTGACAAATAGTTCAGATTTCATATGCATGATGCTTAACATTATCTTGTTTATTGTCATTTGTGTTTTGCAGTTGTTGATTTCTACAGGAATTTAGGTTTTGAAGCTGACCCAGAAGGCATAAAGGGAATGTTCTGGTACCCAAGATACTAATTCTCTCAACTGTGACAAGTTGCTTGGGTTTTAACAGGCCTCACATTAAAGTTGTACTGTATTGCTTGCAATCTGCCACATGGTGGTTTTCTTGGGTCTGTTTATAATTGTATGGACACTACTAATTAGAAAATATATATATTTTAAATGATTCAAAAGCTTTTGAAGTTATGATTTCTGCGATTATTGAGTTTGTACCTACATTAAGGCCTGTTTTACTTGATTTGTAATGAATTCCTGTGAGTTTGTAGTGAGGGAGCCTTCACTGAAGAGGGACGCGGGAGGGGAGAAAAGTGAAGGGTGGAAATCTGTAGGACGCCATCAAAATCTTATGAATTGATTTCATGGGATGAAGAGTGTGAAAACATTTCCTATGTAAGTGTGGGTATTTTGATGATCCTTGTAATTTGTAAATCTACACCTTTGATCCTTCTAATCCTTTGATAGAAAACTATAAGAATTCAAACATATTCATTACCAGCTAGGCAGATGGGCCCTTAAGATTATATTGCTGAGCAATTATAGGTCCTCTACCCAATGATTTGCTTCATATGTGGGCGTTGAATATCTATAGGTAGTTCCAAATGGTCTGTGATTGTTGAGTAGGCAGGCTATCCAATGGCTTTCAGTGAGAAACATGGAAAATAATTCTTAAACCCTTTTAATCACTATGCTCTACTAACTTGTAGATGTAAGTGTGGAATTTAATTCTTTACTTGTTTTGTGTGCTTATGTGCATATTCTTTTTGAGACATCTAGGAGATTAGTCAATCCCGTGTTAGTCATTCTGCTCAGCTAATATATAAACATCAGTGTGGAATTTTAGTTCTCTTTTCTTTGCACCAGTGTGCATATTTTCAGAGAGAGATTAGTCAATCCTGTGACTAGGCTTAAACATTTGCAACTTCACGCAAACATCACAGACTTTAATTGTTGGCGTTAATTATCATTTTATCTGAACCTCATTTGTTTATCATTTATTCTTTTCTTCAAGGCTGCAAATTGATAATTATCTTCTTATTTTTTTAATCTTGTTCTACGTTGCTAGTTCAACTACCCAATACTTTTGATTTGGAGTTTTGGCATATTCTACAAGTAGTTGAATAATGCACTTTTATATCAAATGACTGCCAATGTGCCCTTCAAGAGTCAACTTTTTTTTTTTTTTTTTGGGTTCTGATTTGGCGGCTCACAGCTCACCAGTGCTTTATGTATTTATTTATTTTTTTAATCGAGTGCAAGAAATGGATTCAACTGCATTGCATCTCTGTCCTTTGTTAATTTTTGGTCTTGGGAAATTCTCATGAAAAATTTCAAACTGTTGGATTTCTTGGGGAGGATTGATCAAAGAGCATCAACCAGTTGCCCTGTATAGTAGTTTAACCCATGTTGTATGGTCACTTTAAATTAACTTGATTTTATTATCATAGTAATCTCATCAGGGACTCCCAAAATGGATAGGATTATCTGGTCCTACTTTTCATTTTGCAAGCTCTTGATTCTATGGGCATGATCATTTAAATCATATTGCAATTAAGGTAGGTTTGTGGGAAGTGTTTTCCACAATAATTGAAAATGGTTTGCGGGAGAACGATCTATTTATTTTTTTGTTGTATTGGAGAATCGAAGTCATGCACTCTCACACACTCATGTCTTGAATGAAAGAGAATGAATTCAGTTATTTTGTGTTATATATATTTTCCAAAGGTGAGCATTAGGTAGATTTGGACAATCCCAATAGGTAAGAATCATTTTATGCAGCCTTGCACGACAAGTAGTTCATTTCCTGCGAAATGGAATTTCTTGTGTAACCCCCATTTATACATACAAAAGTGGCTGATTTCACAATTGAAATCAGCCATGATTTCTTGCCATAAACTTTTTGTGTCTCCCTCTTCCAGTTTTGTAACATCTCCAATAACTCACTTTACTTGTAACTCCTCCCACACTTTTATATTGCATGGTGAAGGGCATTGTAGCCCATAATAACTGCTCCAGTGCCTGTGAAGAATTTTCTTAACTTTCATCACCACAGGTGGGGTTATCATGACCGGAAAAATCCCTTTCAATTTTTAAAACATTTGCATTCAGGTAGGCACTTGCTAGGCAATAGATCCCAATCAAAATAAGGGACACCAATTATTACTAGAATGAGGTGATTGGGTGGTTGTTAATTGTAGTTTTCATTCCTTCGTCACTGCTGAGGGAAGCTCCATAAATCAACAAAAATCAATTAATCAGCCAAACGTCAATCAATCAAAGTCGCCCGTACCCTACGTCGCAAATGATCTCTGACTCAAACTCCGTCAAATTAACATTTAAAATTTTTGCACTTGCTGCCCTTCTGAGTGTCAAAACTCTCTCTCCCACATATTGGTCTAGGGCATGGCAAACCTTTCTCCAGTAGTGGCTAAGCCAAGCCAGATAGATAAAATTTTATTATGTGATTCCACACCTTTTTGTACTGTGTATTTCATACAGATGGAAGTGATATAGTACTGTGATATTAATTCACATGCCCAGGGAGTGATTCCACATTAAGTTCTTCTAATTGATGTTATGAAAGCTAACTAATCAAAGCACATTCTTATGGAAGCACATTTTAATGTTCACAGCCATGGCAAGGAAATTCAGCTAATTTTTAAAAACATCGTTGAGCCCATTTAATATTTGGTAATCCATCATAGGAGGAATCATGAAAGGACCCAGTCTAACATTGAGAATAATTGCAAGGGACCGCATGTGGGTAAGATTAATCCATATAACTTGAAAGCTCATGATGTCATCGACTGTTAGTGCTTGGCCAGCTCGAAAGCTTGGGTTGTTTGTTTTCGCTATTAATAGTGTTTTCTTTTCACTTATTAATAGTGCAGGTGATCACATTTGTTTGAGTTTTTTTGTGAGAAAATGGTGTGTAAATAAGGTCATTTTCATATAAAAATATCACACTTTTAAAGAAGTTGGTGTTTTTACAGAAGGATGAATCCTTGGAATTTTTAGTTGATGCGTTGAACTCTAAAGTGCATAGTTCCATTTCTTAAACATTCATGGATTTAGAGATGGCCGAAGATTTCATATATGTAATCTAAGACGTGCACAAAACGTTCAGCATTTACTCTTGTGAAAACGGTGCTTGGAAACGAAATATTATGTTTCACATGTATAAGTTTAACGTAGGTAAAATTAATATATACAAATTTTACATATTTAAGTTCCATTTTTTTATCCCATTCATCGAGGACAAACGACCCCTACAGTGTCGCTTCATACATTCTAAGCACTTTAATATTAAATAAAAAAGCATCGGGGAATTGGATTTCCGGTTTGTTTGTCTTCTACGCATTGAATGTAAAAGTGGGAATTCCGTATATATAAGCTTTTTATACAAAGGATCGAGTGGGCTCCAGGACCCCAAGAATTTCCTGCAAAGAAAGTAGTGGTTCTATTTTTCACATATTTCCCATAATCTATGAGGGTCTAAGATAAGAAATTTCATGCATTTGGTTCTTCATAAATTTGGGTTTATCATATCTATGAGAATTTTGAAAAAAAATTATCATGAGTTTTGGACCCAAAAAATTGCAATTATTAGAAATTAGGAGTTAGACGTTTTTGTATTTCTCATATTTTTCTTGATATTTATTAGAATTTAAGATATGTAACTTTACATATTAGGATTTACCATTTAGATGAGAATATTGAATGGTTCATTTCATAAATTGGAAGCCCAAAAAAAAAAAAAATCTATAGAATTAGATTTTTTTTATACTTTCTATGTTTTCTCAAAATCTATGAAAAATTTTAATGCACAAAACTAAATAGTACTGGGGTCGTAGTTAATATTGATGACTTATAGAACACATAAATTTTCTATTATATATTATTCACGTGTTCTATATATAATCAATCTGATGGAGGTTCCAGCTCTTAAAAGAGTAAAGCTTGGCTCAGTCATATATAAGTGGAGGGCATCTATTTTCTGTTATTTAGATATTTAATAAGTGGACTTCATTAAGAAACTTGATGAGGCACAACATTTAGTTGATGTTTCTTCTCCTTATTGGCACATGGTTTTCTGCCAACGGTTCTTAGGCGCCCTCTTTGATTTATGCTAATGATAATGAGGGTGATTAAAAGCTTTTCATGTGAATTAAAGTTAGGCCAAATATCAATACAATCAGATGACACTCTAATCACAACTCAAATGATTATTGCTTTGGATTGATTGGATCATCCATGCTTTTAGATTATCTAAAATTCCCTAGAGAAATTTTCCAGCAAAAGCTTTGTGGTCCACCACTCTAGAATGACACTCATTTAGAAATTATTTTATGAGGAAAAGAAAAATCTTGATAGTTCTTCCCAAGTGATTGAACCATCAATACCTGAATTATGCATCATACCTACAATAGACTGCCACCCAAGTAGGCCCGGCCCACCTCTTAAAATTGACAGCCATGCTCTCATAACTTTTCCTCTGTAATTGATTAGGTCATGGATGTGTCACCAGAAATTTTCCAGCCCACTTCTTTAAAATGAAAGCAATGCTCATTATCTAGCAATTATTTCTCATGCACTTGCCCGTGACTTAAAAGTTAAAACATACAAAATTCACAACAAACTCTAAAATTGCTAAAACACTCACACAAATTGGTTGGGCTTTGACCGGACCCAAACACATAACCAAATAGTGTATCGATTGGATCAGATAAAAATACACAAAAAAAAAAAAACCCACACTTTAATAAGAAGCCAAGAAATTACTTTATACATATTAAAGCAAATGGGGAGGAGGGTTGTGAGGGGTGCCACGCCATCACCCACATGAGTTCTCCTTTCAGAAAAACCACTTAGAAAATAGGGAGTTCTCCTTTCCAAAAAAATTTATATATATATATATATATAAAAGCAAACGGGGAGGAGGGCTGTGAGGGGTGCCACGCCATTACCCACATGAGTTCTCCTTTTAGAAAAACCACTTAGAAAATTGGGAGTTCTCCTTTCCAAAAAAATACACAATGAAAAAAAAAAAAAGGCTTACGATTTCAACTAAGGATACTCTCCATATCTCGTCCTTAAATCTCTCCATTTGGTTTCCATTTGCTTTTTTTAATGAGTTGAACTTTTACAGATAAGTCTAAATTTAAAGGGATTTGGTTTTATAAGGATTAAATGACCGAGAGTATGTAAACGTAGGAAGGGATAAACCCAACCAACTTAAAACCCTATTGTTTTTCTTATTATTTAGGATGGATGATTGGGCCATTTTCATCTAACCATTCCAGAGAGGTCGACATTTTCTAATCTTCTCTCTTTGCATTCTCTCATGTAGGAATTCCATTAAAATTGCATACATAACAGTTTCCAGTTTGCTCGGATGATCAATTGATTCATAAGAATATAGTAGAGAAGAGAGAGAGTATGCTTGTTTCAACTAACAAAGTTTATATCTCTGATGTGATTTTTTTTATTTCTAAAGTTTGTTGATTGGAGATGGTGTTGTGGGGTTTTTTCATGGGCCCCACATATTATTAAACAAGCAATAAGAGGAGGAAAAAAAAGAAGAAGAAGAAACAGAGGTCATTTGGCTTTGATTGGGTATGATCTCATCAGTAGGCCCACATTTCTCCAATTTAGATCTAATGGGTAAGTGGTGGGTCCCTTCAATTTCCTAAAAATAGAGTTAACATTTACCCTTATCAGACTTTATTATGTTTTTTTAGTTAAGCTTGCTATAAAGTTTAAATAATTTTAGTTTCTTTCCCTAACCAAACAAATGGAACTACAATTTGAAGTAAGAATTTAGTTATTTTTTTAAGGCACGGGTTTAGGGTGGGCCTTTGTTGCTAGTATCCTAACATAAGAAAGCAGGACGAAATGGGGATGCTATATATTCCAAATGTTAAGAGAGATGAGAGAGGATTTCTTCCACAGGGAGCTCGACTGCCTACAAGAAACCTACTCCAATCTTCTTAGATCTTAGAAAGGATTTAACCATGGAGAAGCTTTCTATCGTAAAAAATCAGCCTATTCCTTCCTGACCAAATTATAAATAAAAAGGGCAATAATAAGGACTGCTCCTATACCCAACCTTGTTTTTTTGTTCACAACCTCTAGGTAGGGAGAGCCACATAGAAGAGGCCGAGTGAGATACTGGAGTAAGGATAAAAATAGTAGTTGCGGTGGGTGTAGTGGCCATTAGCTAAAACACTGCGTAGCGGATGATATGTAGCGGTTACAGCGATATATAGAGACATATCGGTGTGAGTTTTTTAAGTGTTAACGTTTTTTGAATCTGGTGTAGCAATTAATCTTGTGTTTTTGTTGGCCACCTCCTGTAGTTTTACTCGATGCATGTGGATAGGAGGGTTTGCATATGCCCATAACTGTTAGTTCTCTTTTGTCCAGAATTGAGTGTCCCTCGAGCTCAGAGCTAACGGCTCCTGCGCTGGGCTGGACGGGAGATCCACCAGGTCATAAAAAGAAATCAATATTGTGTTTTTTAACTGATTTGGAACCATATGAGAGTGAAGACAACCATAAGAAAAGCTATTGAGGAGAAGAAATATAAAATATAATATTATAAACTAAAACTACTTAGCTCTATTAGGTTTCAGACCGTAGCGCCGCTATTTCCAAAATAGCATAACGCATGCATGATATTGTCCGCTTTGGTGCACGGGTCTTACGGTTTTGTTTCTGGTGGGTTGAGTCAATGTGGGACTCTGAGGCGTCACAATCCACCCCCTTAGGGCTGCACATCCCTATAGTCTGCCCGCCTTTTTGACCCGCCCACATGGAAACCAGCCCACAGTAGGGACGCACACTCGAACTAGTTAAGAGTCGGCTCTGATATCATTTGTAACTCCCAACCCTACACCCATATATGATATTGTCTGCTTTAGCCTACGGGCTTAACAGTTTTGTTTCTTGTGGGCCTCAACCCACCAAAAGGCCTTGTGCAAGGTAAGGGTGTAAGCTTTACATGTAATCTCATTCACTTTCCTCTTTATAGTCAATGTGGGACTTCGGGGCGTCACAATCCACACCCCCTTAGGGCTGCCAGTCCCTGTGAAGTAGCCTACCAGTCCTTGTAGCCTGTCAGCCCTCTTGACCCACCCGCGGCAAAGGCCCACACTTGAACTGGTTCAGGCTGAGAGGAGCTGAAGTGGACCCAAGGCACGTTGTAAAGCAAGTACTTGAGCATGATTTCGACCAGTTGTAAAAAATAAAGTAACATTGAAATTTGAAATATAGGAAATGTTAATTTATTGCCTTTTGGGATATATTATATAAATGCTCTCCTGCGATCACAAGCAACCTTACATGCAGTCCATCTCTGTGGGGGCCACCTTTGATTAGTGTAGGCCCCTTCACATTCTCACCGCCACCCGCCACCCCCCCCCCCCCCCCCCCCCCCCCCCATGATCTAGCACTAGGCCCAATTTCGCTTTCATTAAACCTGTATCCACCATTGGATTGAATCTCTAAGAAATCTACGTCTAAAACACTACCAAACTTTACGTCTATTAAACCAAGGCCTGGGATGATATAATGGGGCTGATTTTGTTTTTGACCCTTATCCATTATGAGACCTTTTTATGCAACCCAACTCCATTGATTAATAGGCATCTAGGTGGGCCCCATGAGTTAGACTGTAGCTTGCTATTAGGAGAATATTTAGCCTGACTATTGGGTGGGCCCATTCACACCAAAAAATGTGTGCATGGGAAAACTTACCTATATCATTGGTTATCAGGTGTGTGTGGTGCATGTAGAGTTAGAGAGATTGAAAGATCTAATTGTGGTCTATCCAAATTTAAAAAAAAAAGAGAAAAAAATGGACCTGATCATCTTAATCTCTTGATAACTATTAAAAACGGGTGCATCATCGAGCCAACTGCTCAGTCCGTTCAAACGGGTTGTTCATACATATTGAGCGTATATTACAAATATAAAAATGAATGTTATTATACTCACAGTGGGACGATGTGTTAATCTATATATAAGGGAATGTACTTTGCCTTCGGTTAACCACAACCCTTCAAACCACGAATCCTCATTTTATAAAATACCTCAGACCAGTTGTCAAACACTCATTCCATGCCAACTCTCCTCTCTCTCCACTCTCTAAAGTAACTGGCCCCATATAACTTCCCCCCCGTATTAACTTCCTCTGAAAAAAAAAACTACAAATTTTCACTTCGTAACTGCACAAGATTAAGCCGAGCCCATGCCTGCCTGAATTGAATTCATATCTCCTTTGTCTTGTCGTGAAGGGAGAAAGCCGGGGGAACTAGACCGTCACAGTACATTACGGAGAAGCCCATTCTCGTCATGATCGATCCACGTCAATATCAAATTCACATTGGCTTCAGCATGGAATGAAATCCATAGGCGCAACTCCAAGGTCAGTTGATCGAAATTTCTCAGGTAGAATTCCGAAATTTGCATTTTCTGCTTGGTTTGCTTTACATGGACGGTTTCTAACCATCGACCAATTACAAAAAGGAGAGAGACAAAAAGAATAAAATTTAATTCTTGCAGATGTTAATTTTTTGTATTTGTGGAAACAATCCACCAAGGGAATGTAAATAAAGACTACTAGAGGATCAGGAAGTGGAATCCTTACGAGGATCAAGTCCTCGGCGCTTCATGCCCTTTCAGAGGTAACATAAGGTTCAAGCCCTGTGAGCTTTCCATTCCCTCGATCTCTGCCGACTTCTTTCTAGATGCAGAATGGAGACGCAATGAGTGACAAGCCCATACCATGGTTCGAGCCTTTTATTTTTTGGAAAGATATTCCAAGGAAAATTGATACAACAAAGGAAAAAAATGGAAACCAAAGGCCCACTTGCAGATCTACAAATTAGGAAAAAACAATTGGGGATGAGCTAACCACAAATAGAATGAAAGAAACAAACCCATAGCCTGGGTCAGGCTTCAAAAGGTGGGGAATGAAGACACATCATTCAATGTTGTGAAGGCAACAAAAGTATTTAATTTTACAGTCAAGAGCAACTGGAAATGCTTGATGAAGCTAAGCCAATGACTCCATGTACATAGAATATAGAAAATGTAGGCATGTTAGTTTGCTTAAATGGAAATACAGAAAGGATATATTTCGAAACTATCTGAAATTTGTAGAGCTCTCTCTTAAGGTTGGATGCTGATGAAAAAGAGAGACAAAAAGGATATATTTACATTATTGAAAATGTTATTTTGCTAAAACATTTCATCTGTCAAATATAGACTAAATGGACCCAGGGACCTGGAATGAAAGCCTTCAGAGGATTTCTCGTCGAAGTCCTTTTCAGGGTTTTATTGTAACACCCTGTCCCGAGTTAATTAAGATTAACTCTAATTAATCGGGATTAATGTTAATTCAACATGTTTTATGGAATTAATGTTGATTAATGGCTAAATTGATATAGAATTTGGCTCAAGTGGTCAAATTGAACTTAATGAAAAGAATAGTGAATGTTATGAATGGATTAGAAATGTTTTTAGGCCAAATTGAGTGATGTAAGGACTTTTTCGTAAATACAAAATTACACGTATTTCGTCGAATACGGAAACTCTTGATACTCACACGTATATCTCGAGGAGTACGTTAACTTTTATAAATGTGACGATTCCATTCGACGTGAATTGGTTCAAATGACCATTCATTTGACTTGAGTTGTAATTAGAGGAAATAGGAGGGGGTAAAATGCAATTGAGGGCTTATAAGATGAGGATGAACTCATTTGAGTTCATTCCTCCATCCCAGCCGATCTCTCTTCTTCTCTTTCTTTCTCTCCTTCTTCTTTCTTCCAATTTCTCTTCATTGAGTGATGATTGGGAGAGCTGACAAGTGCTTGTGAAGAGGGACTCCATCTTCACCATCCTCTTCTTCATCTCTTTTCTTACTTTCTTGGAGTTTAAACTTGAGAAGATCTCAAGATTTCCACCAAAGAAGCTACAAGTAAGTGTTGAGTTGAATTCAGCACTTCCATGGTTTCATTATTGAGTTATGGCTCAAAGAATTCACAAGAATTCTGTTTTGTGGATTGATTTTGGGTTTTAGGTTCAAAAGAAGGTTTGGCTTGAGGAATTCAACTTGGATTCAAGCTAGACAAGGGAATTCTTGCTAAAAAGTTTCCAAACAAGGCAAGTATACTCAATTATCTTAATTTCAATTGTTAAGTGATTTGTTAGAACTCAAGGAGTTCAGTTACAGAAAATTCGATTCAGAATTTTCTGAACTTCTGGGCACAATTCGGTCAGCCGCCAGGCTGACCGACACCTGACCGAGAGCTGACCGACATAGGTCGGTTAGCTGAAATTGTGAGTTCGGCTAGCCGCGGGTTGACCGCAAGGTGACCGCAAATCTTGTCAGGGTTTTCCATCAGAAGTTTAGCTTCTGGAAAACGAACCGTGAGCTGACCGAAGAAATTCGGCTAACCGGAATTTGAATTTCGGCCAGCCGAGTGGGTGACCGAATAGGTGACCGAATTGGGCAAATTGTCCTATAAATTGAGAGATTCTGGAAGCTGACCGAATGTGGTTCGGTCAGCCGAAATCCCTAATGCGGCTAATCGCTAGGTAACCGACGAGGTGATCGAAATTGAGGGAATATCAGAATTGATTTCTGATAATTTCCTAAACCTTCATGGGTGACCCGCCTGTCGTTGTAGTATAGTGGTAAGTATTCCCGCCTGTCACGCGGGTGACCCGGGTTCGATCCCCGGCAACGGCGCCAAAAACTTGATGCGTATTTTCCCGCAAGTATACGGTTGTCTCAAGTAATATAGACTATGGAAGTCCGAATATCGTTCCCACGAGGATCGTTATAAAGAAAATAACAATGATCTATGAAAAGCAGTATCAACTCAAATATAACTAACAAATTCAAATGAAAATAACAATGGAAACAAGAAACTAGATAATAACAAGGAAAATAAAAAATGCAAACTAAAAGAAATCTATAACTAGATAACAAAGAGAAGTTAGTAAAGAAAATGAGAACAAACCAAGAGCAATGTTAGTAACAAAGTTAATGACAAAAGAAAAATAACAAGGTTAATACAAAAACAATGGAGAAATGTTAGATAGATCAAATGAATAAGTGTGTGAAAATAACAAGTGAAATATAGAAAATGAATGGATGGAGATAAAGGAATATGCTAAAGTGGTGTAAAATCAAATGTGGAATTGATGGTGTGAATAATAAAGAAATGGAGTGTGAAAATTAAAACTAGTGAATAAGTGTGTGGGAGTGTGAATAGAATCAAACTAAAGTAAGTAAAATAAACAACAAACAATACTAATGGCTAGATTGAATCATCTAGAATCCACTAAGTGACACTAATCCAATACTTATGCTCTTCTCATTTTCCAAAAAACAATACTCAAATCTAATTACAAATCAATGCTTAGATTTGGAAAATATAACTTTAAAGCTCTAAGATAGAAATTAACAATCTAATAGCTAAGATTTTCTTCCATTCATAAAAGAAAAGATTCCTAATGACTATCTATCAAAAGTAAGTATAAACCATCAAAAGATATTAACTCCTAAGCATGATTTATCAAACCTAAGCATAGATAGTAAAAAGAATGCTAATAAATAAACTAGGCATGGAAGGTTGCACAATGCAATGAAGAAAAATCTACTCTAACATATTAAGCACATAAACAAGGGAATTTAAAAGAAAGAGCATAAGCAAAAGGAATAGGATCAACTTAGCTTCACCTAGAAGATCCAATCAAAGGAATTAGCCACCCATTGGAGAAGAAGCTTTCAATTTCATTCCAAATCTTTAATTTTACAAGGCTTTCCTCACTTTCTCTCTACAATTTGCTCTCAATTACATGAATAGCTTAAGTAAAGAGGAGGAGGCTCTCCTTGCTTGTGTCTCTAATGCCTAGAGCTCTCTTCTTTATATAGAAACATTTGGCTTGCTCTCTTTTGGTTTCTTTCCAATGTGGGACTTCACAAGAATGGAAATATGAACATAGGTATGTGATTCCCGTATTAAAAAACAGTCTCTGGATTGATGTACGATTTTGACCCCCGAAACGTCTGAAGTGGGAAATATGTTGTGAAATATGATTTTTAGATCTTTAAACAAGCTTTCCAATGCTTCTAAGATCACCTCAATCGGACACCCGAGTAAAAAGATATGGTCAAAATACCAACCCAGGTCTATCATGTTCCTTTTTATTATTGGCCTAACTTTGTCATTTCTTCATCCAATTGCCTTCCAAACTTTTCCTAACTCTCTTTAATCCTTGAATCTCAACTTTAATCTTCAAATTAATCTTCAATTAACACCTACAAAGAGAAATTAATATAATTGAGAGTATGGAAGCCATTGGAACTCATATAAATGCATACAAATGACCATTTATAATGGAAAGATATGAGCAAAGATGATGGGGATGAACTTTATGATTTTTATGCTAAAAATAGTTTTTTGAGTTCTTTTATCTTTGAAAACTCATAAAATAATGCTATAAAAGTGTATCTTTTGTGAACTCATCAGTTAGCTAAACTTATGTGAATGTAAATTTCACTAAAAAGTGATGTCATCTACAATAACACCTACATTGCATAATGAACGTTTCACCCGAATGTTGTTTTAGGAAATTTAATTGTTTATGACTTGAGTTGGCTTGTCCTCTCTCGTCTACTACTGTTGTGCTCCTTGTTGAGCTATCATTGAATAATATATTGAATTAATACAATGAAATGCAATGAAATGAAACGAAAAGAACTGAAATGAACAAACACTGTTATGTATGAAAGACTAACAGTAGATGGAGCGTTCCGGAGCTCCGTGGTGATGCCGGTGATCTCTGATCAAGACACTGGTAAATCCCACACATTTGAAAAGCCACTTAATAAAGTGAGTAATAATGACATGAAATGAGTCCTTGAAAGGCTGGGTTGTGAATGGTGCGCCTTCCGCCTATGCTAGAGGACAACGAAAAGACACTGGATAAAGTGTATATAATGAATTGAATGCTCTCTTCAGGGGAGAACTACATGAATTGAATGCTCTCTTCAGGGGAGAACTACATGAATTGAATGCTTCCTTCAGGGAAGAATATATGAATTGAATTGAATTGAATTGACTTGAATATAATTGTTATACATTGGAACCAAATTGCTAAACATGTGATTATCATAGAATTGTGTATACATTGTTGAACCGTCGTGTTCACAGTGTTATTGATGACATTACGGGCCCAATTGGCCGTTTCAGTGGTTCCGAGACCGCGCCACCAGCGGAGGAGACCAACCCGATTCCCCCAGGAGGATTGAACGAATGGATATAAATCGAAGGCGACCGGTTTAACAAATTTTGGAAACATTTTGAATAGATCCATTTTGTTGTAAACAGTAATCACATGCATTGTATTTGAATATGCATGGGTGATTTAAATAGGAAATGAGATGTGTAAGTAAACTTTACTTTCTGTAAAGAACTTGTACATATTAAAATTGGATGTCAATGTATGTATATATTTCCGCAAAATAATGTACAATTGACAGGTATATGTAAGATCCCTTGTGAATCTTGTATTAGCTTCGGCGATGCGAGGTTTACGGGAGTAAGTATGGCGTCGCGACTCGGGGTTTGGTCGTGGTAACCCTAATCTCGGGCCCGGGTCGTGACATTTATGCACTTCTTGAGAGGTTCCAGCATGTTTGCTAGCTTGAAATGGTGATGCTCCCCCAAAACCCTTTCATGTTTCATGTTTGCATGCCATGCCCTTTTTGAGCTTCTTTAGTCCTAAAAAAACCCTTTGGGTTTGAGAGAAGGGGTAAGATTATGTCAGTGCCACCTGTTTTACTGTAGTCAGTATGGATTATGGAAGAACACTAGGGCCATCAGGCTAGAATAATAATTGGCAATAGTCTTTGAAGTTCGAACTATTGAAGACGGATAACAAGATAGACTATGTCAGGACCCTTTGATAATGGATAACAAGTGCCAGTTATGATATAAGTCTTCGAAGTTCGAACTAGGGCCTTAATGACTGGGAAGTTAATGAACTAGGGCCTTAAAAGTATAAAGAAAACATGATAATGATCCATTTTGAGATATGGGTCCACTTCAAATTCAAAAATTAAAAAAAATTGATTGGCTGAAATCAAATTATAAAGATTTGTCACATCTTATCATGTATCTTTAGGTGACCTTCACACATGCATAGTAATCTTGACACCTACATAGTAATCTTCATGTTGAGTAAATTTCATCCGATTTTACTGTTTTGAAATAAGTGGAAACAACGTGCACATTTATGAAAATGAATGTTCGGGATCAACACTTTATATGAACACAGAAGTCTTTTCTACTTCATTCCTTGAAAGAGTCCGAAAAAGGCCACCAATTTCAAGGTATTACAGTATAAATTATTTCCATTCTTGGTTAACTTTGGTAATCATTATCTCGTACAGAAATATCAATGGTTTACTTTATTATTAAGATCTTTTTCTTATTTTTTGCTACTATATAGCCTAGGTGCTTTTGATTAGAGTCCATTTTTCAATGAGTTTTCCATTATATAAAAAAAAAAAATTATTTTTTTCATTGGGATTAGTTGTAACCTAACCTTTTCGCCCATTTTCATCCATTTCAACAAATTTCTTATTTATTAGGGTGAAAAAGGACCTTCATTAAAATAAATTAGCACTAAAATCATCCATACAAATGCAAGTTTTGAGTTAGGCTAATCAAAGGTAGGGCCAACAGGTCGATGGTTAGATTTATTGACATCAGCGGTAGAACGATCAAGTTAAATGGTCCTATGACGGTGATGGATTTGGTCCTGCATACTTGGAGGGCGAGAATTGAAAAGAATTAGGCTGTCTGGAAAGAAGTGGAAACAACGTGCACATTTATGATAATGAATGTTTAGGATCAAGAGGTGGGCCATCTCATTTTTGATGAATGGGACATGGGCATGAATTTCCTCCTATTCAGGAGATCTAACCATTTGATGATTGAAATTTAATGAATTGAAAAGATGAGAATAGTTATGAAATGAGATCCTTCGAGCCAAGTTTGTTTGCATTTGATCTCATTTTTTAAAGTCACATTTGATCTTTAATTTTAACCACCTATGTAGTCAATTCTTATATCTTTTAATGCAAAGGAACGGGTCTTTAAGAGGAAATAAAATTCTTCTCAATTTAGTAAAACATGTCATTTGCAGTCTTTGGATATTTTTTTATTAATCATATTTTTAAATTCGAATCAACAGGTTGCAATCCAATGAGAACGCTTTGAGTTTAACAGGTCCATATGGAATTTTTTGTATTTACTTATTTTGATTGCATGAAAGATTTCTCCACAGGCAAAGATTCAACTTGATGGGTAACAATAGTTATGCATGGTCGCATTTGTCTGTACTTATTTAAGCATCATATATATAAATAAAGTATAAATTAATGCGATTATTTTCATATTAGACACGTAAAAATATGTGAAAGTATTACACACCTTTTTAGTTAAGAAGTTGCCAACATGAGCTCTCTTTTTTATTTTTTGCGACTTCTACAAGATCCAAGATTTTAATCCAAACCGGTTATAAACTTTTTGTTGTCCCCTTAAACATTATATTCATTAAATTTACGATATCATAAAATTTTGGACATGTAATCTGAATCGTTATGTGAAATGGTGATTGCTTCAAAATAAATGCTATGTTGTGTTTTACATATGTGAATTTTGCACATGCAAACATCTATCTATGTAAATTCAATTTTGACCTTCCAACTTTGTTATCTCTCTCCAGTAGCGTAACATAGTTGCCCACCATTAAACGGTTGCGATCAGCGGGAACAGCATGATTAGATCGAGAGCTTGTGTTATACATCTTCTGATAATGGATTAGTTGACTTCCTCTAATGGATGATGGCATTTTTTATACCACGTTTCAGGATATCATTAGCAAGGGACCTTTTACTTATTTGTACAAACAACTATTAGTATGTGTATTTAATAAAAATTAAAAAAGTAATTCGTATTAGTTTATGCATTGGTGCAT
This sequence comes from Persea americana, assembly GCA_029852735.1. Lineage (NCBI taxonomy): Eukaryota > Viridiplantae > Streptophyta > Magnoliopsida > Laurales > Lauraceae > Persea > Persea americana. The sequence goes on from CM056809.1 coordinate 12,114,921, forward strand.
TCGTGGTCCGTGTATAGCACGGGGTTTTGCTAGTGGATAATGAAATGGATGTTGATGCACGGCCGCTAGCGTTTGAAATCCATATTAACGCACGCAAGCAGCGTTGATTAAGCATTGTCCTCTTACAGAATGAGTACGGATCAACATAAATCGATGCGAACGCAAAGTTTGGACTTTGGAGTGCTTATTGAAGCATACTGTCCACTTACACGACCAGTTCGGATCCGCAATCTATGCATACACGGCACACTTATAATGGGTTTGTGTGTACAGTGGATTCTTTGAAAATGAGGAAAATTATTTAATTTTACAAGCAGGGTCATTATTCTTTTGTTTGGTGCAACTTATATTTTCAGTTGATTTTTTCTTGATAGAGAGGACTTTAATTTATCAGGGAAGGAGGCAGAATGTAGAATAAGCCTGAATTCTGTGGTTGCACGAATAATTCCATTGTTTTCTCTGCTTTTAGTCTTCGAATAGGTTTTTAGATCTTTTGAGCCACTTATATGTATTGGCCTTTCATTGGATTGAATAATTCCAAATCACTTTCATTAAACCTATATCCACCATTGAATTGAAACTCTAAAAAATCTACGGCTAAAATACCACCAAACTTTACGGCTATTAAACTAGGGGCCTGATGATTTAATGGGGCTGATTTTGTTGTTGACACTAATCGATTTTGAGACCTTTTCATGCCGCCCAACTCTATTGATTAGGCATATAAGTGGGTCCCAAGAGTTAGACTGTATCTCGCTCTTAGGAGAATATTCATCCTGATTATTGGGTGGGCCCATGCGCACCAAAAAATGTGTGCATGGGAAAACTTACCTATATAATTGGTTATCAGGCGTGCGGGGTGCATGTAGAGTTAGAGAGATTGAAACATCTAATTGTGGTCTATCCATATTAAGAAAAAAAAAAAGGACCTGATTACCTTAACCCCTTGATCAACCGCCCCTAAATTTTAACCATTAAAAACAGGTACATCATCAATCCAACAATCCAACAGCGCAGTCCGTTCAAACGGGTTGTTCATCCATAATGAGCGTATATTACAAATATAAAAACGAGTGTTATCGCACTCACAGTGGGACGATGCGCTAATTGATAATGAAATGGATGTTAACGCACGGCCACTAGCGTTTGAAATCGATGCTAACGCTCATCCACCAAGTCTGCAGCGTTGATTTAAGCATATTGTCCTCTTACAGAATGAGTACGGATCAACATAAAATGGATGCGAACGCACAGATTGGACTTCGGAGTTTGGAGTGCTATTTAAGCATATTGTCCTCTTACGGGACCAGTTCGGATCAGCCATCTATGCGTACACGGCACGCTTATAATGGGTTTTTGTGTACAGAGGATTGATTCATTGAGGAAAATTATTTAATTTTACAAGCGGGGGTCATTATTCTTTTGTTTGGTGCAACTGACGGAGAGGAGTTCAATTTGTCAGGGAAGGGTTCAGAATGTAGAATAAGCCTGAATTCTCTGGTCGCACCAATAATTCCATCGTTTTCTCTGTTTCTAGTCTTTGAATAGGTCTTTAGATCTTGTGAGCAACTTACATGTATTGGCCTTTGCAGGGCGGAACAGGATCAAGGCAATGGGAGGGACATTTTGAATTGTTTTTTTCTTGGAGGTGGGCATTGCTAAAAAATGGGTTTAAGTTTTATTTAATTTTAAGGGGTTTTTTGTAAATTAGGGAGGGCCATGGCTCTTGCCAACCCTCCTTTGGTTCCGCCCCTGGGCCTTTGATAGTGTGAGAGCCTTAATTGGAGATGAATTTGCCACCACAAGCACCAAGCACTTAGGATCAAGAGTTTATTGTGGAGACCATTTCTTGTAACCATTTTCAAACCTAACGTGACCCTCATCCATGTGAGCTCGAAAGCGGCAATTTCGAGAAATAAGCGAAGAGTTCCTTTCACGTCAATCCTACCTTCTTTTAATGCTTTTTTTTTTTTTTTGCATTTGTCTAAGTCATGTTTGGCTGTCAAATCTTTAGGAAAAAGTTTGTTTTTTTTTTTTTTTTGAATTTATGGTAAATTCATGTTTGACAATTTAAACTTTATGGGAATCTTGAAGAATGAAAATCTTCATTTGTTAGGATTTTCAGATCCGATCACCTCCTTCAAGATTTGAAATCCCCACTTTAGTGAATTTGCACACTGAACCTTATTTTTCTCAGCTATATGCAGCGATACACACCAGTATAAATGTGAAATCATCAACTATACAAATTCTCAGTGAGGAATCATCGATCCAGTGGTAATGAAGAATCATCAGATCAATGAATTCATCACCTATTACCAAACATGCTTTAAGGAATATGACTGGGCTGGCTTTATCAAGTCAATCCTACTGTCCCTGAATTTCTTTGACAGTGACTTTGTTTGGAAGTGGCATAATGCGTGGGCTTGTTCCCCATGTCTTGTATTCAACACCGCCACAATTTACTTAGTGTGCATTTGCATGGGTTAGGTCTAGTCTTATCCATAAAAAACCTCTGCATACCATGTCCTTAGGGGGAAAAAAACCTAAGCTTGTAAAAGAAAATTTTTTTTTTTTTTTTGCTCTAACATCCAATTCTAATAGTGGGGCCGCAATTTCTTTACCATGAGATGCTCTTTTGAAATGGAAAGTTTGTCTGGCTTTATCAAGCCTGTCATACCGTCCTTGAATTTCCTTGACAATGACTTTATTTGGAAGTGGCATAATGCGTGGGCCTGTTCCCAATGTCTTGTATTCAACGCTGCCGCAATTTACTTGGTTTGCATTTGCATGGGTTTGGTATACTCTTATCAGGTCAAAGACCTTGGCATACCTTGTCCTCGAAAGAAAAAAAACCTAAGCTTGTGAAAGATTTTTTTTTATTATTATTTTGCTCTAACATCCAATTCTAATAGTGGGGCTCCTATTTCTTTACCGTAAGATGCTCTTCTGAAATGGAAAATTCGTCTATTTCAAAGGTTAGCTCAACAACGTGGATGTAAACTGGTCGATTTTAGGCTGGAATCATGTTGGAACTAGAACCAAAACCTTCTATAAATGACACTTCTAATTCTAAGTGGTTCCATACCTAATATTGATAAAAGGATACCCATCCGGTTTTGACTTTTTTTACAATTTTTTTTTTTGTAAAATAAGGATATCATTCAGCTTACAGCTCTTCATGAAGTCTACTACTATTAAGATTAAATATAAAAACGACCCACCAAAGTTGATATTGATCTACAATTTACAACATTAAAGATTTCTATGTTGGGTTTCAAGTTTATGGGTAAGAATCTATATGGATTCATCCAAGGTTTGAACCATTTATCAATCAGAACATAAATTGGATTATAGACGTAGGATTGTCTAGAACATCTAGATAATGGATAAAACCTGGGAAGATATTCGATCCCGAATTGTAGTTTGAATGGTTAAGAATTTCTCCGTGTGAGTTGGCATGTGATGTGTAAAGTAAATAATAATAAGGGAAATTTTCAAAAAAGGCCTTAAGTTTATACTTTATTTAAAACAAGGACATAAGTTTCAAAACTTTCGAATGAGTCCCTAAGTTTTACATGAAGTTTTCAATTAAGAGCATCTGTCCATTTAAAGCTATTTCTCGACAACTTTTTCCCCAATTTTTTTTAAATGCCCAAAGTACCCTTCATTGAAATAAAATTTTCATTCATTTCTTTTATATTCTCCTCATTTCCTTTGCTAAGTCCTCACGGTGATCAATAACAACTAGTGTTCCCATAACGATCAGCTGCATGTAGTGGCTGTTGAAGCTATGTCACGGCTTCAAATGAATGGTAATTTGGGTATTTTAAAAATATTAAGAAAAAAAGTCGTCAGAAAATACCTTTAAATGACCAGATGTCTTTAATTGAAAATTTAAAAACTAATTTAAAAAGTTTCAAAAGCTATGTCATTTTTGAAATAAGATAAAAGCTTAAATCCATATTTAAAGTTTTTCCTAAAAATAATAATATACTAGGTCAAGGTAAAGAGCCACGTGCTCGTCTTGGTTGAAAATAAACACATCAAATGACAGTTTTTAAACCGGAAAGTGAGAATGTTCCAAAAAACTCATTTGAAAATGATTATGCTGAAAAGTAGACTGCCCGTCACGGGGTTTACAGACAAGAGTCTTTGACTTTGTGTTTTTATGCGAAAGGCCCCACTTGCTTCCATTTTAAGATTTGTAAGGTGCAAATCAGGCTCATTCAGGATTTTGGATAAGTAATTATCTCACAAATATCAATGACTGAGAAAGAGACGTCCGACCTATCAAGTTTCTGTCTGACTTGAGCAGGGATATTGTTGGATTGATCACTAACAAAAATACAATAATTTACAAATAAGTGTTCATTAGCTTTCTTCCATGTTCAACTCATCATCATCATCAAAAGCTAATGCAACTTAAATGACCAATTTTTACTTTTGATCCCAAACCTGAGATTACATTAGATAAGTCCACTGCTGGCATAAAATTTAATTACAATCAAAATATAAATTCTAAGATTTTACTATGCAAGTAGCCCACTTATCCAATTTTTTTTAACTAAATTGGATAATCTGACAGCCAAGAGATCGAAAAGGTTATCGCAATTCGCAACTTAGATTAATGGAGAAAAGAATGAGATACCACACAAATCTTAAAAAATATCTTGGATTGGATCTTTTTCAACATATAAAAAATATAAATAAAATAAATACAAAGAGGACCCATCCATCTATATGGTGATTCTGAAGTCCTATAGAGCTAAATGATAAAAAAATATAAAAGAAGAAGATTAAAACAGGCCAGGAGGACCGACTCCTCCAATTTATACGGCGATTATGAAACCTCATAAGTGGTGAGGAGTCCTACTGTGGACTCATATGCTAAGTTGCAACTCAGACTTATATGCTAAGAGTGGATTGTCACAAAATTTTGAGTTGAGTGAGGCTCACATTTGAATTAACTCCTGATCCAAACCAAATAGAATAGCAAAAAGTTACCCAGTACTGAGAAAAACAAAAGGAAATTACAAGATTCTCAATAGGAAATCTATATAAAGAAAGAAAAAGAAATATGTGACATAAGACGTAACTGGTCTAAATACAGACCCCTTTGAACTGAGAGAAATTGTTTAAAGTCCTCCAATATAGTAGGACATAGAATGCAAGGTTTCTTTCTTCACTTGTTGGAATTTGAGGCCATTCCAGCAAATGATAACAATTTTATCTTTAATATCATCCTACTGTTACTATTAAAAAAAAGTACATCATGGTTATGGTTGATGTTTATGATAGCATGAAAAAAAATCCCTTAATTGGTCTTACATTATATTTTTAATAGTAGTAATAAACTTCTTATGAGTGATGATGAATGGATCCACTGAAATATGATACAAGAGAGAGAGAAGGCTTCTGTTCAGTGACTGAGATTCCATCAATTAGATGTTTCGCACTAGGTGGGTTGGGGTTTTTTCATATCAACCTATCAACCATCTGCTGGAAACTAAAATTCCTTGACTGTGGTCCCCTCCATGTGTGACTGCCACCATTCTCTGTATACCAAAGTGGCCGACACAGTGCAAACAGGTGGGGATTCTATTCCACCAAACATTCAAAATTTTTTTTTCAAAAATAAAAAATCAAAAGAAACAGTTCGCATCAAGAGGGGATCATTTTCGTACACATCGCTATCAGACAATGAAAGAACCCTAAATCATCCCCATTCATTATATGAGACAAAGAAAATGATACTTTTCTAATTCAAACTTTACAGAAAATCATGGAAACCCATCAACAAGATCCTCCAAATACATGCACGTAGAACTATGAAATCAAGATGTTTGTTCTAAACCCTAAACCCGAAATTATAGTCATCATTTGTAGACCACCACATGCATCACAATATACATGAAAGACAGAGTTAAGGGTATGAGATAATACCTTTAAAAGCGCTGATTGACACAGACTCTTGAGGGATATGCTGATCGTCACGAAGGAGGGGCGGTTTCTCCTTAGATCGCCAGCGAAGATGAACCCTAGCCGCAAGCGAAAGAGGGAAAAATGAACCAAAATCGTTAAAAGGCATCTTATATATGGAGGGGTAAATTTGCCATTTTTTGTTTTCCGTCACGGCCGTCTATGTTTGCATATTGGTTAAAACTACAGATAGATTTAGTACAAAATACCGAAAAATAAGAGGTACTATGCAAAAATACCAAAATACGACTAAGTAATCTGTTTTTTGCCCAAAATAATACAAGACAAACGCCAAGCAATCTCGATTCCCGGCCATTTCATACCTCATCCGTTTCGAAAAGTATCGTCTGTCTCGATCGCTCTTTTGCAGAAGTCAAAGCATCGCTGCCATGAATAAAAAGGATAAGAAGCAGACGATGTATCTTTTCCACCACTACATGAGCTATCTGTATTTATTTAATCTCGCATGGGTCAACGGTCTTCCTCTGAAGAAAGCTGCAATCTTTCCAATCCCTTCGACTTCTATGTTTTTTTTTTTTTTGGTACTACACAGAGAAGAAGAGAACACATATGTTTCTCACTTTCCGAACGAAGTTACTTGAATTCGCTGCATTTGCTTTAATTTTTAGGTATCCGGATTCCTCTTTAAACTGGATTTTGCCTATTGTTTTCGGTATCGGATGGCGAATATTACTTCACTTCACTTCCTGATTGTTACTCGTTTGATTTTTTTGTAGGGTTTTTTAGGGACTTGAATGAAATTTATGATTTTTCTTTGCTGCTTGTGGGAATCTCTCTCTTTAATTTGTTTGATTCTAGGTTTTCTTGAGCTCTCGACAGCGAGATTTCATGTTTGTTTTTTGAATCAGAAGTTGATTGTTGTTGTGACTCGTTTATCTATCTATATATATATATATATATATCTCATTCGTCCTGGGTGAGATTCTCTTTTATTGAAGTTGTTATTGCAAATGTATTGTATGATTTATATGATTAAGCGGCGTTTTTAGATCTTTTGGATGACAGGTCATATTTTGTAAGTCATAGTTGCTTGTGTTCTTTGCCAAAACCAATTACATGTAACCAGAATCATGGGTAAGTAATTAGAGCGTAGGACAACTGAATTCCAAGGATCCAAAAAGGGCTAAGGTTTTTGAGCTCATTCAAACTTTTGTCCTTTTCCCAATATGGAATGAGATTATGTTTGCCCTCACTCTTTGATGTGTTTTTTTTTCCTTCCCTTAATACATCTTTGGCATAACAGCTGTTGGAAGTTTGTCTAATTCGTGTTGGTTCTAGTAGTTTTGAGCTTTGTTATTGAAGTTTTGATGAAAAATGTGTTTATGTTCCCTCTATGAATTAATTTGAATTTTTCCAATGTGTTTGTGTGGTGAGCTGATGCCTTTCGTGCGATTTCTTGCAAATAAGTACACCTTGGGTTATAGTTTTACTGTTTTAGGCTCCTCCTTGACGACTGGACTATTTCATATTTGTACAATATGGGACTTGGGGAAGTCTGGAGGAGTCTGTTTATGTGCTTCATTTCCTTTTTCATGGGTGGTGGCTCCATGGTTTGGACTAGGTTCCATATTTGGTTAGTGCCTCAAGGACCTGTCTCTCCTCAGTCTGGACCTGACGTTCTCCAAATTAGGAAAAAAAGAGAGCAGAAATGCGCCTTGTACTCAATGTTTCATTTCCTTTTTTGTATAGTAGCAATTGTAAAACTGTCACAAGTGGTGGATTGATTAAAGTCTGGTTACGGAAGTGATGGCTGACAAATGGCCCACAAGGGTTTTGTGTTGGAGATGCGGCGTTTTCTTGATTTCCCGACTGTGTCCTATGTTTACTATTCTGGAATAACTCGTCGAATCTTTTTTTTTTTAAATGTAGATTTTTTTGTTTTTGTTTTTGTGTATGGTCGTTGATATTTATTCATTGTATCTGTGTTATTAATTATTCATTGTTTATGTTTTGTTATATATTCTTTATGCGTCTATGTGTTATTTATTCATTATCATTTTATTTCGTTTATTTATCCTTTATCACTTTATGGATAGGAGAAGAGTTCTGTTCTTTTAAAATAAACTACAGCTTTGGATATTGAAAGAAGGTGTACGATCCATCTGATTTCTTGGGTTTTGAGATGGTTGGAACAAGTGTTTGCATTTGGGTTGCCATTCTTATTTCTTGGTCTTGTTACTCTGCTCCACCTGTGGGAGCTCAGACAACATATCCATCTGAAGGTAAATTTGCTTGAATTTAAATTCTCTCCTCTTATGAAATTAAGTTCATCCTTTATGCACACCTTCACTCTTCCTCTTTAGTTTTTTCTTTCCTTTTTCTTTTTGGTTGGGCTATCTACTGGTCCAGGAGTGATACTTTCACTTGAGGGCCCAGGGATCGATCCCTGGGCATGTGTGTGAGACTAGGGTGCCAACACCACTCAACCCTGGGTTTGTTGGCTTCCTCTTTAGCAATTTATCATGCTTTGCTCTGATGTTATAAATACCTGCAGTGTAACCATAGTCTTGGCTTCAATTGTTCCAAACTGTAGCCTTGTATTTTATGAAGTCTGATTTGCTCATTAGTCATATCACTTGATCATAACCTCTTATTGTTTGCTTCTATATGTTAATGATATTTTGATTTCCGGGGATGAAAAGTCTGGTGTTGTTTCTTTAAAACAAATATTGCAGTCATCCTTTCACATGAAAGATTTGGGACGTTTTGCATATTTCCTTAGTTTGGAAGTTACTCCCACTGCTATTGGTATCTTTTTTGTTTTAACATAAATATACAAAGGATCTCATCGATATGGCTCAAATGACAGACACAGAGACTTTTGATGCTCCAATTGAGTTGAATATCAAATACAACCAGAACAATGAGGAACCTGTTTCGGATCCTGTTCTCTACAGGACATTGATTGGCTTTTTTATTTATCTTCCCACGACTTGACTGGATATTTCCTATGCAGATCAAGTTGTTAGCCAATTTATGCCTGACTCACTTTCATCTTTTAACATCAGATCTAGTTGCAAATTGCAGCGATGGCCAGTCAAAGGGTGTTTTTGTGATTGTCACATTCATAGGATTTTTAAACAATATGCAGAATGCCAGAGGTCCATTATAACTGTAAGAGAGCACAAGCGGCTTATCTGTGGAAACCTTTTTAGGCAATAACATTACGGGAAGTAATGGTAAACCGTATGGCCATATGCCATCATCGTCCACTTGCATCTATGTGTTTTTACTCACTTTCAGTTTTGTCCTCATCACTAGGCTATAATGCAAATACGAGTTCAAGTTCTGCTGAAAGTTTTTCTCATTGAGTTTCTATCATCTATGACAAGTTATTTTCATGGGAACTTGTTTCTCACTTTCATTTTTATGAAGTGAATACTAGAAAATAGTTAATTGTAGAGTGTAGTTTAGTTTTTTAAATGATGTTAGTATGCACTTTTATTTTTTTAGCATTTTACTTCTTTTTTTCAATCTTAGGTGCTCTTAAAGTTTTTTTATTTTCCACGCTTCTTATTCGAAACTAAATACTGGAATTGATTCGAACGCCGGAACGTTCCACTTCAAGGCCAAAGTGGAACGGAGACCGGAGTAGGACCGACAACTATGATATGATTTACTTATCATGAAATTCTACTGATTGATTGTCTTAATATGCAGTCACCACATTGCGAGTTATCAAGGAAAGTTTGATTGATCCTGATAATAATCTTAGAGATTGGGGAAAGGGAGATCCATGCACATCAAATTGGACAGGGGTTATATGCAGAGAGACACTTGGTGATGCATACTTGCATGTTGAAGAGTTGTACGTGTTTCATACTTGTTAACACTACCATTTTACTCATTTTTTACATTTGCTTCTTTTCATACATCTTGCACAATCTTACCATGCGACACCTCGTGGGGTCCACTGTATGATCAATCCAAATGAACCATCTTTACACTGACCCGAATCGACTGGACTGGACGGTTGCATCTAGTATGATTTATTTTTTTAAATTTAAAACCGTTAAACTTGTGGGCCACAGATCAAGGGGTTAGGAGCACTGGATTGACTTGAAATTTCATATTTGGGTGGTCCCACCTTGATCTTTCGACCCCCACCTCTCCCATGATCTGTGGGGCCCCAGGTGGGCCCAGCCGTTGTCTTGCACTTGCACATGAGTGTCTCAGAGCATTGCCCTTCATTTTATTTTGTTGCAGTTAAACTAATGGACTGTTTCCGTAAGTTTTCCAGGAAGTTCTCAATTGAGGATATCGTCCATTTAAAGCTATTTTTTGGCAACCTTTTCCTGCACTTTTTTTATACTACCCAAATTATACTTCATTGAAATAAAATCATCCTTCACTTCTTCTATATTTTCTTGCTTTTCTTCATTGGCGTCCTCACTGTGATTGGGAACAACTGGTGTTCCCACGACTAGAGGTGGCAAAATATTACCCGACCCGCCAAATCTACCCGACCCGTGTATTACCCGCTTAACCTGACCCGTTTGATAGGCGGGCCGGGTTAGGGTTGACCCGCTTGACCTGCATAACCCGCATTAATTCTTGTATTTAAGATAACCAAAATTTATTTAAGAATGTACGTGGGTGGGCATTAACTTTAGAATTCTGTAGTACTTTTTATTTTTATATGATATTTTTTATTTTTATGAAAAAAAACAATTTTATTTCTAATAGTTTTGTTATTCCATTTTTATTTTCATTATTTAAAATAAATATTATACTCAAAGAATGGACCTTAACCAATTTAACCTCACACCCTTTTTATTAATGGAAAGCAAGGTAATGTGCTTCAAATTATTGTTGAAATGAGATTAGACCAAATTTGAGCTTAAAAGTCAGTTTTGGTAAGGCGGGAAACCATGGTTGAGTCGATTGATTCACTAGATGGATGTGGGTTAAGTGGGTCGACCTAACCTGTATAACCCGCAATGGTTATGCGGGTTAAAGTGAGTCGGGTTGGGTTGACCCGTGGTGGGTGCGGGTTAGGGGTTTCCAACCCATTTAATAAACGGGTTGGATGTGGGTTAGGCTTGTCTAGCCTGTTTAATAAACGGGTCCGACCCTTTTAGCACAACCCGACCCGATTGCCACCTCTACCCACGATGATCGGTTGCATTTAGTGGCTACCTTAATCATATCATGACTTTAAATGAAGGGTAATTAGGGTATTTTAAGAAAATAGGGAAAAAGTCGCCAGAAAATGCCTTTAAATGGCTGGATGTCCTTAATTGAAAACTTACTGAAAAACTTAGGGACTAATTTGAAAAGTTTTGAAACCCACTTCCTTTTTTGAAATAAGGCAAAAACTTAATGCTTAATTTGAAGTTCTCCCTATATAGAATTAGTGTTCATACAAATATGTCTATTTATCTTTCCTTTATGATACAGCTATGCATGAGTAGAAACAAGAAACATATATGCAGCTGTACAGTTGTTATTGTGCACTGCTAGTGTAAGTGAAAGACAGGTTTGATGGATTGCAAGTGTAGGTGAAAAAAGTCCTTTTCTCCTTCACACCCTGCTTAAACTTAGTGTCAATTAAAAAAAAAGTGAGTGCTTGCTTAATAAGTAACAATATCAGGACACTATCAGGCTCCTCTCCTTGAGAAGAAATCACAAGTCGAGTTTATGGAACCCTAACTTTCTGCAATATTTATGGCAGTTTCCTTCTCACAGTAGAGGTGTAGTCGTGTAGGATCAATGACAGTAAGTCAAACGGCCTTTGAGATTTTATGTTCCATGGCCTGATGTTCTTCATTAGTAGTGAAACCGAGGATATGCTTTTCAATGCAATAAGAGCCATGGTGCCTGCTAGATTTAGGTTTAGGTTTCAAGTAGTAGAAGAGGGAAAATGTAGAAAGAGAGATGCTGATTGTAGGTTGTGCATAAAATCAAAAGTGAGTTGTGTGCAACGCCTTTATATGTATACATGCATGCATATATATATATATATAGTCATCCAGTGCGCGACTCGCTTACTAGATGATTGTGCGCACCTCAACGTGGGGCCCCGTCTAGTTTTCGATCCCCCTCGGCCCTTCATCTCTGGTAAGAATTAGCCCATCCTTGATCCCTATCATCTCCATCCGGGCCCCACAAGTTTAATGGTTTACGGTCCATTCGGATGGATGTGCAGTCGATCCAATGGTGTGCAATACATCGGATGGGTGCGAAGGTGGGCCCCATGTGAAATTCAGAGTGTGTGCGTGTGCGTGTGGTCCATCAGGTGGGCCCCAACCCAGTTGCGCAACTTGCGCACTGGATATATATATATATATATATATTTATTATAGGGAGATGCTCCTATGAGAGCATCTTTCACCTTATTATGAGAGATAGGGTGGTTCACGGGCCCTCACATTCATATCCAATGCTAACAACTTAAATGTGAGGGCCCCTACCCTATCTCTCATAGTAAGGTGAGAGATGCTCCCATAGGAGCATCACTCACACACAACGTAATACTCGCAAGCGCACAAGATCACTATGTAGTATAATGAATTGTAAGTATGAGGTCGATCTCACGAAGACTTGTGATAAAATAATGTAAAAAATAACTAAAAATTCAGAATATTAAATGGATGAAAAAGTGGTTGAATGCTGATTGGTTGAATGAAACTACTAAAACAGTAAGTTGTTAAACTATCAAAAGCTTAATGGAGAGTAACTTAAAACACAAGAATACTATTAGGATTGAAAACAATAAGAATGAATGAACTAGGGTTTCATCTACTCCCCTAACCTATCCTATGCATGTCCCTTATTATCCCTTAATAAAAAATCAGAATTATTGGTGATATTTATCAACCTAGATCATGGCATATGTACCTAGATTATGATTCCCCTAAACCTAATTCATGAGTGGCATACTACATGAATTGTTCATCAAGTTGCAAAACTAAGCATGGCATATGTCTTAATTAATACATGCATGATGCATAAAAACAATGGGAATAATAAATGCATGAGTCTAAGCGTGGCAGATACCTAGATTATTCATGGTTCTAAACCCTAGATGCTTAACATCAAGATCACTCAAAGATAAGTTAGCTAATCTTAAATTTAATTGAATATGGCATGGTTGACATGGCACATACACAACTCATCAAATTAAAATCATGGTTTAGAAACTCAACCAACAAAACTAAAATCTCAATTAAAGAATGCCAAAAGGGACTACATAAAATAAGGCTAGGGTTTCAATTCCACCTTAGTGCTAAAAGTTTATCTACTCATGGTTGTAATGGAAAATAACAAAGAAAAGATGGTCACAAGAAAAACTCTAGAAGATGATGAAGATGAAGTAGATGGCGAGCAGCTTGATTGCTTTTTCCTCGCTCCAAAAAGCCCCTCCAATGTGTGTTGTATGGCTGCTAGGGCTGTGTATGAGTGCTGGTCGTCCATGCCTTTTGTCCCCTTTTATGCTTTTTGTAAAAGCAATCTTTAGTGAAGAGGTTCCTCCTTTTTAGGCTTTGTTTCCTCTTGTGATTAAACCTCTTGCTTACTTTTGTAAGTAAGTTTCCTAGTTAGATGAGAATAGAAGTCTTCTTTTTTTGATGTGCAAGACTTTCTAATTCCGGTCCCACTTTATAGCTTCATGAAAGTTTCTCACATGGACCCACAAATCTGAGATTTATTTTCAAAGGACTAAATTTGAATCTTTAAATACAAGAGTGGATCCATATGGGCGTGCAATCTTGGTGTGTGGGACCCCCTTCTTGGATGTCTAAGCTTAGCTTGGACTCTTGCTTTGAAACTTCCTTCTTTTTCTTCTCTATGCACGGGCACCACTTGGACTAGAAAAAGAATTTCCAAATTCTGAAATTCAACTCTTTGCAATAGATGGGGGACCCCCTCTGGGCGTGTAACACATGGTTGGGTTTTTCTTCTTTCTTTCTTTGCTTCACTTTCCTTCTTTGTTTATGCTACACTTTCCTCTCCAATTCAAATTCAAATTTAAATTTTAGATTATCCTTAGAATTAGAAAGGAATTTTGAAAATATGAAACAACTTGGATGGGCCCACCATGGCTCCTCCTTCTTGGGATTGATGCCCGAATTCCTCATCAATTCTTCTCTTTTAGCTCCTTTTGAACTTTTCATTAAAAATAACAAAGACAATGTAAAAACAAATAAAATAACCATGAACTAGCGCAAGAAAAACCAAGGGCTCAAATGGTAAACAATCAAGCACTTATCACTGCACAACAGCTGAGAATTTTTTAGGAGAAAACGCCCATCCTAGTTGGGCCCACTAGGATGCATGGTGATCATGGAAGTCCATTGGATGGAAAGATCCATATGAGGCCTATCTATATGCAAAATCTAGAGTCCTTAAGATCATCCTAACCTTTTGAACCATGGCTCTAAAATCTAATGGTTTAGACTTAGAGGCATCATTTTATTAGGATTTCAAATCCAATGGTAATGAAAAGTTGGATGAGTGTTAAACTAGGACTTGTGAATATTCGGGGGGCGGGGGGGGTGTTGTGTTGTTTGAAAAGACTAGATTGACTCAAGGTGGGCCCCATGACAGAAAAAAAAGAGGGGCGGAAAATGGGGCGTTTTTTAGAATTTCCCTGTGTATATTGTCAATATAACATTATGACGCAATCACACGTGTAAATGGAACACAATACAATCGATAAACTGCCTGAATAACACTGCTACGGCAGTACACAAGGACCGCGCACTCCGATCTAGAGGTTTACAAGGAAAACTAGTGTAATCAATCCACCCTAAGGTTAGATCTCAATGCACCACTGCCCCATACACACGGATTTAATGGATAAAGCTAATAGGTGAGTCTAACAAGAGAAGTATGTTGTCTTCTGGACAACTGTTGACTGTTTCATTTACTGTAGCAATATGAAGTCTGAACTGCACTGTTGACCTTGCACTTGTATATATAATGCACGGAACCCTCATGAAAACCCTAGAAAACTAGCTAAACAAATCTCCTACTACAAATAGAAGTCTCCACTACTAATTTTCTCTTAAAAATACTGCAATTACTGAAATAACAAAGAAAAAGACCCAATTCCAGATCTGGACATCCCAGACACACCTGTCGGGGGCCCCACATGGGCCATGCTTCCACAAAAAAGATCCCATGATTTTGAAGTACTCCTTCGGGTGACTCTATTCATATGCTTTTTGATAGGTCGGACTTGGGTTGGCCCATCAACCAACTCTTCAAAAATGAGCACATGTTCTGTGTTTTTTAAGAGACTGCATGTTCTAAAATTTCAAAATAGGCACTGTTTTCTCTTTCTTTTCCAAACCAGCCCCTGTCTTCACTTTTTATTTAAAATCTTAGACTGTTTGGGACTTGGATCCTTGTCAATCCTTGATAAATGCTTGTGGGCCTTCTAGCGATGCTCAATCTGCTTCATGCAGCTGTCTCAACTTCAAATTTGTGATGAAAAATCCATTCCGCATCACATTATGCAAAAATCACATAGAAAATTCCAATTGCATCCACAATCATGTCATAAATGCAATCCCTATAAAACAGAAACTAATTAAACGGACTGCACTACTACACTTTTGAGATGAACACAAAGGAGAATGTCCTTTAATTCAAGAATTTCAGTTAACCCCTGCCCCGCCCCGTGCGGGCCCCCAAAAAAAAAAAACTTTCATTCTGTTCACATCAAGCTTTATGTTTCCCTACTAGCCAAAATTCATAACACGATGTCTTTGTGAAAATCATTAGTGAAGATCAGAAATGGCCAAATCATCCTAAGATTTCCAGAATATCACAGAAGGTAACTTTTAGACAGGACTCTAAACATTTTTGATTTTACACATGGGTTTGTGCTGAAATGTGACCAAATGTCTTGTGTAATTAATCAAACACCAGAGAACTTATTGGATCGATTGGAAATGTAATACGCTTCCATCTCTTATATTGTTCCATCTCTTTGTAAATGCCCTTTACCATTTGTCAACATCCAAAGCAAACCTGTTGTTTCTTTCTAGACTATGCATATCAGAATGTAGAGATATCCATTTTAATGTTTGAAATGGAGGGTTTTTAGTTTTTTGTTTTTTTTGAACATACCACTTTGTTTAGTTTGATTGTGATATTTCACATAATCATATCATTGGATGATGCCATTCCAGAATCCGGTTGATATTCCTCAATGAAAAGCTCAAGAAATTAATATTTGTTGGATCAATCCTTTGCAATAAATTCATGACATCGGTGCACATAGCAACCTTTTCTCACTTTGGTGCTTAATAGTTTTGGTTTTGATGATCTTTCTAGCAATGACTCACCAATGTAACTGTAGAATATGTAATTAAATTGTTTCTTTGTCATATGATTTTTGGTTTCAATTCTGTAGGCACTTGTTCAAAATGAACCTCTCAGGAGCTTTACCGCTTGTGCTAGATCAACTATCTTATCTGAAGATATTGTGAGTTACTAAATCTTCTAAGTGCAGGATCAAGAAAAAAAGCTAATAATTGGAAACTTACAACTGAAGTCTAATTTATCTGAATGTTGTCATGGTTTCACTGGCTTTTAGCAATCTGACACCCCCCCCTCTTTGTCCTGTTGTTTTGGAAGGAACTTTATGTGGAACAAGATGAGTGGACATATACCAAAGGAGATAGGAAATATGACTGCTTTGAAACTCTTGTAAGTTGAATTGCATTATTTTGTATTTGCTTTTTCTCTGTACAGGCTACTGACATTGAAAATTAGGCTATAGGCAGGATGGTTTTAAAAAAGTCTGTTGCCTGTTTTTGGTGGTAATGGTTGGAATTGAAATGGCAGCCATGCCAAATTGATAGTTATCTTACTGTTAATCACCCTTGGATATTAGCACTAGCAATCCATTCTAAGGGTTTAATATTATTAATTCTGAGTCTCACAAGTTATTGGTTGATTTGATGGGAACCCCAACACCCCACCGCCCCCAACCCACAACCAACACCACCACACACACACACACACACAAATTCCGCGCACACACTCAAATACCTTTCAATTTCCCTCTCCCATGGTGGCATGCATCCAGGTTGGTCCATATCTTGGAACTTTTGTTTGGATGGCACCGTAAAAGTTGTACATATGTGCGCACACATATATGGAGGGGATCACTTGGGTGGCGCTTGTTTGGGTGACTGTTATGAAGAGCTTATGTCGGGCCACCATACACGGTTATGAGAAGGTCTATACATAGATGCATGATACCCCTACCTCATCAAATCTCCATAGGGGTGGACTTAAAGGTCTCATAATCAACAATGAAAGAAGTGTTAAAAAGGGGTGTCTTGTTGGCACACATGGGTTAGTGGGCCAACCCATGGGTATGCCGTTAGGGCAGGTTGCGAGTCAGCCCATGTTGGGCTGAGCCATTAGCAAGATTTCAGTAGACTAGTACTACTAAGTGGGCAAGGAAGTTAGGGTAAGCACCGGTTATCTTTCTAGACTCATGGGCTAGAATTGTGCGATTTGTTAGGTGAATAAAGATAAGGAGCTCTATCTTAATTGGGATTGATTTGTTTGGTAGCCTAGTATCAAGGGCTGAAATTATGAAATTGGTCCATTTTTGAAGTTCAAAAGTTGTTATCAATCTCTATTTACACAGAGGAATTTATCAATGAAGGGGCAAAAATCACCATTCCAATGAAATTATCACTTTACATTCTTTTTCAGTATTTTTTTTAAGTGGAATAGGAACAATAGAATCTCATGGAATAATGGACTTATCTAGTGGGTATTGCTAAAATTGTAGCCTATTAGTATTTATGGAGAATCACTTGCAAGCAAATTTTAATTGATCACTTCTCATTGATCTTTTGTTCCCTTCTCATTTGTTTGCTGACTAAACACATTGTACAAAAGATCAATTATTCTTTTTTATTCTCTGGTGCTTTACTTATGTCCAGACCAGAAAATTGATGTACCTAAATTCTAACTTCCTATTTATGTTTTTTTCGTATATGCAGGCTCTTGAATGGCAATCAATTTTCTGGTTCTTTGCCTGATGAATTAGGTAATCTTCCTAATTTGCAAAGGCTTCAAATAGACGAGAACCAAATCTCGGGACCTCTGCCAAAATCATTAGCTAACTTGAACCAACTACAGCACCTGTGAGTAGTCTTTATCTGTAATGTTGCTATTAATGTGCAAGAGAGTTTTAACCATTTCCATAATTTTTTCTTTTTGAATTTGGCAGTCACATGAACAATAATTCGATTAGTGGGCAACTTCCATCTGAGCTTTCCAAATTACCAAATCTTATTCACTTGTAAGTTACTTTAATGACTTTTTCTGTTTGCAATACAACCCACTGTTATCTCCTATTTGAATTATTGATTACTCTCAAGCAGTTGATTGTTGTTAGTTATTATGTGTTTATCAGTGTTATTCTGTTCAATACTCTTTCTTGGCAGTAATAAAGTGTTTTTTGCAGCCTACTTGACAGTAACGACTTATCTGGGCATCTGCCCCCGGAATATTCGGAGTTTCCAAAATTGCTTATACTGTATGTTCTATCTTTGTACTTATTTTGTAAAGAATATCTTTTTATTTTGACATCTGTTGATTCCATTTGTTCTTTGTCTCCTTTTTGAAGTGATTGTGCCTGATTAATTTATACCTTGGCCGATCTTTTATTATGGTTAATTCAAGGGTGATTGTTTAATTATTAGAAAAAAGGGTGACTGTTAAATGCCAGAATCTGCCATGTTGTTTCTCATGAAGGCTGGGCTATATGAGTAGCTTCGATATGGGGATTCTTTATTCCTAAATTTCTATTTGTGATTGATTTATTGATCTATGACTCAGATTTCAACTTGGGTGATTGATTTATTGATCTATGACTCAGATTTCAACTTGGCAAGCAACTATGTGAAAATTTATTATCATCCATTTCAAAAGGGCTATCAATTATCGTGTTGAGTTTCTTCAATGAAGACATAAATTTAGCACTTTGTGAGCACTAATTATTCTTGCCATTGGATTTTATTAATTGCAGTCAAGCAACTATAACTATTGTAGTATGTGGATTGTTTTTTTTTATTTTTTATATATCATTTATAGTCCCTTGGACTGCGATAACAATTCCCTTTTGATTCATGGAGTATTTTTATTATGGACTAATATAGTCTTTTTTGAATTGTTATGTACCAATATTCTAGCTGCTATTGATATATTTTATGTGGAGGAAAACATGTTTGTCACCATTTTTTTAAAATCCCTTCTGCAATGAAACAATAAATCGGCTATGATGTCATGACACAATGGACATCTATGAATGAGAGGCTAAACCGAGGTATTGTGTAATATCTTTAGACTAGCCGTGACTATGACCCATCTCAGAGAATGCCCATTGTCACCCGTACATAATGTTTTTGAAAATAGAAATCGGATTATAAATCAGTAGTATAATCAACCGATCTAATTTTTGAACAATAATAAGCTTCTCCAATATGAAGTGTGTACTTAAATTTTTTATTGATAAGCAATAAACTTACAATATCGTTCCTCATTCATAATTAGTGAGTACTGCAATTAATGACAATGATGTAGATTGGCCCACAAAAGGTAGATCTACAAGTGTGGATGCCGTTCCGGCAGATAGACAACAATCTGGTTCTTTGAATTGTTGAGAAATAAAGTTGGCTTTTCTATGAATATAGGAAATTCAAGGACAGTTTTGTAACTTTAGAAAATATGAATTAAGTTTTTTTCATAATTTTGGAATATTTAATAATATAGATATAAGGGTGAGACTAGCATAGTGGATTTCTCCACAGGGAAAGCAAATGGGACTCACAGTCACAATCACTAGAAGATCTCACATTCAAATCTCTAGCACAAGGGACTCAATTTTTTCGGTTCTTTGTTTAATTCCTTCCAATTTTATTGCTGTAATGATTCTACTATTTAGGAACTTTGATCATTATGAGATTAGATGGACGACTATGATGTATTTTAGGGGTTTTTAAGTTTTAACTTTATTTAAATTGAATGTAAGGGTGGTCCAGATCCGTCTTGTTATTTTTCACATTAATTAAATAGAAGTTGCAATTCGAATGCACTTTTCTCTTTCTCGGCAGATTTAACTCCCTTGGTTTGAGATGTCTCCCATTGGGTTGAAGATCTACATCTACTCGGCAGATTTAAAGATCAAAGTAAGCTAAATTGTGACATTTCTCCTTGTTTGGCGTCGATTTACCATTGAGTGAATTGAGTTTGGGTTCACAAACAATCGGAAAATCATTTCGTTGACTACGTCAGAATGCCCCATGAATCAGATCTAGTTGTTGAGGGGCTCTGATACCATCTCAAGATATATAAGAGGAAGAAGAAAGGGAATGTTTCCTTAGTTCATGGTTCCTTAGTTCCCACGATCATATATTTATATTGGGATTCGGAACAAAGAGGGGTAGGGTGGTAACCCTAATTACCCTCATCAAAAAAGATTACACTAATCCTAAGAGATCGCTATTGTTACAAACACCTCTCTTAAGATTACAACAAAATCATGGGTCATTCAACCCAAAGGCCTAATATTCAGTCTTATGAGCCCATTTGGCCGACAACCCATTAAGCCCAGGCGCTGCTATGTTGTTGGCCGTACTTGATAATATATGTAGGCTTATTTCCTTGAATGTTGTTGGAGGTGTGCTTGACATAGGCTTGTCCCTTGGGCTCCTAAAGGGCTTGACATCTGGATGACATTGAGAGTTTAATAGATGATCATCGATAGTCAAAGTTATGAAATTTTGTATCACATGAGTTTATTGATAAGTCCCGACTACTGGTAGAGCTGCTTTCATACACCTTACACGCTAATCTCTTTCTTGGTTTAATAAGGGCAATGAGGTGTATCATAGGGGCTTATTTATAAGTTTCTACTACTGGTAGAGATGCTCTCGTACACCCGGCACATTAATATCTCGCTTGGTTTGACAAGGGCAATGAGGTGTATCATAGGAGGTTATTGATAATTTCCGACACTTAAGAGTTCTAGCCAATAATCCCAAAACCAATTGGTGATGGGAAACTGCACAAACAACTACTTAACAACCCCTCCTCTGGCGGGATATTGTTCGGACCTGAGACACACACCCACACAAGATTACAACGCGATATGGGGCCTTCTTGCCCTGCACACTTATGTCTGCACGAACACACAATGCATCATGTGGCATGTTTTTTGCCCTGTGTGGTTTTTTACTCAGGACGTGTTGGCTCGAATACCATCTCAGAATTGCTAGCTAGTCATTCCAAAACCAATTGGTGATGGGAAACTGCACAAACAACTACTTAGCATCGACTATTGTGTGTTGGTAGCCTGGTAGAGATGCTCTCACACACCTTGCACCTTAACATCTCTCTTGGTTTAACAAGGGCAATAAGGCACAGATTTTACCATTAAAAAAAAAAGAGGTAATGAATTTTAATTGCTGCGTATGGCATTCTTAATGAGTACTATTTACTAAATATAAAGATAATGTGTGGTTTTTTTGGGGGCTCATATGGTGAAGGCAAAGGACATTGGGTTGATTTCAGGTCTCAAGGCAGGTCATATCGGAGAAGTGGTCACCCATATTCAGTTTGTGGATGATACCATTCTATTTTGCTCAAGAATTAGTGAGGAAGTGGTTGTAAGAAACCATATACCAATCCAAAACCTTAAGCTAATAGGTGGAAGGCCCAAACAGGTATATGAAGGACTGTTAAACCCATTACTTAGGTGATGTGGGATGTCGGACTTCACAACAGTGGTTACTCTAAAATGCTTCTTACAATGTTTTCAACTATTTGCGTGGTGGTAGTGGTTGGATGTTCTGAGGATTTTATTTAGTCATTGTAGATGGTATTCATTGTAGGTTTGGGAGGCTTCTTGTTTTATATCTTGGTTTACTGATGGGGGCCAAGCTGAAATCAAATGCCATTTGGGATCTTGTTCTAGAGAATTTTGAGAAGAAGTTGTAGACTTGGAAAAGGCAATGTTTATCGTTGGGAAGGAGAATTACTTTGATTAAAGCTTGCTTGTCTATGCCGGTTTATTACTTTGGAGGATAAAACTTTTTTGGGTGGGCGTTTTGATAGGAGAAATATATATCTCATTAAGTGGAATAAGGTGATTAAGCCTAAAAGGGAGTGGGATTTAGGCCTTGGTAATCTTGATTTGCATAATTGGGCCTTGTTGGCTAAATGGCTTTGTAGATTTAGAGTTGAAAAAGAGGCCTTTTGGAGGAAGATTATTGTCAGTGAGTATGGTGAGGATAGTTGGGTTTGGAATCCTAAGAATGTTCCTAGGCATAGGGTGTCGGGTCTTTGGTGTGTCATTTTCAGTGTGGGGTGTGTGTCCAAGGTTTAGGGGGAGGTCTTTGCCCAAGGGGTGAGTTTTCTTGCTGGGGAGGCGTGTAGTGTCAAATTTTGATATGATGATTAGGTGGGAATGGGTCTTGTGCATGTTTTATTTCCCAGAGTGTTTAGAGTGGTGTCCAATGAAGAGTGTTCAGTTCGTGAATATTATTCTTTTTAGGGGGATTGCATGTCTTGGGTTATGTCTTTCATGAGAGTCCTTTGTTAGCCCAAGGACGTCCGGTACGGGGAGTTACTGAGTTTTCTTTCGAATGTTTTTCTTTGGCAGGGAGGAAGCGGATCTTCACATATGGAAACCCTCTTCCTTGGGGTTGTTCTCAGTGAAGACCTTTTATTTAGCGCTAGAGGGGCTGCCCCATCTGCGGGTAGCCTCTGCTCTTGTCTGGCTGGGGCTCGCTCCTTGTGTGGAGGCATTTTGATGGTTGGTGGTTGAGGGAGGGTTTCCATGGTTGGCATTTTGAGGAGGTGTGGCTTCTTGTTTGAAGCTATTTCGGATACGTGTGCTATGTGCAGGGACATAGTGGAATCGATTTTGGTGGCTAGTTTGAGGATTGTCAAGTGGATCTTGGTTAGAAATGAGGTCAGTGATTTTTATGTTCAATTGGGAGGCTTGCATGGAGTGTAGGGTGGCTAAGGAGAGGAGTTTTTATATAATATATATATGTATATATATATTTTTTGTGGTTCTCTCCTTCAGGATCTTCAAGTTTAATGTTGGAGCAGCGTGAGGGAAGCCGCCCCCCGACAGGTATTGGTGGAGTGTGAATGACAGAGGGGTGGTGTTGGTGTTGTTTTCTTAGTCTGTGGGTGTTCAGGATTCAAATGAAGTATAGCTGCTGGCCATTCTTGAAGCATTGCAAATCTTCATTGCCTCCTATGGAAAGTGATTCTTTGAATGTGATTTCGTGGGTGTCCAAACCGTACCAAAGCCTTGGAAGTTTCAGTTTTTGCTTAATGAGATCAAGTTCCTTGTTTCCCGGTTGCAAGTTGAGTTTTGTCATGTAGTTAGATTGGATAATTGTATGGAAGATAGTCTAGTGAAACAGGGGGTTGATAGGGTTGTTCCGTGGGTGGTCCTTTCTTCATAATGTGGCTTTCGGTATATACCCAAGTTGTTTTCTTTTTTGGTGTTTTTCTGTATCTGTTTTGTTTTTCTAATAAAAATTTCTTTATCAATAAAAAAAAAAGTGTGGTGTGATGTGGTTACCACTTACCATTGATGCATGAGGCATATTATTATGAAGACTATATGTCAATATGATCTAAGTGCAATGCGCCATGAAATAAAAAACTCATTTACTTTTCAGAAGGATAATGAGAAGGCTTATATTATCGTTCAAAATGTACTCAGCATGTTTATTTTGATTCTGAACATCCAATATACCAATCAATGTCTACATTTTAAACTACTTGCACTATGGAAAATAAATACTGATTTTGAGTGCCCTACCATTTTCTTTTTAAAGCAACATCTCCTGATCGTATATCTTAAATGTTCTATTAATGACTTGTGGGTGCTTGTTCATCTCCTTATCCTATGTAATATGATTTTGGAGATTTTAGGTTCTTGTGGAGATCCATTTTATAGTAACATATTATTCTGATCTTTTGGCCTTCTTTCATCTTTCATCACGCATCACCCTTCTGGTTATTTTTCTAAAAATAATTTATCATCCTTTTTTTGCCTTTCTAGCTAGTTATATTCCTTTGACATTGGAATTCTGAGTTCTCATCTCATTATGATACTTCACATCCAACTTCCACCATCAGAGGCTTTATAATTTATTTGTTTCTTGTAATGAACATGCATGCCAATCTGTGATTAATGTGACAAGAGTTGTAAAATTGCATGAGGATCTCATGGCCATTGTTTTTCAGGCTATTGCCTTTCATTTTTCTCCTTCGTTGTTTTTGCAGTCAACTTGATAACAACAATTTCAGTGGGCATAAAATTCCGGATTCCTATGGCAATATGTCAAAACTGTTGAAATTGTAAGTATGCTTTTCATTCTCGAACTTATTATTAATTTTCATTTAAATTATGATTGTCAGCCAGCCTATCTGTTGGGAATAAGAAACCTTTGTCTGGTTGTGATGAGCTCCTGCCTTGAAAAAGCATCCAAAACAGTTCACATGAAGAGCACCATAGGTGTTAATTATCCTTCATTATCTTCTCTTATCCATCATTATCTAGTCCAACCACATGCAATTTCCTTGTGATTATCACTTGTAACTTAGTAACAGCTCTAATGATATTGTAAGGGGAGGTAATCTTCATGCTGGAGATCAACTATTGTTTTCACTGATGTTATGTCATGCTTGAGTTCATTGTGTGCTCACTATCAAGTATGGATACATTTTACCGGAGCATAGATATAGAGTATCTATGCAGTGCTTTTACGTTCTTTAATATTATAGCTTAAGGCATCTTTTATAAGGAAGGCCTTTGAGGATTTTGCCCATGGCCCTTTACTTACCAAAAACGATAACCCTTTACTTAACCTGAACCCAGGTGCAACTCACTCACCCTTGATTTGAGTCGACTAGGCCGAGTTGAGTGGGACTCAACTGAGTCAAATCTAGTTGCACACAAAGCCTTTAAAATTGCTTAAAGTGTGAAATTTGAATCCAAATTTTAAAATTGTATAATAATTTCCTACAACTATGAATTTTATGGACTTGTTGAATCTTAATTGGGATTAACAAATTAAAGCAGTTATAGGTGCCTGCTTTTGGTTTTATAGTCCACTGTTTATTTTCATACAGATAATAAATTTATCTTTATATCATTGGACCTTGCAAAGAATTGGTTTTAATATTCAAAAGTCAAAACTCACTCCAGGGTTTTTTAGAGACGTTCCACACCCTCTTCAAACAAAACAATGGGGAAAGAAATTACAAACGTATAGGACTTGGTCATATATGTGAATTGGAGGGTGATTTGACTGGCTACTAACCAAATCTGAGCTAACTTTTCAATTTTTTAAACCGTGGAAATGAATATATAAATATATATATTAGTTATTTTGCATTGAAGAAATTGTTGAAACATTGTTGTTTGGGAAATATCAAGTTTTATTCAATTACGAATGTGGCATTAGTTCCTTTTCGAAAGGAAAAAAAAATAGTGTGCCATTAGTTGCTACATTTAATTGAAGTACTGAACAAAAAAGTTTACTGGACCTAAGCGTAATATTTTCTTTTAATGTTATAAAGTTGTTCACTGCTATTATCTTGACCTTTTCTTTCGTAGAAATGGTCTTTTACCAGAAAAAGCTAGAACAACAACAACAATTTATCGTTATTATCATTTTTATTTAAGATGATAACATGTTGATAGTTCTTGTTGGTTGATCATTCCCATGGGGCGATTAGCTATTTGAAAATCTTAACTCGTACATGCTGTAAGACACAGTTTTGGTATTCCTTATTTAGTCTTGCCGGGCACTGGAAACATTTATATGAATATTTAAGTAAAACAAAATTTATGTAAAGGACACAATACGTTTCTAAGCCCATACACTTTCCCTGTGTGTGCATGTGTGGGTGTGTTTTTATATGCAGCTAAAGTGTATTTAATTTGATTGTCACTTCATTAGATAGAAAGTGGCATCAAAGGATTTTTGAATTATCTACTTACAGGTGTGTATTCCATTTCGTAAGAGAAAAATGGTCGATCTGTCTGTTCTCTTACCAAGGATGTTGGGAGAACTGGAGAAGTGAGCTTCGTCGATCTCTTTACAAGCTGATATCTTGATTATTGATATACATTCTCTAGCTTGAGGGGTGCGTGCGAGGTGTAGGAGATACATGGGTCAAAATATTCCCTTATCCATTGTCTTAAGCTGATACAGAAAGAGTGGTAGTCAATTTGTTGGTTGATCCTGTATGGAAGACCAAATTGACTGTGTTATCAGTAATATGATATGGAGCAAAGATCCATTTGTATTGTAAATTATAAAGCGTGATCACAAAGATATTCCACTTAATCGATCAAGTAAGGGGTTCAGACTTCAGAAAGGGCAAGATAGGAACAGTTTTGCTCTGTAAGTTGACTCAAGCATGGTTGTTTGCAAATGTAATGAGCCATATCCTGGTACTTGGATGTTGTACTTAAACATGCAACCATTGGTTTGCTTCACAGAATTATTCTCTCATCGTTTTCATTTTAAAGAGAGAAAGCTCTTTTCTCTTCAGTATTGCTAGTGTTGGCTATAGTCGATCATCCAAATAAGCCCCAGCAAGTCTGCTCATGTAATGCACCTGACTGCAATAAGTACAACCAGCATCACCACCACCGACATAGCCACCACAATAGAAACTAGACTTTGTGCCTGACTTCCAGATTACTTCTCGTAGGTCAATCAACTTGAAAATCTGTTTAGGGAAAAAGGGCTCTTGGTAGTGGGTTGACTACAGACTACAGAGTACTGGGTCCTACAAGGATTAACATGCTGATTCTACAACTAGTATACCACATGTACACATAAGCATAGGAATCCCAAAATTACTTCTGCACCTCTAAGCAGAAAAAAAAAAAATTGGAAAAAAAAAAGTTTCCAACCACCACATACCAGTTTATTAGCTAGGATGTTCACTATAATCTCCAACAACTCTACTTCACATTACGGACACCAATAAGTTGTCAATGGAAAGAAAGCAACCATTTTTGCTCATCCTTTTAACTTCCTACAACCAGAATATACTGTAGCTACCTGCAGATCTGTGATTTACTGGTAAAAACAGCTCAAATCATTTCAAGTAGCATCTGAAAAGATTCAGGCCTCATCCTTTCAGGTATAAACTTTTTGATACACATAAAATAGGGATAAATATCCACAGGAAATGATTTTAAAAAGGAGAAAAAGCAGACCTTAGCCTTGGTGTCAAAGCAGCAGGAAAAGAAGATATCCTTCTCAACAGCAAACTAAGGTTTTGGTGTCTAAGAAAATCTAGACATACCATCCATAATTGAACAATCACACCATATAGCTTCTTTGTCTACCGTTGCTGACTCTTTGGCAATTTGGATGCTTAGCAACGAGGAAAACACAGATGTTCCATAGAGTCTTTTGTTTGATGTTTGGCTTGTTCCTTTATTTTTATTATTATTGTTTTTTTTTTGGTGGTGGTGGGGGGGGGGGGGGGGGGGGCGGGGGGGGGGGGTGGTCCCGTGCTGTTGTTTTAACTTTGATTTTTTCTTTATAAACTTATTACCATGTGAGAGAGGAGGGAGGGAGGGAGATTAAAAAAAATTCAAATACCTTTCTTATCTCTCAACTGAACCAAAGTGGTATTCTTATGTTTTGTTTGAATTTGCAGGAGTCTTAGGAACTGTAGTTTGCAAGGAGCTATTCCTGATCTGAGCAGCATACCTCATCTTTTCTATTTGTAAGATCTTGAGTACTTAAAAGAGTTTTTTTGAGGCGGTAACATTTTACAATACGATGCACTGTTATCATGTCCTGATGGTCAGTGATGAGCATCTCTAACTTGTTTAATGTATTCATTTCAGGGATCTCAGCTGGAATCGACTTACAGGATCCATGCCATCAAATAAACTTTCTGATCATATCACTACGATGTATGCAAAATTGTCTACTTGGATTGCTGCATTTGCAAATTGGGATACTTTGCTTGTTTAGAACTTAGCTAGTTTTTGAACTCTAATGATAGTTCTTTTACCATCACTATTTGATTGTTTGTAGAAGTATCTTACAGGGATATTTATGATTTTACTTGACTTTAATGCGACGAAGGATATGATTATGTGAAACGTTTGGTGCTATTATGCAGTGAACTGTCACACAACAATTTTACTGGTTCCATTCCTGCGAATTTCGCTGTTCTTCCTCATCTGCAGAAATTGTGAGATTGTCTTTATGGTTCTTATTCTCTTTAATAGATTTTTTTGAGCAGATTCTTTGGACTCTGCATAATCTACAGTTCAAGTGATGGTTCATTTAAATTGAATGTTCTCTTAAAATTTCATTTCTGGACTTTGCTTTGATTTGTAGAAGTTGCATATTCATTCATGTTCACGTTAATTTTGTGCACATGGATTGAGTTTGGGCACTCTCCTGATGTGTAATTCATTTGCCATTCCAGATCTCTTGAGGACAACTCTTTGAATGGTTCTGTTCCATCAACCATTTGGCAGAATGTGAAATTCGGAGAAAATCAAAGCCTTATCTTGTAAGACATAAATATCAGTCACAATTTCTATCGACAAGTCTTTTGCTTGCTTTTCAATAATTTCTTACATATATCTATAAACTGCAAAGGCACTTTGGTTTTTGCCAGTGCTTTGTTAGAAAATTTTGGTGCTCCTCATGAACTTAATATGCAATAGATTCCGTCAATCTCTGTCTAAAATTTTCTGGCACATTGTGTTTGCAGGGATTTTCAGAATAATTCACTTTCAAATATTTCAGGCATCCTTAATCCCCCCTCAAACGTTTTACTCAAGTATGTCCTTTTTGATAGATGTTCTTGCATCATTTAATCTCTTAATTCTTAAGCTTCAATTGTTGAAACAAGTAATATGTTCCCGTTTCTGATGTTAAGATATGATGTCTAGTACTAGGAGTGTATATAACCATGGAAAGTGGCATGGGTGCGTCACTGGAAAAAGTTATGAATCCTATGCGAAGGTCCCTTCCATTTATATAGTGGGCCTAAAAGTCAGCTGTGTCTGATGTAAACCTGGTGGATCTGGACCATGGCTGGTTAGGCCTGTAAATTTATGATGGGCCAGCACCCTTTTTTTATATATAATTCAGTAGCATTAAATTACATTATTGAGAGAAAAAAGTCCATACAAGCCATCAAAACCACATTTTGTAGAAGACTAAGCATTCAATCAGATGCACTGTTCATTCTATTGAGTGAAAAGCAAATGACAATACCTGTTTATATTTAAATTCGTTCATACCAACTAAAACATCACGAGTCTTAAAACTCTATATTTATAGGACCTTATTTTTCAATCTTTTAGATTTTTATCATATATTTCGATAGAACCTTTTTTCTAAGAAGCGGCAGCATTTTTTTTCCTTTTTGAATGATGAGTAACTACAAAAATTGAAAAATAAGATAAGACCAAAAAGGGTTTGTATAAAAAATTATAATATCATGCTTATGCTATTTGTGCCTAAATGGAAACGATAGTGATTATGCATAATAGATGTAAAGCATTAAAAACTTGGAGCATGGATCTCTTAGAGCATGGCTCTTGAGGTTAAATAAATAATCTGTGAGGGAAACAAAATAGAAAATGTGATAAATGAGACGACGGAAAAAATCAAAATAATATATGCTACCTAGCAAAAATCTAAAGTATCCAATTAGTAGAAGATAAATCTTTAGTTCACATCACCAATACAGAGAACAGAAAGTTGTTTAGAAAATGCAGAAAAAAGAAAAAAATGAAAAAAATCAGAAAATATCCCAAAAATACCAAAATCATGGAAACAAAAAATCCTCTAAGCTTGCTAATTTATGCAATGGCGTGGTTTAAGACTTCAGTTTCAGTCACTGTTGCCACCAAGTTTGTTACAACTTGGCCGACTCATGCCAGATCTCTGTTGTTATGCATGAGACTTGGCCGAGTTCAACTGACTCGGTTGATACTGATTCTAATACAACCTGGTCAATTTGACTTGGAGTCGGCCGGGTTTTAAAACATCATGACATGAGGTGATTTCAGTTTGAAACGAAGTAGACCCCTAAAAGAATGGCGACATTGTAGGGTTTGAACATGCACAATATCGGCTTTGCTCCATTGATTGGACTGCTATGATGCACGGATACTTCAAAATGGGCAACGTATTGTGTCATATCATATCCGATACTACACTTTTTATGTGTAAGATCCGTGTCCCTGCCAGCCGTGACTATGGCATGTCCTTGCCGTATCTGCCCATCATAGGATTGGAGTGCCAACTCTTTTTTTGCTCTAATTAATCCAATTATGGGTCACCAAAGTCTATTTTCCCATCCTTTTAAAAGAGAATTAAGTAGAGATTTTAATGATAAGGAAAAAAAAAATCAATCTTTGGTTGATATTCATGTTGACTGTTACGTGGGATGATGTGGCTGATACATATCACAATAGCACTGATTTTAAGGTCTCATTTTGCAGTGAACCTTCATAGCAATGTTGACTGCAAGCAGATATGTTACCACTGATATTTTGAATCATTTTTCTGTCTGGTCAATATCATGTCATGTGAACTATACAAGTCAAAAGCACTTGGATACTAAAAGGCATGTTTATGAGAAATTTTGTCTTGATGGTTTTTCTTAACTGGAAATGTTAAGGTTTATTTTATGTTAAAGTACTTCTCATGATTAAGCCACTCCCCTGTATGATTGCAATGAAATTCATATGCTATTTTCTCTTTATATTTCTGTAAAACATGAAGCATGTATCCAAGCTCATACCTAGCAATACGATGTTGATGTTGGTTGGTTGACAATTTATGGTCAAAATTTAACTTTAGCAGTTTGTATTTCAAGTTTGAATCTTGTTGCTTGTTGCATAATCATAAGTTTGATTTGATGTTCAGGCTTCAAGGGAATCCTGTATGCAAGAATGCAAACCTATTCCGGTTCTGTGGATCTCAGAGTGGAGGGGACGACACACCTGGAGATTCAACGAAGTCCATAAAAGATTGCCAACCTCAATCGTGCCCAACAGATTCGTCTTATGAATATGACCCCGAGTCTCCTGAACCATGTTTTTGTGCAGCACCTATTAGAGTTGGATATCGGTTGAAAAGCCCTTCATTCTCAAACTTTCTTCCATACCAGAGCTCTTTTAAGGTGTTCCTGACTTCTGGGCTCAAGTTGAATCTTTCTCAGCTATCAATTGACTCATTTATATGGGAACCTGGACCTAGGCTGAGGATGTATTTGAAGTTCTTTCCTCTGTATGATAATCACTCTGGTACTGTTGCTACTAAATTCAATACAAGCGAGATTGTGCGAATCAGAAACATATTCACGGATTGGTCAATTACCGCAAATGAGACCTTTGGGCCGGCTGAACTGCTCAACTTTACTCTCCTGGGACCTTATTTAAATGGTATCCGTTGAAACCTGTTTGTTTATAGTGCAAACTGACTGGCTTTATCAGATTATTGGTGGTGTTAACTCTGGTTTTGAATGTGACCAATGTGCTTCTGTTTTGCTTTTTTTATGGTACAAATGGATTATTGGTGGGTGTGATGTAGAACTGGAGTATCCTGAACTTGTATAATATGGCATTGCAGTTTCCTTTAGAGCAGTGGTGCTTTATGATGCCCAGATACAGCATGGCTATGACAAGGACACACCATGGTTTTTTCTTGTAAAACGAAATATCAGACTGATGCTATTAGATTGTCCATTTGAAGTATCTGGGTATTGTAACTGGCAGTCACTATTTTTTTCAATCACATATCTTTGAACATATCAATTCCAAGGGAATGGCTATAACTGCATTTGGTTTTGTTGGTTAGCAGTAAAATAGAAAATATGCTTATTTTATAGTGTACCACCACATTATATTTTAGATTTGTAAACTGAAACATTACTTGTCACAGTGCTTCGGTAATGACTACTTAAAATGGAGCATTCGAGTTAAAATTTTGTTACTGGGTATTGTGATACATTTACTAGCATCAGAAGGCTTGTCATCAATTTAAAGCCACTGGTATGACTTTAATCATAAATTCCAATCAGAAGCAGGGTTACTACCGAAATTCTGTTAGGAAAGAGGAAGCACTTTCCCAATGATACCAGTTGCTATGAGGCAGCCAGGTGCTGCAGCCTGCCTGTCAGTCATTTCCCTTTGCTGAGCCATTAAATAATGCCTGCCAGGCAGGCTTCCGTGCTTGTCACGTATTTTTTCCCCTTTCAGAAAACCACAGACTTCTCATACTTTTTTTCTAAACCATGTGATACTATCCTTTTGCTCTTGATAGCGTTGATGCCACAATCATAATGAAATCAATTTTGTTTCAACTTGGATATGGCCTATTCAGATCCGTCTTATCACATTTATATTCTGATTGATGCCTTTTTATTGCTGCAGCACTCCCATCTCCAAATCAAGGGATAAACAAGGGCACTTTTGCTGGGATTGTACTGGGAGCAGTTGCCATTGCAGTTATAGTAACTGCATTTATTTCATTCGTAATAATGAGAAGAAAGAAAAATGGTGCATATGCTGTTTCAAGAAAACGCGCGTGTGAGTTCCTTTAAGATTACCGAAGATTTATTAAATGTAATTCAATGATATATGCTTTGAATATTTTTTTAAGCATGCTTATCTGATAGTGTATAGGTGCTTTGTACTTTTTCACTGATAATATTTTGTTACTGAATGTGATATTTTAAGCTACATCTTGACTGAATTAATTGATCTCTTATCGACTGAAGTGATTGGTGTCTTATTGTAAATGGCCAAATGACTATTTATCGATTACAACCAAGGACATCAACTCAAACTAGGAAACCTAATCATAACCAAACTAGGAAACCTAATCCCATAGCAATAGGAAACACTAATAAAATCACAGCCACTGCTGCCACTTAGTGCAAAGGAGACAGATTCTTACCTGTTCTGACTTCACTCTGTAATTCCTCCCACCACCATGGCTGTTGTGATTTGAATGGGACCATTTAAAATTAGACAATTTCTACTATTCTTACCTTAAATTTTCTATAAACACGAGTGCTGAATAAGTTGGACCAGCAAATCAAAGCATAATTACAAATTTTCAACTGTATTACGTAGGTATTTCCTAATGCTCCTCTTTCAATATTTTTCTTTTTCTTCTTTAGTGGTGGCTTCCCCACTCCTGCTCCTCCTCTCATTTTGTGCAGCTACATGTTTTCTATGCATTTTCTCATGCAGCCGTCCATATAACTGATTCTCGTATTAATTAAGGTCCACTTTGATGGATTGAATGACATCAAAATGTTGCATCTTTTCTATTATTAGACAACTTAATGAGCTCCCCATTCATTGAGTCCTATATTTGGAGAAGAATTATGGAAGTTATGGCTCATTAATAATGGGGTAACAGCGTAATAATTTTTATGAAAATTAGGGTTTTAGATCTTAATTAATTAATATTTTTGAAACAGTAACTTGAATTAATACAAAACCTATCTTTCAAAAAAACAAAAAAAAAAAAACAAAAGCTTTACAGTATAAAATAGCTATACTGAGAAGTGGCTGGGAAGACCCCACAAAAAGAAGCCACTGCCCAAAGGAAGATCTTAATTTATTTTATTACATGCTAAAACTATCCTACTTAAAGTAGCTTAAGAATAAGAGCTAATCAAGGGTTCAGAACTTGACATTGAGATTGAGTTTTGCGTATATAATGGAATTTAAAATGATGCATGGATGTTTTTCTTTTCCCATTTTACTAAACATTATGAGTTTTTCAAGAAGGGCCTTCGTCTCTTAATTTTTTTTATTGTTGATTTTTTTACTTTCCACTCTTATTATCTGTGTCAGTATATATGTATAGTGGGCATTTGTATGTGTGAACAAAATTTAATATTCTTGAATTTCAACTTTCAATTTTCAAGTCCATGCTTTGGCAACTTCTCTGCAACCAGCATAGCTTTCTATACTCGCTGTTTCTCTGTCTTAATTTTTTCCCTCACAAAATTATGTTACTGAAGATAGATACTTAAAACTCTTTTTAAGACGGGTGACAACTCTCTCTCTCTCTCTCTCTCTCTCTCTCTCTCTCTCACAGCATCAAGAGCCCCAATCAAAATAGATGGTGTGAAAGACTTCACTTTTGGAGATATGATTTCGGCTACGAGCAATTTCTCCACTGAAGTTGGACGAGGAGGCTATGGAAGTGTTTACAAAGGCATTCTTGCTGATGGTACAGTTGTTGCCATAAAGCGTGCACAGGAAGGATCCTTGCAGGGTGAGAAAGAGTTCCTAACGGAGATAGAATTGCTGTCACGATTGCATCATCGTAACCTGGTCTCTCTGTTGGGCTACTGTGATGAGGAGGATGAACAGGTGCTTTCTCTTGCATCCATCTATGTTTAATTTTGCTGATGCCTTATTATGGTAGACTTAGCTATGCTCCAGTGAAAGGCTAAGAATCTTTGAGGAATTTGCTATTGGCTAGCTTAAGTTACTAACTTGTTGAGAGCTAGGGGTTGTCCAGTTGGTTTGGTATTCCGTTTCTCACCCAACTGCCTAAGGATCGATCCCTGGGTTCCCTTCCTGCCTGAGCAGTATTTCGTTTCTGTGGGGGAGCATGCTTCTCTCCGTGTGGCTGGGGTTTCTCATGGGCCCCAGCCCTTGGCTAGGTG
Source organism: Persea americana (assembly GCA_029852735.1). Lineage (NCBI taxonomy): Eukaryota > Viridiplantae > Streptophyta > Magnoliopsida > Laurales > Lauraceae > Persea > Persea americana. The sequence goes on from CM056809.1 coordinate 12,149,634, forward strand.
CCAAAAAAGAAGTCACTAATTTGTTATTCATGCATTCGGGACACACATGCAACAACTATTAAGTTTGTGATAGAGAATTTTGTTTAACCATGATAAACAGAAATGGAAGTGACCATACTAGGTATTTTTGCTGGTCATTGATAGTTATTTGAGAACAACGAAAGATTGACATAATTGTCAGTTGCACTAAATTTGATTTTTTTTTTCTTTTTTAACTAACCAAGTGCTAAGCGAGCGCTAACCTAGAGCACTGAAATTCTAAAAAGGTTGGCTACTGGAAAGTTGACCTTGAGTTGACCATGGAGGCTTATGGTTAGCCGTACTCCTCCTTCAGAACTGATTCAATCTACTACTCAATTTAGCCATTTTTGACAAAGTTGCTAGCCAGTAATCCCAAAACCAATTAGTGATAGGAAACTATACAAATAACTACTCAACACCCCCCTTGAGCGGGACACCGCCCGGATCTGAAGCACACGCTCACACAAAACTACAACGCGGTATGGGGCCTTCTCCTGCGCACTTGTGCCCACACAAACACACAACGCTGCATGGGGCATTTTTGCCTTGTGTGGTGTCGAACCCGGGACGTGTTGGCTCCGATACCATGACGAAGTTGCTAGCTAGTAATTTCAAAACCAATTTGTAGCGCCCCAAGATCTGGGCGCCTCGAATCTCTGGACGCTACGAGAAAGTACCCAAGAGATGCGGAAAATCCAATAATATAATCAAGTGTAAATCTCATATGAGCAAGTAAATGGACAAAGCCCTAAAATTTTATTTCACTTAATGGGATTACAAGGTACTTTCCATAATTAAACTAACTATTCAATCCTAGACTTACACGGCCAGCTACAAGAAAAAGGAAAGAATAAAGATCTATATAATAGACGCCTCTTGATGCACAAACTGCATCGCTCTTCGAACCCTGCAACAACGGATTAGCCGTCAAGCAATTCTACCAATCAAATAAAGCGGAAGAGAAGATACCTGAAAACACCAAGGATTGGGTTAGACTTAATGAGCCAGGCAAATAGGCATATTTAGATAGCAATACAGTATATTAACAGATAAGGAAGAAGACCATACCTGATCCCAGCTGTACCTGCGTGATTAGTACTATGATAATAATATAGAATATTAGAGTGGAACAACAACAGTGTGGAGTGTAGTGCTTGAACGATAATTGAGATAGTAATATAACAGATGTTGGATACATCATATCAAGTAGATAAGAGAAGCCATCATTATCAATAAACCATATAATTCATACGAGTATAGCAGTGTCACCTGTAATAAAAGTAATAATGTCGGCAGTCAAAGACACTAAGCAACGGCATTCACAACACTTAATAATTATTTAACCAATATACATACATAGGATCACGCAAAGGCACGTCCACAGTTGAAGTGCAAGGGACGTGGGAGGTCAAAGTTAGCCCATCGTCGTCGTCCCAACAACTGTCGATGGACATCAACCATGGGGGTCATAGCCACCCATCGCTGTCATCGCATCGAATAGGAGCGTACAAGAGTCCATCAATATCCATAGCCACCGCCAAGTCCCAGCCATTGGTCTTACGTGCTCAATCACTCATCCATAGCCACAGCCAAGTCCCAGCCATTGGTCTTACGTGCTTAATCACTCATCTATAGCCACAGCTAAGTTCCAGCCATTGGTCTTACGTGCTAGATTAACATCACCGTCCATCTACACCCGGTCCGAGCGCCGGTTGTCTCAGTACCCCTCCCACACCGGTACCTAGGTGGGGGTACTCCGAACTAGATAGCCTCATCATAATTAATAGGAGACGATATTAGTTAAGGGCATGAGGCATGAAGTTCGGGTATAAGTAATCCATCCTTACGATTCCCAATAGTTAATAATGCATACCATTGTAAACTCCACTTCTCGATACGCTTGATTAACATTATCTCATTATACAGTCCGTCCATCAATATCTATCGTTAAGTTTCCAATATTACAGGTTAGGACTTCAAGTGCCATGTTCTGACATCTCATCTAATACGGACCGTGATCATGGATTAGAGCCTAAGTGCAATGCCCTGATTTTAGTACCTCTCAAGGCCAACATCCAAGGTTCGGACCTACCAGCCAGCCTCAGTGTCCGTTTCATCAACATAAGTACAACATGTCACAAATCTATTGATAATCGCTGCCCCTCTATTCAGGTCCAGGGTCCCACTTCACCTAAGACAGTGATCACGGAGTCCCAGATGCTTATTATGTATCCTTAGTGCTCCTGAAGGTATTTAGCATCATAGGAGATCTATAATCATTGAATCAGGTTCTGTTTACAACCCTAGACCCTACTTAGGTGGTTACACGGGTCAAGGTTAAGCTCGGCCCTTAACTCGTGTCTAGCGTATCCCAAACAGTCTAAATGGAAGGTCAACAGGGCCCACACATGACTGGATCCAGAAAGGGAATTGAATATGGATAATCACTGTTTACAGTGTACCAGGTCGACATCATGGGTCCACGGGTTGACCTGGTACTCTGTGGGAGTGGACAGCTAATTGGGAGTCATAAAACACAGTCTGCAGTGTCCCCTGTCGACCCGGAGGGTCCCCCGGTCGACCAGGTACAGTGCGGACATTTCCACAAATATCTGGCAGGTGGGGAAGACTGCCGTGTGGCCGGTCGACTGAGCCTCTTAGCCGGTCGACCGTGTACACTGGGTTCTGTACCTTGACGTGATTTTCTGCTCTCAGTTGATGGGAAGTTCCTTGTGTGCCCGATCGACATCCTGGGTGACTAGGTCGACCGGGTACACACGAAATCCCAATTTTCAACATTCTGCCCTCTTCCCTTTTCTATCAAAACTCCACCAAATCCAGCTCAGATCTACACTGATCATCTCCAAACATCATACACACCTCCCACATCATGATCTCATCACAAATGGGCCATTGATCTTCCAAATGGGGGATTCCCATCCATCAATGGCCAAAATCACATAAAAGAGCTTAGAATAGCAATCACATACATCATATCATCCAATCAACAATTTAAATACAGAAGTCATGCCAAATAACCATCGAAGACAATAATTAACAATTTAAGCATATTAATCAATTTAATTAAGAAATCTAAACGTGTCTACTTGCCTAATTAGGAAGAAAGCTCCTCAAATAGTTTGGCTTTACTTCATATGCTCTAAGATCACCCCAACAGCTGAATCTACAATCTCTACACCCATTCCCAAAGAAAGAAATGCATAAGGAAGAGAAATCTAAGAGAAATGACTATTTTATAAGGAAATTGAAAAGGGAGAAGAAGGTTACCTTTACTTGATGAAAAGGAATGAGAGATCTAGGAGATGTGATGAGGCTCTTGCTTCTAGTAATTGGAGGGCTAAGATCTAGAGAGAGATAAACCTTAATCTCTAACTCAGAGAGAGAGAGAGATGGGAGGAAAATTGTAGTGAAATGAGAAGATTGGATGAGAGGGGTTTCTTTTATAGGAAATGGGTTGGGTTATAGTTTAAATTGCCCTCACTTGCTAATATAAGTTTAGGATAAGGATGGGGGTACTTGAGGAAGGTTAAAATGGAATGACCAAAGGGTCCTTGGTTGCTAATAGAAATAAAGGATAAGGACTAGGGTAGTTTAGGTACTCACATTTAATTACTAAAGTATCCTCAAATGAGTGGTTGTGAATAAAGGAGCCTAAGGGCAATAAAGGTATGCTATTTATAAGGACAAAAGTGCCCATGTTTACTTGGTTGACAATAAAGTGCCTATTTAATTACTAAAGTTTCCTTTGTTGCTAATAGAAATAAAGGATAAGGACTAGGGTAGTTTAGGTACTCACATTTAATTACTAAAGTATCATCAAATGAGTGGTTGTGAATCAAGGAGCCTAAGGGCAATAAAGGTATGCTATTTATAAGGACAAAAGTGCCTATGTTTACTTGGTTGACAATAAAGAAGGCCAAGGTCATTTAAGGTATTGGGATTTTCAAAAAGGAGGAAAAAGGTGTGGTTGGAAGGACTAGAGTACCCTCATATAATAAATGGGTTAATGGGTTAGGCCATTGGCAGTTGGGTCATTCTAAAATAAATTGCAGAACTCTTTAAGAAAAACCCATATATGGTTAAGATTACAACTAAGGCTTCTAATTAGAAAATTAATTCTAGGAAATCACTATTAATCTCACAAGGGTCTTAATCTTATAATCTAGGCTAAATTAATGGGAATTACTATCTACTCATGCTAATCACCTATTAAATAGGATAACCTAGGGTTGACTTGGTCAAATTAGGTCCCACTGGGTACTTTTGGGGATGGGTCCTTACAAATTGGTGATAGGAAACTATACAAACAACTACTTAACAATTTTCACCCGACTGATTAAACTATTGGATTTAAGGGTTTTAGAGGCCTTTTCTTGGTATGTCTAGGGTCCAATTTACCTGAATAGGTTGGCACAAATTGGATAATTTGACTAGATGATCCACTGCCCTTCCAAGACTTGAACATCTACCTTTAACTTGATCTCCCATGTTGAAGCTTCTAGAGGCAAGGGCTTGGACTTGACACGGAATTGACAACACTAGGGTAGTGCATATATGACTATGGCACTAACACTTGCAGCCCAACTGATGAAGGAGATGAAAACTTCATTGCTTCTTGATCAATCAGGTTGCAACAGATTGAATATCCGTCATACGTTTTGTGCAATGAAGATCGAGCTGATAACGTTCCTTCAAGTAACCGTGGGGTATTAGTTATTTTCTTCCCCTTAACACTCTTACAAACTATAGATGTAATTAACTTGGCTTTCGATATGAGAAACAACCTAATATTTGCAGTTATCAGACATTGTCAGATTTGAAGTCCTGAACAAGTTTGCTGAATGGTCCTACCATACTTGTGCTGCTCGACTTTAGGGGCTGTTTGGTATCATTTCTCCCTGAGAACGTTTCAATTCTGATAATGGCTTGTGCCAAGAGTGATCAATTCTGAAAACAGATTTAAAAAAAGCCTGTTTGGCAATGTTCCATGTGAAATATTCTCATGGATCATTTTTCTGGATAAATATCTTATTAAAAGAAAAGGTCACCATGAAGAAGCACGGAGAGAGTGGGGGTGGTGGTGTGGGGTACTTCCAATGAATGAACATAGGCGTTGTTTCTTAACAAAAAAATGATTAGTAATCATTTCGAATTTTCCATTACAGGAAGGAATGTTTCTCAAAAAACATTTGTCTTTCCATCTGGTGAGAAATGAAAATGCTCATGAAGGAACTGTGCCAAACAGGGCCTTAATTTGTTCATAATAGATGTAACCCCTTTTTGTTACTCAAACCACTTTTAGATACCAGCGAAGGAGGCTACACATTCAAATTAAACAATCCACACTCCCTGTGTGTTTACACAAACACCCTACAGCGCATACAGAGGCACTGTTATTTCAGGTTAAAAAGCCTCAAATTCATTCCTTTATTTACCACAACAAACTGAAACTTCAAAGAACTCTATATTTTATTCTCCTCACAAAAAACTGCAATTGCAGATTCCTTAATTTATTGTTCTTCACAGAACAATATTCTCACACCCTCACAACAGCCCACCAATGGATGTTTTGTGTGGGTGGGTGGGTGGGTGGGGGGTGGGGCGGGTCCGGTCAACAACTTTTCCAACGTTAAAACTGAATGAAAATCTATCTTGACACGCCATGAAAAGAACCACCTTTTTTTGGCATATTAATAGCCCTAACTGACCATTAATAAGGGCCCTTAACAAAATTCCAGGAAATACCAGGCCAACCAGCAGCCTTTCCACATTATTCATTAACACCACGGAAAACTAGGTCAATGCACCCACAGCAATTGCACTAAGCAGCAGCAACTCCAGATTTTCTAGTCGGCTCCCTTTCTTGAAACTGTCAAAGGCTTGAATACTATCTTGAACCGGTAGGTTTACCTTTTGCAAATCTTGAGTCCTAGTGAGTCGTATCTCTCAACACTTTACTGGAGTGCAACCACCTTTTAAGCCGAGAAAAGAGATCTTTTGGTGATGCAGTTAAAAGCAGGAAGATGCAGGTGCTAGAGAACATAAAGAAATTGTAAAAGGGGATTCTGACCGGCAAGGGAATAGTTTGATGGTGTCAAGCAGGCCCATCTGGTCCCAATACTTGTATTTAGTTAGTGATTGTATTCTAGTTAAACTACAATTAGTCTACTTATAACTCATGTACAATTTGGTAGCTATAATTTAGGATTTGAATTGTATTAGGATACGATTAATAGTGTAATCAACCCTTATATATATGAGAAGGAGTCTACCCTAAGGGGACACAACATTCATTCGCTTCCTCCTTCTCTTTCTCCTTGCTGTGTTTTCATCAATAGAATATTAATGACATGGTATAAGAGCTAGGCTTAATAAGATAGGTAGCATTCATCTTCATCACCTGTCTTGCTCAAGACTGATAGATACAGATTCAGATCTGCATCTCTGGAGTTTCTCATCATCTGGGACAAAGAAATTAGTTGCTGATCAGCCCAGATGCTTCATGGCCCACCTGCAATGATCAAGACTTCCTCGAGAGACATATAGAGGTTGGTCGACTGGTTATCCTGGGATTTATAGAGATTTTTCCACAATTTTTTACTGCTTCGAGGTAGGGTTTCTACTTGCTTTTGTGAATCTCCTCTTTTATGCACACAGGTTCATCTCAACCGTCCAAAAGTTTGGATTCTCATCCAAATTGGTTGAGCCTTGGTTACTTGGTAGCAGAAATACGCTACCTATCCTCCTGCGACCTCTGATCATTCAAACTGCTGCTGGTTTGTCCTACTGCTGCTGGTTTGTGCTGCTACTGCTGCTGTTTTGATGCTGTTTTCTTTCTGTTCTTCTACTACTGCTGATTGATTGTTTCCTGCTATCTGTTTCTACTGCTGCTCTTCCTTTCTTGACCTTTCTTGCTATCCCTTCGTGGGGTCCACGTAAAGCATCACCAATTGATTCTTGTTTGGAATCCTTCCTAGTCTGCTATAATGGAGAAATCTGAAATTTCCCTCGTTCGTTTTGATGGGAAAAATTACACGTCGTGGGCCTTCCAGTTTCAAATCTACTTGGAAGGGAAAGAACTCTGGGGCTATTTAGATCACTGAAAATCCTGTCTTCCATGAACACACCAAACATATTGAAGTAGACTGCCACTTTATTCGAAATGAATTTAAATGCGTTGTCATTTCTTTACCTCCAGTCCCTACTAAGCTTTAGTTTGCTGATATCTTCACCAAAGGACTTCTTCGGCCTTGACTTCAGTTTCTGGTTACCAAATTGTTGCTATATGACTCCCCAGCATCAATTTGAGGGGGTGTCAAGCAGGCCCATTTGCGCCCAATACTTGTATTTAGTTAGTGATTATATTCTAGTTAAACTACAATTAGTCTAGTCATAACTCATGTACAATAGGTAGCTAACCTTTAGGATTTGAATTGTATTAGGATACGATTTATAGTGTAACCAACCCTTATATATATGAGAAGGAGTCTACCCTAAGGGGACACGACATTCATTCACTTCTTTCTTCTCTTTCTCCTTGCTGTGTTTTCATCAATAGAATATTTATGACAGATGGAAGGAGTGATGCCAGTTGTTTTGTGGTCTCTGTGGTGTGTTTGGTTTAAGCAACTTGAAGATTGCTAGGCCGGGTGATGCAGGACCATGCAAGGCTAGTCTAAATGATGTTGTGAGATCAAGAAACACTTAATAATCACAAATAAAATTATAAAATTGAAAATTCAGATTGCACCTCTCTTATTAAATTTCAATTGGGAATCTAGAGATGAGTCTAAGCCTTGTCGCAATCCCGTAATGAGAACCTCCCAAATCTGAATTGGGAGTTGCAATGGAAGAAAACGTCTTAGGTCTCTAGCTTAGGGTTCTAGAGTCTTGCATTTAGAGTAAGGAATTTCCATATTTTTTTTGCATTGCATTTAGATCATTTTAGGATTAACTTAATGCATGCCAACCCGTAGTGGTAAGGAGTACCAACCATCATCTCAATCTATACAACCCGCCATGGAACCCAATAAACTTGCCTGAATGATCCAAAACCTCCAAGCCCGTCTAGATAGCATAGACCAAAAGATACAAGGTCAGGTTGCCGCAACCCAAACTCTTAATCAATGAATAGCGGACTTCGAGGTACACGAAAGGGAAGATAGAGAATCCAATGCTGATGGCGGTGAAGATAGAAATGAAGGCAAGAGGCGCGAGGCCTATCCACTTTAGGCGTGAGATTTGACCTATCTCTAATTTCTTCCACCTATCACTATTCCCTACCCACCCTGCGATCTCTTCCCCATCACACATCATTTGGTAATGAATGAAAAAGCTTGCTTGTGGCTACTTCTCCTGCAATTGAATCTGGCCTGAGGTCGCGAATCCAGGTATCTCTTCTACTGCTTCTCCCTTGTCCATTTATTAAGGCTTTTGTTGGTTTGAACTCTTCCCAAGTTCTGCCCTTTTCATTAAATCTGCCCTAAACCATAGCAAATTATGTTGTCTTTATAACATTTATTTGTCATTTATAGTACAATCCATGGACCAGACCTGGTCTGCCAATTGAATCGGTATGATCCTTGGATTGGGATTTGTGACCCAACTTTGTCCAATTACATACTAAATGGTTTTAGTATTGATATGGATGGGCCTGGCATAAACCCAACACAAATGCAACCCTAAATGTGAGACCATGGATAATGAGATTTCTCTTCTTAGTTATTTTTTCTTATTCAATAAGGTTAGTGGTGCATTGTTCTCTTCTTTTTCAAGTAATAGGTGAGTGAGCCAGGCCCTTCGTATTCTTGCAGGAACTACATGTTAAAGTTTGTCCCTTCATTGGAACTAAACATAGATAAATGATATTTCTTCTAAATTTGTTCCTTAGAATGTATGAGAAATCTACCTAGCCTTTTCATTTCCATTCCATCTATGTAGGCTTCTACTCTGAACAAGGGAAATTCAGCTTCTGATTTAGTTGTTGGTGCATATGCAGATGTTGGTCTATGAGTTCATGCCAAATGGCACACTGCGGGATTGGGTTTCTGGTAAACATTTATTATTATTATTTGTTTGATAAGTTCATGGTTATTATATTCAAAAGTCTGTTCGGTTGCTTATGTAGTAACCTGTTCATATACTGGTTCTTTTTTTTTTTTTTTTAAACGGTAATATGTGTTCATATATTGCCGTTCTACTTTATTGTCTACACTGGTCTACATATTCGAATAGAGCCCATTTGGATACATGCAGAATAGGATATCTATCTTGGAGTTGTTTGTTTTCATATACATGGCACATTATACAGTTGTAAATTGTAATGTTGTGATGTCTGTCCTGTTTTGTAGTTGCTGCCTTTTAACAGATTATTATTAATTTTTTTTATGCTTCTAATACTTCAATAGATGTTTATGGGGCTTATGAAAATTGGAAACTGACCCTCAGAATATTGTTAAGAGACCAGATCAATTTAAGAATATTATTATGGGTTTATGGCCTCAGGGACCATGCCTGAGACGGGCATTCCTGCATTACAAAATTACCATGAGGTTAGACAATGTGTCCAGTTTCTCATGAAACTTAAGGGATTCGAGTCTGCTTAAATTTGATGATCCGAGTTGCCGCCCCATCACTAGATAGTCGTCTTCGGGAATTGCTCAGGGAAGGACAATGTTGTATTACTCAAGCTACTCTGTAGAAGAAAAATGGAACTACTGGTCCCCATGACATTGCCTATGTAACACAAACCCGGGGAAGAGTCTTTTTTCAACTTGGGGGCATTTTTGTTCATTTTTTTTCTTGGTTCATTAAATACCCAAATAATATGGTTCCTTTTTCAGGAAAGAGTTAAGATGTAGAATTCATCTATTTTAACCAAACTGCTGTTGGCCCAGTTCCCATATGTGTGAATGCATGCACATAAATCAGATAAATAGTGCATAATTATCTATTATTTGTCTGAAATTTAGCTGCAAACTGGTCCGAATTCTCATGCTCCTCTGTCATTTCTTATGTTACCTATGACGTGTCAGCTAAAGCAAAAGAATCTCTTAATTTTTCTATGAGGTTGCGTATCGCACTTGGCTCAGCAAGGGGCATCTTCTACCTCCACACTGAAGCAGATCCTCCTATATTCCACCGAGATATCAAAGCCAGTAACATTTTGTTAGACCACAAGTTTACGGCTAAAGTTGCAGATTTTGGACTCTCACGGCTTGCACCACTTCCAGACACTGAAGGGAGTATGCCTGATCATGTATCTACTGTTGTCAAGGGCACGCCGGTAAGCGTAACACTTATGATTCATTTCTTTTTAGTGTAGTTTGTTCATTGCGCTATTGTTCTACTTCTTTCATTTCTTATTTTTACATCAGTCATTTTTTTTAACAGCATACTAATGTTGTTACTGGAGATTGCTACATCAAAGCCTAGGAACCTTAGGTCCAATCTATAGATCACATCTTCAGAGATCAGGATATCAGCAGCAGGCCCCTCATGTATATTGTATTTGAATGGCCAAATGTCTTTACTTTCTATTTGATTTACATACTTTAGCCTATTGTATGACTCCTTGACGTGGTCAAGGAAGCCAAATCTGTTCATTAACCGATTGATTTGTGAACCCAAGCTGATTATATTCAATCAACAAAAAATCAATCGTAAAATCAAGGAGAAAAAAGTAATCGGCTTTCCAATAGTTGCTAGATCCACCATTGATGCCCCCAATCTAATGGAAGATATCTCAAACCAACAGAAGAAGAAACTAAAGAATTGCAATAATGCAAACTTTTATTCAAAATTTAATAAAATATCCAAGAGTGAGTGCCTATATATATTCAATTTCCAATCACAAGGAAGCAATAAACTTAGCTTATAATCTAGCTGTTTATAGTTCAGAACGTAAAAGGAAACCCATTTAAAAGAGTCCAGTTGGAAAGGGAAGTCCTCTTGAACTGAATAGAAAATTTCAAGAAGCTTGCACACATTCCCAGCTCTGGATCTTGACAAGCTTTCATTTAATCAGTGGGCCCGCTTGATATTTGATGGTGCAATCTAGTTGTTTTCAGCATCTTAGAGATCCCAACAGGCATATAATGGGAAAGATGTACACCAAGAAACTAAACCATATCTTTTTTTATGCATTATTACACTGGATCGACTGGGGCTTGAGACTTTTAGGGATCATGGGCCCCACTTGTTATTCCTTTTGAAACCAACCTCTCCCAACATGATTAGAAGTCGGATATGCTTAAAGCTTTCAAAATCATTAGAAAACGAGACCAGCTTTGGGATATACTGCTAAAAATTGGGCCATATGGACTAGCAACCTATTTGGTTGCTGCCCCTTGTGGGTTAGACCCACTTTTGGGCCTGGATCGGGTGGGCCTAAACCCAATGGACATGCAGTCCATTTTTTGTGGACTGTTTGGTCTGTTCAGGCCTGATGGGCTGATCCATTTGGGCCATCAGGCTGCTGTTTTGGATCCTTAAATAATTCAGAGCCCTTACAATTATTTTTGGTGTTTATTCAAGGCCCACCTTGACCATCCATTTTCTGGAATCACCCAATTTTTCTTGATCGAACCTTTGGTAAGTTGGATCGAAGCCCCATTTGATTGATCAAATTGATCTAAAAACTTTAGGGTCTGATTTACCACATGATCCACTAAGTCCAAGCCATCTGCTTCATCGTTGTTACTCATGTTTGATTTTGGACCAGTGGTCACTTGAAGGGCTCACCTTGTGATTGCTCAGATCTTGCACTTGCGTGCTATAGCATGTGCAGCTACATGGAAGACTAGCAAACCTCTTGATGACATAAGCTAATGTTTGGAAACTCTCATTCAAAAACTACTACAGTGAATTATAAAATAAATTGTATCAAGCCACAGAACTTGGGCAACAGGTATATGTCAAACACAGCTGACTCATATCCTGTATTATTCTAGCAATTTATTCCCCTCCCTCTTTCTCTTTCCAAAGTCTTGAACTCTATCTTACCTCCCTATTCATGGACTAAACATTCTAGGTATTAAGGGAATATTGGAATTTGTGTCCTGTGAAGTTTGTGGAAGCTCAAACCACAATATGCATGGAATAGGCGTGTACATCAAAATCATACCAAGTGTGGCCCCAATGTGGATGGAGTATGTCCTTGAAATCACTCTGATTAGACACTGAATTTCCATTTTTCTGATTGAGTTTGGACCTTTGAGTACCTTTGACCAATTTCTTCTTAAGTGTCCCTCTGTTTGATGATCTTTTTTTTTATCTGATCTACAGTTCTCGGTCATACTGCAACCATATTTCATCAGAATATCTTGCAATTTGTTTTATTTTTTACGTAATCAAGGTCTGATTTGTAAATAAGTAACAGCAAGCACTTTGCTGTATTTTGTATTACTGTAAAAATTTTAATATGATAAAAAAAAAAAAAGAGGATGTGCATGCCCAATTAGGTATTTTGCATTTTTCTCCTTCTAATTTGGCCCCACTTTGGGCAGTGTAGACTGTACAGTAAATGAGTTGCCATGAAGTTACCCGTTGTGGACAACTTGGACTTGGAGTCTAGCCACCATACAAGAACCAGCCATTGATGACACCTTTCGTTTTCTTGAGTAAATAACCAAATTACAATTCATTAAAAAAACTACATACGGACATTGGTCATAGCTGCTTTGCTTGAAGTTGGCCTTTTTAGGAGTTTGACAAAATTTACAAAACTGGTCTCAAGGTGCTTGTTATAGCCCATTAAGCGATCTGCATAAATGAAGAATTGCTCCTTCGAATTTTTCTGGTTCATCAGGCGGAAGACATGTTAGTATCAAAGAGGATCCGATGCGCCATTCGATGGCCCACTCAGGGAACATTTGGCATTGTTCCATCTGGACATTTCGAAGTTCCCACGAGATGCAAATGTGGGGAACATATTTGGCAGTGACAATTAATCGTTTGAAATTTTGATTTCATGGAACAATCCTTAAAATTCTGGCCCGCTGGAACAGAAATTGCAAAACGATTTCCATCAATTTTTTAGAATGCGTCTCATTGGCACAAAGATTTCATCGGGATGAAATCTCTTTAGCAACTCGTATGTTTTTTCTTGCGCTTCAAGCACACATCCCTCCTTTCCCCTTCCCCTTCTTTCCAAATTCACTGCCTACTATCTTCAACTCTCACCACCAAATCCTCCACCTACTCTCTTTAACTCCCACCGCCTAATCTCTTCAACTCTCACTCTCTCTCCTTGCGATCTAGACTGCACAACCCTCTCTCCGACCCAAACCTATGGCCCACTTCTCTCTCTTTCCCCCTGGACTGCATGACCCCCTTCTTTCTGTACCCACTTTCTCTCTTCAATTGACTATTTTTTACCTATTTTTGTCTTGTTTGTGAGATGGGGATTCTGAGCTTTAGCTTATTGTCATTGATTCTGTAGGGGTTTTATCTTCTACGTTGTTGTTTTTCGTAGAGAGATATTGTAAATTTCACTCCTTAACTAATTTCCTTAATTTTGGAAAATTGCTGGGCTTTTAACGGATGCCCAAATCCTAAATCAAATAATGCTTAATTTTATTTAATGGGAGATTAGATGGTGCTTAATTTTTATTTAATAGGAGATCAGATAGAGGTTATACTTTGAATAATATCAGAAGAAAGTGCATTTAGAGAATAACATTAATTATTTTACCTTGCAAAGTTTTTGTATGACATGAATATGTCAATATTCTTGATTAATTAAATTTTATTTTTGTAATATTTAAGATGAATTAATAAATATTTATAATAAACTTTAATTCAATAGCATTGCCACTTTGAAAGGGAACTATGTTACCAAACAAGTTCCGCACATAATATTATCAGCAGAATAAGTTAACATGATGTTGCCAAACAAGTTTTGCACAGCATAGTCTCAACACAACCCAATCTTATCATAGATTCGCGAACAACATGGGAACAATGCCAAATGGGGCCTGAGGTTGGGCTGCATGACTCATTGTTGCTGACTCAGCCAGTTGACTTTTGTCTTGTGTGAGAGCTATAGGAATAGATTTCTTTCCATGTATATTGATAGTGATTGTAAATTATCCCAAATCAAAGGGGATCTACCAAATGTAACATTCCAAAGATAGTGATTAAAAGATTATAAATTGAGGAGGCCACAAGAGAGAAGCCACTCAACTCAATTCTTTCAAATTGTCTGTCATCTATTTTTCTTTGAGAATTTCTGAGGTTCTGTTGCTTAGGAGTATTGATTGAAGGAGAAGATTGCAGAGAACGCCATACCACATTGTGTGGTCGACTGTTCTTTTATGTAGGGATTCAAGGAATCAATCTACAATCAAGTCCGATTAGGGGCCCGGAATATTACAAAGAATCAATGACTGAACCTAATTACGAGAAATCTAATCTAATTACAATCATTTCCTATGAATTAGTGCACATAGGAATATACACATATGGGTACCACTGGGTCCCCATTATCTCTACACTTCCCTCGAGTTGATGTGGTGTTGGAACGGAGTATCAATTTTGCAGAAAGAAAATCATGGCGAGCTTCGGTCATGGCTTTAGTGAAGAGGTCCGCCAACTGATGCTGAGATGAGACATAGAGAAGATGGAGTGTTTTTGACATGACATGTTCATGAATAAAGTGGCGGTCAACTTTGATATGTTTGGTCAGCTCATGAAAAAAAAGATTGTTGGCATTCTAGATAGCTTTAGTGTCATCTGAAAAAGTAATGTGGGTCCCAAAATCAGAACCCCAAATTCGCGAAGGAGATGATGAAGATAGAGTACTTCACTCATAGCTAAAGACATAAACCAATATTTATCCTCAGCAAACAATTTGGAAATAGTGGTCTGTTTCTTACATTTCCATGAGATAAGTGGTCTGCCCAAAAATATACACCATGCAGTGGTGGATCATCTGGTGTTAGGACATCCAGCCAATTAGCATCAGCACAAGCATGGATGTGTAGAGGAGGAGGTGATGAATAAAAATTCCTAGTCGACAATCCCGCGAATGTATCGTAGAATATGGTAAACAACTGTGAGATTATTTTTGTGCAGATTCTCTATAAATTGAGTTACAACTTGAACAACATATGCAATATTGGAACCAACCATGGTATGGTAGATTAAACTACCACCAAGTTGACGGTACATGGTGGGATCAACAAGAGGGTTACCACTCACTTTGCAGAACTTGACATTGAGCTCCATAGGAGTTTTTGCATTTTTACTGTCAGACAAATGTGCAATTTACAATAAATCTTCAAGCATACTTGTGTCGATGAATGTGAATAGTGAATACCCTCTTGAAAGCTACTGATTTCCAGCCCAAGGAAATAGGTCAACTTTCGCGTACGTTTCATTTTGAAAGTTCGTGTAAGATTGCTTTTGATTAGTGGAGCCTGTTTTCTTCAGTAGGTTGGGTCCACCATGATTACATTATTGGATGTGTTCCATCATTAGGTGGGCGGGCCTGCTATCATCCATCATTGGGATGAGTGGTCCTCGTGATTTATAAATATAGATAGATAGAGAGAGAGAGAGAGAGAGAGAGAGAGAGAGAGAGAGAGAGAGAGAGAGAGAGAGAGAGAGAGAGAGAGAGAGAGAGGTGCTATATAAATATTTTTGTTGCCACAGGACTGTTTTGGAAAATTCGCTATATGCTTTACTAGTGTTGATTTTCAGGTAGAGCAGATGATTTCTTTACTTATGAATGTATTTTTCTCACAGGGCTATCTTGATCCAGAATACTTCCTTACCCACAAACTGACAGATAAAAGTGATGTTTATAGCCTTGGAGTTGTGTTTCTAGAGCTATTGACAGGGATGCACCCAATTTCACATGGCAAAAACATCGTACGCGAGGTACCTTCGTTATCGTTTGGTGATGATGAAACCAATCTACCTTTGAATTGGCCAACCATGCATTTCATGTACTGGTTTAGGCATTATACCATAGGGTACGGCTACTGGAGGTTCCGGTAACAATGTACATTAGGTTGAACTCATTATTCCATTATGCTGTTTAGCCATTATTTGCAAATTTTCGGGTGCAGCTGCAGTGAATGATTTGTGGTTGGATGTCACTAACTTAATGCTTTGTGACGCAGTCAGCATCCTTTAAAAAGACCACAAAACTTAGGTCATGCTCCAAGCAACGGCATACATGGAGGGGGCCCTATGGTTGAGGCCACAGGATTCATACCTTTTTGTGACTCGCAGGCATTGGCCTGTGACCATTGGGTCTAGATTATATGCATGAAGCCCAAAGGGGCTTGCCCCATTTTATACAGGCGTAGGCCTTACCAGACTGCCTATTTGGGAGTCAGCCAACCATGGCTGGGCGGCCCCTCCCTTCTCTTCATTTCTTTGCCATTAATTAAAGCAAGTACAGTATGTGTTTTGCTTTTATTATATAGGGCTATGTTGTTAATATTTAAAAAAGCAAAGTTATTAAAACATAGCAAGTTTGACCATCTTCTGAATTGGCTGATCAAATTTAATAATCCCTAAGTAAATAGTGCGAGTGTTGAACCTACGTCAGCTCTAATGTGCATTGTTGCAGAAGTTCTGATTTGGACTGAAGTTATTTCATTCCAATGGTCTCCAGGTGAACTTGGCCTATCAGTCTGGCATGGTGTTCTCAGTCATAGACAAACGCATGGGCTCGTACCCTTCAGAATGTGTTGAGCTATTCATTTCATTGGCTCTTAGATGTTGTCAGGATGAAACAGAGAAAAGGCCTTCCATGGCCGAGGTGGTCAGGGAGCTAGAGAACATATGGCGTATGATGCCAGAATCCGACAGTGCAGTGTTGGGTTCTTTGCCAACCCCTTCAGGAGGAAAGATGATGACACCCTCGTCATCTTCGTCAACCTCTAAACCCTTTTTGTCGTCAGACATCTCCAACAGTGACCTTCTTAGTGGTGAGAGCCCTACCATTAGGCCTCGTTGATACGAGTTATGAGTATTTTGTACCCTTTTTTCCTCAAACTTCCTGGCTGTTTTTTTTTTTAAGATTTTTATATATCAATCAGCGTTCTTTCATTTCACTTTTCTTTTTCTTATCAATAAATATTGCAATTGAAAATATGTAAACAAATCACGAGTCTCCTTTATTAGAATATCTAATTGGGTGTGCATTGACCATTTGTGGACAGAAAGGCATTTTGTATACTGTAAACTGTAAAGTAATAATGTATGCTGTATCATATCACTTGCTTTGATTTGCTTCTATCAATGTCAGTGTTGCTTTACAGGCAGCATATAATGCAGCCAGTTAATTCTATTAAATTAATTCCGGCATTAATTGGCATGTTACTTACTATTGGATGACATGACTTCTAGACTCTACTCATCGAGGTTTCATAAAAGGGCGGTAGTGGGCAGTGCAGCATTCACTCACTGTCCATGATGAAAGCCTGATTCCCCTTGAAAGAGATAAAACTGATGTTCTTTGTGTGTTTTCTATTCTTGTATGGAAGTGATCCGTGTCTTAAGAGCCCAGAATCGAAGATTTTTTTGAGCTGAAGAATGTGGTGACTGGTGGCCAATGAATTGTAGAGATGCTGTGAGTTTGTTCTTTCTACAGGAGATTTGGGGGACTCATGTTTTGATTTCTTATGATATCTTTTAGAGGGAAGTAATTTGTGGGGTTCATGGGTGGTGATCCTGTTTCCTCGTCTCATTTCCCTGTGATATGTTTAGCTACTTCTGAGACTCGCCTTAAGCTGATTTTGGATATTTTGAGCTCGTCTAAGTAGTTTTGGATCGATGAGATTTGAGTATGATCATAGGACTTATAATAGGGCTGCTCATAAATTAGCTCAATTATAGTTTCTCTGGGGATTTGAATCCTGACTGGTCGTGTGATTTTTCATTTTCAGACCGGCTGATAGAGAGGGAGAGAGAGAGAGAGAGAGAGAGAGAGAGAGAGAGAGAGAGAGAGTCATGATAAATTTGTGTTGAATTTTGATTCTGCCACATCAAAAGCCTTCTTTCCAGATCAAGGGTTCTTCAAGAACCAACAACTCCCATTACATTTTTAACATAAAGTGATCAAATGAAATGCAGAAAGAGGCCTCTAGTCTTATCATTATCATCTTGAGTCTTATTTCATCAAGCCCAGGGACATAAGCTAAACCTAAAATAGGTACGGGCTCAAGTCCAACATGGACCCAGCCCAAACCGTCCAATTAATGGCTCTAAATCCAGATTATGTAAATTGCATTTCTTTTTCCTCTTTCTTTTTTTGGTTTTTTTGTGAAGTATCTTTAACGGGAGGTCGTCTTATGCATACTTACCTCACCATTTTGGTGAGGGACACTTCCATTATAGGAAGTTTTCAAGTATAAAGTACCTCACCCTATGTACTAAAAAATGTGCTTTGTATTTGAAAACTTCCCATAATGGAAGTGTCCCTCACCAAAATGGTGACGGAAGTATGCATAAGAAGACTCTCCATCTTTAATATTGCAAATGGACGGGATTCTTTAGGGGCATGTTTGTGTAGCCAATTTTATGTAGAGAAAGTGGAGATTGCGGGAATTGAGTTATGCGCTATAGTAAAATTTATGTTTAGTGTGGCCGCTTTTTTCTTACGGAAAAGCACAAAAATGGGCTAAGTTCTCTGCAATTTTTCAAAAAATAAATTCTTAGAGAGCATGGTAGGAAAAAAAATTCCGCGAAAGGGGAAATTTTTTGGGGAATTGGTTTTCCACGGTGTTTACACAAACATGCCCTTGGAGATGGTAGAGTTTATGCAAAACAAAAACCAAAATGGGCTAGATATAGGCCTTGTCCCATGTTAAAACCCTACCAATGAGATTAAAAATATCTCCAATGTTTTCGGAATATCAACAAGTCTTTGAGGGCGAAATAATGCAAAAGATTCTGGTTTTAAGCACAATTTTAGAGTACATATCTTAAAACCGTTTTGATTTGTCTTTCGTTATTTTCGACATCTTTCTAATTTTTAACTTTTTATAGATGTCAGATAATCTACTCTTTAATTTCATAAATAATCATTAAATTGATCTGAAAACCTTAGCCAACCACTATGACCATTAGTAATTGGCCAGTTTTTCATTGATTGTGGTCCTTGGGAATCCTTGGAATTTTGTTTTCAAATAGAAGAAAGTCCCTTATTCTTAAATTTGAGACAATAAATGAAGAAAATTGTTCCCCTAGTCAAGCCCACTTTGATCAGTGCAACATAATATTGCCATCCTATGACTTGATGCCTTCCTATGATTTGGCATGGAGTCCAATTTTATACTCATTGAACCATCACTATTAGATTGAATCTAAAATACCCATGGTTATAACATCGAGGGCTAGGATAATTTGGTACAGCTGATTTTAATGGCTCCGTCCCCCTTGTTCATAAAAAGACCCTTTCATTTGCCCTCCTTCTATTGATAGATATGATATACGGTAATATGCAGTCCACAGACTTAGGTGAATGTTCTCAGTAAAATAGTTTTAGAATTGGTGCTTTCATGCACTAAGTTGTCACTGATCATGGAAATGTGTATTGGACCCAGTTCAACTATGGCATAAAAAAATATAGAAAGTATACAAACATTTTAAAATAATTAATGGTTGCAACCACCATTGTTGTCAATTTCAGTTTGGATCATTTAAAATTGGCCGAATTATTTTGGTTCGGACTGTTGGTCGACTCATTTTGGTGAATTCCGGCCCATTTAATTCTATTTGGTCCATTTTGATGATATTCTAGTATGGTTTGTAAATTGAATATCATATTGTAAGTTAAGATTTAAGAATGCATGTCTAATTTCATAGTATGACATACACAGCTCATGAATTATTCATTGAGCATACAAGAATAGCATATTACATAATCAGTTTATTGGAATAAATCCAATGTATATAATTTATATATTATTTTGAGATTTTAACATTTTATGTTTTCTATGTTTATATATATATATATAAGATTATTCTAAAAAAAAAAAAACAACATTTGGTGCACAATATACCAAAAAGGCCCTTTTAGTTGGAAGTGATTTCATGGGACCCTCTTCTAATTTCACAAAAAATAAAAAATGAAGTCCATGCGACTGCAACTGAAAGGGCCATTTTGATATAGCATGAGCCCCACATGATATATATTATTTTTTTTGTAAAATCCTCTATTTATAAATATATATATTTTTTTATCTTTCAGAGATAGAACTCCAAGACATTTTACTAAATTTTGAATTAGCCAAAATATTTTTGTTTGAATCCAAATAAAAACAGGGTCTGCATCGTGATGAGCGCACCTTAAGGGGGGCCCTTAATATTAAAGATGAACTGAAATGAATAAGCATCTACCAATTTTATTTTATTTTTAGGAGACTTAAAATTATCCTTACAAATACATTATTAATCCATGTTCCTAACCAATTGAACTACAATAAAAATATACCGACGCAAACACTCAATGATTGATATGCCCTTGTCTCTTACCAGTTGATGAGCCACTTGTCTCTTAATTACCAGTTGATGAGCCACAAACCCACACAATGGAGAGATTGGTGTTAGAGTCATTTCTTAGCTGCCAAGTTGCAATAGAAGGCATAACTTGCCAAGTCACGAAAGAGTTTCCCTTCTCTCTTAACGTGTGCGCGTGCGTCATTAGAAGCGTGCGATCGATATGAAGGTTAGAATGGTAATTCCTTCCAAACACCCTGGTCAAAAATCTCCCATCTAGGGTTTGACAAGACCCAAACCCATCCCTATATAAACCGATCAACACGCTACTCTTCCAATTCCTAAACCCTAACCCTAGCAGACCGCGAGAAAGACTCGTCCGCCATGGGAAGAAGTAAGTTGCTTCGATCTTTTCCTCTTTCTTCTTCTTCGCCTCGATTTCTTGTAGCGTTTTGGATCACAAACAACGAATGTTTCAAAGAAATTGTCATTTTTTAATGTGATTTCGACGTCGTTATGAATTCCTACAGGATCTCTTGATGTTTCCATGACTCGTTAATCGATTTGTTTATGTAATCTGATGATTTTGTTTTAGGGATTTTAGGATTTCATTTGATCTGTTCCGATTGCGTGTTGCTGCCCTGCCCTTTCGTTTGATTAGGTTACGTGATTCCATTTTTATGGAGCATGATGCTTGAGGTCGATTAGATGAAGTAGAAATCATTTTGGGATTGGTGATGAAAGGAGAAATGTGAAGACAGCTGCTTATTTGTGTTTTGATGATTGGGTTTTACCTTTGTGTTGTGTGCGTTTTCCTGGAACGAGGAATGTTGTTAAATTTGGCTTTCTTCGAGGGTAAGCCAACCTCCTAAATAGAAAAACTGGGACCAAATTCTTCATTTTTTTATTTTAATCATATTTAAATACAACTTCATGGCCAGCACACTAACAAACTCCAAAAGAAACCGGACGTGGGTATCCCACTCACCCCACAATACTCTCTAACAACCCAACAACTAATAGACCCAGTAAACATTCTAGCAATGACATGACTCATAGGACTAGACTAGGTAAACGACAGGAACATTGACTGATTCAATCTATTGGACACTAGGACTAGGTGATCTAAGTTGGACTCACATCCCTGCACGTCACTTTGGCAGTTGCTTCCTTTCGCTTTGTATCTTAGCTTGAATCGTGAATTGTGTTGGTGATGCTCTTTGTTGGATAGTTGTTTTGGCTGATATCAGATGCCAAGGGGTGTATTTGTTCCGAGTGGGGTGATTTTTATTGTTATAATTTTTGTTTGGGGGTAGTGATTATCGGGTTATGTGATTTAATGTTTGCACTAGTTTGTGCATCAATCATTTGTTTCCCAAGTTCTAATTGGTCAATGGAGAAGCCTAGTAGGTTAATATTATAAATTTTAGATAAGATTATATTAATTTGTTTTTATAGTTTATGTGAAGATCTAAGAGGAATATATTCAGGAGGGGACCAGGTCCATTTTTTTAAAGGGAGATTTACATATATCCACTTGTTTACTTTGATAATTACAAATAATCACCTCTATTAATATAAAAATTATGGAACCAGCTTGTCTCACAATCAAATTCCCATATTTGAGCATTGATGAAGTTCAATGCATGTTTCTGTAGAAGGGTTGAAGTTTTCTATTACCTAGTTGAATTAAATTTAGTGGTCTTTCCATATTATTGCCCCCAAAGAGTGAAGGAAATTTTTATCCTTCTAGGATAAATTACGGTAGCTTTTTGTTAATTGATTGAAAATTGGCCATCTACTGATGATCAAGGTGGTTGATCCCCTTTTTTCAGATTATTAGAGGTATATTTGGAAAAATTGAAGGGCAGTTGATTTTTTGTAGTTGTTGAAAATAGTTATATGTAGACTCCCTACTCAAAATGTGAAATTTTTTTAATGGGTCTTATTTGGATGCCTACCTAATCCTTGATAAGGAGCCTCAAAGTTCCATCCCAATGAATAAAATGCATTTTTTTATTTATTTTTGGGTGATCTAATCCTACAGTTGATCAGTCTGATGAATGGCGATACAAGGGGACAAGTGAATATGTTGAAAACTAGTAATTGGATAAGTTACCATGAATATGGTGGAACAAAGACCAATGGAAGGAATAAAATGCTACCAATTAATCGCACTAAAAGACGGTGATTGTTTCTTGTTGTAGAATGGGATAAAACAAGCCAAAAATACTGAATAATGAGACCCAATATCTACTATTATTCAGGTCCATCATTTATGCCCAGGTTCTGCAAGGGCACCGTTGGGTCAAAGACATGCATATGTGTGGCTAGGCTCACCAGAGGGGTTTGGCCCTCACTGTTATGGCCAAGTTTGACAATCCACCAAACTTCTTACCTCGACTGTAATGTGTCTATCCATGAGCATTAGAACTCTTGTTGTTCTTCTTCTTGGACTATTACTGTCAACTATAATGTGTCTACAAACATTAGAATTGTTATGTTTGGCTGAAATGTTTCTATGAACATTAGAAATGAGTTTGAAATCTTCATTCAAACTCTTTCAATTTTATTGTATTGGTTTAAATTGGCAGTTGAAAGTTTTAGTAGTGTTGCTTCAGAAGGGCTTGATGCCTATATCTTGGGCGTTGCGCCACTACATTGTCATGGATACAGAGGAAAGTCTTGGCGCCTTGCTTGAGCCACGCATCTTAGCCGCATTATCACGGATACAAAAGACACAGATTTTACTTTTAAAATAAAGTTTTGGATACACTGACAATTTTAAGTATTTGGGTATCAGAGGAAGCTATTAGTTGATGTTGATTAACTTATTGCTTGAATGTTCTGTCATGAAATTAGAGAGGTGATAATCCCTCTTTTTGCCTGCATGATATTGTAACTAACAATTTGGCGTTTCTTCTCATTTACAGGACCTGCGAGATGTTACAGGCAGATCAAGAACAAGCCGTACCCAAAGTCGCGGTATTGCCGAGGTGTGCCTGACCCAAAGATAAGGATCTATGATGTTGGGATGAAGAAGAAGGGAGTCGATGAGTTCCCATTTTGTGTTCACCTAGTGAGCTGGGAAAAGGAGAATGTCTCAAGCGAAGCTCTGGAAGCTGCTCGAATTGCATGCAACAAGTATATGACGAAGTTTGCTGGAAAGGATGCCTTCCATCTCAGGGTTAGGGTTCACCCTTTCCATGTTTTGCGCATCAATAAGATGCTCTCATGTGCTGGTGCTGATAGGCTCCAGACTGGAATGAGGGGAGCATTTGGCAAGCCCCAAGGGACATGCGCCAGGGTCAGTATTGGTCAGGTGCTCCTATCTGTACGCTGCAAAGACAACAATAGCACCCATGCGCAGGAAGCCCTCCGTCGTGCCAAGTTTAAATTCCCTGGTCGCCAGAAAATCATCGTCAGCAGGAAATGGTATGGTAACTTCACTGTGTAATTTATCGGGGCTTGTTTGGTAACTTTACTAATCACTAGTAAAGTGAAGTGAGGTGAATTGTCAAATTCCCATTGGTCAATGTATTCCCCTTCCTTCACTGTGTGACTAATTCCATTTTGTACTTCTCCAGAACATAATCTTATCTGGTAGTTGCTTTTAGTGTCCAATCCAGTTTAAAAAGTATAAACATTTTTCTTTCAATTAGGCACTCCACAGAAAGAAAAAAAAATGTATGTATAGAAATCTATAGAAAGCTGATATTTTTTTAGTTAAGCAATCGACAATCACGTAGCTTACATTGATGTTGTTCTTTTCAGGGGTTTTACCAAATTCAGTCGTACTGATTATCTGAAATGGAAGGAAGAGAACAGAATTCTTCCAGATGGTGTCAATGCCAAGGTGTGTTTTCATTCATTTCTCTCTTTCAATGGAGTGGTTTCTGGACAAGGGATGTTTAATGTTGTTTCTAGAATTTTATTAATTTTCATCTTTTTTTTTTATTTTTATGAAGGAAATTTTTGCTACTAAAAAAACTTAGAAAAAAAGAGAAAACAAAATATATAAATGTTCATTTTATTTTTTGAGGTGGTCCACATTTCCTTAACCTAGTCTATCAGGAACAGACCATCATTAACTACTTGCAGTGTAATTGTAATGGTCCTTGTTCAGCAGGAGGTGCTAGTAATTAGGTGGTTGATCTGTATCACCTGGCTGACCTTGTCTTTATTCTGCATTAGTTACTGACCTCGATAAATCAATGAAAGGACTGGATATTTATTGCTCGGCTTATGTCTACATGGTAGTGGTTTCACTGTTTAGTGGTTTTGTTGCAGCTTCTTGGTTGCCATGGACCTCTTGCCAACCGCCAGCCTGGAAGAGCCTTCTTGCATGCAGTTGCCTAAGCTTGTCTCGGGGAGAGTAATCGATCCTATTAGGATTTGATCTCTAGGTGGGACTGTTTGGATCCGGTGTGCTATCCACAGCATCCATCCTGTGGTTCCCTTGAAATTATCTGTCGTCGTTGAGAACTTCACTTTTGCTATTATGTTTGAATTTCCATTTCTATGTTAACTTCAAATGCAGGACTTTGACTGCTGTGAACTTGTTCCTTCATTTTAAATGTTATGTAGGATTTCCTTATTTTACTATTGTTGTCATTAATGATTGCTCATGATTATTTAGGATTTCTTTATTTTTCTGTTGCTGTGATTATTGATAATTGCTCATGGTTATAAGGATTGCTTAGCAAAAGAACGAACCCTTCAGATACACATTGTGGACTATTCCGATAGAACTCGGAGCCAATGAATAATTTATATCTAAATTCATTTTTGGAATGCAAGTGCACCAGCTATATTTCCCAATTCTCATAAGTTACCTCCAAAATGATGATGAGATCATACGACTACGAGCCATCCATCCGAACAGGGGCGATATAATACTTGCGACCATTGACATATGGGGGTATTTGCCTTGAAGCTTTGTAGAGACTGGGAAGAAGCTGAGTGATACCATTTGGGTTTTAATAATCCTGGGGAAACAACAAGGTTGAGTGCAATGAATGAGTCACGATTAGATGACTATAAATTTCTGCCGAGGAAACAAATTTCCTCTGTATGCTGCCCAGTGCAACATTTATTGCCTGGTATTTGTAGTTTTGCATCTTCATAGTTCATATAGCATAGAGTGTAGGACTCAACTCACAATCAGGATTATTCTTCTAAAGAGCAGACTTTTAGTTTTCAGGAACCTCATTCATTCGAATGAGTAGAGCAATCAAAAGGTCATGGTGCTTGTTTGGCATATAAGCCAATGCCCCCTTTTAAGGCTGCCCCTGCAAATTGAGGTCCTCCCATTAACTTCTAACTGCCTCCTTGATTATGGCAAATTAAAACAATTCATGCTGGTGGATAACAACTCAGGTTCAGATATGCTTGTACCCTGCGCTCATTAAGCTGGATTTGGGCTCCATCTTTAGGCTTGTTGACTTTGCTTGGTGCCAATTCTGGTTCAGCTGTTGCACAGGCTAGGGCCTACACTTTGGTGACACTGCAGATGCTACCCCACCTCATGCAAACTGCAAAGTGGTGCATGTATTCAGGAAGGGGGGCTGGGTTATGTTTGGGCCTGGAAAATAGCAATTGGCCCAGGTCTATAGACAGCTTAGCCCACCCCAGATCAATCAAGCAAAGAACACCCTTGCTCAAAACTTATGTACCTTCATTTACGTGTAAGTTGAGTTCAAGATCCAGACAGGCCCAAACAGAATAGAAACGGTGCTCACAGGTCAGACTGGCAACCTGGACCAACGTAGGCCCTGGCCTGGGTCTGGGCTGCGTTTTGTAGACCTGTGGGTGGTCCTGGGCCGGTTTTCAGGCCATATAATTAAAAACACCTGAGGCCTTTATGCCAGGCCGTAGAGAGAGGGCATGTAAATTCTGCACATGCACCAAGAATATACCTGAGTTCAGGTTTTATCCCTGTGACGTGGGTCCAGGCCTAAATGATGGGTGGAACAGCTGAACCAGCTAGCCTTGGACTAGCTTCAACCAGGTCCAACCCAGGCCATGAACACTCCTAGGAATTTAGGTCTTTCAAAAACAATACCAAATCGCTGCACGACCAAACTCTAAATTATTACCATCACAAATTGGAACCAGATGATTCGAGTTAGAGAGATGTTGAACCCTGGAAGAAACATCTAATCGTAGGGCAATTACAAAGACATTATCCATGCGTCATTTCTATTATCCATAGTCATGGGATGCCAAACAAAATATCACATTCGACAGTGGATACTGATAACATACAGGTCCAATCATACACTGGGCCCCATCTTAATTGACCATTCTACTTTTCTGTTGTAACCTCTTCTAGTTCACAGGACTCTATTGCTGTAATATCTCACTTATCATAACTGTACCATAGTATATATTTGAATATACTACACTTATCCAAATAACGAAAGATTTGGTTTTTCAAACAACTGTTGCTCATATCATGGTATCTGAGCAAACGATTCCTTTCTTTTGAATTCTCATTTGTAGTTTTTGTGAAACCACAACCATATCTTTGCAAATTCAAACCTACTCCTATGGATTCAACATCTTCTACTACTACATCTTCCTCCTCATCCATCTCAACTTCACCCAATCTTGTCATATCCAATATTGCCAATTTATGCCCATTAAATTGGATAGTACTAAAGTTTCTTCTCAGGAAATCCCTGTTTAAACCCATATTGCGAAGTCATCATTTGGAGCATTTTATTGATACCTCAAAACCTTCTCCACCACGAGAAATCTCTACTGCCAATGGAAAAACTGCTCCAAATCCAAAGTTCATTACTTGGTCTGACCAAGATCAGACCCTTCTATCTTGAATTAATGCCACACTCTCCGACTTAGCACTTCCTTACATCGTTGGCAAGGAAACGGCATGAGATGCCTGGGAATCTTTAGAGCATCGCTATGGCTCCCTGTCTCCCTCCCATGTCCTCGAACTTAAGAAGTGTCTCCAACACATCAAAAAGGGATCGTCACCAATGCAAGAATATATGCATCAACTTTAAGATCATTGTTGATCAACTAGCAACATGTGGTGCTCCAATGAGTGAAGACGACCTTATTATTCATACAGTGTCTGGTCTCCCTTTTGTTTATCGTCCCTTTCACACGTCCATTTGCACCCGGTCACGCCATGACCCGGTTTCTTTAGAAGAACTGCATACTCTCCTCGTTTGTGAGGAGCTAAGTTTAGCTGATGACATAAATGCTGAGTCATCCACTGCTTTTGCTGCAAGCAAATCTTCGTTCCCACAAGGTCGACCCACCACTACTTAGAATCAGTATCAACACCGATCCGTGGGTACTACCTCTCATTCTTATCGCAACTCCAGCCACAGCCAGACTTCTTCCTATGGTATTCAGGGGCAAGGACAACAGCAACATGGTACCAGCCCGAGCTCATCTCGCCCTCATCCGAAATGCCAAATTTGTGGGAAAATGGGCCATCTCGCCCTGGATTGCTTCCACCACATGGATTTTGCATATCAGGGGCGTCATCCACCTCAACGCCTCGCTGCCATGGCTGCCTCCCAACAACCCAATTACCCAATTCATCTTCATCTTGGTATTCTGACACCGAAGCCACACACCATGTTACTTCTGACTTGGATAATCCCACTCTTCATACCCCATACCATGGTTCTGATTGTAGAAGATAACAGGCTTTTAAGCTAGGCCCAGGCCCATCCAGGCCCATGTATAATCCCCCACATCAGTTAGCTACTTTCTCTCCCTGTATAGCTGATTTCTTTTCTCTTCTTTCTTTGTATAGATTATGAGATATTCTTTGATTATTCTAATTTGTATATTTAGCATGTTTAGAGCCTTGATTAAGGCACAATCTAATTATAAATACAAACAGTCGATCCTCCATTTAGGCACGACCTTCTCCCACCATTATTCTTCTTCTTCCTCTCCTTCTTCACACAATATTTCATGGTATCGGAGCACTGTGAGATCTCTCCATATCAGCACCAGGCCTTCTCCTGCATCTGAAGACTTTCTCTCTCTCAGCAGAATCTCTGTCGTCATTCTGCAGGGTGACCATCCAAGGTGGGCTATCTTCTGATCATCCAGAAATCAAAACCAGTCACCACCACAGTGGTCGCCCCTCTTCTCTAAGATTTATGGGCATTTTTTTCAGGATTTTTAGCACATCAGAGGTAGGCCATCTACTGCTACTTGTGTTTTCACAGTTTTATTAGATAGTTTTCATCAGATCCGTTCAATTTTACGGATTTTCATCAGTTCGCCTTGCAACCTGATCTGGAAGTTAGTAAAAAGTCTCCCATAGAAGGTTGCATTCTCTGATCAGAGGTTTGATCCCATTGTGGGCCCCACGTGACCACTCCAGCACCAAAATAGTGGTCGTCTGGCACTATTTTTGGCACTATTGGGTTGTTTTCTTGTTTGGAGTTCATCCTTTTTGCTCCAGTTATCCATCTGAACTAGTCATTCAGCCTCTCTTGCTGGTTATTGCTGTTTAGTCCTCTCCATCCCTCTCTGTCAAAGGGATTTTCAGATTTCAGAAATCTAAACTAGATTTCAGATTTCAGAAACCAATCTGAACCAGATTTCAGATTCTGTTTGCTGCTTATCTGTCGGATTACGGCTTCAGCATGGTTAGTGACAAGTAGCACTACTGTTTTGCTGAAATTCCTTCTCTGTGACACATTCTACTGCTTTTTTGAGAACATTGAAAAGTATGATGTTATTACCGTTAAGTTTAATGGGCAAAATTATATGGCTTGGTCCTTCCATCTGAAGAGCTTCATAGACGGATAGGGGCAATTTGGTTATCTGGATGGAGCAGTTACAAAACCTCCTACTCCAAGTACCACGGACTCCAAAGCCATAGCCACCTGGTCCAAGGAAAATGCCAAAGTGATTACTTGGATTCTGAACTCCATTGATTCCTCCCTTGCCGTGGCTCTTCAGGCCTATAATACAGCAGCAGATATGTGGGCTCACCTCAAAAAGATCTACCATCAAACCAACAAAGCACAGAAATTTCACTTGGATAGTGAAATTGCTAAATTCACTCAAGGGGATAGATCTGTACAGGAATACTTTAATGGCTTCTTCACCTCCTCACCTTATGGACCGAACGAGATTCCATGTTGATTCAGACAGTCTCTCATGGCTTTCTCTCCGAAGCTCTTAAACTCCAAGAGGAAACTCACATTAGTCAGTTCCTTATGAATCTACGACCAGACTTTGAATCGGTTTGGTCTGCCCTTATGAACAGCAAACTCTTGGCTAATCTTGATACCTGCTTTCAAGAAGTCCTTCGCGAAGAACTTCGTCTCACCTCCCAGCGGGCTATTCTTGAAGAACCGAAGGCCTTCCTTGCACCCCTTCTGGCTGACTCTGCTCTTCTAGCAACCCCTAATCCGAAGCTCACTCAATGCTATGAATGCAAAAGCTTTGGTCATATTGCCAAGAATTGCCGCAAGAAGTTGGTTTGCCGCTACTGTAAGAGGTCTGGTCATCTTATTGATGACTGCCGCAACCTCCAGCGAAGGAATGAGACGCAGCCTAAGAAGCCTCCCTCCAATCTGCCAAGACAGAATATTCCTTCAGCATTCCAGGCTCAAGCACCATCATGTGATACAGGAAGCACTTCCTCTGGGGCTGTATCCATGACTCCTGCTCAGATTCAAGAACTGATCCAAAGCACGGTTACCTCTGCATATGCGTCTATGGGCTTCTCTGGTGGTCGATATCAACCTCATTCTCCTGCTTTTCATTCCTCTGCATCTCTTTCTTCTCCTATTACATCTTCTACATGGTTTTTAAATTTAGGAGCCTCCAATCACATGACATCTGTAGAACATAGCTTTACAGATTCCCACCCTTACCTTAGAAAAGAGAAAATAACCACTGCTAATAGTGATCAACTACTCATTTCAAGAGTTGATACCATTACTTTATCTAGTGTTTTTAGTCAGTCCATCACCCTTCCCAATGTTTACTGTGTTCCCAAATTATCAGCCAATCTTCTTTCTGTAGGACAACTTATTGATGATGGCTATCTTGTTCACTTTTCTTCCTCTAGTTGAGTTATACGGGGGCGACAAACTGGGAAGGTGATCGCGATGGGGAGTAAACATGGGCGCCTGTTTTTGCAGGACATTGGACATCATTCTTTCTTTGCTTCTTCTAATTTCAATAAATTGTGGACTGTTTGGCATAACCGTCTTGGTCATGTGAACAATGCACATTTGCTTTCAATAAATGATATCTTCTTCATCTCAATCAAAGTGTGAAACTTGTTGCTTAAGTAAAAGTCACATTTTGCCTTTTTCTGTTCATAATTCTCGTACTTTGGCATCATTTGACATTATTCATTCAGATGTTTAGGGAATTGCTCCTACCTTAAGTAGGACAGGCTTTAAATACTATGTGACCTTTATCGACGACCACTCTCGTCATACTTGGATTTACTTTATGCGCATAAAATCTAAAGTCTTCTCCATTTTTCAAAAATTTTATAACATGGTCCAAACCCAATTTCAGAAAGCTATCAAAATTCTTAGGTCCGATTCAAGTGGAGAATACATGTCTCATGAATTCTTTGCCTTCCTTTATGATAAAGGAATTCTTCACCAAAAATCTTGTCCGCATACTCCTTAGCAAAATGGGATTGCGGAAAGAAAGAACAAACACATTCTTGAAATTGTTCTTACTCTGTTAATTGCATCCTTAATCCCTCCCAAATTTTGGTGTGATGCTGTACAGACTGCTATATATTTTATCAACCGTCTTCCTCGCACTGTTCTAGGAAAGACTACTCCTTACGAAGTTCTCTTTGGTAAAACCCCGTCATACTCTCACTTATGTGTTTTTAGTTGCTTGTGTTTTGTTCATCTTCCTCCTACTGAGGGCACTAAGTTATCAGCACAGGTTGCTAAATGCGTCTTTTTGGGTTACAGTAATGAACACAAAGGTTTTTTGTGTTATGATCCACTCGAAAAACGCATGCTCATTTCTCGTTATGTGATTTTCTTAGAACAAATTTCCTTCTTTTCTTTACGTTTGGATAGTCATCCTATAGCTGTATCCTATCTACCTCAATTCTCGGAGTCTGCCTCTCCATCACCTCTTCCCAAAGTCTATGTCCGGCGGAACACGGTCCCTCCTTTGGCGACTCCCTCTCCTCATCCTCTCCTAGCGCCGCCTACTAAATCTTCAAGTAATAATACTTCTTCTGATGGCACCATTTCTCTGCAACGCTCTAGTCGTCCTTCTGTTGCCCCTAACCGCTATGGATTTCCTGCTCTTCTTACTTCCTTAGATAGAACTCTTATACCCACCTCATATTCACAGGCCTCAAAGATTGCTTATTGGCAGGATGCTATGACTGAGGAATTGGTTGCTCTTGAAGCAAACCAAACATGGGAATTGGTACCGGCCCCGGATGGAGCCTCTGTGATTGGCAGCAAATGGATATACTCCATCAAAGTACACTCTGATGGGAGTCTTGATCGCTACAAAGCCAGATTGGTTGTACAGGGTTATAAGCAGGAATATGGAATAGACTATGAGGAAACATTTGCATCGGTGGTGAAAATGACCACCGTTCGTCCTCTTCTTTGTGTCGCGGCAGCCCGTAATTGGCCTCTATGGCAAATGGATGTCAAGAATGCTTTTCTACATGTGGATTTGAGCGAGACTGTTTATTTAAAACCTCCTCCAGGCTATACTTGTCCTCCAAAGCATGTGCGCAAATTGAGGAAAGCTCTTTATGGACTTAAACAAGCTCCTAGGGCTTGGTTCGATAAGTTCCGGGCAGCAATCATTCAGGCTGGATTTCGTCAAAGTCACTTTGATTGTTTCCTCTTTCTGCGATAGACATCGAAGGGCTACACATTCCTCTTAGTCTGTGTTGATGATATGATTATCAGTGGCAACGATATTGCCGGTATTATGGATCTCAAGCACCATCTTACTCGCCACTTCAGAATAAAGGATCTTGGTCCTCTCATCTACTTTCTAGGGCTTGAGTTTGTGCATAACAAATTAGGCATTAGGGTCCTTCAGTGCAAATATGCGACATATTTGATCACGTCGGCCAGACTTGATGATGCTCACACTTTTGATACGCCTCTGGAATTGAACAGCAAAATTAGTTCCAATGATGGCACTCCCCTGGATGATCCATCTGTTTTCTGGCAGATAGTTAGTAGTTTGCTCTACTTAACTATGACTTGGCTGGATATTTCTCATGCAGTTCATACGGTTAGCCAGTTTGTTAGTAATCCCCACAAACCACACCTTGTTGATGTGTTACGTATCATCCACTATGTTAAAGGAACTCTTCATCATGGTCTCTTCTTCCCTTCTGATAATTCTCTGCAATTATCAGCTTATGCGGATGCTGACTGTGCAGGTTGTCCGGACTCTCGGAGGTCTACCACTAGCTGGTGTATGTTTCTTGGAAAATCTCTAATTTCATGGAAGTGCAACAAGCAAACCACCGTTTCAAAGTCTTCTACTGAGGCAGAATATCGGGCAATGTTATCCGCTAGTGCTGAAATTATTTGTGTCCACCGCCTTTTGTGTGAATTAGGTGTTCTTGTTGGTCGTTCCACACCTCTCCATGGGGACAATACCAGTGCCACCAGAATTGCCAACTACCCTGTCTTTCATGAAAGAACAAAGCACATTGAGATTGACTGACACTTCATCCGTCAACATGTTGTTACTGAGAAGATAACTCTGCCTCATGTCTTTTCGTTTAACCAGTTAGTGGATATCTTCACCAAAGCCCTTCCTAAATCACGTCATCATAATCTAACTAGCAAATTGATATTTCCAACCTTACCACATCAATTTGAGGGGGAGTGTAGAAGATAATAGGCCTTTAAGATAGGCCGAGGCCCATCCAAGCCCATGTATAATCCCTCATATGGGATATTGTTTAGATTGTATCAGTTAACTACTTTCTCTCCCTGTATAGCTGATTTCTTTCCTCTTCTTTCTTTGTATAGATTAGGAGATATTCTTTGATTATTCTAATTTGTATACTTAGCATGTTTAGAGCCTTGATTAAGGCACAATCTAATTATAAATACAAATAGCAAATAGTCGATCCTCCATTGAGGCACGACCTTCTCCCACCATTATTCTTCTTCTTCCTCTCCTTCTTCACACAATATTTCACTGACACTATACAAGTTGGTAATGGGGTTGGACTGTCTATCTCCAACACCGATTCTGCCACTTTAAACACACCATGGACCACTTTTTTTCTTAATAATGTTTTGCATTGTCCTCAAGCTTCTGCTAACTTATTATCTGTTCCTCAATTCTCTCGTGATAACAATCGTTATTTTTGCTTTGATGACCATGGTTTTTGTGTGAAGGACATTTTCGGGGAAGATGCTCTTCCAAGGTCCACTGGACAATGGGCTCTATCCCATTTGCCTGGCACTCTCTTCAACTAATCATGTCAAGACAATTTTTCTCAACCATCATGTTACTGATGATATCTGGCACTGTCGTCTTGGCCATCCTTCATCCAATCTTCAACGGGCTATTTTTTCTACATTTTCTTCTCCTATTAAACATGTGTCTGCAATATGTTCTTCATGTAGGATGGGCAAAAGCTCCAAACTTTCATTCTCTCTATCTTCTTCTGTCTCTAATAAATCGTTTGAAATTATTCGTTGTGATGCATGGGGTCCCTCTCCTGTTAGTTTCATCAGTGGCTATCGTTATTATGTTATTTTCATCAATGATTGCACTCGGTACTACTGGATTCACCCTTTGGTTTACAAATCAGATGTCTTTCAAACATTTTGCACTTTTCAAAACTACATCGAAAGATTTTTCGAAACCAAAATTAAAATTTTTAACTCCGATGGCGGTGGTGAATTTAAAAATAAATCATTTAACTCTTTATTTTCCTCAAATGGTATTGTTCATCAATTCTCATGTCCACACACACCTGAACAAAATGGTGTTACTGAAAGCAAGCACCGTCACATTGTTGAAGCTGGATTGTCTCTTTTGGCTCACTCATTTTTACCCACAACATATTGGTTTGAATCTTTTAATACGACTGTTTATTTAATAAATCAAATGCCCATAGTTTCTAAGATTTCACCCTATGAGGCCTTGTTTCACAAGGTCCCGGACTACAACTCTCTTCGCATTTTTGGATGTGCATGTTACCCATGGCTACGGCCATACCAATCACATAAACTTAATTTTAAATCCATCAAATGTGTCCTTCTTGGATATAGTCTTGACCATAAAGGCTATCGCTGCCTAGACCCTTCAACCAGGCGTATGTATGTTTCTTGTCATGTGGTTTTTGATGAGCTGAATTTTCCTTTTAGCATGACTCAGACCCCACAATCACCCCCATTGGTTTTTGACGAGCTAAAAATATTTGGCTCGATTCAGTCCTAGCTTCCCCCAACCTGTCCTACCCAAGGATCACAACCCAGGGAAACACACTCTTGGACTAACCCTACCCCAGGTCTCACCGTCCCCACCATCAACACTGGCCCCACAGTTCCCACTACTAGCACTAGTCCAACACCGTCATCATCTCAATTGTCCCCTCCTGGCCAACAAACCCAAGGTCCAATAGTCCCAATCCCCATCAACACCGCTCCTGGACATGTGCATTTCCAGACCCCACAGTCCCCACCTGGCCTAATGCATCCCCTACTTGGCCACATGCATTCCCCATCCCCAGTTGACCTTGGAGAACATTTGGAACTACCCCAGGCAGAACTAACACTCATCCAGCCCACCTCCAACTCCACTCAAGCCGAGCCTAACTCAGCACTCACCCAGCCCACATCTAGCTCCAACAATCTTAACCTTGAACCCTTCTCCTCTCCACAGGCTCCAATAATTTCAAGCACTATTCCCAAACCACCTCCCCCTCCCCATTCCTATTCGCACTCATACTATGTGTACTCGGTCGCAATCCGGTATTTTTAGAAAGAAATCATGGCTGAGCACTAAACATTATTTTCCCTGTGCTCTATTGGCTACTTCTCACCCAATTAAGCCAACTTGTTACACGCAAGCAGCAGAATCTCCTGATTGGCGGGCTGCGATGGATTTAGAATTCACATCACTGCAGCGCACTGGCATTTCGGTATTGGTTCCACATGAACCTCATTGGATGTAAATGGGTTTATCATATTAAATGCAACCCTGATGGGTCCATCAATCGCTACAAAGCCCAGTTAGTGGCTAAAGGTTTCAATCAACAACCTAGTATTGATTTTGTCGATACTATTCATTTGGTCCTTGCTCTTGCAACAGCTTATAATTGGCCACTCTGTCAACTAGATGTTGAGTGTACTTTCTTGCACGGCGATCTTCGTGAAACTGTCTTTATGGCCCAACCACAGGGTTATATTGACCCCACCAAGCCCACTCATGTGTGTCGCATGATCAAATCTATTTATGGGCTACAGCAAGTATCACGGGCATGATATGAAAAGTTTTCATCTAAGCTACTTGATTTGGGCTTCACTCTATCAGCATCCGACCCATCTCTATTTGTATGGGCAGGCTCCAAATGCATTACTTATCTTTTGATTTATGTGGATGATATCATCACTACCGGCAGTGATTCTAACTTTATTTGTCACCTTATCTCGCAATCGCGCCTACATTTCAAAATGAAAGATTTAGGCCTGTTAAGATATTTTCTTGGTGTTGAAGTTCAGAGAAATCAAAATGGACTTTTTCTTTCCCAAATGAAATACATTACTGATCTTCTTCTAAAAACCGAGATGCTTGGTTGTAAACCAATAGGCTCTCCGGCATCTAAGGCCAAACTGAGTCCATTTGACGGATCTCCTTTAGAAGATCCATCCACATATCGCAGTATCATGGGCGCTCGTCAGTATGTCACTCTAACTCAACCTCATACTTGCTTTGCTGTCAATCATGTCTGCCGGTTTATGCATGCTTCCAATGACAACTACATGACAGTGGTTAAAAGGATTCTTCGGTTTCTCAAAGGCACTATAAAATATGGACTCCTGTTTCGACCTGGTCCATTTTCTCTCCAAGCCTTTTGTGATGCTGACTGGGCTGGTTCTCCACATGACCGCTGCTCCACTAGTGGCTTTTGTGTCTTTCTCAGGCCTAATTCAGTATCTTGGAGCTCTAAAAAGCATACCACTGTGGCTCGATCATCCACTAAGGCTGAATATTGCTGTTTAGCTCGCTCTCTCTTACATGATTTGTACATTCTATTATCATCCATTCCATTGATTTGGAATGACAATGTCCATGCCATTTCTCTTGCCTTCAACCTCGTCTTTCATGCATGGACAAAACATATTGAGATAGACTATCATTTTGTTCGTGAAAAGGTAACTCAAAAGCAGCTTAAAGTTCGTTTTGTCTCTACATTGGATCAGGTGGCAGATGTAGTTACGAAAGGTCTCCATTCCGGTTGTGTTTGTGATCTCCAGGCCAAGCTTCACGTCCGGCCCCGCCCGCATCAGCTTTAAGTGGGGTGATAACATACAGGCCCAATCATACACTGGGCCCCATCTTAATTGACCGATTCTACTGTTCTGTTGTAACCTCTTCTAGTTCACATGACTCTGTTGCTGTAATATCTCACTCATCATAACTGTACCATAGTATATATTTGAACATACTACGCTTATCCAAATAGCAAAAGATTTGGTTTTTCAAACAACTGTTGCTCATATCAGATACATCCTCATGAAAACAAAAGACAACAAACATGATACAGCTATAGCTTTGTTGCAAGTCAAAACTTTAACTGCTAGATGCAGTTAGATGAGAGGCTGTTCTCTCTTACCTCTCTTCACAGCTCTCTGAGTCTCAGCCCGCCTCTTTGATCCATTTTCCTGCTTTAGTTCCTGAGAAACAGATTCGTTGCCATCCTGAATGAGTTTCTGGGTCTCCACTGGTTCATCTGTACTTTCTCCTTTTGCTTCAAGGATCTTTTCTTTCTTATCTTCTTTTGAGAACTCAGACGCTTTGACAATATAAACCTGCAAAAAGTACTCCATCAAACAAGTGATTATTCTGACTTGTGAATATATGCCAGGCCAATAGCCTTGAAGAAAACTACCATAGCATCTAAGATTTTCTGATTGGGCTCTAATCTCTACAGTGGCTTCATTGTTGTATATTGCAATCTACAAATGTAATTTCTTGTCAGCTTTGTGTCAAATCTTTTTGTGAACATTTAGAATGAAATAAAGAATTTCCTTCAAAGATTAGCTCCTCTTCATATCATATGAATGTGATGATCTATTGAAGCACAAGTCTTCTGCTTAGGGTGCCAGCTTGGCATTAAAAAGTATGTGATTTTCAAACATTTCATCCCCACTCTTTATGGAGCTTATGGTAACTAGTTAATGACCCCAATCCATGTAAGAAACATTTTTACTTTTTACAAGCTTTTCAGATGCAGCATTGTAGGTCACATATCAAAAGAAATATTAGAAAAAAAAAAAAGTCATTTCACCGCTTTTTAGTATATTTATTAAATAAATCAGAGCGCTTCGAATGGGATCTCTCTCTCTCTCTCTCTCTCTCTCTCTCTCTCTCTCTCTCAAAAGAAAGGATTGCAGTTGATAGGAAGCCAAAACAGAGATGTGTCCATGGATTTGAGGATAGAGATGAGTTGTCCTGAGCAAGAACATCAGCATATGCATCTTAGCTGTGACGCCTCAGTGCTGCTGGATTCTAATGTGAATAACATTGCAGAGAAAGACGTAGTTCAAAACCTATCATTGGGTGGTCTTGATGATTTGATGTTGTGAAGAACCAACTGGAGAAGACAAGTCTTGGGGTTGTTTCAGTAAAAGGGATTCCATCTCTTTTTAGGTGCATAATCACAACCATTAATGGGTTTTGGCAAACAAGGAGAGTTTGATTGGCTTTCTTTGCTCCAACACAAATTCCCACTCTTCTCCACCATCTAACCACTATTTGATATTCCCTCTCAGTTGAAGTTGGTGGGCCCCCATCAAATTAGGGTTTGGTCAGGGCCCAAAAAATGGATGATCTGGATCACCCTATCTGTGTCATTAGCAGGTTTTCAAAGGAAGGTGACACAACTCACGGTATTGACTACACTTGCGATATTGTGACTAAGGGCATCTTCATCAGGGAAAAATAAAAATAAAATGGGCATCATGTACAAAGCACTTTGTCGATAATCGATAATTTCTAAAACTTCTTAACTGCACCATTTTATAAGTGTTTAAACTTTTTTTTAATCCCTATTTTAAATATATAAGAATTTCTTAGGATTTCACAAACAGAATTATCCCAGCAAAAGATTTTTTTTTATTTGACTTTCTACACAATATGTGTATGTGTTACCAAAGTTCAGCTGAGCATCAGTCTTTCTTGCAAAAAAAGGAAAATCTCAAAACAGTAATTGATTTTTGGCATAATATCAAAAAAGAGTTCAATGAGTTGATATTATCAAAAACGTCCCTAAGCTTTTAAGGTGGCTATCGAACAGGTGCAAGTAAACACCCATCAAAACCCACCCCTTAGATTTTGGAAACTCACTTTGACTACCAACAATCACAAGTTTAGGACATTTAACAAATCATCTAACAAAAACTATGGTAAGATACAGGTTCAGTCCAAATCAGATTCCTTTGTGTCAATATTCAATAACAAAGTTTATATGTTATTGATATGTTGCATCACTAAGAGCTCAGTCCTTTCAAGTTCTAACCTTACGAGTTCCTACTACAGGAAACGTTTAACCACACAAAATATCTAAGCATCCGAATTCATGTTAAAGAGTAGCAATCGATACAGCTTTCAATAGGAAAGCAAAAAAGAAATATTTCAAGCTAATGAATGATCACAAAAGTGTAGTGTGTAAAGTTTGATACAACCTTGAATCTTGTAGGCTTGCTCAATTCAAATACCAAAGCATCCCCTTCATCCAACCCATGCTCCAAGGCGAAACCTCTCCATCCACCACTAAGACCCGTTCTGCTTCCAATATAGATTGCATCATACTCAGAGCCATTTTGATCCTCCAAGACCATCTGCAACTCTCTTGGAGGAAGGTAGTCCTTGCAGAACTTAGTTGGAAGACCCTTGAGATCAAACCAAAATGAGTGCAAATGTAGTATAGATTTTTACCTTCACAATTTAATTTGAACAAAAAATTTAACAGTATGACATGCAGACATTTAGAGATATCTACATGCATGATGACTTAATCAACAGAAAGTTGTCACAAGCTTGCATAATAAACGGCTGGAAAATAGTGTGTGCAAACAAAATCTTACAAACATCTATAAGCTGTAAGCCAAAATGTATCTAGACATCTAGAGTGCTGATTTTATTCATTGTCCCATTATGGAACAACTGCTACAGGTCCGGGATCTACACGCGTGATCTAACTATTTTACATCTTGTGTGTAGCTTCTGCTTCTGCTTCTGCTTCTTCTTCTTCCTCCTTTTCTTTTTGTGTGTGTCGGGAAGAGAGCTCTGGCACAGGTCCAACTTTCTGGAAAGGCGACCAGCTATGCATAGTATTTGGCGACCTATAGCAAGAGAAGTAACCTAGAAAGAGCTAACCCAAAAAAAAAAAAAAAAAGAGGGTTAAGACTTAAGAGGATCGATAACTAACTTTTCCAGCATCTTCTTGAGTTTCCATACTTGGGGCCCACCTTTATTCAATCCAATCCATTAACACACCAGTCCCCCTTGAATATGCACTGATCCAATTTTC
Source organism: Persea americana (assembly GCA_029852735.1). NCBI lineage: Eukaryota > Viridiplantae > Streptophyta > Magnoliopsida > Laurales > Lauraceae > Persea > Persea americana. Next base: position 12,189,892 of record CM056809.1, read on the forward strand.
ACACTGCTCTTGCTCTAGACATTATTCACTTTTGGATTTTATCACAACAATTTGCACGATGTATGGCCATTAAACTTTGAGGAGTTAAAACCATGAACTAGGACCACTTATCGTCCTAATCCCACACAATCCCCTCATCTACATCCAAACTTTTCCATTGACATGCCTCCCTTGAACGTCATGCATCCAGGAGGGCCCAATTGAAAAGGGGCATTTTTTTGGGGGGTGAGAAAAAGAACAAGGAAAGTTCGTTTTTTTTTTTTTTTTTTTATCAGTAACAGATAAATATATTAAAAGGAAAAGGAATCATTTAAAAAAAAAAAAGGGGGAAAGGAAGGCGAACTTACCAGCCAAAAACAGCTGGAGACGTGTGAACGAAGCATAGATTTGACAAAAGATGGGCGGCCTGATCCCAAGTTACTTTGAAGTTTCTCTGCACTCTCCAATGCGTGCAGTCGCTCTTCATTAGATGGAACTCTTCCCACACCTGACGATCTCTTAGGATAGCTGAAATTTCATAATAACAGGAATTACCAACTCAACAACTTGACAGAGAGAAGGTATTAACGATTAAAAGACAACTCATCTGTCTCTGAAATTCAACCTTCTGCGGTACTCCCGTATGTCTACATCAACCTGTTAAATATTCAAGTGCTACTCAAGTCATAAGCAAGTGTATGGCTCTGCATAGTGCATATAGAATGAAATATGGAATTTAATGTGTGCATGCATGCATAATCTAACTACTGCTAATGAACTAGTATCACATATGTAATAGAAAGATAAAAATGTAGCTGTATAGCTCCTTTTAGATTTGTCAAGCCAGGACATCAAATCAACACCCATCATAAAGAACGGAGAAAAGATGAAAAAGATTTTAAATGGAATTGAATAACAAGAGCTACTACAAGGAATTTTGTACAACCACAGGCTTGGAAGAGCACATAAGGTTGTCAACATTTTCTATCGGTTAGAGAGTCAAGAGTTCTAGTTATAATAGTCCTAGAGTATTTTACAAGTAATGTTGACAAAATATTCATAAGCGGTCATCTATCTATTGCAGAGGGAAATCATTCCCTTGTGCTATACAGCTAAGGCAAGAGCCTAAATATATGAAATACATAGTCATAACAAAACAATTCAGGTTTTTCCTTTGTTATCCTGACAGGTGTTAACACATCCCCATGGTATGAAGCCGTGGAATATCTCATGCAGCATAAGACCAGCGTGAGATTTCAAGGTCTCCTGCATCAAAATTGCATAGATTCATATATAATGGATGCAGTCATGCAGACGCCCATGCTTTGCATGTATCCTGGGAATCACAACCTTGGAAGGGATTTGAGACACAGATTTGAGCCACAAAAACTTCTAGTATAGAAATAGCAGACATGTATGAACATCCATGCCAAATGACAACCAACACAATGCAAGGCATCTAGAATGATTCATGATTAGTCAACATTTTGAATATGGGCCATAAAACCCATTAGAATGCTTGAAGTTATTTATGCTTCTCATGACTTCAAGGGGAGAGATCTTACTTCTTGGTATGTAGGAATCACAACTCGTTCTCGTGAAGAGCGTCTAAGCTCCAGATTCTCTAGGCTGATCTTTGATTTGGTTTTCACAATGGAAAGCTACAACGCCAAAAACAAAAACAAAAAAAAAAAAAAAAAAGAGTCACCATCCAAAGTTTAGATGCTCAACTTCTATGCATTAATCAACATGCTATATAATTTTATTTAGAAAAAAAAGGTGCGTTTCATTTTCCCACCAGAGGTGTATTTCACCAGATCAAAGAAACTAGTCCTTCTATAAATAACTAACTGAATGTTTTCTGGAAAGAATCAAAATATAAATCTAGAAAATCAATTGCAACTAAATGACTTTAGAATATATGAGAAATTGGCTTTGAATCAGCAGAAATACTTACTGAAGAAAGAAATTCACATTCTATTAAATAAGAGTGTGCCCCGATGTAACTGAAATCACAGCTGATCTAAATAGTTCTACATCTAAGTCTACTGAGAGGAGACGTTAAAATGTGCGAGAGAGAGAGAGAGAGAGAGAGAGAGAGAGAGAGAGAGATGTTGTCTGTATGCTGAGTAAATGTTGTTCGACTACAGCTTCTAGTAAATGACCATTAAGCATCATAACAAAAACTATAAAGATTCATATTATAACAATCATAATCCATTAAAAAAACTATTTAAAATTGCAATATAATCTTGCCCCATTACACCCAATAAAAAACAAGACTACTAGCACCCCCTGTCCAAACCCACACACATACAGTTTATAACTGTCCAATTGTTTCTGCAATTCTGCATACCAAGTTATATTTATTTTACTTGGAGTTGTTGTACAGTACCACTATTTACAGCATTGCTATTAATTTTGAGAGATACATACGTGTTCGGGGTTTCATCATGTATGGTATTAAAGCTTTCTTTTCATCAATTCACACTTATCTTTGCATAAGAAAATAGGTAATCAAGCAGTAGAAATAATAGGGCTAGAAGGGGGTGTCTAGAAAGGAGTCATCTGATTGATCAATGCCAATTTTAGGCGAGACTCCTTTCTCACAGATCAAATGTCTTCCACAATTCTGGAGATTGTGCAGAATGATCTGAAAATGAAGTGGCACACAGTTTGGCAAAACAAGGGATGCATAGGGATGTATCCATTGCTACTAAGTTGAAGACCCAGGGATTAACCCCCAGGACTGTGTGATATTAGGGTGCCAACATCACTCAACCATGAGTGTGCTGTCATGTGATAAAATGGGCAAGAAATGGGAATCAAAGCCATGGCCTTTACCTATCATCACAAACGAGATTAGTGTTGTGAGTGGCAAAATGATGTCAATGCCCTGCTCTTTATGCCTTTCAAATGAGGAACCAATTGACCACCTATTGTTCATTGCATGATGGCTCAAGAGATAGAAAGTTTGATTCTTAACTAGTTCGAATGTAGCTGGGTATTTCCACAGTTCATTCTTGATCTCTGACACTTGGAAGTTTGGGACGGGGTCTTCAAAAGGCAAGATTTTGTGATCATCTTTTCTCACAATTATTTGGGTCATTTGGAAGGAAAGGAAAAGGAATCTGAGATGTTTTGAAGGCAAATACTCTTCTACTGTAGGTGTCCTTGACAAATCAAGACTCAGTGCTACATCATAGGTTTCTATACTTTTAGAGCTTCGGGGATTGTCCACAGATGTCATTTTCTTTAAATGGAGGAAGGTGGCCTCTTCCTCATCCTGATTTAAGTTTTTGTCATAGCTACCCCCCGAGCCCTTCTGCTTTGCCATATATTGTTTTGATGCCTTTTTTATGCTTTTGTGGTTTTCCTTTTTGCTTTCGTTTGGATGATGGCTGCAAGTTTTTTTGGTGTATTTTTCTTTGCTTTCCAGTATATCCCTTTCATACTGCTGATTTTTTTTTATTAATACAAGATACCATTCAAAAAGGAGAAAAAATCAGCTAACCTTGAACACGTACCTATAGATTTGTGAACGAGATGGCTTATTCTTTAGCGAACGTGCTCTGATTTTAAAGAGATAGGTAAATATAGGCAATGATTGGGAGGAATTCATAGTGGCTAAGGATCAAAGATTAAGAAGTGAGTTATTTATATCAAGCATTCTGATGGCTAGATCCAGTCTTCTGGTCCATACAGAAAGGAAAAAGAAATCCACATTCTTCCTGGCACATGAATGAATTTTGTTACGAATAGAACACCAAACATAAAGGACCTAGAAATTGTTGGTTGCATGTAATGGAGCAACCATGACATCAATATCTTTCCATCTAAATTCAAATCTGAGTATCCCTTATTGACAACTGAGGAGTTGAAGTCATCCTACCGACATATCCCAGTATCTAATTCTCTCTGCCCCTTTTGAGCTCGCAATGATCCTAGTATCAAACATATTTATTTCATCTTTCTCCTTTGGAGCAAAGTCTTCACTTTCATCTTCTTCCTTAATTCAAAGAAAAAGCACCAAAAAATCGTATAAATCCAAATTATATAAAAGATGTATCACTGCATCCCAAACCCTAGGGTGTACAACTTCTGTTACCAGCCCTATGTTAGGGAAAAATTATTCCCCAATCTTCCATTCAAGGCAAAGTTGTAAATCCAATTCTACCAAGAGGAGAGGTTAAAAAGATATATGAGAGAGAGATAGAGAAGGTGTTTGTAAAGGATAGTCAAGGACGTGTGTTTTCTAACTCATTTCCCCTTTACAACTATATCAATAACCAAAAACCATAAATAAATTACACCAATTTTTACATAAATATTATGGCAGCTTGTATCACCAGTTATAAGTTTGGGAATTGGGATTGTAGAAACTGGAAATCACATTTCATTGGAAGCTGTGGAATGGAGTTAATAATGATTTCAAGCAGAAAAGCAGAAAAATGGCACCCAAAAAAAAAAAAAAAGGTCAACTTATTGGCTGCCCCAGATGCATAGCAGAACCGACAACAGTTGTAAGCTTTACCAACATATTCAAATTTCCTAAATTTTAAAAGTACAGCCAAGAAAACTCTTCCCAATCCATCCCATAAAATTAGTCTCAATTCTCTTGCATCATTATAGAAATAAAGAAATGATCAAAACACAATTTCATTTAGAGATTCCAAATAAGAACAAACTTGAGCTTACCTCTGACTTCTTGCTAGAATTCGTGACCTGTGAGAGGCTCTTTGAAATGTTCATAATCCCCAAAGCCTTAGACAATATTAAAATACAATCAATGAAAAAAAAAAAAAAAAAAAAAACAAATTATCCATATGCATTTGCTTGGAAAATTCTCATCTGCAAGTATGCAAATTATGAACAAACATATCCATGCATGCACCTGACAAAAATTATTAAGGCCCAACAGCAAATATGCATGTACTTAAAGAACAAAAATACAGCTGCTTTTCTTTTTCTGTTTTTCCCACCCAACATGTCTCAGAGAAGAAACTGGTAAAGACTCTATATCACTTTGTCTTTCTGGTTCAGTCCCAGGTCCAATGACTGTGTCAGAAAACACCATACAAATAGTTTTATATGGATACAACTAGCATTCTGCCCAACCCACTGTTTCTAATAGGCAAACTCGCAAAACACACCCACACCCATATCTCATGTGGGTTTTCATGATTTCATCTTCATACTTGTTTCTCAAACACCGCTTCAGCTCTGGAAACAACTCGTTTGGCTGTTCCAAAAGTGTCAGGGAAAATTCATCTATTCCTTAATGACAGATTCTCTTCCCTGTTTCCCTGACAAACAATGTTGTTTGATGCAGTCTTAAGCCACTCACACTACCTCTTTTAGAGAAATCAGGTTTCTGTGCTTTTGCACAACTGGGGTTAACTTTCCAGGAAATCAAATTTCACAGAGAAAAAAAAAAAAAGAGCATGCACCAACCCACTTTCCTAAACAATGTTTCAGGGGGCTTCTATATCAAACCAGGAGAGAGAGAGAGAGAGAGAGAGAGAGAGAGAGAGAGAGAGAGAGAGAGAGAGAGAGAGAGATAATACCTGAAATCTCTTGAGATTCTCTTGGAGCCTCTGCTTGCGAGCTTCTTCATAGGAACTGTTGTTGTTGCGAGTATTGTTTCTGTTTGCGTTTCGGATTCTGGCCATGGGGGAATGGAAGATTTGGTGTGGAAAAAGTGCAATTCAAAGGAAGAAGGAATATGATGTCATTTCATTTCAATGGCGGGAAAGTAGAGATAGAGATAGAAATAGAAATAGAATAGAGAGGGAGAGAAAAAATCCCCTCCTTTCTAATTCCCTTTCTTCAAACCCTCAATCCGACCAGAGAAAACCTAACTTTGTCTTCTTTTTATTATTATATATATATATATATATAATATTATTAGATTAGATTTCCATTGAGGTGGTGGCGCCGCGGGAGGCACTGAGAGAAAGGAGGTGGAGGAAGAGTTAGGCCCTACAAATTAGTAGGTGGCACCCACTTTGACCTACAAAGTAGACACCTCCTAAATTTCTCTCACCCAATGTGTTAAATGGGGGGAATTTTCTCATGCAACGTTGCCCCCACATGGAGGGATGAGGTGTCGATGCATTTGAACTCTGAAGCCCAAAAATTTAGGGCAGGATTGATCACATTGAAGAGTCCGGATCTTGTAAGGGAAAACCCCACGGTGATCATGAGTGGATTATTCACGGTCTCCCACGTCACCATGCACAGTCTGTCATGCATTGGGCAGGAGCTGCCCACCGAGATCCCGATTCCATGTAGAAACATTGGAGTCATATTTGCCGAAAGATAATGACTTTGAGCCATGTAAAAAATGAAACATTTTCCTTTGGTTTTACAAAATCTTATTACTTACAAAAGCAACCTATGTAAGGATTTTGGCTCATAGGATAGATTAAAATAAAAAAATTGATATAACCGACTTCGACATAATTAGGACAAAACTGCGATGATGGTGATTGATCACACAAAACTGACCTATACGTGGAGAGATCTGCAATTGTAATGCATCGTCACATTTATATGCGTCATTTATACATGTGATGCATAAATTAGGCATGAAAATAATGTATAAATAGGGTATCTACATGCTAAAATGTTGCACGAGGAACGAGGGCGTGTTTGGATGAATGGTAAAATAAAGTAAAGTGAGGTAGATCCTCACTTATCCAAACAAGAAAAACCACCTACCATATCAAAAGTACACAACATCAAACTTTCCTCATTCTTCAAAAATAAAAATAAAAATAAAAATAAAAAAACCTCCTATCTTCACCAAGTGACAAAAAAACATCCTCTTCTTACATAAAAAATCAAAACGATTCCCTATCAAGCCACTAAAATTAAAAGACGATCATAACCCCACCTTACTTCAATTCACCCTTCATCAAAATAGGAAAAATCGCCTTCACACCTTGGCGCCAAAACATTGTTACGCAGTGATAGCTTTCTCATGGGCCCAATCAAACACAATTTCCTTTTCTTTTTCTTTTTTCTTTTTTTTTTTTTGAATTCCTATAGATTTTGAGTAACTTGAACAAAACCCCCAGCTGAAGACCTAATTTTCTACACTTGTGAATTAATCTAAACCATTCAATATTCTTGTATTAGTGGTAAGCATCAAGACATGCAATTTCATATCTTAAATCTTCATGAGTTTTGACAATTTTCAAAATAAATCCATAATTTATAAATACATCTAAAACCTTGGAGGTACTCATTTACTCTTGTAAAAATGGTGATCACGACAAACCTGATAATGTGTTTCCACCAGTGTAACATTTACATACATAAAACCCATTTCCCTATCCCAGGTATAAAAGGCAGATGACCTCTGCCTGATCTTGGCCACGAACATGGTAGTCCCTACTTTAGATGAATTCCCTTTATTGCTAACTATGGCAGCCAATGATTTTGTTTCAATAAGAATTGGCTAGGAGTGAAGGCAATAGTGGGTTGGGTCCGACTACCAATTCAGATAACATGATGTAATTGCACAACCCAAGCACAGTCCATTACATGTAAAGGCTGTAAATGTCAACTCATGCATGGTTAAAACCAAGTTTGCGCAGTAACGCAAAGATCGCTAATGCTTAGGAGTTCCAATATGCACATTCCATGGATATCTCAGCATTACAAAGTCCACACCCAAACCATTAAACCTAGTCCGATGCAAGCGTCATGGAAAGTTCGAATCAAAGCTGCATTCCAGACCGCCCCCTCCATCGCATTGAGGTTGCTACATTTGTTGACTGGATTAAACCTGTTAAAACTGACGAAAAGGATTACAATTGTCAGGATGGATGATCGCATGCATGAAACACACAATCTGCGATCAAAGCCCTCAATGGAATCCTCTCAGGGTAGGGATGCAACACAGATCAGGAGATCATAATTTCTCCACCAGCGCTGCACTGCAATAGGTAAAAGTGAAAACATGTCAACAGTTCCACACTAATCAACATGTATTCTTGTTTTATGTTTCTATATGCAGCGGATTCACCATTTTTCATTTTCCATTTTCCATTTTCCATTTTCCACTAGTATGTGAATTTTACAAAACCATTGCAAATATTTTAACAAAAAAAAAAAACAACTGAAGATATTTTCTTATTTTCATTTTTTTTCCCATAACTACACAACATATTCATTCACCTGCCTCAGCTTACAGAAGTATGAACCACTGCAGGCATGGGTGAGTTGGAATTAGATGATGACCCAAATCACCAGCATGAGTTCTCATATCACTATACCTCATCTGACCGCCTCCGGGGCTGAATTGCAGTATGGCGTGTGCAAGCAAACCAACCTGGTGGATGTCAGACAAAAACAAGCAAAGCCTAGCCCCATCACAAGCCCATATGTGCTCCGCCGGACATCCAACTTAAAAGCTCGCCTGGCTATGCTCCCAAAGCTAGGAAGCAATGTACCACATGCGAATACCATCCAATGGTCTAGCCATCTATAGTCAATGCCTGCAAGGATTGCCCCAATTGCCGAGATTGGACCTGCAAACCCTGTAAGTGCTGCAGCTGCGAGGGCCCCACGCCAGCTGGCAGTTGAACCAAAGATGCAGCTTGCCACAGCTGCCCCCCGAGGTAGCCCATGGAGTGAGACCGGTAGGACCATATGACGGCCAAGATCATATGCTTTCGGTGCGGCAACTCCAAGTGCAAGCCCCTCTGCCAATGCTTGAAAGGCGATGGCCCCACATACCAAGAATGACTGGAGAGTGAGAGCACTAATTGATATACTCGACGACAATAAGTCATTCACAGAAGCCCTTTTGCGGCTTGCAAGCTTCAAGATGCCTGAAGTTGAGACGTGGAAGAACAGAGAGCCTGTGGCTAGCAGTAATAAGATAGCAAAGAACCCCATTTTTGCAGACATAAATAGCTGCAGAGGTCGCCATACTGCAAGGACAAAGGCGATTCCTGAGGCTGCACCTGTTAGAAGTGAATGTTGGAAATGGAAGGCCAGGGCGAAAGAAACCAGAAAGATGCCACCGAGCAATGGTCCAAGACCAAAAAGCAGTGAAACCAAGAAGCCAGAAGCATCCTCAGAACTGCATTACAAAATCAACCCGAAGCTTCATAAAAAACTCAAGACAAGACATGCATGTAGTATATGTGTTAGCACACGTGTATTATTATAGGTACAAGGCATGATCTGTAAATATCGGCTAAGTGGATTCCATAAAATAAAATAGATGCAAGTTCATTACTAAAGTTCAGTAAGACCCAGTGTTGGCATTCCGTTTGGATATAGGGGATCGCATCAAGTGCTTCTACATTTACATCTATTTTTATGTAAATTGTTCAATAGTACAATTCCACATTACAACTGGAAAAAACAAAAAACAAAAATATATATATATATATCTTCTAAAACATGTCATGCCAACCACCTCCATGGACATGTGATAAAAATAGTTTATGAAACTGCCAGGAATGAATATTCAAAAAGCAAAATAAAACAAGTGCACAGATGAGGACCAGTTCAATACTGTGTTGTTTAGCTCACACACTCTTCATTTGATTCTTTACCTAGGGAACGCATTCACTGGTAGGTTGCATCGCTTGAAGAAGCAGCTGCAATCCTTTGCACCAGTGGGAGTCGCGGCAACTATTTTTTCCCATAGAAATATCAGAAAATAAGAAGAAAAAACATATATTTGGGTTTCTTCCAAATAGACAGGTGATACTCTGACATGTAATTTTAATAATGAAAAAAGAGTGCCATTTACATAGCTTCGGGGGAAAAAAGGCAGAAGAAAAAAGTCACTGTCGAGAACAGCCAAGCCATTTGAGCTTGGAAGTTGTTTAGCAAACAGAAAAACTCACCTATAGCCATGGCTAAAAGTCTGGAGCAATGTGCTTAGAGTCTCCATAAATGCCACCGCAAGTGTAGCAGCAGATGCAACCTGAGATGGAGAAGCTTCCTGGCAACAAAGGAAATAAGTCATCACACTCCATGAGAAAAATCATGTCAGAGATAGTTATGAATAATACATCACTCTTTAAAAGGCTCAGGGTATGACAGAACGGAAGCAGTTCCAAAATTGAGGGCATATTCAAGTCAGAGCACATGGAGACAGGTCGCTCCATCCAAAAACCAATAGCATGTGTTTTCCAGGTCTGATTTGAATTGCATGACATTTTTTTTCCAAAAATGTTGATGCAACCAAAGGTTAGCATCACTCCAAAGAGTAGTTGGACAGTTGCGGGAACAGTTTCAATGCTACTGTGGTGGATAGGGTTTAAATATTTACCTTTCCAAAAAAAAAAGGATTTAAATACACACAGATATCTATGTATATGTATGTGTGTATAATTAATTAATTTTGCCCCTGCAAGAAGGGCTTAAACAGTAATACAGTTTGACCCACACTGTTTCATTACCTTGAATGCATCTGGTAAGACCTCTGCAATTACCATCCAGATCATACACCCAGCAGCAAAGCCTGTACAGAATGGCAAGAACTTGTGGAATGCATCGGCGCATATGAATGAGGGAACAGCTACAATGGGCTACAATAATAATAATAATTAGGCCATCAGAACAACATCATAAAGAAGAAGAAAATTTTCCATCATGTTGATAAAAATACAAAGAAAATAATATCTCAGGTGGTATAGCCCAAAAAAAAGAAAATAAAGAGGAAAAAAAAAACAATATAAGAATCATTCAACAGTGTTGCGCCAACTCTGTTGTCTTCATTGCACCTAGCCAGCTCCATACAGTAGGGCCCACATCTGAACAAAACATTCAGTTGAATCAAACACTTCCCTGGTGTAAAAGTCAAATAATCATACGTACATTCAATTCAGTGGCGAATATCACTGTGAGCAGAATGGTATTGGGCTTATGCCAATTCATTGTGAGTAGGTTGATTGAATAGGTCAGTTCCAATGTATGCAATTAACTGGATGCTATCAAAACAGTCACAGAATATTAAGACTTTTTAATTGGTAGCAATCCTCTTAAAGCAGGGCATGAGAACAGCAGCAGCATTGACAAGAACTACAAATGTCCATAGCAAAATAAATGAGCTGTGTCAACACCTAGGAAGAGTGAGCAACAAATTAGCCTTCTCTCATCAAAGCGTCAACTTCAACTGTAACTGCCACCAAATTGGGTTTTGTTTGCCTCTCAAGAATAATGATAAATTATGTTATAAGGAAAAAGAATATATATTTCAGGCCGACCAGATGAGGAGGTCCAGGCAAGGCCACGAAGAAACCAAAAGAAGCTTAAGCACAAGCGGTAATGACCCTCATGCTAACATGGATATGTGGATTTAGAAGAAATGATATGATATATGAATGAGTAAATTAGAGGAAGCTTTGAACAGAAACCACCACGGAACTTGCTTGAGATGATTCAAACATATACATTAGAAGGCCAGAACCAGCCACTGTCCGATGTATTAAAGATACAAGAGGAAGGAAACAGGAAGGAGAGAATGACGAAGTGCCAAAGAGCATGACTCTAAATAGTCCAACTGGAAAAGTAAAACTTACAACTGCTACCTTTAAGTAGATGGGATAAAAACGCGTTGATAGTAAATTGTTGTTGGCACCTTGCCGGTGTATTGACAACCTTGAGGGCAGGTTAACCAGTACTTAAAATACATTATTCAGAGAGGGCATCATTTTTCTTGTTTGTGCCTTTCAACGTTGCATATTTCAAGCTATCGATAATTTTCATTTTAGTGTGGCAACCACTCTGCCATTTTCCAACACTCACTCTCCTTCATTGCCACAAACTAGTTCCCTATACGCCCCTTTCACTATTTCATTCACTCACACACAAGGACATACCCCCAAAGAGATGCAAGCAAGAGCTCACTGGCACCCAGGCTAATTAGTATTTTTGTTATCATAGTTTTTCACGCTCATTATTAGAACAGTTTGAGCCGAGCAAGTTTGACTTTGATAGGACAAAATTAAGATCGTAATGATGATGATCATGATAACCAAGATGTTGTTGTAGATGATGATGATGATTTAGAAGAAAATAAGGTGCAGGACGCACCATCTCTAGCAAACTCGTCAACTTAAAAACAAAGTGACGGAGATTCAACTGGTTTCCTTCCAATCCACAATTTTCCGAAAATGCAAAGTTGCTGGACTAGTAATTCAAAAGGTGGGGAAAAACATTTTTGAGTGGAGAGATGATATAATTACACAACAAACAAACCCAATATACATATGCAAAAAGATATATATATATATATATATATAAAAGAACAAGAAAGCGTGATGTAGAAGATGTAAAAATAAGCAGTCACAACTCTTGACACGAATACAAAACATTTCCAATTTACAACACTTCTATCAACCCCTTGTACACCTGAGAGTCTGCGGTGGAGTTGGTGTTTGTGAAGATTTTATAGCCACCAAATGGGCTCATGGTGAAAATAGAGGTAATGCAGCATATACATTTATAGTCACCAACTCTTGGCCTTCCGTTTTGATGACGATAAAAAATCCCTTAAATGCAGAAAAGAACTTTTGATCTGCCTTGGAGACATCTTTAAGATTGTAAATTTAGCTAAAGAGGCCACATTCCCATGCATGAAACAAAATCAATTGTAAGAATAATAAACACAATTAGTTTTAGTTCTTACTTGGGGTAAAGATGTAATCACACTCCACAACATTGCATTCTGGGGTGAAACCCCTCTTGATGAAAGGACCATGCTCACAGCTAATCCTTCTGGAATGTTGTGCACAGCAATAGCCAAGGTTACCAACAGACCTTGAGTTAGTCCTTTGGAACCGGCAAAGGAGACTCCAACACCTGACCCCTCGCCGAAAGAATGAAGAGTCATTATTCCAATAACAAGAACCACCTTACTAGCATCTGCACCCTTTATGTCCAACATGCTCACTTCCCCATATTGTTCGAGAAACTGCACAAAAATTAGGATGATCATAATCTATGAGTGTTTCAGGTTCATTTTAGGTTCAAAATTCATGCTGAGAATGACCAAATAATACAACATATTCAAATGCACAATGTCATGATTTAAATGGGCACACCAATGCATTAGCATTTAGATCAGTTTGACTTAAATATGAAAGTGGTTCCCATTACACCTGCAAATAAGTCTATCTTAAGTGTATAATATCAAGTTTAGACAACACAATATGGAAAAAGCCTGAAAATTAGCTCTAAACACAGAAAAGAAACCTGCCCAAAGATAATAGTAAGACATACCAAGATAACACCAGAAGGTAGACCAAATCCACACACCAATTGCATGGATGACTACACTAAAGGGAAAATCATAGGTAGAGTGAGAATTAGCAAAGGAAAAATTGCCTATGTAAGAATTGAGCAAGATGGGATAAAACATTCACCAAACACACAATTCAAACAAGATCTCAAAAGTGGAAATTCAAACGAGATCTCAAAAGAGGATGAATGCATTATTAAATAAACAACACAAAAGGCATTATCAAAATTTGACGAAGGAATCATGTATATGTAAGAATAGCACATAACAACACTGCACATCAAATAAGTGCTCAAACTGGATGAATATATTTATAGATGCATTTCGTTTTGGGTGTTCATTTGTATTTATCAGTGAAAAGAATCAATAGTAGGTGAGATAAGAGCAAGGGCATAGATCTTAAAATCCTAGAAAACAACAAAATGAAAAACTAGTACACCAGAAACAAAATTAAAATAAAGCTCACAAATCGATGGTAATCTGGAAAGGCAGAATGCAGGAATATTTTAATTCTTAAGAATATTTAAATAAGTGTAAAGCAATATCAGTTAAAAATAGCTCAGCAAACCAGAAATCCTATAATTATAGCAGAAAGCACAATCAAGCAAGAATAAAGACAAGATCAAGAGAAAGATAATAAAAGGCACCAAAATGCAATAATGAAATCATGGAAATGCATCGTTCCTTGGTCGAGGTGTGCTCAGATATGTCAAGAAAAAAAGCTTGCACAGGAAACTCACTGCCTTAAAAACTAGAACAAGCCCTACATTTTAGATTTACATAAAAGAAAAAAAGAATCAGTGGACGTAACTAGAGCCATTACCTTCTTACAAAGCAAAATGAAAATGCCCCCACTTAAAATCCCAATTACAACCCAGCTGCCACCACCGTAGACTTGTCCTTCTTGCACAAGGTCAAAGCTTGCAGCCAACATCACCCCAGCTGCCATTCCATTGCATACTCCTGCCCACTGAGGCTCCAGCTCCACAAAGAAGAATGGTATAGCACCTAAACCTGTGGCTGCTGCCATTGCAAGAGTAAACCAGGCAACCGTGGACACAGAAACTCTACTACTTTCTCCTTTCCTATCATTGGCCCCATGAAAGCCAGCTTCTGTGCCAGTGCCATCTATAACAGTACTTTCCAAATTCTTAAAAGGAGCAGTCACTATCTTTTCTTTGATCTCCTTGTCAGGGTTTGCTACAGCATAACCATGCAACACCAAAAAAAGAACCAAAACCAGTAGAATTGGCTTAATCCTTGAAGCCATGGCTGCTCACGGCAAAAATATCCACTCAATCCTGACCTTCAGGATCATAAAGGGAAATTATCAGAGAATCCCTTGAAAAATTAACAATCCTGTTGATGTTCCCAGGAGCCAACAATGGCATGTAACTCTCCCAATATGCATAAATCTCAGATATCAGCACCAGTTGGTATCCCTAGATTGATGACAGAAACAAGCCAATATCCAAAATCCAAGAGGCATCAAAATGCTGCTTCAAAGAAGATCCATCCTCCAGTTTTAAAAAATCTCCTAAACACATGAAAATTTTAATTTTAGTGAGAAAAGCTCGTCCTGGAACATATGGTTCATAGGGTCACTTTAACATGACAAGTTGACTACATGAACCACCCTTCACTATCAAGTTAAAAGACTTCCATGAACCACATGCCATTCCACATAACATTGAGAACTCAGCAATGAACAACATCAGAAATAAAGATCAGCATTTCCACCATAAAAATAAAAGATAAATGAACTTAAGATTTCTTACCCCTCAAATTGCTGATGGTTTGCAAGATCCCAAAGTATAGTCAATTCCCTTCTTCCTGTATCAATGTTTTTATTTCCAGGAAGAATAACTTCTAAAATCGAAATAAGAAAAAGGATTATTTTGATAATGACCTCCTGCACCACATAAAAGATAAAAAAACACAAAATTGTTTCAGATAAAAATGTAGAAAAAAATTAACATATACAGAACTTATTAACTTTATCTGATTAAATTCATATTGATGATTGCTTTTAAAGACCTAAACAAAACCTAATTTTCAATCCAAAATAAGAAGATCTCAGGACAAGGTATCAGAGATTCAATCCAATTGTCAGAAATGGAAAAACGATCCTCCCAACAAACTCCAAACCTTTACTACAAAACGACAATCACTAAACAATGAACAGAAATTCTTCATAACAAGATAAAATGAGAAAAAGCAACAAAAAACAAACTTGGTCTGAGAAAATGACGTGAAGGAAGATAAACATACCTGGTCTCAATGAAAGCACTTGAAAACCCTAATTTTATTAATAAAGGTTATTGAAAGCCCTAACTTACTCCTAAATAAAACCCTAATTTACTCGACAGAATAAGAAATCTTTATAGAGCCTTGGAAACTGGAAAGCACTAACTTCTACTACAAAACGGTAATTCCTACACAGCAAAAGAAAATCTCCATAACTAAATTTATATATAAAAAAAAAAAAAAAAAAACAGTAAGTCGGATTCAAGGAGAATGATATGAAGAAAACAGAACTGATATTTTATTAATAAAGGTTATTAAAAACCCTAACTTTATTAATGAGGACTCCTGAAAAACCCTAATTTGCACAAACTTAAAACATCAAAAAACCTCTTTTATTCAAGCGAGTATTGCTTCTAAACAAGATTCTGATTTCCTCCCCAAGATAACAAAACCTGTAGAATCAGATATTTTACAAGGAAGGAAACTAACACACACTCCCCAAAAACACTAATTTTTGTAGCAAAACAAGAAACGGGAATTCTTCATAAAGAAATTAATTCAGAGAAAGCAAACCAACAAGATCAATTCAAGGAGAATAATGTGAAGGAGAAAAGATTCAGTCTTAGTCAGTGATCTCACCTTAAAACCCTAATTTGATTAACGAAGGCTCCCAATAAAAACCCTAATTTTCACCCCAAAAAAAAACCCAAATCGACAAAACCCCTCTTCTCTGCTATCCAATCGACGATCGCTCCTAAACAAAGCCCTAATTTCATTTCCATTCCAGAATCAGATATCCAGATTCAACGAAGAAAAGACTATTAGGCCGCCAATCGTTTGTGAAAAACCATTTACCTGGAAAGAAAGAGAGAGCCGAAAGCATTGAGAAGTTTTTGGGGAAAACCGGTTTTCTGCGGTCTCGAAGTGCGGAAAATCGGCTCCCCGACAGGGATTCTATGGGAGAAATACCGGGGGCAGGCAGGATTCCTGGTTTTTGATGGAGTTCTTTTGAAAGTGGGTGGAATTTGCAGTAGAGAATTGCAGGGGCGGAGAGTCTAGGGGCGACCTTTGCTCAGGTGGGTCCCACCGCCCGCGTTCCAGGTAGCCGGATCGTTGAGTTGTGGGGCCCACATTCAGGGTCGTTCCGACTGTTGAGTTGATGGTAGAGATCACAGCCGTTGGATCTTAATGACTGAGGAATAGAATAAAGACGTCGGCAGAAGACCCCACGTGCGAGAATCAATGGCGGGGATTATGGATGGTGGTGGGCCCGCCCCCCACCCCACCGGATCCGACGTGGGGAGTGGTTGTGGGGAATATTTTGGTGGTGGAGACGAATATGCCGATATGAATCTTTCAGGTAACCATCAACTGGTAAATTTTAAATGTTTTTTGTTTTTTTAATTTTGTGTTTATATAAGTTGGGTTGCAAACACACTAATAGATTCCTGTATCTTCAAGTTTAAATATCACAGCGTCTTTAGGTGTCTCTATTTCTATTTTTACAGAACCATTCAAAATACGAGTATAAAAAAGTAGATAAAACTCTTATTTTTATAAATATAAAAGTGGACATTTTATTTTAAAAGGATTTGCCTATACTTGTCTAATGCTGGTAAAGCGTAAAATAGTATGTCAAATATTCTTGTATTTCAAACATATATATGCTTTAGACATTTAGATAAATAGAGGTTGGAAATGCCAAATATGGGCTACTCTTGACAAGTTCGTCCTACTTAGAAAAAAAGAAAATGGGTGGGGTTTTTTTTTGTTAAGAAGAATATAAGAACTCTTGAATTTTAAAAGGAAAATAGGTGTGATTAAGGATATGGGTGTGTTTCGATTCAGAGCTGTCCCAGTGTGTACCCTAAAAACCGAAAGAAGTTTTAAATTTTAAGAAATTCACTTTGAGCCCTTAGTCAAATGATTAGAATCACCTGACCAGGTCTCCTGAAAATGAAAATGAGATGGGTCCCACGACCACATCCCCACTCAGAGCCTCTCATCAGATATTTTGTGGGGTGTTGACCGTTAGATAAACAGAAAGTGAAATGTGCATGTGTTAGGGCCCATTTGGTTGTTAGCATTTCTGATAGTCATGTAGTGGATGTCCCATCCACTAGATGGGTTTGACTGGTGTGAATCAGTGGAGCTGGTCCTAAGAAAAGTCACTTTAGGTTGTCTGAAATGTTATTTTGCTTTGAATCTTTTTCACATTCCACTTTTGTGGATAACATCTGAAATTTTATAAAATTTTCAAACATAATATCTCTAAATGCTTGCAACTAAATAGACTCTTAAGATACAAATGGTGATCTTGATCACCAGTCATCCAGAGGACAAGTATGGTTAGATTACAATTTTATTTGAAATTGTAGTTATATGAGTTATTGGTCAATTTGTTAGCATGGAGTTGGATTTCTAAGGATTTTTGGTGAAATAGGTTTCCCATAAAGATTGTTTAGGACACAATCAACAAAACTTCAAATGTTATCTCTGCGTAGGAGGTCCTCCTTTTCATGGGACCCACTTTGATTCATTCATATTTCATGTCCTTAATGGAGTCGGGATAAATGGAAATGTCTCTTTACTAACAAGCGTCACACAAAAAATAAGCGTCATTAGCTTAGCCCCAGGTTTAACGGCCATAGACTCTTTTTTCTCTTAAATTCAACTGATCAATGATTAAAAGTACAACGATCATAACATTGGACACCGTGCCAAATCATGGAGGAATAACAATGTGAAAAGAGTTGCACTGATCAAAAGAGGGCCCATGGGCTCCATTGAATAGAAGCAATCTGCTCATAGAACATTTCTTTCTTTTGGCTGATAATTAGCAGAATAAGAGCGCCATTGAAGGTGTGGTTTCATCTGACACACTTCCACAGGTGGATTTTCAAGCTCATCAACTATCATGACCTCAGGTTGGGAATTGGTATCCAAGAGTTAGTTGTAATTAAAATTGGATCCATATACTCGAGATCAAAATCGGATCCCATATATGTTGATACGACTCAATTCAAAAACTTGGGGGTAAAAATGGTGGTCAAAGTGCATCCAATCACTTATCAAAAGAACAATAAACGACACCAAATATCTTAATTTTGCCGATAAATCATGCTCTTTATAAACCACTAAACCACAGATAAATCATGCTCTTCATAACTGAGTAAGTACCGGATCAAAGTAATAAAATCCATTTTCGGACGTCTTTAGCCCCCTGAAAATAGTTTACCTGTTACTATATTTACCTGTGATTCATAACAGATGAAGAAGAAAAACACAACGGTACCAAGGTATAGTTTCCAAATGCATAACCCCTCATTCATGAATAATAGGCCAATTTACCTGTTCTTGAATTGCACAGACCCAAACAGAATTGAATTCAGTAAAAAATTTCCCCATGTTGGCACCATGGAGAAACTAAACTGATTGCTCAAAAGGCTGCCTGGATGCGCAGAAAGATATAGCCATTGAAGGAAACATTTACCTTAGTAATCTCATTTGCCATCTTTGGTCTCATTTTCTAGATGAAGTGGGGATAGGATTTGGAGTATCCAGTCTAGGAAAAGTAAATACCCCACCAAATGGCAGGGGAAGTAGTAAATTCCCCATTTTTCAGTGAACTTTCTCAGGTGACTTCCACCCTGTTCAGAATTCGAAGTCTCTGTAGATTATCTCCACAGAAAGCCACTTTGATTGGTGGGATTTGTTACTGTTGATAACCTGCTGCTAGCCAAGAACCCAATCCACCTCCAATTAGTAGTAGTATATTCCCCACTTTCAACCAGTAATTATTTCTCTACCTTCAACGAATACCAAGCGGCCTCAAAATTACTACCCCACAAGGAAAAGCATCACTGACATGGGAATCATGAATCACGGCTTACATAAGGTAATGAATCCAATGAATATACCAATTTCTAAGTTTACAACAACCACACACACAAGGGGGGAAAGTAAAGATACATCAGACAACTATAGCAGATGCTCAGATTCATTTCTCTTTGACTCTGTTGAAAAAAATTCTACTATCAAACTCACTAGCTTTAACAGCGCCTCCAGGCTCAATTGAATAGTACCAGGAGCTGAATCAAGGCGGTTCCAAAAGGTACCCGAGAAACCATCAGAGAGGAAACATATAACTCCCTACCTCCCAGTTTTTGCACGCTTCATTCCACTGTTACCAAAGGGAGAAACACTTCCGCTCGGTCGAGGGCTCTCTTCTCTAAAACTTGAGTTCAATAGAGCTAGTTCACGTAACTGATGCCTCTTATAGATATCCTGTGACTCATCCTGCAGAGGTTTACAGAGGAATATTAGCTGCTGTCTAAAAATAAACTTCAAAAAAAATCAGAACACAAAACATGTGCACATGCTTGCACCACTCAGGATTGTTATGATTCTGAAAGATGAGAAAGACAACCCTCCTCATCCAAAGACGATGACTGAGAATTTGTGAGATGCAGGCAACTCATCAGATTCTATGATGAAGCTGCCCAACCCTAAAAATTGTTCAGTCCCTCATCAGGTGGACCACAGAGGTACATTAAATATGCACTGTTGTTCGACTTGTGCTAGCCACCCATCTGTGATGCACATGCATACTTTATGTCCATCTTTCCACAAAAATTAGCATGACCATAATCATGCAACTAGCTTATAAGCATAGGAAATGATTCAGATGTCTTTTAACTAGGTAAGCACTAGAACAGATAACTTCAGATCAAAGCCATATTGCTACGTTCGCAAGTATATTAAAAGGAAAAAAAAAAAAAAAAAACACACAGCATCATACAGATTGGTCAATTTTCAGTTTGTAAGAACAGACAACTTCAGATCAAAGCCATATTGCTATATTCACAAGAATTAAAAAGAAATTTCAGCATAACACAGACTGGTCAATTTTTCATTTGTTAGAAACAAAAGGAAACATACACCATGGTTTCCAAAATGGTTCCAGACCCAGTATAGACTTATTTCATCCCTTTTCTTTAAAAAAAAAAAGAAAAAAAAGACCTTAATAATGATTATAAAGAACAAAAAAGAAAAAGACGATGTAAATTTCTTAAATACAAGGTGATTTAAATGTAGATAAAACCTTGATTTATGATCATCATCTAAGTCTTATAGGGCTTCGGCTTTGTAATAACAAAGCACTTTTTTAAATGGTAACTTGTATCAATAAACAAATAATATATGGTGATAAGGTATAAAATGTGGAAACGTTAAGAATTCTTATGGATGGTTTCAGACAGTTACAACCTCTAAGCAGTATCAGTTATGGCCAAAGCCAGTACATTTATCAACCATAAAAATCATGATATACCCCCTTTCTTTTGGATCTTTATTGTCATAGCTACAAAACCCAACATCGAAACCATGAACCAGATTTAATCCAAAATACATAACTGGGAAGCTCGCAGCATATGGTAGTGTGCATGCGATGCGCGAAGCTCACAGCATTGATTCAATAGTTCTGAACTCCAATTTTCAATTTTGGCGCCCTACACAATGCATTGACTTTTTTCTGTAAGCACGCATGCACATGTGCATGTGTTGTGTGTCTGTCGGGGCTATCCATAGGAATTTTGTGGGTTTTCCCACTGTTCGACAAACCCAGCTTCTGTAAAACCCACAAACAATTGTTTCCCCAAGTTGATTCTTGCAGTGGTAACCACCAAAACACTGGGACGACAGCGTCCTCAGCTCTTTCAAAATGAGATTTCCAACTCTGGTCCAAACACAGCCTTAACTGAATGCAGGACAACATGGAAAAAGCATTGCCCTACAGAATGTCAGACAGGCACTGAAGGCTCCGCCTTCCATAATGATGGAGTTAACATTTGACCTCCCTGGAATTGCCAGGATTTTCATCTCTCCAGCAACTGTGGAACCCGTTTTCCCAAGGTCCAATGAAAACAATAGAACACTTTCATGCTATGGCTCAGATTGACTATGAGTAGCAATTTCCCTTTAAGCATGTTGTCAGTAGATTGTGGGATTGAATGCAATCCATCGTCATCATTAAAGACTTGTCCCAACTATTTGTGGTTAGATATATGATTATGTTTCTCCATTCCAGTCTATCTTGGGCCAAATCCTTAGATAAGTAGTACTTCTTCAGATCTATCCTTACTACTTTTATTCATAGGCATTTTCCTTGAGATGCCATCAGCCTGCATAGAAAATCTTCTCACCGGCGCCGTCATTGGCCTATGTTTGACATGTCCAAACCATCCCAAACAATTCTCTTAATTTATCACCTATTTGATGCTATCCTAAGTGCTTCATAATGCACTCATTTCTAATTCTACCTTTCCTAGTTTTACTATGCCTCCATCTCAACATTCTCATCTTGCTATACATTTTCTGCATGTGTTGTTTCCTTATTGACGTCATGGCTAGTCTGATCATTGTCTTGTAAAAAATATCTTTCAGTTTTGTAGTTAGGGCCGATCACAAAACACTCCAGAAGCAAGTCTTCACTTCAACCAGCCAGCTCTTATCCTATGCTTGACATCATCCTCAATCTCTCCATCCAACTATGCAAGTCAGTCGTAACTGCCACCCCCAATCCCAATCCCAAATAGAGGGGGATTGCATCAGTAGGTTCACTTGATACTGGCATAAAACTTGTCACGTCTACAACATGAATTCTGAGACACTAATTGCAATAACCATTATGCTTAAAATTGAAACCATATCAGAAATCATAGGAATTTTTAAATAAGGGAAAAATAGTTATTCATAGAGAGAAAGGCATAGATATAAATGATGGTTCAAAAAATACAAACACCTCATCCAATACATTATAAAGCAGGGTTGTCAAGGGCCAAGGCTTGTCCAGGTGTGACTCACATCTAGCTACCTATCAGTATGGAGACTACAACGCTTTTTGGGCTAGAATTGTATATATATATTTTTAGAGATTATCTGCTCCATTTGTGCACTTGTAAATGGTCACACTTCTCTACGGTGATGTATTGTATTCAACCAAACATATGGATTACATGTAATTTTTTACCATTTAAAGTAAAGCACTTTACTTGTCTTTTAAACACCGGAAGCTAGAAACTTCAAGTTACTAATATTTTTTTTTAGGGGTTTTAACGGGAAAAAACCTCATAAACAGACATTTGTTTAATTTGGGCCCAATAAAAAAGGGCAAACAGAAAAGGTCCCTCAAGCCACTTACGTATTTTTTTTTATGTTTTTTTTTTAATAGTCGATATCAACTATCCACACGCAGCAACCTTCCTTCCAAATCCTCGCCAATTCGCCCAAATTCAAATTCCACCCATTCTCCGACTGGCTTCTGGTTCTAGATCTGAGCTGGAATGATCTCTCTAGCAATCTCCAGGCCGAAATCGCAAAAACATTTGACAAATCAGGGCTACTTCTCGATCTCTCTCACAATCAGTTCTCCGGCGGAATTCCTACGAGAATTACCGATTGGAAATCTGACCTACCTCAAAGCAATCGATCTCTCATTCAATTCCCTATCCGGTTCGATCACTCTCAGCCTCGTCGGATGCTTTCAGCTGCTGGAACTAACACTCAACAACAACAATATCTTAGGCACTCTCCGGGCGGAGCTCATCGCACTCGACAGCTTAAAAATCCTCAATTTGAGCAACAACCATCTCTCCGGCGAGATCCCACTACCGCTCACCAGCTGCAAATCGCTCGAATTCGTCGATCTCAGCGGCAACGATCTCAATGACAAGCTGAATGATTCCATCCTGAAATGGTCGAGATTGAGATTCCTCTCGCTCGCAGGCAACAAGCTACAAGGATCTCTTCCCAATTGGATTTTCTCTTTCCAATCAATTCAATTCCTTGATATCTCTAGAAACAATTTCTCCGGATTCATTCCAGAGATGGGAATTTCAACATCAGCGATGGTCTGGTCGACGGGGGATCCGCCCTTGACACAATGCCCTGCTGCACCGATGAGAGGCAGGAGCCCTCCTCACCTCTGGAGACGCCCATGCCAAGATAGAGAATCCCCCAGTCGGCAGCGAGGCGGCTGCGGAGCACGGTGTTCTCATACCACTCGTTGCCGCCGTCGATGATGCCGTCTCCGGGGGACATGTGGTCGGAGAGTTGATGGGCTGATGGTTTGATGACTTGATGAGGCTGTTTACAGGTTGTAATTGGGTCGAGTAGCAAGCGGGTTCGATGAAAAGATCTGTGCAAGCGTGTTGGTCTGGTGAAGATGGCCTCGGTTTGGCTTCAGGGAGAGATAAGCGTGACGAGTATATCTTTATGTTTGTGAGATTGGAAGTGGGGCATAGAGATGTGAGGATTGTGAGATGGAGTGGGTTCATAGTCTCGGCTGGTGTGTTGGCACTTAACAGGAAGATGACAAGAGGCCCTGAGCTGATGAGAGCGAGAGTTTTCTCCTTCTTTCCTTCTTTCTGGTTTTTGTTGGTTGAGAGTGCAGTTCTGAATAAGCGTTGATATCGACTATAGCACTAAAAGACAAAAAAAAAAAAAAGAAGGTAAATTCAAGGCCGCATCTGTCTGCCGATTTTTATCGTGCCCAAATTAAACAAATGCCCGTTTATGAGGGTTTTCCCGTTAAAACCCCTTTTTTTTAACAGTAATAGAAAAGATGTATTAAGATAAAATGACTTACAACAAACAAAAAGAGAGGGAAACATCAGTTAGGTGGATCAATTTGTAGATTGATTGTTTTTAGTATGAGTGTCTCTTCATAGCAATGCATCGCTATTTTTTTGTTTCTTTTACAAGGTTGTAATATTGAATCTTAGAATTGTGCAAATAAACATAGCTTATAAAAATAATAATTCATCACTGAGAAAAAATAAAGTCGTTAGCGTGGTGGACCAAATGAAGATGGATCTCACATGTATGACTCCAAACAAGGTAGTATATTCCTTTGTCATTCTTGTGAGTTGTGAGGCCCACCTAGATTCGCAAAAATCATTTTGATAGGTTAGCACATGGATTAAGGGTGCCTTGAACATCAATCAAATCAAATGATCAGCCCTTGATTTTAAAGTCCTTACAGTTTGATTGCTAAATATCATGCAAAATCATTGTGACAAAATCCAATGGCTACTCATGTTTGGATTACTGTTGGGCTGCTGCTGGCGGTGGTCGTGGCTGTGGCGGGGGTGGGGGTCCCTATATCCATAAAGGAAGGGGTTGGATTGACCATAGGTGGAGGAAAAGGCAGGAGAGAGTAAAATGGTTGTTATTTAGAAATAGCAAGTCTTTGTCATTATTATTATTATTAAAAAATTAATTGGTTTATCTAAAAACCGTTACACATAGTTTAGTGGTCAAAGAGTTAAACACTTATATGCTACATGTTGTTTGTTTTATAATTTATAACTCATCAAAAAACCATATCATGTTTCATATTGCCCGACCAAACTGATACATCAGCTGTATAAGCGATTCATATCCGCTCATTGGCCGATACATATTGGATAGTGGTATCACACTGGACCCCACATTGGACAGGCAAAAAATTATTAAGTATCCGCTGATATGGAGTGTCTCGGATGATATTCAAAGCCGGCAACTTGGTTTTACAGACATATGCCTAAGCCAAGCCCAAACAACACCACCAAGGCCTGAGACAAGGAATACCAACAAAAAAATGTGGGCCATTTTAGGCAACAGACCTGGCCTATGAATGTCCCAAGAAAGACCTGTTTAAAGCCCAAGAAACAGGCTAATAAATGCTTGTTCAAAGCCTGATCCAGGCCGAAGAGAGGCCCAAAAGCCCTAACGAAAATCCGCTTTTATAAAAAAATATATATTAAGATAGTTAAATTTGGGCCAGGCTGGAATGGGCCTTCTGGCCATGTATGTTAAATCAGAGCCCACCCCAATTACTTATCAGGTTGAAAATCCAGGTTGGGCCCAACCCAAGAACTTAAATACTTAGGCTCGTACCCCACTAATGGCGCCCATGTATAACCCTGCGTTAAAGACATTCCACGGGGAGGATAATTTCTTTTTTAGTAGACGGAGAAAGAAGGCAATGATCAAAGTAAAAAGGTTTCCACATACAAAGATTCAATTATACTTGAGAACCAGTAAAAGTAAACGCAAGTGTGGAAGGTAATAAATACCACGGGTTTAAGCAATTCTTCTATAATTTCCTGTGCCTGTCTCAGCCTCGTATCAACAACGTTGAAGGGTAGCTCAGCCTCAATCAAGATGTGCAGTGGATCATTGAGGTGCTCATATCCCGGTCTTCCCCTCAATTTCTCCTCCTTCAAGGTAAAAAGTCACACAAAATAAGACCACAGTATCACATAATAAATTAATAATAGCTTGTATCCAAAGCAGAAAAGGAAAAGAGTGATTTCTTGAACCTGAAGACTAAAATTTCATTACAACCAATTCCATAGAGCTAAGTTTGTTTTTCTTGAGGCATTACTCCTAGAATAAAAGGAGAAAATTCTATCCATCCAACAAAAAAGACTTACCATACTTTACAGCTAGGCTGACAGTTCAATACATTGAACTGTCACATCGGACACCACCGTAATGTTGATCATCATCATGACCATGACCATAATGTTGACAACAATAACAATTATATTATAATAACTATAAGTACAGTCTGGGTACCAACGAATGGCTGGACAATATCTAGCATGATTTAAGGGAATCGCCATCAGTATTTTCCCATCTGATTGATGCTTGAATGACCGATTGATGGGCCTAGTCCAGAATGAGCGCATCAGGATTCAGGACAATATGCGGACCTGACGCAATATGGATTCCAAAGGGCAAAAGCAAAAAAGAGCAGAAAACGCAAGACGAAAATAACAAGTAAAAAATGTGAACACCCCAAAAGCCCACCCTCCAAAACAAAGACAATTGTTACTAAAAGAAGAATGGAAATGCAAGAACATCCACATGCTATACAATGAGAATAGGATATGGGTAAAGTGTAAGAAGGAATATGAAGTAGCCAGGTAGAAAATTTGAAGTACTAAGCTCATAAACATGGATGTCAAACACTGTCAGGACACTTAATTGACCAAAGCTGAAACCTTTACATACTGACTAAGCATCTTGATTTGGCCCTTATGCATAACCCCTTTTCTTTCTAGGAAAATTGGCAATAATCAGAAAAAAAAATACAGATCTTCATTGTTCTAATAGATACTTAGGTGTGTTAGATGTAAATAAAATAACAAATCAAATATTTCAAATTTGTTCCGAATGAAATATTATGTTTTACATTTTGGACTAGTATCGATCAGGGCAGAAACCTATACATGCCAGGAAAAAAGACTTGGTTTCGGCCAAATCCCACAACCATGCATATAACAAAGGCAATCACATCTCACTTTCCTACGAAAATCCATATTGCAAAATATATGCATGTGTGCACACACGGCACTGCCCAGACTGGAAATCCTTGCCAATGTTGGCAACCAGAACTTCATCCAGATCATTCAAAGAAAACCCGCAAAATGGCACTGCCGTGTTTGCATTTAAATCTAGTGAACCGGAGAAGCTCTAACTAGACTAAGGTCTACCTTAGTAAACTGCCCACTGTATCGTACTTTATGGGCAATATTTGAGAAGCCCTGCAGTAAACATGTGTGAAGCATTTTGTTTGTCTTGATGCACTCCATATGGGACTTTGGTTTTTACTTCCGAAACCCAATAGGTTTCTTAAGAGATTTTGATCAGTTGGGCCCCACATCTTTCTGAATGGACTAATCTAAGCATTTAAATTTTCCTTGGACATATCAGACTCTGATTGGCAAGATAGTTCCGACGTCACCACCTTCACTGACACAGACTTGGAAAACTTTCTCAGCATGTATCTTTCAGCAAGAGCATTGCCATCATTTCAGGTGCAAATGTACTATTGTAGTATGGTTTTCGAAAGCTAGAGGAGAAGAGAAGGGGGGACATTGGAGGAGCTGGCGGTTTGGTAGGTGTAGTCACGAGTTGAGAGCGGGAGAGAAGGAATAATAGAGAATGAAAGTAAGAATCAAAGAAACCAAGAGGGAGGAGGGACTAACAGAGTTGTTTTTGCCAGTTTCAGCAGATTGAGATGGTTTCTCAAGTTTGGGTCGAGAGATGGAGAAACGGAGAGAGACGGGGGGCGGGGGGGGCGGGGGGAGGGCTTACGATGATTCGGTTTTGACTTTAGTTACTAGCTGTTCATTATCTTTCAAGGGATGGGATTGCCCATCGCACCTAATTGTCCTTACCGCACCATCGTGAGAGAAGCTTTCCCTATATTAGATTAGATTATATATATAAGCCACAATTTTCTATCACTGTTTAATATTTTGTAGAATTCCTTATAGCTTTAAATGTTTCATCAAATTGTCCATCCATCTAGCCCTTGGATCACCACCCATAGCATGACTCAGCAGCATCATTGAAGCCTTATCCCGTCTATCTGGGAGCTACTGACTTCTAGTATTCTCCACAAATGTTTGTAGAAGTTATACAACCAACAGCTTGTCTGACTCAACCCTCCTTCACTCAGGCTCAGGACTGGAATATGACTAATACTAAGTACTGACTAATCAGATTTTCTATAAAATATATTACCTTTAGGTAAATCGGACCCCAGGTGACATTTCCTTGCATGTATCATGTATGACACTTACCAACCAATTTCAAAAGAAGCAACTATACAAAAATGCAAAAACTTTCTTTAGAAGGTAACAGATTTATTGAAGTCATTAAGAAATCTTATACAAAAAGCTACAAAAATTAGCAATAAAAAATAAAAAGGAATACATTCAGAAGACAATCTCAGAGAGAGAGAGAGAGGAGAACCCCTTTCGCTATATGATCTGCTCCCCATTCAGAAATCTAAGTGCACAATTAAAGATGACTCCACCAGATGGAATGATAATCTCATTCTATGACAAAGTTTTCCCAGGAAAATCAGTCCGTGATAAAGCCCATTGGATAGGACAGAGAAATATATGGACATAGATACTTTGGTATAATCAAGTCCTAAGAAACTTTCACAGGGGAACATGCATCAATGTTAGACGCGAACATGAGATGTCAGCATGTCATTAGGAAGCACAATGGAAAACCTAACATGCTGATGCTCTTAAAATTTTATGATGATATAAAATACTTTAACTAACTTTAATTTCGTTCTTTTTCCAGAATGGTTAGAACTTTGAGTTAATAAATCATATGAAAACTAGAAAAAAAGCACACAGAATAAAAAAATGCATCTATACCAACTAGAAAAAAAGCACACAGAATAAAAAAATGCATCTATACCACTAGAAATACATCAAATAAATATCAAATAGTAGGCAATTATTGCCAAAATGAATGAGCAGAGATTAAGTATGGATTTTGTACTAGATAGATCTCCATGTGTATAGGGTCATTACTTTGGTGTAATGGTAAAAGTCTCGGGTGCCATGAGTGATAACGCAGGTTCGAGACCGGCAAGCGGCCACTTTGAGCAAAATTGCCAAGGTTTGGTCTGACTCCAGTCTAGACCCTCCCAGGACCCTGCTTCAGCGGGACCGCACTGGATGACCTTTTTTTTTAAGATCTCCATGTGTATGACGTGGGTGTCAACGACACCGCCATTTTTATTACACGCATTGTTGCTCTTACACAGAATGAAATCATTGTATTCAACTACATGCCAACAGCTGTCTTTTCCTTCTTTTCTTTTTTGTTTTTTTGGTAAGCAAGCCTACTGCTGTCATAATCTAACTCAAAGCATCACAATCAGGTCACCTAGTAAATATCAAGCATCATGATAGAAGTAACTCCATTGCAGAAGGTAATCCAGCAAAATTATAATAGGAAAAGAACATCTTTACCTTGCCTGGATCTTTTATTGAACCTTTTCCTCTGATGTACACACGGCAACCTGTAGAAGCTTCCACCCGTTTTAGTGAATTGCCCCTGGGGCCAAGAAGGCGCCCGACAAAATTGAACTGACACCATGTGAGAGTAGTTAGTGTAGATACAAAATATAACCAAGAAGCAACTTTAAAGGATGGTAATGAGAAGGATAGGATTCCAGCCAGACTCATACAAACCTGAACCCAGGCAACTAATTTGTGTATGGACCAGGCCCAGAACGCTTTTTAGCCTTTGCCCAAGTCCACATAACTGACAAAAATGGGTTCCCAAACCCAACCATTAGCCAGTTAATATACAGACTTGGGCTGCATATCATGGTACATACATCATTTATTTGTTAGAATAGTACATACAAACATTATAGAAGCCTTATTCCATCAGAATAGTATAAATAATATTTAATATATACATAGAGAAGGGATACACAGACCATTTATAGAGTCCAACAGGATTAAGGCCTGTGCCCGAAGGTCATCTATTTAGTAACCACGCCCTGGAAGCCCAGGCCAGCAAGTGTGGCACATAACTATGCCTAAGCCTGCTATAGTTGGGCCAGACCAGGGCTCGATCAAAAAGATCGTGACTCTCATCGTTAATAGGTATCTGTACAAACTCAATTGAGTACTCAAGAAATCTTGCAAAGTCAACTCTAAAAGATCGTGACTCACAAGGTTAATGGGTGATATTTGTGCACCCATAATGAAGCAATAAATACAGGTTTTCAATCAAGACTCGACTGAATTTCAAATTGATTGCATTGAGTCCCTCAAAATCTGAAGATTATTGAGTTAAAAAAATAAAAAAATTCACCTCACTGAAATGGACAAAACATACATTAGGGTAAGTATCTACTGGAATATCCAATCGCAAAATCTTCTTGACAACATATGAGCTTGGGCTTGCTGGTGCTCCTTGCCAGTCCATTGTCATTCCCTGTGGCACACCCAACCTCTGTTGAAAGATGGTGCAGGGGTCTTAGTTCTGATTGGAGCAAGTAGTAAATTTATAATAAAAAGAAAGATAAAGATTTGCCATCATTGCATCGCATCGCACTTCACCCACATCCATTTCCATTCAGGTAAAAGGACATGGATACAAGTACAACAAATTAACCAAATCAGGTGGTACCAGCCCTGTTCATCACCTGGTGAGGCAGGCTGCAATAACTAAGTGCACTAATATTTACCTCCTGCTGGAGACCATTCCAGGGAGCTAAACCCATTCCTCCAGCATTAGATCCAAGGCTTGCAGATGCCATGGGGCTGGGACTTCCATGCTGCAGCCTGTCGTAATCGCCAAACCCATGATTGGAGACCATGGCAGAGACTCGTATAATCTCTGTTGACAAGAAAAGTGCCAGAATAAGAGATGAATAATTTTTCAATGCCGTTAACATATGAACAAAAAAAATTGCTAAAGATTCTTCTCGTTCGCAAAACTGAAAAGCAGATAGATCAAGGACAGACTTTAACAGAATCAATGAACAAATAGAACTAAGAAGCCAGGTATTCATGTTAATAACAGCAGATCCAAGAGTAGTACAGTATGAATCTGAAAGAAGATGAACCAACGTAGATATTTCTCAGATGCAATTGTGTGTCAGGTATCAAAGAAGTGCAGTTAACATCATTCATCTGTTGGGAAGTCCCACATCCCACATCGCCTAAGTAATAAGCTTGACATGTCTTAGTATACTTGTATGGCCCTTCCACCTATCAGCTTAAACTTTTGGGTTGGTATATGGTTTCTTACATCATCTAGATCTTGGACCCATATAAAGCCAATTCTCATTAAATGCTTCCCCCTTTCATGCAAGAAAACTTCAAATGGGAATAATTCCCATGTTCTATATGCGCAGTCAGTCCAACGATGAATATCACCCCAAAGAGATATTTGGAGATATCACCTATGACTGGAGAGGGAGAAATCTAAGCATTTGCGTCCATATAAATAGGCCCCACTGGCACAGATTTGTTTATCAACTCTCTTTCTAAACACAAATGCACATACTCACAAAAACATTGAAGTTTAATTTTTTAATGGTGAGAATAATTTAGTGCAACTACTGACACTTGGTCCAGTGAACAAACTATTGATCAGTATATAATATGTTTGATGAATATATTTTGCAAGGTGAAATAGTGTAATAGAGTGAATTTCTTTGGGCAAGGAATTAAATAATGATTTGACCATTTGTGCATCCAACAAGGAACCTTGCGCACAAAGATGCATCCTGATCCATGATGCAACTAGTTGAAGCCAATAATTCTCCTTTATAAACCCGCAACCTTGTAGTCGCAATGATGAGCACCAATAATTGCTCTTTTTAACAACTTCTAAATGCATCAATTATTTTAACAAATCTTTCAAAATATGCATATATAACTGCAAGCTAGAATAAAGCTATAATAATGATCATGATGGTGCAGATATGACTGTTCAACATGTGATAAAAACCATAATCGATGTCTTATAAGATAAGGTATCCTAAAGGATTTAAAACGTTGGTGTATCATAAGAATAGGCATGTATTCCAATTAGATGCTAATACATATAGTACTTTAGTTTTATTGACCGTGTCTTACAGACACTAAAAAAATAATATAAACAATACTATTCAAAATATATATATGTATATATTAAAAGGATGCTAATTACCAATAATATGCACATCTTTTCCATGGCTTCACTGAAATCCAGATTTCTTGATCCATATAATTGGAACATACAACACATTCATACTTTCCTCGGGATGCTTTGAATGCCAAAAGGTAAAAACCCAAACATCTAAAAACATTATAATTGATCAAGTCCAAGGTTCCATAAGCGGTAGCCACCCATTTGCCTCTGTAAATTATGGTCGACACGGTACCATTTTACCTTTAATATTATGCAGCTGCTGATCTTAACCTTGTGAACTTAGCCTCCACTTCAGCAGGTTAGCATTACAACAAGCATCCAGACTAGAAAATGTCAAATGATAAACCCTTGTTGATCCCAAATGATAGAGCCATTAGCAGTAGCCTTGGGACTCCAATGAGAAAAAATTATGCACACAAAGAACCACTATCCCAAATCAACGCCCCGCCCAAGTTCCTTTTAACTCCAATGAGGACAAGTTGTTGTTCTTCCTGTTTCCCTCTTTCTTCTTCCCCCTATTTCCCTGCTTTCACCAGTCTAAGTCCCTTCTTTACTAACTCAGAATCATATCAATAATCAGTATGCATTATGATGTCCATGTGGGATTGGTATATATTACACATTTCTCTTTTATTTTTTCTGAAAACTATCTCTCCATCATATAAGTTTTTATTTTATTTAATTTGATGCTGCAGAAATTTTAATTATTTCTTTTTTGAATGGTTTAATTATTTAGTTACTGCTCTCTTTGTTATTCTGTGACTGTCACCCTGGGATTTGAATTTCAATCTCATTTTCTATGCATATTGCATTTGTATGTGTACATATAGCAAGCACTGGCAAAAATTACCAATAATAATGTATAATGAGTAGAGATCAATCTATATATATATATATATATATTCTCTTTTTCTTAAGCATGTGCCCAACTGAATCAGGCATGTACCTCACATTGTGCCATGTGCCTTAGGCTCCAACTAGCCTCTTGTGCCTTGTTCCATAACTGCACTGGTCTCTTCAATGTGATATCTCTTGTTATTTTGAACTATATCATGATATTTTTTATTTGAGAATTTGCTCGTTTATTTAGCAGCTTGGGTGTCTGAAAAGACATATCTTTCATATTATAAAAGATGTTCATCTCAGGATATATCAGCCACATCAGCTACGTACATGTGCACCCCATGTTGGGTATTGACAAACTAAGATACCTGATAAACTCTAACAAGAAACATACCAGTCTAATGTCCACGACCTCAGCAATATATGATACAGCTCCTTGGGTTTCTAAGACCATTTATCAGAGAAGTGGACACTAGGTTGGGTTCTGCCCCATTCCCCGACTGTTGAGTACTGGCAAACCATGACACTTGATAAACCCTAACATTGAGCATGCCAGTTCATACCTCAGCAACAGGTGATACAGCATCTTGGGTCTCTAAGACCATTCATGAGAAAAGTAGGAACTAGATCAAGTTGTATATGAATGAATGGTGGAGGATGATGAAATTTGATGCCACAAAACACAGTTAATGATGTCTAGGTTTCGGGTGTACATGAAAAATCCATAAACATGCAGTTGTGCACATTATCACAACAAAGTGAACAAACAAACAAACAATCACAAATACATACATATTTTTATGTGCGTGTCGCACATTCCTTAATTTCAATGTCTGACGTGAAAAAGGAAAACTTCGTAGTTCTTAAAAACCCAACAATGTTCAATTTAAACTGTACAATTTGAAATAACTCCTGCAGAAAATTATTCACGATCCGATGTGAGTCCTCTTTAACAAGTATCATAGACAACATATAGGTTTTACAATTACAATAGCATAGGATAGTCCGGTTTGTAGTTTGTACCAGTCTTAGTGATAGTTATGGATTTGCAAGCACATTAAATTGAATTGCAATGACATTTTAAAGGCTAAATTCTTTTGTTGCCTGACTGCTTCAGATGCACTGCATTGAAATATCATGGAATGTTATAGATTGACTGAAATTTGACAAAAAAGATGGTTCATTCAACCATACCTTTATCATACTCTTTTTGCTACATAGTTGCTTATATCTAGATAATAATAATAAAATATCCCCAATGGCATTTTGTCAAGCTCTACAGCCAACCTAGCCTGCATAACAAGATCTAATTCAATTTTCAGAATATTATCCCTATTACTAGAATCTAGGTTTGGTACAATGAAAATAAAAATCTAGGCTTTCGTTTGCAAAGCAGAGGCAAACTATCAAAATGCGATCAAGAAAATAGAATCACATGCCAAAATCACACTTCTCTACTCAGTCTGAACGCCCATATTTATCTCCCAAATGGCATGTGTGCCAACAATTCCAATTTAAACCATTCATCTATGAGAGCTGTGCATTGTGACACACTTTATCGAACCATTGACGACAAGATTATCAATAGCAAATCTCCTAAGAACGGCATTAAGCTTAAATAGCGCCTGCAATTACTATTTTATAGCAGTAAAAATTTTATTGCTCCCAAAAAACAAAAAATAAGCCTGCATTTACTTAATTCCTAGAAGTCTTTTGATCTGCATGTCCATGCATATTAATTTGCAAATAGATATCACTCGAGAATCAAACAGTGCAAGAGTTCAATCAAGCTCTGATGCCAATTTCTAATATGCTAAGCTCACCCCACACATTGCACACACAAATGAAGTAAATGAAAGGAACGCATAATCACAATCAGCATTCAGCGGTGATAATAATCTTATATGCAACCTCTATTTCCAGTCACCACCAGCTGTGCAATCAATACAAGAGTTTAGAACACTTAAAATAAAGGGGGAAAAAACAAACAAAACATCTTTCCCCATTTCCATTCATATGAGAAAATGCAGCAACACGTTAACAAACTAGAGCCCATCATATCGATCTAGCATTTCTTTCTGGCAATTCTTCTCCAAGCCATGCAATGGAATTAAACAGAAGCAAGACGCAAATAAGAAACTCAAAAACCAGAAAGGCGCAAAGAAAAATCCAGATCTGGAACCATCCGAATGCTCAAAAGAAGTCACCAAAGAACTCACCTTGATTCAACAACCGGCTGCATATGGGAAGAACTTGCATGAAAGGGCCAATCTTCTGATGCTCTGCCAACAGCTCTGTCAAGTACTGACTAAAAGAAGAAAACCCAGAATCCAAAACACTCAATTCAATCAAGATTCATAAGGGCGAAAAAGAAGAAAAATTAGGTAGAAAGTAAAACCATATTGACCAAAGCAAGCCCACTTTAAAAAGATCGCTTGTTCCTAATTTCCTCCTGCAGTACCCTCTAACTACTGACTAAAAGAAGAAAAAACAGAACGCAAAACACCCAAATCAATCAAGATACAAAATAAAACATCAAGATAGGACAAAGAATAAGAAGAAACAAGAAAACATTGGGGAATCTCACTTTTTCCTTCCCAGTTTTCTCAGTACCTGTAAAAACACTTACTAAAACCAAAACAAAAACTCAAGAATCAAAACACCCAATTCAATCAAACCACATAAACAAATAACCCAAGAAAGAAAAACACAAAACCAAAAACCCAATGAAAACAAGGGCTAATCAAGAAAAAAAACAAAAACCCAGAAGCCAAAACACCCAAATCAATCTAAATCCAAAAGCAAAATGCAAAATAACAAGAATCTGGAAATGACCCATCGAAAAAAATCTCATCTTTTTGCGGTTTTCGGTAGTACCTATCAATATCTGGCGCGTTTCTTATCTGTGGTGAAGCAGCCCTCGCCGGGGAGAAGTTGTGAGTATATAACCCAGACATGTTTATCAGACAGAGGAGGGTCTGGAGAAAGAAAATGAAAAGGAGAAAATCGATGGAGATGGAGGCCGCTGCACAAGGGCTACTGTTGGGATGCAGAGAAAGGGGGTTTTGGTTCCTTTTATTTAACCCCCCGGCAGAAAAATAAATGTGGGGGATGATGGTGGGGGGAGGCTCTTCTGGCTATTTGAGGGTTTAAATAGCTGTAGGGGTTTAAGGTGTGTGTGAACTGTGAAGAGCCTATGTACATTTTTTACTACATTTACAGCTGGAGAGAGAAGAAGCTAGAAATAATCATAGCACAGTGTTACAAAATACCACCGAAATTTTGAAGTATTTTTACAAATACTACCAGTATTTTGAAATATCGTGTTATTATGAATAAGTCCAATATCTTGAATTATCAAAAAAATTAATGGGAGATTCTCTCGAAATGCCAATAATGCGATAATATTTCTCTAAATTATAAAATCCATTAGAAATCAAAGCAATAGCCTATGACACAATGAAAGGTGTATATTGTTGCAACTTTGAGGTTATGGATTTAAGTCATATTATCAAAAAAAAAAAAAAATTCACGATATTATTCTTTTTTGACATATTTTTATAAATTTACATACTTCTTAACCTGTAAAATGTGTTTTATTTTATTCTTCATGGATTTATTTGCTGATAACTCTAGAAGATCTCAGCATTTTGTGGATCCTTCATGGGTGGCTTTGTCATTAGTAGGTGGTTAACGTCATTAGTGACGACTTAATAATCATTTCATTAAAAATAGTCATCGATCGAGGATATGAGTTTTATCCTCAGTCTGAAATATTTATGGCATGTTTGTTTGCATAAAATACATAGAATTTCACGGTCAAATGAGATTCATTGAAAGATTATTAAAAAAGCGAAGGGTGAAGGGTATAAGATAGTGATGTTGATGGATCCTTACCTTTCTTGGAATTTGGATTACTTGGGTGATGTCTTGGTGTTTATTTTTTTTATCGTCTCTTGATCAATTTTATATAAAAGAGAGGTCATACAATGCTCATTTTTTTATATTTGCCCTTTTTCCAAAAAAAAAAAAAAAAAAAGACCACTCCCAAAAATATAATTCTAAGAATTCTCATGAATTCAATTAGTTAAGCATTTGCGCGGAATCCAATAAAAAAATTTCACAAGACTTTGAAGTTCTCCACACGAGAATTTCTCAAGCCTAGATTAATAGAGCATCCACTATAAATCTCTCAAATAAAACAATTGTAAAATGAGATCGTGGAGTTAAATGCATATGAGAAATGCATCTGGTAAATATTAGGTACAACCACTACAAGATGCGGTCTGTAGAACTGGTTTATTTTGCTAGGATCAATCAATCCCATAGCAGGGCCTATCTAGAAAGATCTTGGTTGATGAGGAGAATTCTGGGGGAAAAAAAATTGTGGCTACAGTGAGAGTGTCTTTTTCTACTTGTTGAAATTCTTCGAATTGTAAAATTTTGTGATACTCCTTTAAGATCCAACATTCGTTGAATTACATCAACAGCATATAGAATAAGAAAGAACAACCTTAATTCTCTACTTTTGCAATATTAGCAGGCTCTGAAAGATATTAGGACTGAAAAACAAAAAAGATGATAAGAACCATCCAACCATGGAATATAGTTCAACCAAAACCTGCCATCTTCTGATCAAAGGACTATCATGCCATGAATGCTTGCTTTTCTCGACCATTTTGTAGCCTAGCGATTATATAACCAGCAGTGTGTCTAATGACCACAGCTTCATGTCTGTACCAAATGAATATTGAAAGGTTCAGACTCATTGAATTGGCTACTTTAATAGAGACGTGGGGTTGAAAAATATATGTAGCTTTGAGAAGTCTTCCCTATTGAGATATTAATTTGGACATGGGTGTCATTTTAGTGTGCATAAATGGATCCAGATCACCCATTCAAGGATCTTAGTATCTGATATTGGGATAGCAAATGGATGGTTGAAAATAAAGCATAATCAGTAAATGGTCCACATTTAACTAACTAGAAAAGGACACCAGTTCAAAACTGATCAATGAAGGAGATTTTCAATGATTTGCTTACCCAACAGGCCTCAGTTGATCCTGCCACAAGAATGGTCTTCATCACTTATGTACCCATTTTGTAAGGAATGGTACTAAAAGTGGAACTGTCGGCGGACTCCAGAATGTATTGGCCCATGCCTCATAGTTGGGATGGAGGTGTGTTGTGTAGGGTGGTGGGGGGTTGGGAGTTTGTACCCTGGACCAAATAATGGTTACTAGAAGGCTTAAATTTTCTCACACGAAAGGGATGAAAGGGTTGGCATCCCAGTACCAACCTAATATTTCCCATGTAATATTAATAGTTACGGCATCCCAGTACCAACCTAATATTTCCCATGTAATATTAATAGTTACAGCCGTCCATAAACTCTTAAGTCTCCCTCCCTCTCTCTCCCTCCCTCTCTCTCCCTCCCTCCCTCTCTCTCTCATGCATCAAGACTCAGGACCACGTAACCATGGGCTCACCGACTCAGGACCACCTAACCATGGGCAGATGGGCACACCCAGTGACCCCAGCGGTGAAGTCATCATACCTGCAAAATGAAGGTTATAAATACGCGATCGGTGAAGCACATATGAACACACATACATTGGCAATAAGAAGCTTGCAATGTCCATCCCATGGTCAAAGAATAGAACAGCAGGAATTGTTGGAAAAATGGCTAAGAGCACTATTATTTTGGTTGACTTCGATCCAAAATAAAAGTGGGACTCATTTATCCTTTTAAGTGGGAATACATGAGAATGTAATCTACTTCATGAGTAAATTAAAGACATGTATTGAGCTGCTCTAATCCATTAAGGAGTGAATGAGAAATTGTCTCCAAACATCAGTATTTGAACATGTTAAACATGAAAACAAAAGGAAGTAGTGAATTTGCATCGCACATTACTTGGGAGCAAAAGATTCTTTGGATATGAATATGTTTACTTGATAGTATAAGATGAGCCCCCAGGAGCATCCCACTTTTGTGGAAGATAGAGGACCTAGACTAAGGTGGGGTTACCACCACACACGAGCGCACGCCCCGCCCCGCACTGGGCTCGGGCTTCACGCACGAGTCGGGCCTAGCTCGGCCCACTACCCATTTATTTTTTTGAAGAAATTTTCTTTTTTCCAAATGGGGTGTTTCCAAATTGGTGTGTTCATTCTCATTTAAAAATGGTGTGTCCAACCCAAGAGGTGTATCTAAAGAAATATATGTTCAGTGAACAGTCACTGTACTGAACAGATGCAATCCCATGAAAGAGTCTGCTTTTTGTTCGACTGTCACACATTTTGTAGTACTACTACTATGTGTATTCAATCATTGTATCTTAAGAGACAAACGATATTAAAGACTCGTAAGCACCGTTACAGGGCCGAAATTTGTCTTAAGGACATAGTATCTAACACTAGCTTTGATCAACTTTCTTTTTTGCGAATTTATGGGTTTCATAACTTCAACAACAGAGTGTTACTTTTCTGCCTTTAATCAGTTAGTGGATTTACATTTGTAGATTACATTCTATAATTCTAGTTTTGCTGTTGTACTATTTCACTGAAGTGCAACCTGTTTTCTAAATACTGAAGTACTTTTGTATGTACTCAGAACAACAATCTAAAGACAAAATTTTCTTTACTTTTGAGTACGTTCTGTTCTCAATTTTACTTCTGTAATTCTGGTTTGGCTGTTGTACTATTTCACCGTAGTGCAACATGTTTCCTAAATACTGAACTACTTATGTATGTACTCAGAACAATAAGAATGGTGCTTCAGTTTTGGAGTAGGATATTCATTTGGGTCAAGTATTGTACCAGTAGGCAGTTCTCCATAAAAAGGCAGACCAATGCCTTTGCCATCATGCCTAGTGTGTGGTAGTTCTTGGGTTAGATTGTTCGGTAGTTTTATCTAAATTAAACAATCGCTTGTTCCCCTGCTAGACAGGGTGTATGCTATAAATGTTTACACTGTGGGGCTCACTTTAGGGCAATCCCTTTGTAAATTTAGTAACTTGAATCGATGTATTAAGGACATATGATTGTCATTACAGTTAAAATTGAGAACTGAACTTCTGGATCAGACTGTTCATAACCATTTGTAGATGAAATTTTATGTAGTTATTGTCACCATTTCAATTAAGTGGTTAACAATCATTGGTTTTGTTTGCAATGGGAATGAAAATAATTGTGGACTAAACTGGAGCAATTAACCACCAAACTTGAATAGCAATCTCATATACATTCAAGTAAGCTATTTCCTCACTGCCGTTGTCGTCCTTCAATTTTTTTGGTAGTGATTTACTAATTTCATGTTCTTCTTGTAACTTTCTTGCTGGTGCAAGAAGATGTTAACTGCGTCGAAGCGCAAAAAGGAATACTTCCATCCTCTGGTGCAAGCCAGACCAAAGTAAACTAATAGCCACATCTAAACCTACCTCTAAGAGCTAAAGTAACAGTAAAACTAATCAACCTGCAAACTACCATTAAGCAACAAAAGATACTCGTCCATCATTCAATATCACTGAAATTCCCATCTAGGCTGTTTGGGGATTCCCAACAGACAGTCAAGGAAAGCTCGCTCAGAAAATTCATTGACCCTATTGAAGGGCTATAGATCTTTGTAGAACTAACTCATCAAGAAGTGTGACCGGCTTTTATAATCACTGTCAATCTAATGCAATCTTCCTCTTTTATCCATAATTGGGATTATCAGGTGGCAATGAATGGCCCATGGTGGAGAAGAAAATTGGTAGAGTAGAATCTCATATGAACTCACTCTTCGAGTCGACCCTAGATAGATGTATGTGATATTGTGATGACTACTGTTAGGGAACCGGAATCTTAAAACTGATTTCCAACCTAAGAACTCGTCAAACTGACCTTGGTAGCTTAAAATTAATGAAATGAGAATCACGACCCAAGACTCCAAGCAGAGTCCACGAAATGGTGATTGCAACTTCTTTGAAATCTTGGCCGTTATGGAGACCAAATGACAGCTTTAAATCAAACCATTGAACTGAGAACACAAATTGACTCAGCGCAGTTTTCTTGGTTCAAAAAGACGGTGCAAGCAACATTACAGGCGAAAAAAGTCATTAAGGTATTGAAAAGATCTCGTGCATGGTATACACTCTGTAAACTGTTGCAACTTCTGCAAAATTCTAGACTGAGGGTTTATTACCTTGGAGTCCATTCAGTCAGAGAGATTAAAGAAAAAGATGCCGGACCGAAAGAATCAGGTATGAGCTTACATTGGTTATTGTAGTTGTATTGTTCAGATCTGCCCCAATGATAGTCAATCCTGTGGTTGTGAATTATGATTAGCATTGACACAATGATATTCTTTTCATTGTTGATTTATTTTGTGAGTTCTACTTTTTTCACTCAAAGTTGAAGTGTATCTCATGCTAAGTTTTCTATAGCCAATTGTCTAATCTCATGCAACTGTCAATATTTACTAGTGCACAGGACAACGTTGTGATTAAGGTATAAGCCAGTGTTCAATATTGTGTGTAATCTCAATCTCATTGTGTGGAAAGGGTCAATTTAATCAACACCTTTAACAATTACAAATTATTAACAAATTCTAGTCCAAACATTACCTAAGACTTGTATGGCTTGCATTTTCTTGTTTGATTTGGTTTTCTTTTCCTATTGCAAAGCAGTGCCGTACTGATAGCTTTCTATTCAATTTATGAAGAACTAGCACCTTTTCAGTCTCTCAATCTAATAAGATGGACCAAATGTCTCTCTATTTTCTCTGTCTCCTCGAACTAGTATTAGTAATAGAACCTTTGCTGCAAAAAAAATGGAATGAGAAAATTGAGAAATCTAAAATATTAAAAACTAAGTTTTTACATATAGATTTCAGATTTTTTGAGAAGGAAAAAAAAAGAGAGAGACTAAATAAAGTTATTTAGTTGATAAATAAAATAAGTACCCCTGTTTGAAAAAAGAGAGAAAATGCAATGTATATAATGCAAAAGCCAATCAAAAGAATGAAAAAGAGCAAAAGAAAGAATTAAAACAAAATAGTTTCTAAAACAACCTGATGCATCCATTTTTCTTTTGCCGGTGAGGGTATCCCAGTGGTATTTTACCTAACAGGATTCATCTCCGGGCGAAAATGGCGAGCTTTGAGGGCCCAATTTCAATCCTTAATATGAATCAACAAAAACTCAAGGAAACGTAGAGAAAGTAGTAGAAAGCTTACCTCAAGTACACAATATATCACTTGAATAATCTTCGATCCTTAGGAGATGCATTCTCAAAGCAATGTGGAAGAAGAATAATTGCACACCAATAAATTAACATTGAAAAATAGAATGAGCAAAGTCAAGACATAGGTTGGATGTCTCATATAGTTTGCTTTTTATAATGTTTCGAATAAACTAAACCATTATTGCACTTCTAATCCTAGCCATCCTCCATAAGAAAGAAAGTTTGCTAATGAAAGTCCTTAAACAACTTATTAACACATAAGAACAAGAGTAATTGAAGAGCTTGATTAGATGGTCCAGGAGGATCAGTAAGTAGCTGTTTCGATTTCTCAATTAATTTAGAACATTTCACATTTAATTTGGATCCATCTCGCCGTCCAATCTAAGTTCTGACCTCTTTCTTTTGAGCTTTCTCTGATTAACTCGAATCATGGGCCCTTTTTTCGATCAAGCCAATCTAGATAATCACTAGCTTGATCTATTGTAGGCTTCATTAATTCCAGCCCAACCACTCCTGCATCAAGACCTATAGTTTAGTGGATTTTTAAAAAGGGAAAAGGGTGAACAGTCATGTTTGTTAAAAAAAGAAAAAAAAAACACTAGTTAAGAAAAGAAAGGGAGAATTCTATTATTAATGAGAGAAAATTAAAAAAAACATGTACACAATAAATTTTATGGCCCACCAATTATCAGATTATTCAAAAACGTGGCACATAAAAATGTAATCAGAGTCATACAATACTCCAATCATTTGTACCAATTTCTTAAGATTCATTTCCCTTTTTATTTTACCACCAAAAGATTAAGGGTTTTTTTTTTATTATAATTTACTATTTTGCTGATGATTATTTAAGTTACTGAGAGCTGGTAGTTACATTTGTTTCTTCAGTTTACCAATATTTGAACAGAGTGAATTGTTTTACAGTCTTGTCAAATGGGAGCACATGTTGCGCGACCATCACTTTTTAGTGAAAGGAACATGTGTCTTAACTCTGGAAACACTTGCACCTTATTTTAATGTATTGGATGTAATGTGTAATGGTTGCACCATTTCACCATATAAAGATCTTCGCCATGAATGGGGAGGCAATCTTTTTGCTTACAAGCCATTTGAAGGACTACCTTTTGTTGGCCCAGACATGGGCTTTCCATATATTTAATAAAACTAACACCTTTGATGCCCTAAGACCCTTTTTTATGTTAACTTGATAGCATGCTCCACATTTGATGAACAATTCATGTCCAATGGTCCATCACCCAACTTCAAAGGCTCATTTCACATCCCACAGTGCAGTGCAAGGTTTAGATTTTAAAAGAGAATTTCAAAATGACGTTCAACAGTGATCCTCTTCTTTTTTCTTTTTTTTTTGTCACGGTATAAAGGCTAACTCCTGAAAACATTTTTTTTCTCATTGTTGGGTCATCCAAAAAACCATTAAAGAATGCAGGTTTTTGTTGTTTTTGTAGATATAGTAGTCTACAAAGCCTTACCCGTCTATCAGAATGATTCTCAAAGCATTTTTAAGGTGTTTTTTTTTATGGGAATGTCAAGACACTTTCATATACATTGTTCCATCTTTAACTAACAGCTTGATTTTTTTTTCTTCTTCTGGTTATTAGCATGATTTTAGAGCCAAGGGTTTGTATTCAAATTATTGGGGACCTGTTTCTATTTACATTGGTCATTTAGCGTGTTTTTTATCTAGCATGGAGCCCCACATGTGAGGGGGGCCATAAAGACTTTTTTATAAACATTGTTCCACCGTTCACTAGTAACTCAAGCCTTTTATTTTGACTTTTAATTTAGAATCCTTAGGCCCTATGGCCAATAATAGCAAATGATAAAAACAAATTTCTTTTTTTTTTTCCCTTATAGCTTGACCATAGGGATTTTCTCCCATGGAACCCCACATGACTGCTTGCAGCATTTCAGTGGGAGCCTTAATGCTGGGGTCCGCTATGTTTTGTACACGGCGGGGATTGAAGAATGTTCAATCTGCTCTGTTCTTGTGTGAGACTCGTGTAGCTGAAAATTTCTGAACCCACACCCTCCTGCATTTTATAGGTCCAGTGGAATCTGCAATAAATTTGTAACTTGCGAGTTTTTTATTTACCTGTAACAACAAAACTCATTAAGAGGATGGGGAAATACAAAGAAAGAAAAAGAGAAATAGGACACAACAGTTGCATTTATGAGCATTCCTCTTAGAATTGTTGAACAATTGGTAAAATCTCTCTCTCTCTCTCTCAATTAGCATTGGATTCCCTTCTCATCTACTGAAAAGTATACCACAGTGCACGTTGATTGTAAAGAAACAATGTGCGGGGTTGCAAGAAAGCATTTGGGTGCAACCAATTAATAATTCATGTAGAGTTGCATCTCTCTCTCTCTCTATCATATACCAACAAAAGATAGCAGGTGAAAATGCTACAATGCATGTAATCTCAGTTATCATTCCGGTCCTCCAGGGAAAAGAAGCCTCAGCATCCAATGGAGGAGACAACTGCATGACAAACCAATCAATGCAGATATCTAATTGTACGGTGCTGCAGGTGCAGCAAAAAAAATTTGACCTGAGGGTACAATAATATGCCTTCCTGTCCATTACTCAGTGGGGTCCACTTCAAGTGAAGTGGGCTGCAGTCAAAGATTCTTATTGATCAGATGATCTTGCCCGTTAGTGGGTAAACAGAAATGGACAGTGGAGAGCCCATTGATTGAGCAGTTGAGCTTTAGTCTTTCAGA
The DNA here is from genome assembly GCA_029852735.1 of Persea americana. NCBI lineage: Eukaryota > Viridiplantae > Streptophyta > Magnoliopsida > Laurales > Lauraceae > Persea > Persea americana. The sequence goes on from CM056809.1 coordinate 12,234,731, forward strand.
TCAAGGGTCCAATCTAACAAATAAGAGGTCCCATTGCTGACCGAGGTCAAGTCATTCTTTGTCATTGAAACTTAATTAGGAGTTGCATCCGCTCAAGTCCGGTGAATTTTGGGTTGGGTTGATCTTTGGTTTTTGGACTTATGAGCCTGGTCTAAACAAGAACATCTTTTTAAGGGCTCACATGTTTGAATGGAATTGAATTCATAAGAATTCAAGGTAAGACGGGGTTTAAAAAGATTTATTAAAGAGTTGAGGAGGTTATGGATTTCAGTTCGAGGTCATAGGATTTGATTTGCAATGGAGATGTTCCCATATTGATTTACTATCTCCTCTTAATTCATATTTCATTAATAACGGGTGATTATTGGATGGCCATTGATGGATATTCACATTTGTCTCTTCAATTTTATTCACTTCCCAAAAGATATTTCTTGGAAATCATAGGGTTCGACTCCACTCAAACATTCCTTCCTGTTGGATTTCTTTATTTTCCAATAAAAAATAATGAACTAGTCAGGTTTGAATTGGTTTGACTAGTTCATCATGCCTGGGTAAAAACAAAATGTCGAATTGACAATTACTAGCTTAGATTCAGATGATCACATTGGCAGGTCAGGTCAGGAATGGCCCACTTCTAAGTAGGATTAAATAGTTAGTAAGAGTTTAAAGTTATCAAAGCTGACTGACTTGTTAGGTCTGGGAGACTGGCACTACCACCTCTACCAGTGAGTTGTTATACTTGGCTTAGCATTAGTGGAGAGAATATTCCTGCTTAATTCTACCATATAAGAAGGCTGAGCTCATACCACTTCAACTAATTGCCATTTTCTTCTTTCCAGCTCTTGCTCCAGCATGCATACAAACACTACCCATGATCCCAATCAACAAAGTCACAATCAGGGATTCATCCCATTGTTTTTGTAGAGAGAAGAATTCCTCATCGTTGAGGTATAAGTTGATTGGCACCCAATAACCAGTTAGTTGTTCGACCTCAATTTATAGAGAGCAACATGATTTTCTTTGATACAAATTATTGTCCTAAAATGTGAACCTACCTCAAAGGAGCCCATATCATCTATGGTCACGCCTGTAGAGTATGCAGTTAATCAAGAAAGGGGCATATGGAAATGAGTGGCCTTTTTTCTTCTTCTTCGTTTGGCCAGATTAGCTTGGTGCCCATTAGATAGGAAGGAAATCTAACCAGCCATGAATCGATCCATGAGTAAAGCTATGGGAGCGGGCATCATATGTGCAGAAACAGCCCTGTGATTTCTTTTATTGGGGGAAGCATGTAGAAGGATGGGTTGGAGATAGTGAGCATGCCAAATATTTTTGCCCCATTAGGCATTTTGACCTTCTCATCTATTTTATTGTCATAGACTAGATGGTCAAAAATAAACAATGAGGTTGATTCTTGCAAGATTCTTTATCATGTTCGGGTGGGTCCAATAAATCCTTCTCACTTGTGAGTGGCCCCTTCTTGGTTGACTCTAAAAATTTTCTTATGACCAAATAATTTCATTACAAATACAATGTTTGTTTGTTTGCAAACATTTAGAGTATATTTGGTAACGGGCCATGAATCCATAGATCTTATTATTCTTCATTACCACTGGAACAAGGATTTTTTTTCGCTAAGGATTTGTATAGTTGAGGATGTTACATTGATATCGGTGTATATTGATGAATATAGTTGAGAAAAATAGGATTCGGTATGCAAATCCACTTAAGTGAGGATTTTTAAATCTTATTGGGGGTGGTCGAATTTGAAAATCTTGACAAATGAAGATTTCAATTCGTCCAAATCCTCAAAAATGTACAATTGCCAAACATGGATTTACTGTAACTTTAGGAAAGTCGAAAATTTGTTCTCTAGAGATTTCTTATTGGCTCATTTAAAACTCTCAAATGCTGCCATCTAAGTGGAGCTCCAAGACGCTGGGGTTGTTGCCCAGAATGGTGAAATACCGAAAATTATATAGGTCAAAAGTGACTTGTCACAAGCGAGACTGTATTACTTTTGGAAATTCCTGATAAGAAGATTTTCATAAAAGAAAAGTACCCCTAAACAAGCATGCCCCTTAAGCAAATCTACACTCGTAAGTGCGTATGTAACTTTTTTTTTTTAAGGTTTTCAAACGAAAAATGAAAAGAGAATATATTTTTCTATGTTTGATTGTTTGAATAGGTTTATGCATGTGTTGGTGAGACCCACGGTAAAGAGAATGCAGGGCTATAGCAAAACAAAACTTTTGACAACCAAAAAAGTCAAAAAAGCTACAAATGTGTTTAATTGTGCACGTGCTTTTATAGTAAAAATGTACACAGGCCGGTGTGAAAAAAAATTAAAGAAGTTTAATCTCCTCTTATATTGGCGAAAATGGTAATTTTTTCTGATTAAAAACAGGTGCCCCTCCTCCCTCCCATCTGAAAGTGAAATGTGATGATTGAGATGGTCACATATAGATCATCACCTTGACCCTCTCTTCTCTCTCTAGAGGTGCTCATGGGCAAGGCCAGTCCAAGCCCGATCTGGGCCCGACCCGCTATGAGCCGGGCTTGCATTAAATTATAGAAAGCCCAAAGCCCGGCCAGTATAAGGACTGCATGTAATTTAATTTAATTAGTCAAAACAATTGATCAAATGCCCACAAAAGTGATAAAAAACACGGTTCGGCCCAGCCCGATTGATTAGGGGGCTGGCTCGGGCCTAGTTTTTACGGCCCACTTTGGGCTTGAGCCGGGCCTGGGCCAATGTTTCTAAAGCCGGGATGGGTCTGAATATGCCTTACCCTGGCACCCCTATCTCTTTGCAAAAGAGACTTACTTTCCTTTGGGGCACTTTTGTATACATATAATGAAAAATTAGTTCTACCGGGAAAACATATTTCCAACCTCCCATGGGAATTTATTTTCTAGTGAATGATAAAAACATGTATCCCATTTTTGAAAATTTCTATGAGGATAAGTGGTCACACCAAATACGGATTTTATTGCAATGAGGAAACCAATTCCACAATCTTCATTTTTTTTCCATGGAAAATCGACTATACAGACATGCCCTTTTAAGGCCATAGAAAAGTGGTGGAAATTGGGGATGCAGACGGGTTGGATCGGGAACGAATCCATGGTGGATTTGAACCCAAACCCTTCTTTTTATGATTCGGATTTAGAATTTTTTCCGATCCCAACACGGCACCTTTTTTCATTCGGTTTTGGCTTCAACTTTAAAAAGAAAGGATCCAATTTTGAATTCAGATCCAAAATTAAATGTAGGCTGCATTAATATAATTAGATAAGAGTTTTAAAATAAACTTTTTATATATTAAATCATAACTAATAAATAGTATATAATTAAAGTTAAGTAGACTTATAAATATCAATCTAACTCAACTATGTAGGCTTTTAAAACCTATATAAGTTATTGTATGTAAATGTACTCATCGTATATTTGGGACCTTGGGTTGGAGCCTATTAGGACCTGGTTTCATATCCAAATGTTTTGGATATTGTATGCATGGATCCGGATCCGAATTTCTCTTGAAACCAAAAATAGGCTTCATTCACACTTTAAATAGAATAGAAGATTTAAAATACTTGGATAATTGGACAATCATTTGCAACCCACTGAAAATGCTATCATATTATTTATATATAAGCCAGTGCAGATAGGTGATGCAACAAAGAAAGCCTCTGTCCCAAGTTATTCAAACTTACTCAACCTAGCACAATTAGGTAATGTCTTTAACCAGCCCAACCCAATGATGAATCGGTGGTAAGGAATTTTCCTTTCAATATAGAAGACAGAGGATTGATTGATTGATTGATTGATTTTCACAAAGATAACAGAAGATCAATCCCTGTTGTAGCTTTGATGGTGGGGACATATGTCAGATTAATTTGCATTCTCCCCAAATGAGCATTACACAAATTACTTGGATATAGATACTCTAGAAGAGAAGTTTGTTTTGGTCACTCACAGAAGGAAACTTGGTAGTAATTCATCTAAGTTGAATATCATGGTGTGCAAATTGCGGTTTTAACTTTTCAAGCACCCAAACGGAAACAAATAAAATAGAGAAAAGAAAAAACCTCGAGCACCAAAGTTTTGTTGCTTGCAAGGCTAAAATCAGATTTTGGCTAAGTCCATGGGGCACGTATCTACCTTGTTACCATCAAACTAAACTATTGTAGTTTTTGAAACATGGTTTTGAACACTGTAGACCTTTACATGCTCATCAATATTGTAGGCGGTAAAAACGACACCTACTTAGATAAGGATGAGATCGAGGTTAAACTTCTTAGGACGGGGAATGCTGAACTCCAAGAACCTGAAAGGGAAGGAGAAAGACTTGGGTCAGAGGCCCTGGCTGCCGTGAGCCGAAGGCACTCCGATGCCTGAGTTAGCTCTGAGAAAACTAAACAGGAGGAGGGAGAGAGGAATGAGAGCGTGCAGTATTGAGAGTTGTAGGTTGTGTGTTGCGTAGTGCGTACCTGTCATGGGACTGATCCCATGCATATATAGGCGAGTGTTCCTCGTTCATTCTCTCTGTGAGTGGGGGTAGGTGAGGTGAGGTCCCATCGCTCCATACCCTGACAGGCAGCAGTAGGTGGAACGGACAACACCCCTTCCTTACTTTCCACGCCCTCAGCCGGCTGGCGTACAGGGATGATAAAGCACACCTCTTATCACCATAAATGAGCAATCCTATCGCCATAAATGACTGCCCATATCTGTCAGGGCGCGCCGTATTTCCAGAAGGTAGATGGCGGCCCATCCTGACTCTAGGAGTAGAAAGGCGGCCCTCTCTAACTCTAGTGATGTGGCCTGGGGATGTTGTGGCCTGGGACCAAGGATAGCTTGGCCGTGGCGCGTCATTGTACCGGGCTGGCACTCATACCGAGCTGCCGAACTGTGGTGCTGAGCTGGTAAGCTACTGACTGATCTGTCGAGCTGCCAAGGTATTGACCGAGCTTCCGAGCTGACGATCTTCTACCGCAGAGGCTGAGGAGCTCGGCGGGTTAGCCGTGCTCCTTGTCTAACCTCGTCATTACGGCGTTTTACCCACACAATTGCCCCCTAGCTTTTGACTCCTGAGAGCCTCTTAGCTTGAAGGGGTCAGAAGCTTGATGTCCGTATAGCTGGCTCTCCTACCGAGCTCAAGTGAGAGTGGTAGTATCGGGATGAGGGAGCTTCAGGTCAGGAGGGTCCCCCTGGGTTTAGAAGTTGCTGCCATCGTGCGGACCCCATGGAGATGTCTCTTCACCTGTCCTGGATATTAAATAGTCTTCGGATATCGCGCTAGTGGCGACACGTGTTGCTCCCTTTAGCTGTCTTGCAATTACTTCGAGGAGACGTTTAGGGCTGCGAGATGGGACGTTAGGGCTGATTGAGGGGATGCCTCTTAAAGGCTTTCCTCGAAAGCCGAATCGACGCCCCCAGGCTTTATAAAGCAGGGCGCCCCCTTCGTCTCCACTTTCCTCTGCTTTCTTCAGATTTCTACTGCGTTCTGCGAGAGGTTTTCTCCGGTGCTTGCGTCCTTCCGGTGTTTTTGTCTGGGCAATCTCCGTTAGTAGGAGTCTTCTCCATCTTCTTCTCCTTCGTCTTCTTTAGAAAGGTCTGTCTGAGTCGAGAATGGGAGTCTATAGGCATCTGCTAGGAAACTCAGACTCCATAGTCCATTTTAGGGATTTATACAAGGTCCCCTCCAATGTGGAGGTCAGACCGGATACCCCCGACGACGGCCTCACCTATCGTGACGGCTGGATGCCATTCTGGTTAGTATCAGTAGTGGAAGGGGGAGTTCGCTTTCCCCTGCACCCACTGGTCCGGGACTGCCTCTGGGAGTGGAGGCTGTGCCCTTGCCAGCTACTCCCCAACGGATACAAAATCATAATGGGGGTAGTGCGGCTCAACCAGATTCTGGGAATTGGCCTTGGTGTCCCAGATATTGAGGACACTTATGACCTCTGCAAATCTGCAGAGGGGGATACTTATTACCTCCGGCTGCGGGTCCGCCGGACGGGGTTCGTAACCGCGCTAGAGGACTCCAATCGGTATGCTGGCGAAGACAAAGTGCTTGTCAGAGGTGGATGGGAGTTCGGCGAAGTAGAGCCTGCTACCACGGTCCGGGTCCCTCGAAAAATAGGGATTCCTCCAAGTAAAGGCCGAAGTTCTTTCGGTTTGCAGTTCTTTTCTCTCCCCTTATCTGGCTTCTGACACGGTTTTGCCTCTGCAGATTTTCGCGAAAAGAGGGAGCTCGCGAGGAGGAATCGCTGGAAAGTGAACAGCGCCTGGCACGAGCTGGTGAGGAACTACCGCGGCCACCACTGCCGCGCTGCCTGGTGCCTTTTGGGGTACGTGCCCCATTATCGGTCCTTCAACACCTCCAGAAAGGTGTCGGGGATAGACTCCGTCCTTAGCGGCGAAGGCGCGAGTCAAGGGACAGAGGCGACCGTGGTACCGAGCTCGGCTGCAGTGACCGTTGCGATTCCCGCCGGTCGCCTGGTTGAATTGGCAGAACGTGCTCCCGCAGTCTCTGCCGCGGAGCCCGCCGGAACTTCGAGGGCCAAGCCCCAGTCTTCCAGAACGAGGCTAGTAGCGTCCAGTTCGGAGGAAGAGGAAGAGGAGGAAGAGGAAATGCTGCGCCAGCGCGGGCGACGCTATGCCGCGGAGGATCTGTCCGCGGCGGCCTTCGGAGACATCGGAGGCGAGGTCCGGGATCCTCCGCAGGCAGTGGCCGCGGCGCCTCCGGCATCCCCAGGTGGCATTCCTGCCCCGGACTATGAGGCGGTTAGTCCTACCGTGGTCGCGGCTGCTCGGCCTGACGAGGCAGAGGTCGTCATTGCTCCGCCTCCGGCCGTGACCGCAGTCGTCCCACCCTCGGATGATGCCGCTGGGGCTGGACGTCGGGCTCGCCCGGTCGAGGCTGTTGAGGGCGGACGACCCGAGAAGAGGGCAAGGGTCGAGGCCTCGCCTGGCCCTTCGACTTCGTCTGCTGGTGGGACGATCCTGCCTCCTCCTCCGGCTCCGTGGAGGCCGGCCATCGAGGGTGTTCTGGGGAGGCCGCTGGCCGAAACAGACCGCACGAACAATCCCCTAGTGGTCGCGGCGCTAGGGCGTGCCTGCGCCCTCCCTCAAGACATGGCGCGGTGGGCGGAAATGGACAACGAGTCTCTTCTGCTTTCCTCGATGCGATCCGTTGTGCAGGTAAGTGCAATGTCTCTCCCTCAGCTTTTAGTCTGGTGTCGTTTTATTTACTTCGGGTTTTCCTCTTGCAGCTGTTGCAGAAGTGCCAGGTGGGCATTGGGAGGCTGGACGCGGCCGAGGCGCGGGCAGCTGAGTGGGTGGTCGAAAGGGACGAGCTGCAGGCGTCCATGGCGTCCAAAGATGCGACGCTGGCAGAGGTGACGGCCAAGAACGCCGACCTCGTCGTTGATTTCGAAGAGTCAAAGGTCGAGGTCCAGCGCCTCAAAGATGAGTTGGAGGACGAGAAGGTCCAGAACCAGCACCTTTCTTCCGAGCTCGATGATCTCCGGGCTGCGGTGAAACAGCTGGAGGACGAACTGAAGAGCACAAAGGGGACAAACAGGAGGCTCCTCTCTGAGCGGAAACAGGCGCAAGGCTCGCTGGAGGTGGCGCTGAGGGAGAAGGCGGCCGAGGTCGAGTCTGCCCTGGCAAAACAAGAAGCCAGGCTCAAAAAGGAGTTCCTCGCCGAGCACGACTCCATCATGGAGGAGGAGGTTGGCAAGCTGACCGCCAATTACAAGGCTCAGCTGCCGGGGATCCGGGACCGAGCCTGGGAGCTCGGGTGGAAGGCAGCCTTGCATGAAGCTGGGGTCCCCGAGGATAGCCCACTCTTCGTGAGTCTCCCAAGTTTTCCCTGCCCGGATCCCGGGCCTCTCGCAGCCGTGTCTCAGGTCTCCTCCGACCCTCCTTCGCAGTCGTGCCCGGAGGCGAACGCTGCTCCCGAGGTGCCTCAAGGGGCTCCGGTTGTCAGTGCTGATTCCGGGGACTGCCAAGTGGCAGCGGTCGTTGAGGTCTCTCCTGAAGCTGCCGTGGTCGTCCCTGAAACTGCCCCAGCTACTACCGAGGTCAGCACGGTCGCAGCCGAGGTCCCTCCAGAGATCGACTGCAATGTGGAAGCTGCAGCGCTCTGAGGGCTTTTGTAATTTTTCCTTTCTTTGATTGTATCTTTATCCGTCTTGTAATCAGGAGCTGTGATTAATAAAAATTTTTGATTTTCGCTCGCATTCTGATGCTTTCTTGTTTTTTGATGAAATGTTTGTGGTTGATGGAATGCTGCATCGCTTCTCTGTTTTGAGTTGAAACTCTGCTATTCTTTGGATTGAGACGTCGGCCAACGACCGAGACCCGGTGCACGACCGTGGTCTCCGTCTGCTATTCCGTACCCATTTTCTGCCCCCCAGCTTTTGACCTGTGGGCTCCTTGGAGCAGGTCGGAAGCTGAGTGGTTTTAGTCAGGCCGGTACTGCCACTAACCTTTTGACATTGCCCGTTGTGCCGAACTACCGAAACGATGGGGTCTCGGTCGATGGGGACTCCTCATCGTCTTTTGCTGACGTGGAGTGCTGCATTAAGTTCCTGTGCTGACGTGGAGTGCTGTATTAATTTCTTTCCGTCAGTCGAGGCGATTGCCCTTTCGCCTGTCGAGGCATTGAATAGTCCTCTGGGGATGCGGCGCCATGCCACTTGTCGCCTTTTCTGAGGGCGCGCAATCAAATCTGGAGGACGACTGGGCTGCCCGAGGCGACTCTAGTGCTACTCGAGATAGGGCCACATTGAAGGCTTCTCTCGAAATCTGAAACGGCGCCTCCATCCCTTATAAATTAGGGTTCCTTCTCCGTCTTCCTTCTTTTCGATCCTCAGAACTCCTGCTGCAATCTGCTGAAGAACAGTACTTTCCTGTTGCCTGCGACCCTTCTGCTCGCAGAGTCTCACTGTAGGACTTTTCTCTTCTGTCTCTTCCCTTCTGGTGGGTAGTCCTCCTAGGTTAGAATGGGTGTGCACAGGCATTGGCTAGGGGACGCATTGTCCATAAGCCTGTTTAGGAAGGAATACGAAGTCCCTGCGACTGTAGAGATTAGACCAGACGGACCCGACGACGGTTTCACGTACAGCGACGGCTGGATGCCGTTCTGGCTGGTGGCCGTCGTGGAGGGAGGAGTCCGGTTCCCCCTCCACCCACTCCTCAGGGAATGTCTCCGGGAGTGGGGGTTGAGCCCCTGCCAGCTGCTGCCCAACGGATACAAGGTTATCATGGGGACAGTGCGGCTCAACGAGGTCCTGTCCGTCAACCTCGGTGTCTCGGACATCGAGGAGGCGTATGACCTCTGCAAATCCGCGGAGGGGCATACGTACTATCTGAGGCTAAGGCTCCACCGGACCGCCTTCGTGACCGCGCTGGAGGACTCGTATAAATACGCGGGGGAGGACCGTGTCTTCGTTCGCGGGGCGTGGGAGTTCGGCGAGGCGGAACCCAGCACCACGGCCCGGATACCGCGCAAAATTGGAGTCCCTCCAAGTAAAAAACCGAGGCCCCTTGATTTTGTATTTTTATCATCTCTTTCCCTTGCTGACACTGTTCTGTTCCTGCAGGTTTTCGGCAGAGGAGGGAGCTTGCCCGAAGGAACCGGTGGAGGGTGAACAGTGATTGGCACGAGAAGGTACGGAAGTACCGCGGCCATCACTGCCGAGCTGCGTATTCGCTGCTGGGATACACGCCGCACTACAAGTCATTCCTTGCTCCGAGGCGGGTGACCGGGATCGACTCCGTGCTTCAGGGGGTAGACACCGGACCGGGCACCGAACGGACTCAGGCTCCTGTTCCGGAGACCGTTACTGCCGCAATCCCCAGCGGCGTTCCGGGAGAGTTGGGAGGACAGTCCCCTGTCCGCGAAGCAGCTGCGACCAAGAGAGCCGAGACCGGTCGCAGGCGGCTAAGGCAGAAGTTTGTTGTTTCCAGCGAGTCCCGGAGCACATCAAGCTCGGAAGAGTCCGAGGTCGAGATGTTGCGCGGTCGTCGCAAGCGCTTTGTCGCGGAAGACCTCTCTGCCGCCGCGTTTGGAGACACAGGCGAAAGCTCGGTTCCCGCCCGAGGTGCCGACGTCGACCGAAGTATGTCGGCGGTAGCTGCTGTTGAGGTAACCGCGCCCGGGACCGAGACCGTTCCGGAAGCTACAGATGATGCTCAATCGGGAATGCCTGCTGCAGCAGAGGTCGGGGCGAGCGCTCCGGAAGTCATTTCCGAAGAACCGCACTCCGACCTAGGCAGATGGGATACTGCCGAGGTCGTCGAGGAGCGCAGGCCGGAGAAGAGGCCCAGGGTCGAAGCCCAGTCTGCCCCTGAGCCTGCCATGTCGGTCGGGGGGTCCGCCGCTCCTTCCGACTTCATCCCCTGGAGACCGGACATCAAGGGGGTGCTGGGGAGGGAACTCGCCGAGTCGGACCGAGCGGTCAGCCCCGAAGTCGTTGTCGCTCTGGGACGAGCGTGCGCCCTTCCCCAGGACATGGCAAGGTGGGCGCAGATGGACAACAAGTCCCTGCTGATGTCCTCAATGCGATCACTGGTAACGGTACGTATACGCTTGACTCAACATTCTTTTTCTGCTGTGTTTCATTTTGTGACGTTTCTGTTTCCACTGCAGCTTTTGCAAAAGTGCCAGACTGGCATGGGGAGGCTGGATGCAGCCGAAGCCGGGGCAGCAGACTGGGCAACCGAAAAGGAGGAGTTGCTCAAGTCCCTGGCGGCGAAGGACCTGGCCCTGGAGGAGGAGGCGAGGAAGAAGGAAGATCTTCTTGCCGAGCTCGACGCAGAGCGGGCCTTAGCCGAGCACCTCAAAGAGGAAGCAAAACAGGCGGTGGATCAAAACGCCCAACTGTCCTGGAAGCTAGACGAGGTCCGGCTTGCGTCGTCGCGGAGGGAGGAAGACATGAAGATACTGCGGGGGACCAACAGTAGGCTTATCTCTGAGCGGAAGCTGGCAGAGAGGAAGCTAGAGATGGCTCTGGACGGGAAGGCGGCCGAGCTCGCGCGGGCTCTGAGAGATCAAGAAGCTAGACTCAAGGAAGAGTACGTCGCCGAGCACGAGTCCGTGATGAACGAGGAGGTCAGCAAACTGGCAGCTGGCTACAAGGCTCAACTGCCAGGAATCCGAGAGAAGGCGTGGGCACTTGGGTGGAAGGCGGCCTTACGGAGGGTTGGTGTCCCTCCGGACAGCCCCATCTTTCAGAATTCCCCCAGGTTTCCTCGCTCGGACTCGGAGTTGCGAGCCGTCTCGGGAATCGCCCCCGCTCCTTCAGCCTCGGAGGTCCCTCCAGCAACAGTCGCCCCTGCTCCTCCAGTGGTTCCCGAAGCTGCCCCAGCCGTACCTAGCAAGAGTGCTGCCGGGACCAACTGTAATAAGGCTCCCTGAACTATGTAATTTTTTCTTGTTTTGACATACATTGTATTTAAGCTGATCTTATAATAAAACAACATTCTTTGCTTATTCTGTGTCGTCTGTCTTGCTTGTGGTGGAATGCGTAGCGTATCGATACAAGTAACTTTCCGAGTAGATTGATAGGTACTAAGCGAGGGCGGTTGGCCTTCTGAACAGAGGAGCCGAGCCGAGAGGGTGGTACTGTTACCGGACCCTGATGTGCTTATGGCTGTGCCGCCAGAGCTGGTGAAGGCACCGAGCTCAGGGCGGTTGGCCCTCTGAACAGAGGTGCCGAGCCGCGAGGGTGGTACTGTTACCGGACCCTGAAATGCTTATGGCTGTGCCGCCAGAGCTGGTGAAGGCACCGAGCTCAGGACGGTTGGCCCTCTGAACAGAGGTGCCGAGCCGCGAGGGTGGTACTGTTACCGGACCCTGAAATGCTTATGGCTGTGCCGCCAGAGCTGGTGAAGGCACCGAGCTCAGGACGGTTGGCCCTCTGAACAGAGGTGCCGAGCCGCGAGGGTGGTACTGTTACCGGACCCTGAAATGCTTATGGCTGTGCCGCCAGAGCTGGTGAAGGCACCGAGCTCAGGACGGTTGGCCCTCTGAACAGAGGTGCCGAGCCGCGAGGGTGGTACTGTTACCGGACCCTGAAATGCTTATGGCTGTGTCGCCAGAGCTGGTGAAGGCACCGAGCTCAGGACGGTTGGCCCTCTGAACAGAGGTGCCGAGCCGCGAGGGTGGTACTGTTACCGGACCCTGAAATGCTTATGGCTGTGCCGCCAGAGCTGGTGAAGGCACCGAGCTCAGGACGGTTGGCCCTCTGAACAGAGGTGCCGAGCCGCGAGGGTGGTACTGTTACCGGACCCTGAGATGTATGTCGAAGCTGGCGATGGCGCCGAGCTGACAGTTGATATCTCGAATAGGGGGGGTTGCACCGCCGTGACCCTTGAAGCAATGCAAAGACTCATTCTGGAAAAGTAGTCTTTTATTGATATTTTGATTTCTTGAATACATTTTCAGAAGTAGAATTTTTTGAGGTGCGTTGCGTTCCATGGTCGCGGGAGTGGCTTCCCTTCCATATCTTCGAGTCGGTAGGCAGATCTGCCGGCTGTAGAAGTTATTCTGAACGGTCCCTGCCAGTTGGGTGCCAGCTTGCCTTCGTTGGGATCTCGGTCGCCAGGAAGTGTTTTCTTCAAGACCAATTCTCCTGTCGCGAATCTTCTTTCTTTGACCCTCGGGTTGTACCCCCTGGCCAACTGCTGCTGATAGGCGGCCAGGCGGATAGCTGCCGCCTCTCTTCGCTCTTCAGCCAAGTCCAGCTCCCGTGCTACATTCAGGCTGTTCAGACCCTGGTCACAGAGTTCCGTCCTCAAGGTCGGGAGGCCGACCTCAAGGGGAATGACTGCTTCCATGCCGTAGGCAAGGGAGAACGGGGTAGCCGAGGTGGAACGCCTTGGTGTAGTTCGGTAGGCCCATAGGACGCTTGGCAGCTCCTCCGCCCATCGACCTTTGGCTCGGTCGAGTCTCTTTTTGATTCCGTCGAGGAGCACCTTGTTCGAGATCTCGGCCTGACCGTTGCTCTGAGGGTATGCCGGGGTGGAGTAGATGTTGCGAATGCCGTACCCCTGGCAGAAGCTCTTGAAGAGGTTGGAGTCGAACTGCGTTCCGTTGTCCGAAATGAGAGTGCGGGGAATTCCGAACCTCGTGATGATATTCTTCCATACAAAGTTCTTCGTGTCTAGCTCAGTGATGGAGGACAAAGGTTCAGCTTCGACCCATTTTGTGAAGTAGTCCGTGGCCACGATCAACCATCTTTTGTTCCCTGGAGTTCGGTGAAGTGGTCCGACGATGTCGAGGCCCCACTGGGCGAAAGGCCACGGACTGGAGAGAGGACTCAGGTCCTGGGCTGGCTGGTGGAGAGAATGGGAGAACTTCTGGCACTTCTCGCACTTCCTGGCGTAAAGCTGGGCGTCCTTCTGCATATACGGCCACCAGTAACCCTGGCTGATAGCCCGGTACGCAAGTGACCGACCTCCTATGTGACTGCTGCAGACTCCTTCGTGGATCTCGTAGAGGAAATCGTCGACTTTGCTGGGGTGGACGCACTGGAGGTAAGGCCCTGTGAACGACTTCCTGTAAAGCTTGCTGTCTGGGGACAGCCAGAACCGGGTCGCCTTTAGTCTGATCTTTCGTGCTTCAGTCCTGTCCTCAGGCAGTTGGTCGTCCTTTAGGTACGCGATGATGGGGTCCATCCAGCTCGGGCCGAGATCCAGGCACATGAGCTGCCGTGGTTGCTGGAGGTCGATGCTGGGCTCGAGCAGCGTCTCTACTTCGATAGTTCTCTTCTCGCCGGCTTCCACAGCCGAGGCGAGGCTGGCGAGGGCGTCCGCATGGGAGTTGGATTCTCTGCCGATCTGTCGGACCTCGGTCCTTTCGAACTGGGAGAGAAGTCCCCGGGCGTGGGCGAGGTAGGCAGCCATCCTGTCATCCCGAGCTTGGTAGTCTCCGCTGAGCTGGCTTGTCACCAGTTGGGAGTCGCTGAAAACCACCACGGACCGCCAGGATTTTCGCACTGTTGAGTCCGGCGATGAGAGCTTCATATTCGGCCTCATTGTTAGATGCCTTGAAACCAAGGGTCACAGCTTGCTCAATAACGAGGCCTTCGGGAGACTGGAGGACTACGCCAACGCCGGCTCTCTTGGATGTGGAGGACCCGTCGACGAAGACTTTCCAGGACGAGTCTAGGATCTCTTTCCAGGACTGCTCTTGCTGAGTCTCGGTGACGGCCTCTGTACCCCTATCACCCCCCAGTTCGGAGTCGAGCGCGGTCGGTGCCGAACTCTGAGGAGTAAATTCGACAATGAAATCCGCCAGGACTTGGGCTTTGATGGCCGTTCTGGGCTGATAGCTGATATCATATTGCCCCAGTTCGACAGCCCATTTGGAGATCCGTCCGGAGAAATCTGCCTTCCGGAGGAGAGCCTTCAGGGGGTACTCTGTTACGACCATGATTGTGAAGGTTTGGAAGTAGTGGGAGAGCTTCCGAGAGGCGCTGACGAGCGCCAAGGCGAGCTTTTCAAGCTGCAAATACCGGGTCTCGGCGTCCAGCAGGGTTTTGCTCGTGTAATAGATGGGCCTTTGCTGGCCGTTGTCCTCTCTGATGAGTACCGAGCTCACTGCATGGTCCGAGACCGACAGGTACAAGAACAGTGGCTCTCCAAAGGTCGGTGTTGACAGCAGTGGTGGAGAAGAAAGATATTGTTTTAGCTGCTGCAGCGCCTCAGAGCATTCTGACGTCCACTGGAACTTGGAGCCCTTTCTCAATAGTTGGAAGAAGGGTCTGCACTTGTCTGAAGCGCGGCTGATGAATCGGTTCAGGGCGGCAGCCATTCCGGTCAGCCGCTGAACTTGTTTAGCCGAGGTCGGACACTGGAGGTCCTGGATCGCGGTGATCTGGTCGGGGTTCGCTTCGATCCCCCTTCTTGTGACCAGGCTTCCCAGAAACTTGCCGGAACCGACCCCAAAGGCGCATTTGGACGCATTCAGCTTCAACTGGAACTGGTGAAGGATGTCGAAAATTTGGCGGAGGTCGGTCAGATGGTCCTGCGACCTCTTGGACTTGACGACCATATCGTCGATGTAGACCTCCACCGTTTTGCCGAGCTGGTCCTGGAACATCTTCGTCACCAACCGCTGGTAGGTCGCTCCAGCGTTTTTCAACCCGAAGGGCATCACCTTGTAACAATAGGTGCCCCTGGGAGTGATGAAAGCTGTCTTCTCCTGGTCTGCCGCGTACATAGGGATCTGATGGTACCCCCGGTAGGCGTCCAGGAAGCTCATCCGGTCGTGTCCGGCAGTGGCGTCAATGAGCTGGTCGATCTTCGGAAGAGGGAAGCTGTCCTTTGGACAGGCCTTATTGAGGTCGGTGAAGTCCACGCAGACCCTCCATTTGCCCGTCTTCTTTTTGACCACCACGGTGTTGGCGAGCCACTGCGGGTAGTGGACCTCTCTTATTGCACCTGCCTCGAGGAGTTTCTGAACTTCCTCAGCCACGGCCTCAGCCTGCGGGATCCCGGTCCGGCGCGGCTTTTGAAGCACGGGCTTATGGTTGGGGTCCACCTTCAGCTCGTGGCAGATCACTGCCGGGTCAATGCCGGGCATCTCATACGGTGTCCAGGCAAAGACGGCTTTATTTTCCTCGAGGAGGTTGAGCAGCTCTGTCCTCTCGGTCTCGGGGAGCTGGCTTCCCACGAGAAAGAATCTGTCGGGGTCGGCGGGATCAATATTGACCTTGGTGAGGTCCTCAATGCTTTTCTGCGCCGGAGCCCTGCCGACGTCCTCGAGCTCGGCCTCTGTATCCAGCTCGGTCACATTGACTTGGGACGGGCCGGCCTCGTCAGTCAGCACGGCCAGCAAACATTGCCTGGCCATGTGCTGGTCGCCTTTGACGGTGATCACCTCCGTTCGTCCCGATCGATTCTCCAAGGGGAACTTGAGTTTTTGATGCCGGGTGGAGGGTACCGCCTCCATGCTATGCAGCCACGTCCTCCCCATTATTACATTGTACGGGGAAGGGACATCGACCACGAGGAAGTCGACCTGTCTGCAGGCGCCACCGACTTGGACTCTAAGGGAGATCCTGCCCTTGGGATAGACAGGTTTGGAGCTGAAGCCGACCAGAGGGGTGCGGCATGCCTGGAGGTCCTCGTCTTTCAGTCCCAACTTCTTGAAGCAGTCGTAGTAGAGGACTTCGGACGAGCTGCCTGGGTCGACGAGGGCTCTCTGAACCAAGAAGTTTTGTAGCTTCAAGGTGAGAACTAGAGCATCGTTGTGCGGTAGCTCGACGTCTTCCAGGTCTTTGTCAGAAAACCATATTCTGACCCCCTCTGTTTTGGCCTTCTTCGCGGCCGGCTCTGGCGCCGCGGTCAGCACCTGTTTTTGGTGGGAGGCGCGCCGGGCCTCAGCGCGGGCCTGAGAGCTCTTCTTCGGTGGGGCGGCGAGGTGAATGACGTGGATGACTCCTTCCGGCTCGCTGTCCTGGTTATCAGCTTCCCGCCGCGGAGGTCGGCCATCACCTCGGCCCTCCTGCTTGATGTACTCCCGAAGGTGCCCCTCCTTCACAAGGTCTTCCAGGTGGAACTTGAAGCTCTTGCACTCGTCGGTCCTGTGCCCGTTCTGCTTGTGGTAGGCACAGAACCTTGTCTGGTCCCGGGAAGAGGGGTCGGCCGTCATTGGCCGCGGCCATTTGAAGAACGGCTGCGCCTTTATTTTATTGAGGAGCCTGTAGATTGGCTCCTTAAAAATGGTATTTACAGCTACGTGGGAGGTCGGCTCGTGGCCCGACCTTCTGCTGCTCCGCGATCCTGATGTCGAGGCGGAGGGAGTTCGGCGCTGCTCCGAGGACCGGGCCTTGCGCCGATCTGGGGACGGATCTCTGCGTCGATCCTCCCTTCGGGATGGCCTGTTATCTCCCTTTGCCGGTTGGCTCTTCTTAGTGAGGCCGAAGTTTTCCCGACCTCGCGCCTCGTCCTCTTCTGCCAGGATGAACCGATTGGCCCGGGTCATCAGCTCCTTCATAGTGGTCACGGGGTACATGACCAGCTGCGCCCGAAGCGGGATGCCTGGCTGCAGAGCCAGCTGGAAGGATCTCACTGCCAGCTCCTCAGAGGCGCTCTCGATCTGGCTGTAGACAGTCCAGAATCGGCGGGCGAACTGGGTGACGTTCTCGTTCTCCTGCATCCGGAGGGCCATCAGGTCGGCATCGGTCTTTGGGATGACGCGATGAGCCTGGAACTTCCCCAGGAAGGAGGCCCGGAGCTGTCGCCAACTGGAGATTGACTCTTCGGGAAGCGAGCAGAACCATCGCAGGGGGAGATCCGCCAAACTGGAGGAAAACACTCGACAGTTCAGGGAATCGTCATCCCCCCAGACCGACATCCTTTGGACGTAATGTCGGAGGTGGGCAGCAGGGTCCGAGGTTCCGTCATATAGGGTGAACCTTGGGACGCTGAACTTCTCGGGGAGCGTGTATCTTCTTATCTCCCTAGAGAAAGGAGACGCGCCAGTATCTTCAGCTTCAAAGGTGGCATACTGGTCTCGGTCGAGACCAGTAGCTTCCATATTCTGGCGGATAGTCTGCTTCACCTGCTGGTCGATCCACCTCTTCAGCTCAGCGTCCTCCAGCCCCTGGCATTGCTTCTTTGGCCCTTCATGTATGTGGCTGCTGCTGGAGCCTTCTTCTTTTTGGTCTCGGTCACGCCTCTTATTGTTGAGGACGTGCCTCAGGTCCTGTCCGTGGCCCGGACGCCTGGGCGGCGGGCTCTGATCCTTCTTGCCTTCGAGCTGTCGCGTGAGCCGTTCGATAAGCTCGCGCTGCTCCTGGATGAGGAGGTTTTGTGCTTTGATTTCCTCCCGGCGGGGGTCTTCGTCGTGCTCAAGGCTGGCCTGATGATGAGACTGCGATCTAGCCCGGGCCGACTTCTCGCGCGGCTTGGTGACCGACTTTTCGCCCTGCACCGTCCGCCTATGGCTATGGTGGGGTTGCTCTGGAGGTGGAACGTCGCGGAGGGAGGGCATGGTCACTCCCCTGGACTGCGACACAGTTTGTACAGTGGGAGACCTCCCCCCAGACCTCCCCTGCTGAGGGGGTGGAGGTGGAAGATTCTGCGCCAATGTAGGCTGTACGGACAATGCCTTGCCCTTGGAGGGTCCTTCGCCGTTTCTGGTTTTCGGAGGCATGGCGTTTGCAAGCTTTTTGTTCAGGATTCCCACAGACGGCGCCAAACTGTAGGCGGTAAAAACGACACCTACTTAGATAAGGATGAGATCGAGGTTAAACTTCTTAGGACGGGGAATGCTGAACTCCAAGAACCTGAAAGGGAAGGAGAAAGACTTGGGTCAGAGGCCCTGGCTGCTGTGAGCCGAAGGCACTCCGATGCCTGAGTTAGCTCTGAGAAAACTAAACAGGAGGAGGGAGAGAGGAATGAGAGCGTGCAGTATTGAGAGTTGTAGGTTGTGTGTTGCGTAGTGCGTACCTGTCATGGGACTGATCCCATGCATATATAGGCGAGTGTTCCTCGTTCATTCTCTCTGTGAGTGGGGGTAGGTGAGGTGAGGTCCCATCGCTCCATACCCTGACAGGCAGCAGTAGGTGGAACGGACAACACCCCTTCCTTACTTTCCACGCCCTCAGCCGGCTGGCGTACAGGGATGATAAAGCACACCTCTTATCACCATAAATGAGCAATCCTATCGCCATAAATGACTGCCCATATCTGTCAGGGCGCGCCGTATTTCCAGAAGGTAGATGGCGGCCCATCCTGACTCTAGGAGTAGAAAGGCGGCCCTCTCTAACTCTAGTGATGTGGCCTGGGGATGTTGTGGCCTGGGACCAAGGATAGCTTGGCCGTGGCGCGTCATTGTACCGGGCTGGCACTCATACCGAGCTGCCGAACTGTGGTGCTGAGCTGGTAAGCTACTGACTGATCTGTCGAGCTGCCAAGGTATTGACCGAGCTTCCGAGCTGACGATCTTCTACCGCAGAGGCTGAGGAGCTCGGCGGGTTAGCCGTGCTCCTTGTCTAACCTCGTCATTACGGCGTTTTACCCACACAAATATATTGGAACTCGATTTCTTTCATCCTCTTTACAATAAAAAAAATCTAGAATAGAATTAGAAATAAAATTTACATCTTAATCTTCACCATTACTTCTAGGTGCTCTAGGTATGAATAAATTAGCATAATAACATAAAAGGGCTTGTTTTTTATATGGGAATTAAATATGGAGAAATTCATGATCAAATGGGCTCCAACAAAGGTTTATCAAATGGACATATACTTACAAGAACTTTGTATGTAGGAGAGTCAAACTCTAAACCTGGAAGCACAAACGAGGGTAGTTTGCACCTTGGAACACAATGCATCCGTTTTGAGCGATTGTAATGTGGACATCTATTGAAGGCTTTTTGCAGGAGACACTTATCGCGGAAACTCTTCGTTGTATTGAATCTGACCCCTGAGGCACCCTTTTATAACTACTCTTAGTTATTGTTAATAAATTCCCCTTTTGCGCAAAAAAAGAGAGAAAAGGTTTATCAAAGAGGTAGAAGTGGTAGAGATATAAATATGGTCTTTTGTTTCCAATAAATTGAGTTATTAGCCGAGTATTCCCGCTTCAGCTCGCTTTAATTCACTTTCTATTAAAGCGAAGGTTATTGGATGTTTTTTTTTTCTTTAAATAATTACCTTTGTTGCTTCATTTTTAACCACTTTTAGAAATATGTCATGAAATTTTAAAAAAACTCAACTGAATGAAAGAAGTGTGTTGGGATCTAAACGAGTTGGCTCTAGTTCGGGTCCATGGTGGGCTCAGAACCAGAAGAGTTAATGGGAATATGGAATCAGAACCGGTTCATATATAGGACGGGTCTGGATCTAGGTAGAGAATGATATGATAAAAAAAAAAAGTTTTTAGGAGAAATCCTAAAAAATTAAGGTAATATGTTGAGTCCCGGGTCCATGAGTCGGAACTAAGGTGGAACCAGGGTCCATACTCGTTTAGGTCACGGGTATAAAAAAAAGGGACCTTTACCTGGACGCATTTACTTATAGAGACCTAAATAAGGACTCAAACCTGATTTTTAAATGGTAAGTACCTTTGGGTAATCAGAGAATTGGGGACCCATTTACATCTCCATAAGCGTCAATGGTGCAACTTAATTTTCATTTGAATCATACTCCATATAAAATGAGGCCCGTAATTTGAACAATATCTATGGGCACTCTCGTGTGTGGCCCCTCTATAAAAGAGGATTCAATTGGCACAACAAGGTTTTGATGAATGCAAGATCGTAGGTTTTCCTTATAGTTTTGATTTCTAAAGCCTAGTGGTCATGGGATATTAAGAAAACATGTGTAGCAAGGGATCGATCCCTAGCTGGAGTCGTTGGAACGGGCGTTCTATCCACATAGGCAGCCTTGTAATTTATTCTTACAGACCGTGTTTATTTGCATAGAATACATAAAAATTTATAGCATAAGTGAGTAAAAATTAAGATTCAAAGTGAATATAAAAGATAACCATCATCAAATAACCCTCCCTTTAATAAAAGCTGAATCATGGAAGATGAAAAATGAAACAAAAAAACAAGGTAATGTTTCCCACTAAACAAGACCACCAATTACAACATATGCAATGGTGACAAATAAGGGCAGAAGAACTTTAAAAAATAAAAGGGGCAGAAGAACTTTTACTGCAGTACAGTTTACATCTAATTAAGCTTACAGGCACATTTTAATATCTTCTCCTCCATTTTCAGGTTGCATCTGAAGGTTTTTGGTTGAGTTGCTTTTTTAGACCACTAAACCTTGACATGCAAAATCCTGCATGTTTGGCTTTTGGACTCACTACATTAATTAGGAAATTGTGCAATCTGCTGCGGATTTGGTCTATGATAAATTGGAACTGAGAAACCAAAATTATATAGTTGACTGCAATATATATATATATATATATATATAGTTGGAACAAGGCTTTGATGATGATTATGACAACTACACCGATTAGGAACGGGTGAGTGAGATCAGCTCATTCACTGGAATGGGTTAATCCCGAACTTGTCTTTCTGATCTAGTTGTTAAGTGAACTTGAACTAGGAAATACAAATAATTGAGGAAGAAAAAGTTGATGTGATGAGCTTTAAAAAACAAAGACTAGATAGGCTCCGCACTCATTTGGGCTATTTCTTAGAAAGGAGGAAAGTTCAGCCCAACCCAGTTGTGGACTCTCGGTTAGGGTTCAAAGAAAGTGCAGAGATAAAAATACCCACGGGTTAATGGTTAAATAGAATTTTTAACTAAACTTTGACTCTTGCAATTGAGTCGTTGCGATTACGGGTTGGATGTCTAATTGTCTAGACGGTAATGATAATATCTTATATCCGAATCGGTGACACACTTTTTCTAAGTAATGGGAAAGAGGACCATTAATAAATGATTATGATCACTATGTGTGGTAGTGATATTTACCCTGTCCCAGCATTTAGATATCTCAAAGTAGGACCAACAAGTAAAAGTTTGGAACTCCCACCAACACACTCAAGATTGAGTGGTTTTGGCTCCTTGCTATCACACACATGCCAAGAGATGGATCCTTAGATCTTCAGGTTGATAGCATCACTCGTGGCCAATAGGCAGTGCGGGGAAAACGAAGTGTGGAATTGAGTAAACCAAAATCAATTATATAGTTCACAGTGACTTAGTTGAAACAAGACTTCAATGATGATAATGACAACCACACTGATTAAAAACTTGGGTGAGTCAGATGGGCTCAATCACTGGATGGGTTAATCTCACATTTGTCTTTCTGATCTAGTTCTTAGTGAACTTGAACTAAAAGATACAAATACTAAGGAAGATAAAATTGATGTGATGAGCTTTAAAAAACATAAAGACTTGATAAGCTCCACGCTTATTTGGGCCATTTCTTAGGAAGGAGAAAAGTTCATCCCAACCCAGTTATGGACTTCAATCACATGAATCTTGGTTAGGGTTCAAAGAAAGTGCAGAGATAAAAATACCGAAAGTTGAATAAATGGTTATGATCATCATGTGCTAATGATATTTATCCTGCATTTAATCCATACAAAGACCTTTCATTTTCACTTGAACCCCAACATTTAGATATCTCAAAGTGAGACCAACAATTTAAGTTTGGAACGGCTGCCAGCATGTTCATGGTTGGGTGGTTTTAGCACGCTGGTATCATATATATATATATATATGTCAAGAGATCGCTCATTCGATCTTTAGGTTGATAACATCACTCTTGGCTAATGAATGTGAGGGGAAAAAGAAATTTGGATCTAGATGGTAGTTCCCCCTTTCTCTAAAATTAACCTCGATCAATACACCATATCCATCGCAGGCTTTGTAAATGGATGTGGACCATTAGTTTAGTTTCTACAAAAAAAAATCTATAACAGCTTAGCTTGGGCTGATCTATCTGTAGATGGGCCATCAATCCTAATTAAACAATTTCCATATCCCTACATCAATCACACAATCTCCCTCATTCCATGATGATCCAAACCATTCATCTTGTGGGTTCCACCATTAGCAGGCAAATGAAAAGAAGAAATCTTCTCCACCAGAGATTTTATCGTTCATCTGGTGGGGCAAATCTTTCAACGATCCAGATCATTCATCCGGATCCGGTGGAATCTGCAATGGACAACCAATGACAGAAAAAAAAAAATGTTCTTCAATTAGAATTGCTGATCTGTTTATTAGGCTACAATGAACAACAATCCCAGCCATCCAATCTACGGAGCATTCTTACAATTGGACAACAACAACAGCCATCCAAAGATCAAACGGCCAGGATTGTCCGGTGGGGTAGCTTTCCTGCATCGTCCATTCAAGGTGATTGATCATCATCAGCGAAAAATGGGCCCCACCTGTACGGAACAATGGCTCGAATCTTTTATCGGCCCAGCCCGCACACCCAATCTAAAAGAACGAAAGGAGACTCTTCTTCTTCTGTCTGGGAATTTCATAGGTACTTTTGGCGATCTCGTTCTGAGAAGATGTCGTTGGTTTGGTTGGAAGCTCTTCTTCCCTTAGGAATCATCGGTGGAATGCTTTGTGTGATGGGAAATGCTCAATACTACATTCACAGAGCTGCGCATGGCAGGGTAAGGGGAAATAATTTTTTTTTGGTTTTTGTTTTTAATCTTGTAGTTTTGATTTTTCTTCTTCTTCTGAATCAGCCGAAACATGTTGGAAATGATGAGTGGGATGTTGCTATGGAAAGGAGGGACAAGAAGCTAATGGAGAAAGTGGCTGCTGCACAGGATTAAGTAAGATTCTTGATCTGGACTATGTTGGAGACTTGGCATTTGTTGTGCTTTGATGAATTCTGGTGTTATTTGATTCGATGTTTGATGGGTTTTGCTTGATTCTGTGCTTGAATTTCTGGGTTTTCATTATTTTGGGTTTGTGGGGTTTGTGGATTTCTATTGTAAAGTTAGATTCTTGACTTGAGGTATGTTGATTTCTCTGCGTTGGCTGTGCTTTGATGATTTATGGTGTTAATTTGATAGATTTTTGTTTTGTGTTTGGCTGTTTTGGGTTTTCATTATTTGAGTTTCTGGAGATTCTGTGTTGATGGTTGATGAATATTGTTTGGTTTTTGTTTGGATGTAGTGTTGGACTGGTGGTTTTAGGGTTGGTGGTGGGTGAATTGGGGTTATCTTGGTTTCTGGATATGTAGTTTTGGGATGCCTATTGATTTTTTGTGTTCTGAATTAAGAGTTGACTAGCACAAAACGGGCATGTTCACCAATAACTGAAAGATATATAATTACTGAATTAGTAAGAAAAACTCAGATTATGCAAAATCAATCCTCAAATACTCATCACAGTGATTTGGTGATTATGATAGGGAATTAGGGATAGAATGAAGTTATTATAGAAAAGTGAAAAGTGGGAAGGGGAGGTGGTTACATGAAGTGGAGAAAATGAGTGGTTACATGTTGGAAGTTGAGAGTAGTTACATATTGGAAGTGGCGAGTTATAACTCCCAATCAAAATAATAAGTCATGGTCAAAATCCACCTCAAAAACCCTCCAGCTTAATATAGTATAACTAGCAAAATTACGCAAGATATGGAAAACATTGCAATTTAAATATTAATGTATAAAAAATTCATAGCTTTTTTAGAAAGAATGCAAAAGAAAAAAAATATTATGAGTATGTATTTATATAATCGAAGAATTAGTATCATAGAATGAAAAAATGAGAATTAGAGTAGAATGAGAATGATAGAGTTTGGATTGAAACAAAGTCTTTGAGAAATAAAAGAAAAGAAAAGAAAAGTGGAGACCAGTTATGAGCGGTTACGATCAAGAGATAAAGAAGGTAGTTGGTGTAACTTCCGGTCAAATTTATAACCGACGGTCAAAATTGAATCCAAAACCTCCTAGCATAATATATTATAACTAGCACAAAAACCTGTGCCAATCATGGGTATGCATGAAGAGGTAGGACTCTATGCATGTTAGAAACGAAGAAGATGGGAGTCCATAAGTGTGGGGAGTATATTAGTGGAAAGTGGAAGGAGAATTTGTTGGCAGCTGTAAAAACCGAAAGTAACTTCCAGTCAAAATTGGATCCAAAACCTTTTAGCTTAATATATTATAATGGGTTAAAAGTAGGTCTGGATTGGTGGATCTTTCTTGTACATTTTTCTGTTGTTATTAAGTTTTGTTGTTGATGATTTTGCATGTTTCTGTGTTATTGGGAGTTGCTAAGTTTTGATATAGTATCATAATTTTCCATTCTGATCAATAGAAAATGTATTGATTTTCCCTTTGAGATTAGGGTAACTTAGAGCATGTACGAACCATAGAGCAAATATGATTTACCATTTGAAAAGGAGCTCTATTACTAGATTACTGTGTGTTTCTTATATTGGAACTTTGACGATCTGTCATATCATCTTCATGTGGTCATTCATATGATGCCATCAAGACCACATCCATGGGATATGGGATTGGGTTCTTAATGGTGACCCCATTTTACTGAGTGCTTTTTGTCGGTGCTTGAGTCATTGCTAAGGTACCGAAAGGTCATACTTGGAAATTTCCATTCTTTCAGAGAGAGAAACAATAGGAGGTGGTTAAACGCAGTTAAATCATTTGAGAGTGGATAAGAGGTTCCATTTTCCCAAGGAATACATAGAGGCCAAAAAGCAATGGTGGGGAGGCCAAAAAGCAATGGTGGTTCTTTGTTTGAGGAGAATGCTGGAAAATGTCCAAGCATGATGTATCATCTTATCATCCTCTTGCTATGATGATTATTCAAGAGATAGACTAGGCTGTGCACCTTGCACATGAAAAGTACTTGCAACCACAACTCCAAATATGTTCAACTTCACACTGTGTGGAGGGTTGCAAAGGGATTACATAACTGTGTTAGTATCATGGCAAGGGGGTCCTATTTTATGACAGCAGAAAGGGTCTTCCTAAAGAGCACACGTGGTGGGCCTAAATTAAAAATGCTATATATATATTTTTTAGGCTTAAATGCTATATGTTTAAGGAATGACTATTTCAACATGATGATGAGTCTGAAATGCTAGGTTAGGAGTTAGTCAACTCTTCATATCACTTGAGCAAAGATGCCACCTTTGACCATACTACTTAGCAGTAATGTGTAGATTGTTGGGAAACATTGTTAAGTTGAGAATTATTGGATTTTAGGACTCGTTTGTAGAGTGGATTGGCTATTCAATTCCTAATGAAGAACATGAATGAAGCTTTGTTGGACAAATGTTTGTCGCACATAGGAGGAAGTAGAATTCAAGTATAAAGTGTAGGTTGTCTGGAAGGTTACAGAACCTACCTGCACAAATCAAGTATCTGGTGTTACATCTTGGAGGTTAGATCAGCATTCCTGCAAAGAATTAAAGTTATGCTAAGAAAGGGTGACATAATCTTCTTTTGGAAGAATCAATGGGTGGGGCAGGAACCGCTTGCTACTTGTTCCCAACATTATTCAGCATGTGAAAGGTGTCAGTTCAAAATTTGGGGGCCCTGCTTCTTTCATAACAATATAGATGAGGAGGTCATCCAGATCCTCAAGCTTTTCCAACTTCTTCATCGGATTTATAAACCTTGGGTTGAGATGATAGAGAATGGCGTGTTGGCTTCAGTTTCTAAAAGCTTTGAGGTAAAATCCTTATATAATTGCTGAATATCTCTAGGAGGATATCATAGTGGCTTAGTTCATCTGTGATCAATTAGAACCCATGAAGGTCATAGCCTTGGGTGACACTGAATGATAGCATTTTAATGATGCACCATTAAAGCAATAGGTAAATGATAATTATCAATGGATGCACACTTTGCCTTAGGGATGGTGAGAGTGTACCACCTCCTAACTGTTGAGTTGCTAGAGAAGTGTGTTTTTCCATCATTTTTTGGTTAGAGGGTTGAGTGGGTTGCCTGCATGACTTGGAATCTCATATGTTGGGTCAGGGGTAATATCCTTTGTATGTTTAACTTCATGGAAGCCGTTTTGTCTCGTTGGAAAGAAAGGATTAATAGACACTTTGCCTTAGCTGTAGCTCATTACTCTTATCAAGAGGTGGGTTATCTCATGCGCTTTGACATCGAAGTTTGTTTCAGGTGTGTCTATGGACTTCTCTTGTAGGAATTGGCTGGAGGTGATAGCGGATGTCATATTCATTACTCCTATCTCAGTTTGATGGAACCCACTTTGAGAAGATTGCTGCAGGGCTTAAATGCTAGTGCACTCTGCAACCTGGGGGATGCTGGGATTGGAGGGCTCATTTGTAAAGCAGACGGGGCTCAAATTCTTTCTTTCAAAGTCCAAAGAGCATGTGGGTATTAGTCTATTAGATGCTTTTATGAGGCGAAATCTATATCATTGATGACAGGTGAGAGTGTGGTGTGCCAATTGGCTGTTTTCTCTTTGACAACAGAGGGATATTCCATCTATGCCATACAGTGGGCCAAGGAGATGTATGGTATTTGTTGGAGTCTGGCATCCAATGTTGATGACTAGAAGGACATCCTTGAAGGCCAGTTCATATCATTTTTCAAATGTTCTGTAAAGCCAACTCAGCATCTGTCCTTCATGAAGGCTAGTTGGAAGATGCTTATTGTTGCAACCATGTGGTTTCAGGTTTGATCGTGTCATATATATATATATATATATAGAGAGAGAGAGAGTGGACTATGTGGACTATTAGTGTTTTTTTAGCCCCGCCAGCTTTGTTTGTATCCTTTGTTGAAGGTGGGCTTAACTCAGGCTGCCCCCCATGTATGTTTCTCCTTCCCTAATAAAATAGTGGGGAGAGAGAGAGAGTATCAGGTTGCAGGAAGTTTTTTTGTTTGTTTGTGAAACTTGGCTGGTTCTTGTTTAAATGAAAATTATAGTTAGGAATTTTGAATAGTGTTTTTCCTTTTTAACTATGATAACGATAGTGAACGTTTGGACAAGAAGGGTTATCTTTCTCTTATACAATAACGTGGTTAGATGTGTGGTAGTGTGTGAGTATCACTTCTATAAAAATATTGGCATGCTCCTTTAAGAATGTCTACATAGTCCTATGAAAGTGTGTTACATGTAAAAGATTAAAAAAACACCTTGAAAGTCCTAACGATTGGGTTGTCGGGCAAAGCCGCAATAGAGAAAAGTTAGAAAACTAGATGAACTATTGATGCTTCTTTTTCCATCACCACACCCTTTCATTAATAAAACAAAATGATTTTTTATGCCCTTGCCATAAGGTGACGCGAACGTCCTTTATAAGGACCATAGAATAGTTAAGTAATCTTCAATTAAACCAATTTTTTTAACTCATAATCCACTAACTCATTGATTGGTTATTGATATAGAATGGACCTCAGATGCTAAAATTGATAGGGGAGAAGAGGGTAGCAAAGACCAGAAGTCCATTCCCAAGTGGAAGCTTGTTGACAACAACACAACCAAGGATTCTTCACCTTTGGTCCAAGCACATGTGCAACAATCAGAGAAAACTCGTGCATTTTGTTTATGCAATGTGGTGTGTAAAAAATAAGAACATGCATATCGATGTGAAGGAACTGGTCATCCACCCTACTCTAGTTTGTGATTCGGTCAAAACTATAACTGTGGACTCTAGTTAGGGCTGAAATTCATAATTCCATAGTCTGGTAGTAAATGGGTCGGAAGTTCTGTAATACTTATAAAAAATGCACATTCTTGGGCTCTTTGAGTAGGTAATGCACCTAATTTTGTGTGAATCAAACATTATTTAACACATGAAATATGCCCATCTCCAAGGGCACGAAAATATAATTCTAAAATCCTATTTTATTACGTGCTCCATCTGAGAATATGGCCTCTTGAGTTTTATCATGGTATCAAAGCTTGAGCTCGTTAGCGCCATATAAAGAAATAGAAGGAAGAGAGACATGTCGTTTAGATGAGGAGTTAAAACAGAAATTAAGAAATTAAATCTTGGTGCAGGTGTTCAACATGGGTACTGATATGACTCAAACAAAGTCTCAACCACTCTCTCTAGTCTTATAGAGTTGGCAAGTAACTACACCAATGCCACTAAACAAGCCATTGCCCTATTAGGAAGAATCACGACAGATCTGATCTAGTGAGCCACCAAAATTGACAGACTAAGAGTGCGGGTTGTGATAGTGATGGACTCTTCCCTGCAAAACATGATGATTGTGCAAGACAGAGATCAAGGGTGTGTATTTTTTTTTTCTTTTTTTAATTTTATGCTAATAATTTGACTATTTGTTTCATGAAATGAGGAGATAGTAGGAGAGACCATCCAGTTGCAGGAGGGTCTTAGAGATGGAGAGATACTAGAAGATAGGAGTGAGACGTTTGGAAAGTTACATTTTGAAGGTTTGAAGTTTCTTCATCTATTCTTCCTTCTATAAATTGAGACCTTTTCCCTTAATAAAATCACGGTGAGATTTCTCTCGGAATGCAGCATCTTGAGTTTCATCAGCAGCCAGACTGCTGAAGATACACATGGACTTTACACGGGAAGGAAACTAAGAAACAAGAAGTTCCATCCTACAAAATGAGATGAACATGCTAAGTTGAAGAATGAAGGGGGCTGGGTGCTTAGACAGATTGAAGGAGAGAAATTCGATTTTTCTTGATTAAAAGATGCTCTGTATTGAAAAGAAATGTTACTTTTCAATAGTATAAGCTAGGGG
Organism: Persea americana; assembly: GCA_029852735.1. Lineage (NCBI taxonomy): Eukaryota > Viridiplantae > Streptophyta > Magnoliopsida > Laurales > Lauraceae > Persea > Persea americana. The sequence goes on from CM056809.1 coordinate 12,263,935, forward strand.
ATAGGGATTGGGAACTAGGTAGAGTCGATAGACATGGTTAGTCTAGGGAGTGATTTTTTTTTTCAAGGATGGGAATTCTCTAGTCATCTGTCTTCAGTCTTTCAGAAGGGGACTGGATTTGAGGTTGATTTTTATTTGGAAGGTATTACAAGTGGGGAATGTTTTGTTAAATGTTTAGTTTCTTGGGACATTTGAAGTTCACAGGACTAAACTGAACAAGAAACTAAATAGAATGTTGACTATATGCTGGGGAGAATGTGCTTTGGGGCAAAGTGGAGGGGATGAATTTGGAATGTATTTCTTTGATGCGACACCTTTCTCTGATTTGATAAATGGTTTTGTATCTTATCTATTTAAGGTCAAAGGCCTAAGGTCAGGAAACCCCATCTTCTATTTTCTTGTTCACAATCATGCTGAAAGGCCTCAGTTACTTGTTAACAGGGCCGATTTGAGGCTATTCGCAGCTTTCAATTCTGCTTGAAACCAGCCAGTAACCCAATCTCCCCTCTTCTTGTTCACAATCATGGTGAAAGGCCTTGGTTACTTTTTAACAGGGCCTATTTTTTAGACTATTCATATTTCTCAATTCTGCTCCATACCAGCCAGAATGGTGGGAACAAGTGCAAACTATTGTCTTTTTAGGACTTTTGTTTTTCTCTGCCTGGTTGCTATAATTTTCCTTTCGGGAGGGAGGAAGGGAGAGGAATAGAATGATTAGACCAATCTTATTGGCGCATACCAATAATATTGAACTGAAAATTTTACAAGAAAATGATTAGACCAGCTATGACCTATGGAGTATGACGTTGGCCAATTGGGAAACAATCAAACAACAAATGCCAAAAATGAGAGTAGAGATGAGAATGTTAAGACAGATGTATTGTAAAACTAGGAAAGATAGAATTAGAAATGAGTGTATTTGAGAGCATTTAGAAATAGCATCAATAAATGATACATCAAGAGAGAGTTGTTTGAGATAGTTTGGACGTGTCCAACGCAGGCCAACAACGGTGCCGGTGAGGAAAAGTTTCTCTATGCGGGTTAATGGTCCCTCAAGGAAAAATGGTAGGCCGAAGAGCACATGGATGGAAGTACGGATAGATCAGAAGAAGTGCAACATATCGGAGGATTTAGCCTAGGATGCCAAAACAAAATTCCTGTAGCTGACTCCAACATTGTTGGGACAAGGCTTTGACGATAGCGGCAGTGGCAGTGATGATGATTATATATCTTTCTCACCCTTAAATTGTCTCTGCCACCTCTTGGCATCGATGATGCAAAAGCAAAAGGTGGATGCAAATACATATAGCACTTTTTAACTTGGAATTTTCTACTTGATAAAACATGTAGCAGAGAGCTACCATTCAATGCACACACTCACTCTAGAGAGCTGATATTCAATACTTGTACCCTGTCTTGCTGTTCTAAATATCAGACTAGTAACTGAAACCCTTTTGTAGTATCAGGCACCTCCTTCCATGAAAACTGGCAATTTCAATAATTTCAAATAAAGAAACCCTGGGAAACCATATAAAAGTGGCATCTTATTATAATACTCGCGCACGCACCCGGGAGAGGGTTATACCCCAATAGTTAGATCAATGAGAGGACCAATAGGAGTGATGCCGTTGGTTGTTGCTGAGTTCAAGATGCAAAGGCCTATGACAACTGACAAGTTACTACCCTAACTAGTTGCTATGCAGGGAGAAACTCGAGGGCCTTTTGTCTCATTCACTAACGTGAATGGCGGCCCTGTGATAAGTATTACCTTTTGATAGAACCTTTGAGAAATAACAAATGTGTCAGTTGTTTTCAACACGAGGAGATATAGTTCTTTGATAAAATACCCCTCACGGGCCATAAAAGAAGTGCTGTTCGCTCATGCTATGCTTTACCGGACGCACTAAGCTCTCCCTTGTGAAAACAAGAATTATATATATTAGCTACTCTTTAGGGCCCGTTTGGTAATTTTACTTGTAAAGTCAAGTCAAGTCAAGTAAAGTTAAGCATCAAATCAAAATCACTTCAATTCAAAACTCACTCCTCCTTTCTAAAAAAAAAAGTCAAAAAACAACTACCATTATTTACTAAAAGACAAAAAAATTCCATTTCCCCATACAAAAAGTCAAAAACATTCCATCCTAAACAACTAAAAATAAAATACCATCATAACTCACTTATATTTTATTCTTTCTTTTCATTTCACTTTACGCCACTTTATTTTAAGAGTAAAATGCCAAACGGGCCCTTAGGAAATGAAGAGGGATTACTACCAAAGCAGCAGGGAGGGTGTTACAACCAGTCGTGGTTTGCCTCATTGGGAACTACTCCCTTCCTTGCACATTTTAGATGAAATTTAAATAGCCAAAGGACCCCCAAGAAACAAATCAGTCCTATTTTCCTGTATTACAGGTATTTCATGTGTTGGATAAGAACCCATAGCTCAGTTGGAAGGTTCTCCTTGTCACAACCAATGGGTTTTGCAGGTTTCGAGTTTTGTTACTATCAAGAAGTGTAGTTCATCTATCTTAATCTGGTAGCCAAATCTCATCATCATCATCAGCATCAGCAAAACCTTGTCCCAACTCCCAACTATGTTGGGGTCAGCTACTTGAATTATGTTTCGCCTTTGATTCTATCCTGGGCCAACTCCCAACTATTTTGCACTTCATCAAGTCTATCCTTATTACTCCATTCATGTCCTCTTCGACCTACCCTTTTTCTGAGGGGTCTATCAACCTGCGTAGAGAAACTCCATCAGTCTTGTATCGACATGAACCCTTAGGCTTTATCCATCAATCTAGTACCGAAATGAACCCTTAAAAATTGCTTATTATGTCTTGCATTTATCATATATATAGGAAATTTTAAAATATTGATGATAAGAAAAAAAATCAAATGAGAGAACCTTAAGAGACCTCCACTTGAATTTTTCGTGCAGCCCACAATTGGTCAGTCAACCCTTTGTGTGCCAAATCCAACTTGTATATTCACCAATATATTTCTGCCTACTTGTATGTTTGCATGAGTACATACACATGCACCCACCGGTCCTAAATCATCATCAACTCATTAGTTTATGGTCGACTACATATCTGATGCAATCACTTGATTTGTCTGAATAGCTGTGTATAGAGTACCAATAGAGATGGAGTGTTATCTTACCTTCGTGCTTTGCTCAGTTGTCCGAGTCTCCATTTGATGTCCATGGTTGTTTTGTAGATGCATGCAGGATGAGAACATATATTAATGAATGCGTTCTTTGTTAGTCCATTTTTAATTTGCTTCTGTAACTCCACTTACAATTTTGATTCCTTTATACACAGGAAAGATCTTGTCACAGGTCAATGGATTGACAAACATGGGAATAAACCACTCATCTGATCCAGCTGAATCTCTATTGAAAGTTTGCCTATGTAGCCATTGGGACTATATTGTTTTTATCGTTTGATGTATGTTCTGTTACTTTATGACTGTTCTGCAGCTCCTGGTCTGCCTACATTGTTTGCTTCAGCAAATTCACCGATATTTGAAACTGAACCATTAATGTTTTAGGGGTTAAAATTTGAGATGGTTAAGAAAACCATTGGTTTAGGTTTCAGGCTTTATCATAACGAACAATTCCATTTTAGTCATTGTTATGTTACATGAAATCCTGACCATCCATCTTGCAGACTTGCTTTGATGGCTCATGGTGTGGAGAGAAAACTGTCAACAGGAAGGATTGGCCCAACCCATAGGGCCCTTGGGTCTGGACTAAAGGCCCGTTTGTTTCATGGCTGGAAATCTCCACTTGAATTCTAAAAGAGGTTAAAATAAAGAAACAAAGGTGAATATGTGAAATTGACCATGAAATAATCAACCCTTTTAGTGGTTGTTTGCCTTTTACATGTGACGGGAAAATGAGATTTTAACATGTGTAAATGTTGCATACGCAGTTGTTACTCATGTGAAATGCATTACCATATTTCTGGGAGTCACCATTTTCACATGAATAAGGGGATTACTTTCACACTTGTTTTTCGAGTGAAAAAACTGTTATATAAAGGCACACAATTTTTGCACATCATTTATCTGTAAATAATTGCAAATAAATGTGATGATGCATAATCTTTATGCATGCGAATCATTTACATAAGTAAATGACTACAAACAATCGAACTACCCCTTAATAGAAAATTATTCAATGGGAAATGGTAAATGAATGACCAACAATTACTCTAATAATTCAAATCCTACTAAAGTCAAGGCCTTAATTTATATATTTTACCCCTCAGATCACATACATATTTACTATGAATTCATTTGTATTAAATTTCATGTAAACCCAAAACCTGATGGATCGGGCATGGAATGGGAAATGGTAAATGAATGACCAACAATTACTCTAATAATTCAAATCCTACTAAAGTCAAGGCCTTAATTTATATATTTTACCCCTCAGATCACATACATATTTACTATGAATTCATTTGTATTAAATTTCATGTAAACCCAAAACCTGATGGATCGGGCATGGTATTGATGCTTCTTTACCCGTAAGGTCATCATGAACCAGTTCTATATTATGACTCTGATTTCTCATCTTTGGGTTTACGTTTGGATGCTTGTTGTGCTAAACTTATCTAGGGATGACAGTTAGGTCTGCAAATGGGTATCTGAATATTCAAAAGCTCTAGTTTTGAATAAAGTGGGTGTAGGACCTGTTAGTGCTCTTGGATCTGGATTTGGATTCAAATTTTTAGGATATGAAACATCGGCCGAATTTGGATCCTTGTATGTTTCAACCGAAGTGTCTAAATATAAGATGATTACATCTTTACACACACATGCTTACACTTAACTTTAATCATATATACCATTTAATTGCCCCACTTTGTGTAGTTAAAAGAATCATTTTGAAATCCTTTTATTTGATTATACTGTTCTACTCCACATCTTTAGATTCCAACACATCTTATTTTAGATGCAGATTCGGTATCGGATTCAGATTCAACACCGAATCTGTGAAGATTGATCTATGTTTTGAACCACGATGGTTCCACCCCAGACCCAACTCATCTATATCCCTAATGGAAATGAGTGAGATCATGGGCTAAGATGTATAAAAATGAGGCTAGCAAGTTTTGAGCCTTTTACCCGTTTATATTTTTTTTATTAGTTTCTTGGGAACCCTGATGTGCAATCCTTAGAATGCATCATTTCACAGAAGGAACATTCTCAGATATGAAATGAAGGGAAGATATTTCAGTTTTTTTTCTCTATTTCGATGCAAAAAAAGTACTAATCTTAGTGAGCACAAAAAAAAAACTAAGAGGCCTATCCATGTTATAGAGGCATTTTTGGTGTAGCACAAACAGGTCCTTACTATATCCCATGGCGTCGTCTCATCCTGCAAATGTGCAGGTCCCCTAGCCTCGTCTCATTGTGTCATGAGAAGCAGGTGGTCAATTTAGCCACATAGCACATATCTACTATTTTCTGTTGTTGACCATTTTGAACAATGAAAACAAATTTACAGTAGGGTATTCTTCTTGAAAGCCAGAAATGGCTCTGCCCCACTTTTCTTTGCACATTGCATTTCCTCTTGACTCTATTGTGTCTAGCATCAAGGTGTTTTGACTTTTTGTGTTTTCCATCGTGCATGCCATTAAGTGCAACTTTGCTGATCTGCTACATCTTGAAAGCGATTGCATTTGTCATCTGTTGCCTTGGATTCTTTTTCAGTGGCACAAACTAATCATATTATAGAGAACAACCCTCTAGGCACATCATAACAATATATTTTTAGGAAATGTCAGGATCCTTCCACAGTTCTCTACACATCAAATGGCCCCCCTTCAAATATGAGAAGCCATTCTGGCGTGCTTTGAAGTTTTAAACAGAGAGCATAATTATTTACTCAGAAACTAATTCAAGTGTACCATAGATGAATATAAATGGCATTAATATAATTTGGGTGTATTCCATGATATAAAATATAATAAAGGCTCACCATCTCACTGACCCCATTTTGTCATTAAGCATTGCACATGTGTCAGGAATGTGGTATTAAATAACCCAGTTAAGCTATGCATGACAGACTGCATTGAATAAGGTTTAAACACCTTGGTTGTCTTTTCACATTAACCACAGCAGAAATGCAGAAGATGACAAGATGTTCTTAACCCAGGTAGGCCTAGTAACCAGTAAACACTAACCAACCAGACTGTGAGGACAACTGTGGAGTGCTTGGACCTCACTACTTAACTTATTCCAATGCCAAACAGGCCAAAGGACTAGTAATAATAATAACAACAATAAATCCAGGCACGTGATTCTACCTTACTCTCTTTTCTATTACATGGGCACACACTCACATTTGAGTAGTCAAAAAATTAAGGCCCTTTCATGTTCCCTACTGATCCTCCAGCTTGCCTGCAAGCAATGTATTGAATTCTTCCATATTCATAATAAAAAAGATTTATGTACGGAGTATTAATGAGTTGAGGAAGGGCTTGAGGAGATAGAGATAAGACCATTGCTCTTCTGGGCAGTAACTATTTCAGTCCCCTTGTGGATCTTTTAACCTTTAATAACCCTATGCCTCTTTTGGTAGAAATGCATTACTTACAAATCATAAAAATTAAACAAACAGGAAACCCAATACTTTCTCAAAAGATTAAAAATGCCCCTAGCAATTCTCCTAGGCTCCAAGTTCCTTCTACTGTTTGGCAGCCTACACTGCAGGACCAAAGCCTAAACCCCACATCCAGGCCCTCTGTTGCTGCTGCTGCCCTAAACCAACTCATCCTTGTCACTGTATTCTCCCAAAGGGCTTTATGAGGCCGTCTAGCTTTTAGCCATCACCGAGCCATGCTCCATCTTATGCCATCTGCTCGCATCTACAATATAAAATTGTAGGGAAAAAAATCAAGTCTTAAGGCTCATGAATGCTCAGGTTACCCATGTGTATGCTCACGATAGCCAATCCTGTTCAGAAAAACCAAATACTCATTCAAAGAAGGTGCATGCTCTTGGAGCATTATAATTATTGCACTGGGACTTCAGGTTTCTACTCCTAACCATACTTTATCTTGGGTTCCATTGTCAAGATGATCCATGATTGACAGTTTGGAAGTTCCAGTGCAGTCATAATATCATTGCTCTTCTCCACTGGAGCACTCAAAAGAGTAACAATTTGTTATGTTGCTTTTGCTGACTTCAACCTTTGCTTTGGCAGAAAGTTTCTAAAAGCATGCTCCCAGCTCTTGATTGATATGCACAATCACGTTGTTCAGAAATCAGAATAGACATCGGACAGCAAATGCAAGGAGTAGATGCATAAAAAGAAACAGCTCCAACAAATGGCCATGTCCAACTTGTGCTTATATCACCTTCCCAATGGCAATTATCAATTTGGCAAAAGACTAGACTACGTAATTCTGGTAAGAATTTGGTAAAAGCATCCATTTGCACTTCCCATTGGCATGATTTGATGATGATCTCTCCAATCAGGGTATGCACACAAAAAGTTTGATCCAAGTGGAAATCAACTGAGAATAGCTAGACCATATAATAAATCAAGTAATATATTGGGCACTTGACCTAACAGTTGACAACATAGACTGTTGAGACTCTTGGAAGTGGTCTGTACATATCTGACTGAAGATGTGTAGGTTTCTACAAGAAGATCCCAATCTCAATTCTTTTTCTTATTTCTCTTCCCCCTGGAACACACCCTCTGGCTGAAGATGTGTAGGTTTTTACACCAGGATCCAACCCTCAATTCTCTCTTATTTCTCTTCCTCCTGGACAGGTCCCTGATGCCAAACTTGGACCCAGAATTTATTCATCCTCATGTTATTGAGTACAAACTTTACAGCATCTACTTTGCTCTCTCTCTCTCTCTCTCTCAAACTTTACAGCATCTACTTTGCTCTCTCTCTCTCTCTCTCTCTCTCTCTCTCTCTAGATATATATATTCTTTTGTTTGTATTTCCTCTCTTCACAAAGAAGAATATAGGGCAGCTTTTTATGAACAAAAAAAAAAAAAAAAACATAGCCATTTATCTTTGAGAAGTTGCAAGGTCAGGGTTCAATCACTACTCCAAAATGCATCAGTAATCAGTCCCCTCATCATTTCCAACGAGCTTTGAGAAAGGGAAATATGCCTATGTCTATGTGTGCAAGCAACCATCTGATGAGTTTATCGTATGGGCAATGAAGGTGGAGCAAGGGCAGAAATGTAATCTGAAGCACAGTGTGCCATGCATGTAACAAACTATTTCCTGCCAGTAATCAGTCCCTCAACCATTTTCCATGAGTGTTGACAAGATGAAAAAAAAAAAAAAAAGAAGCATGGCTGTGTCTGTGGAATCAACAAGTGTGCATGCAATACTATGATGAATTTGTTGCATGGGCAATGAAGATGTGAAGCAATGGCAAAAAGCAATGTGAAAGTAGTGAGGAAATGCATGCAACTAACTATTCCCTGTGGACTGCAATGGGTGACCTGCAGAGCCCCCTCTCCCAATGGCGGGTCTGGAGAGTTGCTCCAATTGGAGTAGATTTGGAAGTAAATACAAGGGGTCATTTTTCTTAATATAAATCGAAACAAAAGGAAATAGGATGGGCATCTTCTGGCTCTTGGCTATTCCAAAAGTGAGGTTATCTAAGTCATCATCGCTGTCGAAGCCTTATCTCATCTATCTGGGTTTTGCTGAGGGCACCCAAATCATAAGCCTAACTATATTTTCCTAAAGTAACCCAAAGTCACAAATTATACAAAATTGTAAATAAGATGAAGTGGGTGTAGTCCCGACAGCATTAGTCCCCCTCTCCCCAAGCGGACAGCATTAGGTGGTGGTGGCAGGAAATAGAGGTTCTCAGGGGGAAGCAGCACAGTAGATAGAAGACTATTACTTATAAGAGAGTCCATTTGACACATCCCAATGCTCAATAAATTAGACTCATGTGTAGGTGTGAATCATATATGTGCATGATATATTAATAATTTAGCTCTGGTGGCATCAGGATCAATAATTGTGTATTTATTTCACTGTTTGGTAGCTAAAATATTAAAATATCCATGTGAAATATGCATGAAGTGTCATATGCTAGACATATTTCTAAAATGTTCATCAGCAACCAATTTGGCAAACAGCAACTTCATATCCTAGATATCAGAAAGTAACTTGAATTAATAGCTGTCACACTCAAGATGAAAAGGAAAGCAAGCATACCGTGTCTATGATGCATAAAAGATATCAGAAAAGCATACTGGCAGATTTTCACAGTATTTAAACAATCAAACAGCAACTAAGCACCATCAAAAGCTAACCGAACACTATTCTCAATTTTATTAGCAAGCACTAGCCTGGAATACAGAAACTGAATAAATAATGAAATGATTCCAGCCTGTATTAAGAAGAAAATGCTCTCTGAGGTAGACATGAATTCAACTGCCACAAGAAGAAGAGACAATGGAGATTGGGATATGAACAAATAAAACACATTGAAACTGCTAGAAAAGAATGTGATTCAAAATGAATCATCAATGCAGTTGCCCTGGCTGAACAGAACAGATGACAGCTTTAAGATCAAACCCGTATCTTCAAGCTGACTCAGAGGGAACAACAAGGCGGCAATCTGTACATATCAAACATTTGAAAAAGGTATCCACGACTTGCTCCTCTCAAACCAGCCAAGATCAATAAATTAAGGATAAAAAAATCACAAAGGAGAGTGCAAACAGGTCATGCTTCCGCGCTCAACATCTTCAAGGCACATATTCATTCTCTAGCATCGGCGGAGTCCGAGTTCCCATGGCCATTGGTGCCCTTGAATCCCCAATTGATGTCATTTGCAATGCCTCTCCAATCTCAGCCTGCCGCTCCATCTCCTCAATCTTCTTTTTATTCCTATACTTCTGTAACCACACCAGAAGCAAAGCAAACACAACCAACACTGCAGACCCACCAACCACAGGTGCAGCAATCTTCCATGCCCTTGAGTTGTCCTTTTTACCCGCACTTGGAGGCGCAACTGGACTAACGGGGGTTTGCCCCGGGGGGAATGCTGGTGCAGGAGCAGGCGCGATGGACTCAACTACAATCGAAAAATGACCCTGACGAGAGGTCGAGCAGACATTGCTTGAATTCAGATTGCTGAGCTGAGGGACGCCTTGCAAATCAAACCAGATACACTTGGGAGTTAACCCAGTTGGGGCCGATTTCACATTGGTAAACTGAATTGAAATGGGTTTATTGGAGGCTCTTATATCTAGTTCTGGTAGATTCGTAGCAGACAGATCAGCCGCATCATAGGCAAGAAGGCCTAAAACTGGAGCCAAAAAAGTGTAATTAGGGCCACCATAATAGGTACTAGACCAATTCTCCAAATTCTGGTATACCAGCACCAGGCGAACAACATAAGGTTGCACGATGACTCCAACGGGGATACTGAATTCCTTATAGCTAGAAAATCCTAGCCTTCTCAGGCTCCCACTCCTGAGCCTCAATGCAGCTAATTTTATGCCCGAAAAGTTGGATGGAACCTGCGCATCGAACACTTTACCAGTTCGTGGGTGGCGGGCCAACGCCTGGTAAGCATAATCCTGAAGAAGCGCGTCTAATGATTTTTTAGAAGTACTATTAGACTGTGCTCTAACTTCAGGCCATGAAGCAACAGACGCCAAGGCGAGATACACCAAGAAACTGTGCATTAGCTCCATATAATTACTTCAGAGAGAAATTCTCAGAGCTCAAGCAGATTTTCTAAGTAATTAAATGCGGATCTTGGTTCATCAAAATTAGATCTTTTGTTGTATAAACTATACCTAATTTCCTCTGCATTCTTCGAATAGCATCTAAACCAACCCCCAATTGTACGGCATTATTCAGCAGGATTACAAAAGGACCTAAAAAAAAAATGCTTTCTTGATAGCTCAGATCTCTGAAAGGGGATGAATTCAAAGAGAACTATTTAAGCTCAGATTTCCAGAAATTCTCATCTAGATGAGAAAAGATTCAATCTTTTTCCAAGAAAACCATCAAAATAGAATCACAAAGTCAAAATCAGACACCGAAAGTTCGCCAAAATACCTGATCAGAGACCTGCGACCACCGATTTTGGCCTACAAAATCTTTAAGCCATCATCAATGGCTCTCTTCATCGGCATTTCGCAATGGGATCCATCTAAGAAACTAAAACCTTCAAGAAAACGCCTGTCTTTTACCAATTTCCAAGCAGAATCCCCGAACAAACCCCAGAGATCTTCAAAATCTTTCCTTTTTTAACGTTTCGGGGGCGAAATCCTCCGGAGAAAGCAGAAGAGCGAGCCAAAAACCCTAGAAGCTGCAGAGGAACTTCAATGCGGTCGCGTTTTCAGTAGAATCAAGTAAAAAAATAACCGCGGAGAAAGAGGAAACCCTAGCTCAATCGGATCGAGAGGATTTCCGCCATTCTTTTTTAGATTCTGCAACGAAGATCTCTCCAGACGCAAAGAACAAAAAGGAAATGAAAGTTCTTATGAAATCGAATCGATGAGAGAGACAGAGAGAGAGAGAGAAGAAATTCGAGAATGGAAAAAAGAAAGTCAGGAAGCAAAAGAGAAAAGGAACAGCTCACGGACCACTGCAGAGCAAAACACTGATAAAAACCCATACTGTTTTTCCCTTGACTATATTGCCCTCGTATCTAACTTTTATTTACGAATACGTCCCTCATCGATTCCTTGCCGGGTGAGTCATGTGGAAGATTTCTTATTTTTTCATGTGGAAGATTTCTTAGTTTTTTCTATACAGTCCCTGTTCACTGTTTAGTGTTTTCTTATGGTCCACTGTTTTTGTTCTCTTGGTTTCAGATTTCTGGGGCTTGATTGATTATTTTTGGAAAATATTTGACCCACTCAAGTGTGAACCATTTGGTTGGATTTCTCCAAAGTTTCTTTGCATGGACGCAGACTAGACCAATTTGCAAACACCCCACCTAAGCACGTAATTTGTTAGAGGCATTGATTATTGTGGGTCAACCCAAAACCTAACGAAAAGTTGAAAGGATCAAGTCTAGGATGATAATGTATCTCCAATTACCTGATTATATTCCTTGAAGAAAATGACCCAAAACATCCACTTATGGACTGGCTTTTTTGGGCCTGATCAGTAATCAGGTCTGGATCCATACCTGAATAGCTGAATGATATGTATAAAATTCTCATATATTACATAAAACGATAGCTAGTAAATATTTGTATTAATATTATTTTACACAACACTATTGAATGAGTTAGAACAAAGGGACATCTCCTCACATAGCTATGCAGGGATCGGTCCCTAGGTGGGTAGGTAGTTTCACATGTATCAAACCATGGATCCAACTTAGCCAAAAAGAAAAAAGATAGTAGATGGTCTTGAATCTTATAATCTACACTATAGTTTTACTGTATTTAGGTCTAGTTTTGATTGAGTTGAGCTATAAGTCCAAACGTATCATCTAAAATGGGTTTGAATTTGAATTCACCGTGAAGTTGACCTTATTATGGTGCATTGACGTCGATAGTCAACCTGAACTTTTAATTAAAGCATTAAGTTAGGAGTAGATTGGCGTGTTATAAGGCAATTAGTCAAGGTGATTACGACGGGCTGAATAATAAGATGAGCCCCACTGAAAAAGGGGCTAACTTGGAACAAGGAATTATTGGGTCAGTTTCGAATTGGGTTGATGGGTTGAGCCAACAATTTCCATGCAAGTATGCAACTATTGGCTCAAAAGTCAAAAGAATGAAAAAAAAGAAAAAAAAAAAAAAACACTTAAGAACTTTCTCATCATAAATTTCATTTTAAGATATGTTTTAGTAATTGTAAACGTCAGGGGTCTAAAAGATCATTTTAACATACGAGGACTTAAAAATAATTAATTGGGAAAACAGGGAGGGATTACAAAAGAAGATTTTCCAAAAAAATTGAAGTAGGTGGGATGTGAGAGAGAGAGAGAGAGAGAGAGAGAGAGAGAGAGAGAGATTTAAGACAAAAGTATCTCTTTCGGATGAGAAGGAGATTAGAAAGAAAAATTCAGAGAGACTCTTGGGAATAAGAGCATCTCTTTTGTCATAACATGGTGTGGATGGGGATACACAGGCAGTGTGAATGATAAAACTAATTTCACTGGCCGGATTAACCATATCACATCAAGTGTCTGAATCCCATATGCAGAAAAAGTGAAACTCTATTAGACCCACCTACTCCGTGCTAAAAAAAATTCCAACGCCCTCAAATTTCTAGAAGAGACTTTATCATTGAAAATTCTTATAAATGTAACAGTATGAAGAAGTATTTGGGATTTTGTAACTGAAGATTAGTAAGGCTAATTTTTTACTACCTTATTATAGTTGATTTTTTTTTTTTGTAAGTTGGGATTTGAGGATACAAGGGCTAAGAAGTATTTGAAATTTCATTACCCCATGTTTAAGTTTAGATTTCTCCATATAAAAGGAACGGAACATTCATAAATTCTCCAAACTTCCTCCTTTCGAATTCCCTGTACTCCTCCACAAATACAAACATTGCTGTCAGTAATGCCCCAGTATAAGAACTCACTATTTTTAAAATTAAACGGGCTCATGAAAAACAATGATTTAAAAAATTCGAGTTTACTTGTAGAATAAATTGAAGTGAATAGTACCTGGAATGACATCAAAAATTATGAAATTTCAAACAAACACAAGGCAATAGTCAATATCCATGGCGGAACCCTATTCACCAAATGTGGGACCCACTGTGTCGCCCTAATTCGGTGCTGAGGACTGTCTGCTTCATATTTTTTTAATTTCAGGATGTCTGTGGCGTGAGTGAACAGTTGTATGGATATTGACATGCTGTCAATATGTTAGATGTCTCATGGACCACTGAAGTCCGAACCCAAAACTAAAGATCAAGACCAACCATCAAAGGCTTTTAAGCTGTAACCAGACTAATATAGCTATTTGGTTTTTACTGCAAATTGGACTCAGATTGGGCCGGGTTGGAACCATTCCAAGCCCGACTTTACTACATATACTCCCAATGAAACCTCGAGACCAAACCCAAGTCTCAACCCAACCCGCTTAACCCAAATCAAACACATTCGTAATAATTCGAGCCCAACCCAATCAACCCTAAAAAAGTAGGAATGGTAATGGATTGGGTTAAATGGATGACCTGCACAAAACCCTTGCATCTAAGCTGGCATTACATTGATCAAATTAAGAACGACGTTGAGGTTTTCAAATTTCAAGCCCTTCTGATCTTATTTAATATGAATACATATAATTTTGATCACAACTTAAATATATATTCACCATTAAATTTGATTAGAGCGATGGAGGGTCGGGTTTGGATTGGGTAACTATGACTTGAGGTGGGTTTGGGTTCAACTTGACCCATACTAAACCCACCTTTTTGCCATCCCTCTTAAGATGATTTCTAACTTGAACTTGCTTTGTTAAAAACGAAAAATCATTGAAGAAAAGGAGAGGTATTTGGACACCTATTTATTTACGGAGGTTGTAGATAGAAGACTTGTTCCGCTGACTGTGAGAGAGAGACAACATGTGGTAGGTTTGTCTAAGGCAGTTGGTTTCGATTGCGAGATGAGGATGCTGTGAAGAATAAATGGAAAGGATATATGGAAAAAGAAAGCGATATGAGATGAGGAAAGGAAAAAAAGGTTGAGACTACAGCGGAAATGGTCGTTAAAAAGTCACATGCAAGTGAGTATTTCTGAATTTTCCTCTCTTTTTTTGGAAAGAAGTTGAATTGTGAAAATCAATGCACCTCCTTTTCTCCTAGAGGGCCTTTTGTTAAGATGGAATTGAAGTTCAAGGAGATTTATTTATGTTAAAATTAAATAAATAATGGTGAAGATCCATAAATCTATTAACTAGTCTATCATGGAAAAAAAGAATCAAAAGGGATGGTTATGAACATGGAACCATCACATTAGTAAGTCAAACCATTTCTATCTCCACTTTATATCCCTGGTCCTCACCTCTTTTTTGGCTAAATAGGTGAGTAGCATATAACTAGTGAAACAACCTATCTTCCAAGGATCAATCCCTCAGCAAATTTGTGAGATGAGACACATTTACCATTAGGGCATCTCGTGTCTTGTGTCTCTTGGTTCTCACCTAGGGCTGCACAAAAAATCCGGTATTACCATTAAACCGGACCGAATTATCTGAACCGAGCAGTTTGAATCGGTTTTATAGTATATTAGTTCAGTCTAAGGTTTGAAAATTGTAAAAACCGCTTAGCTCGGTCGGTTATTAGTTTAAACGTCCGATTCACCGCTTAAATCAAACCGGCCAGTATATTATGTAATTTGAGTATTTGGATTTTTTATCTTTGCCATAAACATTGGAGTAAATGGAAATGATTGGGGTGTCATCATTTTGAAAATTTCAATTTTTGATTTTCAAAAGAAAAAAAATAAAATAAAAAATAAACAGTTAAACCGATTGAACTGTTTGGTTCGGTCCAAGCCCTCTCCATCGATTGGATCGGATTGGTTAATTAAAAAATCGATAGGTTTGGTTTGGTGATTGGTTTTAGTGCTAAACCGATCCGAACCGCCCATGTACAACCACCCTATTCTCACCTCTTTACTAATCCTTTTATTTGAGCACATTTTACCAATTCACAATGCAAACAAAGCGGGCTTAAAATGTTTTATGAAAATTGAGAAATAAATACTTCAAAACAATAATCAACAGTAACGTTCACTTATATCTTCTTTTCACCGTTGAATGCATGTATTAACCATTTATTGTTTCAAACACATTAATTGACAAGAAAAACCTTTACATCCTTTTTTAACACATTAATCGACAGTAAAGTTCACTTATATCTTCTTTTCCACCCTTGAATGCATGTATTAACAATTCAATACTTCAAACACATTAATTGACAAGAAAGACCTTTACATCCTTTTTTAACCATTGGTTTAATCCCACAAGAGCACTTCATATTAGTGACTTCAAAATTAAATACTTAAGGCTCCAACAATTCACCTTTGCCACTAATTGACCCAATCATAACTACCTCGAAGACCCAATCAAAACCACCTCAAAGAGAGAATAAATTTGAAAATTGTCTAATTAGAAGCCAACAAACTTAATCTAGTAATCTTTTATTAAATCATTCCTATTTGAATCCAATTAGGGGGAAACTCGGGCAGATTAAGTTTGTTTATAAGACAACAACCAGACTTCTAGAAAGGCTAATCAAAATTATACTTGGTCCTATTCAGATTTTAGAAGGAAAACCTAAACCTTACTTGGGTTAAATGGATGACCCGTACAAAACCCTTGCATCAAAGCTGGCATTACATTGATCAAATTAAGAACAACGTTGAGGTTTTCAAATTTCAAGCCCTTCTGATCTTATTTAATATGAATGCATATAATTTTGATCACAACTTAAATATATTATCACCATTAAACTTGATTTGATCGAAGGAGGGTCGGGTTTGGATAGGGTAACTATGACTTGAGGTGGGTTTGGGCTCAACCTGACCCATACTAAACCCTCCTTTTTGCCATCCCTATTAAGATGATTTCTAACTTGAACTTGCTTTGTTAAAAAGAAAAACCATTGAAAAAAGGAGAGGTATTTGGACACCTATATATTTATGGAGGTTGTAGATAGAAGACTTGTTCCACTGACTGTGAGAGAGAGACAACATGTGGTAGGTTCAAAGGTATTTATGGAGGTTGTACATAGAAGACTTGGCTTCGATTGCGAGATGAGGATCCTATGAAGAATAAATAGAAAGGAGATAGGGAAAAAGAAAGCAAGAAGAGATGAGGAAAGGAAAAAAAGTTGAGACTATAGCGGAATTGATCTTTAAAAAATCATGTGCAAACGAGTATTTCTGAAATTTCCCCTCTTTTTTTGGAAAGAAGTTGAATTGTGAAACCCAATGCACCCCTCTTTCTCCTAGAGGGCCTTTTCTTCAGATGGAAGTGAGTTTCAAGGAAATTTATTCATGTTAAAATTAAAGAAATAACGGTGAAGATCTATAAATCTATTAACTAGTCTCTTCTTGAAAAAAAGAATTAAAAGGGATGGCTATGAACATGGAACCATCACACTAGTAAGTCAATTTGTATCTCCACTTTATAACCTTGGACCTCACCTCTTTTTTCGTTAGATAGGTGAGTAGTGTATAACTAGTGGGACAACATATTTCCTAGGAATCAATCCATCTGCAGACGTGTAAGATATAACACATTTATCATTAGGGTGTATCTTGTCTTTTGGTTCTCACCTCTTTAGTAATAATTTTGTCCAAGCACATTATACCAATTTACAATGCAAACAAAGCGAGCTTAAAAGGTTTTATGAAAATCGAGAAATAAATACTTCAAAACATTAATCAACAGTAAAGTTCACTTAAATCTTCTTTTCACCATTGAATGCATGTATTAACCGCATTTAGTGTTTCAAACACGTTAACTGACAAGAAAAACCCCTACATCCTTTTTTAACACACCAATCGACAGTAAGGTTCACTTATATCTTCTTTTCACCCTTGAATGCATCTATTAACAATTCAATACTTCAAACACATTAATTGACAAGAAAGACCTTTACATCCATTTTTAACCATGGGTTTAATCCCACAAGAGCACTTCATATTAGTGCCTTCAAAATCAAATACTAAGGCTCCAACAATTCACTTTTACCGCTAATTGACCCAATCATAACTACCTCGAAGACCCAATCAAAACCACCTCAAAGAGAGAATAAATTTGAAAATTGTCTAATTATAAGCCAACAAACTTAATCTAGTAATCTTTTATAAAATCATTCATATTTGAATCCAATTAGGGGGACACTCAGGCAGATTATGAGTTGGTTTAAAAGACAATAACCAGACTTCTAGAAAGGCTAACAAAAATTATACTTGGTCCTATTCAAATTTTAGAAGGAAAACCTAAACCTTACTTGACCCATGTTATAAGTCTAGTTTACCCTTTTCGTTACATATTTAGATTGTACTCGAGCAAAACCTAACCTAAAGCCGACCCAACCAACCAAACTTGAATTTGAATTGGGTTTTGATTGTCAGCTTCGAGACCAACTGAACCACAATGTACCAACTGGAGTCACGGTTTTAGTTAGGTAAAGTCAGTGGATGCTGAATTCGGAAAATTGCAACCTAAAATGTCGCCTACAATCATCACTACAGTAAAGTTATCTTCCTTAAATTCAATTGATTTTATAAAGAAGCAGTTACAAAGGAAAATGATATTGTCTCATCTCCTCATTTATCAGATTCCCTACGTTTTATTGTATCAATTTTAAGAAACATCAAAGGTTTTGCGAAGGAAAAAATAAAGAGCAAATGATAGACAGTGAAGATGTCGATGAAATCACCACTTTATTAGGATTTGATTATCTAAAATTGTGGGTGCATGCTTGTTTCCTACCAAAGAAGAGATTGTTTGATGGTTATTTATAGGCGCACTTAACTTGAAATCGAGCACCTCGCATATCTCAATTGTTAAGAACTCAATATGGACAAACAAACCGGCCTAATTCCAACTAATTTTATAAAATAGGCATTTCTCCCTCCTTACTCAAATGCCATATATTTCTTGTGATAATTTTGACTGACTTTGATTTTATTTTATTGTTTTGCGATGTCATAGCCCTGTAGTTAAAATGTTGCTTATGGAATAAATGATCCTTTCAGTGAAATAATTTGTGAGAACCCTTTCAGGCTTGTTTGTGCTATCTATTTCCAAAGAACAAAAGAGTCCTACATTCCTATGTCATCTTCATAAGAAATCGGAATCATCTTCATTGAGAGATTTTATTTGTTTTTATCTCATTCTAAAGGAAATTGTGTCGCACCAAATAACTAAATCCGTTGTTTGAAAACTAAAAAAAAAATTAAGTCTTTATCCAAGGATTCTCTCATCACACAGCTACTTCTGCCGTGCTTGACGAGCAATGTTCTGGCGTGGACATCAACATGCAAGGCCACGAGCGAAATTCAATGTATGTCTATAAATCGGACAACCCCACTTTCTTGCCTAGAAAGTTTTGTGGACGTTGGCAACAAAAATTTCGGCTTCCTTGACTATCGACATTTCAGAAACACCAGCAAAATATCAGCAATGGACATGAATTGGGAAATATCAATGATAGACATGACTTGGGCTATTAAGTCAATTCCCCCATTCAATCCAACAACAACCCTTTTTATAACATGGGTTGTAACTTGTAAGACATGTGAACGAGGTGTTAAGCTTTGCAGAAAACTTTTTCGTTAATGTATGAAAAAGAGACTCCCTTTTCACGACAAAGATTCCAGAGGAGTGTTTGGCCTTTTCCCTGTCTTTTTTTAAAGAGAAATTTTTAAATGTGGCCTTAAGTTTTTGTCTTATTTCAAAAAAAGACACAAGTTTTGAAACTTTTCAAATTAGTCCCTAAACTTTCCAATAAATTTTCAATTAAGTATATCCGACTATTTAAAGGTATTTCCTAGTGACTCTTTCCCTCAAAATTCTAAAAATACCCAAATTACCCTTCATTTAAAGCCATGGCATGGTTTCGGCAACCACTCCATGCAGCCAATCGTTGTGGGAATACTAGGTATCTTTGACCACCATGAAGACACCGCAAGGAAAATGAGGAGAATATAGAGGAAGTGAAGGAGAGTCCTATTACATTGAAAGGTAATTTGGGTATTTTAAAAAAAAAAGAAAAAAGTTGTTAAAAAATAACTTTAAATAGATGGATGTCCTTAATTGAAAACTTCCTGAAAAACTTAGGCACTTATTTGAAAATTTTTGAAACTTATGTCCTTTTCTGAAATAAGGCCGAAACTTAAGGATTTTTTTTAAATTCTCCCTTTTTTAAATGGATCTAACTGGGACACTGCTTCCATTGATCTTATAAGCTCGACTTCTTCCTAGAAATCAACCCATCTAAATTTCAGTGGGCCTTCTCAATTGATGGCTCTGATTACAAGTAAACCCTACTATTAGATTTTCTTGATAATTAAATAATAAGAGAAACCAATAAATCCAATAAATCACTCCCCATCCATCTCTAAGACTTATAATGATTGGAGTGAAATTTCATGATTTAAATATAAAGGGGCTTGACATATCAATCTCCCTTAAATCCTATATCCTCAATTTTATGACTAAAAATCTAATAATGTCATCAGAGTCGTTTGACTCTTTTACATCTACTTCTTTTTTCACTTTTTTGCCCTGGGTCCCATGAATGATATCACGGGATCCAGATCCAAATAAGAAAGACCGTCTAGGCATTTTAATTTACTGGCTTTTCAGCTTTTAATATTTGGATCCCTTGATATAATCGGATGATATCATGGGTTTTAAAACTCCCATGATATCATGAGATCAAAGGTAGAAAAGTTCAAAAAAAAAAAAAAGAGTATATAAGAGCTAAACGACTCTGGTGACATTATTAGATTTTCAGTCATTAAATTGAAAATGCAGGGTTTAAGGGGGATTGATATGTCAAATCCCCTTTTAATGAATACATAGATTATGTTATTTTGAGCGGGTTAGATTTCATCTAAGTGGGCTCCACTCATGGATTTAAGTGGGGGCACACTACTATTTTTCGGTGCAGCATGGGTGCAGTGTAGCAGAGCTCTTCCTCTCTAAGTCAGACATCGAAGCCAGCTCACAGTGCGGGCGTATTCAACTATTCATAAAAGAAAGTTTGGCGTGACGTGGGATGAATAAACTGGACTACACCCTGGTGTGTGGAGTACACACCACTTCGTGCCAAAACTGCACACGGGTGTGGAAGGATGGAACCTGGGACCCACCACAATTTATAATGATTGGAGCCACTGAAAATCAGTTTATCTTGATTTGGAGGCTATGAGCACCTGAATGGAGAAGCAAGCGGGGGACCCTCAACAATATTCTGATGTGTCAGACCACTGTCCCCAGCATTTTGGGTGGCATGTTCACAAGTCTCTGCTTCTCTATTTGTCACAGGGCAGGGTTGGGGTATGAGCTCCTGCATCCTCTCATAAGAGAAAACTTTCCATTTCAAAGAGAGGACACATGGTATTGTTTGGGGGCTCATTCCACCACTATCACATATCAAAAGGGCCTTTTAGTTCGCTTGTATCAATTAATTCAGGGCCTATGAGGCTTTTGACCTAGAGAAATCTCGAGTTGATAAAGTAGAATTTCACAGTAGAGCTTATCCATTGAGCAAGATCTGAGCTACTTTAAATAAATATCTTTTAATGTATGAAGTATTCCGAAAAGGCATATTCAAAATTTGAGATTTATCCTATCGTAAGTTTACATATTTGATTAAAGATGTAATTATATATTCTTATCATTAATCACATTTTATTTCAAAGGGTCAATCTTATTGTAGGATCTGCCCCAATTGAAGTAAAATCTTGTAGTAACTAATATATTGGAGGGTGTTTATTTTGAGCAATCCAAATTTAAGAAGCGTTAGCCACACTGTCAAGTTGCACTCCTTTTAACTCAAAATTATTTCCATTAAAGGACCAAGTGGACTTGGACTCAAATCAATAGCTAGCATCCTATTCTCTTCGAGTTGGGGTCAATAACTGACAATAATCAGACGTACTTTTCACGTCTTCCACTTGGAAAAATTGTAGCTGTTGCCTCATGGGATTCCAACGTTCACACTCTGCTTTCTTCGGCGTAGTAGAAAAGAAAGATTCCATGCAGGAGGCCATAGACCACTAGATTTCTTGAGGCCACGTCCCAGGAAAAGGATTCTGATGTGCATGCAATTTGGCCCTGGCTGGACCAAGTCATCCTCAAGAAAAAGCTTTTTCCAAGCATGAATCTTTTTTTCTTTTTTTAACAAGGTGATATGGTGTTGCTTTTATTGAAAGAGAGAATTTTTAAATAATTTTTTAATCTTAGTTTTTTTTTTTAAGAAGGGTGATGTTTGGAAATTTTTCCTACCATGAGGTAAAATGAATTTCTATGGAAAATGAAATCCTAACATTACACAAACCAAACGTAATGGGGTTCCATTTTTAAGGTGAAACACAAGCATTGCAATATCTGTGACAACATAGCTTGGTGGCAAAAGGTTTAAAAAACAGTTTTTGCAGTCTTATATATACAAGAGATACATACTTCACTGTCTAAGTTGTTTCTTTGCACCAAGCAACAGTGGCTGAAATATATGAGAGAAACACAAGACACCCTAGTGGTACGGATGTTTTATTTCACATGGCTAGTCAGGGATCGATCCTGGAGCTCCCTCCAGGTAGGCTATCTTACAAGTTTGTACTACTCACCCATATAACTAAAAGAAAAAAGAAAAAGAAACACCGGAAATGAATTCTTTACTTTCTTCTTTTTTATCCCTTCAGAACATAGAATACCTATGAAAATAAAATGCCACAAAAAGTGGCCATGCACGGATGTACCCTATTAATTACATGTTTCGACATATCAAGGGTGTCTCAATCACCAAATATGTTTACTAGACATTATTAGCCACCTAATCAAAGTCTAATCACCAAATTTGTTTACTAGACATTGTTAGCCACCTAATCAAAATCTATAGGGTGCAGCTTGACACTGTTTTTTTTTTTTTATTATTATTATTTCAGCAATATCCACAAACTGGAACATCCTAAAGAAATATGAAGATTTGTACGGTATGATCAATTGTATACATGACACTCTCTACTGTTTCAAAGTGTGGTTTGTTTGCACAACAAGTACGCAAATTGTTTTTTAGAGAAATTGATAGAAAATAAAGCAAAGAAAGGTGAAAATAGGTTATTTTATTAAGATTTGACCTGAGTGTAGGCCTATTAAGTGGCCGGGTTAGCAACCAATGAAGATAAGAAACAAAATGAAAGGGAAAATAAATATGGGCGAATGTTGTCGGGGTCCACTTGATTTAACAACGTTAAAATCTGATGGTCTATTAACCTAGATATTTTTCAGATTCAATTGAACAATGGGTAATAGTTTGATAAGCATAAAAATGGATAGGATGGGGTGATAAGAATGTGAAATGGGCTATACTAATCAAAGGTGAGCCCAAGTGGGCCCCATAGAGGTGGATTATATATTTAGTTCAGTAGTCGTAGGGGATAGCTAACGGAGGGTTTCCAGGTAAAACACTTGTGGCCCCCATGTCGTAGCACTAATGACTCAACCTTCGATTTTTGAAAATGGGAGAACCAGGAATTGATACTAGGACTTCTAGTTTTGGAAGAGAAAGGAACCATGGTCCTAACAACTCGGCCAACCCCATGTTGTTACTACTACTACAATACCACTTATAATAGAACAAAGATAAAGTAACATCAGATAACGGTATAGACTATAGGTTCTTCAAAAGAGTGAGAATCTCGCTGCTGGTGGTTGAGAAAGGAACCATGGTCCTAACAACTCGGCCAACCCCATGTTGTTACTACTACTACAATACCACTTATAATAGAATAAAAATAAAGTAACATCAGATAACGGTATAGACTATAGGTTCTTCAAAAGAGTGAGAATCTCGCTGCTGGTGGTCCCTTGTTCAGACCATCTTTGGCTCAAAGTCATTCCTTGACTTGATTTTCTCCACTCAAGGCCCTGCTTGGTCCTCTTTCAGGGATTGAATGATCGTGTAATAACTTGTTCTCTACTTTAAACATTTTTCATATTTACATATGGCTCTCATTGGTTAAGTAAATGGATGGGGTACATAATGGAAGTGCTTATGTCACAGGGCCTAGGCTTTTCTACTGGAAGGTTGACAGCAGGATCTAGATGATAACTAGCATGAATTCCATGGAAATTTACTTTATTTTCTCATATCCTGAAATTAATTATAAAAAAAAAAAAGTGGAGGTGTATAGATGGCCATTTTATGGTGTGATACATTTTCTGTCCCATTGCCGTCTCCCTTTGTCTCCATTTTTCCATTAATGCATTTTTCACATATTACAGAAAGATACATTTCATCGAAACCCAAGATTATAACAGAACCCCTCAGGAGCCATAAAGAAGAATATTGCTTGCACCAGCAAAAGTAGCACATGTGCATGATGAGAAAAGAACAAGTGATTAAGGAAATATATTTTAGTACTCATCGCCCAGCTAGCTACAGAAGGGCATGGTCTGTGGTGGAACCAGGATTTTCATTTGGGCAGGGCGGACAATGATCAATTGAAAATATAAATAATTTTTTTGTTAGAATTTTTTTCATATGAACAATAGAAAAGGAGAAAAAATATTGCATTTAAATAGATTAGCGGTTGATCCTTTTTTATTATATTTCTCCATATCTAATTTAAAGATAAAGTCAATTGTGTCAAAACCATTGACAACTATCAATAATCTCCATTTATAGCATAGGTTAAAGACGTAGTTTTAAACAAAATTTTCTTTTTGTAAGGTACCCTACTGTCAACACCAAATTCATAAATAAGCCTTTTCAATTCCTCAAAAAACTAAATGACCCAAAAAAGGAGCAGCTGATAAAACCAATAACAAAAAGAGACATCATCTAAGAAAAAAAAGGTCAAGATCACATAAAAGCATAGAAGAGTAGACAGGAGTATTCATCTTCCTTCTTCAATCACAAAATGGAAAAGAGCCGCGTGGTCTTACTCTCTCGCAGTGGAAAGAAAATGTTTTTTTTCCCCTTCCACCAAAGAAGAGAAGAAAATGGTTGAAGTGGGGTGATTGCTTTAGCTTTCGTGGGGAATGGGTCCAGCCCCAAGTTAATTTTTTGTGATTTCCGGATCTGATGCACATGGGTCTGCCCTTGGGCATGGTGGCAATTGATAACCTAATCGATGGCCCAACGTGAACAATGACCTTGTATTTCAAAGGTCCGCCCTTCATACTTCCGAGGGTTGAGTTCGAGTTTATATTGCCACCTTGAGTAATTAACAAGTTTTGTTTGGATGGAGCGATGGAGGCATACTTGTTATTTTACTTACCAACTTGACATGACCCAACTCACTCCAATCTAAATTACCAGCTTTATTTGAACTAACTCACTTTGTCTTTGGAATAGGGATTCCTCACTAAGAATTTGTATAGCCAAGTATTACCCATTGATATCAATGCATTTCCTCACTAATAATTTGTATGGCCAAGTATTCCCCATTGATATCAATGCATATCAATGTGAATGGATGAGAAAAATTGGCATAGGTGCATAAATCAATAAAAAAAATGAGGATTTTCAAATTCTATGAAAGACTAAAAAATCCTCAAAATAAGGATTCCCATTGACCCAAATTTCTAGAGATACATGACTACTAAATGCAGGGGTTTCTACAATTTTGTGAGGAATCAGTGAATAATTTTTACGGAATTACTCGCCAAATGTGACCTAAAATAAAAAGAGGGCGATTGCATCCAATTAAGATTTGGAAAGTGTATATAGTGATTTGAAGATTAGGGCCGTAAATGGGCCTCGTAAGCTATTCCTAGCCATCCTACTTAAACTAGTGAAGTGATGGTCAAACCAAAATGACTCTATTTTTTCTTTCTTCTCATGGTCCTAGAAAGAATGGCTGTTCAAGGAGGCTTACTTTCACCATAACCCAAATTCAGAACTCGCAAAATGAATGTGGGTAATGAATGTGGGTCCTGATAAAAGACATGTCACATATCACATGGATTTGCTAGACCCTACTAAAGGTTTTGTAAGCGGCCATGTCGGCAGGGCTCACCGACCCACAAGATAAAAAGTGGGTCGTGTAGATCACTCATGTGGTAGGGTCTAATCGTAACGACAAACAAAAAGTACATTGATTTAGTCAGAAAATCAGTTACAAGGGACATTATTACGTGAGATACACGAAAGGATTGCAAAAATAAAATTTAGTGAATGGTTTGAAATCATCTGTTTGAATTATTCAGCAAGGTAATTTGATTTTCTTAATGACTAAGTGCATATTGGGCATTTTTATTTTGAACGTTTATTTGTCTAAATGTATAGATCGGGAAGAGACTTAAAAAATAAAAGCGTTTGAAACAAGATTATACTTCATGTCTGTTTTAAAGAAGTAAGCAGAGGTAAATCCTCTTAAAATGAGAAGCTCCAATTGTGAGCTTGTGAGAATAAGAGCGGCATAGTCTTAAAAAGTAAACACAACAAGTTTTTTTTTTTTTAAGACAAAATATATTTTCTAATTTTAGCTTCTTATTTTATAACTCTATTTTGGATGACAACGTTGGAATAAAAATAGAGATACCAAACCGCGCCTAATTTATAAGTCACAATGCTCCCCTTGTATGTAGTGGACAATGATTTATCGTACATTGGACATAGATATGCTTTTTTATCCTTTTCTTCTTTCTTATTTTCTGTTTGTATATATTCGCCAACTTGGTATGGTGCTCTTGTACAGAGTGAAAAGGAAAACAATGAAAAATAAGACCTTTTTCTGACTAAGTTATAAAACGAAGTTCACTGAGTTGGAATGTGGCTATTCTCCAACAGAGTATAAATACTCTACAAATCCTACTTGGTACAAAGCTAATGGTTCCCATGATTTAAGATTGTGCAAAACCCTAAAGATATTATAAGATAAAGGAGTGAAACTCTATAATGAGGCCCTCTTGATAAAATTCGAATTGTTTAAAATAAAGTCAAAATTTACTTTAATAGAAGTTTATTCCACCATTAGATTAACAATTTGATAAAAACAAGATTGACACAATATCATGCATATTCTTTTCTTTTCTTTTCTTTTTTGAGAAAACAATATTATGAATAGTCATTATAACGCTTTTAAATCAAAAGTTCAATGAGTGGTAAAATATCCTATCGACATAAATAATGAGGCCGCTCTATATATTAGAAGGAATAAGGAAATTTATTTTGAAGAATTTAGATATTAATAAGTGGGTTCTACAATGGGTTGCACTCCTTTAACATCAGGGTTTCTACAGGTGGTTAATATTATTAGTCTTTATTAGACTTACAGGATTTGGAGTCTGACTTTTTTTTTTTCCAAACCGGAAAAGGAAGATGCAAGATCCAATCATGGTTATGCAATTGATGTGGTGAATTAAAATTCTGGAAGGTGTTGCACTCGTGGAAAAGCAGATGGTACTCTGTGCGAGCTTTCGTACAATTCCCTCTGTTTGCAATGCAAATGCAAATGCAAATGGCACTTGTCCATTTCATTGCCTTCCCTTGTCGTCTACTCCACATGATTGAGGTAGACTGCACTGGACACAGATCATATATCTCCAAGTAGGTATCATTGTTTTACTTTTTAATTTGGTTTGAGGGTCTTGTCAATGAATAAAATAATGATATCTGATACATGAATGTTAGTATGTAACATCAAATTTATTTGAATGGAGAAGCACCACCGGAAGTAGCAGACAGATGATTAGAGCAAATGTCCAATCACCAACAGATAAAGAAAGGCAAATTCTCCAAGGCCGACACTCCTGCACAGTTTACTGTTGAATTTTCATGGGGCCCACCTTTCTTAATTCAAACCATTGGTACACGTAGAAGCCTCTTGAATTGGCAGGGAACTTAATCTCACAGTGTTCCAGTGCCTGTCTAATTGAAAAAGTTATAAGTATCCTTGTTTGGTGTATTTTTGGAATTTTCTAAATATTGTCCTCCTCATGTCAGCTTTATAAATAGAAGTAGAATATAATATTTTAAAAGCTGGAATTTAGAGACTTTTATCAATTAAAAATAATATTTTTTAAAGTTAATTTTATGAATTTTCACCAAACAAAAAACTCAAAATTATTGGAGGATAACAATGGTTTATGCCGTCAAAAACTTCCAATATAGGAAATTCCTATCAGATATGCATTAATACACGAATCATTATTGGGTTTTATCTCAATGATTTTGCATAATGTATAGCCATTCAATGTTGATTAACCTGATATATTGTATTCGATTCATGATGAGTTCAGCTAAGTCATCGAATGGCAAGATCTCCAAGTCTCATTTTCTAATTTAACTTTTGTAGGAAGTGAGGAGATATTTTTTTGCTAATCCAGCTAGAGTGGCTAGGACCCAAATGAGAGCCCGCATATACACGAGAAGGCAGCTTACACAAATTGTAAAAAGGTCCACACAAGTGGAAAATGAGTTTGAAAGCCCATGCAAGTAACGTAAGTGACCGTTCTTGTAGGAAGTGATGAGATGGCATGGCTTAATCAATCATTAATTAAATACCAAAACAAAAGTCTTAAATGTGAAAGCTAAATTGTTGAAAAGAATTGAACAATAAACAATAAACACTTGTATTGATAAAGCACTTACTTCTTTTTTTTCTTGGTAGAAAGATAAAACGCTGACTTAAAGCTTTGATCGAGAAGACATCTCTAGTGTTCATGGATTAAGAACATTTAGTTTTTGATTTAACAGATCACAAAGATCTTAGGGGTTTTAGTTAAACCTGATTTAACAGGCTTGTCCGTACTGATATTTTAAACACTGCTATTGAGTATGACATTTGACGTGAACTCAAGTTGGCAATTTTAATTTTCTAAAGGCGGGCCGGGCTCTACTTTAGTTTTTTAAGGCCTCTATGCAGATGAATCGCAGGGTGCAAGACAACCTGTTGGGCCCCATAAGATCAATTCGAACCCATCCCTCCCTCTCATTTGGTATATCGAGCTCGTGGGTTTTACACCCATCCGAATAGACTGGAGCGTTGGAGCGAAATAATTAACTTCTAGGGCCTAGATCAAGGGGTTAGAACAATGGAATTAACTCTAAATTTTATATATTGAGTGGTCCCATTTGGATCTTTCGATACCCCACCTTATCCATGATTGATGGGGTCCAAGTGAGCCCTAAAGGGGGGTGAGGTTTCACCAGTTTAGCTGGACCCATAGCCAACGGAACAACCCTACTTTGACACATGTGACCCCACCTCAACCCACCACCTACAACATTATGAATAAACTACACCATTATTATCAGCACAAGTCATAGCCTAACCCCGTGAATTTGTGTCGGCTGAAACAATAGGTTAGATCAGGATCCCTTTAGTGAAGAATCATCATCAAATTTTAGGAAAGTAAACGTCCATTTGCTTCTCCACCCTAGATCTTTCATCCCTCGCTTCTTTAATGGAAAAAAATTATGGTACCCTCCTGCTCTCTACTATCCAATGAATCCGTTCTGGTCATCACGGGTGTTGAGCACTGTGCACAAAAGAATGTTTTCCTCTTTAATAATCCTTTGTTCGAGCCCATTTGACCAAAAGTTTCTATGCATTCAATTCAATGCAAAATAATTGAATGACGCAATATATTGTTGGGGACTCCTGATGAGATTCAGTTAGCAACATTGAGTTATGTATGAAAGAATATTACCCCGCTTTCCATAGGTGTAGATATGCACTGATCTTATGTTTTCTTGTTTTCACTTGGAGCCTCTTTGTTGGGCTTAGAATACATTAGAATTCATGATCAAATGAGCTTCACTGAAGGTTGATTAAAGAAGTGAGGTGCGAATGATCATAGGTGAAGGGTGAAGGATATATGGTATCAATGTAGGAATTGAATTACTAGAGTGATGGCCCGGTATTTATTTTCCATTTTCCTTTGATTCACTTTCCATTCAAGGGGCGGTTATTTGATGGTCATTTTTGTATATGCATATTCCGTCTTCATTATTAACCACTTATGGCATGAATCCCTAGTGTTCAATTCCTATTTTCTTTTTTTCAAAGAAAGAAGCCCTTAAATGCTCAGATTATAAAATTATGAGTGCTCTACTTTTTTGAGGATTTGGCTCAGGATAGATCGGAAATGAGGAGCACAGTTTATGTAGTCGATCCCAACATTATTTGCACAAGGCTTTGATGATAAATTGATAATGATGGTGAAGTGCTTTGCTTTTAAAGCTACAGCCTGCACCAGATCACCAGATGAATGAAAATACACTTGTGATTTATTAATGACTGGATTTCTTCTGTTCAGGGCTGGGTTGGTCCGAGCCAACGCTGGTAGACTCCCAACCACTGGTTTTAGCTTAGGCCTGGTCCGGGCCATTTACAAACTATATTTGCCTTCTGGGTTAAATATACAGGGCCAGTCTGGGCCTTTAATCATATCATAGCCCAGGTCCAGTCCATTTCATTACATCCCACAAGCCTAGAAACAGAGCCCAAAATGGCACTAGGAAGGTATCAGCTGTGTTTAAATAAACTGAGTGATTTGTTGGTCACAGTTGGTCTGTTATCACTTACAGGTAAACCCTAAACAGAGCTACAAATACTGGTAGAGTAGGTACAGGATAACCCAGTTTTCAGTATTCACTATGAAACTTAAATATAGACAGTTAAAATGGGTGCAGCATTGGCTAATAGAAAAGGTAAGGGGAAAAGAGAACTTGTTCTTTGAATTTATGATAAGTTTTTCTGGGTTGCTTTATCAGTGATAAGGTAAGGTAATCATTTCAGCCCACCTTCTACTTGTACCTCTTTTTAGCCACTTGCAACTGACGAAACTATAGCTTGGGATGGTAGGGGCTCGGGTCTGAGTTGGAACCATCCTTTCCCAGACCCAAATAACCAAGAAAAAATGTCATCAGTTATGGGTCTGGGTCCGGATCCCAATTGGGTCTGAAAAAGGCTCAAGTTTAAATGAAATACCAAAACCCAGACTTGGACATGAATAACGGGCCAAGAGCAGAACCGAAACGGGACCCATACTTATATGATTATGTGCGTATATAAAATACGGTGACTGGATCAGGTATTCAAATCTTTGGGCTTGAAACTGGGGACAACAATGGACCTCCAATTTCCAGGCCAACCAAAGGATCCAACCCCAAAAACCTGGCTATGGAAACTTTTGTTTGTCCTTTTTAAAATGGGTCTGGATCCAGGTCCACGTTTTAGGTCTATTGATATCTGATAATTGGTTTCAGGTCCGGACTTCAATACCTGGAAGTAGAATGAATTTGATGTTACATAATAAATCAATCCAGTCCAGCTCTATACCTTAGACCCATGTCAGTCTGGGTCCAAGAACAGGTACATGAACAATCCCTATATCGGTCCGAGTCAAGGAGGGTCCCAATTGAACTCAGCATCTTTACATCCCTACACGAAACCCATCCGCCTGGACCCATTCCAAATTATATCTAGGTCCACTGGATCAAGTTAACAAGGAGTCCAAATGTTTGACCCTTACGCAAACTTTCAATTTGGATCCTTTGTCTAATCGGGTTTCAAGGGACCACGAACTTGTAAATACCATAAAAAGAAAAGCACATGACATGTTGCCATGTAGTTTAGGTAAGATGTACAAATTCAAGTGGAACCCAGACTTCTTATTATTGGGTTAACCAAAACCCAACTCGAAAGCAAAAAGGACTCTGAATTATTGGGCTGAGCTTGGAGCTTAGATTACAATAAATCAGGTTGAGTTGGATTTTAATCCACCTGGAGGTTAAAGTGACAAGTAAAGACCCAACCCAGCAGTAAACAAGGGCTGACCTGAATCCCGAATTGCTGGGTCAGTTGGGTTGGGTTGGGTTGGTGAGTTGGGTCAGGATTTGCCGCCCCTTTGATATGCCCTCTCTTAACCTGTTTGCTCTTGATCAATCTCTACCTGAAGTCAACACTGACCCATTACATCCATCAGATCTATATATCCATTCCCAATCTCCCTAATTAGGCATCCTTGGGGACCTTGAGCAGGCATCTAGATTTTGATCTATTGGGATCCACCCATCAAGCATGAATGATGAATGCATAGCCCACTTGATTTAATTAATAGCCTCGAAAGTTCGATTATCTTCTAAATATTCAATTTCTTGAGAATATTCATGGGTGAAGGTCAGATGAGTTGGGTTTCAAAAATTTGGCAAGACCTTTAAAATTTTGGGTGTTTTCTAGGGTTTATTGACTGAAAACATTGGGAGAAATGGATTAAAGAACAAAAAAATTCAAGACACCCCAGTGTCTCATCTCACGTAAAATCTTTGGGCCGACACATTGTCTCACAATTGTCTCACACGCTGTGTACTACTCACCATCTAGCAACAAAATTCACTCACATAAAATCCCTCGGCCGACACAGTGTCTCTCACGCTGTGTACCACTCACCATCTAGCAACAAAATTTAAAAAAAAAAGAAAAAAGAAAGAAGGAAACAATTAAGGAATACATCGACAATGATAAAAAAAAAAATTCGATTTTTATAAACTGCAGAGTTTTTATGAAAATATAAGTAAATACCATAATATCATCAACATTGCAATATTATCGTGTTCGTGTTATTCTTTTCTCTCTTTTTTTTCATAATATCACTGCGATATTAACATTTCGGAACACTAATGAGTAATGTGCCATTAAAGGATCGCTTGACATTTTATTTTTTTTAGTTTTTTCATCCTTTTCAATAGCTTCCAATCATATAGCTCTCTCTTTCGATCGGTTTTTAATTAAGGATTGATTGAGCCATGCATATCTCCTCGCCTCCTGCAAAAAGCTTGACTAGGACATTGGCCTTGGAGATTAGGTTGTCCATGAACATGCCATCTAGTTGCTGCCATCAAGAACTTTAGCTGTGGTCCTTTGGACCATTTAGCCTATTGCATCACTTAATCTATGATTAGCACAATAATCCGTGCCCAGCACGGGCATGTTCACCAATAACCGAAAAATTTATTTATTAATTTATTAAGAAAAACTTAAATTATGCAAAATCAATTATGAAATACTCGTGGCAATGATTTGGTGACTATGATAGGGATTGAAATAAAGTTCTTGAAGACAAGTGAACAGTGGGAAGAAGAGCTGGTGATATGAAGCGGAGGAAATGAGTGTTTACATGTTGGAAGTTGAGCGTTATTACAAATTGAAAGTGGAGAGTTGTAACTTTTGATCAAAATCATAAGTCAAAATTACCTCAACAACCCTTCTGCTTAATATAGCATAATTGATTGAGCCATACTTATATCATCTCATCCTACTAAGTAGTCAGATGGGTTATTATCAGATAGGTTATTAGGTATGGAGATGGATGTGTCCTTTTGATAATTTTTAGCTTTCATCCATTTTGCTTTTGTGTCTGGGGTATTTGGTCTGTGAGTAGTTGAGTAATACATATTTCACCACCTCCTATAGAAGCAAGAATAGGATTATAAATTGAGTTTTTGTTGGCTTCTGTTCTAGAATAGGATTGTAAATTGGGTTCCTGTTGGTTTGTGTTCTTCCATAGGTTTCACCCATTCTAGCTTTCATGCGTTCAGCCTTTTTAGCATTGATGTTGGATTAGTGACTAGTTTAGCCATGCATGGTGCATATCTATTGAAAAATATGTTGGTTATCAATAGATCATACATGAATGTGAAAATAACATAAGTGTAAATAGGTCCTGGTGCAAGCTAGGCTAGATCCGCTCAAAATCTTGGGTCTATTGGCCCGCTTTATAGAAATGCTTTCACCCTGGGTTCATCCCATGCTAGGGATGGCAACAGAAGGATTAAATGGTGACTTGCCTCATCCTGATCTCATTAGTGACAGGTCTAGCAATAGTTTTTTAAGACTTGGGTGGGGCACAAATTCATAAACTTTGACTTGATTTACGTCTGGGGTTTGTTTGTAATTATTATCATCATCAAAGACTTGTTCCAAATATATTGCGTTTGGCATACGTACTTTGTTTTGCTGTTTTAGTACATCTCAAGGGAAATTCTGGGATGGGTTGCACTTTTCATATCTATCATTGCTATTTTCATCCATGTGGTGGACCGGAAACCAGAACCATTAAGGAGAATGTGGAACCGGATCCAGACCCGAAACTGTTTCGGAATCGGTTTTTTAGTTCCGGAACTGGAATCGGAACCATATATGCGACGGGTCTAGATCCAGGTCTGGGTCTACATAGATAATGATATTAAAAATATGATTTTTAGGAGATATTTTAAACAATTAAGGTAATATGTTGAGTTTTGGGTCCGCGGGTCCGAACCAAGGTGGAACCGGACCTTGATCCATTTTATTTATTAGGGTCTAAATAAGGACTCAGACCCGGTTTTTAATAGGTCAGGAACCTTTGGGTAACTAGAAAATCAGGGACCTATTTACATTCCTACCTTTTTACCTACCTCTTTTCCCTTAGAGCTGTAAACATGCATAGTTTTTAGAATCATATTGCCTTTGTCCAGGCTTGACATGGGCAATTACAACAAGCTAGTGGAGTTCCCACCCCGTTTATAATTATTATACTGTTAGAAAAGATAGATACTAAGAGAAAGAAGTTTAGAGGGAAAAGAAAGAGTTTTTCTGTTATCTCATTATATGTGTAAATACAAAGGTGGATAGGCCTATTTATAAGCAAATTAACTCTACAAGAGAGGAATCCTAATTCTAACCCTAATTCATATCAAGTGGGCATCCACCCAAGATATATATCATGTACATCTTTTGAGGGACTATCATGCATATAAAACTTGTGCAATGAATCCATCACTTCTATGCACCTAGCCGGTGTCTTCTATATAATGTTATGGGGTGGCCATTCTTGACCAGCAATGGTGCATGAGGGATCGATTTGACCAATGTCTTGAAGGTTGATTTAGGGTTAATGTTTTAAACACAATTAACAACTTGGTCGGTTCATGTTAACCTTGTGCTTGCTATTTGACTTGTGACTTGTCAGCCAACCAAATCCGACCAACTCGTAATTCATTGGCCAACCCAAATTGGACCCAATGTAGTAATTAGGGTCTGGTTGATTCATTCAACTTCCGAGTTGAGTTGGGGTCCCCATTTCCAATCTGATTATTAAATAAGTTAGGTTTGAGTAAGGACAACGTACGTTGCAGTAAAGATGCACTGAAAAAAAAAGAAGAAAAGATTATCCTTCAATCTTCTAGCACCCATATGGCATGCTGTGGTGAAGTTCTATTCTAAGCCATCATCCGTTGCAATTATGGAATCAATGAAAAAGAAAGGAAGATTGAAGGAGAAAGAACAAGGTTCCACTTCCTAAATGGGAGTAGCATATTCCAGATCTTGTACAGTATACACTTAATTTGATGGAGATTGTCTCCAGTGTGAGCATGTTTTGACAATGCCACTGACCTTTAAACTTTGAATACACTGTTTCAATTTAGTAAAGTTAGAACCACAAACCTTATGACTTCAATGAGCACTGAGTACAGTTGGGATGGACTGCCAATCAACCTTTTTCTTCATATCTATGAGTTATGAACAAGAAAAGTGAAATTGTGTGCATTATGTTTCTTCTTGGTCATTCGGTTGGTGTATTCCAACTATAACTCACTTGACCCAAGAATAAAAATGAAAAAAAACTGTTGTGTCAATCATCTTGTGTGTGTATTTTTCGGCGTTGAATTTGAAGCAGTACTTGTAGACTTGTGATTCCATGGTACTCTGTGCTATCTGAGAAATTTTGGGGTTTAGGCAAAGTCAAGGTGGGGTTCATTGGTGTTCATATAGATACTTGAGAGAGAGTTTAGAAAAAAAAACACAAACGATTATGAATCTCGATTTCCATCAAAAGAATGGATAGCGGTTGAAACTTGGGCAAACGACAACTTATATTTTTCACAAAAATTTCACAACTTGTATGATAGAACTTCAATATATTGTGGTAAACTTTTTATTAAAATTTGTCTTCTTAGCCGAAGTATATTTATCAAATGTTGTTATGACACCCGTCTGGGATGAGTAAGTATTTTTTGTTCCTTGACCTTAGTAGTTTTTCTTTTGAAAATAAATCAAAATTTTATTTAAACCCTGTTTTTAACCCTTTTGCCTTCTATGTAATAGGTTTTACCTTTGACAAATCCACTCAATTCACACTCTGAAAACCCAATTTGATACCAATCTTCGACCGATCAAGTCAGTTCACACTCAACCCACTTGAACTGAAAATACAATTTGATACGTATCTGACAATTAATGTATGCTGAATTTACTCTTATTGACGTCAGCTCTTACCTAGCCGCCTAGGGTTCGAACTTAATTCCCTAACTTGATGTCTAGTTCTCTCACCGGAGTGCCGGGATCCTAGCCCTTTAAACTGGGTTATTCACTTGGGTCTTTCGATCCTCTTGTCCCATGATCAGTGGGGTCCCAAGGTGGGCCCTGTTCGGTTCCGTACATCCGTCCATATATGTACATGTTAAGTTGGATTTAATCACAAAAATAAATGAACTGAGTGATGATCCGAGCAATATTGTA
This sequence comes from Persea americana, assembly GCA_029852735.1. Classification (NCBI taxonomy): domain Eukaryota; kingdom Viridiplantae; phylum Streptophyta; class Magnoliopsida; order Laurales; family Lauraceae; genus Persea; species Persea americana. The sequence goes on from CM056809.1 coordinate 12,300,139, forward strand.
ACCCAACCCCCAATCCTGAATGTTCCCTACAAATAGAACCATCTTAATGAATTGAGCACCTTTTAGAATGTGCAATTAAAAAAAAAACCCAAGGGCTGGGCTGTACAAACGTTTGTCCGCCCAATATTTTGATGGCTTGGCTTGGACAATACTAGTCCCAACCCAACCCGACCCGATTCAACTCTCCTTTTTTCTATTTCTTTTTTTGGTACAAAAAGCACAGACTGAAGAATAAAAGAAATCATAGACTTATGAACAATTAGGCTGAAAGGCAGGGACCATAGCACAAATCTTCTATTCTCCACCTGAAATTGGTCAATTTTGACTGACACAGAGACCTAATCTCAACCGCTATCACTGTCAACGTGGCCAGGCCTCACAAGTCAACATCCAGCCAACCGTCCCCCAATACTCCATGACGTATACGCTCCAAATACGATTCACATACCACGTATACATACACAGGTACAGGTACAAGTAGAAATACCAATACAAATACAAGACGAGGATACTCCTCTCTCCCTGGGCTTCTGTCCTTTTCTCCATCCCTCGCTCCCTCCAACCAGCGAGAGCGAGGAGAAATGATGAAAAGGTCAGAGTCACCGTAGAAACCCAAGCTCCTTTTCCTCCATTTTTACAATTCCCACTCTCATCCAAACACGGACAAAGACAAAGACAAAGACAGAGAGAAATCCTTCTTCTACTCTCCCTATAAATATCAAAATCCCTCTCCTTCTTCTCCTATTACATTGAAATCTCTATCAAACGAGGAAAACCTCAACACTGTTTCTCCATCCTGATTAGGGTTTGAATCGAAGCGGTTCTGCGTAAATTCAACGTGGATTCTACATTTCCTCTCGTTCCTGTCGAGAATTCGGGAATCCTCTTTCCCTTCCATTTCCCCATCTTTTGGAGGATCCTGAAGGGGTCGATTTTTTTAGGGTTTCGTTGGTTTTTGAACGGATCTGTGGGTTTTTGTTGCTTGCTTTGTAAGATTGTGTAGTTTGGGTGGTGGGTTTGAGGGCTTTTTGAGGGGTTAGGGTTTGGTGGAATGGAGACGTCTGGAGGGAATCCGGACCCGTACAGGAGTTCTTCGATCGGTGGCGGTTCAAGGAGGCAAGGATTGCAGTTTTCGTCGAATTTATTCCAGTCGCCGCTCTCTGCGATCTTGGAGTATTCGGGGATTCTTCGCGCGCGGCCGAGTCATCAAGAAAACGAGGGTTTGATCGACGGGAGGATTGGTGGGGTTGCTCATGAGCATGCGCTGAGCCGGGGGGAGAATTCTTCGGTTAGCAGCAGCGGTGGCGGGGAGGTCTCTATAAGGATAATTGGAGTTGCGGAGCAAGAGCATATGCGGTCGGGGTTGGCGATGGGTCAGGTTAGGGAGGTGGATTCTGGTGAGAGTGGTGTTTCTGAGAGCCAGATTGGGGGGCCTGTGGTGCATAGTTCTGACCGATATGCGGTGGGGGGGAGCAATGGGGCAATTGGGGAGGGGGCTGCGTCCTCGTCATCGCCTTCATTGGCATCGGAAGAGAATTCGCCAAGTGGGAATTCGGATGGGGAGGCGGGGAATGGCGGGGGTAATAACAGGGATTCCTCATACCAGAGATATGATATTCAGCAGGTGGCAAGGTGGGTTGAGCAGGTTCTTCCGTTCTCTGCGCTTCTGCTTGTCGTATTCATTCGGCAGCACTTGCAAGGTATTCATTTTTTTTTTCCTTTCAGTATGTTTGTTTTTGTAGTTTTTTCATTTTGCATTATCTTTGTTGCTGTTGTTACTTCAAAAATATCTCCATAAGGAATGAAGAAATGAACTCTCTTTGGTTGAATACTTGTAAAAATAACACTACATGTCTGAAATTCTTGCATAAGAAATGAAAAAAATGAAGTCTCTTTGGTTAAATACTTGTAACAATAACACTACATGCATCTATTGTTGAGTAATCTATCTATTCCTTATAGACCCATGTGACCATGTCTACACCATGAAATTTGAGAACAATAATATTCACATTACAGTTACTATACATTTTCCTTTTCCCCCTTACCTAACCAACTTGTGTGCGTAGAAGAGATGGACAGTCCTTGATATTTAGGCCTTTTGAGGTAAGATTTAGGGAGTTATTGATTCTTTTCATTCAGGGGATCTGGTTGATATCTTGTTCCTCTTCCTGCTTAGGATTCTGTATCTTAGGCACTTCCATAATTCCATTGTCGCTCTTTTCTGAGTGAAGTGGTGTTCACATTTATTATAGCATGTTGAAGGTGAAGCATCCATACAAGCATTTTAAGTGATACCATTTATCACCATGATGAGATTCTTTTGAATGTGAACTTGTTTTTTATTTATTTATTTATTTATTATTTTTTATGTTCCTTTCAAAATAGTGATGTGTCAGGTTTTTAGAATGGCCAACAGGTTTCCAGCCGATATGTGATATGTGATACCATTTAGCACCATGATGAGATTCTTTTGCATGCAAACATTCTTTTCCCTTTTCTTTTTTTTTTTTTTTCAAAATAGTGATGTTTCACCTTTTTGCAAGGGCTAACAGGTTTCTTTGTCACGATCTGGATTGCTGCGGTTATGTTTAAATCGAATGATATTTTACGGAAGCAGACGGCTCTAAAGGTGGAGTTTCTCTGATTCATTTACCAGTAATTTTATTTTGTTTTTTGACTTGTACTTACCTGTTCATTTATCCTTATTCCGAGCTATGTAATTGCCTTTATCTAGTTGCAGATTCATCCAAAAAAGGTGCATGATAGATGCAGAATGCTTCACAGTTTATGCCCTTTTTATTTTTCCTGACCAATGAAAGTTAGAAATTTACAGCACTACTGCTTGGTTTTCTTGGTCTGTGTTTCCATATTCCAAAATGCCATTAGAAATTGGAGGCAAACCTTTTTAAAGGAAAGGACAATTTTCCTAGAAATGTTATGGGTAGGATCTTTTGGATAACATTTTCTGATTTGTACCGGCTTAAGTCATTACACAATTACCATTGATTGAAACAAAACATGAGTACCATGCCTTTATTTCACCCTAAATAAAGCAACAACAAAGAAAAACAACAAAATGGTAGTGCTTTGGAAGTTATAGAAGTAGGAGCAAGAATGCAAGATCCCCATTGGTGTGTTATTGGTCAGTTGACTTATTTTTGTATTTCTTTACTCAATACTTTTTAGTACCTGCAATTTATTCTAAATGACCAGAATCACAGTTATGATGCTGGAAATCGAAATCATATTGCAAATTGTTTGAGAGGTTGAATCAAAATTTTCTTTTGTAAAAAATAATAGTTATTCACGATGCTTCTATTATGCATACATAGCAACATTTATACAGTGATATATTTACTATGATACAATCATATGAGAGTCATCATTGACATGTATCGATATTTATTTTAAATGATAAGATATCAACATTAGTAGGAAAGGTAAATGAGTTGTAGTTTCATTTGTATTCTTTACATAAAAAATTAAAAAAATCCAAAGAATAAAAGTTACATGGTTGGGATGTGTCTTTTGAAGTTAAATAAGTGGTTCATGAAAAAAGAAACCCGAAAGAATAAAAGAATAGTAAGATGCAACCTATACCTAGTGTTGAGTGCTAGTTCAGTCACTTGTCTATCCCTTTTTTGTCTCCAAAACCTCCCCAACCCCACAATCTTAGGAGTTCCGTTCATCATTAGATAACCTTTAAAAAATGAAACACTAAGAAATGAAAAAAGTAAAAAGTTAGTAATAGTAGACGTTCTGCTGTGGATATTTATGCCTAGACGAATCTCCTGAATCTTATGATTTGATGAAGAAAGTATTGATTGTAAGATTTGCATCTAAATCTTAAGGCTTAACTGTAGATGGGATTCATTGTGGTTCGAATCCTTTTCCGTGGAAGTCGATACAAATCGTATGATTCAACATGCGGTGCATATGATTTTATCAACAATGATCCCATTGTTTAGGACAAATAAGCATCATCACAAAAGCCTTACACCCTATTTGGGGGGGTTGTCTTTTAGGAGTTGTTTCTTCACCAGGCCACAAACATAGCCTAGGGCTAAATTTCTCCGTTAATTTACAGTTTACATGTCAGTTCTCCCTACTTTGTGCCACATCTTTATTGGTTTTTGTCTTCTCTTAGATCCTTGTGCCTATAGCACTTTAATTGTCTATATAGAGGCTGCTTCCTAGCTCAAATAACATTTGTTGCTTTTTTTAATCAGTCTATTGTAGATGCCCATCAGCACTCCCATATGTACTGATTCCAAAGCCTATCCTCTTTTGTGCCTTTACTCATCCTCCTTAGCATATGCATCTCAGCCACATCATTGACTTTGTCTTCTTGCCATTTCTCTGTCGCCCACCACATCTCCATGCAATAATGCATGTCTTACTGTTGACTCATTTGTGCCTCTGCAATTTAAGATAGGGCTGCAACTTGGGTGGGCCAATACAGATGTTGACCTAGCCCAATACTTTCACGTATTATTTTTTTCATGTTCTATTATTTATTACATTTTTTAGAGGAGTTATTAAAATGCTTCCTTAGGTTGTACAAGGTCGAGGGCAGAAAATGATGATTACAAGCACCAACTGCTAGACCGAATCCTTTACCCAAAAAAAAAAAAAAACTGCTAGACCGAATCCACTATTAAGAAGATTCCCAAATATTTTCATATCAGGTAAAAAAAAATTTATTTTGGGGATTATATTAATAGACCAGAATCATCCCAAATTCGAAACAATGCAAGGTTGGAACATGATTGCTCGTTACTTGATTTAGGTATTTTTAGTCTATTTAGATTTTATTTTTGTTTTTGATTAATTTTTCATATATATTTATATTCAATTACTTGGTTCAATTTGAACATTTTGAGCTTATACCTATATCTTATATCTATTTGATGCTTAGTTCTATGCATCTTGGGCTAACTTATGTTAGCTGTATGCTATATTATTATTTTTATTTATTATAATCGGCACTGTCCAATACATGGTAAAGTTTCTAAGTAGGGTTCTTTAATCAAGAGTCATTATTTCTCTACTTCTCAATTCAATATCCAGTTATCTATTTGCTTCATTTGTTTCTGATCCTGTGATCACTTTAAACAGTTCCATACGTCAGTTTCCATTTGGTAAGGTTTTTATTCCGTTATTTCATGTATAAAGTGAATCAGCATCAGTTACTCGTGACATTACTTCTATTTGTACAAATTCGAGCCAACAGAGTGAATAAGAGAGTAAACCTCAATAAATTCATTAACCTCAATAAATTCAACTGTCTAGGATTGCATGCTGATCGAGGACTTGCATTATGAGAGCCCATACTCATATTATATCTGGAAATTCAAAACAGCTAATTTATATTTTTTCCATTATTTCCGGTTTCTAGCTCAGAAATTTGTTCTGATGCCTACCAATATCTGTCAATTTTCTGGCCGATATGGCTCGGTATGTATTGGTTTGTGGCGGCCAATATGGCAATTAATACGGGTATGTTGGGCCATGCTCAATAGTGTCTCTTTAAACCTCTGGCTTATCATTTATTTTCTTTCTTGTTTGACTTACAAGATCAACCACAAATAATATATAGACTAATCCCCCTCATTCTAGATTTTTATTGTAATATTGTTAGTAACCAAGGCAAATAAATGGCTCCTCAAAGTGAGCTGATAGTGGCTTAGTGCTTCTTAACTCTTTTTGGAATCAAGTAGTATCTCCATATGCAGCTCCCACACTTGTTTGTGTCCATTTGTACATTTCTTGTATAATATCAATATATTTCTTTAGAATATCAATATTAAAAAGGTTCTATTTAGATTGCTTTTATCCTTCATGTCTGCCAAATTGATTTTCTTGGCACCTTTTTGTAAGTAAATTAAGTTATATGCTGCAATTTCTTACCATTATTTGATGAATGTGATTATTAAATAGAGTTTTGGTTTCTTCTTTGGGTTGATGTGTGTGCATCTTTTAATTCTCTTGCTAGGAATTGTTCCTTGCCCTTAATTTTTTTTATGAACCTTCTTACTTTCACACCTAATATCTGGAAGGAATGTATACCTCAAACTAGGCAATGTATCGTGTCGTATTGTATCCAATACTTCACTTTTTATTTCTAAAAACCCTTTTCCCTGCCATATCCATGCCATGCCCTGCTCCCTTCTTTTCTTAATGAGAATTATCATTCAAAAAAAAAGAAAAAGACGTTACTTGCTTTTTGGTTTCATATATATATATATATATATATTTTGAGATGCCAAGTGATGGCTTTTACTCTATTGAAGCATTTCCCTCGTAATTTTTTTTTTCTTCTTGAAGACGGATATTCCTTTTTGTTTTTATTATAGACTTTAATATTGTATTTATGCTGGTTAGATTAAGATCTGATGTTCTTATTTTTGTCCAGTTCATTTTAAATTGCATGGAATGTTGTCAGAAAATTTTCTGTTCTCATTATTCATTTGGCTTACTTTGACTGTCGGCCTTTGCAGGGGGAGAGAAAAATTCCTTTTCTTGTTGGCATCACACTATTTTTCATGTTACATGTGGTTGGAGTTTACTGGTGGTATAGAAATGATGATCTTTTATACCCATTGATCATACTGCCTCCAAAAGCCATACCACCATTCTGGCATGCAGTATTCATCATCATGGTGAATGGTATTTACTTGACCCTTTCTTTTCATTATTATGTCATTGTGTACACTTTCTTTTTCATTATTCTTTCCTTCCTTTCTATTTCCCCTCTCCTCCTCCTCTCCAAACCTAGTAGATTTCTTTTCCTGTGCATTTAGTATTTAAGATCTTGATAATGATGGGTGTCAAGTGTCATTGTAAGTTTTTCTTAGAGGCTGTTTCTGATTGTAAATGTCTCCAGAATGGAACATTGTTGGATTCGTGATGTTTCAGAATATAAATGGTTAAAGAGTAATAAAAAAGAAATTAAGGCAAGAAATTTCATCCTGAATTTGTCCTCTGATGTTAAGCAAGAAAAGTTACTTTTTCATTCCTCCATTTTTTCTAACTTCCACCTCTTGGTAGGAACTTTCCTATTTGTCCTCTCCTCATTTCCTCTTCTACTAGAGTCCCTTTGGAGTTCTTGTCCCTTTGGAGTTCTTGTTTAAATGATAGTTTTGTAATGCTGAACGGAGGATCGAGATGTGGGGCAGGCAAGGATAGAGATGGAGAGATAGGGGAAATCAGGGATTACCTAAACATTGGCCTCACGCCAAACTCCAATCTAGGAAGCAAAGGGAGCTCTCACAGAGGGCTTGGGGAACAACTCAAAGGAGAAAAACTCAATTTTCATTCATTATCAGTCATTTATGAGCCCTAGAGGCGTTACAGCTTACATCAATATTATAGGAAAACAAATACCCTATAACTAATATGGACTATCTAATAATGTCAACGGTCAAGATTAAAACATCCTGACTTAAAGACATAAACCATAATAAAACAACTCTAAATAAAATAAATAATCATAAACTGAATGGGCTGGGCCCAATGGACTTAGTCGAGATAGGTGGGCAGGGCCCACATGTCCCCATGGGTCTGTCCTACATCATTTTGGTTCCATGGAGAACTTAGACAAAACATCTTTCATCACTCTACTACTTGATCCTTGTGCAAGATTGCTAAGGGCTTTAGAGGTCATCATCAAGGATGGACCTTCTCTATCCTTTGTTTACAGTGGATGTTGCCTTTCTTGGTTGCTATTGATGTTAAAGGCCCAGGCAGTTGTCCTAATGCATGGTCTCAAGTGTAACGCTCCAATTCTGAATACTGAAGTTACCGCTAAAATACCTGAATTTGGCGCGCTACTTTCCGGAAAATCCGAGAACTTCCAAGATCATAGTCCGCGGTGAGGTCAAAATTTTAAAACTTTTTGAACAATAATATAATCAACAGTTGTATTGCGGAAGCATAAGAAAAGATAGCGGAAGCAATAAGTATCATATAAATGAGTCAAATATAACAGGGCTGAAGTCCAACAAAATCTCAAAGTGTAGTTATCAAAAGTTTATACAAAACTGACTACCTCCTGCTCACTACATAAAACTCTCAAAAGCCCAAAAATAAACTGCACTCAGACACCCTGTGCAGGCGATCCATCCTTCGGTTCAACCACCTGGTCAACCGGTCCCCAACCGTACTCGCCTATTGCTGGCACCTCGTGGTACACATCACCCGCGGGGTCAAGGTCGAGACCTAAGCACCAAAGATGGGTCAGATCCAAGGATCTGACAAGGCACCATATGCAGATAACGCAGGATGTATGCAACAAAAGAGAATAGAGACGAGTAAGTAATCATAAGAGTAATAAGGAAACATAAACTATGCAATTGAGCAGTAAATAGTAGTTTAGAATCATAAATATAAGTAATCTAATCTAATCAGGTAACAATATGGCACATTCACACAAGCTGGATATACCGCGGGATATTATGCCGCAGCCCTCCCATATTATAAACAGTTGTGGTGGGTAAGGGTAAGGTAACCATGCAAGGGATAACAGCCATGCTAATAACAATATATAAATATAAACCGATCACACCCCTTTATTGCACCGATCACACCTCTTTATCAGATTAGATTGGACCTGGTATCACACCGTTCGTCTAATCACAGCTCATCAGGATAGCTTTAGTCATAACCAATATAATTATAGTTCCGACCAGTGATGATCAGTCAACAAGCTGAGCTTAGATCAACTGAGTAAATGTTTAGTGCCAACCCAGGGAACAAGTATTGGTCTGTGTCTGTCTAGGCTTACCTTGCACGAGCAAGGTCCTAACCAAGTCTCTAAGAGGTTCAAGTACAATATCATGGAATACAATCCAATATTCAAGTCCAAGTCCAATCATCATTGGATCCACACTAGGCCCACAACCATGGCCTGAAGCAATATAAGTACAATACTATGTTCATTCTACAAGTAATCATCCTATGCTCATACATAATGAGCCATCAATCCATTAAAACTAACCTCTCCATTCTAGGGTTCCACATACCCAATCTTAGGCCGTATGAGGACCCACCTAGCCACAGACACGGGTTGTTTATCTCCAAATACATCATTGGATCACCACTAAGTAGTCCTAGGTTTAGGTCCTCCAATTTCCCTTTAATTAACAGGTTTATAACAATAATAAAGATAGGAGAGAAGAACAATACATAAAACCCTCCAAATAATAGAATCAAGTGGAATAGACAAGGGTCCAACCTAAGTAATGGTCCACTCTTGGTTCAAAGCCTCATCATGTAATTGGATCCCTAACTGTAGTCTCAGATGTCAAAGATGGTATATCTGGTGCTCCTGAAGTTACGGACATCATTGACTACATTTAAGGGTTGAATCATTGACAATTCAAATCCCAAAACCCCTTGTGGTGGACCCCACGAGTCAAGGCTGAGCTACGCCATTGATTCGTGCTTGGCACATTGATGGAGGCCTATTTGGATGGTCAATGGGCCCACAATTGATCAAACATCAAAAGAACTGAAATCTGGAAAAATCAGTGAACACAGTATGCCCGGTCGACATCATCCCCAAGGATGTCGACCGGGTACACTGGATGTGGACCCCCAGGTCGACATCCTGGCAGTGTCCCCGGTCGACATCGTGGCCATGATGTCGACTGAGTCCACATGGACCTGAGGCCAAACAACTGGGGGCTTGCATGCTGTGTTCTCTGATTTCGCAGTGTTCCCGGTCGACATCGTGGCCATGATGTCGACCGGGTCCACATGAAATCCTGCACAGACTGAGAATTTCAGTCTCAGTTATTTCTACAAAAAACATGTGTATCCGGTCGACCGGGTATAGGGTCCGGTTGACCGGGTACATTGGACTTAACTGGGACTTGAACTTCTCCATTTTTAGTGTGCCCGGTCGACCGAGCTGCAGGCCGGTCAACCAGGTACCCGCGCTGATGTGAAATTCTAGATTTCTAGAATTTCCTTCTTCAACCCATTTTTCATCCAATTCACCCATAATCTCCTCTATTCATCACAAAAACATAAGAAAACAATAAAAACATTTCTATAACCCTCCAACCATCATCCAACCGGGCCATTGATCTTCCAAATGGGAGAACCCATCTATCAAATGGCCAACATCCATAATACAAAAGCTCAAATGGTAGATCTAACATGCATATATATACACAACTGAATTGAATTTGCAGAATCAAGAGAAGAAGATCATACATTCTGTGATATTAGCATAGGGTACTTGTCTCAATTCGAAATTGCAAAGAGAGTTGGGAAAGAGATGAGAAATCCAAGCTCCTAAGAGGTTGATAGTATAATTGGGGGTGATCTCTAACTTCTCCTTGTGCTGGGATTTGGGGAATTAGGGTTTCTTAGGGAGAGATAGGGAAGATGAGAGTGAATTAAATTTAGGGTTCATGTTATTGCAATAGTTAGAATATATATTTGTTAGGGTTTAAGACAATTTCCAAAAGGGTATTTTAGTTTTAAATGGGGAAGAGATAAGGCCATGGGTAAATAGGTCTTTAGGTAGGAATTCTAGAAGCTTCCTTAACTCACAATACCCCTCCTATTAAGACTAATTATTAGCTAAGTCCTATTCTAATCAGAACCCTACTAAATTTACAATAAACACCTTATATCTATAAAGAAATATATAGAAGCCAAATTCTAAGACTTAGGAGTATTAACAACTATTCTACTAAATCCTATTAATTAGTATATTAAGATAGATAGTATTATATTAATAATTATTCATATCAAATTAAGGACCCACAAGGGGTGGGGCCTCACATCAAGATTCAGAAATAAGGCCTTCCTATCCAGTCTACAACATCAGGATGCCTCTCTTTTATCTTATTTGGTGCCCTGGATGAGGCAACAATGGTTTTTAAGCAGCTTGAGATGCTTTGAAATGGTCCCTGGACCCCAATTGAATGTTGTGAAACGCCCTATGGTGGGAGTGGTGCTAGCAAACGAGGTCCTATTTCTATTTTCCTTGCTTCTAAAGTAGATGTAAATATCTTATCAGGTCTGCCATTAGGAGCCCACTAGATCCAAGGCATTGTGGGATCCATTTATGAAACTGGTTAGAGGGGAAACTAGCTATATAGAAATAAGGCCTCACATCAAGATTCAGAAATAAGACCTTCCTATCCAGTCTACAACATCAGGATGCCACTCTTTTATCTTATTTGGTGCCCTGGATGAGGCAACAATGGTTTTTAAGCAGCTTGAGATGCTTTGAAATGGTCCCTGGACCCCAATTGAATGTTGTGAAACGCCCTATGGTGGGAGTGGTGCTAGCAAACAAGGTCCTATTTCTATTTTCCTTGTCTTCTAAAGTAGATGTAAATATCTTATCAGTCTGCCATTAGGAGCCCACTAGATCCAAGGCATTGTGGGATCCATTTATGAAACTGGTTAGAGGGGAAACTAGCTATATAGAATATATATTACATTTCTCTTTGAGGAAGAATAACTATAACCATGGTTTCATTGCTGAACTTACTTTTCTATTAAATATTCTAGCACCTGTGGCAGACAGGTTGGGAGAACTTCAAGCGGGTTTCTCTACAAGAAGCAAATTTGAAGTATTGTCTCATCAAATTAGAGGAAGTAGCAAGAATCAAATGATGATGAAGTTTGGGGATCTGAATGACTAGAAACAGGTTGGGATCTGCTAATGGTTGTGGAGATCTGGGGAGGAAAAATTATTAGGTCGGGTTATAATGCAGGGTGGAAACTTTGTAGCGTCCTTAAGTCAACAATTGTGTAGAATATTACATCTAAAAAAAGGTCCAAAGAAGTACAAATTGGAAGAGTATCAGAGTGCATCTTATGTTCTTAATGATGAGTTCATTTGCAAGGACATGGAGGAACATGGAAATGGGATATTCTGGGAGAATTTCTAGATATATGTTATTCCGTGTGTTCTGGCCTTCCATAGAGGAAATTGTCTCACCAATGAAGTACCATATCGTTTGCAAATTTCATACACGGTGGAATTGTATCTTGGCTGAATCTTTACATAACATCTATTTATTTTCTAAAAATTTAAGTTACTCTTCTTGTAAGCTATTCTGGGAAAAATATGTTTTATTTCTCAATTTATCTGCTAAATTGGATTATTTTGCATCTGATATTTGTCTCTTTTTGTACAGACATGAATGATATTGAGTCTTGGTTGAATGTTTTCTATTTTGTTTTATTTTCCAGATACCATGGTGCGGCAGGCAGGTATGGTTGTTAAGAGTATACTTCTGATGTATTACAAGAATAGCAGAGGCCGTAATTATCGCAAACAGGTAACATATGGTGACGTTTTTATGTTTGTAACGAAAATCATTTTAACTGCTTTAATATTTGCAAATTTGAAAAACAGCTGCTTTACTATTTATCGGAAAGTAAGTCCCTTTCTGTATTCAGATCTTCAGATCTCCTAATTTGAACTTTCATTCAAAAAGAAAATATTTGCTGGAAAGTCAATCCCCTCTACATCAGATCTCTCTTTATGTTGAGTAATTATTAAGCTGTGAAGGTTTGTTTGGGCTTGTGATTCAAACATTTTAGCAACAAGTCTACCACAGTAGCAGTATAATTGCGAACCCAAACAGGACACCCACACCACGCCACCACCCCCGCCCCCCCCCACCCGAATCCTTTTTTTTCAAATTCATATGAAATTTTTACTCTTAGATGATGGTGATGTCTTTAACTAAGTTCATCAACTGTTAATCATTTCTTCTTCATGATTTCGCTGTTGGGTATTCTTAGGGTCAAATGCTAACTCTAGTCGAGTATCTCCTGCTGTTGTATCGTGCGTTACTACCGACACCTGTCTGGTATCGATTCTTCTTGAACAAGGAATACGGGAGCCTGTTTTCATCTCTTACCACAGGGTTATACCTGACTTTTAAGCTGACATCACTTGTTGAAAAGGTAATTTGTCCGTTGGCATCATGTTTTTTTCCCCTTCCTAATGTTTCAGTTTAGTATTAATCAGAAGGGAGAGAATACAACGATGCTGAAATTCAGTGAAAGAGGGACAAACATAGGATTTGCGTTTTTATTATCTTGATCGCTTTCCACTCTCTCCCTCCCTCTCACCGAATCTCAAGACAACCCTTTAATCTGTCTTTTCATTTATCAGCACAATCCAAAGGTTCACACATGAATATCATGCACTTCTGTAATTTTGATGGAATGTGCAGATCCAGTGCTTCTTCACTGCTTTGAAGGCATTGTCTCGTAAAGATGTGCATTATGGTTCTTATGCTACAGCTGAACAGGTAATATTCTTTATCAGTTCACGGATTTGCGTGAGAGGTAGCCTTCACACACAGAGGGAGAAAAAAAAAAAAGAGGGTATTTGCACTAACCCTATTTTGACACTAATCTGAATAATAATCACCGTTGAATTAAATTTCATGAAAATGTAACTTAAGAAACCGTAGAATAGTAGGCATATTTATTGATGTCATAAGTATTTGGATTGAAAAATGATAAATAACGATGTGAAGAGATTATCATGATAAATATTGGCTAGGCCCTGTTTGGACTTTGGAGCTTATTCTATCTCACATGAAATACTTGAGGATTTGGCCGATACCCTTGTGGAGTTGGGCTATTTTGTTAGCGAAACCAGGGCTGAATCAGAGAGCTGCCTTTAGTTCTTACTAGTTTCAAAATTGGACGGGTCTATTCCAGCATTCATTTGATTGTATTCCATGTTCAGTCAACACTTTGGCTGATTGGCAATGGTTAGAGTTATAAATGAATTTATCATGGCAGAAATGGCTTGGTCTTTTGTAAAATGTGCATTTTTTTCATTATGATTTCTATTAGAAATAATACTAATTTTCAACTGCTAGTTAAGACGCACATGATGAATTTTCCTGGATTAATTGAAAAACATCTAAGTATAAATCTTACATGAAGAGAATGTGGACTTTACTTCGATTGTCAGACCACCACTCTTAAACTTGGACCAGCATGATGACATATGGTTCGGGTATTTATCGTGGTTTCTACTGTAGATCAACCATGGAAAGAATCTCACCGGCTCAGACATCTTAAACAAAAAAATTGACAATAACCTGTAAATGGATGACTGAAAAGAATGGTAACAAGGGACTTGCAACTGTCAATGCTGAACATATTCATTATAAAAAGTAAAAAGGCAGATTTTAAATCTGGCAAATTCGGTAAGTAGAATGACTTGCAGGATTTATGACCAATTCATTGGTTTTGTCATTTGGGGCACGCTTGTGCACATGCCACAGAAAATCGGTTCTGCAGAAAATTTCTTCTTCCATGGGGAACACCCCCTCCCTCCCCACCTCTCCAATCTATTTTCTTCTAAGGAATTGTGGGAAACATGGATTTTACTGTAGCATGGAATACCATTTCCGCATTCCTCACTTATTCCACAGACAACCGGCTACACGAACGTGCCTTTAGCAGTAGAGAAATTCGATGAATGAGGCTTCCATCAAACATGGCTACGGCTCTCTTTGGCACCTTTTCATTTTGGGAGGAGATAATTTTCTTCGTGTTTTTGGTGTTTTGTTTCTTCTGATTCAATTCCAATGTGAAGAGAATTTTCTCTATTTCAAAATTTGCAAGAAGCCAAGGGCGGCCTACATACTATGCAAAAATTTTTGAAAGTGTGCACAGCAGTCTTGCCTACATGTCCTTGGAGTGTTTTAGGCCTCTTCCCAACAATTATTTATTTTCAGAAAATGCTCTCTCTGTTGCATAATTCTGATTTACGACATATGCATTTTCTTACTGACTACCAAATCCATTCAGGTCATTGCAGCTGGCGATCTGTGTGCCATTTGCCAGGAGAAGATGCATGCACCAATCTTGCTTCGGTGTAAACATATCTTCTGTGAGGATTGTGTATCTGAATGGTGAGTATAAACATATATTGCTCGTAACAAATCAATGCAGGTCTTTTCGTTTCCTAACTTTCTGCCTGATATTTTTCGTGCCTGTTTTGTACAAACATGTCATTTTATTCCAAAAGTTCTCTGTGGAACTTGTGGCTTCAATTTAAATTTCTTTTACCTTCTTAAACTTGCCTCCTTCCCTGCTAGAAAATTTTAACACTGTTTTTCTTCAGGTTTGAGAGAGAGAGGACTTGCCCACTGTGTAGAGCTTTGGTGAAGCCAGCGGACCTTAGATCATTTGGTGATGGTTCAACGAGTTTGTTCTTTCAGTTATTCTAAGTCAGCTGATGATGGAAACTTGCTTGAGAGCATGAAAACGTCAATTGTGTCTCGACCTTCTCTCATGGGTAAATTCATTGTATTTTTCTTTTCTCTCTCCAAGTCCTTTTGGTTAGAAGTTTGCCACAAGTGGGTGTGCATTTGGAGGGGGTGGCTCACATGTTCATATGACTGTAATCAAGGTGTCGGGTATATATCTCTAATGGGCCCTTAATTGGGATTTTTCAGAACGAAACTACAGACCGATGGGGGATTTGTCTCTCTAAATAATACATCCATGTGCTGCCCTTGTTGAATGTCGTATTAATGAAGATCCCTTTTTGATTTTGTCAATGTTGCAAAACATCTTTGCTTTATAGGAAAGAATGAACCTGTTTATTAAGTTAAAGGGCTATTGTGCTGCTTTTGTTCTGTTTGTTAGATGTTTTCACCCTTGCCAATACATGGAAATTTATATAAAATCAACAAGACTTACAACCATACATCCTGATTTAAAAAGGTAATAAAATGAAATACTTCTGTATATGGAGCATTCAAGAATCTAAAACAGCAATTTTCTACAATAAAAAAAAATTAGAAACAGTATATTAGATCTGACAACCATACAAGAGACATTAGTTACCAGACAGACATATAGTAATGCTAAGAGAGAAGAATAAGGATTACAACTAATTAACCTATGAGAGAGTGGATTGTTAGTGAAACACAACCACAGATACAAAAAAAAGGAAAAAAGAAATGTGGCCCTCCTCATTTTGCTTCTGTGTGGATGGCTTTCTTTTCTATTCACCTTACTTTGATATGGATAGTGAGCAATGGAGGCAATTTCAACGGAGGATGAGGTAGAGTTGATACAAGGAGAAGCGGTACCGGTACGTGGGAGTGAGACTCTGGTGCTAGAGCTACTTTTGAATCTAGATGTGCCTTTTGACCAAAGGTCCCACGTAGAGGAAAATGAGTGTGATGTTTCATTCATTTTGACCCAGATACCATTAGTGGGACAATATTTCGTGGGGGTTAGAGTTTGGATATTTTCAGATTAATGGTTTTTAGCAGGATGTCTTCGAAAATAACACCACTATTTTAAGAGGGAAATTGGACATCCTCTAGGGTTTGAATGGTTCTTCCGGCGTTGGTTATAGGGGCTGAGGGGGTAAAGGAACATTCTTTGTCCTGCCACTTGGGTGGAAGACACCAGCTAGAGGAATATTAGAGCTAAGAGTTTTTCACAAAAATGTGCCTATCTTTTCATAAAACCTCAAAAACACCCCTATACCTTTTCTTTTTACTTAAAGGTACCCTGACCGACAGACGTTCCTAGTCTCATTTCCTTTTTCTATATTCCCATATTACCCCCTTGCTTAGTGTCTTTTGGATTATAATTTCCATTGATGCGAAAGTGATGTCTTTTTGGACTGGATCCCGATTTAAGTGATAGGGCCCCACCTTATGTTATTTCCTAAGCACTAAAAATATTGGGATCCTCATGTAAAAGGAGTAATGTTATTGCAAATGAGGTTGGTCCCCATCAAATTGATCAGGGCTTCCCCAAAGTGACTTCTTCTTTACAAGTTTATTGTGCAGACGTCCAACAAGGGATTTAGCGGGACACACTTTACCTAACAAGATTTATTATTTGCTGCAAAGTATTTCCAAAGTGGTTTCGTGATACGTGTAGCCTTACTTGGCCATGTCCCACTATATTTGACATTTTTATATGATTTTGATTTGGTTTGGTGCATGTAAGGAATCTGCAAATTGAGTCTTTTTGGCTGAATCAATTACGTAGACCATGTCTTCTATTGATTGGATCATGATCAAGTTTTGTTGGATGCCTATTGGTTGATCTGATTAAAAACAAAAGAAAAAAAAAAAAAAGAGGGTCCCAGGCTCATTGGATGGTTAAAGAAAAAGGACAAAGAAAAAATGAGTTCCATCCCCCTTGGATGGTTAAAATAAAGAAAGAGAAAAATGGACCCACCCACTCTTCTATGGTTAAGAATGGAAAAAAGAGCCCCAACCCCATTAGAGGATAAAAAGAAAAAAAAGGTCCTAGCCCCATTGGATGGTTTAAAAAGGGGATCCCAGCCCCTCGGATGGTTAAAAGCAAGAAGGAAAAGAAAAAAAAAAAAAAAATGGTCCCCAACCCCTTGGATGGTTAATAAAAAAATAAAAAACAAGAAAGGAATTAAGAAAGATGGGTCATATGCCCCTTGGATGGTTAAAAAAGGGTCCTAGCCCCTTGGATGGTTAAAATGTAAAAAAAGAAAAAAAAAATGAAGGATCCCAACCCCCTTGGATGGTTAAAATGTAAAAAGAAAAATGGGTATAAAAAACCCCTTGGATGGTTAAAAGGTCAAAAGAAAAAGGGGCTGGATTGCTAAAAAAAAGTGAGGGGTGAAAGAGTCACTTCCACTTTCCAACAGGAGAGCTGCTACCTGTACACTGAATATTGCTCTCTACACACTACATTTAAAAAAAAATAAAAAAATAAAAAATTTCTAAACTACCCCTCTCCCTGATTCATTCAGCCACACGGGACTTAACAAATAAAAAATGTACGGCCCTGTGTGGCCGAACAAACTCAATTTGTTTCGTCCCACGAGAGCTAATGAGCAAAATCGCAGAAACACACTAAAAATGGTGAGAATTGACGGTATGGTATTTTATTAACCTTTGTACAAGAGAATGAGTGAGGGGGAGAGAGGAAGAGAGAGGAGGAAATGGGAAGAGGGATGAGGTTGCCGGAAAGGAGGAGATGGGGAAAGGGAGAAGAAGAGGGCGGGGAGATGGGTTGGCGCAGCGGCTTGCGGGGGAAAGAGATAGGGAGAGAAAGAGAGCAGGAGAGATAGGGAGAGGAAGAGAGACGGAGGAGGGAGCGGAGCAGGGAGCAAGGAGAGGGAGAGAGACGGGAGGAGAGGGAGAGGGGTAGTTTAGGAATTTATTATTATTATTATTATTTTAAATGCAGTGTGTAGAGAGCAAAATGTAGTGTGCAAGTAGACCCTCTCTTCCAATAAATGTAAGGGGTAGAATTGGTAATACAAAAAATGAAAGGAAGACTGGGAATGTTGTTTACTTTTATTGACCGTCAGTCAAGGTACTAATGAGTAAAAGTAAAAAATATAGTGGTGTTTTTGAGGTTTTATGAAAAGATAGGGACCTTTTTGTAAAAACCTCTAGAGCTAACCGATGCGCCCAGAGGGACCATGAAGATCATAATGATTGTATTATGTATTCCTGATAGACAGTTTAAATAATAATCTGTAGTATATTTTATTTACCTTAAATCTTGGACTATGGATGCAATCACAATCACCTCCAATATAGGGGATTCATTTGCTATAAGCTTTTCAAACAGTGTTTACGCGACCATATAATGAGGCGGCCTCCAAAAAATCGGCATTCAACTCAATCGTTCTGTCTTATTTGTTTGAGCTCATTTATATTTGTAAATGAATCACATACATAATGTTTGTGCTTGCGGTGTCACAGCCCAATAGGTGTGAAACCATTTCCCTATCCCACATGCAAGTCATTTTGCACAGTGCAATTCCCGATGCTGATTTTTCTCCGTAGGGCCTGTCAAAAGCCTTTATTTATTTATTTATTCTTCTCGTGGCATATTAGCTAAAAATGGTTAGGATGTTAAGTAACATTGCTCATGGATTTTGAGAAATCAGTGAAAAAGTCCAACCTGTTATATCTAATTTTCTCGACTTCCGTGACCAAATAATTCATGACCCAAACTTTCATCTTCTTTATATGGATAGAAACGGCTAAGAGGTAAGATTTCTAATTTTAATTTATGGATTTTGAGAAACTTGTGAAAAAATTACAAAACGTCCAAATACATCTAAGACTTTTGGAATGGTAATTTTGACACACATAATGAACTGTGTTTTACATGTGTGTCATATGTAAAGAAATTTACATGTCATTTACATATGTAAAAAAAAAAAGAAGAAAGGACCCCTTATTTTTGTCATTCTGTGAAGGAAATCAATCAATGGTCAATACATCATGGAAGCATGCTCAAAGATTTTCAATATGGTTGTGACGACCACTCGCATGTGGACATCCGTTGCTACGTATACATGTAGGGTTTTGGAGGCTAAGGGGGCATTTGGAAACTCTAATAATAAGATCTTATTATATGTTTCAGAGTTTATTTACATATGAGAGCATGTGGTAAATCTCTAATTGTATTTTTTTATTTTTAGAGCTTATTTATAAATTAGAGCTTTTGTATCTTAAAAAAAATAAGCTAAGGCTAGCTATTTTTCATAGCTTTTTTAGCTAATGGAGCTTCTGTTGGTACAGTAAAAAATTCTTTTCCCACCCAAATTTGTTGCGCTGGGGAGAGTAAATTCTTGTGCGCCAATTGAAGGTCCTTTTAGCTAAAGTGGATGGAGGAGGCAATGCAAAGTTTACAAGTTTTTGGACAAAAATGGCCTTGTAAAAGTTATAAAATGATGCAAATGGTAGTTTCTACATTGTAGTTTTTAAAAAGTGGGCCCTAATTACCACAATTCCTAAAAGTCAGCCTCAATTTCCTCATGAAATACAAGCTTTTTTTTATTATAATTTTACCAAATAGTCTATTGTAAACTAAAACTTAAAATTAGAGCGTCAGGTTGCCCAACTCTTGTCGATTGGGCAATGAGTTTGCAGTTACCTGGCGGATTCATTTCTTTTGAGGTAAAGCTCGTCACAACCTATCATCCCCAACTTCTATATGAAAAGTTACCTGGCGGATTCATGCATGCCCAATGTATTCATGTTAAGACCGACGCCACTTGTACTTGTACCTGTACACAATACTACTGTAACGATGAAACCTTTGGGCGGTACAAGTTTATCCCTCATTTCATATAGTTATTTTTAGTTCTCAAGTTTCAACATAAAAAGATATTAATAATAATAAAAATACTTTCGTTAATTCGAAATTGTTAAAAAGAAAACAACAGCCATATCAGTATTATCATTAGTTGTGTTTTATGTAACATATATAGTCACTTGGTTAGGGCTGGTCGACTCTTAAAACATTCCTAGTCTCCTTGTCAGGTCGGAAAATATGGTTTGGTCTACTAAATCCAATGAGGCAGAAGAAAGCCTAGAACTAGAGAACCCTGGGCGGGCCTGGAGGAGATCTTCAAAGTGTCAGTCATTTTGATCTGATCACCCGTGCAAATCTCAAAACTAAAAAGTAAAGGAACTACTACAGAGTGGGTCCTTGGAAATATGATAATATTTCAAGTCAGTTTTTATCCTATTGAATGTATTCATTAAAGAATACAGATGAATGAAATTGTGGACTGGACTGACTCATTAGCAAATCCATTCTGTTATCGTTCCTGTTTTCCCATTATATTTTTAAAGGGGTGGGAAGTCGGACATGTATTTGAGTGGCTTTAGTTCTGTTGTCAGGGTACCCTGATCTTTTGTTGATCTGATTACATGTATCTTCCAGCATTTCTTAGGATTGTGCAAGGAAAGGCTAAGGTTGTACCTAGTGTGTGGGAGGAAACTGGGAAAGCCAAGTAGAGCTTGTAAAAGTTGTGCAAAGAATGAAGGTCACAGGATGTGTTGCAAGTTGCAACAAAAATAAATAAATAAAGATCACTCTACCTAGTAAACCATTTTCATTTTCTGCACAAAATCCTATGTATGCACATACCCATTCGCACACAAACCAAGTCAACCCACAACAATCCGAGCAGTCCTTTGGCAAAGCAGTAGACATCTTGCTTCATAAACAAATGGAAAATCACATTTTTAATAACTTGTACAAGACCAAAACAAGAGGGCAAAGACAGAAGTATGGGACACAAAATATTGAGGAAAAAAAAAAAAAGCGGCAAAGATGAGCAAACCGAAAAGCAAAGCAATAAAAAAATAATGTTACATTCATGAATCAACCTTCGGCAAAACAGATGAACATTCATTCACCTTTGTGAACTACTAGAAGGGGAAACAACTTCCATACCTTGTGATTTTGTGCGAATGGAACCGGTAGGGGTATAAGTGGGAGACAGTGTGGGAGAAGCAAAGGAAGGAAGTAGCGATGGGATGGGGCCTTTAGAAGTGGGAGTGGAGTAAGCATCTGTGCCTGGCGGAGGTGTGGGGACAGGGAGTGGGTCCACAACCGGCGCCAACATTGGGATTGGACTAACTTCTTTGACCTCTTCAATTCCCTCGTCCAAGTACACAACGTCTTGCATCCTGAGCTGGTGATATTCAACAATTTCCCGAAGAAAGCGGTTCTCACGTGCATAGACGGAATTCTCATGTGCCAGTCGAGCCTTCTCTGCCAACAGTGTCTCAAGTTGGAGGCGAATCTGGGACATCCAGAGTTGGTGATCAAAATGTTGGTACCAGATAGAGTTTCTTAAGATGAGGAAACTTTCATTTATATGCAGTTCGGAGTGAGATTTGAGCCACAATAGAATGAAGGGGATTTACTGATACAGATTGAATAATTTAGAATATTGTACATACTGGCTTTATATATATAAATATATATATATATATATATATACATGCATACTTGGGTATATAGAACCTACCACATCCTTGACTCATGCCAGTTCCCTTAAATGGTAAACATCTACCTCAACCACCACAAGTCATTAGCCGAACAAGAATTCACATATTGATTAACATGTACACAAAATGAATGCACAGGTACATCCACACTGCCTTTTGCCAATTCCTGCTGGCTTTGTCTTGGTGGACTTTGGTCCGAAAGATGGACCTAGCTAAGGTCCCGTTAGCCAATTTTTACTGACTCCTTATATATGAGCTTTTATTGAACTTGGGTTGGATTTCTTGTTTGGTAGGTCATATTAAATAGTACCTCAACCCAGTTAACAATTGAGTCAGCCAATCTTTTATAGACCAATTGATCATTGATCTAGAAGAATTGTCCCAGAAATCAGTTCCCAATTTCTGAGTATCCTTTAAGGATTGTGTGTGTCCAATTTACACTGAATTACTAGGGATCAAAGGGGTCAAAGAGTGATAAAAGCCAACAACCTACAAGAGACCATTAAAACATTCTCTGACTGGAAATAATTGCAGAAACTTTCACCTTTTTTTCTGAATGGCGATTTCTAAAACTTTTAACCTATAAACATAAATGCTAAGAATTGAATGCCACCCTGAAGATCTCCGCCATTGACCCTCACTCTCCACTCCTGAGATGAATTTAGTCAAATGGACCCCAAGAGAACTTGTATGATCAGAAATTGGCCATTTAATCACCAAGTATGCTTCTGCTAGATCAAAGAACAATCCTCTAAATCATATAGTTGATTGGACGAGTCAATTCGGAATATTCCAAAAAATATGTAGAAGACCTACAAAACCAAAACAGGGCACCCAGCAGACACCCAAACCATTTGATTCTTCTAATTGCCAATTTTCCTTGGTGGCGAATTAAGAATTGTCCATCCTTTTTTATCTGCCCAATTAATGAATGCTTGCCTCATAAAATTCCTGTAACACAGGCAGTACATACTAACAAATGTGCATGGAAGGAACAGCTATGTAATTTTAAGAAATGCAGGGAGCACTTCAGCCAATGTAGAATGTACAGTTTGCATCCCCACCCTGTTTCATACATACATGACCCATGATTCTGTCACCAAGACTATTCATATGATCGGATTCTGCTCCATGCATGAGGTACTTCCTAGATTTGAAGATCCCAACTGCTCAAGTACCACTTTTTTTTTTTAAAATTATTCTGTCCCATGTAAGGTTTATGCATAGATCATCTAAAGAGAACAAAACAGATAAATGAAGGATGCCAAGCTTGAAACAGAATATAGGAATGGGAAAATACAGGAAAAAACCCCTACCAGATCATCATCTTCTGGACTATCTCCCTTCTCATGGCTCTCCCTGAGGATCTTATTCTCCTCCTCCAGTTGAGCACATCTCTCCTTTGCAAAAGCCAGATCTGCTTTTACGGTTTTCAGCTCTCGCAGAAGAAGCTTGGCTTTGGCTGCCATTGCCATGGCAACCTGCAATGAGATCAAAATGCCAATAATCATGCATCTCACCAATGCCAGAAAGAGACATTAAGTTCTAGGTGGGAAGTGACTAACATAAGTTTTTTCACACGTAAGACACCTGAAACTCTCTTCACAATTTCTGTAAGGGACTACCTTTGAATATGGTGGCTCATTGTTTGGGAAGGGTTACAATGGATTTACTAGGCCCAGCTACTGTCAACTTGAGCCCTAGTTGTCCATCAAAAAGCGAAGTCAAATTAAGTTTAATGCTACCCTCTTTTTTTCCCCTCCTAATAGAAAACAGTGAGAACATCCACCAAATGTGTAGGAAGGGTGCCTAGTAACATCCATGGCAGGCCTTGTAAACCAGAACTGGCATCATATGTGGAAATACCATAGCATTATTAAAATATGCAGTGAAAGCTTCAGATTGGATCATTCTCCTGAGTTTAGTACATCTTGCACAGGAAACAACACATCCTTTTGGGTAAGAGAAGGCTCCAACTACGGAGACCAAACCCTGGTGTCATCTTTTGTCAAGCTTGGAATTCGCATGAGCTTCTGATTTATTTTCCGGAAGCTAATGAGATAAAGCTGAGTTTTGAAGAATGGTTTCATTTATTTATTTTTTCCCACTCTGGGGTCACTCAAGCTAGATCATACCTCACTCACCCCTTTAAAAATGTATATTCCAGAATATCAGGATAGTGGTATGTGTTCCACGTGTCAAATTGGAAACAAGATGATACCAATAGTGGAACAGGATACAAGATATTTTCTTATATAACTTTCATGAAGCAAACATAAAAGAATACTAGGAAATAAGTGTTGTAAAAATACGAAACTAAATGGTCTTGTTGGTTCAGCAAGAATCTCTCTGCCCTGTCTGAAAACAGTGTCTACATTGTTAGACACCAGTTTTGGTCACTTGTAGAGGATCGAGTTAATCTATCTACAAAGCCAACCAATATTGAACATTGTCTACATGATCTGATGATACACATTTGGCACCTTACGTCGCGGGATGCCTTCAGTTGTGTTTCATGGTCTGTTTGCATCTGAGATGGTTGCCTAAGAGTGGTACTTTTGGTTGTTTGATTTTGTGTATCAAGATCATTTCCTTTTCTTCTGATATGAAGCTTGCGAGTTTCTGAGATGATGTCTGCCGTCTTACTCTCCACAATTGTCAGACCCTCCTGAAATAAAGGAGAAAATAATATTATCAGCAATTGATAAAGGTAGTAATAAAGATTTCACCATTTATTTGTCAATCAGAATTCCAGAAATACCAATCTCCTGCCACTAGTCAGACCTTGCATCAGACTTATCTGTTCCTCTTGGCATAATTACCACAAAGTGAATGATGGAGTAAAAGGACAGGAGCAAAATGCAGCAAAGCATCTTCAAAACATACATTAAAGTATTCAACTGAATATAGCGAATGCATATCTTTACCCACAGACGAATGCATGCACGCACGCACACACATAGAAGGTGTCAAGCAGATGCTTAAACCATACTGACTGAAGCCAGAAATCTTTGAGCCAATCATGAAGATGGTAAGAGTCCATGACCCAACCAACCTTATAGGGAAGGGCATCTAAGGTGCATTTTGTGATATTTTATGCAGCAGAATATTCTCCAATAGTACATCTGAAATCTTTAAAAAAAAATTGCTTCACCCCAAAAAAAAAAAAAAAAAAGAAGTTATCAATTCAATTAATGGGCTCGAAAGAGATTTACAAAAAGCATGATTTTATCATCACCATCATCATCAAAGCCTTGTCCCAATTATGTTGGGGTTAGCAACACGAATTCTATTTCTCCATTCCGATCTATCTTAAGCCAAATCTTCAGATAAGTCACACTTCTTCATATCTATTTTTACTACCTCTATACAACAAGTATGATTTAAGTTGTGAAAATTCTAAGGTTGTTCTCTCAGAGATGTTGTGCAATAAAATTACCTCCAAGGCATTCCCAATAGTGCCTCCAATGTAATTAAGAGAAGAAGTGATTGCCCCAAAACCTTTCTGAATTTTAGGACTTTCCATCTTCTGGTAGCTTTCAGGCAACTTATATGTTTGATGGAGCTGCAATTACAAGATTGAATAAAAGAAAAGAAGAGCTATTACTATACTGAATGATATATATTGCATAGGCATAAAAATAAGACACATCTAACTGCAGCAACTGCCTGATGGGAAAGCAACATTTAGAGAAAAAAAAATAGAAACTACGATTTAAGACTCAATTACAGCCCAAGTCCAAGTTCAATTGAAATTCCCTTGATTACTTGACCGAGGTTTTCAACATCATAAGACCCAACATAATAGCTTTTTTTTTTCTATATCTTTCTTTCATTATTTCCCGTTCTCTCCAAGTATTCCATCACGCTTTTCCACTGAGCAATCTTTCAAACTAAGATCCAATCAATAGAGTTAAAAACCTTAAGTAGAACATCACTATAAGCCTTTGTATGAAAATAAATTATTTGATTGGAGACAAGAAGGTGAATTCCAGTAACTGGTTCAGTTAAAAACTCTCGAGCTGAATATTAGTACAACCTGTGGGCAGCATGTCGCCTTTTTTTTTTTTTACTTGCTTTGTGCAGTCCTATATTCCTAACCCAATTACATTAACTTGAGAGATACAGAAACATATAAATAAAAAAAAGATACTTGTGTTAGGAGGATATTCACCCTTGTGTAAAGTCGGATGCCCCTCGTCCAAGTAGGAATTAGTATAACAGTTTGGTTGGCCGGATATGACCCTAAAATAAGAGGATGATGAAAATCCATTTTCCTTTATCCTTCACCTGAGCTGTCATATCATATAGGCATATGCACAACAGGCAGGTCAGGCAACCAGAGCACACTGGACATAGCAATAAATATTTAGAGCATCCAACCACTAGTTAAGTAGCAACGATTCCTCGACTCATGCAATAGGTGACGTACAGTCTTATGACTCTTATCCATCCATGGTATTTGGAGGTCCCTCAGGTGGTCTGCTATTGCCAGTCATGGGAGGGATAGACATGCAGCTACGACAGTCAATGGACCTGTTTACCTATCTACCTTAAGGAACTGATATGAAAAAAAAATCGGGTATGGTCCGTATCGATTTTATTTTGGACAGCTTGAAAATTGGATCTGGATTTGGGTCACCAGTTATTGACCATCATGCAATCGGTCTGGCCCGGGTCCAGTCAGATCCAGACTCAAATGTACCTGAAAGGTTGTATGGTTATAAAGACCAAAAAGAAAAACTAAAACAATTGCTGCTACCACCACTTCTACTACTTTTATAACTGCTGCTGCTGCAGCTACTATGCAGTACCGCGGCTGCTTCTACTCACCACTGTGGATATGCATCCACAGTTATTAATCCATTGTGCAATCAGGTCGGGCCAGGGTCCAGTCTGGTCCATACCCAAATATACCCATATGGGTGTATGACTATATGGGTAATCAGGATTGAGCCCACCCTTCTGACGGAAAAAGATAAACCATAAGACAACTGCGCTACCACTACTATGACTGTTACTACCACTATCACAGCTGCTATAACTACAGCTACTAGTCTAGTACTATGCAGTACTGCTGCTATTGCTACTCCTAGTAGTCCCTTCTGCTGCTACTCATACTATCTCCTGCTACTACTCCATTCCTACCTCATTTCTGTCATACAGTAATGTATGCTTTTCAAATTTTATTTTGTATGTACAATATTCAGGTAAAACTGATCAGCTTCCAACTTATCACATGCACATATCATGTCATATCACATGTAACCCGCATAGATATGTTACATGAATTATTTGAAATAGGCAAGGTACGCTGTATTGACATGTATCGACAAGCACTCTTGTCTTCGATTCCTCATAACATGACTGGATTCTTCTAGCATGTTCTTTACTCTTCTCAAATTCATATGCATGTTACTTGATTGTCTGTAACAAAATTTTTACCTATAAGTTATCTTTGTTTTTTACTAGTGTTACTTCATATGATCTTTATTTTAAGGTATATGCTTGCTTAAATTAATTTAAATATGGTTCTGAATCCACTTATCTTAGTGTTTTCTGACGCTCGTACCAGTGTTGGATTCTTATACTAGTATTAGATTCATGCAACTTAGCCACATAAGCATCCTGCGGGATTTGAAGGATCACGGTGTAATAAAAGTTTAAAACAAGCACAAAGTTAGGTTTGCGTGTTTTTTCCAGTTGTTGGTGTAGTCGTCTTATACCGAATGTACTGTTGCACTTTTGTCTCTCTTGATTCAATAATATTTTGCTGTTACCTTTCCGGGTTAAAAGAAATTAGATACAAGCATGAGTCATGGAACAATGCTCTTTGAACCACAACAAATCACATGAACCATTAAAGAATCTTACCTGATCAGCTCTTGATGTTTCAAGCACCTGGTGCCTGGTTTTACCAGGTGTTTCAGATTGTTGAGCTACATTGTCATCCAAAACTGATTTAGCTTTTCTAGTGAAAGCACTCCAGAATCCATATTTGGATTCGTTTAGACTTTTCATTGATGTATATTCATGTGGCTTAGATTCCTACATTCACACATCAAACTGCATCAGAAAAGAATAAATAGATAAAATACCAATGATTTTTCTTGTTAATCAACACAAGGCTGTCGAGAAATAGCATAATGGAAAGAAAGAAAAAAACATAAGAATTTTCTTCACATCATTCACCATGAATTGAAATAAATGAAATAAAATTAAGATAAACAATCTCATGAGTCATGAACCTGTATTTGTGTTCACGTACTTGCTGCTTCCCACCAATATATTTCAAAACTTGGTGAGCTATACAAGGAACCTATTTGATACATGTAGGAGATTTCAATATATCGAGGTCACTTGAGGCCCTTTCACTAAATCAAAGACCTTTGGGATGACAGTGCTCTCCAAGAGTGATTGCATTCTCCCTATTAGGTACTATGCTCACTTAAGATCACCTTAAAAAGCTCTGCCATGTGTTGGTCCTCTATGTGTGGATCATGATTCTGGGTCAACAAGAGATTGCACCAAACCGGTAGCCAGCTATTAAGATCTTCCAAATCTATACCATATATGATGACATGTCTACACTTTGTATAGGAACTTAAATGGATGAAGGAAAAATAACCAAAAGAAGAAAATAACATGCAGCTGAATTGCATATGCTAAGTTAGATTTGTGGAGAAACAAGAAAGGATAAAGTTACGAAGAAAGTGTCTATGGAGGAAATACTTTGAGCAAAAAACTAAATAGATCAGAGAAATCTATGGATGCTTCAGTTTTATAGAAAGGAATATTATCTGAGATGGTACCCACATGTGCTTAGAAGGCCTAGAGGTTAGAACAGCCCTTTTATAAAGAGTGAAGTGTTGCAAATAACCAAGTACGATGCATTTGACAAAGAGGGAAGCTAATGAAGTTGAGAGTGAAGAGATTAAAAGTGACATGTTAGGATGTAGGTGACAGAAAACGTAACTCAAAATAGGGATCTATGGAGAAGTAGAACTCACAAACCCTCATAGATGGGATAAGGCTTTCATGATGATGACAATGGTGATGATTCCCACATGTAACTAGAAGACCTAAGAGGCTAGAACAGCCCTTTTATAAAGAGTGAAGTGTTGCAAGTAACCAAGTGCAATATATTTGACGAAGATGGAAGCTATCGAAGTTGAGAGTGAAGAGGTTAAAAGTGAGATGTTAGGATGTGGGTGACACAAAACGCAACCCAAAATACGGATCTATGGAGAAGTAGAACTCACAGACCCTCATATATGAGAAAAGGCTTTCATGATGATGACAACAGCGATGACTTGCACAGTAAAGAAAGTGGATTTGTGACAAGGGATAAGATCCTTTACAATTTAATTCCTTATGCTATCGTTTGAGAATTCAGCTTGGAAATTGTATCATTAGTGATGTGACATTTTCACCTCTGCATTCATTGAGATTATTAAGGTCTCCCAACTGCATTGGGCTCTCTGTGGAAAGGAATTCAGTGGCATCTTGTTTGAGGAGTTGCATGATTTTTGTAAAATGACTCTACATATCAGCTACATCTCTTGCACCCACTATGGTAAGAGTCATGTTGCTCTCTTCTTTTATTGTGTCTTTGTGTAGATAGCTCATCCCCCTGCTTGTTTCCATCATCTCAATTAGTGAAGTTTAATTCATCATCATTGAAGCTTTATCCCATCTTTTCAGCAGGATTCCTGAGTAATACTTTTCTACTCAGCTCATGTTCTTTGGCACTTGACAGTCTAACATGTCCTAACAAGTTCATTTCAAGGCTTTATTGTTTCTTACTTCTTCCTGAAGCTTGTAACACTTCAATTCTTTGTATAGAGGTTGATTCTAATCTTCCAGCCTTTAATTCTGTGTCATGACTTTGTCCCCAGCTCGTGTTTGCAATGTGTCAGTTCCAAGCCCAGGTAAATGGGGAAGGTTGAGCTAGATTGATAGTAATAAAAAATAAAAAATCTTTCCACTAGTCGATGGTTAGATAGGAAACACGGGTACTATCTGTTCAGAATATAAGAGTGGATTCTTCAGACCAATCTCAGCTTGATAATGCTTCGATCACAACAACGATGAAGATGATAAGTACTGAATTACAAACAATGAACTGAATTAGAAGGAGTTAAGCAATGAACTAGGTAATTATGGAGTAAACACACAGAATAGAACTTTCAATGCCATTGACTAGACTTTAGGTTACTGGAACAGAGACCAAGCACAAGGAAAATATGATGAAACCTCAGAAAATTCTCATACTTTCAAAGCCAAATGAGACGGAATCATATTCACACACTTTGCACTGATTTCCCAACAAGCAAGATCTCAAACATGGAGCTTCCTCCTCGTACAGAAATCAAATCTTTTCTGTCACTTTCCTACTCCACCAAATCTTATATCAAAGGTCATTCCAAGCACAAAACGAAGCACCTTTTTACCTGTCCATAAAATAGACATCTGATTCAAAAGCTAAAAACTAGATACAACATTCAGACATGCCAATTGCCTAACCACTTGCGATTTCAAACCTCCAATTCAACAAAGAAAAAGAAAACCTCCGACTCTCTCCGAAAAAAATTCTTCACTTCAAGCATTTACCTCGATTCCTACATCATTTCCCAATCAGGTCCAACACAGAATCAGGTCAAAGAACACACAAAAGACGCAGCTTTACAACAAAAATCCAAAATTCAACTCCAGATCGTCATTTACTTCCCCAAAACCCTAATTTTACACCAACAAGCAAGAAAAAACCAACGATCTGCATGTAGAAGAAGCGCGGAAACAATAAAAGAGGACTGACCTGCTTAGATTGAGAGTATCTCTGCCGATTGGCCGATTCTATGTAGGCGGATTCTCCATACGCGGTGGAGAGAGAGGAATCGCGGTGAGCTGAGGAAGCTCGGATCGCTTGCGCGGCGAGAGAGGTGGGAGAAGCATCGTCCGGAGGAGGAGGAATTGGAGCGATGGAATCGTCGAAGAAGGGCGAAGATGTAGAAGTCGTGTGCTTTCTTCGATACGCCATTTCAATCTCGAGCTTCTTCAGTTGACGAAATCGAACAAGAGAGAGAGATGGCGATGATCTTAATCGAGATCGATCGAGAGAGACAGAGGGCTTGCGCTTTATAGAGACAGTGGGCGCCAGCCATGGAGTTGATTCTGCTCTGAGATGATGAGTGTGGGCCCCACTTTTTCTGTGATCTTGATGGACGGGTGTGATCATCCGGATTAAAGAGTGGTGGGGTATCCACGATCAACCTGTCCGTTTTGGAGATGGAATGTATCCATTTCGATTTATCGAATTTCGGACAGGAATGGTTAAGCAGGGAGTAGCAATGACTTCAAGAGGAGTAGGAGGACTTATCAAGACTTTTTAGGTGGGTTTGGTTATAAGTAGATCGGTCAAATTAGCCCGTTGAAATGGTACCCAGTCGGGCTTGCCTGGGAACCCCAAAACACATGGCCTTTTTAAAAAATTTGAGCATAGGGCTTGGTTTAGACAATTATTTAAAAGCATAGGCAAAATAGGATTGGGAATGGACAGAGAATGCCAAGCACGTTGGGCCCGGCCCGGCCCAACCTGCCCTCCATGTAATTTTACTAATTTTAATCGAAGTTAAATAGTGACGATCTCTGTCATTGACTTCAATCTTATGATTATAGATTTACATGATCTATTCCTACTTACTATTGATTCTATTGAGAACTGTCTGTGTTCTCTTTTCTTTTTAATTTTGTCCAAAGGAGAGCAGTATTATTTTTATTCATGCAAATGATATTTCAATTAAAGTTAAATAGTACCAATTTTTGCCCTCAACTTCAATCAACACATCTATTTCACTCCCAGCACTCACTAAAAAGAGCAAAAGAAGAGCTCAAACAACCAAATAAACCATCTATAGGCCTTGTAGTTGCATTCCCATGCAATCAAGCAAACTTGGGACTCATACAAATGGTTCTGACAACTCCCTCCAAGTGGGCTATGTTCATAGACTCAAACCCAAGGGCGGAACCAAAAATTTTGTTTAGGGGGGCCAAAGAAAAAAAACTTAAAATAAAATTACAAAATATAGTAATAAAATACGTAGTAATCAAAATATTAAAGTTGTGCTCTATGTTCTTTTATTGAGTTGGAGTCATCAATTATTATTACAGTACTAAATTTCTTTGTGATTTCTTTTTCAATATATAAAATTAAACAATCCATAAAAAAATCATATTCCATTCTATCGTAAAGTGCACTTTTAACAAACTTCATGGTTGAATCCGGAAAAAATTATCATTCATTATATTGTGAAGTGCAGTTTTAACAATCTTCATAGTTAAGAATGCATAAGTATATCTACCATATTTATGTATATATATATATATAGAGACTAAAATACAAAAAAAAAAATCAATATGGGTACCGATCCTTTCCTATGCATGTAGCCTATAAATTATAATTTAAAATATTATTATTTAAAACCTCAAAGAAAAGTAATAACAACAACTCATATTTAAAATCTAAACCATTCAAAAAGCATGGTTCCACTGGTTTTTATCTCCTTAAAATAAATTTCTTTAACCGAATTTCTTTGACATTGATAAATAATAATCAAAACAAAAAAATACAACTATATTTATTTATCCACAATGGATAAACTCTGATTGAGCTAAAAATCAACGTAATAGCAAATAGACATTGATTTTAAGCGGATTAGATTTCAATATAAGCCACAAAGATTGAAAATACATAATGACATGCATTGAAATTGGTACATCTATGCAATGTAAAAAAAAATTGTAAAAGAGAAAGTTGGTCATTTTTCTTCTTTATTCATACCTCGAAGCCTCTACAAGTCTATAACCTACAACTCCTTTCAAGATCTTTGACAAGAAGACGTGATTCTTCCTCGCCTCTCTTGGATCATAAGATTTGGGGCAGGTGTAGATGAGTTAGAATAAAGATTGAGAAATCTTTTCTCCAATTTCCATCAAACCTTACTTATTTGTTCTCATTTCCTTCATTTTTTTTTCCCTTTCTTTTCCTTTCCTTTTTTTAAATTCTAAGTTTGTTCCAAAATCAGCAATATTTTTATTTTATTTTATTTTAGAGTCAAAACCATGTTAAATAAAGTCCTAAATAATGGAGGGGCCATCAATTAATGGATGGCCACATGATGGAGGGGCCAAAGCTAGTCTTTGAAGGGAGTTTCAAGATGTGTGTGTGTGTGTGTTGTAGTGGGGGGTGGGGGGTCAAACCTCATTGTTTAAGTGTTTAATGCATAAGAGTGTTTAATGCATATAACTATTAATGCACAAGATTTTGCTAATCACAACATCAGTTGTGTTTCAAAGTTTTGGTCTCGTAGGATATTGTTCCAGAATATGTTCTACGTTTTTTTTTTATGAAAATCATACTACATAGATAAAAGTTTTTGTCAGCGTGCATGCCAAGTGCATGTTTCTAACTCCGCCATGTTGCTTATTGCACTGCATTGTTGGTCCCAAGCTTGGAAAAAATGAGGGTTTAAAGTCCAATTCACACCAGGTGTTCGATGATAGTATATGAATAATTAGAAAATGTTTAGCTTATGTTCAAGATCGTGGGAAGCCAAGGATTGGCCTTGGCCCAGCCCGGTCGTGCACGGGACGAGATTTCACGTAGGCCCGTTCAATTTAGGGCCTGAAATGGACAAACCAACGGCAGGCTTGTCCAATTTTTGAGACAGGATTAGACAGCCCAAGCCCAAGCTAGGCCCGGTCCGGCCCATTGATAGGCCTAGTTATGAGATTTTGTGGATTTTATAGGGATAGAAATTCATAGTTTTGTGAATTTTTCTTTCTTTTTTTTTTTTTTTTTTTTTTTTGACCATCTGGGCTTGTTTGTACAAGGTGAGGATTTCATGCTCAATGGATTTTTATTTTTTTATTCATGGAAAAAGGAATTTTGCATTCCTTCTCTTATTGAAGACAATTGAAATTTTCACTCTCGTAAAAAAATCAGATTAATTTGTTTCCTTCTCTTTTTAAGAAAAATATGCTACACCAAGTAACAGAATAGTAGGACGTCGTGGAAGTCAAAATAAGTTTTTCTTTCTATCGTAGAATCCTCTCTTTATGTAAATGCATCCCTAGAGTGCTAAAATTATAAAGTCCATAAATGCTATTTCAAATGAATATCTTTTTAGAATTCTACTAATCTAAAAAGGGATATGAACTTCATAGGCATCAAACATACCCTAAATTGATTATACAGGGCATGTTTGGTTCGCAGCATTTATGATAGGAATCCTCTTGTGGGAATTCCTTATAAGGGTGCATGTCTTGTTTCAATTGAATTTGGAATTCTTTATTTGAATCAGGAGAGTTTTACAAAACTGACAATCCAACTACAACTTTCTTTTGCCTTGCAAAATTCCCAAAAGTCCGACGTTCCGAATGTTAGACAGCCCCTTAACATTTTTGAATTTCACTTGGGGGGTACCTTTTTTTTTAGCCTCTCTATTGTCAAACATACGTCAGCCCTCGTTTATAAGGAGGATCTTCACCTACAAGCAGACCAAATGTGTTGATGCAGTACGACTCATGGGGCCCACTTGGATACATATATATCGTTGGGTTAGGATGGATGGAAAGGTCTTTTACGGAGAAGGGTTATGCAAAAAATCAGAGCCATCAAAATGATCATAGTCCTTAATTTAACAATCTTAAGGTTTAATGGTCTTTGAATCATAAATTTTTGGAGGTTTAATCCAACAGTGAGTAAAGGTTTCGATGAGCATAAAAAATGAGCATCATGACAAATCATGGGGATAAAAGAATTGAGTCTGGATCTGATAAGGTAAAACCACACGGCGACCGTAAGTGAATCAACTACAGTCTACCACGTCATTGCGAGGCAGCCTGCCATGCACGCAGGTAGCTACTTGTGTCCAAGGCATGGCTGCTTGACGTTGATGTGGCAGACCGTAGTTGGTCCATTCTCGGTCACCGTGTGTATACCGTATACCCACCCAAAGGATCCCGATTCAAAAGAATTATAAAAAAAAACTGCACCAATCAAAGATAGGCCCAAGTGGGCCCCATATAGCTGGACAGCCTGGACTACACATGCATTATACTAGTAGGAGTAAATTTTCCCTATAAATGTAAATGGAATTAAATCACATAGACGTTTGAATAGGGATGGGAGCCCGGATCTAAACTGTCGGCCCAAGCCCAACATAGGCCCGAATTGGGCCATAAGGAGCTGGTCTGGGCCTGGCCCACCCGAAAAACTGAAAGCCCGAGCCCAGCCCAAGTTTGATATATAATTTAAAAAAAGGGTTTAAACTTTAATTACACAGTTTCAAGTGAAGGTCTCGTCTGCCTATGTGAAAGTGCTAGTGTTTGCATCCTTGCTCTACATTTTCCCTATCACTATTTTTTCAATCAGGCCAGGACAGGTTTGGGCTTTCAACAAATGAGTCCAAGCCTGACCCATCCATTAAATAGGGTCCAAATAAATCATCTGAGCTGGCCCAAACACTAAAACAGCCTAAAGTTGGGATGTGCCCGGGTCCGGCTTTGGCCAGCCCAGTCCACGAACCGTGCATAGGAAAATATTTTCCCATAATGGAGACTCCAAAGGTCATTACTGCGGCAGAATCCACCTAATACATGCAAGAATGATAAGATTCACCTAGTATTGGCAACTTGTTAATAAGTCAGTGAACCACGTAATACTGAAGAACATGAGATCCATTTCTAATGTTGTTAATCACAATTGGACAGCCAGCTATTGTTGAATACAATAAAAATGCTAATTTTCTAATTTACGCTATGAAAAGAATAAATGTTAAATAAAAAAAATTAGTGCATGATTTGGGACACAATTGGCACCGAAAATACGTAAACTACAAACGAATGCACCTAAGTATAAATAAGACAAAATCTGCAATTATTTGTGCTTGAAAAATAAGTATTAACTCTAAAGCATTGTTTAGAAACAAAAAAAAAAAAAAAGCCTGGAAAGTGTTGAAATTTACAAAAAAATCTGTATAATAGTGTAAGGACTGATATAAAACGCAATAGAGGAAGATAATATCTAAATCTCATTTTTCTTAGTTCTTCAATCTTTTCAGTTTTTTTTACCCTCTTTCTAAAAATCAGGACTAGAAGAGACCGAAACAGATACATAACAGGAATGCAGCCTGTACATAATGGTTTTCTTTAAAACTGAAAGAAGTTTGATAAAGATGCTTGAAACCATGCCTTTTTTTTCTTTTTTTTAACCTAGCCTATGGATCTCGGGCCCTGGCACTCTGACGAGGAAATTAGACCTCAGGTGAGGTAGAACAACCCTTTGCTGAGAAAAAACGATGGTTCAAGTTTGAACCCTAGACAGTCAAGTAAGAACATGCACCACTTACCATTAGGGTAAGTGGCCGTTCTGTTGAGGTCAACGTCTATCCTCGCTTATGAGCAGTCATAATTGTGGTTGAGCCCTCAACCTCACCAGAAAACGATTGTTGTACCATTTCCCATTACCAATTGATTTTGGGATAAGTAGTAGCTCAATGGGATGTGAGATTTTACAAATGGTATCAGAGCCTGATAGGTTGGGTGTTCGAATCACAATTGCAAAAAGAGCCTGCCTTTTGCAAATTCTTACTAGGCCCCTAGCGCCATTCTCAAACATGGCAATCGGGTTTGCCCAGATTCAAGTTTAGACTAGCAGGCTTATTTCAAAGCTGAAAATTAGGCCCAGCAAGAGCCCAGGCTTGGAAGAACTTGGCCCAACTCAACATACAAACACCCTAAACTCCTGGTCAGGCTTTTGTGCCCCTACCATTTCTGTAGCCATAACTTGGACAAATATTAGAATGGTGTATACACTCAACGGGCTGTCAAGATGTGATCCTCCTTTTTATCCAGCCCTGTCGGGTTGATACGACCCGTTGGGTTGACCCATATATTGACACAGGCAAGCTCGTTATATACATTGAACGATTGAAGGTCTATTGTAGGCAAGTGGCTTTATTTTATTTTCTTCGAAAGGTCTGTTTAATAGAAAATATCATATATTGAAAAAAAAAGCCTCAAATAAGTAGAAAAGTGATTCATTACGAATAAGGGTTATATAAAAAATCAACCCTGTCAAAATATCCTATCTCTCAATGTGAGAACCGTAAAGCCTAATGATCCTTCAACCATAGTTTCTTTTAGACTCAATCCAAACGGAGAGTTTAGGGTCTATTTCTTTGTTAGAATTCTTGAAATTCATGTCTAGGGCTGTTTGAGAAATCCAAATGCTAGAATTCTAAAATGCTACTAAAACTTTCGTTTCGTTCCTATATGAATTCTTGCCTGAAAATTTTTAAATTCATGAATTCCATGAACTCTATGCTTAATCGGTACATAAATTCTTGACTGCAAATACACATTTTATGCATTGTAGCACATTCGACTCACCTTTGCTATTGTAAATTTGGGACTAGGCGATAAGAATTACAATATGGACCCACCTCATGTATATGTTACATGGGCCCCTTTTTTTTAGAAACTAAAGCATGGGATCCAACTTTAAAAATTTGAACATGGACATATCTTGATAGGAATTGCATGGGCCCAATTCTTGCAACTGTAATTAAGGGACCCACTTTTTGACAAGTAAGAGGGATTCCATATTTTGTGATTTATTATGAGATAATTTGACGTTTTATAACTAGAGAACATTCAGGCAAGATATGAGCATATTTGATGGGATTGGACAAATGATAGGTGGGCCATCGTATTCATGACCAAATTTCATATGGGACCCACACATCCTCCACGGCTGCAACCGCCAATTGTGTACCCCCAAGATCCTCCACATTACAACCAAATCACCCAAAACCCAACAAAACACCACCATCACAGTACTCCATTAACAAAGAACATCTCAAAATGTCACCGTTTCTGTAATACGCAATTGCCTATGTGTGTCTCTCCCCAAAACAATGAGATCGGCTTCCTCCACTGGTTGCCAGAATTCCAACAAAGCTTCTCGAAATTCCAAAATTCTGAAATGCTCTTGGAAGGGCTGCATTTTGGAATTCAGTCTTTTTGGCATTTGAGAATTCTGGCTACTTTGAATACTGGGGATTCCTCTAAAAGAATATTGAATTTATGACTGGAATTATTGAATCCACAAGTAGTTTGAATTTCTGTCAGAAATGCTCGTAAAAAAATGTGCCCTAAAGCATCAATTGTGCATGCTAGATCATTGGGGCTACATCGAACAAATGTGGGCCCAGGTGGGCCCATGGAGCTGGACTATCATAAGTTTGGTTGTCTGGTCCTACTTTACGTGTTCATATTACACACATTTCGTGTATAGAAATTTGCCCAAGAAGTCGCTCCATCACTATAATTGGAGTGATATGTAATTCTGAATTGACCACCACCACCACCACCACCACCATCAATGTTATTGTTACTATCATATTCTCGCTGAAAATGGAGGCCATATTCATAGTTTCATTTCAACCCTTCAAATGTCGGGCTGTGGACTGGGACCCAACAATTCAAATTCACTGGTTAGGACTAGGAGGGATTAGTTGTTGTCATGGACTGATCGATAGGCTCCAAATCGGTGGTCGTCGTCGTAGTCGTCAAAGCCAAACTAGTTAGTTGTTGTCATGGATTGATGGATAGGCCCCAAATTCGTCGTCGTCGTCGTCGTCGTCAAAACCTTATCCCCATTTTGTTGGAGTCGACTGCACTAATTCTGTTTCTTTATTCCGATCTATCTTAAGCATAGGCTCCAAATTGGTATGACCTAATAATTATAACCATCCAAGGGCCTTCAATCAGATGATTACAATCTTCAAATCACAGCCATGCGGGGCGATCGACATACCAATCCCTTCCTATCAAGTTGGGCCCCAAATCCCAGATTTAGCTAAATATTACTCAGCTGCTGGCCTAACCACATGTGTGTCGTCCTGCTTATTGCCCTTCCTACGTACTGCAAATAGACGAAACCTGAAGGGCCATGGCCTCGTGCTGAGGACAGCACAGGATCTGGAAAAAGGATCTGGTGGACAAAAACATGAGCCCCATTAGTGAAACATGGGTGCAGCGGCAACAACAGTGGGACAATGACAACTAATCCATTACAGGTGGCATAAAAGGTGGGCAAGATTTCTAAAACTGAGTTCATATCCTTGTAAACTCCAACAAAAGAGAATTTTACCAGGCTCTTTGGTGAGACACAGAGAGAGAGAAGTCTAAGCTGCTCCAAGAAAATGGCTACTTCCAATGTGATCTTGCCAACTTTCACTCCAGTATAAGTTAAAACTCTACATTAGATTAATCAATGTAAAAACTTAGATTTTATAAGATGTTATTTATGTGTTTTTAAAGTTTATTTGGGTGAAATTTAACAAAGGTTAGTGGATTAAATTAGAAAAAATTTTAAAAAAGCAGAAAGCTTTTGGCTCATTTAAAAAAAAAGTACATGAAGATTTGAATATTCTAAAAAATATATAAAAGTATTCCGCAATTGTTTCAATCAAGACTTCTTCATAAAAAGTTTTAAAATGACAAAAAAACCCTTCCCTTATGACAAGTTTTTATCTTTTATTAACTTTTTGTCACCAAAATCAACCATTTTCTATTTTATGAAGTGGACCCTACTAGGTCATTTGGGTTGGACTTGATCATTTCACTCAAATGATTTATTTGAGAAAAAAGAAATAAAAATAACATAAAGGTATTTTTGTCATTTTCAAACCTTTTTCTTGGTGAGTATTTGATTGAGGGAAATATGAAAATTTCTTCCACTCTTTTGTAGTACTTAAATTTTCATGTACTTTTTTAAAAGTGAGGCAAAAATTCCTACTTTTTTGAAAACTTTCCATTAAACTATTTATAATTGCATTGCATTAGGACCCTCACAAATTTGTTGGGAGTCCAAGCCTCAAAGGATCAGGATCAACCCATCAAGCACTTGCTAAATCAAAGTAAAAACAAAAATGAACAGTTAATGTGAAAGCAATGAACATCACAAGATGTTACATTTAATCACATGACACAAACATTCAAGGAGGAGGATGATATTTTCTCTTAGCTAATTAACCAAAACCCTTTAGGGTGTATTTGGCAGTTAACTAGTTAAAGTAAAGTAAAGTAAAGTAAATCTAGACAATAAATGATAAGGGTCATATTAAAAGTACATAATTTCCTATGTGCCACTTGCTTTCGGCATTTTTTGTATGATGCTTGAATTCTATGTTCCACAGGATCATTCTTAGGAAGTGGTTTTTTATTATCTCATATTTAAGCAAAACAATTTAATTTTTCCTTCTTTCTTCAAGGATAAGGCGCCAAACCAAAAGAAACGGTGAGATAAAGCCTTTTTGGTGACACAAAGAAATCTTCATCTTAAATTAAGGGCTCAATTGTGTTGCCTTGCGTCTGCAAAAGATGAATTAGAAATCTTTAGAATTTAGATCCTTTTACAGTGGAACTTCTTCTCACATTTAGTGAGACGATCCTTTCTTGCAAACTGAAAAAAAGAAAAGAAAAAAAGAAACCCCTAGAAAACCAGAATTTTCATTTGCTTGCTATATAGGATAAGCTTTCCAAGCGCCCTTTGTATTCAACCATCCCTGATATTCTTGTAGAAACATGACACCAAGAGAGGGCCGAGGTGAGACCGAGAGAATAATGTGAGGAGTGAGTGAGAACACAGAGATAGGTTTGGTCAAACCATGGGAATTATTGGGTCTTTGCATCACAAGCATATAGACACTTTTTCTTTCTTTCTACAGTGCAGGCGTCCTGGTTTCCTGCATTTGGGTCCCATTTCAGGCTTACGGATGGAATATGTCTGTGAATACCAACAACGCGAATTATCTGATGAACTGTCATGCTTCCTCCAGTTGCATTTGACCATTTGGGCTATTCTTCCTACCAATCCAGCCTTCCCCACTGGGTTTTGATAATTGCCACAGATAATGTATTGGTAATATGTTGGGATAGTTTTGGATTTTGGGTTTCCTTTGCGATGCTATTGAAGTCATAATTATAGATAGTAAATTTTTTTTTAGATAATAAAAAAAACTTTTAAAATATGCTGGAAATGATTTTATAGGTTTATTCCCATTTCCCATTTCCCATTTCCCATTTCCCATTTGTCCTGATGATGCATTGCTATTCTGTGATTTTCCAAATATATTAAGGTATTATTTAGTCTAACATTGTAACACCATTGGGATATTTTCAAAATGTAGAAGATATTTGAGACAGTTCTATTTAATTGATAGTATTACTTGAACCTACAACCTTAAAAATTGCAAAAGACGGTGCCTTTTCGGTCATCCGACCGGGCTCTTATTCTATATCTGTAACATTGGTAGTTTTTATATTTTTTTAAATACGACCTCTCTAAAATTTCAAAAAAACTCCTCCCAAGGAAGATTTCCCCAGTCTATCCTTGATTAGTACCCACTTACACATTTCTTCTTACAAGCCTCCTTACCGGATATGTGGTCTCAAATCAGTTGACGAAGACTATGGGTGGTGTGGTCATTTTCTTTTGCCTTCTAGTATTTATTCTGGCATTGCTGATTCTTATTAGAAAAATGGCTAATTTGAGGGCAGTTCCGGCAACTCTATTAATAGAGTCAAGTGAAGTAAAGTCAATTTTGAAGAAAGAATAAAATATAAGTAGGTTATAATGATATTTTTTTTTTAGTAGTTTGATATGAAGTCTTTTTGACTTATTGTATGGGAAAGTGATTTTTTTTTTTTTTTTTTTGTATTTTAGTGGATAAAGGTAGTTGCGTTTTTATTATTTTTTTTGAAACAAATGGAGGGAGTTTTGAACTAAAGTGCTTTTGATGTAAAATTTTATCTGAAAAGTAGAGGCTTTACTTGACTTTTACTATACTATTAAAGTGCAAAACTAGCCCGCATCTTTGTCAAGGATAAAGATTTTCGTATTTTTATTTACGAAGCATCTTTTTCAGGTCTTCGTATAGTAACATAAACCAAGGGAATTAATAGTAAGGAGTACGTGACTTTCACCCATGGGACTCGCACACCTGTGGGGGATTTGTGGTCCACACCACCTTTAATTTGGGCCCCTGCTTTTGTGGACAGTTTGGATAAAAAAAAATCTCACACCATTCAAGCGTCCTCAAGGTGAAAAAAAGCGCTAATAGGAGTTGTGCCAGAAGTGCTTTCTATTGAATGGATGCCTGCGGTAGGATTTAATGGTAACTTTTGAAATATCTCCTGGGAAGGTCACCTACTGTGCCCGACCCATATACTAAGAGAGGAATTTTAAGCAGAAACTATATTTGAAAATTGCAATTTTTATAGGATTCGCCTGGACGCATGCCGATTGTTGTGTCCACGTGGATACATATAATTTGCTTGTAGGGGAATATTTTCCTGTTTAGGAGATATCCCTCCTATATATAAAAATTTGGGCTATGAGTGAACTGAGTTCTAAACTCTACTTTGTTCGAGCATAGATTATGCTTTGTATTCAAGCTTGAGCTCGTTTGAAGTTTTACACCTTGAGCTTTAGCTTTGCTCGAATGCATTTAGTTAAAATGAAGTTAAGACTGGCTCAAAACAGTAATAAGAATCTAAAATGAGTGATCTCAAGCTCAGGTCATTTTAAAACAAATGTCTTCTTAGGATCATCGATTGAACTCTTGAGCCTCAACTTAAGCTCAATCAAATTAAATTCTTGTCAATGCTCAAATTAAGTATTCATTGGCATATGTAGGAAAAAACAAGCTCAAATTTTTTGTTAGGAGAAACTGACCTTCAACAGGTATCCATTCACATAAAGTACTCCACTTTGCTGATAGCATTTTTTTCGTTGATAATATATTTGTGTTTGTTGAGTCAAGGCGAGCCACTTCACAAGCATGTTCTTTAGCTGAGTCGAGTTGATCAGCAGTGCCTTGCTTGCTGAAAGCTTAAATCGACCATTTGTTGATTGTACGCTTGACTCGAGCTCTAGCTCGAGCTAGGGATATAAATGGGTCACCGGTTCTCCTATTATCCGGCGGTTTTAACCCGTTAAAAATTGGATTTGGGTCCTTATTTAGGCCCCGCTAAAGAATTGGGTTTGGATCTGCCCCGCCCCCTGCCCCCCCCG
Source organism: Persea americana (assembly GCA_029852735.1). Classification (NCBI taxonomy): domain Eukaryota; kingdom Viridiplantae; phylum Streptophyta; class Magnoliopsida; order Laurales; family Lauraceae; genus Persea; species Persea americana. The sequence continues at coordinate 12,343,075 of CM056809.1, forward strand.
ACCCTTGTGGTTTTTTTTTTTTTTAACCCGAGAGCTAAATGGGTCCAGTTTTAGTTCGGACCTATGGACTTGATACATTCCTTCAATTCGAGAATCTCTCCTTAAAATCATTTTTTCCCATATTATCCTCTACCTAGACCCAGACCCGCCTTATATATGATTTTGGTTCCGGATCCAGTTCCATCTTCTCATTAACGGTTCTTGGTTCGGAACCAAAAAACTGGCCTCAAGACGGTGGACAGTCAATTAGAGAGAAGTCAATGGTTGGGGACCTCGGGTAGACAGTGAAGTACATTGCATTACTTCTTCACTAAAAGGGCCACGTTTGTTAAGAGGCATGCAGAGAATTTCTATTGAGAAGAATTCTAAAATTTTCAAATGCTGTCATCCAACATATTTTTGCAAATCCTCCTACTTATATTAGCATCCAAAACATTTTATTTGTAAAACTTGAAGCCTTGGAATGGGAGGGCCCATCTCAACGGCTCTTTAGAGATAAGATGATCGATTAAATCCCTTAATTATGCATGCATGTTGCACTGACTCATAGAGCCTTTTCCCCAGCTTCGATGGGAGAAAGTGATTTCTATATATTTGGACAGTGAGATCCATGGATACATAGAAAATTTTAGTAGAAAAAAGAGACCCGTAAAAACCCCAGCGCCAGAAATCACCAAATACAAATAAAAGAAGAAACACTGTTAGACAATCTTACTTCGGTCAATAAACATAGAAGCCAGTTCTAAAATTATCATATATTTTCCATTTAATTTCATGGAAGAAAAGCCAACTTGAACCCTGCTCTATCTTCTTTGTCCTTTTTCTCCTCTCTTTTAAGTCTCTCTTTGCCTTTAAATCTATTCTACCATTGCCCCTCAAAAGCAAAAAAGAAAAAGCTAACTTGAACCGACAACCTATGTGATGATAGGGACCTTCTAATTGTGTTCGAGGCTCTCAATTATTTAATGATAAAGAAAATGTGATTTTTCATGATAGAAAAAGGATAATAATCTATAATGTCCATATACTAATATGGTAGGGATATACCATGGATATGGATTTTACTTACAAAGTGAAATATTGAATATAATATGACATAAAACATTGCCCATTTTGAAGTGTCTTGGTATTATAAATGACAATATCTTAATGATATTATTACGGTCATGTTCAAGGAGTAACATTGGAACATTTTATTTTTCTCATTCAAAGTACAAAGATAAATTTTATGAAAAAACTTTTGACCAGAAACTTTTGTAAATTGGAAGAATATTAAGAGAAATCCCATATTTTTTATTCATAAGAGGTGCAAAAACAAAATTGAGATTTTAAGCTCCCTCATCAAGGAAGAAACTTGGAAATCAGTAAATTTTATAATCATAAATGCAATTTGATTTTATGTTTTTTCTTTGAGTAAACATAACTATGCCATAAACGTATTGTTCATATACATCTATGCGCATATGATTTGAATTTTTTTTTTTTTCACTTTTGTGAGTACTGTACCCGAGAAAAAAAAAGAAGACATAAAATAGAGATGACTAATGCCATAATCAATAAACCCATGTGGGGCCTGGCCATCTTTGATCCTCAACATTCAATTTGACATCAATCAGGACTATCTAAGTCTAGGAGATAAAAAAAAAAAAAAAAATTTTGACAGTTGATTTTTGTGGGACGTATCTATAGACTTTGTGGGCCCCTTTTCAAAGATAGCCCTCCTCACCAGAAACCCAAACCCCTCCAGCCAGGTAGGGTTCAGTGGGCCCTGATCACCATTGGTGTACTTTGTACTCAGTTTCATTGAAGCAACCCCAAAGGCCAAAACCATCATGTTTTTCCCCCATTTGGTGAATACAAATTATAACCCCAGAACCATCATGGGTAATTTGGATGGGTATAGGCGGGAATCTCAGTGCACATTCACCAACAATGCAGACTCTATCTTAAGAATCTATGGAACTGAGCTCTTCCTCATTTCCCATCCGGATGACCTTCTCTGTTGACCACTTAAATAACAAAAAAGAAAACACCTTGCCTTTTCAAATGACTGACTCAGAGTCTCTATGCAGCTTTTTACATAAAATGACCTCTGCCCAAACTAAAAAGATATTGGTGCAAGGATACTCATATTGGCCTTTCTCACCTCTATCCTCCTATCTTGCTGTCTTTGTTGTTTCAGGGTGCACCCTACACAGTACACAGTCACGTGGGCTTGAATGGTTGGGTGGTGAGGGTCTTTCAGTTGAGTTTGGAGGCTAACATTTACATTAGAGGGTTTGTTTGGAACAGCACATTCCCTTTGAAAAATCTGAGGGGAAAGAGGGAGAGGGGAAAGAGGGAGAGGGTCTTTTAGTTCAATCTCTCTCGGTTCCTTTTCTTTTACCCACTTTGGGTATAGAGTTGCAGTATACACCGTCGCTTTCCTGTCTCTGACTAGTATGATGAAAACGACACATCTTTCACCCCATTACTGCTTCTCTCCCGTGATTTCTGCATCTCTCTTACTTTTGTTCTTAGGATATGACATAGACATGGTTTCTTCAGTTACCCCTTCTTCTTCTTCTTCTTCTTCTTCTTTATCTCTGCTATTTTTGTATTTTTAACCTTTTTTTTCACCTTAATATAGGGCAATGATGTGGGGTTATTCTGTTAGCTCTCTCTGGTAGATTTGGGTGGTTCTACTATTGGGGTTCTTCTGTTATGGACTGTTTCTATGATATGGATTCTCTCTCTCTCTCTCATACTTCTGCCCTTTAGATATGGATTCTACTAGACCCTCTTTCTCTCTCTGCTATTTTTAACCTTTTCACCTTAAAATACGATAATGATATAAATGACTTTGGGGGTTCCTCTATCTGGATCTCTCTCTCTCTCTCTCTCTCTCTCTCATATGGGTTCTAGCTAAGGCTTTATTAGATCATCTCTCTCTCTCCCTCTCATGTATGATATTGGTTCTTTCAATTCTCTCTCTTGATTTTGTTTTTTATCATCCCCATCATCACTCTCTCTCTCTCTCTCATATGGGTTCTAGCTAAGGTTTTATTAGACCATCTCTTTCTCCCTCTCATGTATGATATTGGTTCTTTCAGTTCTCTCTCTTGATTTTGTTTTATATCATCCCCATCATCACTGTTTAAGCTTTAATCCATCTAGCTGTAGTTTATAGATAACATGAATTATTGCTATACAAAGGTTCTCTCTCTCTCTCTCTCTCTCTCTCTCTCTCTCTCTCTCTCGATTTTGTGTGTTTATCTGATCTCCATCATCACTGATTGAGTTGAGCCTTATCCCATCTATCTATGTGATACTAGGGTTCTCTTTCTATATATATGTGTGTGTTTATATACCAGGGTGTATGTCTGTACCTTGGACGTACGTGTTTCATAAGGTAGAGTGATAAGAATGAGAATTATAGGGTTTTAGAGGTCGAAATCGATAGCGCTTGAACAGCCAACCCCAAGAAGATAAGGGTTTTAAAACAGTACGTATTGCAGTCGAAGGTAATTAGAAGGTGAGATCCTCTCTCTCTTGTTTTTGTTTTTGTGATTTTTTCTGCTATTTTTTTTATATGTTTGGTTGGATTGACATTTATATTGATATCATAAAGAAAGGTAGCACAACCATTTGTTTTCCCTCTCTCTCTCTCTCTCTCTCTCTCTCTGTGTATCTGCTGATCTCTTTCTCTGTCTAACTGTTTTGACTTCTATTTTGGGGTATTACTTGATGGGTTTTCAGTTTTATGTGTCGTGGTTTCAGGGTTACTGGAGAAAAGAGTTTACATTTCATATGCTGTTAGGGTTCTTTCCTACTTTTTCATTACTGGTTAGGGTTAGTGTCCGGGACATTTTCCTTCCTAAAGGAGATATAGGTTTGGAATGAAGATGTTTTTCTGAATTTTGCAGTGAAGAGTGTTACCGTAGATTAGGGTTTGTTGAAGAGAAGTTCTTTTATTTGGTGAGCAACATTACATTAAAAATGCTCCGAATTTGTTGGTTTTGATTGTTTTGGGGCTCTTATTATTATTATTATTATTATTATTATTATTATTATTGAAGTTATGGGATTGAACAAATTTACTGATTTGGCAATTGAAAGATGGGTTTTGCTTGTGTGCATTAATCATTGAAAACAGTCTCAGTGTGAAGAGGAATAAGCATTTTGTTTGGCTTTGTGGTTGAAATATCTTTGGTACAAATGGTTTAAAAACTCTACAGATTTTGAGTATTTTGGTTGAAAATGAGGAAAGTTTTCTTTGAATCTTAAGGCCTTTTGTGATTGCATAATGACACAGTGAGTGCCCCCGTTTTTCTTTTAAATTGATTGTGATTAACGTTTTAGAGTCAAGATAAGGACAATCTATTACTAATCTATCCATAATTAGTTGTTAGTTTTACTTTGTTTAAACCATAAATTCATCATGTTGAAAAGAGAAAAAGCTTTCTGGTGTGTATATTGAAATATGCATAGTGAGTACAATTTGTTGGTAAACTTATGCCAATCAAGTCTAGTGATGATGGAAATTGTTTAAGGCATTCCAGGTTCTCTTATGTGTCTGTCTAATGTTCAAAATCTATGTAAAAACAAACCTTTTATTTTGGTTCCTTTTTTTCTAATAATTTTTTGTTCACCCCTTTTTAGCTTGCAAGATTTCCTTGAATGTGTCTTGTCTTGTTCATCAGTACAATCCCTTTTCCATTTTTGCATATTGATTTTTTCTTCTTTAAACTATATTTGGGGGTGAACTGGTGAAGTATATTTTAGTGAGAATGTGAGTCCTTGAAATTCATTAGCACTTTCCTATTATGCATCTTAATTTCTTTGCTGCCATTATTAAAAGAGTTCTATCATATATGATTTTTGTGAGGATGTGACCTTTAAAAAGAATTCTTTGATGAGTGCTTGGAGTTCATGGGACGGGACCTTTCTTCTTCTGGCATGGGAAGAAGAGGAGACTACCATGTTTCAAGAATATACCAAGTGGTTTCAAAGATTACACTTTGGGAGGTTTCTCCAAGGCAGTTTTGAGAAATGGTTTGAGAGAGCTTCCTTCAGTCCACTCATGGTTGGCTTGTGGGGTTGAATTAGCTGCCGACTCATTCATTCATACGCTCAGTAGAAAGGGAAGCAGTTTAAGCTACTTTGTGAATGTGTGAATGGTGCGGGAGATAAACCTTACCCTCTTCCCCCTATGCTTGGACTGAAGGGAGCTCCCTCTTCCCTTTTCCTCAGGACAACTACTTTCTCTTGCTTTTCCTTTTTTTAATTAAAGGTTAGAATTTGTCTTTGGAAGAGTAAATTTCACATCCATTGTTTTTACATTGATCATTGATGGTTCATTCTCTTCACTGCGCTTTTCCCCCTTGTCTTTGTTTTCTTCTCTTGCCCATTTTTTGGTGTTTATTTGTTTGCTTTGCTAATTCATTAGCATGAAATTTATATGCCTTCCCTTTTCTAAATGTTCAAGTTACATCCATTTAAAGGAAAATAACATTCCTGCTTCTCCATATATGTATGCTTCATGAAGAATACAACTTCACCTCTTCTGAATGTAATCCCAAGTTGTACAGTTACACCGTTATAAAGTTGAATTTAAAATTTGAATTGCTCCTCTTTCTCTCCAAGCTACAAGCTAAACTTAATTCTGCAAAAATGTGGTTATTATTTTCAGGTAAGCTAAACTTCTTTTTTTTTTTATATATTTTTTAAGAGCCCATAATATGGTTGGTGCTCATTGTCGCAAGTTGGTTCATGTCATGTTACCATTCTAAATAGAAAAAAAGAAGAAAAGTAAACTTCTTTTATGGTTTGTAAAACAGTTATGTGTAGGTTATAATTCTTTTGTTCTTAGATTTTCTCCTAGCCTTTTTTTTTTTTGGGTAAAGGATTTTCTCCTATCCTTTATATCAGTGTAGGACTGTTGGCAACTATTTATTTTATATTCACGATACCAATTCTAAAAGCTTATTGGCTTTTCTTGCTCATGGTATTTGGGAAATGTCTTGGCTTATATCTGCCATGATTTCTTCTTCTTCTTATTATTTGCTATGTTGGGCTACTGGTCTAGTATAGTTACTTCAACTTGAGGACCCAGGGATCGGTCCTGGGCATGTGTGCAAAACTAAGGTGCCAATACCACTCAAATGAGAGGGAACTTTCGTTCTTCTGCGTAATTTCTATAATCACTGCATCTAATCTTGTTGAGGTTCGTGAAGACATTTCTTCGTCTTTCATGTCCTTTTATTCTATCATATGATTAGCTGGAGATTTTTTTCAAGGTACAGCAGCACTCATTACACACTACTATATGAAAATGTGTTTTTTTTCCAGTGCATGTTGTTTTCAATTTATTTATTTATTTATTTTGAGGGGCTTATTGATGGTTGTGGTAGTGGATAAGCATTCCATTGAAAGTGCATTAACTCACAAAAGCCGGTTTTATTGTTTTTTTTTTCCTCCACTTCCATTTCTCATGCCCTATTTCTAGCCTTGCAGATAATTGTTTCATAATCCATCTTTTAGTTCATGGGTGATTTCAAGGCAGTGGGAATCCAGCATTGTGAGCACATTCTCTGATGTTGTCTGTTTCTTGCTTTACCATGCTTCATCTGCTGTTAATGTATCATCTCAATTTGTATGGATACGATGGAGATTGCATTGGTTAGAGAGATAATATTGCCAGTCTCATCGTTGATCTTTTATGAGTATGAAAACTTTTCTTTTTAGGAAAAATTTCAAATGAGGCCTTAAGTTTTTGCCTTATTTCAAAAAAGGACAATTGGCCATTTAAAGTTACTTTTCAGAAGCGAAAGCTACTATATACCGCCTATTCTTGTGGGGACGTTGGTTGCCGTCAATCACTTTGAGGATGCTAGTGAGGCAACAAAGGAGAAAATGACAGAAGTGAATGAGGGTTTTATTTCAATGAAGGTTAATTTGGGTATTTTAAAAAAATTGGGGGAGAAATTTGCCGGAAAATAACTTTAAATGGCCGGTTGTCCTTAGTTAAAACTTACTTTAGGACTTAGGCCCTAATTTGTAAAGTTTTGAAACTTGTGTCCTTTTATGAAATAAAGCAAAAACTTGAAGCCTTATTTGAAAATTTCCCTCCCTTTTTAAGTCTGATCACAGCTCTGTTTTTTTTTTTTTGGTTATTCAGCTATAAGGGGCTGGTTCTCTCGGAGACTCGCACATGTGAGGTAATAGGAAATCGCACATGCAAGGGGTGGGCAACTTGTACATGTGAGGTAATAGGAACTCACAAATGCAAGGACTAACTCACGCATGCGGAATTATAGGAACTCGCACATGCCATTGTTACACATACTAACTCTTATATTTATCTGTTTTAATTTTTTCTTCCTATCTATGATGCTCGGATATGAGATGGAAAAGACTGTGGAGATGGATTTTACATACAAAATGTAGTACTAGATACCATGCCATAGGTTGCAACATATTTTGAAGTATCTGGGTGTCATAGTTTCTTGTGGGCATTGTGGAAACTTTCATCTGATATTCAAATTTTCATATCTTTGGAATGCTGTGAAGAAATTCTCCCATCTTTTCCTATTTTTATTTACCTTCTTTTATTATTTTCTTTTTAGTAAGATGGGGACATCCCTCATCTTTCAGTAACCATAGAGACATTCCTTCCCAGATTCCATTTTCCACTTTTGTGAATGTTCTTGGAGACGTTTCTCTCCTGCTACATCCTCCCATGGGGAAATGGTGATAAAGCTTTTTGTTAAGGGCAAAACACCCCAGTGCAAGGGCATCAACCCATCTAAGTTTCTTATCTTCTTAAGCACTTTTGAAATTTGAACCTTTTTAGACATTACGCTCCCCAATATCTGCTTTTCCTACATTTTTCTTTCTTCTTGGTTGGTTTCATCTCTTCTTTTCCTACTTCTCAAACACTTACCATGTTTTACATTTCAAGAACTTGGAACTTGAAGTTTATCAATGTTTGTTGACATTTGATTGGTTATATTTAGAATTTCTTGGGACTCTCCAATCTCCATAGCCTTTGTTTTTGTTTTTTATTGAGCAAAAGGTGGCTGGCTGCCTCACAGCCAACTAATGAGCACTACCCCTACCTCGAGCTGAGTTCTGTCATATCTATTATCTACATTAATATAATGACCTGTTTTTCTTCTTCGTTGAAACAGAAGATATTAAAATCGTTGTTTCTCTGTCACTCTCCCTGTGTCTTCTAAGTACTGATCTGAAAAGGTTATTAAACTAGAGTAAAAAGCTCGAGTTTGAAGGTGGTGAAAGTACAATCAAAGCCATTTTTTTTTATTTTTTTCTTTTCATCTAAAGCCTGCCACTGCCTACCATTTTGTTTCATGCATTGGTAGAAGAATTTAGTTTTCGTGGGACTTGGGCTGGCTTTGTCTAGCATTTCCAAGGAAAAAAACTTTGGTATATTTTCAATAAAAAGAGGTATATAGGTGAAATGAAAGTACATTTCACTCACATCTTCAGTATCTCGTGAAGCTATGGAAGTAATTTCCAAACATGGATTCCTTTTTCTATTTTTTTTTTGTTAATTTCCATGAAAATACAGTTGGCCAAACACAGACCAGCTCTACAAACCCTAGATTGGTTGGTGAATGGAAGTGGCAACTCTTTGTATCCGTTTCTTCTTGTGCTTAATTGATTGAGATTTCATGACCTTAGGGTTTTTTTTTTTTCCTCCTGAATGTTAGGAGATGGGTTTGGTGAGGGTGTGGTATTTTCAATGTATTTGATGAGGGGAGTTGAGAGGTTGGTCACCATAAATGAAGAAGAATATTTTGTAGGATGTGAGGTAATGACTAATGGGTAACACTGGCGTCTGCTTAAAAGCATCTTATTGGAAATATGGGTTACATGGTTTTCCAGTTTCGAGTGAAAATTATGGGCTACATGTGAGGTAATGACTAATGGGTAACAATGCGTTTTCCTGTTGATGGTCTCGAAGTTGAGAGAGAGAGAGAGTGAGAGAGCTTGAAATTTGGTATTTTGTATTGGTAGAAAAATAATGTTGGGTTTATATAATTTATATAATAAAACAAGGATGTAAAGTTTTCAGATTATTGTTTGATTTGATGGTGTACTTCTACAAGAAGATTATTCAAAAATGTGGCATTTAGATTAGAGTGGCTGACCTTGAGAAATTTAAGTCGGATTGCTTAGTACAGGTTTGTGACAACCCTCATCCCTTGTCTTTGTTGTGATACCTGGATGTGGCTCTCAAAAATATGAGGACTCTGTAAAGCTGTAAATGCTGCAGAGTAGATTACGTGGCCCTTGGAGCAGGAAACCAGGTCGTGGGAATTTTTTTTAAATTCCCATCAACAGGGGTCCAGTTGTAGGTTTAGTATGGTCTAGACCGAGTTCTTTTTTTTGAAAAAAAATAATCCCAGCCCTCTTGGATGAGGGAATGTTATTCTAGGTTCTAACCCCAGACAACTAGGTAAGAATAAACAGGATAAGAGGCCGTTCTTCTTGTACCCGTTGACATTCTTTATAAATATGTTTTATGCCTATGTATATTTACAAGATATGCGTTAGATATATTTATGAGAGAGATCTTTCACCTCATATGAGAGGGAGGAGCGAGGGCTTTCATATTTAAGTTGTTGGCATTGGATATGGATGTGAGGGCCCCCACCCTATTTTTCATATAAGGTGAGCCATATCTCTCATAGGACATCTCCTTATATAGATATATTATATATATTAAAGCAAACAGGGAGGTGGGTTGTGGAGGGCGCCACGTCAGCAGCAATGAGTTCTCCTTTCAAAAAAATACTTATAAAAACAGAGAGCTTTGAGTTTAATGTGGGCCACTAGACCTACCAAATCTCTTCCCTAAACCTATATTTCTAAAATCCTTCTAATTTCCCCTAAAATCTCTCTTTTTCTAACTTTTCTATTTTATCTTTTTATCTTAATTCTCAAATTACTCTCTAATCTTAATCTATCCTAAAATCTGTCTACAGGCCCTACATGTGAGATTGTTATTTCACAAAGGCATGGAGCCTAATTAAGGTGGCCCACTATATGCCATTAATCACATAAAAACTCATAATGCAATGATATGCATGAAGTTTTGAGATTTTTACTGATAGAAATCTTATAAAAAATCTTTAAGCCCCACATGAGAGATTTTTACTTCACAAAGGCTTGAAGTATACTTGAAGTGACCTACCACATGCCATTGATACATAGAAATTAACCTTGATTGATGGAGGACAAGGAAGTTGGATGATCAATGGGGAGACAAATAGGCGCAAAAAGAAAATAATATGCATTTTCAAATGCATGCTATTGATCATACTAATTTCTTCTTGGAGGCATCGCTAGGTTTTGTAATAAAAGAAATGCACTCATTCGGATTGAATTTAGGAAGGAGTTGGAATTCATATTATTAAATAACTCAATTTAGGAAAAAAACAAATGCTCTCCTTCATATTGAATTTATAATGATATTAAGAGGATGATCATCCTTCTATGTTTTTTTGAGGGTTTGGTAAGCTTTGTGAATGGCTTGGATTGTCTTATATAGGGATGGCAATGAGGTGGGTCAGGATTGTGTTATACTAATTTTATACCCACTTCATTTGACATTCTAAACCTATGCCACTTTATAGTAGGTCTCATGTCATTAACTTCAAACTTGCTCCAGAACCTTCCATTGAACACCATGGCCACAGATACTTGAACAATATGTAATGGGCTGGGTTTGGTTTTGGTGGTAAACTCATTGAATAAAATGCGACATTAAAGAAATAAAATATTAAGTATATATATAATATTATATATAATAAATATAAATTATTTATTTCTTTCTATAAAATATATTCTTTTCCAATAATACATCAGAAAAGAATCACATATTTTATTATATTTTTTGAGCCGAGCACTATTCCTATCTATTTAATTCTGTAAGCTTGCGCTTGTGGGGCACACCCTTGGTCCATCCAAATGAACCAAACACACAGTCCCCTTAAATTACACATGTTTACTAGCTTTTGGTCAGATTTGGATTTACTGGACTGTTGGATCGACTATGTATAAATCTGAATAGAGTATTGACCATTAAACTTCTGGGGCCTAATGGAGATGGTAGAAACCACGGTTGGAACTATTTTGTTTTTTTTCACAAAGAGAATGGTCATATGGAGTCTTTGAAATCCTCTATCCCTACCTCCATGTGGGCCCCACTACACACTTAAGCTTATCTTATCTTAACCTTCAGCTTAGGAGAGCTGTCACATATAGACACGCATTTATACTTGTGTAACGGTCAATGCCTTTAAATTCAAAGGGTCGTCATATTATGTAAGTTTACTTCATTTTATATTTATTTTCATTACATGTTAAAAGATTCTAATAGTCAAAGATAATAAATTTATTTAGTTTAGATTTATTTTATCTTAATATAATTTTAAAAAAATTCTTAAATTTTAATATATTTTGATTTTGGCCCGGGCTTAAGTACGGGCGTTTGTTGCTAGTATTTATGTAAAATAATGCGGTAGGGCCCTTTTGCAGGGAATTGAATTCCTGGGAATTTTTGGTAGAGTGGGTTGCAAATGAAGAAGAATAGGTCATGTGGATGTTCAGGCATGCAGAGACGTCACTGTTGTTAGGGTTGGTGCTTTTAAATTCAGGGGTCTCCTCGTCTTTTGATGGGCTCCAGCCTCCAGCAATCGACCGTCTTTGTCCTTTGACCGTCATATTGGGACATGTACATTCAGACTTTTTAGCTGGAGAGGATTCCACCGAAGGTTTTTTTTTTTTTACCGTTAGATGTTTTTACAAGAATTTCCCGAAAGAAATTCATGGACATGATGTCATCTTTCCGAAAGCCGTGTTTTTTTTATTAGAATTTTAAAATTTGGGCCGCCTAAAATGTTATAAATGACCTTTGGAATTTCTGAAATTCCAACATCTTTGTTTTTTTGTTAGATCTAGTTTGTTTCTTTGTTTGAATTCAAGGAGCTCTTATCTTTAAATTTATGGAATTTCTAAATCCTGCTTTGTACTTGATAATTATAAATTCCAGTGAAAATCAAATAGGTTGGAATTTTAAAAATTCCTAAGATCTTTTGAGGTTTTTTAAGTGGTTAGAATTTGGAATTTTGATAAAGAAATATGGCACTTGTAAATGCAAGGGGATAAGCTATAATTGTCATGTCCATCAATTTCTAATGTACGTAATCCTTATCATAAATTCTAGTAAAGGAATAGGCCCTTAGGGCATATTTTGTTGCAACTATTTTTGACAGGAACTCCTAATAACAGTGCAGGGGTTGTCTTTGAAAATTCTAAGGGCCTATTTTTTTTTTGTTTGGAATTCAGGAAATTCTTGTTTATGAAAATTTTGAAATTTTCAGTTGAAGTGGAATTCCTTTTATGCTTGAACATCTATAAATTCCACCAAAAAGCAAAAGGTTGGAAATTTTAAATTTTGACAAGGCAGTTGAGACCTTTTAAGTGGTTGCGATTTTGAAATTCTTGTGAGGAAATATGACATTTATAGATGCTAGGGACAAACCATCATATCTTGTCAAAAGAAAACAAAAAAAAAACCCACACACTTTAAATTCTTGTTAGAAATTCTTGAAAAGAAACAAGCTCTAAATTTCCTTTTTGACTGAGTTTAGATGGTGAGAATTTGCCATGTGAAAAGCCATTTTTTGCGAGTAAAATCCTAGATTTCCATATGCCACTTTTCCTTGAGCATTTTGGAATTCTATTTGGGGGGACATGCATTTGAGATTCTCCAACTGCTCCAAACGATATATCCTCAAATGTTTGCAACTAAACGTGACCTAAAGTGGAGATGTAACCTGAATTTTATAATACCAAGGTCATGGTTTGGTATTCATTTTTCCATTTCATTTCATTTCCGCAGAAGAGGTGATTATTTGATGGCCACTTATGAATCTTCACCTGTGTCTTCAATTTGAACAACCGCTGGCAGTGCAATTCTTGTAAGGCATGTCTTCTTCATGTGCATTTGCCTTTCACTGTATTATGGTGAGAACTTTGAATGGACCTAACCTTATAACCCATCCAAAATATATACACACATGGAACCCCCCTCCTAACAGCTATTAGACTCCGCGGTTTGTACCCACCAAATGGATTCAACCATTGTATCTGGGTTAATGTTTCATTATAGTATAAAGCTAAACTTGTGGGCATGGACATGGACATGAGATTGATTGACCTACTTTTAATATTTGGATCCATCATGAGTGTATCTTCCATCCCACTCATGTTCCATGATTTTTGGAATGTGCACAGTAGGACCATGTGACCACCGTCGTCCTGCTTGTGCCAGCTGAGAAGAGAGTATGAATATCGTACATGAATGAAATAATCAAATGCAATTGGGTGGATTGAAGATACGGTTCATTTGTTTAATGACAGAAAGGTAGCCTACATCTGATCACATGGCCTAGGACTAGGAGAACGTCACTCCTATGGGCTATGACCATGTGTATAAGGCCGAGGTTGCACCTCTGTGGGGCCCACTTTAGGTCCCTATTGATTTGCCTTATATCCATGCAAAGTCTCCTTCCACTTTTTCTTGTTGAAAAGTATTTTAGCTGCTTCTACACATAGGTTTGCTCTTGCGGAGAAAACTTAATATTTCTTGGATGTCTTGTGATTTGCCGATAAAAAGGTCTCCCTTTACATGGCAACTTGACCCATTTTGAACTTTTTTAAGGGTTGGAATGGTCGATTGAGCAATGGGCTATATCACAATTGTTTGATTCATTGCTTGAAGGGTTATGTTTAGCTGGGAGGTACCTCTTTCATTCTGAGAGGTAATTTTTATTATTACTTCATGGGAACCCCATGTGGAATCTAATATTCACACACACTAACTCCCGTGAATTGGCACATATTAATCTCAATTGTACATAATGTTGGATTGAGATTTATATAAAATATATTATATATATATATATATATTAAAGCAAACGGGGAGTTCTCCTTTCATATAAATATGTAGAAAAAACATAGAGTGCTTTAAGTTTGATCACATGCCATAATTTTTTCTTCAAAAAAATCTTTTTATCCATATCATCTATCTCCTAAAGTCTCTCAATCAATATCCTCTAAAATCTCTCTATTTTGTTATAGTTATTATCTCTCTTAACGCCATCTATCTTCCATTTTCTTAAGATTGTCATGTTTTTATTTTAATATTTGGGGCCCACCTTTCAACAATTCACATTGATAAATTTTTCATTAAAAATATCATTTTCTTTTAGTTTCCAAATAAAACTCTACTCTTTTCAAAGATTGTCACATGTGAACGAAAATCAAACTTGACCTTCTGATAGACCACCTCATGGATGGGCTTGTGATAAAAAAAATTTGATATTGAAGTTTTTTTTTTTTTTTTTGTTGAATCTTATAGGCATCCTTTTCTAATTTAATTATATAGACATACGACATTAGGTTTGGCTCACCATAAATTACACTTCCGTGGGCCTATATGGACTCATAATTAAGAGATACATACATTGATCTAAGATTGGCCAATTATTACTGGGATCAAATAACACAAGCATGTGGTTTTAAAGTCTCATAATTTATGGCTTTTAAAGTAAAGAAGTTTATACATTTTTTTTAATCTAGAGCTAAAAAGCGGTTTGATCAATTTTAAAATGGTATTGGTGCTACTTTGAAGGGGTAGTGAAGAAATTTGTGCGGATGGATTGAAATGACCATTGGCCTATGTGAAAATAAAAAAATGATGCATTTGTGCAACGAGAGGATTGCACATTTTTATGATTTTCTTTGTTAACAATATTATGTTGTTTGGTGTGATGTATTTTCCTTGCATAGAAGAAAAAAATAAATCATTTTTCCTTAATAGAGAGGACTTTGATTTTCTATGAAAATATAGAATTTCATTTTCATGAGGAAATAAAAATCTGCGTAAACTACAATATTGTATTTTTGTGATTGAAGATGTATTGACTGTTTTTATATAAATATGCATGAATATATTCTTATATGTTTATAATTCATTTTGATATTTCATAAATTCAAAATATAAAATCTTACTTTTTTGCCCATAATTAATCACGGGGTGTTATTGCTAGTCTAACTTAACAGAAAGCAATAATCTGATTGAAATGATCTTTGCCCAAAATCATGCCAACAATGAGAGCTACCCATGAATCCCATCATACGATCATGGCGGTGGTATGCATCCAATTGGCTCCGGCGAGGGCTTGCAGATAGAAGCCAAGTTCATCAGTTTCATTTCTAGTGAAATTTGTTTTGGAACCTTCACAAGCATCTTCGGGCGTTTGGTCTAGTGGTATGATTCTTGCTTTGGGTGCAAGAGGTCGCGAGTTCGATTCTCGCAACGCCCCCTTCTTCTTTGTTTTTGGATTCTTTTTTTTATTTTTTTTTCCAAATGAAGGGCATAATCATTTATTAGTTTGGAATTAATTCCCCCTTCTTCTTTGTTTTTGGATTCTTTTTTTTTTTTTCTCAAATGAAGGGCATAATCATTTATTAGTTTGGAATTAATTCACCCTTCTTCTTTGTTTTTGGATTCTTTTTTTTTTTTCAGATGAAGGGCATAATCATTTATTAGTTTGGAATTAATTCAAATGAAGAATCCATTGCCCAATTCTCCCTTCACCTGTAAATACTTTTTTTCTGACATTTTTTTTGCTAGAAACCTGTAAACCGTAAATTTAATTGGCCATCACAAAGAGGAAATTCTTGCGACTCCTCACAACTCTATCTGTGCACGCTATATAAGAACCTGTAAAAATCTAATTTACTTTTAATTGGCTATCACAAAGAGGACATGTGATGAAAATAGTAAAAATAGATGTAAAGAAGTGCAACATATCTGGAGATTTGGGTAAGAATAGATTGGAACAAATAAGCATAGTTTATGTAACCTACCCCAACAAAATTGGGACAAGGGTTTAATCAAGATGAGGAAGATGGCTATCACAAAAAAAATAAAAGAATACCATCTACTCACAAGGCAACTCAGGTTGTTTTAAATGTATTTAAGCCTGATTTAAACCCATGTCTTACAGGTATAGGAACATTCAAATTGGCTTTCCTTAATTGCAAGCGCGCAACTTGCTAAACCCTTTCCGTGCCCATTTGGATCTCTGCAAACCAAGTGCAGCCAATTATATTAGATGTAAATATGTTCATGCATTTGGATAACCTAAGTTACAGGCAAGTGGCCGTTGTTTTGTTCTTTGCCTTGAACCAATTACAGAACCAGAGTCTCATGCAAAAAGTTACACGCAACAAGTGACTCAGGCCAGGTTATACAGAGTTCAATTCCATAGTAACTATTGGGAGGCACGACACTGAACTAAGAACAGATACTATATCAGCCAAGTTAATCAAGGTGCAGTTCAGATAACAAGAATGGATATATGACATCCGGAAAGTTTGATCTGGGTCAGTCTGTTTAATCCTTCGAACTCGGTTGGCCTGCCCTTTGTTTAGCTTCACATCTAATTGTCAGCAACTCTGTTTATTGATTGTGGCAAACATGAAACAAACTCCAACTTACAGGTAACTCAGGTTATCCTGCACTCACCATAGGAAGATCTAAAAGGCATAAAGGTCAACACACCAAATTAGTGGCCCATAACTACTCACTTCCGGATGACAAATCTAGCTCTGACCCAAAGATGTTAAGAGTCTAGGATCTCATAGTCATCAAAACTTAGCCATCAGATAAACCTGTCTGGATCACTGAATCAAAGGTAACACTCAAGAAATTTCAAGCCTTCTGCAGAAAGTGCATATGAACAACGATTTCGTGTTTAATGGATTCTTCATTATTATTGTTGATAGATGGCGAGTGAGCATTTTGTTGAAACAAATAGTGCAGCAGGCCCAAAATGCTGAATTAGCAAGCCGCCTACGACATGTTACAACAGCAGCAAAGTCACAAACAGCTAGCATAGGGTGAGCAACAATGGATCAGATGGGCATCTGCGCACTTTGGTTTTATTTCAGAACCTGGAAAAAGGTCTTGGTCCTGTAAATGTTTAGTATTTAGCTGCCACTGGCAGCAGATGTGGACTGCTGCTTACAAGTGAGAGTCATCGAGTTTCTGCGGCCTGCTATTTCAGCAGCTTGCATCGTAAAAACTAACGAGAACAACAATATCCATGGCATTAATACTTTAGGGGCTGTTTGTTTGCATTATAATATGTAGGAAATCATGGTCAAATGAGCTCCACCCATGGATTATTAAAGATGAGAAGAGTGAACAATCTGAGGTGACGGGTGAGGGATAGCAGGTAGCAAATACTAATGACTTTCCTGAGATTTGAATAACTAGGGTGATAGCTTAGTATTCATTTCCCATCTTCCCTTGATTCACTTTCCATTAAAGGAGAGGTATTTTTATGGCCATTTTTGTATATGCACCTTTGATCTTCATGTTCAACCACATATGGCATGAATTCCTATGAAATTAGTTAACATTTCAAAAATAAATAAAAATGTGCAGATCTAAAAAGCAAACTGCCTTGAATGAATGGTAAACCAGGCCATGGAAGCCAAACCTACTGCCTCTTTTTTCTTTTCATAAATAGTTGTTCAATACAGAGCTCCTCTTCTTGAGCAACCAGCAACATTTATTTATCGTGGGTTTTCATTCAGGGCTCCCATTATCAGCCACCATTGAGCCATGTTTTACAGGTTTATATATCCATTTTCAGGTGAAAGTGGCAAACATGCAATCATCTGATTTCTGGTGAGAATATCAAAGCTTTGATCTCGGTCTGTCGTGTTCATCGAAGGTGATCATCACTTTTCCAATGACTTTCCTCTCTTTGATAGCAGCAAATGCAAGGTTTGCCTGTAAAGAGCACAAATCGAATTTAAATGTCAGGTAGTCAGATAATGTGACCATCCCTTCCTTCTTTCCTTTCCTTCTCGTTTTCAAGGATTAAAAAAAAAAGTATTCCCATGAAGCGCCTTTAGCAATACCTCGTAAATTTGGATATATTTGAACCTGAAACTAATAGGGGCTCCAACCCTGACGGACCTAGTTTGAGTTTCAAAACTCAGTCAAGTACTTCAATCAAGCATTTTGGAGGACCCGTGAAAGTCTCAACCGCTCAATTTAATTTCTTTGGGTAACTGGAGATTTATTAAGCTGAGCATTTTGGACTTGCAAATAGTTATTTAAGGCTTTATTCAATCAATATATATAGGCTGAGGCTCACCTGCGGTTGTCTCTCACGAGAGACACCATGTGGACCCACTTTTTCAGCATGTGGGAACCCGTATGATCAATCCAACCCCCTCATGTTCCATTAAAAAATATATGTAAAATAATTATAAACATGGCAGGGCAAGGGCAACCAAAACCCAAACTTGCCTCACGACAAAATTTATAAACCTATACCCGCCTTGAATCCGAAGCAACTAGCAGGGTTGGATCACCCGTTTAACCCAACCCATTGCTATCCTTGTGAATGTTAGATGGGTTAGGCAGGTCAGCTGCATCCAATTTGTTGAACTGTGGGTCAAGATTTCCTGGCCTGTGACTGATCCATAAATGGAGTAGGTTAGCCGCAGGTTGGGTAAAGATTCACCACCCTAGTTGAGGGCTATTGGAGGTTCAGTAGCTTGTCAAATGACAAGTTGAAACTGGTTTAATAATTTTGACAAGTAAAGAGTTTTCATAAACTTTATTGGACAAAGAGAGTTGATCAACAAAAATGTTTTTTGTTTTTTTTTCTAATGGTATCGACAAAAAATCTTTCAACAGTAAAGATTGAGTTGAAACCATGAGGGAATTTTATGTGAAATACATAGTCGGCCAAAATTTAGGAAGATAGGGAAAAGAACATTTCTTCAGGGAGGACAGATTCTTACGCAACAGGTGCTTCTTAAGTTTGCAGGCAGAGAGTAACAATCTTGGATGACAATGTTGGTTCTATGAATGTGTAGTGAAAAAGGTTTTCAGCAAGTTCATAAGCCGCTTGCAGAAACTGGGAAGCAACGTATCTCCAGAAAAGAAATGCTTGGAAGGAGTCACTTGCGGAGGGTTTTCTCAAGTCAATGTGGACAAGGCTTCACGATGCAATTCGAGGCATGAAAGCATTGGGGTTATGGGGTGTGGGTACTTAAGAGACAGATTTTGCAAGATGCATTTTCTCGGTTCTGTAGGGGAAAGAGTCAGAGAATCTTATAAAGCAAAAGTTCCCGCAATGAGCGTAGCTTTGAAAGAGTTAAGGAATGAATTAGACCTAGGCTCAGTTTCTGCGGGAATCCCATTGCATGGGTACGTGGGAACTGAAATGAACCTTGGAGGTTAGCTTTTGTTTTAGCTGAACTAAGCATTACAAAAGTCAGGACTGCTGAGATTCACCAATGACAAGAAAGATGTCAAGGAAGAGGTAAATGGTGCTCATATGTCTTGCAGAGAGAATATATGGACAGTTTTCCCCTTCCCAATAATTAACGTTATGAGTATTGAAAATATAAGCATCAACATTAAAATACATTAAGATGGTCTACTTCTAAAATAACAAATAAAATTATATATATACATGCATTGCAACACCGTAAAACCTCAACAGGAAATCAATTCCAGAAACAACCCAAATCCATGGACAAGGAAAAAACTCTAAGATAAAGCAAATATAAGCAGTTAAGGGATATAAGAAATCTCCAACCTCCGATAAGCTGTAAGAGTGAGAAATATTGATGGATATCAAGCCCCTTGCCAGCCATGATAGGAGCTCCTTGAGAGAGTCTTCAAGAACCTTGGGTCGATATACTCTGTAGCTCCCCCAGTAAAGTCCATGTACTGTCCAATTCTAAAATGCAAAGATTGAAGAATTCAGCAATCCAGCATATTAACAAATATGCAAAAGAACACTATCCACAGAAAAAATAAAAATAAAAATAAGCAAGTGCGTTTTGCATTAGATACTCCATAACGAGGAACGCCTGTGTGCGTAACAGCTATTTTTATTTTTATGTTTTTGAATGGTTACTTTCATTAAAAGGAGCAAACAGTACAAGAGAAAAGTACTGAAAGCAGAAAAAACAAAATAGGACAAACAAAAAACCTTAACAGCAGCCAACTAGGGCCCTGTCATAGAAAAGGCCACCTCTTTCCAATGATACACAATTTGATGTAAGGAGTATCCCTTAAAAGAAGGGAGAATAGGCACCCAAAAAACTACCAAAAACTTCGATTTCTCCACCAGTCTGCTTTCACTAACAGCAATTTCTTCAAAACATCTTGAGTTTCTTTCCTTCCAAATCGTCCAGATCATCGCTAGAAAAGACATCTGCCACATCACTTTGCCTCTAGGGTCCCCAGTTGGAGCCTTGCAAGCTTGGAAAAGCTCGGGGAGAGAATGAGGAAGTGCCCAATAGCAACCAAACCCTCCTATTATAGCCATCCATATAGTCTGAGCTGATTTACAATTTAGCAAGAGATGGTCCATAGATTCTTCGTCCCTTAAGCACATCGGGCAACCATTCACTATTTGCATCCCTCTCCTCCGCAAAAGGTCCATAGTAGGGATCCTTTTTCTAAGAGCAAGCCACCCGAATACAAGCACCCTTGGAGAAGCTGCCATCTTCCATATGCCACACACCCCACTCCTATCCCTAGGATTGTTTAGGATTGTCTTAAAAAAAGAAGACACTGAAAATGATCCATTCTTAGAGGCAATCCACACCCTATCATCAGCTCTACTGTTTTGAATCGTAAAACTGTTCAGGGAATTAAGGAGATTAATGAACTGGAGTTCTTCGTTGGCCTTTAAGTTCCTTCTAAAAGTGGGACTCCAAACCATGTGGTCTCCAATAGTACTCATATCAGAGCTAACCATTGCTTCCTTGTCTTGAGCACACCTAAATAGGTCTGGGAATTGATCACACAACGCTCTTTCACCTGCCCACCTATCTTTTAAAAAAAGGATCCTTTGCTTCGATCCAATTTGGAACCTGATGTTCCCCTCGAAAAGTCTTTTAACCGAAAGGATTCCTTTCCATATAGCAGAAGAATTCCAAAGGGGATCCTGAACATCCCACCCATGTCTTGGAAGGTTGTATTTCCTATCCAACACCTGCCTCCAAAGACCTAGTGAACTGTCTCCAATCCACCATAGCCATTTGCCCAGAAGGGCTTGATTCATCTTCTTTAGGGGTCTAATTCCCAAGCCGCCTGCTTCCTTCGGCTTACATGTAGATTCTAGTCTTTCGAGCCTCTTTATAATTGAGGTAGGGCATCTTTATAATTGTGCGTAACGGCTAAAATGTATCCCCCTTCCCTTGGTATACTTTGTAGAAGATAGTGTGGTTTAGGCCCAGGCCCAGCCCAATAAGGCTATTGTACAGACTCACTCACGTGGGATCTTGGATAGTAGATCTTATATAGCTGATTCTTCTCAATTAGCTGATTCTTTTCAATTAGGAGATATTCTTTCATTCTTTTTATGATTCTAATTTTGTATTCATGCCATGTATAGAGCCTTGATTAAGGCACATAGAGATTATAAATATACGGTCGATCCTCAATGGAATCACCACATTCACTGCAATTATTTTCTTCTTCTTCTTCCATGCATTCTATCATGGTATCAGAGCACTGTGGGATCTCTCCATATCAGCACCAGGTCTTCTCCCGCATCTGAAGACTCTCTCTCTCTCAGCAGAATCTTTGTCGTCATTCTGCAAGGTGACCATCCAAGGTGGGCCATCTTCAGATCATCCAGAAATAAAAAACAGTCACCACCACTGTGGTCGACCCTCTCCTCTAAGATTTATGGGCATTTTTTCAGGAATTTTAGCACATTAGAGGTAGGCCATTGACTGCTACTTGTGCTTTCACAGTTTTATAAGATAGTTTTCATCAGATCCGTTCAGTTTTGCGGATTTTCATCAGTTTGCCTTGCAACCTGTTCTGGAAGTTAGTACAAAGTCTCCCACAGAAGACTGCTTTCTCTGATCAGAGGTCTGATCCCATTGTGGGCCCCACGTGACCACTCCAGCACCAAAATAGTGGTCGTCTGGCTCCTTTATTGTCTCTGTTGGGTTATTTTCTGTTTGGAGTTCATTTTTTTTGCTCCAGTTATCCATCTGAACCAGTCATTCAGCCTCTCTTGCTGGTTATTGCTGACTAATTGCTGTTTAGTCCTCTCCATCCCTCTCCGTCAAGGGGATTTTCAGATTTCAGTCTTCAGAAATCTGAACCAGATTTCAGATTTCAGACACAGTTCTGAACCTGATTTCAGATTCTGTTTGCTGCTTATATCTGTCGGATTACTGTTTCGACGTGGTTAGTACTATTGTGTTGCTGACATTCCTTCTCTGTGACACATTCTACTCCCTTTTTGAGAACATGGACAAGTATGATGTTATTCCCGTTAAGTTTAATGGGCAAAATTATATGGCCTGGTTATTCCATTTGAAGAACTTTGTCGAAGGACAAGGTCTTTTTGGTTATCTTGATGGGTCTATCACTAAGCCTCAGATTACTAGTGCCACTGACTCCAAAAGTTTAGCCACCTGGTCCAAAGAGAATGCTAAAGTGATCACTTGGATCCTTAACTCCATTGATCCATCTCTAGCTGTGGCTCTTCAAGCTTACACTACCGCAGCTGACATGTGGGCTCATCTCAAGAAAATCTATCATCAAACCAATAAGGCCCGGAAGTTTCACTTGGATAGTGAGATTGCTAAATATGCTCAAGGGGATAAAACTGTGCAGGAATACTTTAATGGTTTCCTCACATTATGGACTGAAAGAGACTCAATGTTGATCCAAACAGTCTCTTCAGGATTTCTATCTGAGGCTCTCAAGTTGCAAGAAGAAACTCACATTAGTCAGTTTCTTATGAACCTACGCCCCGAATTTGAATCTGTTCGGTCGGCTCTCATGAATAGAGAAAATTCTGCAAATCTTGATACCTGCTTTCAAGAGGTCCTTCGCGAAGAACTTCGTCTCACTTCCCAGCGTACTATTCTGGAGGAACCAAAAGCCTTCCTCGCTCCTCTTCCTGCTAACTCGGCTCTTCTGGCAACCCCAAATCCGAAGCAGACTCAGTGTTATGAATGCAAAGGCTTCGGTCATATTGCCAAGAATTGTCGTAAGAAGTTGGTTTGTAGGTATTGCAAAAGGTCCGGTCATCTTATTGATGACTGTCGCAGCCTACAACGACGGAATGAGACACAGACTAAGAAGCCTCCCTCCAATCTGCCAAGACAGAACATTCCAGCTGCATTTCAGGCTCAGACACCCTCATCTGATACAGGAAGCACTTCCTCCGGGGCTATATCCATGACTCCTGATCAAATACAAGAACTGATCCAAAACACAGTTACATCTGCTTATGCGTCTATGGGCTTCTCTGGTGGTCGGTATCAAACTCATTCCTCTATAGCCTTTCCTGCATTTCATTCTTCTGCATCTCTTTCTTCTCCTATCACCTCATCCACATGGTTCTTAGATTCAGGAGCCTCCAATCACATGACATCTGTAGAACATACCTTTACAGATTCCCACCCTTACCTTGGAAAAGAGAAAATAACCACTGCCAATGGTGATCAACTACTCATTTCTGGAGTTGGTACCATTACTTTATCTAGTGTCTCTGGTCAAACCATTACCCTTCCCAATGTTTACTTTGTTCCCAAATTATCAGCCAATTTACTTTCTGTAGGACAACTTATTGATGATGGCTATCTTGTTCATTTTTCCTCTTCTGGTTGTGTTATTCAGGGGCGACAAACTGGGAAGGTGATCGCGACGGGGAGTAAACATGGACGCCTGTTCTTGCTGGACATTGGACACCATTCTTTATTTGCTTCTTCTTCTAGTAATTCCAATAAATTGTGGACCCTTTGGCATAAACGTCTTGCTCATGTGAACAATGCGCATTTAATCTCATTGTTTAAGATTGGTTGTTTGGACACTTCCTTTAATAATAAAATAATATCTTCTTTCTCTCAATCAAAGTGTGAAACTTGTTGCTTAAGTAAGAGTCATATCTTGCCATTTTCTATTCACACTTCCCGTGCATTGGAATCTTTTGACATTATTCACACTGATGTTTGGGGAATTGCTCCTACCTTAAGTAGGATCGGCTTTAAGTACTATGTAACTTTTATTGATGACCATTCCCGTCATACTTGGATATATTTCATGCGGTTGAAATCTGAAGTGTTTTCAATTTTTCAAAAATTTTATAACATGGTCCAAACACAATTTCAAAAGGCTATCAAGATTCTTAGATCAGATTCTGGTGGAGAATACATATCTCATGATTTTTCTGCCTTCCTTTCTGATAAAGGCATTCTTCACCAGAAATCTTGTCCCCATACTCCTCAGCAAAATGGAATTGCGGAAAGAAAGAACAGACACATTCTTGAAACTGTTCGTACTCTTTTACTTGCGTCATTAGTTCCTCCAAAATTTTGGTGTGATGCTGCACAGACTGCTGTGTATCTTATCAATCGTCTCCCTAGTTCTGTTCTAGGACAAACTACTCCTTTCGGAGTTCTCTTTGGTCATTCCCCTTCATACTCTCACTTGCGTGTGTTTGGCTGCTTGTGCTTTGTTCATCTTCCACCCACTGAGCGCACTAAATTATCACAACAGGCTGCCAAGTGTATTTTTTTAGGCTACAGTGATGAACACAAAGGATATTTGTGTTATGATCATTTCGAAAAACGCATGCGAATATCTCGTAATGTGGTTTTCTTGGAACAGGTTCCATTCTTTTCCTTAAAATTAGACGGTCATCCTATTGCTGTGTCTTATATGCCACAATTCCCGGAGTCTGCTTCTCCATCTACTTTTCCCAAAGTCTATGTCCGGCGTAACACGGTTCCTATGGCGACTCCCTCTTCTGCTCATCTCCCAGAGCTGGCTCCTGAACCTTCAGGTAATACTAGTTCTTCTGATAGCATCATCTCTCTTCGACGCTCTAGTCGTCCTTCTGTTGCTCCTAATCGCTATGGTTTTCCTGCTCTTTTTACCTCCTTGGATAGTGCTCCTGTACCCACCTCCTATTCACAGGCCTCAAAGATTGCTTACTGGCAGGATGCTATGAATGAGGAATTGCTTGCTCTTGAAGCAAACCACACATGGGATCTGGTACCGGCCCCTGATGGAGCTTCTGTGATTGGCAGTAAATGGATATACTCCGTCAAAGTACACTCGGATGGAAGTCTTGATCGCTATAAAGCCAGATTGGTTGCGCAGGGTTATAAACAGGAATATGGAATTGACTATGAGGAAACATTTGCCCCAGTGGCTAAAATGACACTACTGTTCGTACTCTTCTTTGTATTGCTGCAGCCCGCCACTGGCCTCTTTGGCAAATGGATGTCAAAAATGCCTTTCTCCATGGGGACTTGCGAGAGACTGTTTACTTAAAACCTCCTCCAGGATATGCTTGTCCTCCAACGCATGTCTGTAGATTGCGGAAAGCTCTTTATGGACTTAAACAAGCTCCCAGGGCTTGGTTCGATAAATTCCGGGCAGCAATCCTTCAAGCCGGATTTCATCAGAGTCACTCGGATAGTTCTCTATTTTTGAGATGGACACCAAAGGGCTACACATTCCTGTTAGTCTACGTTGATGATATGATTATCAGTGGCAATGATATTGCCGGAATTGCAGATCTCAAACTCCATCTTACTCGCCACTTCCGAATGAAGGATCTTGGTCCTCTCACCTACTTTCTGGGGCTTGAGTTTGTGCGTACCAGAGCTGGCATTAGGGTCCATCAGCGCAAATATGCTACAGATTTGATCACTTCAGCCAGGCTTCATGATGCTCACATTTTTGATACACCTATGGAATTAAACAGCAAACTCAATTCAGATGATGGCCCTCCCCTGGATGATCCTTCTGTTTTCCGGCGGATAGTTGGTAGTTTGCTCTACTTAACTATGACTCGGCCGGATATTTCTCATGCAGTTCATACGGTTAGCCAATTTGTTAGCAATCCTCACAAACCTCACCTTGCTGCTGCTTTACGCATACTCCGCTATGTTAAAGGCACTCTTCACCATGGTCTCTTCTATCCTTCTGGTACTTCTCTGCGCTTATCTGCTTATGCGGACGCCGACTGGGCTGGTTGTCCAGATTCTCGGCGCTCTACCACTGGCTGGTGTATGTTTCTTGGGGACTCTCTAATTTCATGGAAGTGTAAGAAGCAAACCACTGTGTCGAAGTCTTCTGCTGAGGCAGAATATCGGGCAATGTCATCAGCTAGTGCTGAAATCATCTGGTTACGCCGTCTTCTCTGTGAATTCGGTGTTCGTGTTGGTAGTTCTACTCCTCTTCATGGTGACAACACAAGTGCTACCAGAATTGCCAACAATCCGGTTTTTCATGAACGGACGAAACACATTGAGATTGATTGTCACTTCATCCGTCAGCATGTTGTTACTGAGAAGATATCTTTGCCTCATGTCTCTACTATTAACCAGTTGGCGGATATATTCACTAAGGCTCTTCCCAAAACGCGTCATCATGATCTTACTTGCAAATTGATGTTTTCTGCATCACCACATCAATTTGAGGGGGAGTGTAGAAGATAGTGTGGTTTAGGCCCAGGCCCAGCCCAATAAGGCTATTGTACAGACTCACTCACGTGGGATCTTGGATAGTAGATCTTATATAGCTGATTCTTCTCAATTAGCTGATTCTTCTCAATTAGGAGATATTCTTTCATTCTTTTTATGATTCTAATTTTGTATTCATGCCATGTATAGAGCCTTGATTAAGGCACATAGAGATTATAAATATACGGTCGATCCTCAATGGAATCACCACATTCACTGCAATTATTTTCTTCTTCTTCTTCCATGCATTCTATCATACTTGGGATTGCCGAGTGAACAAACTAAACCTTGACACCCTCAAGCTATGACACTTGGATATTTCAATATAGGCAACATACCGTGTTGCATCTTATATAATACTTCACTTTTTATGTGTAAATCTTTGTCCCTGCCATATACATGGCGTGTCCTTGCCGTATCTATGATGTATCTGGGAATCATAGCCCTCAAGCTATGATGCTTGAATATTTCAAAATAGGCAGCATACCATGTTGTATCTTATTTGATACTTCATTTTTATGTGTAAATCTATGTCCCTGCCATCTGCATGATGTGTCCCTGCCGTATCTATGATGTATCTGGGAATCATAGCCCTCAAGACAGACAAATAAACCCTCAACATGATAAAATGAACGGAAATTGGAAAAAGAACCAACATTTGGATCAGATATCCATCTGGATACCTCAAAAAAAAAAAAAAAAAAAAGTGATTTAGTTATCAGGGAATACAATAAAATTATGTAGTCCTGTATTATCACCTATACCTTAACAAGGGCAATATTTGCTGGGATAACTGGGATTTCTCCACTTGCAAATCCTATGACCAAAATATTTGCTCCCCAATTCAGCAGCTTCATACTGTCCTTCGTAAGCTTTCCCCCAACTGGATCATATAGAACATCAACCCCTTTAAGTTTTCTTGCCTTTAGAAACCCCTTCACACTTTCTATGATGCTCCCCTTGCCCAAGTCTACAACATGGTCCACACCCAACGACTCAAGAAACCGAACTTTTTCAGCTCCCCTGCAATTTCAAAATACATGCCAACCATCGATTAGAATTTATTCAGAACTCAGTTGAGCCCATGCAAAGAAGACAATAAATACAAGCGGTCTTTGTTTTTTTTAATAAAATTACCTGGCAATAGCAATCACAATCGAACCGCAAACCTTTCCTATCTGTACGGCTGAAAGACCAACACCACCAGCTGCACCGAGAACGAGCAAGACCTGTGTTTCTATCAACATCAATCCTCACAAAAGCATCTCTAAAGGCCCAAATCATTGTTAAAGCAAGAAGAAATCTATATTATTCAACAAAACATCATATAGATCGTAGGACAATTCATGTGTACGAGCCTGCCCCACAGATGTTTGGAAATGATACATTGGGATGGATGTAAAGCTAAACAAATTGCTTATGTTCCAAGAATAGAGGATAGTGTAGGTTGAAAGAGATGTGAATCCACGAATTCAACAGACTTCTTGAGTGTTTGGGTTTACTTATGGCATGAGACAACTTGCAGCATGGGTCTAGCTTATTGATATGTTCTGGAGAAATCCACTTGAACCCATGCATATGACTGGAATCAGTAATATGTAATTTCATGCAAGCCAAAGTTATCAAATAAGAACATTAACAGTGTGGTTATTTGTTGTTAATATCCATCACAAAATAGAAGGGAGCTAAAGATGATCACAAAATAACAAGCCCAGATCAGGTCCAGCCTGCTTAGGGCTAGATGTGGGCTTTACTTTTTAGGCTGATGGCGAAGCCCAACCTTGAGTCATTGACCTGTTGGCAAAATGTGCCTACCAACTAAAGGCCAGCCTGGCCTGACAAATTTAACATCAACAAGCCCAACATTTCACTATGGCTGGGCCTGGATCTGATATTCATACTCATGGGCTATATTAGGACCTGAACATTAGGCCCGATAGCTAAATGGTCTGGACTTATGCTAAGCTAGGTTTAGCCGGTGAAATGTGCAACCCCAGGCATCGATGCCAAATAAACAGCAAAGATAAACCAAATCAGTCCAAATAAAATGACCATAAAGTATAGCTGGAATATGGAAAGATTTGGACGCTAGGCTCCAAAGTTTAGAACAAAGATGTGTTCTTAATAAACACGAAATGTAAAATTCCTGATTCAGGTGTTCAACTTCATGCACTTCTCTAGCAGACAATATTCCCTGTCCAAAAGGTACAAATACAGTTTATCCTTCTGCACTTCTCCAGGAGAAAATATTCCCAGCACATCGAAAGCTTCATATACAGTTTGTTCTTCTGAATCAAAGTCTTATGTTTAAATGAGGTCTAAAATTTTAACAAAATCAAGTTCACTAAGCTGGGTGACAGATTTAACCAGGGAACAAACTGAAAAAAAGGTGCACAAGTATGAAACAAAACAAGCTAAAAATAAACAGAGGAAAATGTAACCGATCAAAATGTGAACCCAAATTTATTCATTCTCATGGCAGTTATTTCTGCTTCTTAAACTGTGCCATGATTTATCTTATTTTTCACGATTAAAATGATACAATATTGAAACTACTAGATCACGAATATATATATATATATATATGTAGAAATGAAGCCAAAACATACCTGCCCAGGACCCAATTTTGCTCTATGAACAAGCGCTACATGTGAAGTTCCAAATGCGACAGGAAGGGCGCCAGCAGCAACCAGATCACATCCATCAGGCACTAGATATCTTCAATTTATCAACAAAGGACAAATGTACAAATTATAATCATGATGAGTTGAATGGATTTCCATTTATAGGATAGATCTTGACAATAACAGTGAAAAACATGAAGGCCAGCAAAGGTCTTTGGAATCAAACACGCACACAAAAGTTACCTTGCAACAGTGACTAACAAGTGTCATCAAACTATCCCTAAAAATTTTCCATTCTGCATTATACGAATGATATGAATCTATTTTTCTTTTAACATTAAAAAGAAGCTGGAATACAATAGGACAATTCTTTTTCTGTACAAATTTTCCTTTATCAAGTATGTATCTTTTCCAAACCACGTAACTTATGAACATATTCATCATTTCTGCTCGTTTCTTCTGGAAGACAAGATTACTCATGTTCTGATTTCTTCTTGGAATTAATCTGAACTCGTCTTTTATGTTCACCTATTGTATTTTCGTCACTGTTTGGTTAGATCTTACTTGTTATGAATCAGTATTCATTTATCATAAGCCACTGAATTCTCATCAGACTGCCCCTGCAAGTGCTGTTCCCATTCACATACCTGTAACTACTCCAATATCATTCCCAGCTGATATAAGAGACCACAGAATGCACTCAATCACATCAAGTTATTTATAAGGACATGTTTTCAACATACTGATAATGATAAAAAACAAAATTGAAAGTTATCTTTTGCTGACAGGTCATACTAAAGGTAAAACTATGGTCATCTGGATCATTGGATCAGAATTTTTGTGGTTGCAGTTTGCTTCTTGCCAATGAAACCAGTTTGCCAGGGTAGAATGGCATTTTCATTTTGTGGACCGCCCAAATAGACTCAACTATCAAGTGGACAAGTGAGGCCCAATTTAGTTATTGAAGATTCCAAGATGATGATATGATGGGCCAAGTTACAGGCTATT
This sequence comes from Persea americana, assembly GCA_029852735.1. Classification (NCBI taxonomy): domain Eukaryota; kingdom Viridiplantae; phylum Streptophyta; class Magnoliopsida; order Laurales; family Lauraceae; genus Persea; species Persea americana. The sequence goes on from CM056809.1 coordinate 12,373,338, forward strand.
TGGGCATAGACAGCCAAAGATTGAATCATGATGCCGGAGGTCCTGTGCCATTGTAAAATTGAACTCTCAACCAAAATCATGTAAACCCATCTATATTGCAATCCATAAAGAACCAAGCTGCAATCTGGATTGCTGTGACCTAGATCATGGGTAAGTACAACAAGCTAGGTAGTACCTGGGAAAACACCTCCAAGTTCATTTTACCATAACTGAAGAAAAGTTGGGAAAGCGACTGCCTTAACCAAGTTTAATGTTCCAACCAAGTAGAGTGAGCAGGAAAAAAATGAACAGAGCTTATACTGACAATTTCAGTATGGACATGAAAACTGCCAGACCCTCTCTGAGGGGGTTGTCACGTTTTATAGTAATGTCCTCAATGTACAATTACATGAATACCCTTTATGAAGGTTTTAAAGAGAGAATATGTACAAGGATCGATTAGGAAGAACTAATTTATAAGTAGTTATCTCCAAACTCCCCTTTCTTTGAATCAGTCTTGTAGAGGTATATCATGCTCCCCCAGTGCACCAAAATTGGTACTCTCTTCACACTCACCCTCAAATTGAAGCAGATCATCAAGAAGCATCAATTTACAGCATAAGATTAGAATGATTGTGAGATATGGTTTTATTAAATAGATCAGTGATGTGCAAATGGGATGAGATTTTTTTTCCTGTTGTTGTTAAGAGAGACATGGGGGTTGCGATAGTTTCATCTTCAAGGTGTTCGTGAATGAAATGATAATCAAAAGCGATATGTTTTACCCATTTGTATGGATTGGCTATGAGTCTTGTAGAGGTTTTATAGTCAGTAGAGAGGGGGCATAGAGGGGAGTAGGTATTGAGACAGAAACATAAAGTTTGTCTCTTTTTTTTTCCCCTTTTTCTTTTTGCCAGAAAGAAACATTAAGTTTTTTTTTTTTTTAAGTAAATATTGAAACCAAATGATTTCGGAGCACTTAGAAGACATGGATCGATATTCAGATTCCGTAGATGACTCGAAGGTGCTACCGTGTTTCTTACATTTTCAACGAATCAAGGAATTCTCCAGAAAGATATACCAACTAGTTCCTGATTGACAAGTGTCAAGGCATCTTACCCAATCAACATTAGCATATGTAGTGAATTGCACTGAAGAATCTCTTGCAAAGAAAATCCCACATCTTGGAGTTCCTTGTAGGTATCGAATTCCGAGAAGAACAGCACTCCCATGAAGATGCCATGGGTTAGACATAATTTGGTTGACAACTTGAACTACATAGTAAATATCCGACCGAGTCGTTGTGAGATAGATAAGACAGCCAAATAATGTCTGGTAAAGAACCGGAGCAGAAACAGGCTCTGCACTGTTCTTGTTGCATTTCACATTTAGCTCCTTCTTTGCGTCTAAAATCTGAGCCATTTCAATGAGATCTGTTGTGTATTTCTATTTAGAGAGAAAGATACTAGTAGTAGTAGGAGTTACTTTCAAATGAAGGAAATAAGTAATGTACCCCAGATCTTTCGTCACAGTCAATATCGTACTCTTGTTGATAACCCAAAACAAGAAGGTGTGCTTTGTATCTGTCAAGACTTCCATATGATTTTAGCCTTTTTTGTATAAAACAATTTACAACCAATGGGTTTGACATAAAAAAGACGGGGGACAAGATCTCCTATGTGATTATCCTGGAAAGCCTTTAGTTCCTCATCATAACAATCTGCCTACACTTATAATTCACTGCCTACTTGTAAGAGTTGATGGAAATTGATCTTAAAGGAGATATAGAACAAAGCCATATCAGTCAGAAGGTTTTATGATATGAGAAGAATGGCGGAGAGATATGGCAAGAGTATCACATGTAGGGTTCTATGGCTTACCTATAGAAGCTTCTGAGGAAGAGTTACATGGAGGCGGCTGGTCATCTTGCCTTTGACCCTGATATACCACACCTTTAAATCATCCAAGTGAAGACGAATCAGAGATTGAATCATTGGATGAAGGAGAGGAATTAGTAGACGCGTTGGAGAAAATAGGTATAAAGGAAGTGACAAAAATGAACTAGATGAAGACTGAGAGACATGAAAGAAAGAAATAATTTCTAAAAAGGCAAAATTCTTGACACACATAAGTAATAGGATCACAACAAGATGGAATGCAAAATCTTGAGTCCATAAGACCATCTTAACCTTTTGATCCATGACCCTAATATTTAATGGTTTAGAGGCATCATCTTATCAAGATTTCAATCCAATGGTGAGGAAAAGTTGGATGAGTGTCAAACTTGGCCTTGTGACTATTTTGTGTTTGTGTGTGTGTGTGTGTGTGTGTGTGTGGGTGGGGGGGCGGGGGGGGGCGCGCAGCAGATTGACTGAACATTAGCCCCATGACAAAAAAAGGGGCAGAAAAAAAGGCGTTTTGAAAGTGGGGCGTTTTTTAGAATTTCCCTATATATATATATATATATAGAGAGAGAGAGAGAGATGGGGGCCGCAAAGAAGTAGATGAACAAAATAAGATTTCTCAGCCCACGACCAAGAGCTTGTGGAGGTCGGCGAGGAGCAAAGGCCGAGGCCAGAGGCGCATCGGAAGGAGACGGGAGCATTCAAATTTAGAGATAAGAAAGCTGACAAATCTCAAGGTCAAGAAGGCGATCAAGACCAGAGAAGTAGTTAGGTGAAAATATGATCAAGAGATAAAAGAAAATCCGGCTGAATAAGCCGCATAGAGCACTCCAATGCACTCTCAACAGACCTTTGAACCCTAGCAATCTACAAGAAAATAACCCCAAGCTCCAACCAAACAAGCTTGATATCTGAGAAAATCTGGCCAAATGGAACACCTCTTCAGGTTGTATCTAATCTGAGACATGTTTTAGGTTTGCATTTAGGGAGGATTCAAGATCGTCCCATCTACAAAAATTCAAAGCAAAAGAAGCAATGAATGAGATGAAGATGGGTTAGTCCAGTGGGGGAAAGCCTAGCCATAGAAATCGCTCTAATACCAGCACAATTTCATAGTTGGTATGAAAACTGCCCTATCCTCTCTGGCAGGGTGCCTCATTTTTATATTAATAACCTCAACAAACAATTACATGAATATCCTTTAGGAAGGTTTTAAAGAGAGGATATGTACAAGGTTGATAAGGAAGAACTAATTTACAAATAGCTATCTCCAAGATCCCCTATATTTGAATAAATCATATAGAGATAATATTCTTCCAGTGTACCAAAATTGGTACTATCTTCACATATATTACACCAACTGATCCCAAAACTAAATTCTAAACTGTAAAGCTATCTTCACCAAAATCCAGGGATTCAAGAATCAATAATAAACTATCCACCCAAAACCAAAAACCTAGAAACTAGAAGCTCATCAAATCACATTTTCAAATAAAAAAAAACATTATAACCCCAAAAAAGCTATATTTTTTTTATCAAGATTCATGGACCCATGAACCAATTTCAAGCTTGTCCTACACCGAGTATAAAATATGGAAAGTAAAACGTCATCAAACTATATTTTGGGAAAGAAAATGCATCAAAACACAAAAGAAATCTATTTTTATTAAAATTCATGTGTTCCAGAACCATTTTCAAACTCTTACCACCTCAAATAAAAAAAATATATGAAAACTAGAATCTCATCAAACTACTTTTTAGGGGTAAAAAAAAGTCAAAATCCTAGAGAAGCTATTCATATCAAAACTCAAGGATTCAAGAACCAATTCCCTAATAGCTTATAAAGGCCATGTCCATTTTTCCTCTTCCAATTCATTGGGCCCAATTAGATGTGTGGTCCATTTAAATCCAATTAGCCACTTCATCATGTCAGAATTGTTTTGATTGAAACTAAAATAGGATCATTTCATATCCAATTATCGCATTGAATAAGCAGTCAAGGAAAGATTGTTTCTAGATGATATTGATTGTTGATTAGATAGTTAATAGAAAATCCCCTCATCTCTAGCCTGCCACTCTACCCAATATACACACCATGCCCAGCCGTACTGTCAAGTGTCAAGTAGGTGTGATTTTATGTGAGGAGTACAAAAGTAGAGCCTCCTAGACCAAGATCATGGCCAAAGCCCCATCAATAGATCTTTCTCATAGCAATCGATGGCCACTCAGAGTACATATATTATGGCTTTGATTTAAATTTCAAGATTATATGTTATACATCCATGTATATTACAAACAAATTTTTTTTCTACAATCCCTGCCTTTTGGCCAAATTAACCAAAAGGCATTATAGTATTCGAATTGTTTTTAGTCCCTAACTTCTACAATTTAAAATATAGTTGCTTTGGTCAAAATCCAATTAACAAAGAAAAAAATGCCTCTCTGCGGTGAAACAATTTGGTCCTTTTGAAAGTTCTTTGACTTCTAAAACCATAATTTTCAAGTGTGGGCATCACATAATGGTTTCGTTAGCCAAATAAAAGTGGCAATTCTTGACCCAAGCATGCAACCCGACCCAATAATTCAAGGTTTGGGTTGACCCTTTTTTGTTTTCATCTTGCGTTAAAGTTGAAGTTTCTAACTTGATTGATAAATGAGTTGGGTTCGAATCAAGTCCATTCTAACTATTTGACCCACCAACCTGACCTCATCAATAAATGTGTCAGTCTTGGGATGAGTTGAGCCAATGCTCAACCAAACATGACACATTGCCACCTTTTAGGGTTTGATCCGGATTTTAACTATTATGTACATCTAGCTATTATGGGTTGGGCTCAATCGAGCATATTGATTGATTCACAATGTTCACCTTCGAAAAATCTAAAATCTTAACTCTCCTATCCTATCAATTGGCATTCACCTAAATTCGTGTCTGATCCAACTATTTACTATTGTTGGATTCAGTCATGAAATAAGTATGCACTTAAAACTATCATTAAAGGTTGATGCACTCATATCCAAGAGTCACAATTATCTACTGGGAGTGACATTGGCTCAAAGGGGTGGCTACGGGTAGGCTCAACCTAACCCAAAACCAAACCAAACGGAAAGTCAACCTTAACTAAAAGGTCAAGTTCAGTTTGGATTGGCATGTAGAGCAATTGGTCCGGTTGGCAGGTCAAATAGTAAGAATGGACTCAACTCAGATCCAACACATTTAGAAATTGGACCATAAATATCAACCCCAATCCAACCCAAAAATAAAAAAAGGGTCACTCCGAACCTTGAATCACCCAGTTGGGTTGGTGGGTTGGGTCAAGAATTGTCACAATTCATTCCTAATCAGTCAACCAAACCAGTACTCATGCTTTATAAAAAAAAAAAAAAATCAAAGAATCAAAAGTACAAACCTTTTCAGTGTAGTAGAGCATTTGTATCATTTGCTACACAGATTTTGACTTAATAATTAAGAACAAATATAAAGGGGAAGCTTAAAGCCAAAAGGTGGGGACTCTAGAACAATTTTCCCTACTACAAATCTTCTAGTTTCCAATTCAAACTCTCAAAGTCAATTTTACCAACCCAAATCGAAAACTCTGAAAGCTAAAATCTGATCAAAATAACATTTTAGGAAGAAAAAAAAGGAATCTTTGAACATCGCTTACAGATCTTTCTCTTCTGCGACAATCATTTCAGCGAAGGATCCAAGCGCCGCAAAGGAGCAGACACGATCTCCGACCTTGAACCTGGAAACGCCATTTCCGACGGATTCGACGATGCCGGAGTAGTCCGATCCAGGGATGAAAGGAAGAGGGGGTTTTTCCTGGTACTTTCCCAAGACCTGGAGGTAGTTTGCGTAATTGAGACTCGTTGCTCGGATTCGAACCCTAACTGCTGTGGGAGAATCCAAGGAAGGGATGGGATGCGAGGTTGAGATGGAGATTGGAGACTCTGATGAGATCGAGACCGTCGGATCGCCAAGTCTTCTGCACAGAAGAGCTTCCATGGAAGACGAGCTTAGAGAGAGAGAGAGAGAGAGAGAGAGTCTTTTGGTTTAAGAAGGAAATGGAGAGGACTTTGAGGTTTGAGCTCTTTTTTCACTGCGAGCAAATCCTCTACGGGGAATGTGAAAAAAGGCACCGTTGTCCTTTGGCCACTCCTGTAAATCCATCATCTGGTGGGCCATTTAAAAAAATCCAACGGCGTAGAATAGATGTCCCATGATTTCACCATCAGATAATGATTACCTATATTCGAGTAAAGTGAGTCCACTTTTATTCAGTTATTTCTTTTTCAAACATTTATCCACTTTTTAATTAACATTAACTCATATTTACAGAAAGTTCAGAATATAAAAAATTGTCCCACCTACATCCAGCCCACAGATTGATGCCAGGCTAAGGCGTCGCACATTTGCTATATATATATATATATATATAAAACATACGTAGCTGGAACAGAGAAATAGAATTTATTTAGCCGACTCAATAGAGTTGGACCAACGCTTTGATGATGATGATGATGATATATAAACCTCTGAAAAACATATTACACCACGATGGGCCTTTAAGGGTTTATAATACAAGGAAGCCCATTTGACTATTGGGGCGAATAGGGCCCTAGATCCCGTGGGCCTTAAAACATAGTCCGAATGTTGATGTTCCTCCTACCAAAATTGAACTGACAATGCTTACCACCAGAACTGCCATGTGGGCTCTCTCCTTGTGAAATGCCAGTCATCCTTATCAAACACTCCCTGTAAAGGCATTCCTGTAAGGGCCTCCTTGTACTTCCTTGAATAGTAGTGAACTAGATATTTTTGGATCATGGGAGCAAATCAATGGTTTTCATTTCCTAAAGAAAACCATATGCAGTTTCCAGAAACACATCCCAGAGAAGTAGAGAACCATCCCAGACTCATCCCAGAGAAGTAGAGAACCATTTGCCGCAGTCTCATACAAGGGGTTGAAACACATTCCATCACCCTAAACAATAGAAACTGAAACCACAAAAAACGAAGACATGAATTTCCATTTTCCCCCAAAAATGAAATCACTGTGGATGTAAAAATTCCATGGAAGACTATCAAAGACATGCCCTTTAGAGAAACAGAATTTCCAATCTACTCTGTTTTTCCATTAGTGCAAAACTTATTTTAAACTTAGCATGACTGTGAAAATGGCAGTGAAGATGTTAAATCATTGAATCTGTTGCTTGAACTTACCGCAAATGAGAAATCCCAGTCCATGAATAAGAAAAGGGGGTAGACAAACAAGGAGCGAAACAAAGAGCCAACCAACTCTTCTTTTTCTTTTTTTTCATTCATTTTCTAAGCTTTTCCAGCACAATTTAATTTATCTTTTCAACCCTGAAAAGTTTCTATAATCTAGGATGGATACAGGTGAATAAAATCTAAACTGCTCTGTTGGGTAGTTTGAACCACATGGAGGATATTTTTGGGAGGAGGGACTAGACTATTTCTAAGCAATGGGTAAATCATCATGGGCCCACCTAATGAATGGCCCAGGTCTTGACACATTTTAGACAGAATTTCAGTAGACTTTTGGCTTCTACATTATTTTCTGCTCTTCTCTTTAGGGAACAAGTCTGGCAGAATTATAGCTGAAGGGCCAGATCAGGGTGTGTATCAAACAGCATTCGAGTACTCAGCTCCCCCTGAAGGCTATGGCCCACATTCCTCTCAGAGTCATCCACAAACACAGTCTCTGAAACATGCGCTGGAGGCAATTCCGGCCTGGAAATCCCATTCTGGCCCCATGAATTTGCCCCGCCAAGCCTTGCCTGCAAGTATGACATGTCAAGGACAGTCTGTGGGCCCCATAACTCAGGCCGGCCCCATGGAGAGCACTGATCCATCTGAGATGAGTCATTCCTGCCGCTCAGATCTGGCGCCTCCACTGCAGCTTGATTCTTTCCATCAAAGGTATGGACGCAGGGGTTGTGAATGGAGTCAGCAGCTTGGCCAGAGCCAGAGGGCTTCATGGCTGAAAAAGGCGAAAAGGACGATGCTGCAGCTTGATTCTCTATGTCAGAAGTATGTAAACCAGAGATATGTATGGGGTTGGCATCTTCACCTGAGTCGGAGGCCTTCATGGCTTGGAAAGGCCAGGAGTGCGATACCACAGCTTGATTCTTTTCATTAGAAGTTGGAAAGCCAGAGTTAAACATGGATTTGACACCTTGGTCTGAGCCAGAGGCCTTCATGGCATGGAAAGGCCAAGAGGGCAATGACGCAATTCGATTCTCTCCATCAGAAGTTTGGAAGCGGGATTTATTCATGGAGTTGGAAGCTTGACCTGAGCCAGAGGCCTTCTTGGCTTGGAAAGGCCAAGAGGGAGATGCCCCGGCTTGATTCTCTTCGTCAGAAGCTGGGAAGCAGGAATCATGCATGGAATTGGCAACTTGGCCTGAGCTACAGGACTTCAAGGGTTGGAAAGGCCAAGAGCGTGATACCGCAGCTTCTTTATCCTCGTCAGAAGTTGGGAAGCTGGAGTTATGCATGGAGTTGGCAGCTTGGCCTGAACCAGAGGCCTTCATGGAATGGAAAGGCCAAGAGTGCGATACTGCTGCTTGATTCTTGTCGTCAGAAGTAGGAACGCTGGAGTTATGCATGGAGTTGGCAACTTGGCCTGTGCCAGAGGCCTTCATGAAATGGAAAGGCCATGAGGGAGATAATACGCCTTGATTCTCTTCATTAGAAGTTGGGAAGGAGTTACGCATTGAGTTGCCAGCTTGGCCTGAACCAGACGCCTTCATGGCATGGAAAGGCCAGGAGGATGATGCCGCAACTTGATTATCTTCGTCAGATGCCTGAAAGCAGGAGTTATGCATAGGTATGACAGATTGGCTTGAGCCAGAGGCATTCATGACTTGAAAAGGCCGAGGCGGCGTGACCACACTGTTGTTATTTTTTAACATGATTTCAAGCAGCCTTGATTGAGAAAACTCCAAAGTCAAATCAACCGACTGAGTCGGGTTACCAGGCAATCCAGAACTGGGCATAGTTGCCAGTAACTCATTCCTGGAGTCCCGATTGAAAGCAGCCGGAACACCCGAGCTCCCAAAACCGGAGGGCAAATATGTACAAGATGCGATATCAGAACCTTGATTCTGATGGAACATTTCTCCTGTAGCAGTGCTCAAAATATCATTCCTGTTGGCGGTGTCAACATTGGCATTTGGATGATAGGATTTATTGTCTACATTAATCCTGGATGCAGGAAAAATGACAACATTGTTAGAAGGAACACGTGTTGGCTGTACTGGAAGCTTTGCTGGAGTCTGAAAATTCTGACCAGGAGTCTCTGGTGGCAGTGCTGGAGTCCAGAAATTCCATCCTGGAGCCTGGAGGTCCCACCCCGGGTTCTGAGATTTCTCTAACTTCCGTTGAGCCACCATTTGAGCTGTCGGCCCCAAGTCCTTGACAAACCGTTGCAAACTTGCTGTATAGCTGCTATTGTCCAGATTCGCCTGCAGAACCAAGAGGTTGTAATCATAAACCAATCACCGTCACCCTCAAAAGAGGATATATAAAACTGCTAATAAAGACAAAAATTAGATGACAAACAACAAAGTGTATGCACACCTAGGAAAATGGGAAATTGTTCTAGAGGGTAATTTTAGTGAGAGCTACACTCAGGTCAGGTTTCCATGATTAGGGCCTTTTTTTTTTAATCAGATAGAAAAACAAAGATGGGTAGAAGAGGGAATCAATAGTGGCTGACAGTGGGCCAGCCCCAGAGAACGTGGGATGTTTTTCTTTTCTTTTTATCTGTTTAGTCAAGAGGAGGTAGTGTTGAGGGAATGGAATATTTTCATCTCTTCATTTTTTTCCTTTTTTTGGGGCCAAGATTTTCCACATTTCCTATTCTTGAGTTTTATTCCCAATACCAAATAGGCCCTAACAAAAACATGGATATCCAGATTCCAGGATGACATGTGCAGATGGTAAAGCATATTACGAAATAAAGTGAAAAAGGAAGTTTCGCAGTAAGTATTGATGGAATCAATGTGGCGGAAGATGGTAGGAAAAAGAGATCTGAAAGAGCAATATTTTAAACTGGGAGGACACATTTAATAGAAGAACACTAATTAAAATGTTGTATTTGCAAGCACAAATATGCAATGGCAACAAAATTGAGGTGTTATTCAAATAGTATGGTTATCTTGCATCTGTTTGGTATATACCTAAATTTGTGAAAATTAGAAATTTATTTTGATATAAAATGATACATGATCATCAGTAAGATCAAAAGCTCAATCAAGTACTCGGAAAATTTAGAAATTTATAATGATATAAAATGATATTGGTCATCAGTAAGATCGAAAGTTCAATCAAGTACTTGGAAAACTCCCAAGTAGAATCTGTTCATATACGACTGGGTTAATGTGAAACTAGCATGTGACACCCACTTTGCTGCTGCTAAGGCTAATGAAAAGGTCTTATGTTCTACTAGCATGATTTGCAATTAGATTCGATCCTCGTAGCAATATCCAACTGTGGTTTTCATAACATTGGACAACTTTATTTATACAAAAGACAGATTTTATTTTGTAAAAAAATGATTTATTCAACTACGGACCCATCATTGATTTTTCATTTTTTCCCCTTCTTTTTGCCTCAGTGACCAAATATGTTCCAAAAACTAACTGTAGGTTACATTCACTTTTATCCATGTTTGCCTACAACCACATGTGCCACTCGTAAGAAGGTGCCAAGTAATAAACATCAACCGATTACAGCATGTAAAGAAGAAACATGCATTATCAGAGTGCATTGTGCCAAAAAAACATCAACCAACTTTGGCTTGTAAAGAAGAAACATATATTATCAGAATGCACAATGCCAAATAACAACTACAAAAGTCAATATGTCAAAATAAATAAATAAACAAATAAAAGTCAAAAGCCATGCAAGTTAAGTTCTAACAATCATGTTAGCAACAATCCCAGAGAACGTCATAAATAATAGTACATAAAGAATGTTTTTAGAGAAAATAAGACTTACATAGGAAAGCTGCCTTGGGCCATCAGCAAGTGTTGAAACTAGTGACTCATTGGAGCTCAGGAAATCAGCCCAGGGTCTGTAGGAACGTCGTTCTTCTTCAACAACGTTAGACTTTCTACCGTCTCTAAAGCCTGTTGAGAAGAACAATATTCTAAAGGAGTTAGTGACTTAGCTCCTTATCGTATAGACTTCAAAACTATGACATCTCAATACTTTAAAATGGCCAATGTGTTCTTATCTAATACTTCAATTTTATGTGATCAGTTGGTGGTGTGTCCTTCCTCTATGTGGGCATCACTGAAGTAATCAATAATATTTAACATACTGTAAAACCTGGAGTGACTGCATGTCGGCTTGGATGGACATCAGAACTAGAACCACGTAAAATAGACCAATCCTGATTCTGGGAACCATCTGTCCATCCATCCTGCAAAATGACAATAAAAGGGTGCAGTGGATGGTCCACTTGCAAAAGTAACCCTAAAATGCCAATGAAATAGAAAGAGCAAGTCCTCTTTCCATGACATTCTCTAGGTGGTGTGATAGTAGACCACGCTATTTCTGCTTGTGCTGCACACCATAAAACCAAACACCCTAAAACTTTAAGGAAAATAAGAATGATTAAAGGAAAAGGGAAAGCAAATTTTTAAATCAAAGCACGTGTACAATCTCAAACAAATTCTATGGTCCACTGTGACTCAACCTATCAATGGTCTAAAACCTTGCATTCCCTTGACATACCCAACTAGCTTGATGAATTCCACGCTTGAGTAAAACTTCTGGCTAGTGGATTTAAAAATTAAAAAGGATAAAGACAACAGTAGAAGAAAAGGGAGAAAAAAGAAAGACTTGACAAGTATTTCAGTCTTCTCAGCTGGGAACAAGACTTCCTTCCAAGATTAAGGCAAGTCTCATCAGTCTTCCATAAAAATTAAGGGTGTAAATGAGACAAGCTGATCCAAGATTAAACTAGTTTGAGATTGGCTTAAACACTAAACAAGCCAGCTTGAAAGAAGCCAAGCTTACCTCAAAACCAAGCTATCTCAACTCATTTTGACAACACTTAACTAACCTCGAGCTTGACTTGACAATGCATATCAAGTTCGAGTAAACCCAAATCAAGCTCCAATATTTAGATATTGTTTTGGATTTTAGAGGGATGGGTCCACAAAAGTCAAATAAGCCTGTTAGCAAGGTCATACAGGTTTGTTGGCAGGATATGATCATTTCTCATGTTCCTATATCCCATTAAGTAATTTTGTTATTAAAAAAGGAAGATTTCAAAAAACTTAAATCTAATGTATTATGCCTTAAATATACTATGTCTATACCATATCCAGCTGAACCCTTTAACAACAAGAGCTCGTGTCAAGTGAAGTAAGGACCGAGCTTGAGATTTACTCATGAGACAACTGAGTTGAGTTCAATCTCAAGCTCAATCAAGCCAAGCTGAGGGCTTCTTACCTTGAGATTGGCTCGTGAGACAACAAGCCTTGCTCAAGTTCAAGCCCAACAAGTCGAGCCAATCAAGCTCCTGGCTTGTTAATAGCCCTTTTGAAGAAGAATTGTGTAATGATGGAAATTTTGGTCAGGTTGAGCTGATCATTGCGTACACAGGGTGCATCTTTCAGCAATCCAGACAGTTCGACATATCCTTCACAGAACAAACCTAGCTATCTGCCAAGTGAATATTTTAAGGAATTGATGCTAAGATCTCCCATATGGGAACTCTTGAGAGCATCAGCCAACAACTGCATGGTTCACTACATGAACCAAGTTTAAATTACTGAAATTAGGCATCATCCCTGCAGAATGCTCATTTAAATGAAAATGTAGGTACTCTTGGCTGAGACTTGTATCATTTCTCCTCAAATCTCACATCTCTATGAGACTTTGATAACTGTCGGAAAACCAGATATAAATGTGGACTCTCCATAAAATCACTCTAAAGGTTGCAGCAAAGAAAACAAAATGACATGGATTTCAGGTCCAAGTTGATTTCAGTACCGAAAAGGTCTTCACCAGTTCTTCGGTTCTCAACAAGAGCAGTCGAACCACTTGCCATAGGGCGTTCATGGAGGTTCCTTTTAAGACCCAAATGACCCTGTGATGGCCTTTGTCTATCAATTGATGTAATATGGCTGGCCAGATTGATTGATTTCACACTGGTTGCAGGCTTAGGGTGTGAATCTGAGTTTCCAGCATCTGCCTGACTGGTTTCATCCACATGGCTTTTCATTGCCTTGTTCAAGTAATGTCGACGTCTTGTGCTTGAGAACTCTGATTCGAAGTTTTCTGGATCAGTTCTTAGAGCAAGGAAAGCCTTCTTCGCCAGTTCTTGGATAGAACGAGCCTGGAAAAATGCAGCAATCAGTCAATGAAGAATCTAAACATTGTGTTCATGATACCTTAGCCTTTAAAAATAAGAAAAAAGTAAAATTTAAAAATTTTACTTCACACTCAGAAGTAAGAACTTACCTGTCGGTAAAAGACTGTACTTGGGGAATTGAAAACCATAGCATTGCTGCATATCAAGAGAACGTCATTCTGCGACTCAGGAATTCAAGAAAAATACAATAATCAGTTGACAATCCAAACACTTAAACCTAATGCAGCAATTGTTTTAAGAAAATGCGGTTGTTTATTAGCATTACAGGCTCTTTGTTATACCAGCAGGATTTTCTATAAGTGAGAAAACAATGATTCAACTTTTAGGATGCCAGATCGCTTGTTTCCTGATTATAAGTGAGAAAAGTAATAAATTTGTTTTCAGGACTTTAGGATGCCAGATCGCTTGTTTCCTAAAATCTTTGTTATACCAGCAGGATTTTCTGTAAGTGAGAAATCCAAAACATTTTAGGATGCCAGATCGCTTGTTTCCTGATTTACACCTCAAGTTTCAAGAGCAAACCCAAATGCCAATTTTAGAAATCCTAGAAAAAGAAACCTTGACCTTCAAATCATACAAGGTAAACCTAAACAGCTTTCTCATATATGATGATTGTTGGTGATATCCATGAAAGACAACAAAACTATTGATGTGAAAATGTCAATTAAAAATCACTTTATTTTTATCAATTAGTAACCAAATCTCAGTAAGCAAAAACAAAAAGATGGCACCAGAAGTACAGTATCAAAAGGAGACAACCTCGAATTGCTCAAGAGATGTGTACAATCCTTCCTGAAGTTTTGCCCTCATTGTGCCAAAATCCATTGGATCTTTAATAATATCATAGTAACCTTCAACCTGGTCAATCAAAAGATTTGAATCTATTAGTGTCTATAAATAAACTGATTCTTAACACCTGAATTTAAAGAACTGCTACCAAATACAAACCTCATCGGGATCAACTGGCTCAGCAAATATCTCATGTGTGTCTTTCCTGGAATAAGAGCATGGAACAGGAAAAATTTTAAATAAAAAAAGAAAGAAAGAAAGAAAGGTCAAACTCTATGAGATTTATTATTTAACAAATAATTTAAGAAGCTATTAAAAATAATTTAAAAATCCAAAGAATGCACCTATTTTCCTTTTTTTTTTTTTTACTTAGAATTGAATCACATATAAGGTAAGGTTATAGACACCCACCACCCACTCTACATGGTGGGTTCAAGTCCCAAAGACAAGAAGGGAGGTAAAGGAGCTAAATTCCTGTATGAGCCAGTTGCTACAAAATTCCTAGGGATTCATATGGTTTCTACGAAGGGGTATTGACTGTATGAAAAATTAAGTGTCATGGGTGCGAGACCTAGAGGGAGGCCAGAGGCATCAAATTCTTAAGATTTAATTTCTTAGAGTGGAGGATAGGCAATCATTTCCAATCGAACGAGGATATATTTTAATAGTCCCCTCTAGATCTCAACATTTGATCATTCACTCTGAGCCCTTGGATGGAACCTTCTTTTTTTTTTTTTATGAAATCCTTAAAATTTAGTAAGAAACTAAGAATTAGGTAAAAGGGCACTAAAAGTTTGGGACAGAGTGGAATCAGAAATGACAGCAGGTGTGAAACTGCTCTTTCTAACTTTTTGCATCCCAAATTATATTGGTGATTGGTGCTTATATGAGTTGGAGAAGAAAATGCATAAGAAACTGTATCCTATCTCAAGTGGTTCCTTCTTATTTCCACAAAACACTAAGTTTACAGTACCATCCACTTTGACAAAACATAGTTAAAATGACTGCGATAAATCCAAATGGGGATTTAATATTATGCAAGATGCATACGTTAACTTCCTCTAACCAAATCAAAGTGAGAGAATCAGTTTCAGTTACCTTTGCAGTACATCAAGGATGAGCTCAAGTACTCGTTTGTCTGGAACGCAAGATGCACTGCTTGATGCTGTGGCAGTAAGACTAATTCAGACCTTGATTTGAGTCTTAGAATGGCAACTTAATAACATATGATTCATACTTCCAGCAATGACAGAAAAGGAAACTAACCAGAATTGCGCAGATGGCCATCTTGTTGGAGATTTTGTCCCCCCTGCAAAAAAGCATTCTGAAGTAAAAAAAGATGCAAAAATAGACTCCCACCTTATGTTGCAAAAGGGGGAGGGAGGTCCTGAGCAGAAATCAAAGAAACACACTGACTGATAACTATGTCAACATCTGTTATCAAGAATTTTTCCTTGTCAGTTCCAGATGTGAAATGCAAGAAAACTATAAACCAGATAGCAGTCCACCATGAGATGGAAGCTATTACCGCCATACTTCATACAAAAATTATTTCAAATAGAATTTGTCAGCAAGCAGAAATGAAATCCATGAAAAGAGTGAAAAGATAAATGATCTCAAAAACTCAGATAGTGAAGCTCTCCAAATGATAGAAAAGCACACTAAGCAGCTACTAACACAAGTAATGGTTAAGCTCATTTCTAAAATGAAACCTGCAAGTTGCAACAACCCTAGACATTTCTTTCACAGCAAAGGCCAACAAATTACTCCTGGAGGAATAAATTCAATTGGAATCCATCTATGAATAGATAAAATAGTCATATTTTATCAAAATGAAATACGGACAGACTTTAAGAAAGTCGATAAAATTTCTTAAATACCCAAATATGATTATGAGCATATATTCATTTGAACTGACTGCTAGAAATATGATCTACCAAATTCAGGTGAAGTCGAATTAGTTAAGCATCTAAAGAACTCAGTACAAATAGCTAATGGAATGCATGACAACCAAATCAATCTTTAAAATATACTACTTCAGCATTGTCATCACCGTCATCATGCTTACTTATCCAAGTCAATCTATTAGAAAAGAATCAATGTATCAAATATCAGCAAAATGCCTACAATGTCTCGTGCTAGCAAAGAAGTCAGTGATGAACAAATGGCAAAGACTGAGACCAGAGGTGACAATGAGTACTTCGTGTCAATTACTTATATAACCATATCGTATCAAACCAACCACTTACAAATACAGAACAACTCACTTTGGAATCAAGAATCAAATGAAAACTTAGGGAACAAATGAGTCATGTTCCTGTTCTGGGACCAACCAAACATTTATGTAACAAAAAAAAAAAAACATATTCTGCCCAAAGTAAATGACGCCATTTAATTTGAGGTACATCCAAACATCACTTGATATTGTTCAACAAAAAGAACATCTTTCAGAGTTCATTACAGAGTTGACTTCAAATCAAATAAATTCAAGTAACAGAGTCCATGCCACCTGTAAAACTAAGATCATAAATAAACATACAGACTATCAATAAATTCAAAATGATCCTCTTAAAAGCAGCCATTACCAGTTAGAACTCATTATTAAGGTCCTAACCATATAAACATTAAAAACCAACCACATGAAGTTACTATTCTATCTCCAATTTCCCAGTCAAGAAAATGTACAGTGAAAAAGAACCCCAGAAATGTACGACAATAACTTCAACATAATATGAGAGAGAGAGAGAGAGAGAGAGAGAGAGAGAGTAACGGGAGGAAGAAGAAGAGGAGGAACGGGAAGAGGAAAGGTCAAAAAAGCATACCTCTCCAACAACCTTGTCAACGGAATTAACCACCACCTCTTCTACTTCTTCCAACTTCTTCTTCTTCCTGCCCCTCTTCTTCCCGGGCAAGCCCTGTCCCCTGCCCGTCTCCTTTCCATCCTCTGCCCGCTTCTCCACCTTCGGGACCCCACCACATGGAGCTTTCTCCTGCTTACACTTGTCAAGAGCAGAAAGCCTAGCACTTCTCCTTTGTCTCCCTTCATCCATTATTGCCTCTTTTGTCCACACAAAACAACAAAACTACCTAGAAATCTGCATAAATAATAAAACCCATTTCTTCTCTTCTTCTTTTTATCCCTTTTTACTTCAATCAAACAGCTATCAGGACCTCGTACAGAGCTTCTAGAACCCGAAAAGAAGATGGGTTAGAGTATCTTTTTGAATAAATCAGAAACCCACTTATAAAAATGTAAAAAGAATGAAACCCATTAATGGTTTTTATTCAATCTCTCTTCAATCAAACAGCAATCAAGGCCTCAAAACCAGGTTCAAGAATCCAGAAAGGGGCTGGCTCGAGCACGTCTTTTTCAATGAAATCAAAGACCCGCCTACAGAAAAATGCATGCACAACACAAAAACACATGTCTGAGAATTCTCTATTCTTCAGTCAGACAGCAATAGGGGCCCTTCTACTGTTCTTCTAGAATCCCAAAAAGTGCTGCTTACAAGTTACAGCGCGTCTTTTTCAATAAAATAACAGAACCCAACAGTACAAAAATAGCATATAAAATAAAACACGGTTTTCCTTTTTATCTGTTTCTTCAACCAGACAGCGATCGAGGCCTTCCAACATTCAATCATCCAAAATGGGGATACAAAAAAAACCAAAACCCGGATATAAAAATGCACGAATCACAAAACCCAGTAATCTTTTTTTTTTTTCAGAAGAAGAAGAAGGGATCCAGGAGGCTTGACGGCTGTGTGGAATCCAGAAGCCCGGCGTCACATCAGAAATGAGGCAAAGACTCGTTCTTTCTCTGAGAAATCGAAAACCCACCTCGGGAAAGGCATTAGAAACAAAACCCAGATTCTGATTTCTTTTGTTTCCCTCTGATGTGTTGTGGGGAGGTGGGGATTTGGAGGAATGCCGGGAGATAGAACCTTACAGTCACAGCAGGAGGGTTTATCTGGGGCTTATGAGAGATTTTTAAGCCGCAATGATGTGACCCCAGGACTCAGGGGTTTCCCGTTTCTCGGAGTTGCAGACGGGAAAAACAAAGGAGAGAGAGACACTGAGAATTAGAGAGTGGTGGAAATTGAGAAATTGGAATCTATTTTTCAAGGATTTTGGAGTAGGATATGAGAAAATAAAAGACTTTCAGCTTTAAAAAATTATAAAAGCAGAAAACAGAAGGCACTTTTTTAAAGATATACAATTAGCTATGCATGTGAGGGAAGCGAAAATGAGGCGGGGTCTACCTGAAACAGAGACATAGAGGAATGGACTGAGTTAGAAGCCCAACTCTTGAGTCTCTCATTAGCTCACTCCCTGGAATTTATAGGCAAAAGGAAAATAAAAAAACATATCCTTCTACAAAATGATTAGGGCATTCCTCCACTTTTAGGACTTGAGATTGCATCTCTTAAGATTTCTAAGAACCCTAATTTGGCATAGTGCACTCTAATTTGAGTCGTTACAGGGTGTATTTAGAACCGTAAATACAAGACTATATGTGGAGATACAAGTCTAGAGATTAACATCTAATTTATTGCGAATCTTTTTTTGTAAATGTTAATTGTCGCCTTATACAAGTCGGTGTGTTGTATATAGCATGAGATAGGCACGTGAGAGATGTATCGCTGTGCCCAGTGGCATTGTACAGCTATATTAGATACGGAGTAAGATTTCTTTCTAGTGGAGAAAAGCATAGATATGAATGCATGCATTACGGTTCATGTTTCTAAATTGAGGTTGCCAATGACATGAATCTAGTTTGGGAGAACCCTAGGTATGTAAACGGGTCGATTCCAGGTCGTTCTGTTTCTAAATGGTTAGTTTGGAACTTGTTTTGTTTGTTTCAAACACGATTTTGACAAGAATATTCACATCCGGTTCCGAAATCGGTTCCAACTAAAAGACCGTGATCCAGTTCCCAAACGAGGCCCAAATATAGGTGTAAATGCACTAATTGATGGAGTCGGTATTGTCAATTTTCAAAACGGGCGCACTTCGAACTAAGCACTAGGGTTGGCGTCAAACCTTGGACTCTGCTTTGGATCCTTAATCCTAAACGAGCTTAGGGTCGAACATGATAGGAATGATCTAAATCTAACTCTTTAACAACCTTAGTCACATCTACCATTCATAAGCTGAACAAGCATTTTGATCATAATGTCTATAGTAGAATAATAGATATCATGTTACAAACGATCGTTAATAATATAGTGTAATTACCAATTGGTTTAAGATATTGTTATGTAGGAGTCTGCCCAACGAAGAAAGATATATGAAAAAAGTTTATTTTATTTGAAGTAACGGTGAACACCACCATTATGGGTCGTTTGCTTTACTCCATTTACGTATATAAACACCCCACATGTGAAATGGTTCCACACCATTTATGTTCGTTTGCAACATTTACGTACCAAGTGTAACGTCTCACCCTACACACATGCATGATATTGTCCGTTTTGGCCCACGGGCCTCACAGTTTCTCATACCATTTGTAGCGCCATACGCATGCATGATATTTTCACTTTAACCCACGAGCCAACCCACCAAAATGCCTCATGCAAGGTAAGGGTGCAAACTCTACATATAATCCTAATAACTTTCCTCTCTATAGTTGATGTGGGAGTCTAAGGCGCCATAATCTATGTCATGCCCGTGGCTCCCTTGTAGAAGGGTGTGGGGTCCGACGAGAACTGGGTTCGCAGTGGTGCATAAGTCCTACACCGGAAACATGTTAGTCCTGGTCTTAGGTATATATGTGTGAGACATGGTCTTAACTGCATAAGAGGCTTTTTAAAATCGTGAGACAAGATTGTGTTAGACTTCCATGAGCCAAAGCGGACAAAATCATGTGGAGAGCGAGTGAGTCGTTACACCAAGTGTATAAATCACATATGATTTTGGTGTAAATTATGTACAAAATAGATTGCACAGTCTCACACTTCAGGAGGAGTGAAACGGAATCACACACTCTCTTGGTTTTGAGATGTTGCAGTGCCAATTCATTCAGGACATAGTTTCGGTTTTTAAATTAGAGTGGGTCCCTAAATAATGATCCGAACCATTAATCATATTAGGAAGGCCATAAAATGGCTATGACACCAAATTTCAATCGTTTGACCATCATATATTCTGAGAAGTTTATGAAATCGTCCAGACCATTAGATATTCATTTTTTGGACTTTGTGTGCCTTATTTTCTATTGCCCAAACTACTAATCCGCTTCAGAATGTCATTTTTCAGCTATGAGGTAAAATTCCAGGTGTTAATTCAACATGAATCTTGAAACATATTCGACCAATGTACTAACCATTGGATGAATGCACTGTTGATATAGTGCATTCTACGAGCTATAAAGGCAATTCATTTTTTTTATAAAATTTTGAATAAGCTCAACCTCTAACGCACGATCTAAACTGTAACCCTTTTCATAAGGCCAAAAATGGCCAGTGCCTTAGATTTCAACGGTTGGTCCTTCATGGATTGTGAGATATTTGTAAAAAAAAAAGATAAAAATAGACCATTTGATCTTTAATTCTAATTTGTGTATAAGAAGTTAGGTGCCAACCCAAAAGCTTAAGCTATAGAGAACGTGCAACAATATATACTAAACTTAGAAAACAAACCCACCCCCCCAACGCGCACACACACACCATGGGGATTCTTCAGGGGGAATCACACCCTCCGCTCTGATACCATATTGACAACCACTTACTCTAAAAGCTTAAATTTATAGGTGGAAGGCCCAAACAGGTATATAAGGACTTGTTAAAGGCATTACTTAGACGATGTAGCATGTGGGACTTTACCAACACCCTCCCTCATGCGCAAGCCCAACAGATTTTATGGACGGGCTACACAAAAACGATAAGATTAGAACCCGCTCTGATACCATGTGCCAATCCAAAAGTTAAGCTATAAAAAATGGTGTAACAATACATATCAAGCTTACAACTTTGTGTGGGTCCCTTTTTTCCTATCCGAACCGTTAATCATCTTCAAAAGTCCGACAATGTCTACTGGGTTCAGTCTCATAATTTTATTCATCATATATTTTTCAAAACATGTGAGAAATTGTGAAAGACATGTGAACAGTTTGATGAGATCAAATTCACATTTAAAGATGTGTGAAAATGACAAACAATGGATTGTGTTGCACATATGACTCATTTGCATATTTTCACATTACATGTGAAATTGATAAATAGCCCCTTAGGGCAGCATAAAACTTATCCACTAGATGCATCTCACAATGTTAGTATCAAAGGATATTTGATTGGTGTCATACCCAAGAAAGATAATTATCACCATTGAATCTTTATAACCAATTTATTTAGGGTTTTGCTATGTAGGTTCTTGTACTCTTTCACCTAACCATATCTTTAGTCATATTTTTAACGGCTCTTAATTATCATTAGTGCCATTGCTACTTCTTGTTCAGGCAATGTTTATTAGCAAATCTTTGGGGAACTCACCTCGCTTCTATGCTTTTAGGTATGACATATTTTCACATGAAAAAAAGAGAGGCACCTTTAAGCTTATTTCTCTGCGAAGGAAAAGATTAAAGTCCAATGGGGATGGAGAGCGAAATTTTATGCTTGAGCAAGAAAGGGATATCACAAAAAGTCCTCTTACTACTCAAATGTATCCTAAAAGGGCTAGTTTGACAACTCTACTAATAGAGTCAAGTGAAGTAAAGTTGATATTAAAGAAAGAATAAAAGATAAGTGGGTTATGATAGCATTTTATTTTTAGTTATTTGTTATGGAATCTTTCTTACTTTTGGTATGGGAAAGTGGAGTTTTTTTGTATTTAAGTGGATACAGGGGGTTGGTTTTTTACTTTTTTTTTGAAAAATATGGAGGAAGTTTTGAATTAAAGTGCTTTCGATGTGACATCTTGTCTGAAAAATGGAGGCTTTACTTAACTTTTACTATATTAGTAAAGTGCCAAGTTTTTATTGGTCTCTACCTTGATTCTTTGATCATCTGGCCCTTAAAAATTTTAATCACAAGGGTTGTTTATGATGTTTTCTTCATGTGTTTATATCATTTCAAATGACATTTCTTGACTATCATTGTTCTTGGAGTTGCTCATAAGTTATTATTATTTATTCCCAACTCTATTCTTTCTTGTACCTTCACACATCCCTTTTCACATATGCATCTCCCTGAAATGTACTTTTCTCACAATCTTTATTGACCAATATTAACATGATACAAGCAATACCGGTCATACAAGCAATCCTAAAGATTTTTATTGGCATGATACAAGCAAACTCATTTGAGATGGTTTAGATATGTCCAACACAAGCCAACAACAATACTGGTGAGAAAAATTTCTCTATACAAGTTGATGGCCTCTCAAGGAGATAAGTTAAGCGGTAAAGCCTCTCAAGGAGATGAGGTAAGCGGAAAAATTATGAATGTAAGTAATAAGGATAGATTAGAAGAAATACAATTTATCCAAAGACCTGGCCTAGGATAGGATGGAACCACAAAAGGAAATTCATATAGCAGACTACAACAGAGGTTTGATGATGACGACGAGGACTCCAACATAGCTTTGACAATGACAACAACTACAATAGATAGATAGCATGACATAGACATGTTCAGAGTCATAGCAGTGTGCCATGGGGCATTGTGGAACTAATTGTATTTGACGTAAGGCAAAAGGATTAGAGGAGAGTATAGTTCAAATATGTGAATGTATCTATTAGTAACAGTGTTGAAATTTCTTTGCAATTTTCTGAATTACAATGCCTACAGTGGAAGAACTAAGATCAAATTACAATCATGGTTAATATTTAAGTATTATATATATATATATCAATTGTTTCACAGGTATCAATATAATCGTATCAATCTGCCATTCATTGGAGGATGAAGGAGCTTGTTTTATTAGAAAACTACAGTGACTACCATCTAACCATTGTGCGAGTCTTGCACCAAATTAAACTTCTTTGCGTAGAAGTTTGATTTGAGTCAAATCCCATTTAAAATAATCATCATCATCGTGAATCCTAATACGTCATAAAACTTGTGTTCTTTTATCATTAGAAAGATGTTCGCGAAGTTTCGTTCGATTTCAAATGCAATTAGTCCTAATGGGGTGTTAGGTCATGATTATTAGGAAAATTCAGTTTTTGGGTTTGTTGGGAATATCTTCTCGAGCTCGTCACTTTCCTTTCTTGACTCGTTTTGATTCAATGCTTCGAAGCCCCTCAAATAATTATATTTCTCCAAATTCACTTAAAAAGGGCATTTTAGACTTTTCACTTCATCTCCTTTTAAACCAATTCTAGTAACTTCTCTTCATCCGTTTCATTCTATTTCAAGAGAGTGGAATTGTTGGAGCTCTCCTTCTTCCTCCATTTTCCTCTTGCATGTGCCATATATAGAGAAGTTTCAAGTCTTCTAATTGCACTGCCTTCTTCCTCTCTTCTCTCTCATCTCTTAGATCTCAAACTTGGTGAGCTTCCTCTTCTTCATCTATTCCAATTTCTCTTCTTGTTGCGGTAAATGTCTTGCATGTTAGTTAATTTCTCTTCCTCCCCTTCCTTTGTGTTCTTTGAATGTAGGAGAGGCCGTTTGGAGAGTGAGTTTGGCTAGGGTGTGTGTGGAGAGTTCTTCCTCCTTAATTCTCTCAAATTTCATTCTCCTTGGTAGAGGCAACTTGATTTGCTTTATATATTAAGCATTCATGTCTGTTATTTGTTTCTTGTTAATTCAATTGCTTATAATTCCTTAAATTCCAATCTTGTCATAGTTATTTTGATTATATATGCTAGATTGGGTATCACGGGTTGAATGGACCTTAATTAATGGTTAATTTAACGATGGGTGTATGACTTGATGAATGGAATGGATTGTGATTTGGATGAGAGCATGGTGGCTCAATTTTTGTGCAGGTTATAACCATCGGAAATGTTTAGAAAAGGGTGGAGATGGTTTGGAATGAATAGAGCTAAAAAAGATCAACAAACAGAACTGTCTGCACTTGAACGTTTGAACTCTCCTTCTGAGAGTTCGAACTCTTGGCTTCTCGAATGATTGGCCTGGAACGACCTGCATTTGAACGTTCGAACACTCCTTCTGAGCATCCGAACTCTTGGTAATTTTGACAATTGATTTAATTTAGGAAGATTTTTGAACTGCCATAACTTTTTATCATATGTTGAATTTTAGAGTTCTACTTATCGTTGGAAAGCTCTTGAAGCATAGAATTCATTGCTCCACTCATTCCAATGATCAAAGGTTGGAAAATAAAGTGCATATTAGGATCAATGAACCAAGCATTTGTTTTTTTTTTTGGAAATGGACTCTTGACCTAGTTGGATCCCTAAGTTGACACCCTATGACCCTACCCTTACCTGACCAACTTTGGGAATTGAAAATGGACCACGATTGGCTTGGTGTGCTTTGTCGGTTGTTCGGGCATTCATGTATGGTTGTAACTTGGCCGAATGCATACAGAATTTAGTCAATTGATGCCCAAGAACTTCTATGCACAAAGAGCTCACCACACTATGGCATTGTTGACTCTTTCTCCGTAAGCACTTTGTTGGGAATACGTATGATACACGATGGATGACCATTGACATATGATTATCTTATTCTTCACTCTTGACTCGTAAATCTTGTATTCGTAGCGTGACGTTCTTTGTATACTTTACTCTTAAATACTTGTATAACTTGTAGAATTAGAATTTGACCGGACTTATAGTGTATCCTTAGGTACATTTTTGTCTTGTATTTGATGGACACGTGTGGATAGAGTTGTTAAGAGGACTACTCGTAGAACTTAGGAACTTGTCTTGTATTTTGGCTTGACTTGGAATGGCCATCAACTTATTGTCTTGCAGCTTGTAATCTATTAACGTGTGCTTGTCTTGGATCTTGTGTCACATCATATCATCACCATCATTATCACATCTTGCATACATGGCTAGTTGAAGTCTGATAATGCTTGAGTGGGTCAGTTTCTCAGACACTAGGGTGGGCAGTCAGCTCGGATGACATCCACGGCGTAGAATAATGGCAGTCGGCTCGGACGACGCTATTATTCCTAGTAGGTAGCTTTGGATACCACAAAAGCAGGACTTTAGGGTATTGGAAGTCGGCTCGGACGACATTGGTACCCTCGGGAGATAGCTCGGATATCCTCAGAGTCTCCTCTCATTTGGCATTGCATTTCATGGATGTTTATTCTTGTATAACTTGCGATGATTTACATGGTTACTTGACTCTTATATTTACTCTTGCTTCTATGCCCAGCTTGTTGCCTTGATGTCTTCTAATCATGTACTTGTCTCTATTTCTTTTAAAACATGTTATGAATAATATATATTGCTCATGCCAACATATTGTTGATCATTTATTCCTTGGTGTGCATACGACACTACCTACTATGTTGACTCGGACTTTGAGGCGATCCCAGAGGATCCTCAGCTGGGGGATTGAGGATGACAAGTTACGTGAGTGGGGTGCAGATGATGTAACTTAGCGTCATCACTCCCGGCATTTGTGGGCAATACATGGGGATTACAGGCTAACTCTCGCAGGCTATCATAATTAATGAGGTTTAAATACACAATCCTCACAGTGGACTTACGATCGTGTGCCAAAAGGCAAAAAATCTAATTAGCCCTAATTTTCACAACCCGGATCGAGTTTATTCACTAATCGGATTTAGGGCCGTAACAAGAAACATAGTGAATCGTAGTTGTCATCGTCATCATGAAACCTAATCCCATCACCATCAGCCATGCATTTGGGTCGCTTTGAGTTTTTACTTTTCCACACAACCATATTTGTAGTCGTATCTTCAATAACCCTACAACTCATCATGTCCTTTATCACTACTTCATTTAGGGCATGTGTGTCTAGTAATTTTCACAGAATTTGCTCTTGGTTTTTTTACTTCATGAATGACACCTTTTTTGGCATGCAAAAGTACATTTTTGAGCTTACTTTTCCATGATTATGAGAGTTTTTTTTTATTACTTGACTGATTATGGGAGAATTGAAATCCATTTTAGGCGTGGAGGCAGAAATTCCACACAGATGCCAAGTCCTCTTATTGTGCAAATGCACCCTTAGATCTTTACAAGCTAGTCTCTAGCCTTTTCTAGTTCATTCACATGTGACCCTTCAGTAAGTATCATAATTAAGGATGTTTCTACCCTTTTGTACATGAGTATGTACTGTTTCAAATGACATTTCTTGATTTTCTCTATTACGGAAATTGCTCTTGGAGCTCCATGTATGTATTCATTTTTAATTTTATCCTTTCATGTAATTTTACCTATCCCTCTTACATATAAATCTCCACAAAATTGCATTTCTGCTTTTCATTTTTCTCCCTTTTCTAACAATAATGTTTACATACAAACATATTTAGAGACGACAATTTTCTGTTGTGCTCCTATGAATGTATTTTTTACTAATGATATTGTAACATGCGTCTTACCTAACATGGAAGAAGTTGAAATCTCTTTATGATTATTTGAATTGCAGTTTTTTATAGTGGAAGAACTAACAACATATCACGAGAATGGTTGATATTGGAGTACTTTTAATTGTTTCAGTAGCTAGTTTGAATGTGGTTTCCATCATTAGAGAAAAGATATTCTTACTAAAATAGTGAAACCCGCTGCCATTTTCGTAGTCTGCAGCCTCATAAGGATTATGTATTGTAACACCCTGTCCCGAGTTAATTAAGATTAACTCTAATTAATCGGGATTAATGCTAATTCAACATGTTTTATTGGTTAATGTTGATTAATGGCTAAATTGATATAGAATGTGGCTCAAATGGTCAAATTGAGCTTAATGGAAATAGTAGTGAATGTTATAGATGAATTGAAATGGTTTTAGGCTAAACCATGCGATGTAAGGACTTTTTCGTAAATACGAATTTACGCTTATTTCGTCGAATACGGAAACTCTTGATACTCACACGTATATCTCGAGGAGTACGTTAACTTCCGTAAATATAATGATTCCATTCAGCGTGAATTTGTTCAAATGACCATTCATTTGACTTAAATTGTAATTAGAGAAATAGGAGGGGGGTAAAATGCAAAAAAATTGGGATTATAAGATAATGATGAACTCTTGAGTTCATTCTTCATCCCAGCCGATCTCTCTTCTTCTCTTTCTTTCTCTTCTTCTTCTTTCTTTCAAGTTCTCTTCATTGAGTGGTGATTTAGAGAATTGACAAGTATGTGAAGAGGGACTCCATCTTCACCATCATCTTCTTCATCTATTTTCTTACTTTCTTGGAGTTTAAGCTTGAAAAGATCTCAAGATTTCCACCAAAGAGGCTACAAGTAAGTATTTGAGTTGAATTCAGCACTTCTAGGTTTTATTTATTGAGCTAGAATGGTCTTGGCCCAAAGAATTCATAAGAATTCTATTTTATGGGTTGCTTTTGGGTTTTAGGTTCAAAAGAAGGATTGGCTTGAGGAATTCATCTTGGATTCAAGCTAGACAAGGGAATTCTTGCTGATTAGTTTCCAAACAAGGCAAGTATACTCAATTATATTGATTTCAAATGTTAATTGACTTGTTAGAACTCAGGAAGTTCAGTTACAGAAAATTCGGTTCAGAATTTTCTGAACTTCTGGGCAGCTGACCGACACTTGACCGAGAGCTAACCGACATAGGTCGGCTAGCCGAAATTGTGAGTTCGGCTAGCCGAGGGTTGACCGCAAGGTAACCGAAAATCTTGTCAAGGTTTTTCATCAGAAGTTGAGCTTCTGGAAAACGAACCGTAAGCTGACCGTGAGAAATTCGGCTAACCGAAATTTGAATTTTGGTCAGCCGAGTAGGTGACCGAACAGGTGACCGAAATGAGCAGGTTGTCCTGTGGATTGAGAAATTCTGGAAAACTGACAGTATATGGTTCGGTTAGCCGAAATCCATAATGCGGCTAACCGCTAGGTAACCGACGAGGTGACCGAAATTGAGGGAATATCAGAATTGATTTCTGATATTTTCCTAAACCTTCATGGGTGTTAGCTAAACTTATGTGAATGTAAATTTCACTAAAAAGTGATGTCATCTCAATTAACACCTACATTGCATAATGAACATTCCACCCGAATGTTGTTTTAAGAAATTTAATTGTTTATAACTTGAGTTGGCTTGTCCTCTCTCGTCTACTACATTTATGCTCATTGTTGAGCTACCATTGAATAATGTGCTGAATTATGAAATGAAATGTAATGAAATGAAAAGAAAATAACTGAAATGAACAAGCACTGTAATGTATGAAAGATTAAGTCTGCTGCAGTAGATGGAGCGTTCCGGAGCTCCGTGGTGATGCCAGTAATCTCTGATCAAGACACTGGTAAATCCCACACATTTGAAAAGCCACTTAATAAAGTGAGTACTAGTAAAATGAAATGAGTCATTGAGAGGCTGGGTTGTGAAGGGTGCGCCTTCCGCCTATGCTAAAGGACAACGAAAAGACACTTAGTAAAGTGTATATAATGAATTGAATGCTCCCTTCAGGAGAGAACTACATGAATTGAATACTCTCTTTAAGGGAGAACTACATAAATTGAATGCTTCCTTCAGGGAAGAACTATACGCATTGAATTGAATTGAATTGAATTGACTTGCATAAAATTGTTATACTTTGGAACCAAAATGCTAAACATATGATTATCATAGAATTGGGTATACATTGTTGAACCGTCGTGTTCACAGTGTTATTGATGACATTACAGGGCAAGTTGCCCGTTCCAATGGTTCCGATACCGCGCCGCCAACGGAGGAGACCAATCCGGTTCCTCCAGGAGGGTTGAATGAATGGATGTAAATCGGAGGCGACCGGTTTAGCAAATTTGGAATGTTTTGAATAGATTCATTTTGTTGTAAATAGTGATCACATGCATTGTATTTGAATATGCATGGTTGATTTCAATAGGAAAAAGATGTGTAAGTACACTTTACTGTATGTAAAGGACTGGTACATATTAACGTTGAATTTCAATGTATGTATATATTTCCGCAAAAATGTACATTTGACAGGTATATGTAAGATCCCTTGTGAATCTCGTATTGACTTCGGTGATGCGAGGTTTACGGGAGTAAGTATGGTGTTCGTGACTCGGGGTTTGACCGTGGTAACCCTAATCTCGGGCCCGGGTCATGACATGTATGAAGAAGTTTAACTGAGTCACATTGTGTATAAGAGAATCATCCTCATTGTTATCATCATTGAATCCTTATTATCCAATCTATTTAATTAGGATCTGTTTTGCGAGATTTGTTTTTTTTCAATCAACTGTGTTTCTAGCAATGTTTCTAGCAATGTTTTCAACAACTCTACAATTTATCATACCTTTCTTTGCTTCTTCATGTAGGAATGGTTTACGTGCCATTTTTGTGTTTGTGTGTGTGGAATTTATCCCAATTTTTAGCTTTTCCAGCATGACATCTTTTTGTACGAAAATATGCCTAGCTTGCTTTTTCGTGATAAGAGAGATCGAGCAGCAAAATCCAATGGGGGTAAGTCCATTCATGCAGAGAGAATAGGAGTTCCATCCAAAGTACATGCAGAGGAAAGGTCTTCATTGGTCCCCACCTATTTATATGATTCAATATACATCACAAGGGTTGTCTTCAATATTTTTACGTCTAATGCCCGTACCATTTCCAATGAGTTTCTTAATTTTTCTCTTTTAATGAGTTTCATCTTACATGCTGATTTCTAATTCTATCCCTATAACTCTATGTATTTCTTCATCTCAGAGCATGTACTTGTTCATTGGCTGACATGGTTGAAAGATACAGCAGTGTGCCATGTGACCCGTACAATCTGTATTAGTTTGTTATTGAGCAAAGACTTTTTTTTGGCATATATATGATATGAACTGGACTAAATTGTGACATCTATAATAGAAGAATATAGGTCATATTACAAATCATGGTTAATAGTAGAGTATTGGTGATTGTTTCACAAATATTGACATGAGTGCTTTGCAATGCTTATCAGATAAATAGCCTTTTTAGATTGGAAACCATCTAGACCGTCTCACCTTGTAAGAATTGTGCATGAGGCCAATTAATTCGAGTCATATTTCTAAAAAGAGAATTGTCATCGTCGTCATCATCAACAACAACAAAGCCTTATCCTACTTTGCGAGTTTTACTTATTCACTAGTTCACCCAGCCTTATTTTTAGTTATGTTCTTAGCAACTCTATGATCTCTAGTATCTTTCATCTACTTTATTTAGGGCAGGTTTGACTAGAGGATTTTCTCTAATCTATAACTATTTGGTGCAACATCTTCGTACTTATAAAAGATATCATTTTAGCTTTTATTTTCTGTGATAGCGATAGAAAGAAGATCAAAATCCATGGAGATGGAGAGTGGGATTCCATGGTTGTGTGAAAAAGAGCTTTCACATGGATGCGCTGATGCAATGAGAGGTTTTTGCACCTTACAAATGTGTCCTTGTGATCTTATTGGTTCTCATGCTTTCTTGATTCTTTACACATATAATGTTTCAATACACGTCGTACAGGACTGTTTCTAATCTTTTATGTCTGTATATGTACCATTTCAAATGACTTTTCTTGTTTTTCTCTTTTATGAAATTGCTCATAAATCTCCTCTTATATAATTTTTTTTATTTCTAATAATATCCTTTCTAGAACCCCCACAGTTGTACTTTTCCTTCTTCATATGCTGCTTCATTTCTCTTATTGTACTTCATATACTTCCATTCTTGGCATCCTATTGATGTATACCATCATACATTATTTAGGGTGTTTTTTTTAGCAGATTTGCTCTTATCTTTGGTTATTTGGTGTAATTAGCTTAAATTTTTGCTAAATAGAGGAAATCAAGTCCTATGGTAGTCGAGAGTCGGCTTGCACACTTGTATTTAAAAGGATTCCTCGTGGATGTGTTTGCATAGCATGAGGATTTTAGCCCTATGAATTCGCTTTTAAAGTTTAGTTTTCATGCATTAGTAGACTCTTTGATACATCTTACAAATCACATGTTTGGCATCCCTATTTTCAACTTGTACTTGTCTAATAAGAGCATTTGGCATATGATTTTACCCTCTACATGCTTTAAAGAAGTATAAGCAAATTCTATTAAAATGAAAATCCTCAATTCTAGGCTTCAAAAAATAAAAGCCGTGGGTCTCAATAAAATAGAGGCATACATTCTTTTTTTTTTAAGATGAAACACGCTTTTTGATTTTAACATCTTTTTTATGGCTCAATTTTAGATGGCTCTGTTGGAATAAAAGTAGAAATACCAAACAAAGCCAAAGTTGTTTCTAATCTTTTATTTCATCATTTCACAAGACATTTCTTGATGTTTTCTTTTATTAAAGCTGCTCATGACTTCCTCTCATGTGTTCATTATAATCAATACTATCCTTTATTTCAACTCTAGAAAATCATATACTCTTCTTTCTTCACATCCTAATGAATCAATTATTAATTATAATTTAATTGGTAAACATGATCCAATTTCAAGTAGAAGGCTTCATACAAATTCAAGTAGGATTTTAAGTTGAAGATTTCTGCATTAACGAGATATGGCAGTGATGATCAGTCACCCCTACCCCCACACGCCCGTCTCTTTTCTCTTCTTATCCTTTACATCTCACCTTTCTCATTATTATGTTCAATAATATTTGAAAAGGCATCAAGTAATATTTGAACATGTGAATTAAGAGATGTGACATGGACCGACCTAGCAGTGGATATCTAGTATCACCTTATTGCAGGTCAACAATCCGACATTAAATGTCTTATATGTTTCGTAGTAGATCAAGGTATCCTGCCTTATTCCACACCTTTCCACCAACATATTAATAGGATTGTGTGTATGGTTTAGAGATGTTAATAACATTAAATTGCTAATCTATGATGCCAAGCCCACATGAGATGTAGGCACATGGGCCCACATTAATTAAAAAATGAGCAGGAGGTCTCCACTTTGAACCGTTTGGAATCTTACCTAATAGTGGGTGGTGTTGTGCATTCAAGTTTTACCAATGTTTAACCCTAAGGGAGTCGGCGGGTTCCTCTTCATTAAAAAAAGAAAAAAAAATTGCACCTAATGAAGAGGTTTCAAATCTTCTTGCATTGTAATGTTAGAGAGAGAGAGAGAGAGCATTAGGAGAAGAATTGACCTGTGTTCCCTTCAATATATGGAAAAGAAACTCCAATACTATGGGGATATTAGTTAACCTAGATCATCTCCTTCCCCAATAATCCATATAAAAATAGAGAGAAACTGTTGTTTAACTCATCACAACGGTCAACATTCTTTTCTTTGTTCTAATCTCCAAGCTAAGGGTTTTCCTTATGGCTCCAAGCTGATTTGATTCCTGCAAAGGTCTAACATATCCTTCAATTTAGGGCCATCCATTATCACCATTGGAAAACTAGTGAGAGGGTCACTTTTTTATTTTGGTAAAAAGTGAGAGGGCCACTTGTAGTCATCTATAGAATGTTCGAATTCCTGCTTCTCTCCAATATATGCTATACAAGTGTCTAACACAATAGAGCGTCCTGTGTATTATTCGAGCTCATACATCCCTCTACAACTTTTAAAGATAATTAGTTGAGTTGGGTCACATTTGGGTTGGGTCACAATTAAAATCCAAATCATGTATTATTTAGGTCATAAATACCAACCCAAGTGCAACCCAAAAATGAGAGGATATCAACCAAAACCTTGAATTACTGAGTCGGGTTGCAATGGATTGGCAGGTCGGGTCATAAGTCACAAATTACCCCTTTTAATTTATCATATCAAGGAGCCCCACAAACTCTATCCTATGGTTATTTGATAATTACTTTAACAAAAAAATTATTCAGCAGGAGGCAATGATACTGTTGGAGCCAGATGAGAATAATATAGTATATCGAATTTAATAATAAGTTATACTCCTTCGTTTTAGGATTTTCAAAGTCTAATGTCTATGCAATTGATGAACAATGTCTATGTAAATTATGATTTGTGTCGGTTCAAGGTGGTCAATGTGTGCAAGAGAATTGGAATGGCTAAAAAGTTAAGTATAAAAACTCGAAAAAAGGCGCATGAAAATTAAAAAAGTTTAAATGGATAATGCTAAATTTTTAATAGAAAATATTTAGCGAATGTTTTGCTAACATGGAGTCCACAAAGTCGAAAGAAAATATCTCGTTTGACGAGAACAAGAGAAAAAATCGATTCATGTCATGTTGATGTACGCCAAATGGATAGAGGTGTACCCGAAATGGTAGGACCACCTGTAGATCGACAGAAGGATACTCCTCGGGTCCGCCTCTCTCGGCAGTATGTCGGGGGACAGCTGGACCACCGATACCGTGTACCCCGTGAGACCAGATTCTGCACCTAGGGACCACCATAACACTCTTTCTGATAAGTTGGATACTGACCATCCGATTCTGATCTCCTCAGATGGAGATGTTCTTGATCAGATGGGCCATTTAAAATGGTGTCCCTGTCGATGGGTCACAATTAAAAGACTATCAATTGGGACTATTGTAACCGCTCATTGCAAAATCCATTTTTGTTTCTTGTCTATTTTATAGGTATATAAAAAAGGGATATCGCATTGTCCCCAATACTCACATTCACCTATTATAAGTGGTCGAAGTTTAGGTATTTTTAATTAAAGAAGATTGTACAATGTCTTAGGGCTGTGAAAATTGCACACATCACCCAATACAATATTTTAGGGTTGTGTGATGTTGCACATCTATCGTACGAACAATTGGAAACGTTTAAATTTGAATAATTATGTGGCAAATGTCAACTTTAAGGGCAGTCATACGGTCAAAATCCCTTTTCCTTCAAACCAATTGACACTTGTCGGAACTTTGCTCATTTCTTTCTGACGTGAGTCCAGCCCACGAGACCTAAGTCGTTTGCAAAATAGTATCAATTATGTGATAAATATGTTGGAGGACGGCCACTTACACCACTGGTAAGTGACGACAATTCTGACCTGCCTGCTTAGGGTTCAGACCTTGGCTATGACGCCTTTTTTCTACTTGGGTGGGCTTCTTTCCTACTTATATTGGCCTTCTCCCTGCTCTGTGTGGGCCGCCTTTCCATGTATGTGCGTGCTCTCTCTTGGGAGGCAGAGAGAGCCTTTAGGCTTTAACGTAGAAATACAAAGCCCAGACATTTTAACAATTGGAAAAGTAAGGCCCAACCCCAGCTCACTTCCCTAATCACAGCTCAAATCCAACCGAATGGGTCAGGCTTGGGCCAGGTTGGGGTTGATCCGGCCCATGAGCACTCTTATTAATAAATTGATGATTCTAAAATAGTCTCTGAAATATTTATGACATCTCACCTGACTCAGTTTGAAATATATATAATATATATATATATATATTTATACATACTGCATATGTTAAACGGTTGATGATGTAATAATCTCTCACTCGTTTTGAACAACGTCTTTTTCTAAAGGCTATGACATTTGTTCCCTCAATAAAAGAACAAAAATAATGATGATCCATGCAATAAGATTAGAATCCAAAAAAACATAGAAAGACTGATTCTTGATAATCAGGTACATTATTATCTTCTTGAAACCACTAATGGATATAAGTGGTAAAGGCATTCTAGTTCATGGTTGGTACCAACCATGGATTGGTCCCAAATTATGGTCCTCATGTTATAAGTCCCACTCCCTTGCACTTATAATTCGAACGGAAGTCCACTTGGATAGGAACATGACTTATGAACCAGAGGTTGTGGTATTGACTCGTGCTCTCTCTGTGGAGCCACTTGTCCAGGCACATGTCTGATTTGTTTGGTGCACGAGGAAAGTAGAGACTTCATGTGCCCGAAGAATTTAGTCAAATCCTCAACGAAACATGGACACCTCGATTATTAAAAAAAGAAAAGCACCCTACACCCTGGCCAAGAGCCAAGAAAAAATAAATGGGGAGTTCTATTGGCACCACAAAAGTGTCTCTCCACACCCATAAAAAATATATAAAATTTCATTTCCTAAACTACCCCTCCCCTCTTCCTCTCCCTCCACACTCTTCCTTTCCCTCTTTCACTCCCTCCACCCTCTTCCTCTCCCCCACCCCACCCTCCGACGGGGAGGGATCCCTGGCCGGCGGCCCGCGGCAACCCCTGCCGGCCAGCATGCAACCTTGCCGCCCAATCTCCCTCCCTGTCGGTTGTTGGGCGGGAGGGGGGGGGGGGGGGGGGGGTGGGAGAGAGAAGAAGAGGAAGGGAGAGAGGGAGAGAAAATAGAAGAGGGGGAAGGGAGGAAGAAAGAGGGAGAGAGGGGGAGAAAATAGAGGAGGGGGGAGGGAGGCCGCTGCCTGGCCTGCAGGGGCTACCAGCCGAGGATCCCTTCCCGCCGGAGGGTGGGGTGGGGGAGAGGAAGAGGGGAAGGGTAGTTTAGGAAATGAAAATTTTTATTTTTTTTTCTGCGGTGTGGAGAGACACTTTTGTCAGTTTGTGGTGCCAACAAAACTCCCCAAAACAAATTTGCATTCCATGTGGAGCTGTGGTTTATTAGCAATGAACGAGCTATTCTGAAATTGACATACAAGTACATGTTTTTTTTTTCTTATAATCACAAATAACCAATTTTCTTTTTTATTTTCACAATTACCACCTCACTTAATCTGAGAATTTTTATCAGCCAATGAATTAAAGTTATCCAATATGTTTTGTCTCAAACAAAATTAACACTTCCTAAGATCTATCCCCGTTCAAATTAAATTTTGGGCAATAATGTAAAAAGCCCATTAAAACCCTATCAAGATTAATCGAGAATTATTATCTCAATCCAATCTTAATTAGGTTAAATGTAAGAATGTTTTTATTCTTTTACACTAAAATATGTTAGTTGCATCAATCAATCAAGAACTACCTTGGTTATAATCAAGGTGGTCAACTGAGTTTTCTTTTTATTGACAGAGGTGGTTAGTTGAAAGAAAGTAAAGATTGGTAGTGGTAAATTGTGTTTGTCAAAATATGTAGTTACGTGTAAATTTCCTTTTGGAAAAAGCAGGAGGACGGGCCTTCTTTTCAAGATTAAATTGAGGCCCACTTGGATGAATCACAGGTGTAGGTAGAATGAGGTGTATTGATGTGTATCAGGGTTTACCAAGTGTCACCCGTGCCCTGGATTAGCCCTACCCTTTTTATTTTAATTTTAGACTAAAACACATGAACGCCGCTCACCCTTTTATGTCCCAACCAGCTGACCTACAGAATTCCAACCTTTATTCTGGAGCCTTGGAGTTCAATGATTTTAACAGCAACTTTATCATGATTCATTTCTACAGTGGGATAAATTTTAAATTGGGACAAGTACAGATTCATGGTGTATGCTGGGAGGGTTCAAATTCATCATAGAATAGCCAATTGTATGAAATACCAATGGAGACATTAACGCTCAAAACATTGCAAGGTTTGCAGTTTGGTTTGGTAGACTGTCTTATTGGTCCTTTCAAATTTCAATAGTCTTTCAATAGGTTGAAGTTTGAACGTTGAATAAAGGTTATTTGGGATTTTTTTTTAATCTTTTTGTTTTCTCTTTCTTTTACTGTAGTTCAGTGTCTCTGCCACCAAGCTATCTGTGTGTTTTTTTTTTTTTTCCCTTCTTTTTAAACAAATACCAATTCCAGGACACCCAAATTGACCCCTGCTACTTTGCTGAACTTCACAATTCTCATTTTCTAAAGTAACTGCCCCTTTTGCAATTTTCAGACTTCATCATTTGTGCACCATACATTTTGCGTATAAAACAATAAGAAACTAACTTAAAAAAATGAAACCTTCAATCTTCAATATTTGAAACCTCACCTTTTACTAATCTACTAGTAGCTCAGCTTGTGAGGTACACATGTTTGTTTGTACCAGGTGAGGAGTGAAGTAAAATATCAAATCAATAAAAAAAGATATTATCAAAAGTTAAAAATATTAAGTGACAAAAAACACATCTTATTTTTACCAAAAAAAAAAAAAAGACAAAAAATTACTCCTTATTGGCACCAAATACAAATACTTATGACTTTTACTTTTAACCTAAATACCCTTTTTTTTTCACTCATCTCCTTATGCAAACAAACATGCCCAAAGATCAATTCCTTTATGTAGTACAGATTGCAAGAGACTTAGGTGTAGGGCAATCAATTGTGTCGTATTAGTGAATTCGGGTTGTGGGTTAACAAACTCGTGTTAGAAGCATCTTAATCCGTACACGACCCATTAAATAAATGGATTAAAAAATCACTTACGAACATTACCCGTTAACCCGTTAAATAATTTTTCCTATTTTGAACCATTTTAATTAACACAGTCTTTTGCTAATGAAAATAGAGTGAATGAGTTAGAAAATGAACTTTTATATGTGGGTTTTAGGGTTTACTTCAACATTTTCAAACTTACCAAAATACCCCTTATATATTTTATAATTTATATCATTTATCATTTGACGGGTTGTATCTGGTTGTTAATGGATTATTAATTTTATTCGTTAATGA
Organism: Persea americana; assembly: GCA_029852735.1. Lineage (NCBI taxonomy): Eukaryota > Viridiplantae > Streptophyta > Magnoliopsida > Laurales > Lauraceae > Persea > Persea americana. The sequence continues at coordinate 12,410,965 of CM056809.1, forward strand.
CCTGCTAATTTAACAAATTAACAGGTTTGACCCATTAACGACATAAACCCATTAAAAAGCCATCCGAACCTGTTAATATTACGTGGATTCGTATCGTATTAACGGGTTAAATGACATTTTAACCGCACTACTTGTGTCGCTGCGTATTGGCTTGTAAAGCATTTACCATTGCAAAAGTAAAACAATAAGGCCCCGAGGGCTACGTTTTACAGTGATCACGCGCGTCACCGTTCTTATTTTGCTCAACAACACTAAAAGGGGTCCTTTTGGCAATGACTGGACGTTGAAATGCCCTTTTACCTGGAAAAGATACATCCCTAGAATGATTCCTAAAATTCTACAAAACCCTAACGAAGAAATTCCACTTCTCGAAGAGAAATCTCTCCATCAGATCCTGAATCCGTCATCTCCAACCCTAAAATTCCCCATCTCACTAGAAACCCTAGCCCCTCCTCGATCTCGAATCAGCTGCATTTCACCTGTTTCTCCGAATCCTTCCTGAATCTTCAAACGATTATGTGCTCTTGTTTTTCCCTGTGGAATCTGTGATTGGAAAGGTCGGATTGTAGATCCGGAGCTTTGAAGCCGATTTAACGGCGGAAAGGGGACTGTAATGCGGAGGGCGTTCAAAGAAAGCAAGCTCTGGTCTTCCTCTTCGTGGTAATTTCTTGTTTTTTGATTTCAGAGAAGGATGCCTTTTTCTTTGATCTACTACTGCATGTTTGGATGTCTCTTTTTGTAGTGGATGTTGAATTATGTGGTGAATGGATGAGAATTTGTGGTAAAACCTTGAACTTCTCTTTTATTTGAATTCTGGATAGCTTTCAAATGATGAATTGATGCTGAGTTTGATCGTCACTGTAGCTTGTTTTCCAGGGATCTGTATTCCTTATGAAAGAAAGAAATGAACTTTGGTGAAATCATTTGTATGAAAATTATCAATTCAGCGTTTGTAGATTTATTGGAAAGATAAGTAAATGGGTTTTGCTGAAAATTTGAATGTTTGATTGGTAGATTTATCGAAGAGTTGGTCTTTAGCTGATAATCGAAGAAATTATATGGTTATTCTTTCTGAAAATTGATAGTAGCTGCTATTCGGAGGAATTGTTCGAGTTTTCTTACTGGAACAGGAAGAGAATTCAGCTTAAATGCTAGAAAGTATTCGTGTTCTTAATTGAGAGAAAAATGCTCACTTAAATGCTTTACCAATGAAAGGATTTATTTATTTATTTTATTTCAACTAATGTTATGAGAAAAGTTCCAACTTTTTCCCCGCGACAAATAAAGAAGGGTAAAATGCTTGTTTGATTGCTTTTAGGTAGGTTTGCAGTGTTCAGAGGTGAAAAGAGAGAAACAAGTAGCAATTGGTTGATCAAAGATTAAAGCAACAGAGCTGCAACTTATGATGTGTGAATAAGGGCCTTAAGGACCTCAAAAGATCTTGGTTATGGGATGACATCGACAAATTTTGGTTTGGATGTTTCATATCGCTCAAAGTGCTTCTTTTGGATGTGACACAACATTGGTGAAGGGGATCCATTTTGGGAATGGCTCAACAGTACATGAATAATAGATATATATGTCTACTATCTAGTCCTTACTCAGTTGTGTTCTGCCATTTGTACTGACATATGCTTAGAGAGACATGGCTCCCTTCCTCGCTCTCTGTCTGTTTTTTTTTTTTTTTTAAAATGATAGAGATAAATAAAATGCCTATTGCTCATATCATCATCATCATCGAAGTCTTGTCCCAACTATGTTGGAGTCAGCTACATGTAACAAACAGGAAAAAAAAAGAAAAAAAAGTGCAAAATAGAATTATAAAGACAGCACACTTCTGTCATACTGAAGTGCTAGTGACTGGAGCTTTTGCGGTAGAATCATTATAATCATGTACTAAACCCCAATCAAGTTCAGAAGTTAAAAAACTCAGAGATGAATTGATTTAATCAAGCATCAGAAGAGGTTGTGTAATGCTAGTACTCCAAAAAGAAAATGCTGGCATTTCTGAAAACAAAAATCATGAATATGCTTAAAGACTCAATGCACTCTTGAGACGGGATTATATGCATACATACATATATCTATATCTATATATATAATATTTAAACGAAAAGGCAAAAATCAAAGTAGACCAAGTTTCAAGCTGTGTCCAAACTTGAATTGAGCTTTTAATCACTGAGATAAGTAGTCGCACCTAAGCCTTCAAAATATTCTCTCTCTCTCTCTCTCTCTCTCTCTCTCTCTCTCTCTCTCTCTCTAATGGTAGCCCTCACAATATTATCTGGAGGGTCTTCTGATCAAAATGTTAATTTACTCCATGATCCCATCTGGTCAACCAACACACCATTCCCATACATTATTGTTCCTCTTACATTCATCTGCAGTCATACCTATTTCTCATGTCTTCTAAATTTGGGGTCAAGAATTAAATATGCCATGTGTCAGAATAAAATAAAGAATGTGCTGTGTAGGGTTGTGCATGTTTCACTCTGTTGTGAATCATTCAGACTGTGTATTTGAGAATTGGGATGGAACTATCTATCTTTTCCTACTTATCAACCAATTATAGTTCCTATGGTCCTATAACTGTTTGTTTTCATGAACTGAATACTTGTTTGCCAACTCTTGTGCTGGAAACATAAAATCCCACAGAAATAAGCACGAGTTCAATTGTTTACCTTATATCTTGTTGTATTTTTTTTTAAATTGATTTACCTGCCCATTCTTCTATAAGTTGTGTAGGTTTTGTAAACACCTTTGCGACAGGGCATTTCATTTTCTAGAAAATCTTCTGTGTGACAGGCATGCAAATTCCAGTGAAGTGAGTTTTAAGTATATTGTACAAATTTGGGACATTCCCCTTTTGCCATCATTTCCCCTAATCATTTCCCCTACTTTCCACAGGCTGTTACTTCCACGAACTGCCAGCGTGCTAATTCCTTCCTAGCTTGTTCCGTTGGTGGGTTAGAAGGTATCCTGATATGTTGGTACTGTTTGGTTTCGTGTTTCCTTTTCCATGTGACTATTCAATTGACTAGACTCCTTACTTTAACTTCCATCTGTTATCTAATAAAGCAGTGCCTTATGGATGCGGAGTCACAATGGTCATCTCAGGAGTCTTCTCAGTCGGTGGTTGTTACAGAGGTTGATATGCACTGCGTCCTTTGCAGAAGGGTATTTTCACCAGATAATGAGGCAAATGATAGTTTTGGAACTATATGCATGTGTGGGGAATGTAAAGCTGCGTTTCTTGAAAATCTCGAAACAACTGCTCTTGTCTCTCATCGGCGAAGGACACGCAGGGGAAGATCTAGGTACAGAAGTTCTGAGTCCATTGAGGATCTATTTTCACAGGAATTCTCGCACCTTATCAATCTGGTTAGGCAAAATCAACAATCCACCTCTGTCACTGCACCTGATCGATATGAGCAAGAAGCCCAATTAGATGGCGATGCTGCTTTTACTGTGTTGCCACGCTCTAGTTCTCACACACCTCAAAGCAGGTCTAGAAGGTGGCGGAGGGTACTTTCTGACAATGACAGTGAAGGCTTTGATAACATGGATTCTCTCTTTGGTGAGAGTGACTCCAACTTCAGCTTCAGTAATTATGGGGCTTTACCCGGTGAGAGTGATGCTGTTTCAGTCAGTGCTTATGGTGGTGATTCAGATGCTTCAGTGGATGGAAGTGGCAACTTACTTGATAGAGAAGCGTTTGTCCAACTGGGAGAGAGTGGTCTCGATAGTGATACCGATATTGACCCTATGCATGCTGGTCTGGATCAGTGGTACTCAGATGACCAGGATGAAGATGTTGAATGGGAAGAAGCCGACATTGACGGTGATCAGACCCATAATGGAAACCGTGCTGAACAGAACTCTGTCCATTCTCCTAGAAATGGTGGTGGGGTCCTGTGGAGAATGCACCAAACTAGGCACACTTATGTTACTAATATCTATTCTAACTCTGAGCAATATGTTAGGAATGCTGGCGATTATCTTGATGCAAGAGGGTTTGATGAACTACTTGAGCAGCTTGCAGAAACTGATGGCACAAGACGGGGAGCACCTCCAGCAGCTGCATCTTTTGTAGGGAGTCTGCCCTGCATCGTCATTGGTTCAGAACATGATAAAAAACATGATGGTTTGGTCTGTGCAGTCTGTAAAGATCCCCTGGCTGTTGCCACCAAAGCAAGCCAGCTCCCTTGTTCGCACCTCTATCACCCTGCCTGTATATTGCCATGGTTAAGAACAAGGAATTCGTGCCCAGTTTGCCGGTATGAACTTCCAACTGACGACAGGGATTATGAGGAAGGAAAGCGAAATGCAGGCACTATGATAGAGATTCATGACATTCAGCAGAGGGACCTTAGTGAGGACAGTTCTTCAGATATCACGAGTGATGATGAGGCAGATGAAATTCTTAATTTTACTAATGGAAGAGCGGAGCAGGGGAATTTAGGTGAAATGAATCACACATCGGATAGGTCTAATGGAGAGGGTAGACGTAGAGGGTGGCTTGTTCTTGCTGCTGCTCCAATTGTTAGCATTGTTGGACTCGTTCTTGTTTTATGGTTCCGCAATCCTCATGCTGGGGGAAGGGGACAGGGCAGATTTGGAAGACAGAACCTGCAGCCACTAAGTAGATCTTTGGTGAGCTCCTCAGCAGAGCAAAGGGAAAGGAGGAGGTGGTGGTCTCTATTTTAGAGGTAGCTAGCCTCCTATTCTTTTGTTGGATGGTTAATATTAAATTGGAGTTTGCAGAATTACTGGGTCCCTATGTATCAAGAATGTGACTAGTATCCTGATGTGCCATCTGGTTCAAGTGGGGCCTTTGATTCAGTGATCCAGGCCATTGACCACGACTGGTATTACCATTAATAAAGGTGCCCAAAAATTCTTAAAAATTGGTAGCTTAAAGTGACTCAATCTTTTGCCTGCGGTCAGATGGTTAGGAGAAAAATACAACAATGATCCAGGGAGATGGCTGAGTATTGGATAGTTAGGATCATTCTGATTTGAAATATATATGAGAATCCACATTCACAATTGATCAGTGGTCTACGTCACATGACCATGGGCTCCACTTATATGGAATAAAGGTTTTAGGATACTTTTTTATACCCTGATGCATCAGGCGCCCCATATTTCCGTACTATTACGATGACTTGTTTCCTATTGCTTCTGCGTGCTAGTGCACTGTTATATTCAGATTGATGTTCTGCTTGATGTGCTTCCATTTCATCATTTGCTGTACATGAGGATTTTTCGTCTCCTAGAAGTTATTTGGATGTTTGCCGTCCTATATTTGTGATCTATCTTTGTACTCCTAAGTTGAATGATGCTAGTTGTTTTCTTTTCAATTTCATCAATGTACTTTGTAGTTATACCCTTCTCAGAAAGGAAGGTACTCGTTAGTTGCTCTTAACTGCATGTCGTATGTTATGGTTATGGGCTTAAAATCGTAACCAGTGACCATTTGCATGCTCAATGGAATAGAGACCAGCTCAACAGAACAGACACAGTCAAATATATTTCCTTTTTCCATTCTCAGAGTATTGCTAAGCGTGCATCCGTGCTGCCTACCGTGTGTGACCGCGCTTGAAAAATCCAAGTTTCTGATCAGAGGGGCCTTACAGATCATGCATCCTTCCTGCCCCAAAACTCAGGATGTGTCCTGAGTAAATTGAGTGTCAACTGTTGGCCAACCTTAAGCTTTCCAAATTGTGGCCTTGGTTACAAATTTGGACAAGGCATATCACTGGGTTGCCCAACTGATGACTTGGATCTGGTGCATAGGCCAGTTGAGAACATGTGTACTGTGCAGGCTTAGCCCTTATCGTGAATTCATGACTAAGTGGCTTGTGCTTGACCTCAGAATGGTTTATTTAATGTGTATCTGGGAAGTAAAATAACTAGTGATAAAAATCCGGCACTTATGTCTGGTAGTATTAAAGCAGGTTCAATACTAGATTTATATATGAGAAACGATCTAGTGCATTTGTTTATTCCCTTCTACTGTTTAAAATTTTTAATATGGGCATACTTTTTGGAGAAGCAAACTGGTTGGATCTCAATCTCCCTCCCTTACAATTAAGGGGCCTTAACGTTGCTTTGAATTGAATGATACTCACCTTTGAGAATTATTTTTGCCAAAAGGCATAATCTATTTCCCATAGAACACCTAACACAATTCAATCCAATGGCGAGTATAATTCTGATTATACCGATATTTGGGCCCCTTGCTTATCAAGGGGAGGTTGAAATCCAACGGTTTGCCTCTTGAAAGGTGGGCCCTTAAGTCAGTTGAAGGTTCAATACCAACTTACCAATTTGACATTGTTACAATAGTTTGAAACAAGCTCAAATTACCATCGATTCATCCCAAATGGCACTTTCGTGGTTGAAATCCAGCCCAAGGCCCATTGGGCGTAGCCCCATAGGTCAGCTCATGGCCCAGGAGGAGCATCAGGATTAGTCATATATTTTTTTAGAGGTTTTGTTTCTAAAAGTCTTCTGATATGTTATGAAGTTGAGGAGTCTAAATAATGCAAGTAATGAGAGTCTCGGTGGTAATTGACTGCAAACTTGAAAACTGCAGTCAAATCTTGTCTTTTTTCAAATACGTATATCATTAGTGTTATAAATATGGGTATGGGTTAGGTCTGATAGATAGTTTTTTTTGGTAACTCAGCCAAGGTGGCTGGGACTAATTGAGAGCCCGCACATGCAGGAAGAGGTGCCAGATGAGAACTGCCACTCCTTACCACTCGGGTAAGGAGCCGTTCTCTAGATAGGTTATTAGTAACAAGTTAACTGACAAACCCAAGATAGTGTGATTCTGATGTCATTTGGAGAAGTCATGGCCACCGGTCTACCAACAGCATATAGTCCAGTTACAAATCTAGTTAGATTCAGTTAGAGAGTTGGAAGCCCTACTGGTATGCATCCGAGGAGAGGTCCATTCGAGTTTATAATAAATGTTATGTTTATTTTTTCTGGACTTCTACATTAGTTAATAATTTAATAATAAAAAACAGTACTTAATATTTTTCTTGTCCACCTTTGGGCATTCATACTCTCGAATGTAGGTGCAGAATCCTTGATTGTCTTCAAAGTTTTGGCTTGGGGATCAAGTTCTCCCCATCCTCTATCAATTTGGTATTAGAGCTTTGGGCCCTAATGATTGGAGTTAAGCCCACACTCCACAATAATCCAAACTAGCACAATAACTCATGCTGAGCACGAGTATGTCTATTTAATGCAAATATTCGTCTAATTGGAAAATAAGTATTGACTTGAATGGCAGCCCGAATACAATGCACAATAGTAACTTTTTAGAAATCAAATAAAAGAAGAAAATATATCACCATTCCTATTTTCACAAATCGAGAGTAGGTAGAGTAGAAAGAGAGTATGAGAAGTGAGGTAGAAAAAGAGGAAGAATACGCAGATCTGGAACAGGAGATGTGGACATAAAGGAATTTTACCAAAATTAAAAGAGGAAAAGTGGGGAATAGACATGGGTAGTTATATGAGATAAAATAGGTGTTGCATGGGATAAGAATTGGGCAGTTAGAAAAGATAATGGGGGAGAGAAGAATTACTTACGGTCAAAATTGTAACCAACGGTCCAAATTAGATTGAGAATGCTTTGCTTTAATACAGTATAATAGCAACAAAGTTCAACAACTTAAGTATATGTTAATCATCAACTACTACCAAATCCAATCCAAATCAATAAAAATAAGCACACAATAGTCACACACGATATTTTGGTTTCCAAAAATTGGGATTTTAGTATGTAAGAATCATTTCTGCCATAACAACCATGAAAATAATACGTTATCATTGTGCCATGGATACTATGCTTATATAGGAGCAGATGGGAAAAATCTAACAATAGAGGTAGAATCACACCCACTGTTACAAAGGCTCATAAGCTTCAAGCTACTCAAGATTTCACCTCCAAACTTAAAGTGAAGATAGTCCTAGTGTTTAACAATACATCTCTGCTTTACAAGATTGTCTGAGCTCTTCAATGAAAAGAGCCTTAATTAAAATCTAGGCCATTATACTACATTGAGCTATTATAACATGTTCAAATCCCCACACATTTAAAAAAAATAAGAAAATACAAAATTGATATAAAAAAAAGTTACTGCTAAAATTCATCACCAACCCACACCATATCATAAAATGTTCTAGTGCCAAAACTTTATCAATTTTAGTCAGAATTGCACAATCTTGGTTCGTTAGAAAGCTAATTGAACACCCCATCCAACAAATCCAATTTCGTTGGCATATGCGCCTTATCCTTCATTAAACATAAAAGTGAAATTTATGGTGCTGCCATCCTTGTGTGACCCATTCCCAGCTGCATCAGCCTTATCTTCCTAAAATTTAAAAGGATGGAAGGGGATACATGGTCTATTGACACTGGAATCTGGATACATATTTTTTAGTTATCCTAATCTTACCCTATTTTTAAGGCACTGATGGCCAATATCTCGGCATTCTGACAGGGCTCAGGCCTGGGCACCCTGCCTCCCCTAGAGGATTTTGATGTCCCTTTACCAGTTAAGTACTTAAGCTACAATATGGACAGATAATTTCTTTTATAGTGGGAAGAATGTCTTAAAAAAGAAAAGGAAAGGGGGGGGGGGGGGGGGGGGGGGGTGGGGGGGGGGTTTATGGATCATTTTAAAAAGAAGACTTTATGGATACCTTTACCTTTTTGGCAAACAAGAATAGGAAAAAAACAAAAAGAAAAAAGGAATGGTGCCTTCCAGAACAAAAAGTATTCAAAATGAAATCAAACTGAATTTCTGACACTGATATAGAAATAGTAATTTAAATAAAATGGCAAAGACCATTCTATTCCTCTTGGTCTTCTCTCTAAAATGCGAATATCTGTAGAATCTAATTTCTTTTTCTTTGATGGTAATGATTTATTAAAAGCATTCACAAAATCTAATTTTGAAAACTCTAGAATGGTGGATGTTCTTTAAAACCTGAGATTTGGATTTTTGCACACAGAGCAATGATGTACATTTCTCCCTTTTTTTCCAATTTCGGTTTGAAGTCAAGTCTTTAGAAGAACTTGTATAATTTATAGCTTCATGGAATCAGATTTTTTTTCTTTGAGTTTCTTGAAAAAGAATAAGAAGAAAAAAGAATGGTATTTGAATATGTAGACTTGCCTTTTGATTTTGTTTCTTGAAGAGTAGGCCCAGCATGTATATGTGTAGGTTTGTTGGCACGAGATGTTCTTCATGGTTTTTTGGATGTTTTTTTTTTTTCTATAGTTGAGTTCAAAGAAGAAGATGCTGCATAATTTTTGTTTTTTGAGATTTGGAAGCGGATGTTTTGACTTGTGTTTTTTAGAAGATGAAGAATGTGTATGATAGTTCCCCTTATTAGAAGTATAGGAAGATATATGTTATATGAGTTTCATAGTATTTAAATTCTTTAATTACTATCAAGAAGTAGAAGATTGAATGAGGGAATGAGGTAAGATTGATTTTTTTTTTTTTTTCACATCATTAAAGTAATGATGTTAGTACTATTTGTTGGTTCTGTTACTGAAGGTTATTTTCAGTTAGATCCTAGAGTAGAGGTTTGATAACAATTCAAAGGGCCCTTTTGGATTTTTATGAGGTAAGTGTTGGTAATTTAGTTTAAGTGCAAATGGGAGTTGATATATTTGGATAAATCTTGCTTGGAAGTGTTGGATAAATCTTGCTTGGAAGTGACAATAGTTTTGTTCTTTGCCATGAACGGAGCTACAGGCAAAATAGGTGCGGGGCAATTGAGATCCGAGCTTCTCTTCTCTTAGATTTCCATGTATTCTCTCATCGACTTGGAAGCCTTTCAAGTTATCAGAAGCATATTGCCATGACTTTTCGTTAAATCTCTTAGCAGGTTCTCCTCAACGGAAATTGGCAGTAAGCATCACTTTTAGAATAATTTCATCATAGATGCTTACAAAATTAAGGTTTTATATAACTGACGTTATTGAGGAGTTCATGTGTCATCAAGGGCTTATTTCACGGAGGCCTTGTGACGAATTGGGAATGCAGCTTGATCAAAATCATGATGCATGGATGCAACAAGGACATGTGGTAAGGATACACATGTTAAGTATGCATTAACTATTTTGAAGTATTTCATCGATGTTCTGCTTCAGGTGCAACAATATCGCCTCTTTTACAAGTAATATTGTTATGTGCTTTTAGCCTGCATTTTAGGTTCTTAGTATTCCAAATCCAGTGCTGTGCTGTGGTTCAGGTATATAGGCTCTCTCTCTCCTTTCCTCGAGGGTGGTGGGTTCATGATTTCTGTGGGAGACAATAAGGTTCAAATGTCGGTATTGGAACCTGTATTGGATGGGGAGAAAACTGATACCTGAGAGCCAACTGATGAAACATCGATCCATGAATCTGCCATATCAACTTGAGCTGTAAAATGAGATAATGTTATCAGTCCATATTGGCAATGAGTGTGAATGAGGTACTATGATATTCTGTATTTGCCCTTTCCAGCTGATGCTTTGTATTGTGGTTTCTTCAAAAATGATGCATCCAACCAATGGCAGACCCAAGAAATTTTCCTTGGAGGCGCCACTTTTCTGAGAAAAAGAAAAAAAGTTTCACATGAACCATACATCAGCAAAATGGGAAGTCAGAATAGTGCCTTAACCACCATTTTCTTCCATTTGATGGTCTATATTGCTTTATTTGATTTAGATAAACATTACCGCTACAAATCTACAGTTCACATGCATAGATTTGATTTGACCTTACATAATTTCTCTCCGATTGAATTGACAGAGATCAAATAAAGTTGAACAGGCCATCAATAAACCGGGAAGTTGAATCCATTGGAAAGAAAAATTAAACTCTTCCATCTTCTTGGATTCTATGTGGTTAGGGCACTCCGATCTACTGTGGTGTCCACAAAGCTTTTTGTCTTTTTGCTGAGAGTGTCCACCAAGCATTTTGTTTGGTGCACGGTGCCTGCTTTTGTTAAGAGAAGTAAATAAAGGCACTGTCTCATGTTGAAAATGGTTGAAATATGTTTTTGAGGCCCCTGGAACATTGTCAGACATCTAGTTAAACAATTAAGACAAGAACAACTAAACAAGAGCAGTGAATTGTTATTAAAAAAAAGCTCAATATTTTTTTAATCTACTTGTACTGATAAGGATGTCCATTAAATTTAATTTAATGGATAATATTTGGACAACTTTGAAGTCTTCAAATTAGTACTTATAATTATTCAACGGTTTCCCTTTTTTACGTGCAATTATTTGATGATTACCCTTTTTTCTCTTTTCTTTTTCCACATAGCTAGGTCATGAGGAGATCTTTTGCATATGCTTAAACCCTCTAATTCTGATTCTACCATGTGGGCCTGACCATTTTTGGAAATGACTCTAGTAAATATAAACAATCAACTTTACTACAAAATGTCCTAAAATGCCCCTTGAAGAGATGCTTGGTTGATCACACCTCATTTTAGTATTGTACTAAAATGCCACAATGCCCTTGCACATAGGACTGGGAACTAGGTCTAAACAGGTGGGCTTGGGCTGGGTTGAGCACTAATGGTTAACATGTAGTGGTTAAAACCAAATCCTACCCATTTTGTTAATCAGGTTGAAAATGACAACTCAGACCCAACCCAGAAGTTGAACGTGTCAAGTGAGCCCTTAATCAACAAATTGGGTTTGTATTGGTTTGGTGGGGCACGATGCAATTACTTGGTTTGAGTTAGTATTCAGGTCAGATCAGCATGAACCCAATTTGAAATAAGGGAGTCAACTCAAAAGTCTCAAATGCTAAATTACCAGGTTCGGGTCGGGTCGGGTCTACTCAGACTTTGTTTCTCTCTATTATCTTCCATTTTATAATGTCAACGATAATGAACAAAAGGTAGATTAATAGTAAATTTTAGAAATGAAGGAAATGATAATTTTATTAAAGGCCTATGACATGTATGATGGGTATCACCTTGGCTTTCGCCCAGTTTGAGTTTTCATGTCTTGGCTTGCATGAAAGAGAAAACCCATTTGAGGCTAAGCTTGTTTGGCTCGTTTGAAGTTTGAAGCAAGGAATTTGGATCAAGCTCAATAACTGGAGAGTGAGTTTTGGTTCAAGAGTTAAATCACCATTTACAAGCCTAACTTGCTGGCTTGTATGACATGGATGAATGCCTCTGGGCTTGAATCAAAGCTGATATCGAGCTAGACTTGATTAAAGCTCGTGAGCACTCAAATATGCCCCATGAATTAGCAAGCCAGCAATTCTCAATGGTGGTTCTAATGTAACCCTTGGGACCAAAATCTCATCATAATTCATAAAGCTATATACGCTCACCAAGAAAGAGAGAGATGACAGCTTTTATTACTCGAATGCCTTTTGTTATGAATGAATCCAAAGGATCGTATTTATAGTCATACTTTATACAACCAATGGCTAAGATCGTTCCATATGCCGCTCACCTATAGGAAAAGAACCTTCTAGACCCTTTTAAGAATCTCACCAAGACCTTTACCCTATTACGCATCCATACAATTCTACAATACTCTACGTATTTCTATAATTTGCTAGGTCACCCCTCATGCTTTTGCATGACTAGGGCTACCCCGGAGTCTTTTAGATTCTTCTATGCTCTTGTTCCCTAGATAGATCTGCGTTCTTCTTCTGTCCATCCGATCGTTTGCCCATTTTTCCATTTGGACAATTATGATGCACAAATGACTTTAGCAAGCCTCCATCTTACGGCTGTGGTTCTGATTGCTTTGCACATATACTGTGAATTGGGCTTGAAACACAACACACACACCACATTATAATACTTGTATAAATATGCATTATATACTTGTAAAAACTCAGGATCGGGCTCAAGCTTAAGCTTTAGCTCAAATTCTTCTAGAACTCCATTATAAAATAAATAAATAAATAAATAAAACTCGGTTTTAGGCTTGAGCTTACCAACATGCAATTTGGGTTAGTCTTGGGCTTTATTAATACTTAGTGGGTTCTGGCTAAGTTCCATCCTAGAGTCTCATTGGTCTCTTAATATAAGAGGCTTGATGGATTAGCCATTTGGAAAAAAAAAAAAAAATTCAATTATTATATCTCATAGGGGAAGTCTTCCATTCAATTTTGACCGTTATCTTTCAATTTTAACTCTCATGAGAACCCAAATCAACCTATTATCTTAAGTGGAAGATTTTCAACTCAATTTTAACTGGTACCTTTTAATTTATTTTCACTGAACCCCACATCAACCTATTTTATTCACTGATGGGCGAACTTTTAAATTTGACTCATCTGGTCCCACATCAACCCATACGTTATACATTATAGTGTTGTTTAATTCAATTTTGATTGACAATGGAGCCCACATCCTCTTTTAAGAGCAACCTTTAATCAAGGGTTGGTATAAGTTGGATTCAGATTGAACCTGATTCAACGCTCATTGGTCATGTATTTTTATATTAAATTTTTTATATGATTCCTATGTAACTTTCATGTGATTCGTATAAGGTTTTTATATAAATAAGCCATGCATGATTATTATATATTTTGCAATGGCTTATCTACATGATGCTGCATATGTGGATATATACGAGCATATATGTGGTTTATTTGAACATAACTCTTATGCAATTTAGGACCAAGGTGCATGTGCAAAAGTCCGACACAGTTCCCAGGGTAGAGAGAACCCTTGAAATTTTGAAAAGAAAAAAAAATAAAAAATCAGCACCATTGTGGTAGGTGGTCAATGTAATTGGGGCAACTATTGAGCTAAATGGAGGTTTGAGAAGAGTTTTTTTAAGTAGGATTAGTGCAAGGTGGGCAAAGTGCAGACTAGCTACTTTGATGAAAGGGACAGTTTTACAAGATTGCAATTATTTTTGGTAGAGATTTAAGGCTAATGCTGGGTGAAGAAATTGATGAAAGAAGCGATACATGATGTTAAAGACTAGGATGGTAAAACAAGGGCCCTGCTCATAACAGAAAATTTTCCTTCTAAATGTATTTTATGTAGATTACAAAGGAAGGAGCCTTTTTTTTTTTTTTTTTTTTTTTTTGTTTTGAATGGTTTAGATTTTTAATAGATAGGTCCCATGACATTATTGGCCGACCATCCTTGCCCCCCGTCGGAAAGAAAATTCTGGCTCTGCCACTGGATCACAGTTGTTCAGACATGCCAGTTTCTCCCCCTCTAGTTTCACAGAATATGTATACAATTTAAACCAATTGCAACCCATGGCGACACATTTGTTCCATCATAATCATACTACACAAGTCAATTCATGAAATAGAGCTTCTTATATTGAAGAGAGATCGCAATGCTGAAAAAGCAAGCATGCGATTAGCATGTAATGCACAGCAGTAAATTTATGATTGCCTTCAGTTTTCAGAAGAGTATGGCCATGTAGAGCATGATCCATCCGGCCATAGAGATGACGGCAAAAATGTGAACCCAGAACAGTACAGCAGCTGCCTCTCTTCCACAACCTCTCAAATTGGCAACAGCACCTATGACCAAAGTTTCAAAGGCAAAAAGATTAGTAAATCATCACCAACATAGGAGGATAACTATAAGAAAATAAGAAGACAGTTTATCAAAAAGTTTTTGGGCAAACTGATGCGGGATATTGGTCGGTGTATGATATCCATTCTGTATCTCAGCAATACGCATCCCTAGTGCAGGCAAATATCGGTCTAATAGGGACTATAATTCCATTCTTTTTTTAAGATCAATAAAATCATGCCAATATAGGCAATAAACTGAGTCCATATCACCAAAATGACCCAGACAAATCAACCTTTTTTCACCCAGCTCATGCAGCAATTGGTAGTGATATTTGAATCATGATCTCATCATCTCCAGGTTGGGTCATGTTAGTGGGTTCCAAAAAAGAAGAAAAGGATCCCCATCATCTTGCTACTGTACATGTGGGTCCTACCTACTCCAGATTCCAGCTTGGTGGGACACTACAGGGGCCAAAGAAACAAGTTTCATGAAGAATAGAAGTTGACAAAGATCTTAGGATTCAAGATAATCCAGTCATTTTATGCTGCATTTGTCTCCTTGCTGGTTTATGAGCAGAAAATAATCTTTCAACTTTTGTTAAGTTCCACGTTTGATCGATAACCAAAAGAAATCAGGAAAGATTATTCTCAACATTAAAAACCTTAGGACATTGCATTGCAGACTTAAAAAATTGATTGCATTTCTTAATAATGTTTTTAAGTAATATACTTGGATGAACAGAAGGTTAGTCCGTCTTACCAGAAAGCACAGATGTGGGCATTGTGTGCTGGAGGAGGAGGACAAATTTGAACATCTTGTCTCCTTTTGGAAGGAAGCCGAGCTTGTCAGCTAGTGCAACAATGCCAAGCCCCGTTGGAGGAACTAACACCAAACGGCTGAATATAATGGCCGCAGTTGTACGCCATCCAAGCTTTGAGCTTCCAGGTCCTGCACAGAACCAGATGGAAAGGAAAATAGTAAATGATCATCAACATCCAGAGAATTTCTTTTTTAGCATTTACTTAATGCCAACCTTCAGGAAACCCAGTTCAGAATTATTACGTGAAGTGAAACTATTCAAAAAATGCAGTCAACAGATACAGCATACAGGGTCCAACATAGATGTTCAGGACCCATTCTCCTGCTGGGCCTCCTTATCTACCTAAAAGTTTCATCATTAGGGAAGATCCTATACATCCAATCAATAGACATTCAAATGTTAAATATGATGTCGGCCCACCAAATTAGCAGCCTTTTCTTTCAGTCTGTAAGATTTCCGCACTGTAAGTCTTGGTGGCCCCACCTAGGCTTATGTGGCCCACCAAATTGCTAACCACCAAGTTCCAGTCACGTGGTAGCTCCAGTTTTTTCCCAAAACTTAAATAGAAAAGGCATGGCATTACCGTCATAAAAAAAAAAAAAGGTATGGCATTAAATGAGTTCCACTATAAATATTTTCAGTAACTAAGGAGTGTGGCATTTGAAAACAGAAAAAAAAAAAAAAAAAAAAAAAAAACGAGAAGAAACCAAAGCTTTCTGATAAAGGAATGGCATGAGCCTTCTTACCATCTACAAGATTGCCACCCAAAGCCAGTAATATGCATGGAATCATAGCTTCCCTGAAAGTGACATGCTGGTGTCAGGTCAATGTAATTGTAAAATAGTCCAATTTGTTCTTTGGGGCACAAAAATTAAAGCAGAAACTGTTAAAGAATATTAGATATGGAGAGAATTCATATTAAGGGCATGTTTACTTGCATAGAATACATAGGAATTCATGATTTCATGGTCGAATGAGCTCCATCAATGAATAATTAAAGATATGACTTATGAGTGGTGAAAGATATTAGGTAGCAATGTCAATGGGACCTTGACTTTCCTAGGATTTGAATTACCACTTTACTTGGGTGATGGCTGTGTATTCATTTCCCATCTTTCCCTAATTCAATTACCATTGAAGGAGAGGTTATTCGATGGTCACTATCTTTAGATATTCAACTCTACCTTGGATATTCACCTTGGTTCTTTGGATTTTTTTTTTTATTTTATGACGAGGGTATCCCTAAGGTCTTTGACCCAACAGGACTATTCCCCCAGGCGGCGCATGCTAAATCCACACAAATGCACACCGGGCAAATCTAGGGTGGGTTTCAATTTCAAACACAGGACGTGGGGAGCAAACCCACGCCCTATGCCACTCCACTGATTCATGGGCGGGCGGTTCTTTGGATATTCACCTTCAATTCTTCATTTTTAACCACTTATAGAAATACAAAGTCATAGAATTCCTAGAAAAAACATTTAAATAGAACAAACAGGCCCTAAGTAAAACTGTTCTCTTGTAATTTCAGAAGTTGAGAACAGCATGGAAACTTCAGTGATGCTGACCATAAGTATATGCTTACTGTTTCTTAATCAAAATTATTCTGGTTTCATAAAATACCATACACAAATGAAAATAACATTAAACAAAAATCAACTCTAGGAAATGAGGTAGAAGTAAAAAGGTGGACATACAGCCTGCTTGAGAATGATAGTATTTATTCTACACTGAGGAATTGTGTTTTAAAATAAATATGGGCAGACAACATACCCAAGAATAATGCAACTGTCGGTGAAAAAGAAGAGCGGGGCATCATCTGTTAGAATTAAATGCTTCAAAAAAGGAACAACACCAATAACCATCGCCAGTATCTGTCACAAGCACAAAGATGATGTTTCATGTCAATCAATTAAACTTTTAGATTCTAAACCATTGTTATCGGAATTTTTCAAACATCCATTGAAGTTCAAGTGACAGTAATTCCACAAGAAAGATCCATTTTTTTATGGACTACCTTACGGGCAATGATGAACACAGTGCAAGAACCCGAGTCGATTTTTATTTTTTGAAGGTTGAATCCAACCACTGTTCCTTAATAACATGCGTATCAATAACACATTTTTATGCATGTATCCACATTGCCTCCGTTAATGTATTTAGATAGAAAAAATGTTCATGCTGTAGATGGTATACTTACAGAAGCAATGATGGGGGGCTGAAGAATTTGTTTGAGCTTCAACTTCTCATAAAGAAATAAAAACCAGCTGGCTATCTGCACCAACAAGCAAAATAAACAAGGTTAAAAACTACAATATTTTCATATGAGGAGACTTTTAGCCCATACCAACAGTATAGCAACACAAGAACCGAAATGTAAAAATAAGCTCAAACCAACCCCCACAACTAGTTCAAAAATGAATATAAAAATGTCATAAGGTGCATCCATTACTAACTTCACTTGTATGCTGTTTCTTTTGTGAATATGCTACCCTTATAAAGGAGAAACTCTCAGTAGTTTCATATACATTTTAGGAACAAGTACTGCAAACTTTTACCCTTACTTTGGCGCAAGAATACATCAATGGTTGCAGTAGAATGAAACCTGATTTTGCAGTTAGGCAAGACTCAATCTCCTAAACCTAAACTGCCCATCTTTAACTACCTTCCACTCCTTTTTTGCACTTGCTCCCACAATGTGCTTTTATTTGACCCCTCTCCTCTACTCAAAAGTGAAGATTGAACCCTGCTCAGGCGTTTGAAAGGGCAGACTGTATATACAACTCCAGCGAACACCAGGTCCATAACCCAAATTTTTTTTATTTATGTAATGTGATCTTCACCTAACACTTTCTTGCATATCAACCATGAGACTGATCTAAACCACATCTATTTCTGAATAATTTATTGTCAAAAGTCAAAACTATTCAAGACCATGACAAAGTGATACATGTTCACATGGTTACACAGTTCATTCATATCCAGTAATTTACAATTATAACTACCTATTTATTTTCAGTAGATTAGTAAGAGCCTTATCCCAGCAATCTGGGGATGGCTAATTCGGAATGTAGATAAGACTTCTATAAATCCCAATGCATTATCAATGATAATATTCATGTATATTAAACATTATTGCGTGTACAACTATACTTAAGTGTCAATTTCTGGTTTCAGGGCCTCTGCATCTTGACACCAAGCATCCATATCTGACATCAGCATCTAGGTTAACTAGTTCTGACTTCTGATACCAACTGATCAAAGCTAAATTATGATTGTAGATGGCAATGAAGTGATGAACTATGGAGGCATTTCGCTGTGTTTGCTATCAGAAAGTTAAATGAACAAGTTTTAGCACTTCTCTATATTGGGTAGACTAGAAATTGATTCCATAAGTGTTTGCTGACAATCCCGCAAACCAGCAAAACTGCACTGATGTGTCTTCGCATGGATCACCGACGATACAATGTGGCCCCGGTAGTTCCTAACAAAGTTCAACTCATTCAGATCTGATAGACTATAAATGAACTCGCCAACCTGCTATTTGATCATGGGTAAGGCACCCTATCATGAGGCAGACTAGGGTTTGATCCTTGACAATGAAAGAAGAAGCTTGCTAGTGTGTGTCGAAAAAAATGATATCACGTTTATAAAACTTAAAATACGTTTGATGTTAAAAAATATTAGTTCCTGCTAGTTCATATCACATGAGGAACTTTGATTTAGTAGTAGATCTTTTACACATATCATGCAAGAGTGTGACGTGGATGTTTAAGAGATCAACTTCTTGCAAAGTGCATTCCTGGACTCTTTTGTCAAACAAAAATGCCTTCATAGGAAGGATGTCATTCTACCTGAATTCATACACCCTTTACGTGTTACTTTTGCAAAACTCATTTTAACGGAGACACCAGCCCAATAATGAATCATGATAAAATCAATGGTGAAAAATACAGTGTTGCCCACCAAAATGTTGGAACATCACAGTGGCACCAGCCAACAATAGAAACATGATAGGGCTTACCAATGATGTATATTATGGTGAGCCCCACCTATTATAAAATCCTGATAGGACTTGACTACCATATAATTATGGTGAGTCGAGGCCAATGATGGAAATGATGTTTTATAACATTGAGGATTGAGGCAAGGAATTCCAATTGCTCAAGAGTTTTCGTTTGTTTAGTGGCATTGTGGAGTGGGGTGGGGGGTTGGGTTCCATAGTGAATGGGGTGTAACTTGTAAGCTTCATAAGGCACCCTTTTTTTTTATGAAACAACAGCATTTAAAAAATATATTGCAAATATAGAAAACACTAGGAATATAGTTTTAGTGTTTTTTTTTTTTTTTTTTTGAGCCCTTTAAAGAGTTAACTAGGTTGAATTAAATTAAATCTAGTCATAAAAGACTTAAATTATATATAAGAAAAATAATATTTTTAAGTTCTTAAATTAAAAATTGTCCATCCCTTCTTGTGAAAAACCCCCTGGCACACGCTATATCTGTGATGTACGCCTCAAATATTTCTATTACAGTGAGACTCCACTTATGCAAGCAACACTTCAAACTTGAGGCACAACACTCAAAGATTGAACAACATGGGATGAAGCTCATTGTGGAATCACCGTGGTCCACTCAATGATTGCCCGGTGAAGGTTATGGAATGGTTTGCCCGAATAGTGGAGAGAGAGAGAGAGAGAGAGAGAGAGAGAGAGAGAGAGAGAGAGAGAGAGAGAGAGAGAGAGAGAGAGAGAGAGTGGAATACACTCAATGTTGGAAATCGAGGTGCAGTCCACCCAAAGAAGGCACATGGTGTCCACACAAAACAGAAAACACCCCAAAGCAGTAGTGTTAAAACAACGTTTTTCATTAATCAGTGGGTCCACTATGATTCCCAACATTGGCTAACCACAGTAAGTTTCCATCAATGGGGCAACATGATTTCGACCTTGGGTCGGCCCACGAATACATCATTAGTACGTCCTAGCCAAGATTTCAACTGCTTGGTATGCGACCATTTTCCCACTATTGATGGACATTGTTGTGTTTTCCATCATTGGGAGGGTCCATCATGAATCATGTTTTCCCATCGTAGGGCAGTGCCACCATGTTTCCATCATTGATGGACATGCCATTTTGTTCCATCTTTCAATGGTACTACCGTGATCATGATCATCATCATCATCATCCAATCGATCCTAAGCCATGTCCTAGCTATGTTGGGTTGGCTACATGAATTATGTTTCTCCATTCCAATCTATCATGAGCCAAGTCCTCGGATATGTTGCACTTCTTTATATCTATTTTTACTACTCCCCTCCATGTCCGCTTCGGCTTACCCCTTCCCCTTGGGGGTCCATCAACCTACATGGCAAAACTTTTCTTTACTGGCATCGTCGCTAACCTGATTGGGTATGTCCAAATTTTCTCAAACGGGTTTCCCTTATTTTATCACCTATTGATGCTACCCCAAAATGATTTCAAAAGTGTTCATTTATAATTTTATCCTTCTTAGTTTTACCACGTATCCACCTCAACATTCCCAAGAGGTACTACTGTGATCTAATCATAAATCTCGAATTTGCCATCATATTGTTGTTGTTGCTTTTGTTGCTGCTTCCTTGCCCCAACATCTTCGGGTAGGCATTGAGAGTTATTCAACATCATCAATCTCTTTTTTATCGTCACAGGCATTGGCGGTCCTTGCTTTGCAGGGTTCGTTTTCGAGTTTTAACCATAAGAAGTGTGCTTGTTTTGATTGTCAATTCTTTCTAACAGATGCCTCAGAAGGACAGTTTTGATTGTTAGTTTAGTCTCAGTAGGTTCTTGTCATGTTGAGTTCAATTTCTTTACACAGATTCTTCATTGAACGAAACTTGTGTTAAAGTTGAAGGTAATTGTGTTTTGAACCACTTCCATGGAAGGATGTTAGTGTTATTTTCCACATCATTCATATTTGCAAAATGGGCTTCTAGCTGAATAATTACCAAACCTTTCACTAATTAGGAGTTAAAATGGAGAGTTTGGACCAGGGAAAATAACAGTCCATGACATCAACAATTTTCAGGCGAACAAAATGAGCATTATGCTCATTATCTCCTTACCTGTTCTCTCGCTGTACTGATTTTCTCTGTCTGTTGTTCAGGATCTTGTAAAGTCAGCAAAGGAATGTGCTCTTCTGCTGCACCACCATTCACTGAAGTGGTCTTGATTGGAAGGCTTTCGTCACCATCATCAAAGGAACCTCCAGGAGGAGGTGCAAGCATATGAAATACATAGGTGTAGAGTATAATAGCACCAACCTGCCACATATACATTGCAAAGGTCAATTTTGAGTCAAAATTGGAAAACTCAAAAGGCAAATTTTGGTCTTAAAAAGCAATTCAGGTGTACTACTCATTGCAGGTCGTTAAAATTTAGCATCAGATATAATTATGAACAGTTTCAGTATGATTTTAGAGGCAATTTGTGAAGGTAGTGAAACATAAGACAATTAGGTTGACAACACTCAGAATGATGCTTGATCCAGTACAAGAAATCAACACGATTGTACATTGGAAAACGAGTGACATTACACGATCATGTCAATGAAAGTATTACTGCAACCCTTTTCTCTTAAAAGGTAAAAATAGTTTAGTTCATCCGTTTTCCCAATGTTGAACGAGAAGCAGCTAATAGAAAATTCATGTTCAAATAAAACTTGAGGGACTTGGACCTTAGAGTGTCTGTTAGGAACTGTGAAGGAAATTGTGGGTTACACATACATGGGTTAAATTTGTATTACTTAAAACAAGCCTAAAAGAAAACGTCCAAGACCACCATTTCAGTAAAACAAGTGACTACATTTACCCAATGATGCAAATCAGTGAAATTTTGAAGAAACTGGCAGAGATGTCAATTACTCGACTGCATGTATAGTGAAATAGCACCAATTTAAGATCTAGATTCAGTTCAGCATAAAGCAGAGAAATCTCAATCAACTGCAGATCCTTTAACTATTAACATCGAGCATGTTGCAGGACCTACCCATTGTCCAAATGAAATATAAGCATTCCCGTCCATGCTACATTTGTCTGAGTCACCAAAAGGATTGGATTTATCTCGACATAAAGCCGCAATCAAGACAAGAGGTATATTTCCAATGTTCCCTGTAGTTAAAGACATTAATTTTTCCTGAAAATAATGCAATATACTAAAATCAACATGACCTAAATAGTATTTAAAATTTAGAGTTTAGAATGAATTAACATACCGATCCCAATTTGTATAATGGTAAACCTAAAATATGGATAGGGGGGCCGAACGATGGATGCTACAATTAACCCAATTACAGAACCACTTATGGTGGCCAGAATAACATTGGCAGGAATAAACCACCTGCAAATAGAAAATACCGTTAGTATGCATGTCATTCACATTATCTAGGTGATCATGGGATAAACAACTCGCTTTCAAACAATATGGAAATTTTACTTCTCTTATTTTAGCTAGAAAGTTCAAAAATATGAAACTCATATCCAGAAATTAGCAGATAATTAAGTGATTAGAGGATTCAACTGAAATAGAAACACGATTAGTAAAGAACTCTGGACATCTCCAAGTGATCCAAATACAGCCACCTACTTGCACAGTAAACTGCAAAATACAGAACTTCATTGTTTCAATTAACTGAAGTAGCAATGGCCAGTAATGTCCTCTTTGAAAAGTGGTATAAATTAAATATGTTC
Source organism: Persea americana (assembly GCA_029852735.1). Classification (NCBI taxonomy): domain Eukaryota; kingdom Viridiplantae; phylum Streptophyta; class Magnoliopsida; order Laurales; family Lauraceae; genus Persea; species Persea americana. The sequence goes on from CM056809.1 coordinate 12,434,065, forward strand.
CAGGATTTGGCGACTAGTCGACTACTCAAGGTTGTTCACAATAAATATTACTAGCTGGTTTATTGCATCTTTTATTTGAAATGCAATATCATGCATGATTCTCTGTATATGATGACGCCAGAACCCAGAGAGAGATACTCCAAAAAAGTTCTACACCAAAATGATTATGAGTTTGGGTCAGTACAAAGAAACCTGTAATATGTCATGAAGCTGCATGGTCAACAATTACAACATATGTCATGAATTTCATGATTCTTGGGCAATAAGAAAGAGGTACTCAATTCCAACAAATCATGATTAGCAATAAACAGAAGATACAACAAGTTAATGCAAATATTATGCATGCGGAAGCAGTATATAAATTACTAGGAAACTGCCATGATCTTTTAACCATTATGCTTCTTAACATTAATTTTCATATAATCTATCTGAAATCATGCTGAACAAATTTTATGATGTGCAGCAAGGTAAAGAAATCCATAATAACATAATCTAACATAAACAATATTATATCTTAAAAAACTGGTCTAATTAATCCAACAAACTCACATGAGATTAATTTCAAATTTTCAATACAGACCTGGTGAAGGGAACTTTACCACTAAAGGAGAAGAAAATATACAAAAGGACTAATCCTTACCAATCCATTAACTTCTGTACAGTGACAGCTCGCCCAAGTTGAGAGAATATCAAACATGGTAGGAGAAGAGAAAAAACAAGCTGGAATATGTAATAAAGCAATATCGTTAGTTAAACATGTTGTAAATGAAACACATAACCAGGTTATATGAAAAAACTCCCGCTAATCACCATCTTTTTATTTTGTAAACTTACTTCCTTAAGTTATAATGGAAAAAATGAAGAAAAAACATCCCAAACTCACAGAATTTCCCCTGCCCTATGACATTAAATTCACAAAAAAAAAAAAACTTGCTGAAGGAGTGTCTGGCTGAGCTCCATTTGTTGCATAATGCTTTACGACTTGTGAAAAGGTGAAAAGGATAAAAATCCTTCTGGATCACATTTATTGAACAAACAATCAGACTACAACAATTAGTTGGTTAAACAATTAATTAATGCTGTTTTGTGGGTGCCACATTCTTTTACTGATTACAATCAGGCAATTATAAACACTCATTAAGTTTGAAATAATGCAAGATAACAAAATACCCATGCATCTAGAGAAAAAAAAAAGTAAAAGTAAAAGAAAGAAAGAAAGAAAAGAAGGGGAACAAAAGTTTAAGAGATGAACAGTGAAAAGGTAAAAAGAAAATCTCAGAAGACTTCTGTTCTCCTTGGTAAGAATGCAAGTAATCCAACATCTAAGCATAACTACTCATTCCAATGATCTGTACTGTTTATGTCTATTCTTCAAAGTAAAATTATAAGCAAAGGTAGAAAGAAAGACAAGCCATCACATGTGAATGACTCTACATCACATGTGAATGACTCTACATCACACCTTTCCTTCCTTTCCTTAAAGCTGATAATACCAATAAGGAACCGTAGTCTAAAAGCATACGCAAGGTTTAGTTTACGCTTACCCCGTTAAGAAGTTTCCTCCCACTGGCAGGAAGAATGTTGACATACTTAGATGCCATAAGAAATCCCAAAAAACACATTGTGAAGACCTTTGCAATTGGTAAAACCGCAAACTTGACCGTCGCAAACACGGATTCTCCTCCCTTCTGACTCTCCTCCATCAAAAACCTCTCCATCCCTGCCAAATACCTCAATTCCCCAGAAACTGAAATTTCGTGGCATTCAACTCAATTGTTTCTATATCCTTTACCAAAGGAAACCATAACCTCTGGTGTCCAATCTGAGATACCTCTGCGATTGGACAATTCCAGATCAGGGGATGGGTTTCTTCAGATTTGTGAAAATCACTTGGCACTTTCTAGCCGTTTCTGATGAATTCAGGAAGATGGGTTGAGCTCTTCTGTGAATAATTCCTTCAAAAAATCTATATATAATCAGAAAAAGATAAGAGATTTAATATATTTAGTCCCTGATGCGTTAGAACATCACAAATTTGAGATGGTGAAAATAACATAGGTGTAAATGAAAATTCTTTTCTGAATCCTCTGGATCTTATACAGATTAAAAATCTCTCTCTCTCTCTCTCCCTCTCTCTCTCAGTTTTCTTCGAAAATCAATGAATTCCTGAGAAATCCCAAACATCCCACGAAAACATTATAGATTTGAACAAATAAAACACAAGTTTTTTGCGGCTTCAAATCCTCTGTAAAACATCAATGGAATAAAGATACAATGCATCCGAATTTCTCCAAAACCAGAAAATCCATGCAGTTATCTTTCACTTATTTATACCAAACTCAATCGAATTTAACATTCAAAGAAAACAAACAGAATCTTCAGAAACAGATAGATTTCACAAACATGCAAACACTTCAAAATTCCCATAAAATCCCACAAAACTCCAAAATTCTCCTTCATTTACTCCATCCTCCAAAATTCACCCAAAAAAAAAAAAAAAAACCTCCAAATCCTTTCAAAATCAACACACGTCTCTTCCAACTTCCATCCTTTCAACTACATCAGAAACTCAATAAAAACTCACCAAATCAAATCGAAAAACTTCGTGAAAACTCAAACAACAGAAAGGAAAATCACAAAGAACCCTAAAAAACCAAACTTTCTGAAAATCCGACTGAAATCAAAGAAATCTGACGAAGCATTCAACTAGAATTTCAAAATTCTTTAAAACTCCTCTAAAATCTCTGCATTGTTCATAGATGAAGAAAACAATTACCTCTTTCTTTCTGTCAATCTCTCTCCACCGAAGAAGAAGAAAAAGAAACCCTAGAAACGAGAGAAAGGAAAATAGAGCACTCCGGAAATCTACGAAGAAGAGTTTCCTCTGTATTTCCGCTGCTTCCTATTCCTTCTCCGTGTGGGAGAACGAATCTAACTGAGAACAGGACGTTTCTCTTCCCTCTCTATAGAAATGGGCCAAGGTCTTTTATAAATTGAAAGAATTCAAAATAAAGCCTCAAGTTTTTACTTTATTTTAAAAAAGAGATAATAAGTTTTAAAACTTCTCAAATTAGAGCCTAAATTTTCTCGTAAGTTTTCAATTAAAGATATTTAGTCACATTTTTCCAGCAACTTTTTCCCTTGATTTCTTAAAATCTCAAATTACCCTTCCAAGAAATAAAACTCTCCTTCATCTTCTCTTTTTTTTTTTTTTTCCTGTCTTCATGGTAATAAACGACAATTAAATGCATGAGTTGTGCTAATGTGAAAGGAGAAAGGGAGAGAGAGAGAGAGGGAGAGAGAGAGAGAGAGGGGAGGTCTACACGTTGATTCCCAACATGTATTTGACCTTAACTTTAGCTGAATTTGGCCCAATCTGCATCAATATTATAGAGTGTTATAGGCTATATGTGTAGGAAGTTAACCAAGAGTTCAGACCAAGTAGGTTCAGGGTCATGGGTATTATAGTAGTTGTATCGTCGTTTTTTTTATGACCAATAAAGTGTAAATTATATATTAATATAATCTATAACTCAAACATGTCCGTGTTAGAAAGAGCGTGGAGAACTCAAAGTCAAATTTATTATTTCAGAGGATGTAGGCAATCTTGTAGAACCATGTAAATTTCTGTGTGTGACTTTCTTTCTTCTTGTGTGGTTTTCTTTTACTCTTCCACATGCACGCACAATAACTGGTATCAAAGCCACAGCAATTGGTATCAAAGCGAGGTTTAAATCCATAGATTTTTAGCGAGATGGAAATTGCTCAGGTTTTGCGATCAATGTTTAAGAGCATGGGATTGCCTATATTTGGTTTGTACTATGCATACAACAAGTGGTATAAGAGATACAACATAGGATGCATGGGCCAAAATAGGTTTTGCCATCTCTAATCTCGATCTAGTGGCTAAGAGGTTGAGTGGGTGGGACATATGGACCATGGTGTTTGCTGTGCGAGCACTAGAAGATAGTGGGGGTTGGTGTGGATTAGTCATCTAGCTCCATTCACCTTTCTATTCATTTGATTCAAGCAATAAATGATCATCTTCGTTCACATTTGACAATAGTCATCTATCTGATTTAGACCAAAAAACTGATTTCACACTTCAATATATATATATATATATATAATATGAAAGCGACTGATTCTAATTGAGAAATCAACTTATTGTAATTAGGGATGACAATGGGGCGGATCGGGGGCGGAGTTGGGTTGCCCTGTCCCCGCCTTGAACCTCATGAGATTCACCCCGCCCCGCCCTGTAATTCGGGGTATTTTAAATACCCTGTCCTCACCCCAAAATGCTGCGGGGCCCTGCCCCGATGTGGTATAATGTCTTTCTATATTAAGGTTGATTACATATAATTAAAATTAGTATAATTTATTGTTTTATTAGTATGATTAGAATCATATTAAGTTACTAACTATAATTTACCTTGTTATTTCTAATCATATAAGTTATTATAAGCGTATAACATGATATATCTTGTAATGTTATATCAAATTAGTATAATTTATATTGTTATTAGTATGATTAAAATCATACCAATTATAATTTACCTTGTTATCTCTAATTATATATGTTATTATAAGCTTAAAGCATGATCTATCATTCTATCGTATTCATTTTATTTAATGTGATTTATCATCTTGCAATTTAACATTATATATGATTAAAGTAAAAAAAGCTTAGGTAGATTTTTTACTACCTTTAATTTCATTAAATTTGAATTAGAGGGATTATATTATATGCTTTTATAATGTCTAGGGTTCAATCAATTACATATTTAACTTTAAAAAAAGTCTTCAATCAATCTACTTAACCCTTAATAACAACATAAAATCAATATATACATTTACATATAAATATGTTTATTTATTATAAAAGAAATCTAAAATATATTTTTTTAAGAGGATTATTAATTTCGGGGCGGGTAACGGGGCGGGGCGAGAAACAAACTCATCCCCACCTCGCCCCGGATTCGGGGTATGTTTTTTTACCCTGTCCCCTCCCCGTCTAAGAGTCTGGGCGGGGAAAATCCATATGGGTCGAGGCAGGCACTCCGGATTGGGGTGGGGCGGGTTAAAAATGACATCCCTAATTGTAACCAATTTATTTTGACCACGTTAAACTTATTTTGACCCTCCCTTTCATTTCCACAAGGGACCATAACTCCTTCTCACTTCATCTGCCCACTTCCTTTTGTTTTCATTCTCCACTTATTATTCATATACATGAAAGGTTATGGTTTTTAACTCAAATTTAAATAATTCAATTGTCAATATTAATTAATTTAAGCTCTTGGTTTTTGCCTGCAGAGAAATGGAAACCGTCCTCTTTCCAAATTAAATCTTTTAATTATCATTTAATACCTATCGTACCCGCCCATGGTTTCTCACTTAATTTCAATCGTCATTTACCAGCCTTTCCTGTGCCATTTTCTCCTCATTTTCCACTCTTCTTCAATTCTTATTTCCCTCTCCAAGGACTCTGAAGAATCTGGTAAGAAATTCTAAGCAAAATAGTCGTTTGAGAGCTCCCAAAAAAAAAGAAAAAAAAAATCTCATTTGGAGAAAGAGATCAATGGCCCTGAGTATCACTACAACTCGAACAAAGGATCATGTTATCAAGAACCCAGCCTGAAATGTGCTTTTGAAGAAGCCCTCTTTATTCAGAGGTAATTTTTTTTTTATTCTTTTAGAATTTATATTTTTGACTATTTCTACCTCTGTTAATGAGCTGTAAATTTGGCTATCTTAAATGAGTAATGGAGTAAACAAAACCTTTTTCTTTGTTGTCAACCTCGAAAGGAAAGCCATATAACCCCCTCCAGTTCTCCCTCTACCATTCAATCTTTCGCCTTTCTCTCTACCGTAGGGGTTTTGATTTTGTTGGTAAGCTCCACTTATTTACAACAGTAAGGTCAAAGAAAATTATCTCAGCGATTATTTGGGTAGAATGAATAGTTCAAATCCTAAAAGGTGACAAAAAACTTTTGCACCAGTCAAAAGTGTGGGCCAACATCGTAAAACTACACTACTTTCATTAACATCCCCCCAAAGGTTGACGTAGTGATACGGTAATCTTTTCATATCGTTGCTAAGGGAAGTGACAATGGGCTACACAGTGAAATACACCAATTGTATCATATATTTCTATAGTTCTTTTTTGGTGGATAATGTGCCTTATAATATTTTTCCTCTTTTACTGTTTTTTATATAGTTTTAGTTTTATGGTCTCTCGATAACTAATTTATATTATTAATTATTCAATTCACATTATTTTAGATTTTTTATCGAGAATTTTATCGGAAAAATCCCCTTAGACTCATTGAAGAGAAAAAAAGGACTCAGAAAGTCTTAATGCACTACAGTGGTCCTAGAGGCCTGATTTGGTATAATTTTTTTTAGTTATCCCTGAGAGGGGATATCTCCGATCCTCTTTCATGTTTACAATCGATCCTTTTTTCATTTTTCCCCTTTTCATCTTCCTCCTTCCCTCTTCTCCTCCATTGATCTCAACCCAACTAGTTCAGTCGCTCCCCATCGATTGCAATGCTTCTCTTCCACCTTTTCTCACATCTTAGCAAACACGAGGTTTTTTCTAGCTGTCTTCTTCCTCTTCGTGGCCCACAACCAATTGGAGATCAATGAGGGTTTGTGCAAAACTCGAAACCCAACCATATTCAACTACTGTAATGTTTTAATAGGTGAGGTTTGGGTTTGGGTTTGAGCTTGAGTTGGAGTTGGAGTTGGAGGAAGGAGGAGGAAGTTAAAGAAATGAGCGAAGGAAGAAGGAAGAGGAGGAGAAAGAAAAAGAAAAACGAGCAGGGACAATCGCGAGTGAGTGGGGATATCCCCGTTTATAAAAGGTGCAGCTCTCAGATAGGTGTGGTCATCCATTAGAAAAATTCTGTTATGGGCGGGGATATCCCCGCTCATCGCGTATAAACTTCATATATTGAGGAACGGGAATATCCTCTCACATAAAAGGTTAAGGTCCCACATAGGTGTGTTCATCCTTGAAAAAAAAAGTCTGTCATGAGAGAGGATATTGCCACGATTATCCCTGCTCGTTTTTCTTCTTCCTCCTCCTTTTCCTTCCTCTTCCACTCGTTTCTTCATCTTCCTCCTCCTCCTCTTCATTCTTCCACTTGTTTCTTCATCTTCCTTCTCCTTTTTCCTCCAACTCAAACTCAAACTCAAACCACCCAAACCTCATATATTAAACGTTACGGTAGTTGAATATGGTTGGGTTTCGAGTTTTGCACAAACCCTCCTTAATCTCCAACGAGTTTTGGGCCACGAAGAGGAAAGAGACAATTGTGATCTCCACATGTGCTTACTAGAAGGTGAAAAGAAGTGGAAGATGAAGCATTACAATAGATGGGGAGCGCTTGTGACCGGTATGGTTAAGATCGATGGAGGAGGTGAGGGAAAGGAAGAAGATGAAAAGGGGGGAAATGGAAAAAAAAATCGATTGTAGACATACAAGAGGAGTCGCGATATCCCCTCTTAGGGAAAACTGAAAAAATTATGCCAAATTAGGCCTCTAGAGCCACTACAATGCATGGAGACTTTCTGAGCCCTTTTCTTATCTTCAATGAGTCTAAGGGGATTTTTTCGATAAAACCCTCTTCTTTATCTTATCATTAGATAATATATTATTTATTTTAGATTGATTCTTTTTTTAAAGATTTCAATTTTTAATGTTTTAATACTAAAAATGTAGAATGGTATATTTTTTATTTTGGATTTATCTACATCTCATTAATTGGTATCTCAAAAAGGCCTCCAAATGAAATATATTTTATTTTCCCTAGCCTGGTTTGCTTGTGTAAATGAATGAAGGAATCACAATCCTCAACAATTATTGAGCCAATGAATCAGATTTTTGGTGGGTTTCTAACCCACAAATTCCACAACTCAAGTGGGGCCCACTTCATGCAAGAAAAAAAAATCTCACCCTAAGCATTTGGCTAATTTTTTTCTAAATTGACGTCGTCATGCTTGGTTTTATTTAGAATCATAGCCGAGTCCCTTTGCAATATAATAATAGCATGTTTCAATTATTATATATTATAGACGTAGGTATCGATTTCGTAGGCATCGATTTCGAAATTGGAGTCCAATTTGCTATTCAATTGCAAAATTGGACTCTAATCTCAAATCAATTTGAGAAATTGGATCTCAAATCAATTTCAAGAGATAAGCTCTATCGGTCAATTTAGAGTCCACTTTTGTTGAGCTTTTTTATGTGAATTTCAAATTTTTATATATATCTATTATAAATAGGTGATTAAAGAGTCCAGATGAAAAAATCTACCTTCTTCAATAACTCTATCCAACCAAGTTAAAATGAGTATTCTTTAGGTGGATTTAGAATTTTAATATATCTATTCTGGTTAGAAAATCCTTTATGTTTGTAATTTTTAAAAGTAGATCCTTGATAGTGATTTATATAAATGGGCTTCACATACAATAAACTTTTTTTTAAAGTGGGCCTTATATTCTAATTCTTAAAGACGGGGCCACATGCAATTTTGCAATTAATTGTTTGATTTCAGTTTTAATATTGACTTTTTTTTTATCTTCTTTCTGAAAAATAGAGATATATCTTATCTATTATGATTTTTCTTATAAAGATATTCATTTAAATAGAATTTACAATATATATCTTATCTTTTGGGTTGCCTTGAAATTAATTAAGAAAGTTTCATATAGTAACTAAAACAGTGATATGTAATATACATACAATTTTACAGCAAATTATATTGTAAATTTGCAAGGCACCTAAGTTCCTAGTTCAGAAAGAAACAAATGTCAAATCTTGATCGATATCTTTCTACCTTTTTTATTCATCCCTGATATGTACCTGTGAAATTCAAACTACTCAAGTCCAAAATTATCGTATGTATTGGCACCCGGCGTCCAAATGGGATTTTGGCCCATTCCGGGAAAAGTGAAATTTTCAAAGTTGTTTTTAAGAAAATATAAAAACAAAAGGGATTCTTACTGGAAGATATAAAGACCTCCAAATAATTCTCAAATGAAGATAAGATTTGAACTTTTATCAAAGAAACATGACCCACTTTCAGATCGGGTCAGCCGTGCCGTGTCGTGCCCCAATTAGGCCAGGCAATGCCACCCACGAGCTGGCCCACATGCCCATCCTAATCTTTTATTTTTAAATTTTCTTATATAAATTAAAAGAGACTTTATGGGCTTTTAGGGTTTTCAGCTTGAAATAAAGTTAAAATTACTAAAATAAATAATAAACATTGATGTTAATTTACATAAGACTTGAAGTTTCATACTCATTTATATAAAAATAATATTTACTTTGCATAAATGTCGGGTTGGGCTATGCTTTGAACCGTAATAAATGGTATATTTGTTTGTTTTATATTTATTTTCTCATTAATTAATATCTAATAAAATAGCCACAAATTGGACGTGTTTTTATTTTTGGGCCCGGGTTTAGCGTAGGCACGCTTTGCTAGTTAGTATATATTATAGGCGTAAGCATCGAATTCGAAATTGGAGTCTAATTGCTCAATTGATTGAGAAATTGGATCTCAATTTCAATTTCAATTGCGAAATTGAAAAGAAATTTTGGAGAGGACTCTTTAAAGAATATGACATTTATTTTTCCTATTCGAATTAAATTTGTCCGTTTACTGCTTCAGGTGACAAAATTACACACAACTCTTTCAAGATAAGAACAACTAACTAAAGTAAGCCATCCAAAAATACCCTTATCCATAATCTCATAGCTCATAAAAGTAATCAACATGGATAATTGCCAGAGAAAAAACATGGCTTAATTGTATCCAAAATAAGCTTAATTGTATCCAAGGCTATCTTGGATCTAAGGATGTAAATGGGTCGGATTCAGGATGCAAATGGACCGGGACCCATGCTAAGAGCCATATGCATTTAACCTATGGAACCTTCTCCAATATTATAGATACAGGCATCAATTTATAAATGATCTAGTGGTAAAGGCTCTCACTACCATCCCACCCACAGGGATCAATCCTCGGTGGATGGCTCCAACTGAACCAAGTAAACAAAAAAAAAAAAAAACCATTAATTTCCTCTAGAGAATGCAATGCATTAAAAGTGCCCCCTGGAATGCAAGATATTACGAGCCATGGTCAAGGCTAGCACCCAAATAATTATGTGAGTTCTCTTTCTTTAATTTTTTTTCGTCTCCTGCATGAATGCAAGTTTTGGATGTTGCAATGGGTCATTGCATGGAGGGTCACCTATTTTTTCAACTCATCTTAGGACAGGCGGAAGGAACTCTTATCCCTGTCATTTGCCAAGGTGGAATGATCTTTCAAGCCGAAAAGCGATTAAAGTGAATCCATGTTTCCATCTATGATTGGGGTCTACCCACATGGGATCATATAAGCCCATGAACAGATGCCAACAGTATGTATTTTTCATTTAAACGTTCAGACTTTCTTCATTTGCCCATGGTTGATAAGTGAGGTAGGTTGCCGAAAACAATTATGTATTTTTCATTCAAAACTTTATTCATAAATCACTTGTTTAACTTATGGAACATATTCTAACCAGTTAACTTCCATGATTTGAATTTTATAGTAACTTTTTTTTTTATCTAAAAGGAGAAACTGCAACTCGTTTATTTATTCCTAACAACAATTACACCATATTAAAACCGTGAGTTTTGAAGCTAATTTTGACCATGACTCTTGATTTTGATGTGGAGATATCCATTCCTGCAACTTACCCATATTCTTCCCCACACCACATTTCCGGCATGTAACCACTCAAGTATTCTTCCCTCTTTTCACTCTTTTGTAACAACTTCATTTCTATTCCAAATCTCATTTCCTCTTTCTTTATCTATTTTTCTCTCTTTTCTTTCTATCCTACTTCTCAAAGCCCACTTCTTCTCTGAGGATTCTTGGATTGAGGAAAGAGGTATTGCCATAATCTTCTCTTCTTTTATTCTCTTTTTAAAATTTTATACTCTATCTAGAAGAAAGCATTATCATGAAGTGTTTGAGGATGATTTTGTGTGATATAAATTTCTTTTTAATGGATCATAGAACATAATTTTGCAGTTATAGTACATGCATGTGTCTAGCGATCCAAACAGGCATTCGATTTTCCGATTATCCGGAAGTCCTAACATGTAAAAAGCAGGGTTTAAAGTTGTTTAGGTTCTAATTTATCAGCGGTCTATGTCCCAAACTCAATTTTGGTTCTAATTGATAAACAGATCTAATTATAGGTCTATACAAGTTCCAACCCATGGACCCGAGATCTGCCATATGAATCTTCAATGTTGCAAACTGCAAGTCATGATTAACTTTTGTTGAACAGTTTTATGTTTAGTCATTGAGGTTGTAAACTTGATGCTTTTTTTTTTTTTTTTTTTTTTTTTTTTTTTTTTGTGGTAACCCAGCCGAGGGGGTTTGGACCCAAATGAGATCCCGTATGCACATGGGAAGATAGCCCACTCAAGTAGGAAAGGAGCCTGCACATGTGAGAAAACAGCCGACACAAGTGGAAAGGGAAGCCCGCACATGCGGCAAGAGGCGTACTTTGAACCCTGGCCAACTAAGTGAGAACATTATTATAAGTTAAATGGTATCCTTATTCTAAGAAAAAATAAAAATAAGAAATGAAAAAGAAGTTAAAACCAGTTTTAGAACTAGATTCGATAAGATGGTGTGATACTCTAATTTGTCACAATATCGTGAGTACTCTTGATATAAAATGGATGAAGTACAAATAAGCAACTATTTTTCTCATTTTTTTAAAAACTTTTACAAAAAATAAAAGATCCTAGGTGAGACTTGAGATACTGCGTGCCTATTTCAAGATGCCTGCAAAAGTGTAACCGTATGAAAAGCCAATGATGCTAGAAATATCAGAAGGTATTGGATAATATTAGTGAAACAGTCACCCAGATCATTTCCATAAACCATTTCAGAGACCCTGTCCTGTGACCAACAGTGTAGGAAACAAACAGCCCAAAACCACTCCTATCTCTCCAACAGCAAATTCCAAGAATAGAGAGTCTAGATCATGAGGAAGGTGGCATCAGCTTTTGCGTTTTGATTTTGTCTTCCTTGCTTGGCAAGTGTCTACATCAATGTATTTTATTTGGTTTTCCTTTGTTTAGATCCTTGCCCAAATTTCTCCATACCACACCTTTCTCCCTTTCTAACCACACCTTTTCTTGGAAGTGAAAAATTAAAAGTCAACGTGAATTGAAATGAAAGACTAACTTTTATTTAAAAAAAAAAAAAATCAACACCAAGTGCACATTTCCAATAAATATAGAAGCAAAAGCAATAACAACAGAAGAGAAGATGCTCTCCTACGCTCTATAGTCCATGGTCCAATGGATCGATGTGGATCAGGGGTATGATGATAAAAGCTAGGAGGGGTCCAATCTCTGGGATATAGTCTGCACAGGTGAATACTTTCCAATTTCAACTTCTAGCTAAATTGGTGTGAATAGCGGTGGAAGTTGGGCCAAGCAAGACTTTAATCTCCATTGCCTGGCCTGATCAAAATTTTAAATCGAGGGCTCAAGTCGAACTCGGGCCTGAATTCCAAAACCTGCATGAAGTTCGGGTTTAGTTTAGGTTTAGGCCTTTTTGGTATCCTTTTACAGGTTAAGACTGAAATCTTGAAAACAAACCGAATGACATGATGTAACTCAGCCAGATTCACATTTCACACTCGGGTCGGAAATATAAGTATTGGGATTTTGTTGTATCGTACCTTTGTTGTATGAATCTTTCTTGGAAAACATTTAAGCTTTGACCGTTCATTGGCAAATGTTATGTCTAATTGTAGTCGTATGGTCAAAATCTCATTTTTATATAACATGACGACAATATCACAATACTTTCTGAAAAAATAGAAATATTCTAAGAAAAAATAATAAAATTGATGAGTAAATAAAAATAGAGAATTGTGTAGATATTTTCTAAAGACGTCTCTAAAGAAGAACCAATTAAAGATTTTACCTCAATTGACCTAACATTTTCCTGAGATGAATCAGGCAAAACTCAATACTTACGACAATGATAAAAGACATCTCATCAGAAAACATACAGAAACTGAATAGCTGCTGGTACTTGCTTCATGAGCTTATGGTTCTCCTATCACTATCCATGACTTAAATAACATTATATTAGGTTGTTTTCCTTGTAGCACACTGATTTTATTTTAATCCGCGCTTCTAGTTGCTCTAAAGAATGCTTAAAAACGGAGATCTCATCGTCTCATTCTATTCTTTTTTAATGAAAGTACAAACTTTAAAATAAAAATGACAGACAGATCGAATGAATTAATCTGGATCCAACAATGTGTGATCCAGACAACTATGATTAGCAATCTGAGGTATGATTCAATCTACGGTCTTACTCCTGTTTATAGAAATTTAGCTGTGTCTTATTATTATTATTATTATTATTATTTTCTAATTCAGCTATGTAGGGGGATTCTTCTCATCCAATTGGTAATTATTAACACTACAATTCCGAGTTGAATCTTATCCAAATCCTACCACAAGAGAAAGATCATGAATGGGACTTAATGGCATTACAAGGACCCTAACGCATCAAGTTGATAAAATGATGTGGATCCTGTATACTCTGATAAATGTTTTACCCAAGACGGTATAGATCAGAAACGTAGTTTTTGATGTGAGGAAAAATAAGGACATGATAGTTTAATAAACGTACAAAAGGCAATGTACACCTCGGTTGTCATGACCCGGGCCCGAGATTAGGGTTACCACGGCCAAACCCCGAGTCGCGATGCCATACTTACTCCCGTAAACCTCGCATCACCGAAGTCAATACGAGATTCACAAGGGATCTTACATATACCTGTCAAATGTACATTATTTTGCGGAATATATACATACATTGACATTCAACTTTAAGATATACAAATTCTTTACAGAAGGTAAAGTTCACTTATACATTTCATTTTCTATTTAAATCACCCATGCATGTTCAAATACAATGCATGTGATCACTGTTTACAACAAAATGAATCTATTCAAAATGTTCCCAAAATTTTCGAAACCGGTCGCCTCCGATTTACATCCATTCGTTCAATCCTCCTGGGGGAACCGGATTGGTCTCCTCCGTTGGCGGCGCGGTCTCGGAACCACTGGAACGGCCAACTGGGCCTGTAATGTCATCAATAACACTGTGAACACGACGGTTCAACAATGTATACACAATTCTATGATAATCACATGTTAGCAATTTGGTTCCAATGTATAACAATTATATTCAAATCAATTCAATTCATGTAGTTCTCCCCTGAAGAGAGCATTCAATTCATGTATACACTTTATCAAGTGTCTTTTCATTGTCCTATAGCATAGGCGGAAGGCGCACCATTCACAACCTAGCCTTTCAAGGACTCATTTCATTTCATTAGTACTCACTTTATTAAGTGGCTTTTCAAATGTGTGGGATTTACCAGTGTCTTGATCAGAGATCACTGGCATCACCACGGAGCTCCGGAACGCTCCATCTACTGCAGCAGACTTAATCTTTTATACATTACAATGTTTGTTCATTTTAGTTCTTTTCGTTTCATTTCATTGCATTTCAGTATATTAATTCAATACATTATTCAATAATAGCTCAACAAGGAGCATAACAGTAATAGACGAGAGAGGACAAGCCAACTCAAGTCATAAACAATTAAATTTCCTAAAACAACATTCGGGTGAAACGTTCATTATGCAATGTAGGTGTTATTGTGGATGACATCACTTTTTAGTGAAATGTACATTCACATAAGTTTAGCTAACACCCATGAAGGTTTAGGAAATTATCAGAAACCAATTCTGATATTCCCTCAATTTCGGTCACCTCGGCGGTTACCTAGCGGTTAGCCGCATTAGGGGTTTCGGCTGACCGAACCACATTCGATCAGCTTCCAGAATTTCAATCTCTATAGGACCATTTGTCCAAATTCGGTCACCTACGCGGTCACCCACTCGGCTGGCCGAAATTCAAATTTCGGTTAGCCGAATTTCTTCGGTTAGCTTACGGTTCGTTTTCCAGAAGCTCAACTTCGGATGGAAAAACCCTGACAAGATTTTCGGTCACCTTGCGGTCAACCCGCGGCTAGCCGAACTCACAATTTCGGCTAGCCGACCTACGTCGGTCAGCTCTCGGTCAGCCTGGCGGCTGACCGAATTGCGCTCAGAAGTTCAGAAAATTCTGAATCGAATTTTCTGTAACTGAACTCCTTAAGTTCTAACAAATCACTTAACAATTGAAATCAATATAATTGAGTATACTTGCCTTGTTTGGAACTTCTTAGCAAGAATTCCCTTGTCTGGCTTGAATCCAAGCTGAATTCCTCAAGCCAAACCTTCTTTTGAACCTAAAACCCAAAATCAATCCACAAAACATAACTCTTGTGAATTCTTTGAGCCATAACTCAATAATGAAACCATGGAAGTGCTGAATTCAACTCAAACACTTACTTGTAGCTCCTTTGGTGGAATTCTTGAGACCAAGAAAGTAAAAAGGAGATGAAGAAGAAAATGGTGAAGATGGAGAATATGAAGAAGATGAAGTTCCTCTTCACAATCACTTGTCAATTCTCCAAATCACACACACACCTTGATGGAAAACCAAGAGGAACGGAAGAAAAAGGAAGAAGAGAAAGGAAGAGAAGAAGAGAGATCGGCTGGAATGGAGGAATGAACTCAAATGAGTTCATCCTCATCATATAAGCCCTAAATTGCATTTTAGCCCCTCTCCTTTCCTCTAATTACAATTTAAGTCAAATGAATGGTCATTTGAACCAATTCACGTCGGATGGAATCACTATATTCACGGAAGTTAACGTACTCCTCGAGATATACGTGTGAGTATCAAGAGTTTCCGTATTCGACGAAATGCGTGTAATTTCGTATTTACGAAAAAGTCCTTACATTGCATGGTTTAGCCTAAAACCATTTCAAGTCACCCATAACCTTCACTATTCTTTTCATTAAGTTCAATTTGACCACTTGAGCCAATTTCTATATCAATTTAGCCATTAATCAACATTAATTCCATAAAACATGTTGAATTAGCATTAATCCCGATTAATTCGAGGTAATCTTAATTAACTCGGGACAGGGTGTTACATCGGTGCACCTGAAATGCAAATTCTCATTGGTTGGATAGAGAGGGACTACACATCCGGTTCTCTATGCATATAAATGATTCATGTATAATGGTTACATGTCATTTAATTTATATGTCCTTATTTATGTGTCTAATAGGTAGATGAGGTGTAATAATGACATGCATGCAAGGATTGTTTTCTGCCAAAGTATTTACATCGAAGTAGGTGTATAATACTTTCACTTTTCACACTTGCAAATGGATGATCAGTGTCAGTGGGTGGAATTGTGTATTCGGGATTTTACCAATATTCGGACATTAAGGTGGGGTTGATGGGTTCCTCGTCAAGTCGTCATAAAAAGAAAGAAGAAAAAAGGCACCAATCCCAGATTTTCACATTGATTGCTTTTGCTTTTGTTACCCAGCTACTACCCTTGAGTGGGGCGATGGAGCCCTTGGGTGAGGGAATGTGGCATACCCAAGGTTCGAACCATAGGCAACCAAGTGAGAATCGACATGTCTTAACACTGAGGCAAAAGGCTGTTCTCCGCATTGATTGCATTTAGTTTTACAATTGGTCATGGGATCTAACTTTATCAACTGTTTTTATTTCCGTGGGCTCTATATTTGCAATCATATAATTCAGTTTATTTAATAAACTACTAAACATCAAGTCCTTTTAGTTTATCTTCTTAAATTTTCAGTCATTTGTGAAAAGTTTTAAAAAAACCCAACCTTGCCCATACGACGGTTCTTATTCTTGATATTTGCCTGTGAACTATTGGTGCAACATTCTAGAGTTATGTGATATCGCATACATCGGATCGAGCGATATCCCGAGATAGTGCAATAAAGGTTATGCAAAAAACCAACTCCATCAAATTATTCTAGCCTTTGATTTAATAACCTCAAAATCCAATAATCTTTTATTCATAGTTTTTTACTTAATTCCATAGTTAATAAAGACTCTATGAGACCTGTGGGTATATATATGTCAATTCTATTGAGATGATGACCTGAAGGCTTCCTTAACTTATAATTTAGGGGTATTTTTCTATATCACAGGTCCTATACGTGGCTCAGTTTGTCCCTGATTATGTAGATTTATTCAAGGAATGCTTACTGGGCCCCACGGTTGACTCCCAAGTTGTTTGTGGGGAAAATTCTCTCATTGACTGGGCAGCCCACTTTAATGCAACCATGGTATGGCATATCCTATGTGCGATGGTTTAACGGATTTTGCTAATTCTTTTGATTTTCAAGGTGGTCTCATCATGGAATTATAGGAGTAAACTCTTAACTCGGCTCCAGTAGTAAACTCTTAACTCGGCTCCAGTAAATACAGATTAGATGATTCATTATTGTACTATATCATTGACTCATGTTTTTTTTTTTTTTATTATTATTATTATAGCCACTTTTTTCCGGAGATTAGATATGATACAATTATTTTAAGGGGACTTATATTGGCACCGGATTTTTTTCTCTCTACACTATACAAACCCCTCCCCACCTCCTCCGTCTCCCTTTCGCTCCCTCTACCCCACCCCACCCAGTCTCCAGCAGGGAAGGATCACCGGCCGAAGCCCTGCACCAGCAACTCCGGCCGGCCAACCAGTCTCCCTTCCCCCTCCCCCCTCTTTCTTCCTCCCTCCTCCTTCCCCCCCCCTTGTTTTCTCTCCCTGTCTCCCTTCTTCTCAGCCCTGCCGCCCGATCTCCCTCCCCGCCGGCGGCTGGGAGGGGGAGGGAGGGAGAGGAAGAGCGGGGGAGGGAAGGAGAGAGAGGGAAAAGAAGGGAGAGAGGGAGAGAAAACATATACCCACAGTTCCTATACCGTCAACTGGCAGGGGCCAAGATGGCCGCCGCTATATGTTTTAGCGGGAGCCAATCTATATTTTAGCGGGGATCGACAAGCATTTTTTCTTGTAGTGAGAGGAGGGGGGAGGGAGGAAGAAAGAGGGGGAGAGAGGGAGAGGGGGGGCCGGTTGGCTGGCTGGCTGGAGCTGCTGCCGCAGGCGGGGAGGGAGAGGATGATGGAAGAGGGTGGAGAGGTAGAGGGAGGAGGGGGGAGGGGTAGTTTATGATTTATTTATTATTATTTTTATTATTTTTTTGTTTTTTAGTGCGGTGTGGAGAGAAGAAAATCCGATGCCAATAGAATCTCCCTTATTTTAAAGGGAAGAGGACTATGGTTCATTGGAAAATGTCAGGGGTAGGTCGCAAGAAGGGTTCCAAAAGTTTGTTGAAATGGGGCCCACATCCCGACTCACTGGGCCAGCTCAACCATGGTCAGTTCCCATCAGCCATTTAGCCATTTTGCCATCTTTCAGCTCTGTCCATTTAAAATCTTCAAATGTGGTAGATTTACTATTACTCAAATCCATCTTCAAAGGATGATTGATGAACAACCTGTTATTGCTTTTATTTAATGAAGACTGATGTAGGATGATTCAGTGACTTAATATAATGGCGTGCTGACCTCGACCACTAAGCGGGGTCCAGGATCGATTAGCTCAGTGACTTAATATAATGGCGTGATGACCTCAAACGCTCGGCAGGTTCCGGGCCTAATTAGTTCAATGGCGGCAGATCCGGGCACATATGTAAACATTGCACTAAATTTTCAGTTGAGACGGCTTGGGCTCCACTCGGTTAAGGACTGCACACAAGTTTGAGCTAGGCCAAGCCCAGCTTGTGTACACCCCTGTTAGTTAGAAGGAAAATATGGTGTATGATGCATAGTCTTAATTAGACACCTTTGGACATCTACTAGTCTTCCAAGGGGAGGAAGGGTAGCTAAATTTGAGCCCTAGTTGAAACAAGGAGGAATTGCAACAACTCCTTCAAAAATGAAAAAGGTAAGATAAGGTCAACATTAGGAGGATTAATTAGGATTATCAAATAAAAAACATTGGATTATATGTGGCAGGGTCATAATAATGTTGATTATCATGCAGTTCTAGACCTCAAGTTGGCCTAAGCCAAAGTTTTCATTGTATACGCCAATATTTCCTAGGGTGGTGGCTGAGTTTGTTTTGGTCCTTCTCTCTGAATGAAACTTACATAGAAGGGCGTTCAGAGAAAAAATTCTAGAAATTTCCAACTGTTTGTTTTTAAATTTTCCTGGCCTCTTAGATATATATTAAATAGAATATAAAGGTTGAAGAAATAGAATTTCAATCAGTTTGATGTTTCAGACAAAAGTAATAAAAATCAATATCAGTTCTGGCTGAAATTTGTTTGTGTTAAGATTTTATGACTCAGACTTGCCTTAATTTTAAGCCATGATCGAAACCCTTTCTCAAAGAGAGATCAGAATATCAAAAAGTTCAAAATTTTGAAATTCATGTTTTAAGTTAATGAAACTCAAGCCCAGCTTGTAGTTGTGAATAGGGTGCATTAGTTGTAGATCTGTCACCAATTTGACCGACCCATTGCCATTTCTAGACAAAACTTTCTGGTGGACCTAGTTCGACTTAGATCTAAATAGAGATACTCGTTTTTTTTTTATCCTTGATTATGACGTGTTTTTGTAATTGGTAGCATTATGACATGGGGTTGGTGAGACCAATCAATGCAATTGAAACAACAGAAATCATATGCTGTTCAGGAGCTGAAGGGCCATCTCCTTCAAAGTGTTTGTATAGAATATCAATTAATCGTGTGAAACAAGAAGACAAGCAAATGCCTTGGGAATAAAATTTAAAAATGCAAATACATCGTTGGTTTGATTCAATGAATCTTCCTTTTTGAGCCCAAAAACACAATGGAATAGAAGAGCAATATAAAGATTAAAGACCAATGTGGAATTCTATGTTGGAGTGCATTTCAAGCAAACATAAGATCTATTTAAAGGATGCTTGTCAGTGATAATTTCGCAGGGAAATTTGAATGAAGTTATAGATGCTTGTCATTCTCAAAAATTGTTTCTTTGATGGAAAGAACTTTGAAAGTCAGCTATAATGAAATAGCCAAAATAACTTTGTCTCAACCTAGCTAAATGGAAGATAAATATAAAAAAAGATAAAAATTATAATATATATATATATATATATGTGGAGAACATTCATATCCATCCATCCATACCTCACTATAGGGTGAGGGACATTTATACGATTTTCTCTCTTTACATAAAAACATTCATCTTCTGTGTATAGCCATACATGACCTTTTTTTCTTTTGCTCATAAATATTTTTAATCATATAAGTTTGTCTAACCCTATAGGGAGGGGAGGATGCACATAAACATTCTCCATATAACAAGGCCCATCTAAAAGGCAGCTCTCGCCTTGGTTGCCCACCACCAGCAGCGCCATGGAAATCGCGGCGCCAAGCTTCATTTCGGAGTTCCTTGATTTCTCTATCTATCTACCTATCGTTCTCTCAAATAGAAGCTTCCAGCGAAATGAAGAGAAATGACAAGTGGGTTTATAACAAAGGAGAGGAGATCGTTATAAAAAAATCAAGGGAGATAATATATGTTGCAGCAGCAGCAACGGTTTTGCGCATGAACTTATCCGTTTCTCGATCAAAAGAGTCTGGATTATCGCTGCTCTTCTTCATCTGGTTTCTGGGACAATAGATAATGAGAGAGAACCTTGCCCTCGGAATGAGGGGAATTGGAAGATTTGGAATTTTAAAATTTAAAATTTTATCCCTAACAGTTGAAAGGGCAAATCAGTCATGAAAATATTTGATATGGCGTATCTAAGGACCTCTAGCTGCAAAATATCTAGCTGCGTGGACCAGAGCCCTTAAACATAAATTGCGTGGACAAGAGCCTTTAAACGTTCCACTTCATGGGACTATTGCTAACTTGCTCTTTTTTTTAAAGTGAAATCCGAGAATGAAGGCCACATC
Source organism: Persea americana (assembly GCA_029852735.1). NCBI lineage: Eukaryota > Viridiplantae > Streptophyta > Magnoliopsida > Laurales > Lauraceae > Persea > Persea americana. The sequence continues at coordinate 12,455,073 of CM056809.1, forward strand.
TGATCACATGAGTGGTCTCCAACCACATCCCTCATACGTGGAACTACCTCTTGGTTTCTTGTTTTGAGGGATATCTGTCATAGAAAGCGAGAGGTATGGATAAAGGTTCTTTCCTAATTCAAATGTTATTTGGAAAGGAAGTTTTCCTCACCATGCATGAAAAGCATGCAACGACCCCACTTCGAAAAATACATTGTGAAAGTGAGCGAAAGCGGAGGGAGGGAGAGAGGGAGAGAGAGTATCTAGGGAAATCTTAGATAAGACTTGATCAAATCGATTCAAACTGATTATCATTTAGTTCTACCATCTGGGTGTCTATATTTTCCCTTGAATTACGCAGAATTAACCATGTGAATTTGTCAACTGTTAATTTCTTATGCCAACTAGTGCATCCTCTCAATTACTTTTTTGGAATTAAAAAAATCAAGAGATTTTAGAGAGGGAGAGATTGTTTCTATGAAACAGAGGATCCGGACTTGAATAATCCATCTCGAGTATTTGATCGTAGATCTCCACATAATTACCTGTTTTCACCCGTAGCGACTAATTCTTTGGCAATCAAAACTATCGTATCGACAGTAGAAAGCACTGCACAAAAGGACTTTAGAATGCATTAATCTAAAAGGAAAGGAAAAAAGAAGAAGAAGAAAACCATTGAAAATTATTACCAGCTATCATTTATTGGATCCCACATCCTCAGCATCTCTTAACAGGGGCAGACTCAGGATATGGACATTGGGGGGACCATTGTGGAAAAAAACATGTTCTCGGGAGATGGGAGTGGGTTTGCATTGCCAAAACCGGCTTTAAATTTTAATTATTCAAAAGGGGTTTTGTGAAAAAAAAAAGTTCTTGGTGGGCCATTGCCAAAATTGGCTTTAAATTCTAATTATTCTAAAGGGGTTTTTCGCAATTTAGTGGGGCCATGGCCCCTCCCAGCCCCCCTAGCTCCACCCGTCTCTTTTACATACAACATACCATGTTAATAAGATACTACCCAAAAGAGTTGCACTTGAAACTTTCTAATATAAGTAGTTACTTTTACAATAAACGAAAACCGGATATAAGGTAACAAATGCTATGAAAAAGAAAACTTGAGTTCAAATTTGTTTGGAGCCTTTTCTTTTCATAGAAATTTATAAGAACTAAAGTCCAATGATTTATAAGTATTTCTAAAAGTGGTTGAAATTAAAAATTTTTTTATATATATTTGGCTATAAAAAAAATATCCCTTTTGATGAAAAATGAATTGAGGGTACACAACACATGAATAATTAATAAATCGTCTCTTCTTAGTTCATTTTTCATTAAGAGAAAAGTTATTTCACTTCCATTTATAGAACTTCACTGTTTTTTTTTTTTCTTTTCCCATCTAAATGGGTGAGTGGTAAGCTACACGTGAGACAACTTACTCATCCGGTTGGCCTCGATCGATCCCCTGAGCAGCCGTGTGAGATGAGGGTATTTCTATGTTTCTCCATAAGCTTTCTCTTTATTTCATCAATTTTAGCTAATTTTAGGAATACTAGCATAGAATTTATATCTAAAACAGGGCCATTTAGCAATTTCAGATTTCTAGCTAACAGTCTTGCCATCCTCGCTCAGAAGTCTGAAGTCAGAACTTACGTGGAGGAGTAGCAGAGGGACCGATGGAACGCGTGGGAATCGGACGGACCACACCGATAATTCTCACCCTTTATATATGGGCTTCACTCCCATGCAGCGCCGCTGGACTATATTAGTGTGCAGCGACTTACCTTATCCAATGAAGGGCTGCCGCATCAGGTCTGGTAATGTGGAGTTTAACTCTACTTTTGGAAAGGGGGTAAAATGAGGGGAAGGAAAAAAAGGAGGGAAAAAAAGGAGGGAAAGTAAAAATGGGGGCTGTTTGGGATGGGGAGAGGGAAAATGGGGGAGGGGAATTAGGGGGGTAAAATTTTCAAAATTTTACCCCTAAATTTTCCCTTCAAAATTGGGGGGAAAGAATGCGGCAAGGAGGGATTTCTCTCTCCTCCCCTACTTCCCAAACAAAAGAAGGGAAAAATAATTTCCCCTCCCCTCCCCCCTCCCAAACATAAGGTTAAACTTGAAATCTGGTTCCTTTTCATAAAGTCATACTCATTTCCTAAAGTACCCTTGTACAAGTCACTTTTCAACTATCCATATAACCTTTCAGTTATTTACAAAAAATATCCTTTGACAAGCACTTCTCAGAATTATCCTTATAGACCTAGGGCCTATTTGAAACATCTTATTTATTTAGAAACAGTCTTGTTTGGTAACATTAAAAAACTAGTTGAAATAGACTATTTTAATTCGATGGTTGAAAGTTTTTGAAAAATTTCTCGAAATCCACAAGGAATCAAGCATCCAAATTTGAACCTATGACCTTCTTCAGTATTCTTAAGAGAATCAACGGTTCGGATCTTGATATATGGGCCCACAAAATTCATAAAATTAGATCAAATGGTTCACGTATTTTTGAAAATATATTGAGATCCATGATAGATCAATGGCTCAAATTTGAGCCCATAATCATGTTTGGACCATTACATGTTCCCAACGGTTCATATGGTGATTTACTGGCCCGGAATTCAAGGGAAAAAGTGGAAAGATGGACTTTTCAAAATCACATGTCAACTGTGTAACGCAGTGTGGTACTATCCAACGGTTCTCAAATTCTTATCATTTTCTCTGGATTTGGAGCAAATCAGGGGCTGAAATTTTTAGTTGTAGCAGTTTTGAATCTTCCAAATAGGATTAACGGCTCGGATTGTGATCATGGGGCCCACAGAGGTCTAAAAATTTGATCCATGGTTATATGGTTTTCCATAAATTTCTCAACTTCCACGACAAATCAATGATTGAGATTCCTCATACTAGTCGTGTTTGACCTCCTCCATGATTCCAACGGTTTGGATTATTGTTTAGGGTCCTTAAATTAAGAAGAAAAGAGAAACCCCGGTGATAGTAAAATTACCGTTTACGGTCTTCTTCAATTCTAGACAATTCTGGCGCTAGGCAAAATAGAGGCTGGGCCTCTCTACGAGGTTTGAAATGGAGGCTGGTAATGTTGTTACCAAACAGTAGTAAAGTGTTTTCAAATAGTTTTAAGTGAATAAGAGCATCCTAATAGACTTGCCAAACGACTCCTTAGTAGCATACTGCATTTGAAAAAATTTCTCCTTACGATCTCTTTCTAAGAAAAAGGAAAAAAAAAAGTCAATGGATATCTTTGTGAGCCCAGTCAATCCTTCATTTTTCTGGGAATAATAAAAATATGAGTAGGAGCCTATGTAGCCATCAGCTGTGTCCCTGCATACAAGAATCATCACATAAAAAAAAGAGAAAAAAAGAAAAAACCCCGCAATAGTGGATAAAACCCAGTGCTAGTTTTAAAAGATTTTGAAAGTGATTATTTTTCCAATGAGAACATTCATACAATGCAACAACGTTTTTTTTTTAATCTCTTGATCAATAGATTTATGCATTAAATTCAAGGAAAACTTGGGAAATGGATTAAAATTCACAATTCAAGCAACATAGCCCAATCCTTGTTTAGGAAATAAAGAAAGTATTTTTTAGATTTATTTGAAAAATTGAGTCCTTTTTGGTGTAGCATATTCAATTGTTGACAATGAAGGGAAAATATTTTTATTTAAATAGATAAAAAAATGTTGATATAAGAAATATAGCAGTTTAATTTAAAATTTTTCTATTACTTTGGCACCCTAACAAAAAAAATTCCTTGGTTATCGTATTATCAGTGCCAGTATTTGATGTGATGCATTTTCTTAGTTTGTTTTTTTTTTTTTTAAATTATATTTATATGATCAATTTGAAGGTGGAAAAGACTTTTTGGTAGAGCTAGAGTAGGAAACTTCAATTTGAATGGTTTGCATTAGAGACACGGGCCATTGATATATTTTGGTGGGAAAGACTTTAAGGAGAGAGTTACGGGTGAGAGAGAGAGAGTTACGGGTGAGAGCGAGCCGTGTTGAGAAGAATTTATTACTTGAAGGGCAAAGTTGGAAATAAAATGAAAAGATTAAGCGTAAATGAGTTTTGGGAATGTGTGACTTGCATTTTGAAAGTTGGAATGACAGGGCAGTATCCTATTGGATGGACGGGGGTGCTGCAGCATATTATGCTACAGACCCAAGCTGGCCGGTATAATATATATATATATATTTATATCAGTCAGTGGGGCTCACTTATTGATTGGATGCCACTAGAAAATGCAGATAAGCAGTGACATCGAGTGCTTTTAAAGTTTGGAAAGGTTTCTACCAAATTTTATTTTGGAAAGGTGGAACTGGAGGCATGAGTATCTGTATTCAACAGAAGATCTTGACCGTTGAAATGTGGGATACGAATAACTAGTAAAGCGTCACAGAGAATTTTCTGGAATGATCTAGAGATCTTAGATTCTTAGTTCTAAAACAGTAGCCCACAGAAAAAAGAGTTAATTCTGAAGCTGTAGTCACCCAAAGAGAGTCGCAAACTCCAATGCTACAAATTCAATAAAAGGAGGCGTTTGTGCTGCTTCAATAAGTTTTTAGTTGGATTTTCTTTTTGGGATAGGAGGGATTCAGAATTCCCACCATCCTAGGTCTGAAATTGGTGTTGCTGCGGTGGTTTTCTCTTCCGCGCCTCATCCACAAATAACTCTCAGGTGGAGCACAACTTTTTATCCAAGTTGAATTTTCTCCTAGACATTCCTAGCCAACGAATAGATGGGGTGAAACTCAAGGTGGATAATATTTGTATACAGGAAAGCCGAAAGCCCAACAGAGCTTAATAAATAAGGAGTGCTTGTATTTAGGGGTCGTTTGTCTACACTCATTTACGTATGTAAATGGTGAATATGTGTAATATTTATGCATCAGTCATGTTTGCGTACAAGTATTTACGCATCTTCTGTGTAAATCAGATGTGTAAATGGTGTGTAAATGAGCTCATTTTCACACCAAGATTTGAACACATGTTCAGGTGGGAAAAGAGAATACCAAGTCACATGTGATTTCAAAGAATACCGGTTGGAGACGGATGTTTGGTTTTGGGGCAATTTCCGTCAAAGAGGTTTTGAGTTCGAATCCCCCTCTAATGCATTTAGAAAAATAATAATAAACGAGTTATTTCCATCAAAAAGATTTTGGATTCGAAATCCCACTCCAACGCATTTACAAAATAATAATAAAAGATGTATCAAGACCGATTAAACCTATTAATGAAAATCCTCTATGCATCTTATCCCCTTTTATGAAGGTAACCTCTCAATTTCTCTCTCTTGCCTTGCTATACAAATTTTTTTTTTATAAAATCTATTTATATAGTTGATTAATATTAACATAAAGCCGGTGAGATGCATAGGTTAAGTTTTATGCAAATTGAATAATAAATTAAGATAATATTGAACTAAATATTAATTAATAAATTATTAATAATAATCATATTTTCTTTTTCATCTTACTATAATTTCCTTAACCAAACATGTTGGAATGCATTTTTCTTTTTAAGATGATCATTGATAGAAATGTATATTTTTGAAAAATATATTTCATGTTGAAAGACATGTTCTTTTTTAAGGATCGAGAATGCAAATGAAAACTTTGATATAAATTAGTCATTTTTTGTCTCCTTTTCATATCATTATAGTAGAATATAATTTAATGATTAGTAAGTATCATTCACAAAATCATTTAATACATATACACATATCATTAAAACAAACATAAAAAAATCAATCACATGTGTAAATGATGCGAAAATAGAGTTATTAAACAAACGCTGTAAAAAGAAACGCATGTGTAAACGTTACATACTTAAAATTTGAATATTCATCATTTACATGTGTAAATTGTATTTACACATCCCACGCGTAAAAGACAAACGACCAAACAATTGATAGGAAATTCATACAAGCAATGAAAAGCCTGATTTGATTGATTAAATGGGTGGGCCTGGACTTGACATTTACTGCTTATGTCGGGCTTGGGTCTCATACAGACCTACATTCCTAATGTCTGTCAGGCCAAGCATGTATATGCCTAAATCAAGCCCGACCCGGGCCATGGACACCCCAGTTGTCAATGAACTTCATAGTCTCTTACCGTAGAAGCGAGCTCAGATAGTACAGACTCGATCATCAACGGATATGGAAACATAAAGGAAAAGGTGGATAGCCAGATGGCCATTCTCCATCAGAAGACTAGCCTCGCAAAGACGGCCCAGATGAGACTGAGACCACGTATCCGTTAACCCAGACGGGTAGAGTGGGTGCGGGTGCGGCGTAGCTGCCAGTCAAAACTCAAAAAAGTCCCCATGGGGATATCTCGTTCGCAGTTTTTTTTGTTTTTGGTAAAAAGCAATTTCATTATAGATGAAATAAAATAAAATAAAACCAAAAAGAGCTTCCCAAACTAGGAGATCAATCCCTTGTTAGTCCCACACAAACCCCTCATCTACCCCTCCTCTATATAAGTTCTTGGTAAGTTTATGATAAAATTAATTAAGCCTTCTAGAAATATAAATAAAAAGAAATATCTTCAAACTTAGACTTGAACTCATTGATGTCCTGCAAAATAGATAAAGTTGGTTCGCAGTTATTTGTGATTGTCACATGGACATTTTGGACACGCTTGTGCAAGCTTTTTATTTCTCTTTCACTTGATAGATACACTGGTCCAAGAATCCAGTGGCAATGGGCCAGGGTAAATTTAAGTTTGTATGACATTTGATCTGACATGATAACTATTTGTCTAGGTCACCTGATTTACTGAACTCCACGTCCCTTCTCCCCTCTTCCACAAAAGCCAGGTAAAACATGCCAGCACATAGTTGATTCGTCGAGGGTTATGAATGGGGTCAATTTGTTTGCATAGAATACATATAAAAGGAGGTCTTCTTATGCATCTACCGGGGATATTTCTATAAAGGGAAATTTCAAGTACAAAATATATTTCTCAATACATAGGGTGAAATGCACTTGTACTTGAAACTTCCCTTTATGGAAGTGTGGTGAGGGATGGATGCATAAGAAGACTAGATGGATGCATAAAAAGACTGGGGGTCTTTTTATGCATTTATCCCTCACCATTTGGTAATGGACACTTCCATAAATGGGGGGTTTCAAACCCCCCATTTATGGAAGTGTCCATCACCAAATGATGAGGGATGAATAAGAAGACCCCTCATATATATATATATATATATATAGAAATTTATACCATAAGTGGTTAGAAATTAAGATCTAAGGTGAATATATAAAAAAGACCATCAAATAACCTCCTATTACATGGAAAGTGAGTCAAAGTCTAATTCAAATCCTGAAAAAGTTAAGATACCATCTAGATTGTTGTCATGTATCTTTCATCCCACACCTTGTATCATTCGCGCTTTACCTCTTTAATAATATAACATTGGAGTTGGCTTGACCACAAATTCCTATGTATTCAATTCTCGTGTATTCTATTTGCCAATAAACAAATGTGCCTCAGATCATTTCACTTGAAATTTCAAATTCCTCCTACCTGAACTATGAAGTGGCTGGTATAAATTACAAACCCATCTCCTTCAGCCACATATTTCCAAATCAGAAACCTGTAGAAAGTGTCTTTGACCCTTTTAACTGGGAAGCAAGTAATAACCGAGGCCACTCAACAAGCAAATTTAGATAATAATTATCAAAGTTCTTGGATTGACTGTTAGCCACACCCACACCCACACCCACTTCTGGATGAGAAACCACTGGGAAAGCAACTGAACAAAAATGTGGTTCCTACCTCTAGTAAAAAACAAAACCATGAGGGATTGCTTGTGAGTTGGTTCTGTACCCATGACTAGGGATGAATTCACCCCAACAAGAATTAGTAATAGGGACCACACCTTTAGGGTGTCAATTCCTGATCCTACACACACTTGAGCCAAATGCATTGAATAATTTAAGGTTCAGGTTGACCTTTTTAATATTTGGATTGAGTTTGGGTTAACACTTTTGACCCGATTAAGAAATGGGTCAGGCTTGCCTCCAATGCATTGTTGTAATTCAACCTGACAACCTGACCCAACCCAACAAATTGCACCATGACCCACAAATCCTACCCAAACCTGACCTGTTCATTACAATATACAGTTGACCCTTCTAACTTATGAGTTGCGTTGAGGTTGACATTTTCAAACCAATTACTAAATGGGTTGGATTTAGGTTGAGCTTATACATGACACCCACAATGCTGAATTCAACTCAACCCATTGCCACCCATACCCAAAATTAATTAGGTTCAAGCCTGAATCAATCCTAATAAAGGGCTCCGGCCGTGACCAAGAATTGAGGTCCAAATGCTTTTTTTTAATATGACATGCTTACTTTTCAATATAATATACATAAGTGGCCATCCTATGGAGTGAGTGGGTCTGCTGGCCTGAAGTCCATGAATCTGAACCCTTGACCCCAATTATAAATAAGTCTAAATGTTGGACGCACGCATTGATTTTTGCATCAGGGACCTGCTTTCATCCCTATGAGTGAGCCCAAGTTATGGAGGGTTTTGAGCATCAACCTGGACATGTTCTTCTGTCCAAATTTGGCCTGAATTGCAAACGTCAGCCAATTTACAAGAGACCCACAAAATTGGGCCCGCTTCAGCCATGCAGACCTACATGTCAAGCCCAAGTCTCTCAGGTGACAGAAGAACGTTAGATGAGAGAGTCAGACTTCAGAGAGACATTTGAAAGAAGTAATGGAGCTAGGAGTTGGGAGAAAAGAGCAAAAAAAAGGGAAAGATAAAGAACTAAAGTCATGAGAGAGATGGGTAGGTAGGTAGGTAGATTTGGGCTATTTCAGGTGAAAAGGTGTGAGGAAAGATAGGCTAGGGTTTGATGACCAATTATGGGTTTTGAACAATGAAGTAGTACATATGTTCAAACCAGAAACCTGTCGAAGTGTGTTAGGCCCATTTAACAGGGAAGTAAGTACTAATTTGAACCCACACAACATTCAATTTAGATAATAAAAAATGGTGTGACGGTGACATTACATTCGGCTTTAGTGCAAAATAAAGTAGTGAGTGGAATTGGATTCTATACAATTAAAGTTCTTGGATGGTCTGACAAATTATATGTGCCCATTAATTTTCTGGTATTGTGGGCCTCCGACGCCAACAACTAACATGGTATTGTGGCCTCCTCGCTGGCTCTCTCTACATTTGGATTTTTTTACCCAATTAGATGATAAAACAGTAGCACTTCCTGATTGGTGGTTCTCTCACTGCAGTACGTCCCTTAGATCAGCTATCTTTCTGTGAATTATTGAATCTCATCATTTCTTTTTCTCCATAATTGCATCCACAGACTTCAAGAATGATAATTATTTACACAGTGCTGTTGACCCCATGTTCTGCCATTTTTTTTTTTTTTTTATTATTATTGTCAAAAGGGAGGTCTGATGCAAAAACCTTGAGAATTGTCATTTTATCAGGTTCCCTGAAGATTGGAGAAGCCTCTTGAAAGAGTCCAAACCCCTCAAGTCCCAGTGCTTGCTTTCAAGGGTGGTGGTAGATGCCTCTTTTTTGGTAGAAAAGTGGATGATATCACCTTCAAAACGAAGTCACGCCAAATCAATCAAGCATTTGGCTTTTATACTACTTCTAATTGACAAAACACTAGAAGGGCAATTGAACTAAAATGTGTTCTACCTGCCTACTTAATTAGCTAATGGAAGCCACATCATAAGATCTTCTGAATCATTGCCATTTGCACCTTTTAACGTTTTAGTTAGGTAGGCCTCACAACAACAACAAAAAAAAAAAAAACACCAATCTTTTCCTTGCTGGCCGATGCTTTGTTGTTCTGTGAACTTTTGAAGAGACAAAGACGTGATGAACCTATTTCCACAGGGGCTTCTAAAATTTTAGATGGCATGCTTTGTCTCTAAATCTTACTGTAATTGATTGGTGTGGGGAATTGAAAGCAAATTGTGTGCATGGGATGTCTATAGAAACTTATTATTTTGAACATTCAGGGTATTGCTAGGACTTTTGTTAACTTTGGGATTAGGCAATCTTAGAGAGCTGGATGAGATAGTCCATTCTCTTGCTGAACTAAGAGACTTGGGGCTTCTTGGTCTGGTCGGTTTGAAGTTGGATTTTTTCAAGGTTTTGTTGGTTTTGGTTGTTTTCCTTTCAATCCTTGAGTCATGAACTTTCTATTAAAAATGGAAATATTTATTAAAAATATTACATTAAAAAATATATTAAATACCATAATAGAAGTATTCTAAGAATAATTCAAGAATGACCAGATCCTTCCTACTCAAGGACAGTTCAATTCATGAGGTTCACCTGCCTCCATCATATGAACAATCTAATAAGCCCTTCGATTCATAGGCCCCACCATGCATTGAAGTAGGGCGCTGCACAATATTATGAACCAGCGGCGCACCATATAATAATCTCTCTTGATAGAATGATTTTCCTTTTATGCACACATGTTGATCTTTTTTATTTTATATTAAAGAAGCATACATGTATGTCATAGGGAAACCTTTTAACCGTTAACCCCATTATTGTCATGCTTTTCAATAAATATATTCAGATGGGTTTGATTATTCATTGCTTAGAAACAATACCTTTCTTAAGTAGGACTTTATCATATATAATAATGGGGCAAGTAAGTACTTGTGACATAATTATAGAGACTAATGGTGCAATTATGACATGGTGGGTCTGATTTCTTCTCAAATTAAATGTAATTATATAACACAATCCTTTCATCTCATTATGATTTTGAGTTGGGTTTTTAGATGAGTCCGGGCCTATGTCGACCTTGGACCACGTTTAAATCCCCAGGTATTAAGCTGGGAAGATTACATATGGCGTCAAGAAACACAACTGAGTCAACCGAGTTTATGGCCAGACACGGTCCCTACTCAACAGCCTGTCAAGTCAATTCGACTCGTTCGAACCGGTTCTGGTCAGGTTTAAAAGCTTCACCAACCCAGTGCAATGTTGGTCTGGATGGTTTGCTCATGGCTCATCTATACAAACCTGGGTGCATCAGTGCAGTGCCCCCATGCTGAGTCTCATGGCCAGGTGAACCTTCCTTCTCTGGCTGTTCATCCCAGCAGGTTCTCTCCATCACAGTGACCCAAAATGATACAAGTGCCCATCGGCCGGACAAGCCCGAGACAAGCCCACATTGGGATGGATTTGGTCTTGTTTTAGACCTGCGAGCTTCAACCTAGCCTAATTTATGGGGATTAGACATATTAATTCCCCCTTAAACCATGTATTCTCAATTTCATAACTAAAGTTGAACTAATGTCACTGGAGTCGTTTGACTCTGGTCCACATTTTCTCTTTTACTTTTTTTGCCTTGGATCCCATGATAGGATCTAAATGTAAAAAGTTGAAAAGCCCGTACATTAAAAAATCAAGACCGTCTTCTTATCTCGACTTGAATCCCATGATTTCATATGTTTTTAAACTTTTTACATTAGAATCCCATTATATCATGGGATGCAGGGCAGAAAAGTTATTTAAAATAAAAAAAAAAAAGATTGTGGACCAGAGTCAAACGAGTCTGGTGACATTAGTGAATTTTCAGCCATGAAATTGGGGGATAAGGAGAATTAATATATCAGATTTCCCTAAATTTTTAACTTGACAGTTAAGTAGGTTGAGATTGGTCCATTCTATGTTTAAAAGTGGGCCTGCTAACCAACTTAGTAGAAAAGAGTATACATTTTGCAAATGGACTCATACTGATCCTGGCTTTATACGGCCCATGGCCCGCGTTCTGGGTCTGGGCTGAATATTAGCACCATAGTCCATAGCCAAATAGGCACGCGTGAACAAGCTTCAGAACGGCCCCACCTGGGCCATGATCACCGGCCCCACAACACAAGGGGTGCTAGTTGGGCAGACCAGCCTGTTACTAACCTAGCCCAAGCCCAGTCATAGTGTGGGTGGGCCGAGCCTAAATGACATGTATAAATTACCAATCTCAAGCCCAAGACAGAACTAAAAGTCCCAGCCGGAACCAATAACACTGACCCATGCAAGGCCGGCAGTAGTTGAAAGGTCATGCTCTGTGAACTAAAAGTCCTAGCCTGAACCAATAACCCATGTTGTCTCATAGGTTATGTACCACTCATCCAATATAGCTAAAAAAAGAGAATAAAAACTCGTTCAATGTTCATCAAATTATCTCTCCTGTGATGGAAAATGAGTTAAGGAGAAATAGAAAATAAATACCTAGCGATGCATAGTCCTTGTAAATCAATCATAGGAAAGTCCGAGTCCTATTTACATTTCCACCTGACGTCCTTCACTTCTCACCTCTCTAATAAACCATCATTGGAAATAAGAAAACAAGCAGACCATGTTGTCCAGGAATCATTCTACTCTAAAAGGTACTCAATTACAGATAATACTACTATAATGCAAGGGCTTAGAAATCTAATAATGAATAGACACAATAGCATGAGCTGGTGACGTGCCTGATGATGAGTTCACGAAAGATACACTTTTATAGCATTATTTTATGAGTTTTCAAAGATAAAAGAACTCAAAACACTATTTTTAGCATAAAAATCATAAAGTTCATCCCCACCATCTTTGCTCATATCTTTCCATTATAGATGGTCATTTGTATGCATTTATATGAGTTCCAATGGCTTCCATACTCTCAATTATACTAATTTCTCTTTGTAGGTGTTAATTGAAGATTAATTTGAAGATCAAAGTTGAGATTCAAGAATTAAAGAGAGTTATGAAAAGTTTGGAAGGCAATTGGATGAAGAAATGACAAAGTTAGGCCAATAATAAGAAGGAACATGATAGACCTGGGTTGGTATTTTGACCATATCTTTTCACTCGGGTGTCCAATTGAGGTGATCTCAGAAGCATTGGAAAGCTTGTTTAAAGATCTACAAATCATATTTCACAACATTTTTCCCAATTTGGACGTTTCGGGGGTCAAAATCATACATCAATCCAGAGACTGTTTTCTAATACGGGAATCACATACATATGTTCATATTTCCATTCTTGTGAAGTCCCACATTGGAAAGAAACCAAAAGAGAGTAAGACATATGTTTCTATATAAAGGAGGGAGCTATAGGCATTAGATACACAAGCAAGGAGAGCCTCCTCCTCTTTACTTAAGCTATTCATGTAATTGAGAGCAAATTGTAGAGAGAAAGTGAGGAAAGTCTTGTAAAATTAAAGATTTGGAATGGAATTGAAAGCTTCTTCTCCAATGGGTGGCTAATTCCTTTGATTGGATCTTCTAGGTGAAGCTAAGTTGATCCTATTCCTTTTGCTTATGCTCTTTCTTTTAAATTCCTTTGTTTATGTGCTTAATATGTTAGAGTAGATTTTTCTTCATTGCATTGTGCAACCTTCCATGCTTAGTTTCTTTATTAGCATTCTTTTTACTATCTATGCTTAGGTTTGATAAATCATGCTTAGGAGTTAATATCTTTTGATGGTTTATGCTTACTTTTGATAGATAGTCATTAGGAATCTTTTCTTTTATGAAGGGAAGAAAATTTTAGCTATTAGATTGTTAATTTCTATCTTAGAGCTTTAAAGTTATATTTTCCAAATCTAAGCATTGATTTGCAATTAGATTTGAGTAGTGTTTTTTTTTGGGAAATGAGAAGAGCATAAGTGTTGGATTAGTGTCAGTTAGTGGATTCTAGATGATTCAATCATTATCTTTAATATTGCTTGTTTCTTGTTTTACTTACTTTAGTTTAATTCTATTCACATTCTCACAATCCATTTCTCTATTTACACCATAAATTCCATCTTTTATTTTAAAATATGTTAGCATATTTCTTTATCTCCATCCACTCATTCTCCTTCTTTCACTTGTTATTTTCTTATTAACCTTGTTATTTTTCTTTGGTCATTAACTTTGTTATTAACTTGTTACTAACATTGCTCTTGCTTTGTTCTCATGTTTTTAGTAACTTCTCTTTGTTATCTAGTTCTAGTTTTATTTTAGTTTGCATTTTTTATTTTCCTTGTTAGTATCTAGTTTCTTGTTTCTATTGTTATTTTCATTTGTATTAATTTGTTAGCTATATTTGAGTTGATACTCCTTTTCAAAGATCATTGTTATTTTCCTTGTAACGATCCTCGTGGGAACGATATTCGGACTTCCATAGTCTATATTACTTGAGACAACCGTATACTTGCGGGAAAATACGCATCACCTGACCCACGCTTAATCTAATTAAGTACTATATAATTATAACATCATACTAATTAACCTCATTCATCGACCAAAATGAATGGACCCAGCCCAGTTAGAAGGCAAGGTCCAACCTGACCCAATCATAATAGTAGGGTGCGCATTACACATGCAGTGCAACTTAGCATCAATGCTGCATGCTCTTATCTTGTTTTTCAACCGTAGGTTTTTGAAGCCCATGCACGACAAAAGAAAGACAAAAACAGGTCCTCTCATTCCCATCCATTGACTCCATCATCTTCCTTTTTCTTCATCATCTTTGCCAAAGGATATGGCAGTGGCGACTGCATTGTTACCTTCACCATGGGCGCATGTTAGCATAGGACGGTCTGAGGGGACGAGGAGAGTGGGGAGAAAGAGGCCATCTGCGACTGTGAGGTGTGGGATAGCGGATCTGATTGGAGGGGACCTGGTGAAATTGGATCTGGGCCGTTGGCTGACGGATGTGGAGAAGCACAAGGCACTGGCTATATACACCCCACATGAGGGTGGGTATGAGGGACGCTATCTTACGCGGCTGAGATATCAGGGGTACCGGTTCATGGACCTGTCTGCTAGGGGTCTTGGAGATCCTGAAACTACACTTACAAAGATCCACTCTGTTTGTCCTGTGAGTATGGACTATGGACTGTATATATGGAAACATTCATATAACAATAAAAAAACTCTCCATCTTACCACCTGCCACCACCTTGGTCTTATGCATAGTTAATTTCAGTATAGTAGTTCTAGTAAGATTGGATGGTTTAGTTTGTGGGCTTATTTGAATGCATGACAATCACGGGTATCGGGATTTGAAAGGTAATCTTAATTATGAATGTCTGGTTTGGAAATGAAATGCAGGCCCACTTGGGAAGACAGCCGATAGTGAGCTGGTATTATCCTCCTGAGGTTGATTACAGGCTCTCATTGCTCCCTCCAGATGCCAAAGGACTCGTTGTTTGGATCATTGAAGCTAAGGTAAGATGTGTAACAAATTGCCAAAAATGAAATGAATTCTTAATTTCAGGGTCGGTGAGAGTTTAGGGCATGAGATCTCTAGATTGGTCCACTCAATAAATCATTCCAAAAAGTGTGCAAAAACAAAAACTATACAGCGGAAATAAAATCACAAGGGCATACCACAAGGACACCAAATTTTTACGTGGAAAATCCTAACCGGGTGAAAAACCATGGATCCGAACTTGATCTAATCAAGCACTATGAATCTCGCAATTACAAGAAACTCAGATTTCCTCTCCAGATATCCCCTACCTAAGGACTGAAGTTACCTTGTGTCGCTTCACAATTCAACGACTTCACACCGCTGATTACAACAGACTCAATCCAGCACCTAACTCCTTAATTCTTCTCGCAAGAAGATAATCTTCTATAAAAGATGCAGAAGAAACTGGCTCTAAAGAACTTGGCATCTCAACTCCTTAATAAAACTCTAGAGAGGAATTCTCTCAAGTAAATCTCCAAATCAGAACTTGAGAGGTGAGGGCTCCTTTTAGAATAGTCATTTAGTCCTTTATATAGCCTTGGATCATGCCTCATGTATTGTAATATGATTAGGAATCAGCAACACAACTTTGAGACAAATCAGGAAAGGAAACAGGAAAGTTTCTAAAAATTTGCCCAGGTTCGCTCGAGCGACCTTAGAGTTTGCTCGAGCGGACAAGCTACTGTCTTTGCGTATCAGATCATAGCTCGTGCGATCAAAATGGTGAGTCGAGTGAAACACATTCTGTCTGGGTTCGCTCGAGCGAATGCATTGGTCGCTCGAGCGAATCACATTCTGTATGATTCGGAATTTCAATGATTTTTCTCACAGCTTTCTTCTTCTAATTCTTCCAGTCTTCTATCTTTAGAGTCCTTTTTAAAATATGAAATACAACTCAATTGACCCCTAGAGTTTTGTCTAACCCATGAATTAAGCCAACACAAAATTCTATCAGTTGGAAGTTGGGACATGGGCCCAACAAAACTAGGATCCCTCAGACCTGAACCGATCAAAAGTGGAACTTTGGTTGGACTTGTATCGATTAGGATTGAACTCAAGACCTGGATCATTTCAAACCTGCATTGAGCTTGGGCTAGTATGAATTAGGGCTTCCAGTACCCAATTAGTACGTATTCTTTGATGCATTGAAAGCACCTTGCATTTTCTTTTACCAACTTTGGAAAAGTAAATCAAAACCCAGAAATTTGATGCAGCTCTGAGTCAACTCAACTTGCACAAGTGAGAAGTTTACAATTTGGGTCAGACACTCCATATCAGACCAAAACTTCCGAGATAGACCCAATTACTTCTCTCTCTTTTTTGGTTTTTTTTTTTTTTTTTTTTTTTTTTTTTCTGTTTGATGGTTTGTTTTGTTTCTGGTGTGTATTAGGTTCTATCAAAGGCAGAGCTGCAATTTCTGGCTTTGCTTCCCAGCCTCCGCCCTAAAGTGAGGGTTATAGCAGAATGTGGTAATTGGTAAGCTGACAAGGCTAGATAACCCACATTTGTTTCTCTTCAAACTTGATACTCTATAAATAAGAAATAGAAAATGGATTCATACAAATCAAGTGTTAAAGGACTGTTTTCCTTGGGCCATATTTGGATCAATGGAACTCAGTTGCCCTGCACTCGGTTCAGTTTATCTGTAAATATAGTAACCAATTAATTGGATGGCTCACAACTCCACAAGCACTCAATCAAGTACTCAACAGGATTAATCGACCAATGTTACTTACTACATTTTGATGAAATTGGTCTGAGCACTTACTTGAATTTGTTTTAATTGACTTGGAAATCAGGCTTCACATGGTCACATGCGCAAGAATTTTTTTTTTCTTTTTTTATCTCAGTTTATGTTAAATAGGTTCCTGATATACTAAACAAACCAGTTCATAATCATATCTGACATGTGTTCACCTCAAAGATCTTTTACTCGATCTATGGAGTTTGACTGACATGAAATGTAATCAAAATCGAGTTCTGCTATGATTCACACTCATATTGTTGAGGAAATGAATAGCAGATCAATCTAAATTTTACTTGACTTAGTACTGATATTATGGAGGGAATTGAACAGGAGAAAATTCATGTGGAAACCACTCAAAGAAATCTCAGGTCTATCTCCTGATAGTGCATGACTGCCCAAGCGTGATAGAAATCAGAAGCTGCAATCAATGACAAGCATGTGATCAGTGCCCTTTGACACTTTCTTTTGTAAAGAAATTTCTTGCTATGTCCAAATTGGTTATGTATCTATTGAGTTTATTAAAAATGGGAAATGAATTTACTGTACATTAGGCTTCAAGATGGAGTGATTTCAGAAGTAGTTCAGTCTGTGGGGGGAACTTCTTTTACAGTATTGATATACATAAGCCAAAGATATAAACACAACAAAGGAGTGGCCCCCACCAAGGATGTGCATAACAATCACATTAACTAGGGAATCCTAGCCATTCAGCAGCAGGAAATTTTCTTGGGGAAAACCAGTCAATGGAATTTGGTTAATGCCTCTCTTAGAGGTACAATTTGTACTCTGAAGTTCTCAATTCATTAAGTTGGAATTGTTTAACATGTGATTTTACAGCCATAGAGCGATGCAGATAGAAAGCTTCGTACACACAATCAGATAATGTTCCAATTAAAGACAATACAAAATACACAGTTCAGAACTAAACATTAGATTTGAAAATCCACAAGGTTTTGAACTCTTGATCACAAACCAAGAAATCAATTGCTCAAACACCAATTTCTTTGATTGCTCGATTGCTATTCACCTAGTCAAAGTTGCAGGGTCTCAATGGGCTTGACTTGGGTTGACAGGTCTGCAAATAACCTACGTGTGTAAAATATGGGAACAACTCCATCAAGTAATGTTTTAAGGATCCAAAATTGTACAAGACCTAGCCATTGGTGTGACCAGTGCCAAAAATTGCATGATTAATTGAATGACGAGGCCAAAACAACTTTGACGTCTTTGCGGCAGTGGTTTAAAGGGTCTTAGAAAGGCAGGCAAATTTACACATAAGGCCATTTTGCACCTAATTGATATGATTGTACAAGCACATCTCAAACCCAGTCCTTGCCATGGGGCTTAAAACCATGCAGGCCCAATGGACCAAGCAGTCCAATTTCCACCATTCATTGATATGATTGCAATCCAAGATTTTGAAATGGTTCCATCCATGCATTATTTTTACCCTTCTTAAATTTACATGTGGAGCAATGTATTGGTTATAAAAAAAACATGTGGAGCTACGTATTAGAAATAAGACTTCAAGCCATAGGTATGATGGGCCAACTCCAAATGCTGATCTACTCGCAATATTGATAATGGATTTTAAAAAATTTAACATAAAAAAGGATGAAGATTTTGACCATTAACAAATTGAGTACCCACCATATCATCATTTGATATTATCACCCATAGAGAACAAATCCATGATCTGGATAAATGTGACCAGAATTGCAATGCAAGGCGTTAAGCCAAATTAGGTAATCCAGGGTGTTACAGCCATGTTGGCAACCCTGGAACTAATGGTATCCATCATGGAGGCGACATCAACAGGAAGAAGAGGATTATCCAAAGTTAGCTTAAAGATCAGCAGCTGGGTAGACACAATCAACATGCTGTAGAACTAAAGCATTTAACGGTTGACAACACTTTCAATTTTTACCTCTCAACATTACAGACCATAATTTACAAATACATAGACATTGGTACTGGAGCGTAGTACCATTTTTTTTTTTTTTTCATAGTTTAACCTCTAGTACATTTAGTCGAGAGTAAGGATCATGAAGCTTGTAACCGACCTGATAAGAAATGAAAAAACGAGAGTACATTGTCAAATGTGTTCGGTAAAATACAAATGAAAAGAATAATGAAGGCATATGGAAAAACCTATATTCAACAAATGTTAAAGTTATTAAAAGTGAGCATTTTTAATATAATATGATAGCGGCAGACAAAGCATGTTGATAAACTTTATAACAATGGCTAATGTCAGGAAAACATGAGTGGAGGCCAAACTGACATGGCAGCAGTATGATGATGTGCTACCAATTTAACCCCTGATGTCGCTATTGCTTAAAATAATCAGAAAATAGTAAAACATTGTCAAGCAACCAGTTCATACTTGCCATGATGCTTTTAATCCATTTTTTACCAATGGGATAGTTCAACTGGAGAATTACAAGAGAGGGAAGATTTTCTCCTGTGCCCTACAGTCCCATTCAGATCGGTGCCGATTGTCAAGGCAGAACCCATGAAATTCAGTGGGGGTCCCGCATTTGGAGACGGCCTGGATGAGTGCGCTCCCATGGAGCATGGAGCGCAGGAGAAAATTTTCCTACAAGAGGCCATGTTTATAATTGGAAACAAACTGACCACTTTTTAGGAAAGAGCATCTGACATAGAATGTGCCCCTTTTTTCCCCCTTTTGCGACATGAAAAAAAAATGCCTCTTTTTCATTATAGAACTTCTCAAATATATCAGCAAGATAACTTTGCCAGCAGTTGTTTTACTAGTATGTTAGAACATCAACTCATAGGAAACTGAGAGATATCCCTCAAATCTTGATTCAACCAAATGAATGAAAGTACATCTTACATTAACTTATCTTTGTATTCTACCCAATGAATATAAACATTGAATCATAAGGAAAAGGACATTAAAAATACATTTTAGATAAAGTAAAATTGATGACAGATTTGTATGGCAAAATGAATGCAACCCTTTTTCTTCTAGTTCATGTAGAATTATTAAGGGAAACCAAAACTGAGAATGGCAACAGCGTGGGTTAACTGTAATCCATTTTACCAGTTAGAAATCAGTTGACAATTTGAGATTCACTTGCTTTGTCTTGAAGCAACAGTTCTCTGGACTGTGGAAACTCCATCGACAAATTTAGTCCGGAAGATAACATTAGCATTGTTGAACATCCCTTCTTTAAGAGAGACCACAATGAACTGTTCCAAAAAAGTTAAGAGGGAAATCACAGCAAGATAAATGACTATGGACTTTGCAGGTCAAATTTAGAAAGGAATGCAACATTTGAAAATAGAAAATATGAAAACAAACTTCAAATGCAATTAAAGTAAATGAAATATTAAAAAGCAGCAGCAATGAAAGACTCGTAGAATTAACGGGTAAAGATTATTTATCACAAAGTTGAAAGTATAAACAACATTATAGTCACACATCCTCTGCAATTGTTACTTGCCTTGTAAGGTGCATGATAGATAAAGAACATTTACCACCATGCTAAAGACGATGGAAAGTCACAAGTCATGGAATACATGGAGACAACTCATAAGAAGATTTATAGAAGTCATATTCTACACCTGGCCTGATGATGTCCTATTGCACATATGGATGTTTAGATAAACAAAAAAAAAAAAAAGAAAAAATAGTCATAAGCATGTTGTGCTTAATGACATGAACTATGAAATATTGGCCTCCAAACTAAGAAAAAAATAACAATCTGTTTTGCTGGACACATCATCATAGTTAGGGCGATTGGCATAGAAAAGAGATTATCAAAGATCATGATGATGTTGAGGGGAAAAGTGGAGGGGTTACTTTTCCTAAGTTATGAAACTTATCCCATGCATGAGGTACATATTTTAGAGCTCCTGAAGCATTCATCTGGCTAGATTCTACCATAAATATGCCACAGCACTAAAATACATTGGTCAGACGATCTTAGGCCTCCAAGTAAAGGAATATTTAAGAAATAAGTAGACACTCAATTAAGATTTGAAAGAAATAGACAGTAACTTTTCCAACATTTAAAAAGAAACATAACCATTCATTTTCAAGAATTAAATATCCTCCAATCAAATGCTTAGGATTACCCGACCAAGTTGATTTCTAGGCTATGGCCTAATATGGGATTTGGCGATAGTGCCGATATGGCAACATGTTACTAAATACCAGAAGGGAAAAAACAGTAGCCTAGCCCCTCAAGTCAAGGCATCTGGTGGAATGGATTTTGCAGCAAGAACCATGAGTTTTGATGATGGAAGAGAATGACAAACCTGAGAATGTGGAAAATGAGTTTTGATCATTCTTCCAATGTTCTGTGTGTGGCTTAAATCAAGAGCAGCATCTACCTGCATTGACCCAAAACAGAGACAGACCATTCACAAAACTAGCATTCCATCAGGAATAAATCAACTTTCCTAGAAACAAAATTATTATTTAGACTGCAGCCTCATGCTTATCAACCATTCAACTGAGAAGAGTACTAAGTTGTCCAAAAACTGTGACTTCTTCAACTTTCATTAGAATAGAATGTTTAATGAACTACACTCATTGTCACAGCCATGAGGTTGTCGGTTTGGAACATGTTACCAATAAAAATCAAGAGAAAAAGAATATTTGATCAAATAATATTATAATAGACAATAAAACTCAATCTGTTTAACATTTTGAAAAAAAAAAAAAAAAAAAAAAAAAAAAAAAAAAAACCTCAATCTGTTTTTACTTGCACCCAGTTTATGGTACGCATTCCACAATCCACTCAAATGTCGAGCGGTAAGCAATACATTGCTTAAAATGCAAATGGCTCTGTTCTTTGCAAGAAACTCTTTTCAGAGATGAAATCTATAGAAAGGAAATGCATTATAAGAAAAAACATCAAGCTTTGTACAGAAAGCCTTCAGTTGGCTTTGGGCCAATGGTCTATTTAAGCATACATTGACCTGATGGACCCATTGTGGTAGACAACATACCAAAATCTGATAATGGCGGAAAATTCCACTCTTAATGTTTTCAAGTGGAATATAACCTCAAATGGTCCGGGCCATCAAATGATGGACCACACTTGTACATGCTACACACACCCTTATGAACACAATCCAAGCTCGAAAGCACTATACAATACCACAGGGTGAGGATTGTATTCTTCCTCATACTGAAAAAAAATCAGTATAATAATTATCAGTAAATCCGATGAATAAATAAGTGTGAGTAATATTAAAATATTTTCCATTTTTAATTATAAAAAATATATAATTTGTGTAATATTTATAAAAACAGACAGAAATCACAGCAATCAGGCTCTAAAAGTCTGTATCCAACCAGATAATCTTTTATCAACATTTTAACAGAATCTCCATGTTAGATAGACAACTAAGAAGTTACAAAATTTTCTGGTAGGTATGCTAATGTCAAATGTGTCAGAATTTGAGTAAAAGACTGCCCATACAGGTATCTTCCACAAAGGGACAACAGTAAAAACTGGAACCAACTGTAAGTTTTCACATCAACAAGCGTTTGGTTAAATATGAGAAAATAGGCACCTTGGACAGTTTAAGAATACCAGATGAATCACATCAATGGTGCAAGTAAACACATGAATGTATTAAAAAAGATTGAGTTCAGAAGGTTCAAGGACCTCATCTAGTATATACAAGGGTGCTGGTTTGAAAAGAAGCAACGCCAAAATAAGAGAAAGTGCAAGAAGAGAACGTTGGCCCCCACTAAGTTCTGACAAGGACTGTTTCCACACACTTCCAAAAGCAACGCGAACCTCAAGACCATCTAAGAAACTACATCCCTCAGGTGGTTCAAGCTTGGCCATTGTGCCTGGTAGAAGAGTGGAAAAAATGGATCCAAAATCACTGCAGAGATAAATTGAACAGAGTTAGCTCAGGTGCTTTAAAAAGGAAAATGAAATGCTAAGGCCTGTGGCATATTATGAATGAACTAGAAAGAATATCTCAAAAAAGGAAAATGTCCACTCACTTGTTCACTTTTGTCCATGTAACTTTTAGTGTTTCTTTCTTCTTTTCATCTAGCTCTTCAATCACTTTCTTGATTTTAGACTTGTCATTCTAAGAGAGGAATTAATGGTAAGCAAGTGTCTCAAATGAAAAGATATGCATCTTTTGCAGAATGGGAAACATACCTCAATTATATTTTTCTTGGATAATAAATCATTATATTCATCTTCGGCCTTCTCAAACATTGCCATCACTTTCTTGTTAACCCTCTTCTCAAGGCTGCAAGCAACAAATCAGATTTTCAAAAATGCATATAAATCAACACCAAACTCACACATTGCTTAGGCTAAAATAATAACTTATTTATGTGATGGCAAAAGAAACTGCAAGGTGTCAAATGATACAGATCCAATATGCACAGCAAAAAACAGTGCAATTAATTAAATAACACACCCAGATTGCTCAGCTTGCAACTTTTCAAGTTCCTCCATTGATTTCCGAGGATTACGAGAAGAGAAATCATAATCTGTTCCACCTTTTCCAAATAGATGTTTCTCAGCTCCAATCCAGCTATGTTTCTCAAGGAGCTTATCTACTTTCAGAGAACAATCTTTTTGTTCCATATCCATCCGTTTAACCTGTGGAAAATATACACAGGTAAGTCTTATGTAAAATAATTCACGGAACAAGCAAGAAGCATGCAATAAATAAAATAACCGATAGAAGCACCTCATTTTCCAGCTTTTTCCTCTCCACATTTGCATCACTGAGCTTATTTTGAAGTTTCTGCTGCTCCTTGACCATGCAACTAATTTGGGAATCACACTCTTTCATCTTTAAACGACTCAGATTAAGTTCACTTTGGGCTTGATCATATTCTTTTTTTATGCAACTAACCTGCAATTGGAAATGTAAGGTATTGTGCATTTTACAGTCACCATTAAGCTCGAGACAAACAGTATATATTAGGCAGTACCTTGGTTTTATAGGCATCTACTTCTTTAGAGAGAGTGTCAATCTGTCCCTGCAAAGAGACAAGTTGATTCTCCAAGGAAGCATGTTCCTGAATCACAACTTCCTTTTCCATAATAAGCCTTTCTCTTTCATTTTCATGTCCCTATTCATCACAACCAAATCAATAAATTTTGATGTGTTTTAAATAGTTAAAACAATAACAGAATGTGAAGTTTTTTTTTTTCATGTCTCGTATATATAAACAGTTACAATTTACATTGGACCATAAATACAGAAGATTGGCAAGTTAAGAAACAAAAATAAATAATAAATGGAAACAGGACAACATGCATGTATCATAGAATGCAAACATGCCCAAGCGCGGAACTTCTCTCAAATAAAATGAATGAGGCTTCTCAGCTCTCTCGGCAAGTTTCTGTAGAGAAAAAATGAGGACAAATAATGACAGCATAACAATATATTTTGCTAGAAAGAAATCCTAATGGCAGGGTTGCTTGTAGCGCATTCATTTCAAACTGTTGAAAGGAATTGTACTTACAAGAGAAAGGCAATCAGTCAACTTCATTTATCTGTAACAGTAGTTTGATCCATTGACATGTCAATGCAACTTGGAGCACATGAGTATAGTGTATATTACATATTAATGTGTAAAACCATCTGTTTTCCAGTTTTCACAGATTTCTAAAATGAGCAAAGTGTTGTGTGCCCACAAACCATCAATACTGATTCTATTATCAGATCATTCACAACTCCAAATTAAGATTCTTCACAGCACAACTAGATTTATCAGGTGCAAGAGATTAAACATTGCTGTGTATTTGATAAAATTTTAATACACTTTTCCTTTAAATTTTCCAAAAAGAGATGTTTCTTACTTGTTTGGTAGGAGTGAGATCTGTAACCTTTTAATGCTCATTTATTCAAATCATTTTAAGCCCAATCGATTTATTCCACTTTGTGGTATTTTCTGAATCAGTATTGTACCAGTTTTGTTTCGGGCATGCATATCTTTGCTCGTACTTTTTAGAATGGGATGTGTTTCTGTTTAACTGGAAGAATGGGAAAGGCAGCACTAAATTTAACTTGTGCAATTTTAGAGGTGATGGTTTCAAAGGAAGAAAACAATATCTGCAAGTCATATTGTCAGACTAATATTTTACAAGTTTGTGCTGCAAATGTGCAACAAACATGCTCAGTGTGGTGAGGGCCAAAAAAAGACAGCAAACAAACATCAACAGAATGGGCAAGCTCGATTATACAGGAAGTGGTGATATTATTATTACACCATGACAATTTTGATAAACTTTGGTGCAATGAATAAAAGGACACTTGTTCAGTAATAGGAGCATTGAAAACGCTCGAATAGACAAGAAATAAAATTCCAGTGCATCAATTTAGCTTTTGTAATAGCTTGGGTAAGTCGGAAATTTTGATAAACTTGCAATGAATAAAAGGACACTTGTTCAGTAATAGGAGCATTGAAAACGCTTGAATAGACAAGAAATAAAATTCCAGTGCATCAATTTAGCTTTTGTAATAGTTTGGGTAAGTCGGAAATTAAACATCAATGAATAGATTAAGCACCCAGAAACTTGGCAAGATTTCTGGATATTTAAAAACAAACAGAATCATTTTGTTTAAAAATGCATTTTTCAATAATGAATCTTTAAAAGCCAACATGAAAAAGCAAAAATGATTTTAAGAGAACTGAGAACTGCCTGTTACATTTTAACTCAACCTTGAGATCTTTAGAAGCCGACTGCATTTGCACTTTTATCGTCTTAATTTTTTTCTCCAAGTCTTTGAGCCTGCCTTCCCGTTGTTTACCATGTTCATTAATAGATTTCTCCAGCAAAGATACAGTGGAGACGCAATTGTTATATAGAAGATTCTTTTCCTTTGCTTCCAACTTCGCGTCCTCAAGCTCCTTCTCAATCTTCCTTACAAGCTCACCTAGCTATAGCATAAATACAACCCATAAAGACTTCCAAGGAGTGACATGAATAATAAGAAGTACAAATGCCAAAATACTTCAAATGCAAGAACAACTGCTAAATATACCTCATACATTTAACAATGACCTGACGTAACATACGATATGCAGTACACAATCCTCCTTAGGAGGATGATTTACTAGAAGGGAGGAGATGATGAGAAATGAGAACAGAAAGAAAATAAAAGGGGAAGCAAAAGAAGAAACACCATGTGAGAAGAGAGAAAGTTGGAGTACCTCAATGTGAAGCTTTCTCCTTTATAGATGGATGGAATTATGAAAAACGGATGGATTATGAACAACTACTTTATTGAATTTTTAAAAGAAAAAATAAAAATCTTACGATTCACAATAGGCTAGATTCAATTCATCCCCTTGAATGATTTGCGATATGATTTCGATTTTCAGAACAATGTTGTAGTTTCTATTGAATTATGTAAATTTGAAATTTAAGTGCTATTATTGAATTATCATAGTTCTTTTAACGTTCAAAAATTCAGTTTTTTCATTGCATCTTTTCCAAAACAGAATACTAGGAACTGCCAGAATGCAAGCACATACCATTCCATGGCCAAAAACAGAATGAGCACCGGAATTGAAAACTATGACTACACTCCGAACAACCTAGATAAAGGAAAACTATTCTGTAAGCTTCAGCAAGAAAACAATACATTTCTACAATATCCTTGAAATAATTATATATAAAAGTCTTGATAATTGTCTGAAATACCAGTTGCGCCAACCCCCAACTTCTTTTGCATAGATGGGACTCAATCCATAAGGGCATGTTTGGATGTATGGTGAATTGAAGTAAAGTGAAGTGAAGCGTCAAATCAAGAGAGAATAAAATATAAGAGGTTATGATTGTATTTTGTTTTTAGTTGTTTGGTATGGAATCTTTTTGACTTTTTGTATAAAAAGGTGGAGTTTTTTTGTCTTTTAGTGGAGAAAGAAGGTTGCTTTTTTTACTTTTTTTGAAAAAGATGGTGAGAATTTTGAAAATGTGTACTTTTGATATGACCCATTGTCTTTTCTTGTCTGGATTCACTTCACTTCACTTCAACTAGTTAATTACCAAACACACCCGAAGGATTGCTGTATGGTCAAAGCATTGATGCGAGCACATGACATTTGGGCTCCTGTTAACGCTGTAATGTCATGTAACAGCAGTAAATTGTAGCATGCGCTCATGCATGCACATGCACACAGAGAGGGGGCATTAAAGAGAGTCAATGGGTAGATGGCCAAAGTGAGGCTTCCTCCCTCTTTGTATGCTCTTTTTCTTAATCATAAAAGGACAAAAAAAGATAGGATCTCTATTCTACAAGATTAGAAGAGTTTTTTTGGGACTCTTATCTCTATTTCATAAGAATATCTAACAGAACAGTAGAGTGGCCACAAACAGAAAAAAAAGTGATCCACAGTCCATTGGGCTTGTTTGGCAACTGTACTAATAGAGTCAAGTAAGGTAAAGCCCCCATTTTTATAAAAAAAAAAAGTCCCATCAAAAGCACTTTAATTCAAATTTCCCACCATATTTTTCAAAAAAAAAGTCAAAAAGTAACCTCATTTCTCCACTAAAAGACAAAAAAACTCCACAATCAATACAAATGGTCAAAAAGATTCCATAATAAACAACTAAAAACAAAATACCATCATAACCCATTATATTTTATTCGTTCTTCAAAATAATCTCTAGTTCACTCAACTCCATTAGTAAAGCCCCCAAACAGCCCCTAAATCAACTTTAGAGAGAATTTGGAGAGGATCAGTGGGTGGATGACCGAGTGAAGGCATCATCCCTCATATGCTCTTGATCTTAAATTCTTAATCATAAGCGGTCAAAAAGATAGGATTCCCATCCTACATGATTACAAGAGTTCTTGTGACTCTTAACTATTTAATCTATATTACATAGTAATCTCCAACATAGTTATCAGAATCTTACGATTCGTATCCTGGATCTAGGAAAATGATTCGTATATATGTAACGAATCCCATTTACATATGAATCTTAGGATTTAGGCATGAGTTGTAGGATTCGATACTCATTTCATCGAATTTTACGATTC
This sequence comes from Persea americana, assembly GCA_029852735.1. Taxonomy (NCBI): domain Eukaryota; kingdom Viridiplantae; phylum Streptophyta; class Magnoliopsida; order Laurales; family Lauraceae; genus Persea; species Persea americana. The sequence goes on from CM056809.1 coordinate 12,483,087, forward strand.
AAGCGATTTGCCTAAGCGAGAATAGCTACAACCAATAAGTTAATATTATTAATCTTTTACCTTGTTACTTTCTTTATTCTTTCTTTCTTTTAGCGCTTTTATTTTTAAAAGGTTATTTAGTAGTTAACGAAACCTCCTAAGAATTTTTTGCGGCTTTGATAAGGTTTTAAAGATGAATAAAGAACATGCATTTAATCTATTTTGGTTTTTTTCTTCATGAACACTTTCTTAACTTCAAAAGATATCTTACAGTGTGAGATTGATGGTATGGATTTTATTTTTATTTTTCTATTTTGATTTAAAGATAATAAATATATATATTGATACTTACACCTGATTTATTTCATATAATATATATGTGTGTGAGCATGTGTGTGTCATGATGTTCTTGATATGATTGTATGATAGACTTACTTATTATTATAAGTATTCTGCCATATATGGGAAAATGGATGGTTATGAATAATTATTTTTATCTATTTCTTTTGATTTTTAATTATCTTTCATTTTTATTAGAACAATAAAAAATCGAACGATTCGCGATTCGATTCGATTCATGGGTATGAACGATTTGCACTACGATTTCAATTTTGAAAACTATGATCTCCAACATAACAGTAAAGTAGCAATAACAGTCCCCAAGATGTAGCTCAGTGGGTAAGAGACATTAGTGCGTGAGTTCGAGTTCAAAGGAAAAAAAAAAAAGAGTAACAGTAACAATAAGCGATACCACAAAGTAAATTTATGTGACATATGGTCCACAGGTTTGTGTAGCCTTCAACAGCCCCTCATGTGCAACATCTCTACATGTTAACTTGATACCTCAACAGCATCAACTCCAAGATTAACAATTGGCATAACTATAGCACAGTTTCAATTTAGACATCTGTTGTTAGGGAGAAGATAGAAGCACTACCTTATGATGCTCATTTTGCTCAGCTCTAGTCTGAAAGAGAGAGAGATCATATGCTTTAAGTTCTAACTGTGATTTAAGGTGCATGAATTTCTTTTGAAGAGGCAGAATCTGTGCAATCTGTAAAGGAGAAGAAAGAAGCTCAAAATCTCAAATAGCAAGATGTGTCTTTGAATGCATGCAATTGCAACAATTTCGACCCTAGAAAGTTCAGCATAATGGAAAACATCATGATAAAACCCAACCGAAAGTAAGAAATCGAAGGCCTCTATGCGAACACGCAGGCAGTTACTCAATTGGAATATTAAACTTACAACACTCTATAGACAACAGTCATTGAAGCACATCTTAGAATAGGGACTAACTCAAAACCCTTTCTGCCTACACAGAAGAACAGTAAATCATGTAGAGCCACAGTGTCTTGAATTAAATCCTAACTCCAATCCCAAAAGACATATATACATGTATACAAACATTGTGTGTGTGTGTGTGTGTGCGTGTGTGTGTGTGTGTGTGTGAGAGAGAGAGAGAGAGAGAGAGAGAGAGAGAGAGAGAGAGAGAGAGAGAGAGAGAGAGAGAGTATATGCTCATTTTCTGTCGCCAGTTTGTTGCTATTTTCAGTATATAATAAAATTTATTGTCACCAATTGACTAAAAAAAAAGGTCATGCATTTGATCTAATACTGCATGGGGGGCATAAATGAATTCTTTTTCAACAGAAAAGAAAATTTGAACACTAGTAATAAAGAGAATAAATCAAACTTGCATAAAACAAAACCAAGAAAATTTGAACAAGCAGACAGATATAGGACAGCAAATAACCATAGAGCTGTGTGTTTGTGTGTATGCAGGTGGGAAAGGAGGGAAGAAAAGTGGAAGCAAGGCTGACCTTTGCCTCTATCTCTGATAACCTGTTCTGATGAACTGAAAGCTTTGATTCAGCCTCCACCAAGTCATGAAGTTGTCTTAACAATTTCCCACCATCTCTACAATCACAGTTGTAAGATTATAACATTAATGTATTCAAAGGGATGAGCTTGTTTAGAAGCATTCAAAAGAACCTTAATCAAATATTCATGACCAGTTTCCTCCCAAAAACCTTTTTTAAGCTCCAGAACTACCAGAAACTAAATGTACAAGTACTCCATTTTACATGGATCTCGCCATCAGTCAACATAACTGGTTGTCAAGCAGAGACTATGGATGTCCCTTTCAAATTTTACACAAAATATAAATCCCAATCATCGAGAAAATAGCTACTTGCATACACAGTTGCAACCAAAAAGGAGCCAAAAGGCCATTCATCACAGAATATCAATGGTTAGGCCTTCAGATAATTGGCTCGATGAGAAAGACAGCCAATAATGCAGGATGCTCAACAATTTTCATTTTTTCTTTTTTTGGTTTTGGATGCTCAACAAATTTCTGAGGCCGCCTTTTACTTTCAATCTTCTTTTTGTCCTTCTTTTATTTGCATTACGTGGTCATTATTCAGAGTAGTCTCCAGAGGGTTGTAGACTTGTAGGGGCAACTTGGATCTAAGGAACTCTTCACTAAATAACATGAGTTCCAAGAACTTAATATTCTATTAAGTCTCATAGATACTGACTTAACTTGTTTCTAAAAGAACTGATTTAAATTTGGAAGAACTCTGGTGAAATAGGATTTGGGCTCAAGTTGGATAGAGAATAGTCAGTCAACAACAATAGCAAAACATGAATACTGGATAAATGGAATAGGAAGGTGCATGAAGGAAATCTACTATAAAAGTTAGGTAAACCGGAGCAAGCACAGAAGTGACTTACTTTCGACTACCACCAGTTAGAAGGCCACTTGGGTCAAAAATATCGCCTTCAAGAGTTACACTAGGAGTGCGAATATCTCTGTTGAAGGCAACCTGCATTAAAAAGAATGCCAAGAAACTCATTTTGTAAGCAATTTTATAAACAAGCTTGGATATTAATGATGATTTGATGAGCTTGCTTTTAAATCATGGAATGGAAGGTGCTCACTATAGCAGCCTTAAGGTTGTGGGTGTTGGTAAAGTAAAGCCCCACATCCCATATCACCTAAGTAATGCCTTTAGTAAGGCTTTATATAATACCCGTTTGGGCTTTCCACCTATGAGCTTAAGCTTTTAGGTTTGTACATGGTTTCTTACATGGTATAAGAGCAGGTTTCGATCCCGTTGTTCTTGTGTAGCCCATGTGGCAGGCCCATCCATGAAATATGTTGGGCATGTACGTGAAGGGGAGTGTTGGCAAAGTAAAGCCTCACATCCCAAATGGCCTAAGTAATTCCTATGGTAAGGCTTGATACAATACCTATTTGGGCCTTCCACCTATGAGCTTAAGCTTTTTGGTTAGTACATTGTTTTTTACAGTGGGTTCAAGTCATGTTAGCAGTCACAAATAATAACTATTATTATTAAATAAAAAATGGCCTGTGAGCAGCTGCACCAATTTTTTTCTTGGAGAAATGCTTGACTAACATGAAATGTAAAGGGTGTAGACTTCCATTTGATGTTCATTCTACCCCCTTTCTCGTTTGTGTGTGAGACTATGAGGTGGTGTTGTTGGTGGTGGTGGGTAAGGGGAGACCTAGAAAGTAAGAACTTTCAGCTACTAGCAACCTTGCTCAATGACAATAGACAAGATTCCATTGGCCAACATTGTCATTACATGGTCCTTTGATATTCTAATGACCAGGCCCAACCATGAGACATGGCAAATCCCCTGTACGAAATGCTCATACCCAATCCTGCTTTAAGAACAGATAGCATATTGAAGGAAAAAATCCATGTAATGACATCATCCAACAGTCCTTTCTGCTTGATTAGGTTAGGTTTTATGCATCCCTAGATGCAGCAACATGCCCAAGTTTGCCACTTTTTCTTCTATTTCCAATAATAATCATAAAATGTAGGTATGCAGAGTCAATTACTTTTATTATTTTCCCATTTTTTTCATTTTTCATTGAATTTTTATACCTTAAAAAAAATTTATTTCTAATAATAATGGGATTTTCTACTTAATTAAAATTGTCTTTTATTGATAGGATCTTCTATCCTTTTAAAAATCCACTGTGGTCTGCAGATCATTTTCAAATTTTTATTTTTTAAGGCATAACTATGCCTTTTTAAGTCCATTACATGTTTTCGTAATTACAATAAATTATCTTTGTTTTTTTCTTCTTTAGGAACCTTGAATCTTTTTCAGATTTTATATTTTGGTTTTCTTTCCCAGTGCTATATTTTATATTTTTGTTTATCAACCAAATATCTTTTTATCTATACTGTAGTTGTTTTCTCAAAATATCACAATATATATCCATAAAAAAATATTTTCCATTTATTATCGCTAGACCCCCTAATCCCTATATTGCCAAAAATTGAAATTTTCAAAAAGAGAAAATCAAGAAATTTATGGAAATAGTTTTAACAGTTTTTACATTTATTTATATTTTTATAGGCAACAACATGGCTTGAACCCATAACCTCAACGTTGCTATACTGAGCACCTTCTATTGTGCCACGAGGTTGTCATATTATTTTAATATTTTCAAAAATAATATTTTCTAACATTTTAATCGGTTATATCCTAAGAAAAATGCCAAATTTGAAAATATCCTAACATGTTCACATGATAATTCCCCAAGAACGATATTTTTACTGTACTTCCAACATATTATGTTTGAAAATAAGACAGCATCTAAAAGTAAGTTTACCTCCTTTGCAACATCAATACTTTTGCAAACGAATGTAGATCCAAATATGTATGTCATTGCAGCCTACAATTGCAAGTCAACATAGAAAGGAGAAAAAAGGTATTATTCTTCAAGCATGCCCTTGAAATTCGATCCACACATACTTAAATTATAATAATTTATAATCATGAGGCAAGCGTGGCAAAGTATAATTGTTTAATGCCACTTTAAAAAATGTCAATGCATGACGTACTAAGATAGTCTCAAAAAAGACATACCTCCAATGAATCCCGGATACTGCACCGATACGACACTTATATTGGTACCTAATACTGCACCAATACTTCTAGGGAACAAGTTTAACATATTCTACTAATAAAGTCTTTTATTTCATATAATTTTTTTCAATAGGTTTACTTATCACCATAAAAAATGCTAGAATTGGACGAAAACAATGAAACTTTCATTGATTCAAAAGTGATCTAAAGAAAAAATTAGGACACCCCTATCCGCATCGCTGTCCGTGTCCGTGTCCATATCCATATCTAGGCATCATAGCGTACCTCTTTCTTCATACCATATCTAGTTTAGGGTATTGAAAGAGAGGAGATTGTGAGTTAAGATTATGGATAATAACATAATAGACCTTTACCACCACAAGTAATACTACAGGCCCACAAATTCAAATGCATATACATAAATGTGCATCCTTTGAAATTTCTTGCACTCACGTTGCTCATCAAGTAATTAATGCACTAAAGAACTAAGCTACAGACCATCTCCTAAGATCACCAGATTGTAGGAAGTGTCCCTCTAGAAGGAAATAAGGACATCATCTCTTTTTTTTCCCTTTTTCCTTTTTGTTGCTTAGTAATACTCACACCCCACACACTTATGCTAACCAAGTCCCCATCCAAAGATCCAAAGCCAATATATATACACATATAGATATGTACAAATATATATACATATATATGATCAAGTGCACACAGGGCGCACTATGCAAACCTAATCGTGGGGCCTACTATTGGTCCATCTAAATGGACCACAAATTGGGACCCCCCGAATCCATGGGGTTTACACCCATCCTAATGGACTGGCCCCTTGATCAACTACAATTTTTTTGTAAGGCTGTTTAAATTTATGGGCTGTTTAAATTTATGGGCCTTGATGGAGGGGTTAGGATGATCGGATGGGCCTCATACTTGCCAAGGAGGTAGGGCCCACACAGATGTTTGGATCCCACCCAGTCACATCCCCATGTAGGGTCCCACATCGAGGCATGTATTGGGTCCTTCCTATATATAAGCCCGCCGAATTAGCATTCACCCTAATTTGCACTAATATGAATAATAATCACCAACGGATTAAATTCCAATAGATTCCTAAGTTACATTTTCAATGAAATTTAATCCGGCAATGATTTTTATTCAAATTAATATCAAACCAAGGTGAATGCTAATTCATGGGCTGGGGGGGAGTCGGTGTGAGGCCTTTGCATTTGTCATGGGTTGTCCCGCATAGTGGTATAAAAGGTTACCTCGAATGCAAGTCCGTGAGAGGTACCTCTCAGCAGAACATAACCCATATTGGAAAATATTTGCTAAGAGGTACCTCTCCCATTAAATTAGCACTCACCCTAGATTGACACTAATTTGAATAATACTCACCGTCGAAATAAATTACATTGAAAATGTCACTTAAGAAACCATTGGAATTTCATTGAAAATGTAACTTAATAAATATAGTTATATACACTTCCTTCTTAGACAACTCGTTGGGAAGTATAAGGTTAAGAGATTTTTTAGTGCGGTCTTTGTTGATTAGGAAACAGCTTATGATAGACCACCAAGGCTAGTAATTTGGCAAACATGGAAGAAAAAAAAGAATCTTTACTGACTCTATCAAAATTATGTTGGACGTGTACGAAGAGGTAATAACAAGTGTGAGAACTGTGTACGGAGACAAAATTGTGTTTGCGATCAGAGTGGGATTGCAACAATAGCCCACTTCGAGCCCATATTCATTCACCCTAATTATGGACAACATCACCTCAAAAAAAAAAATATATCCAAGATGAAGTTCCATCACATATGTCCTTTACAAACAACGTGTAACTCATTAGTCAAAAAAGAAAGCAAGTAAATAATAAGGCAAAAATTGTATTAATCATTTCAATCAAATGCCTCGGGATTAAGCAAGTCATTACAAGATACATGTAAGGCAAGTTTAGTGGGCTCTACTATAAAAAAGATTAGTTGGTCAAAATTGAAGTAACAATGTGTGATAGATTTCATATCTAACATTATAGAACAAAATAGAGGGTTTGAGTTCAATATATCACATGGGATCTGTGTGGAGTGTGCAAAATGGAAACAAGCTAGTGGGGTGCTATCAGCTATGTGATTGTAGATCATCACTTCAATTGAATGGCCGCTTTTATAAGACAACAATTAAACGGTTCAAGTAAATAGGAAGAATAATTAAGACCATGGATGAAGTAATGAGGAAAGTCGTGTTAGATTGTAATGTTATGGAGAACATGAACTCAAGTAAGGTCAAGTGCAAAAGTAGAACTCAGAAAGGTGACCCTATAAAATAGAAGATTATGCCACAATGTTTGCAAAGGTGTCAAGCTCAGGTACTTTTTGTCCTTTCTTTTCGCACTCATCGGTTGTGTGTGTGTGTGTGTGTGTGTGTGTGTGTGGGTGGTGGGGAGAGAGGGAGAGATTTATCTTAAGTTGTCTCTAGTAGAAGATATAAGCAAACCCAAGATGGACAAGATAATACTAAGATTATGGCAATGGTGATGGGGACAACAGTAACAACATGAAACTAAAATGCAGCAAGTGGCGTAAATATAATTGAGCAATAAAAAGTAGGGGAAGACACAAAACTAGCAAGCGCCCTTTTAACAATTGATTCTAGAAATGAAGTAACATGACCAATAAAACTGGTCTGGTTAGTATACCTTCACTTCCTCAGCATAGCCAACCAAAGAAAGTGCCAGCTTAGCATTCTCTTTACCAACCTGCAAACAAAAAGATTATTTTTTTCCCTACAAAATATAAATGTAATATTGAAACAATGTCACGAAAGAATCAAATGCATAAGCTAACCCTTCTTCCAGCAGCATCTTGAATCCTTTGGGGAACAATATGAGATTGGATCTTATTTAAAGGTATAATTGTCACTCTTCTTTGCAGATTACCATTTTGGAGCAATTGCTTTCCAGTACTTTCTGTGTCTACAACAACATTATATAGCTTCCTTCCAGCTGCAACCTACATGGCAAAGATAGAGCTATGGTGAAACCATTACTCCGAGGTAAGTTAAACCATGAAGAAAACTTTTTATTATTTTTTGCATTATAATGCAAGTTTAAGAAAGAAGACACAAAATGCAATCCTATACATCCCTAACCTCCAAAGCAGTTGCTGTGGAGCTATCCTTCACTTTAATGAGCTTCGCAACCACCCCCTTCACCTTTGACTTGTCAAAGCCCTTGACAGGATCACGATATGTAAACTGGACATTTGCTAGCACTGCAGAAAGATTTCGAATTTCATCTCTGAACTTTTGGATTAACTCTAGCTCTGTTGCTCGATCCTGATCAAGAATTCAAGACAATCAACAAAAAATAGAAAAATGAACATATAAAAACGCACAAGCCAATAGTTCCCCAATGAAATGTTATAGGGCATTTAAGCGTCATTGATTTCAAGAAAGGTTTTATGGGTACATTTCCCAGGCTTCGCCAAAAACAAAAGTTACGAGATATCGATGATAACCTTTTGCAACACCTCCATCTGGCCCTCTTCATAAGCAACAGATTCTAAGGATGCTTTTATACTTTCCACTTCTTCCCTTCTCACTCTAAGCTCACTTTCAACAGAAGCAGCTTCATCACGCTTTGAAATCAACTGTTTCTTTTTTTCTTTGAGCTCTTTCTCAGAGTGGCTTATTTTTGTTTGCAACTGCTTCAATTCTGTGTCTGCGCTTCCAACTGCAGATTTGGCATCACGTAATTGATCTTCAAGGCATTTCTCTTCATCCCCACTACTCTTGCCAGCTACCACACCCTACCAAGACAAATCATTGTGTTTCTTTCAAAAGAAATTGATAATGCATATGATATGGAAATGCAAGCAACAAAAGATTCAATGCAATGACAACAAACAAAACCACACATTTCAACACTTCAATACCTGATACTCTTTTTCATATCCTTCCAAGTTTTTAGAGAGATCATCCACTCTCTTCTTCAAATCTGCTGCTCCATCTTCAGCTTTTCTAACAGCAGAGTCTCTCTCCCGTATGGACATTTTGAGGTCTTCAGTGCTTTTTACAATCTGTCGAAACAATGATAAAGATTTAGAAACTCCACAGGGAGTTGCCACAGAGCTGAAGAAGGGACCATGTTCCAAATTAGCCATGTTAGAGAGAGAGAGAGAGAGAGAGAGAGAGAGAGAGAGAACAGCCGGATTAGTCAAGAATCATTTAATTTCATTTGTTAAATTCCGTAAGGCAGAAAGAACTAAGTAAAAAAATGAAAGTAAGACTAAATCAATGACATAAGGCCAAAGTTTTCAGGATTCATATGAATGGTTGACTGGGTCAACTTTTAGCTCGACAATTTCTAAAAGAAAGGCTAAATTAATGATTGACTTGGTCAGCTTTTAGAGACTCAATAAACAAAGTCATGATTAATGACTAAAAAGAACAAATCTCAACATTTGCACAATGAACAGAACACTTATTAACTTTTCTCTCGGACCATGGGAAGTCAACTAAGCACCGAATCCACACATCAGCCTTTTAACCATGGCATGGATAAAGCAACAAAGCTGCATCCAATCATAAACACGCAAGTTGAACATCAACTGTTGATACAAATACACTGTAGGGGAGGACAAAAAATAAAACCTAATGAAACAAATGGAACCATAGTTCCTGCTCGGCAAATAGATGGCATTACCTTCCAGTCAAAGCTATGAAACCAAAGTAAAAAATGAGCAAATACTAAATCAGAGTTACCTTTTCTGCAGCCCTTTTTTCGGCATTGAGAGATTCCTCTTGGTTACTCAGTACAGATGTTTCCCTCACAAGATCACGAGAAAGTGCATCAACCTTCTCTGACAAAGTTTTCATTTCTCCACCCAACTTTGCCTCTTTCTCTGCAGTCAAAGTCGATATCTGTGCTTCCATTTCCTGTATTTCCACCCTCAATCTTTCAGAATCACCATCAAGGTCAGCTATTTTGGCCTTGATTTGTCCCACTCCACTGACTGCATTGTCCCTTATCTTCTCTGCCTGGACAAACTCATAAGCTAAACAAAACCTTCTAAGTCGATCTAATTCTGTGTTACCATTGGCCCATTGCATGTATTGCACCTTTTCTTTTCGGAGCTTCTCCAATGCAGGAAGTATTTCCTCATCAAGAAGCTTATCAATCTCGTCAACCTTGCTCTGCTTCTTCTCTAACGTCTTTAAGGCAGCCTCTTTCTTTGTCTCATACATTCTTGTCCCAGCAGCCTCTTCAAGCATGGATAGGATTTCAGGGGGTTTCATGTTCAAAACCTTAGTTATGCGCCCTTGCATTATGAGAAAATGTGGGTTATTGACATTAAGTTGTACAGAGTGGAAAAGAGTCTGCACTCGAGATGGTTGGGCTAGGTGTCCATTAATAAGGTACTTGTTTCTTCCTCCAACCACAATCTACAAAGGAAACAAATGGTTGTCATAATTTAAAAAGTTGCAACAATGTAGTAATGTAAATGAATCAAACATGTGAAAGGAACGTAAAATTGGGTAGAGACGAACTTCTTTTTTTTTTTCCAAAATGAAAAGACATTCTGTGTCCTTCAATACTCATTAAGGAATGAGTGAAAAGAAGACCTAAGGTTCTACACACGAAAACTCTATAATGGCATGAACTCATGGAATCAAAGTGTGCTCATGAAAACTCTACAATGAGGATGATGAAGACAAAAGCCGTTAATAATAATAATAAAATGCAATAGCAAAAACATAGCACAATAATAAGTCAACTTTTTTTTTTTCTAGCAAACAGAGATTGGCATTAGTGATAACTGTACAATTAGACAAAAGCTCATACCATTTTGGAAAATCAAGAGTGTGGGACCATTTCCAGCAAAATGCTCAAGGCAGGCAGGAAGCATATGTGACATGACACTTCATTCCCAAAACAACCCACAAAGCTGAGAATGCAAAAGAAAGTAGCTAAAAAAAAAAAAAAAACATTTACAAGAGCCAGTAGCAAAGTTGAAAGGAAGCAACTGTCCCAGGTTCAATTCATGTTACCTTTCAAAAAATAAAAAATAAAAATCTCCCCATCCCCATTTCATGGTAGATACACTAAGAAATGTATATGCAAATCACCAATTTGCCGACATGGAAAACAATCCATGAATTTTACTTTGTCAGATGTTTGAAAGCTCATAGGATGATTTAAGCTTCATGAAAACCATTGTCTTTGGACTACTCCATTTAGTTACAGTTCCAGGCCGCAAAGGTGGAAAGGTAAAAAAATCTGCCTAATTCAATCAGTTCTGAAAAAAAAAGACCCAATTAAAGCAAACTAAAGATAATAACTTTCATTAAAAACCCAACAAAATTTCACCTTTATCATTTCCTACTCAAAGAAATGAAGAAATTTCTTAAATTCTGTATAATTCTCACAGAAATGTAACTAAATTTCTAACTAGCAATCCAAACACACATAGGAGGAAAATTAGATAACACTGAATGGAACCCAAATGGGCAAAAGAGGGTTTCAACCGACCTGTCTAGTGACAGTAATCTCTGGGCAATCTTCATACCCTAGCGGGCTCCGGCTGCGATCGGAATTGTCGAAGAGGATCGAGACGGTCGCCTTGGTAACCCCGGCCTGGCCCTGCTTGTAGACGAGCTCCTGGAGGTTCGCCGCGCGAACCTGCTGCAGATTCGTGATCCCTAGCACGAAGCAGATGGAATCGAGGATGTTCGACTTCCCCGATCCGTTCAATCCCGTGATGGCATTGAAGAAGGGATCGAAGCCCGGAACTACTGTTCGAGTAGCGTAGGATTTGAATCCTTCCAAGCAGATCTCTTTGATGTGCATGGTTTTGGGGAGGAACAAAACCCTAGAATTGACGGCTGAGATGAGAGGAGTTTCAAGAAAGAGAGGAGATCGGAGGGTGGACGGAGGTTGGAGTTTTGGAGATTTGGTGGGAAGTGAATGAAATGGATGAGATTTGGAGGTTTTGGGTGGGGTTTGGATTTGTAGAACGAGAGGCGGGAAATGTGAAATCCGGGATTTGAAACGTGGAGACCCAGAGGAGGGAGTAGAGGACTTTCCCACTTTACTTTACCACATGAAACCACGGTAAAATGTGATAAAGTAAAATTTAAAATAAAATGTAAATACTTAGTTACATATTTTATCTCACATTTACTGAAATCACGATGCAATGTCTATTTATACTTTACTTTACCACCCATAAACAAATACAACATCAAATATCCACAGCCAAACTTTCAAAATTTGTGTTTGGTGTAAAAGGTTTTGAATTAACCAAAAGATAACCAACTTCGTGAAATTGCAAATCATGATTAAGGTAAGTTTTATATGACTAACAAACTCTATCTAACTAAGTTGGGGTTTAACATATTACTTTAATGTGAAAAGGAATATTAAACTTAGAGTGAATTAAAGTGGCTTTAATAGTTTCATATATAACCCAAGCTATGCCAGATTTAAGGGAAGTTTCATCCTTTTTTTCCTAAGAGAAGGCAATGAGTTTTACCAATTAACACAAAATTTGGTTTTGGCTGGCGCAATATGATAAAATGAGGATTTTAGATTAATCGAGTAGTTATTTGTAAAAATAAAGATAGTTGATTTAAACTAGAAAGAAAAAGAAAAAGGCACGAGTGCTCATTTTTAAAATTTAATCAGAAGCTTCACCACCACTAAGCACATCTATAAACATTCCAACTAATGCAAGGGTTGCTTGGTTGCACGATTTACATATGTAGATGATGGACATACGTAATTATTACAAACCATTGTGTTTAGTTGCACTCAGCTTACACACTACAAGTGTAAAATACATGTGAAAACGTGTTTGTCTTCACAGCAAATTTTTCACACATAAAGAGATGGCAAAATGAATGTGTAAATGTGCATAGAAAAAAGGAGGGAGCCTCCGTGTGCGTGACTTCACCAGATTTTTCATTATGTGGGGGCCATTTTCAAGACTTAAATTGTTCATCATCTTCAAAAAGACCAAAAAGGGATGGGGAGGGTCAATTTCAACCACAAATCTCGAGATATTTGTGAAAAAAGTATAGACGTGAAAATTTGCCACTCAACTTTTATGACCCCCTTTCTTATGATTGGAATTGTTCAACCTCTTTAGAAGGTCAAAAATGATGGGTTGATGAAGCCTGATTTAGACCTTATTTAATTACAGGGGTTTATCTGTAATGTGTCGGTTTAATCTGAACCATCTATTATGAGGCCAGATCCGACGGTTGTGGTTGTCTAGAGGTTTAGGGTTTCATGTATTTATACTGGGTGGTGTGAGCATTGTTATTACGGTGAAAATCAGAGAGAACGAGAGAGACAGTGAGTGCTTGTACTCTTGTGGGAATCTCCAATAATAGTGATCGGCGTGAATCTCCCGTGGATGTAGGCAATCTTGCCGAACCACGTAAATCTGTGTCTCGTGGATTGATTGTGTGATTGATTGATTGTTGTTCTTAGATTGTGCGTGTGTTCTTGCGATCCCTAACAACTGGTATCAAAGCCAGGGTTTTCGCGCGCGATCAGGATCGAGATTGGAGAAGAGATCATCTTGATCTCTTGATTCGCAGCACAGTAATCACAAAAAAAAAAGAGGGTTCGAGCACGGTTGCAGATCGACGATCAAAGGCGATTTGAATCTCGGTGGGCCACTGTGCACGAAGGATCGTCCTAGAACGGTTTGTGTTGGAACCTGCAGAGGGTTTCACAGCCACAGTCGCTACCGGAGAAGAAGGAAACCGCAGCCACAGCGCACTCGCCGGAACCGGAAGGGAGAGAATTGCCATCGCCGTCCCTTGTCGTCTCCACCGGAGAAGGAAAAGGAGAAGAAGGGTTCTGCCGCTACCCGCCTTGTCGTGCAGTCATCGTCGGACGCTGCCGTCATTGCCGTCGCCGCCGTTCCGTCGCTGTGCCGTCGTCGCCGCCTCGCAGTCCGGCTACCTGCCCGTCGTCGCCGCTGAAGAAGAAGACAGTGACTGGGCTACAGCTCTGTTCTGAAACAGAGCCAGAGAGGAAGAAGACCCAGTTGGGCCCGGGTTGGTTCAGGTCAGGTCCGACCTGACCCACTCCAGAAGCCCAGCAGTTCTTGGGTCAGCGTCCAGGCCAGGTTCCAGTCCAGGTCAGGTCTGACCCGGCCCAGTCCGTGAAAGAGAAGCCCAGTAGTCAGCAGACGCTGACGTCATCCTGAAGCAGTACGGTCAACAATCCAGTTTGACCGGATTCAAGGGCCAGAATTGTTTCTTGATTTCTGAAGCCATCCGGACTCAGAATTGTGCTCCGTTTTTTTTTGTTGGATTCGTATCAACGAGATCTACAAGGTAGACGGAACGGATTGACAGTTTGACCAGCAGAATTCATATCAAGTAGATAGAGCTTGATTTGAGTGGGAGTAATGACGGACGACATGAAGCTCACGATTGAGAAGTTTAATGGCACAAACTTCGCATACTGGAAGATGCAGATTGAAGATCTCCTCTACCAGAAGAATTTCTACCTGCCGCTTGGGGGAAAAGCCCAGAAACCTACAACAATGTCAGATGCAGAGTGGGAGGTACTCGACAGGAAAGCCTTAGGTACTGTTCGTCTCTCTCCATCAAAGTCTGTTACATTCAATATATCTAAGGAGAAAACCACTAAAGATGTTATGGATGCCCTATCTCGAATGTATGAAAAACCTTCTGCCTCAAATAAAGTTTTCTTGATGAGAAAGTTGTTTAACATGAAGATGGTTGAAGGTGGGGTTGTTGCTGAACACCTGAACGAGTTTAACACGGTCATGAGCCAGTTATCCTCTGTTAACGTACAATTCGAAGATGAAATTTGGGCTTTGTTGGTCTTGTCTTCTTTACCAGACAGCTGGAATGGTATGGTTACATCACTGAGTAATTCTTCAGGATCAACCAAACTGAAATTTGATGATGTTGTGAGTGCCATCCTCGATGAGGAAATTCGCAGGAAACCTTCAGGTGAATCATCAGGAAGTGCATTGAATGTGGGAAACAGAGGGAGGTCATCTGAGAGAGAGCAAAGTCATGGAAGATCAAAATCACGGAGTAAGTCAAGATCTTCAAAAGGCAAAATCGAGTGCTGGAATTGTGGCAAAAAGGGACATCTGAAAAAGGATTGCAGAGCTCCACCAAAGAAGAATAAGCAAAAGAACGGTAATAAGGATAACGAAGCTTCCGCAAATGTCGCAGGTGATGCTGTTCAAGATGCCTTAATTCTTGCTTTTGATTATAAGTCTGAATCTTGGGTTATAGATTCGGGTGCATCCTTTCATGCCATTGCACATAAAGAATATCTCAAAAATTATGTACAAGGTGATTTTGGAAAAGTCTATCTTGGTGATGATGAACCTTGTGACATAATTGGCAAAGGAGATGTTCAGATTAAATTGCCAAATGGCAGTATATGGCAATTGAATGATGTCAGGCATGTACCTAGCCTGAAGAGAAACCTCATATCAGTTGGTCAGCTTGCTAGCTCTAGTCACGTAACTGTTTTTGCAGATGATTTCTGGAAAGTTACAAAAGGGAGTATGGTTGTTGTTCGCGGTAAGAAAGAAGGAACTCTTTATTTGACTAACAGCTCTACAAGTTCCATTGCAGTTGCAGATAAAAGCATTGACTCAAACACATGGCACTATAGACTCGGACACATGAGTGAGAAAGGGATGAAGATTCTTCATTCTAAAGGTAAGCTAGAAGGACTCAAGTCCTTGGACTTAGAGTTCTGTGAAGACTGTGTTTTCGGAAAGCAGAAGAAAGTTACATTCTCTAAAGTAGGCAGGCCACCGAAGTCAGAAAGGTTGGAACTAGTACACACGGATGTGTGGGGACAAACTCAGGTACCTTCTCTTGGTGGATCTTCTTACTTTGTTACATTTATTGATGATGCTACCAGGAAATTATGGGTATATCCCATGAAACACAAGTCTGACGTGTTTGATGTTTTCAAAAAGTGGAAAGCTTTGGTTGAAAACGAAACAGGTTTGAAACTGAAATGCCTAAGGTCTGATAATGGGGGAGAGTACTGCAGCAAAGAATTTGAGGAGTATTGTGCAAAAAATGGCATTAAGCGAAAGAAGACCATTCCCAATACACCACAGCAAAATGGTGTGGCTGAGCGCATGAACAGGACAATTGTTGAGCGTGCCAGAAGTATGAGGCTACATGCTGGATTGCCCAAGCAGTTTTGGGCGGAAGTAGTGAATGCTGCTGCATACTTGATCAATCGAGGGCCTTCAGTACCTTTGGATGGTGGACTACCAGAGGAAGTTTGGACCGGAAAAGAGGTAAACCTTTCACACTTAAAAGTATTTGGTTGTATCTCTTACGTTCATGTTGATGCTGAAAAAAGAGACAAACTAGATTCTAAATCTAGGAAATGCACTTTCATTGGATATGGTTCTGATGAGTTCGGTTACCGCTTTTGGGATGAAGAAAATAGAAAAATCATTAGAAGTAGAAATGTTATATTCAATGAGAAAGTGATGCACAAAAACAAAGACAAGGTGCATGAGGACAACAATGAATATTTAGAACTAGATGACACTTCTGAAAATGATGTACCTGAAGTACATGGAAATGAAAACCCGCAGGTGGACCCTCAAACACCTGCCCCAGTAAGAAGGTCATCTAGGACTCCTAAGCCTACACAGCGCTATTCACCTTCTTTGTTTTACTTGTTGTTAACTGATGGTGGTGAGCCAGAATGTTATGAAGAAGCATTGCAGGTTGAAACTCGGGCAAGGTGGGAACAAGCCATGGAAGATGAGATGAAATCTTTATCATCAAACCAGACATGGGACTTAGTTCAGTTGCCTAAGGGAAAGAAAGCTTTGCACAACAAGTGGGTGTACAAATTGAAGGAAGAACATAACGGTAGCAAGCGATATAAAGCCAGATTAGTTGCAAAAGGCTTCCGGCAGAAGGCAGGTATTGATTACTCTGAGTTATTTTCTCCTGTGGTTAAATTGAACACAATCAGAAGTGTGTTGAGCATTGTGGCGGTAGAAAATTTACACCTTGAGCAATTAGATGTGAAAACTGCGTTTCTCCATGGTGACTTGGAAGAAGACATTTATATGCATCAGCCACAGGGATATGCTGTGCCAGGAAAGGAGGAAATGGTGTGTAAGCTCAAAAAGAGTTTATACGGTTTGAAGCAAGCCCCAAGACAATGGTATATTAAATTTGACAGTTTTATGTACAACACAGGTTACAAACGATGTCATGCAGACCATTGCTGTTATTTCAAAAGTTTTGATGACTGTTACATTATTCTACTCTTGTACGTAGACGATATGCTCGTTGCAGGTTCAAATATGCATGCGATAAATAATTTGAAGAAACAGTTGTCACAGGAATTTGAAATGAAGGATTTGGGTGCTGCAAATCAGATTCCTGGTATGAGAATTAGTAGAGACATGAAAAATCGCACATTGAAGTTGTCTCAGGCAGAATATGTTGAAAATGTTCTAAACAAGTTCAACATGCATGGTGCTAAGCCAGTTAGCACTCCGCTAGCCAGCCACTTCAAACTCTCAAAAGAGTTGTCTCCTAAGACAGAACAGGAGAAGGAGAACATGTCCAAGGTCCCATAGGCTTCAGCTGTTGGTAGCTTGATGTATGCTATGGTTTGCACCAGACCAGACATTGCTCATGCAGTGGGAGTTGTAAGCAGATTTATGAGTAATTTGGAAAAAATGCATTGGGAAGCAGTTAAGTGGATTCTCAGATATCTGAGAGGCACCACAAAGGCAGCATTGCATTTTGGAGGATCAGAGATTAAATTGCATGGCTATGTTGATTCGGACTTAGCAGGAGATCTTGATAGAAGCAGAAGCACTACAGGATATGTCTTCACATTGGGTAGCGCAGCAGTCAGTTGGAAATCTCAATTACAGGATGTCGTTGCACCTTCAACCATAGAATCAGAGTATGTTGCCGCTACAGAAGCTAGTAAGGAAATGATTTGGTTACAGGAGTTAATGGAAGAGTTGGGTAAGAAGCAAGAGTCTAGCAGATTTACAGTGACAGTAAGAGTGCCATCCATCTTGCAAAGAATTCAGCCTTTCATCCAAAAACCAAACACATTCGGATCAGATATCACTTCATACGATGGCTTCTAGAAGAAAAAGTGTTAAAACTGGAGAAGATTTTATCAAGTGAGAATCCTACAGATATGTTCACTAAGGTGGTAACTACAGAGAAACTGAAGCTGTGCTCAGCTTCAGTTGGTCTTCAAGCATGAAGATGAGGTATCGAGATTCTTAGCCGTGTTCTGTTATTGTCAAAGCCATTCAGTATGATCAGTCTTCAAGTGGGAGATTGATGGGTTGGTGAAGCCTGATTTAGACCTTATTTAATTACAGGGGTTTATCTGTAATGTGTCGGTTTAATCTGGACCATCTGTTATGAGGCCAGATCCGACGGTTGTGGTTGTCTAGAGGTTTAGGGTTTCATGTATTTATACTGGGTGGTGTGAGCATTGTTATTACGGTGAAAATCAGAGAGAACGAGAGAGATAGTGAGTGCTTGTACTCTTGTGGGAATCTCCAATAATAGTGATCGGCGTGAATCTCCCGTGGATGTAGGCAATTTTGCTGAACCACGTAAATCTGTGTCTCGTGGATTGATTGTGTGATTGATTTATTGTTGTTCTTAGATTGTGCGTGTGTTCTTGCGATCCCTAACAAAAAAGGGCTAGAGAGATTAACTCATTGTGGATTGCGAGAAATCCATGGAAAAACAAGGATAATAGTTGGAGTTTTACAAGGCTACAATAGTGTTAGAAAAAGTTTTTTTAAGGAGATAATGCATTTAAAAAAATAAAATAAATCATTGGACCCTAATTCATGATATAAACCGATCGTACTCTTTAAAAATGCCAAGAAAACATCTACGGGATCCAATTTCATTTATTGATTCATTGCATATTTTGAAATATTTGCGAAATAAAATTCAAACCCTAAGCACTATCATTCTGAACCTATGTGGTCCTCGTTTTTCATAGTCCAAACCACTCATTCTCTTCAGAGAGCCAAATTTTGCTAGTTGCTCAAACCATGCCTTGATTCATCACATATGTTGAGAAATTATTGAAAAACAGTAATCATTGGATATACTCAAATTCGCACGTGGATAGATGTGTAAAAGGCCAACAATAGAACATATATCACATGCTTTTCATTTCCATACTTAAAATTTACATATTTATCAATTACATATGTAAATTGCATTTACACATCTCAAACAACCCCTTGGACATATATATATATATATATAATATCCTGCATTTCTTTATAAGTTTCTAACATAAGCAATACCACAAGTCCAAAATAAGTGCATTTCAGAAAGTCGACAAATTATATAATTTTTATTTCAGTAAAGAAACTATACACAAATGTAATAACCAAAGTCATGAATGGAGTAATCCAGAAGATCAACAACATGGTATGAAATAAAAAAGACTCGAGTAAGTCATGTGACTGGTTGAATGATTATCCAGCATCCTGGTAAATTAAAAATGGTCAACTGTTGTCCTGCTGTGCAAATTCGTCCTCTGAAGAGCTGCATTGGATTTGGACCTTGAGAGAACTTAATGCAATGGAAGCATGTATAGGAGGAGACTCCAAAAGCATCTCTTTGCGTAGAAAGCAAAGATAGTTGCTGAAAGTGTTGGGTGTGATGTATAATCGGAATCCGACCCCAAATAAAAACTGCTTTTCAAGGAGGTTCATAGATTCGGCAGCCTTCATTCCTCCTAGTTTGGCATAGTGGCTGTTGCTGTAGTTTCTACAGACATCAAAACAAAAATAAGAAAAGAAAGGAGAGGCACCCATCAAGAGTTCTCTTGATTCTTGACTTACAAGTAGAAAAGAAAAAAGAAACAGTTGATATGACAATTAAGGATTTCCCATTAAGGGGTGCCATTACTAACAAAACAAAGGCAACTAGGCAAATACACACACAAAATAGGAGAAAAAAGGGGAGAAAAACAGATAAACGGATCTACAGGCACAAAACAAATTAGTGTAAGTGTGTGTGTTGGGAGGGCGGGGGCGCATAATATCTTCCAAATGCGCAGACTGAGAGGCTTAAAAGTTAGAATTCCCAACAGACCCAAA
Source organism: Persea americana (assembly GCA_029852735.1). Classification (NCBI taxonomy): domain Eukaryota; kingdom Viridiplantae; phylum Streptophyta; class Magnoliopsida; order Laurales; family Lauraceae; genus Persea; species Persea americana. The sequence goes on from CM056809.1 coordinate 12,503,145, forward strand.
AACCTGAATTTAATAAACTAAAATAATTTAACAAGATAAAACATTTCAAAATTTCCAGACAGAAAAGAAAAGTAAAAGAAAATATATGTTAGACCAAATCAATTCACCTGAACTCACAAGAAAACCACCTACAACCTGCTAAATACAGTTGCAAATAATAAAAGAAAGAAAAACCCAAAAACTAAAAACTCCAAGAGAGTAGGAAAATAGGAATTTCGAGAATCTAAAATCTTTCTTTTTTTAACTACTTATTAATAATCAGTAACACCAAAAGTTTGAGCTGTTAGGGAACAACAGAAGAATGTATATCAAAGGGTCATGATGCCCCCCACGTGTGGGGCTCCGTACAAGGAGCGAAATATGCCAAATTACCAACATGAACAAAAACACGGCCCAAGGTCCTGATACCTCCTCATGTGTGGGGCTCCGCACATGAAGCAAAACATGCGAAATGACCAACATGATTAGAAACACGTCATAGGGATTTGAACACACAACCTTGGCTTTGATACCATGTTAATAATTAGTAGCACCAAAAGCTCGAGCCGTTAGTGAACGATATGAGTGTAAAAAAAAAAAAACCGTCTAACTGACCGAACCAAATTGAACCTACGGTTAATAACTGTATTTCACGGTTTTTGTTACGGTTATAGTTATTAAAATAAAAAAACTGTGCTTAACGGTTTGGTTTCGGTTTTCAGTCTCAACTCAAGGTTATTAATCGAACCGAATTGTAAAATACGATTTAGTTAATTGTTTTTCCAAAACACATGGGTTAATCGAACCATTACACCCTAATTTAAAAGGAAAAAAAGAAGAATGAAGGGGGTATTGTGAAATTTTATAACTTAAATAACCCCTTTTAACTTGTGAGCCATAATCCTTTGAAAAAAAAAATGAAAGAAGGAAAAGTGAAAGATCAAGGATGTGTTTGCTGGAAAATCTCTTTATTATATATTTTAATGTTACTTTAGTATTTTAGAATTATGTAATTTGTTATCTAGGATATTTGGTTTTAACTTCTGAATATATATTTTGCATTATGATAAGAAAAAAACATGTATATTTAAGTGACAATGAATCTTAACCGAAACATCTAATACCGTCAACCGTGATTTGGGTTTTAAATGGTTTTTTAGAATATAATTATAATTCGATTAACAGTTTTTTCAAAACACACGGTTGTCACACCCCCACTGAACGATATAATAATGTATATCAAAGGATCACGACACTGCTTACACGTTCTCCATAAATTTGGAAGCAACCATGATACTGGTGATCGTGAGTTTCTGAACATTGAAGGAATTGATGGACAACGATGGTTGGAACTTTAAGAGCCGATCAAGATAGATGTAAGCGACGATAAAGCATGCAGGACTGCAATCTGTGTGCGTGACAATCCTCTCCAACCATCTCTGGAGGGAGATGCAGGGCCTTGTGCAATCAAAGAACGAGAAGTACTTTTGCAGTCCCGGCCCTCGTTCATGGTCGTTGGACTCGGCAATCCTTTGCAGCCGAGCTGAGAGGAAGCTGATGAACTTATCTTTTGGATCCATGTAAAAAATTTCTAAGTCCGCCTCTGAAGTGCTCATAGGGTCAGAGAGAGGGGCTTCTTGGTAGGTGTTGGATGGGAGAGATTCTTTAATAGGAGAGGGCAAATGCATCATTTTCTTTCCAAAGTTCACTGCCATGTAATAATTTTAACCGTCAGATAAAAGAGATCAATCAAAAGGGTACATGAACATCCATGAAAAAGCCAACAACTATAAAATAACAGAAGAAGTTCCCTCCAAACAAACAGGGCCTTTGAATTCCTAGAGATTCAATTCCACCAAAACAAACTAGCCCAAGTCTGGGTCTCATGCAAACAAACAAAGGGCCTTTAACATGCCATATTCAGCCCTTTTTACCATGAATTGATGGTCATTCTTCCAGGTCCTGTCAAACAAACAGACTCTTTAGAATTCCTAGGAATTCACCATTCAAACAAACAGAACTAAATTCTTGCTAAGAAAATAAAGGGGGGGAGAGAGATATAAAGAGAGGAAGAAGAAGGAAAGAGTGGGACAAGGGTAAGGTGAATTCCCATGCAAGAAAGGCCCTCAGAATTCCTGGGAATTAAATTATAAGCAACAAACAGGCACAACAAGTTCTTTCAAACAGAACAAGAGTTGAAGATTACAAGAGAGAGAGAGAGAGAAGTACATTAAGACAAAGAATGAGATTGAGAGAGAGAGAGATTACAGAGAAAGACACTGAAACAAAAAAAAGAATACAGAGAGAAGTGATGCAGACACGGAAAAAAATAAAGGAGACAGAGTGACAGAGAGAGAGGGAGTGAGGCCCGTACCTTGCTGGAGAAGGGGTTTCGAGTGGGAACCGACGACGAAAAGTGTTACAGTGCTGGTGTTGTGGGATTTATGGAGAACAACTCTCTCTAATCTCTCTAAAAGTGTTGAGTTCTTGCCAAAATAAATATAAAGCTTTCTAAAAAAGCGGGCAGGGTGCTGGTAAAGAGTCCAAGATGGAAAGATAAGGAATTTGGGAGAGTCTAATACACAGTTAGAAATAGAATAGAAACTCCACTGATGTCACCCCCGATGGTGTATTCTCAAATTTTATTTGAATAGGAATTGATCCACCGTAAGATTGAGCACATAATTGATAACGTAAATCTATGACATTGGTGGTGATGGTGCTTATGGCCTGGGCCTAGCCGACTTTGGTTGGGTTTAGCTCGTTGTATGTGTGATTAGGCCGAGTTCAGATCCAAAATATAGGACCTCTTAATATTTGGACCGACTTGATTTAAATGAAGCCTAACTTTGCCTGAATAAGTATTGCTTGTAGTGTAGTATTTGATTTTCACAAGTGTTAGAAAGCGTGAACAAGTTTTTGAAGACCCGTTCTAACAAATTGATTGGCTAAATGGTCAGTCTTGGGTTTGGCCTATTTGAGGTGGGTCAGGCTTTGGCTAGACACTTGATTACCAGTGTTGGTGTTATGGCCGAATATGGGCTTGTGTTTCTAAAGTCAGTTCAGGACTCGATATACCAAGTCAGTTCAGGACTCGATATACCTCAATCTCCACGTCTCTCACCATTCACCAAATGAACCTTCCAAGTACCCTATCCGATAACCATCCCGAACTCGTAGTTCCCCTGAAATTTTGACTCTCTCAACTCAAACCCCAACCATGATTGTTTATCTCCATATTCAATCTCTGGGGTTAGGTAGGCAGAAAACCATGCCACTCATCCAAAGCCACCCCACCCAAAAATAGAAGAGACCCATTACTGGAATTCATGTGTTAAAGCATGTTCGGTAGTTTCCTACGACACTTCCTATCAAATCAAATACCACAAGGAATAAAATTAACAAAACATCAAAAAGTCTCTAGTTCTTTTTTTCTTTCTTTTTTTCATATGCAATGGGTGTTTCTCAATGCAAAAGGGAAAATAAAAAAAAACAGATCACAATATTGTTAGAATGAAATGATTAAATCAGAGAACTTTCTATTCAAAACCCATTTTTGAGATTCATGTATAAGAGTGCAGCAGATATGCCTCCATGCTTAAAGAGTACCAGTTATGTTCAAGCATTATGTAACTAAATTAAAACCAAGATGAGGTCAATCTGAGAGATGGTCAAAATTGAAATCTGGAATAGCCTTTGTAATATAACACAAGTAGAGAAGATGCGTGCAGCATATTGTAAGTTCATTCTCTGGTACAAAGATATGTAAGTGGTTAATGTGAAAATGGGAGTTCATTCAAATGGTTGAGTGGTGTTTGCACTTTGGTTTCAATGCTCCCTGGGTTGTCAAGTTAAGTATACTCAACATAGCTAAAAAAAGCATTCAATTGGCCCAAAACAAGGAATGAAAATTGTTTAAAATCAAGGGGTTTCACAAAAAAATTCTAGGGGAGCCATGACCCCATTGCTGCCTAGTTCTGCCCCTGCATGAATGGTTGGACCACAGAAAGGTGGGCCCTCATGGGTGAAATAGGCATAAGCTACTATCAATACATTATATCCAATAAGATTGTTTCTCTATACTTGCATACTATTTACGGTGATGGTCCTAAAACCAACCCAAATTTATTTCAGATCCATATATATAGTGATAGTAGGACATATCGGATTATTCCAAGTCAAGTTCATCGTTAGGCAAAAACCACGATACTTTTAAGATGCATATAATATATCTTCAGCACTTGTTCCTTCAAGTAACCGCATTCAAAATTTCAATTTCTGTTTGGTGTAAAAGGTCCAGGATTAACCCTGCAAACAGGATACAGTACTGATACTCCAAAATTAAGATATTATCTTACGTTTCACAAGAGATAGACAATTGCTTGTACCTTCTTTTAAATTCTTACTAATAACCAACTATGTGAAGTTAAAAATCTTGATCATGTCAAGTTTTATATATAGTTGATGAGCTCTATCCAACACGGTTCAGGTATCACACATGGGGTTAATGTGAACAGACCTATACACTTGAGCCAATTAAAGTGGCTTTAAACTGTTAGATATAAACCAAGCTAGATTATATTTAAGACGTGCTCCATCCTTTTTCCAACAGAAAAGTGGTGAATTTTATCAATCAATGGGTAGTTGGTTTTTGGTTGTCACTCAAGATGGTCAACTGAGGATTTTAGAATAATCAACGTGGTTATTTGCAAAAATAATGACAGCTGATTTATAATTGAAGGAAATAGAGAAAAAAAGATAAAAGTAGTTATTTTAAGTTTTTTTCTCTAAAGATTAACCACTATTAAGCACATCTATAAACATTCCAAGCAATAATTAGATACTATTGTTTTTATACTCAAAACATCTAGACTTATAACCTGCCACATTTCCTTGTGAGTTTCAAGCATGAGCAATACCAAATTCATGAGGGCAATTCAGAAAATCGACAAATTATTCTCTTCGCACAGAAACTTTGCATAAATGTATTAATCAAACTCAAGAATGAAGTGACCCAGGAGATTTAAAAAAAGAAAAAGAATTGAGCAAGTCATGTGAAATGATTGATTGATTATCCAACACCCTGTTCAATTAAACGGTCAACTTGTTGTCTTTGTGGTGCAGATTCATCCTCTGAATATTGGAGCTTAAGAGAAGTCAATGCAATGGAAGCAGGTAGAGGAGGAGACTCCAAGAGCATCTCTTTGTTCAGCAAGTAGCGATAGTCGTCAAAAGTGCTGGGCTTGATGTATAATCGGTATCTGAACCCAGATAAGAAATGCTTTTCAAGATGGTTCATAAATCTTGTAGTCTTTATTCCTCCTATTGTGGCATAGTGGCTATTGCTGTAGTTATGTCTGCAAAAGCCAGACCAAGACAACAAGAAGATTTAACTACTAGTAATCCTTGCTTTTCTAATCACAAGAAATTTTAAAGATGAAAAAGCTGGGCAAAAGCTTGAGCAGTTTAGATTTCGTGTGGGGCACCCACTGGTGCACTTTTTAGGATATAAAATCTAAAATGATGAAAATACTGTCAATAAGAAATTTCTTAGCTTAGAGAAACAATCTTTACTAAAATTTTCAAGAAAACATATTGGGAAAGAGAGAACAAATAGAGAATCACAAAAAGGAGAGGCACCTGTTATGAGTTCTCTTGATTCTTGACAAACAACAAGAAGAAAAAAACAGTTGATTGGAAAATTAGGATTTCCTATTAATGGTGCCATTACTAATAAAAGTCAGGTTCTATTAGAACAACACTAACGAACCAAAGGCAATTAGGAAAACACAAAAACAAAAATAAGAGAACGATCCACAGGCACCATACAAGTAGGGAAAAACAAGCTCCTTGGAATTTCCTAAAGTCATGAAGTATTTAAGAAGGAAACGAGAACTGGGAGGCCCAAAAATTAGAATTCCCAACAGACCCATGAACTTCAATTGAATGAACTAGAAAAAAAAGTTAATAAGATAAAACATTTCAAAGTTTCCAGACAGAAAGCCAATAAAAAAAGAGACATGTTAAACTTAAGCAATTCAACCTGAACTCACAAGAAAACAATCTACAATGACTAAATATAGTTCCAAATAAGCAAAGAAGGAAAAACAGAGAAACTGAAAAATCCAATAGCATAAGAAAATAGGAATTCGAAGAATCTAAAATCTCAACTTTTCTACAGCTTACATGCCATCCATGAATTTCGCAGCAACCATGACACTAGTGAGGATAAGCCAACGAACATTGAAGGAATTGATGGGCACTGATGGCTGGCTCTGTGTGAACCGATCTAGATAGATGTAGGCGGCCACAAAGCATGCGGGGCTGCAATTTGTGTACGTGACAATCCTCTCTAGGTAGCTCTGGAGGGAGATGGTGGGCCTTGTGAGGCAATCGAAAAATGAGAATCTCCGCCGTCTTCTCGACCGTCTCAGCGGTCCTGACGGTCGTCTCCGGTCGTTGGACTCGGCGATCCTTTGCAGTCGAGACGAGAGAAAGCGGGTGAACTCATCTTTTGGATCCATATAAAATTTCTCCAAGTCCATTGAAGTGCTCAAAGAGATATAGAGAGGGGCTTCTTGGTAGGTGTTGGAAGAGAATACAGGGAGAGATTCTTCTCCTATCATTGAAAAATGTAAATGCACCGTCGCCTTTTCAAATTAAATTCGCTGCCAAGAAAAATTTCTGCACTGTCAAGATAATGAATTCAATCAAAATGGTACATCATGAATGAAAAAGCAAAAAGTTCCATTCAAGCAACAAGCAGGGCTTTTGAATTCTTAGAAATTCAAATCCATGCAAACAAAAAGACCCCAGTCTGTGTCCAAAAGCAAACAAACAGAGGGCCTTTAATAATCATATGTCAGCCCGTTTTACCATGAATTGCTCGGAATTCTTTCAGGTCTTGTCAAACAAAACAGACCCAAATTCTTGCTAAGGCAATAAGGGGAGAGAGAGAGAGAGAGAAAGAGAAGAAGAGGAGGGAAACAGTGGGGGCAATGATAAGGTGAATTCCCATCCAAGAAAATCCCTCAAAATTCCTTGGAATTCAATTCTATGCAACAAACAGGCACAAGTTCTTCCTAACAGAACAAGAAGGGAAGATTAAAAGATGGAGAGGTAAAGAAACACACACAGAATGAGAAAAAATAAAAACGAGCCTCGCTGGAGATTGGAGAAAAGGTTTCTAACAAGAGAGAGGATGTTGTTAAAGGGTAAACAAATATATATACAAACGCTTTCAAAAAGTGGACAAACAGCTGAGAGAGTTTGGGAGGGAAAGACTGCGGTCGGCCGTTGGGTGGAGATAACGAATTTGAGAGATGTAGAATTAGAATTAGAAATACAACAGGAAAGTTGGAATATCTACAAAGGGTGTCTCCGATTCATGGTTTCGGTGAGAATATCTAGGAAAGTTGGAAGCTAAAGAGGTTGCTTCACTGGGTTTCCATTCATGAAAATTAGTCTGACACATGCCTTTAAAATGGGATGTAATTTTGTCATATCAATATAAGAGAAAGGGACTTTTCATGGGTTTTTTAGATTTTAAATAGGTGTAACCTAATATAGGACATAATGTGAAATTTTTTTAGAGGATTTTATTCAAAAAGTTTCAAAATTCAGCAATTTATTACCAAAAGATGCTTGCAAATTGTGTAGCACTAATGAGGTCATCTTGCAAATTTTTTATATTTTTTTATACTTTTTTCTGAGCGACTATAATGTCACCATGGGCGACGGTAGCATCGCTCGTCAGAACATCTCACAATATCTTCTTCTTCCTTTCCTCTTATATCTCCATCTTATCCTCTGTTAGAGCTTCATATTTTGCATTTTCCTCCCATCCAAGCATCCTCAAAAATGCTACCTCCTCGTCTGAAATAACTACTTCATTTGGACCCGAATTTTGCCCTCCCTCGTCAGCAAATATCTCAAACTCGTTACAGGCATCACCATTGCCAGCAGCAACATGACTATAGGCATCGCCATTGCCAACAGCAACATGAATGCAGGAATCACCATTGCCAGCAACAAACATGAATACTGTTCTCGGTTGACTAGTCCAAACACTCCAAACCAGGCTTTGATGCAAGAGTGGGCAGCAGCAAAAATTGCTATGCTTTGCTTATTCGACTTTTCAAGGACAGATGGCTTGGAGGAGCTTGAATATGGTGTAGCAATTGAGTGGTTCACAGCACTCTTCCTCCTTAAAGAATTAAAGAATTCATTCCGCTTTTGAGCTTGTGGGAGTGGCTTTTTATCCATGGAGCTTTGTGTCACCGTGGATGGGGATAACTTGAGATCAGGAGTGCTGTGAACCCATGCGTCGCCCAAAGTGAAATAGGAGGATGAAAGGAAGAATAAGACATTAAGAGATGCTACGACGAGCAACGCTACCATTGCCCATGATGACGTTATCGTCGCTAAGCAAAAAGTATAAAAAAATATAAAAAATTGGCGAGAGGATCTCTTTAGTGTTACACAAATTGTGAGGACCTTTTGCGATAAATGGCTGCATATTGGGATTTTTTGAGTAAAATCCTCTTTTTTTTTAAATGTTTATTCAAATATTTTATTTGATCGAGAGGCCTTTTTTTTTTTTTAGCATCTCATTCAATAGAAAGTCATTTGTTTTGAGTGGTTCACATTTTAAATAGTGGGCTTAGTGTAAAGCTTCATGAATTTCTCATGAATCAATTAGAAAGGATTTTGAATAAGTTTCTTCACTTTAAAATGGAGAAGTTGATTTTCAATGCTTTTGCAAAATGCTCAATATATCTTCGGGACTGTTTGGTTGCACACAGTTAGAGATATCTTGAATGGGGCATTTGAAGAATTTCAAATGTTATTCCCCAAAGTGAAATCTCAAAATGTTTTTAAGGCAAAGTAGCAATAGAAAATCTAAAATTTTGATAATTCTATTGGCCAAAACTGACATTTCACATGGCTAACTCCTCTGATTTTGACCATACAAGCCCAATTAAATAGGAAATTTAGAATCCCCAAATACAACACTTCTAGTAATGTAAGGAATTTTTTATAAAGAGAATTCCATTCAGAAATGCTTTCAATCAAACATGCCTTAAATATGTTAAAAGATACCTCTTGTAATTAAAGGCAGCTCAAGGGCATTGCTGTTTTCGTGCTACTAGATGACTTGAGGAGGAATGAGCACGAAAAGATCCAGTCTTCTCAAAAAGATCTTTTTTATGGTAAAGCAGTCTTACCAAAATTGAAGAAAATTTGGTCTTATTCCTATACACATAGGGAGGCATGTCATTTGCAATTTAGATCAAATCTAAGGTGGACTCATTTCCTGTAAAAGACTCACATCTGTTAGATGTAGATGGTAGTACCCCACAATTGCACATCTCATCATCACACTAATGACTGAACACCTAAAATTTTAACTAATTTGTTTTTTTTTTCACACATACATTTGTATTGCATTCATAGAAATGACAGCACATGGACTTGGGCAGTAGGGCCCCTTTTGAAATAATCTTTTTTTCTGAAAGGGCTGAACTGAAGTAGCCCATCCCTCATTGTAGTATGGTGCAACCACTAAATGCATGGTGGAGCCTACTTTTGAAAAATCCAAAATGTAGACTAACTTTAAAATCCATAGTACTCATTGCATCCAAATTATCGAAGTAAATTTCAGTAAGCCGAACCTTAGATTGATCACCCAGGGAGGGTCTCCCTCCATTTCTCTCCCAAACAAGAAGAGAGAAGTAGAGTGATTTCATCGCATCACATTTTCCATATCAAGTCATTCCAACGGTGGGGGCATACTGATTTGAATAGAAATTTCTTTTTATCACAGATTGAGGTGGCAATCGGGTCGGATTGTGCTAAACGGGTCGAACCCATTTATTAAATGGGCTAGACAAGCCTAACACGTATTCGACCCATTTATTAAATGGGTTGGAAACCCCTAACCCGCACCAACTATGTGTCAACCCGACCCGACCCACTTTAACCCGCATAACCATTGTGGGTTATACAGGTCAAGTCGACCTGCTTAACCCACATTCATCTAGTGAATCAATCTACTCAACCATGGTTTCCTACCAGACAAAAATTGACTTTTAGGCTCAAATTTGATCTAATCTCATTTCAACAATCATTTGATGCACACTACCTTGCTTTCCATGAATAAAAAGGGTGAGGTTAAATTGGTTAAGGTCCATTCTTTGAGTATAATATATATTTTAAATAATGAAAATAAAAATGGAATAACAAAACTGTTAGAAATAAAAAAGTTTTTTCTATAAAAATAAAAAGATACTATAGAATTGAGTAATAACTGTGATGAAGAAGGCAATGAATGTGGAACTATGGAAGTGGAATAATTGTGAGGAAGAACCCTAGAGTTAAGTTAATGCCCACCCACGTACATTCTTAAATAAATTTTAGTTATCTTAAAGACAAGAAATAATACGGATTGCGGGTTCTGCGGGCCGAGCGGGTCAACCCTAACCCGACCCGCTTAATTGCGGGTCATGAATACTTTGACCGATGACCGACCTGCCTATCAAATGGGTCGGGTTAAGTGGGTAATACGAGGGTCGGGTCGGATTGGTTTTGTCGGATTGGGTCATATTTTGCTACCTCTAATTATTCACAGACATACAGGGGCAGGCATATCTATCTATATATCTAAAGGAATGTGGTATCACTATAATTAACCAGAAGCCTTGAAACCACGAATCCTTATTTCTTAAAATTCGTCATAACATGTGTCAAAAGCCTCCAATATCCTGTCTCCCCAGACTAATCTCTCTCCACTATCCTCTCTCTCAACTACCCTCTTTGTAACTGCTCTCTCTAACTGATTGGAACTGCTCTCTCTCCAATCTACTAATCCAAATGCACAGAATATGAAAAAAAAAAGATCGACTCAAATCAGAGGAGGAGAAGGAGAGATATAGAATGGAGATCACATAAAGGTTTGTTTACTGATGTGAGGTTATTGTGAACTTAATCAAGGTGACCCATCAATATTTGATGAAATCACTGTGTGCCCCACCTTAAAATGATGGTATGATTTGTACAGTCATTTTTACAGCTAATTTGTTAGATTTGAGTAATTATAGTAGGCTCTAACGAAATCAAGGTAACCCATCAATTTTTGATGGAATCACTGTGTGCCCCACCTTCAAATGATGCAATCATATTACAGCCAAATCTGTAAATATTATGTGATTTGTATAAATTTTATTTTTGACCCATCAAATTTTTTTTTATGGAATCATTGTGTGCCCCACCTTAAAATGATGGTGGGGTTATTGCGAACTAAATCAAGGTGATGACGAAATCAAGGTGACCCATCAATTTCTGATGGAATCACTATGTGCCCCACCTTAAAATGATGATAGGCTCTGACAAAATCAAGGTGACCCATCAATTTTTGATGGGATCACTGTGCGCCCCACCTTAAAATAATGGTATGATTTGTACATAATCATCTTTACAGTTAAATTGCTGGATTTGAGTAATTATGGTAGGCTCCGATGAAATCAAGGTGACCCATCAATTTTTTGATGGAATCATTGTGTGCCCCACCTTAAAATGATGCAATCATATTGCAGCCCAATCTGTAAAGATTATGTGATTTGTGAATTTTTTTTTTGACCCATCAATTTTCTTTTTGTTGGAATCACTGTGTGCCCCACATTAAAATGATGGTGGGGTTATTGCGAACTTAATCAAGGTGATGACAAAATCAAAGTGACCCATCAATTTTTGATGGAATTACTGTGTGCCCCACCTTAAAATGATAGTAGGCTCTAACAAAATCAAGGTGACCCATCAATTTTTGATGGAATCACTGTGTGCCCCACCTTAAAATGATGGTATGATTTGTACATAGTCATCTTTACAGTTAAATTGCTAGATTTGAGTAATTATGGTAGTTTCTGACGAAATCAAGGTGACCCATCAATTTTTGATGGAATCACCGTGTGCCCCATCTTAAGATGATGCAATCATATTGCAGCCCAATCTGCAAAGATTATGTGATTTGGGTAACATCCCACATCAGTGCCCTATTTTCTTTCTAAATTTTTATTCTCTTTTATATTCACCGCTCATTAATGGCTACAAATAGAGTGAAATTGGCAAGAGTTTCAGCTCATTAATGATAAAGATATTATGTCAAATTCATCCCAGATTTTTGGACCTATATAGGGCCAGATTTTTTGTCCAATTCATGATTTTTATTAGGTCTAAACCAGGTCTAATTTTTCTGTGTAAATCATGACAGATTTTGGGTCCATTTCAAGACAGAATATTTGGTCTAAACCAGGCCATATTTTGGGGCATATATAAGCCATATTTTGGGTCTAAAATAATTATATTGTTAATAACTGCACTGAATCAAAGAGTAAAAGGACTACAAATAAAATAATTAAACAAATTTAATTTTCATAGAATAATTATTAAATGATGTACTCTGATAAAAATTATAATCTGCATAGAATAATTTATATGGAGAGTTATAATCTCTTTAAATTTGATAATTTGTAGAATGACATTATAATTTCCCTACTCTCTTTCCATCTCCTTCTTCCTTTCTTCCTCACATGATGCACTTGCTGCACATCCCTGATGCGCAGTCTCCCTGCACAGGCTGCTGCATCCCCTCCCTCATCCATTTACTTGAAAACCATACAAAGTCATGATTATGTGACTTGGGTAAAGATTATGTGATTTGAGTAAGATCCCACATTAGTGCCCTATTTTCTTTCTAAATTTTTATTCCCTTTTATATTCACCGCTCATTAATGGCCGCAAAGAGAGTGAAATTGGCAAGAGTTTCAGCTCATTAGTGATAAAGATATTATGTCTAATTCATCCCAGATTTTTGGACCTATATAGGGCCAGATTTTTGGTCCAATTCCTGATTTTTATTGAGTCTAAACCAAGCCTAATTTTTCGGTGTAAATTAAGACAGATTTTGGGTCTAAAATAATTATATTGTTAATAATTGCACTGAATCAAAGAGTAAAAGAACTACAAATAAAATAATTAAACAAACTTAGTTTTCATAGAATAATTATTAAATGATGTACTCTGATAAAAATTATAATCTGCATAGAATAATTTATATGGAGAATTATAATCCCTTTAAATTTGATAATTTGTAGAATAACATTATAATTTCCCTACTCTTGTTCCATCTCCCTCTTCCTTTCTTCCTCACATGATTCAGTTGCTGCACATCCCTGATGCGCGGTCTCCCTGCACAGGCTGCAGCATCCACTCCCTCATCCATTTACTTGAAAAAAGCCCATGCATACTCATTTCTTTCCTTCTTCGAGTTGAATTTAGTTTTATTTATATTTTTTTTATGATATTCCATGCATCGAATATGCCCATGCATTTTAGCAAAATTGTCCATTCTGTTTAATTAATTTCTTCATTCATCAAACATGCCCACGCATCTAATACGCTCATCCACCTAAATTAGCATTTCCATTTTTTTTTAGTTTGATTTAATTTGCTCCTAGCCCATGCATTAAAAATATGTTCATGCATTAATATGCATATGCACCATTGAGCTTAGTTACTTTTTATTCCTTTTCAGATAATTTTGACATTATAATTACATAAAAAAAAATATCAACAAAAATGACAAAAACAATACAGAAAAACCAATCCAAAAGTCCAAAAAAAAAGAAAGAAAGTAAAGAACAAAAAACAGAAGAAAAAAAAAAGAATTCTAAGTATTAGATTAATTAAAAATAATTAGCTTAGATTTAATAATTAATTATCATCTCCTCCCCTCACATTAGGATTAGGGAATTTAATTAGGAAGTTATAAATTAGTTAGATTAATGAATAAATAAAAATTAATAACTCTCCTCTCCTCCCTTTTCACTAGGGTTAGGAAGACCAATTTAGGGAATTTTAGAATCTAGAACCAAACCAAAAATAAAAAAATAATAAAAACCAAAAGGACAAAAAAAAAAGTAAAAAATATTAAAAATAATAAATTATTATTAAAATTAGAGTTATAAATTAAATAGTAGTTTAGACTGACCAGGTCAGACTTCGGACCAAGATCTAGGTCTTCCCCAACCGGGTTAGATTACCTTTAGTTTTTTTAATCTCATTTAGTTAGGCCCCACTCTTTTTCCGGGCCCGCTAAGGGACTGGGAGAGCGGATGAGGGCAGTTAGGACCTTCGGATAGGGTGGACAATCCATTAGGAAATGGATTAGTCATATTAAATCCAAGTAGGAAATAAAAAAAAATTACTGAACTATCCTGAAATATGGACCGGCACCTAGATTAACCCAAATTAAAATACAGTTAGGGGTCTAGGTGAATAATTCCATTCTAATTCTTTTATTTATTTACTTACTTTTTTTTTTCAGATATACTCTACGAAATTATTAGATTTTTTCGGTGACGTGATCGGAACACAAACCCGAGTATATTGAAGGAGCTCTATGGATTCTCATTGAGGTATTTAATAATTCTGTTTTGGTTGAAGATTTGTCAAATCTTATAGATCATGTGTGTTCGGGCATCTTATCATACGTTGAAGTATAAACAAGTTATATTACATGTTTTTCAACAAGTTTGGGTTGCTAGATGTCGTTCAATTTCAACCACATCTTATTGGTATTTTTTAAATCAAATTATGAAGAATTGTCACATCTTATGGATCATGATGTGTCTTTGGTTTTTTTTTCAACATGTTTTTTCTTTTTTCAAACTGAGGTATTTAGTACTTTGTATGTGTTCATTTTGAATTACATGTTAGCATCACCAAAGAATAACAACCAGCATAAATAGAGTAAAAAGAAATAAACAACCAAAATGAAATAACTATTGTTCATAAACTTAATTGAATCAACGAACTAAATTGACTAGATTTAATCTCAAACAATTGCTGAAATTAGGCTGGGTTAGAGCCAGATTTCGACGGCAAATGGGTTGAGAGTTTGGTCAAGTCTAGAGCTAATTAGGTCATAAACCACCTCAAATAGATAGATGTGCTGGGCTGAAACACAGACTAAAAAAGAGTCCTAAATAGATTGAAAACTGACTCAACAAACTACTATGAAAAAGCTAAAAATCAAATCTGTGAATAGAGTTGCTCATTAATGACAAATATATTGGGCCTAATAATGACTAGATTTTGGGCCTAAATAAGGCTAGATTTTGGGTCTAATGTTCAAGACAGAATATTGGGTCTAAATCAGTCCAGATTTTTTCGTGTAAATCAGGCTAGATTTTTTGTCTAATTCAAGACAGAATATTGGGTCTAAACCAGACTATATTTTTTGGTCTAAATCGGGCCAGATTTTGGTCTAATTCAAGATAAAATATTGGGTCTAATTCTACCCAAATTTTGGGTAAAAAATCAGGCAATAATTCTGGGTCTAACTTAGGTTAGAATGACAATCTAAATTAGGCCAGAATTACAAATTCAAGTCAGTTCAGAATTAGTATATACTTTTAATTCTAAACCAATTTAGACTTATAGGTAAAAAAAAGAGGCCAAGATTATGCCAGAATTACAAGCCTAAATCAAGCCGGAATGCAGCATAATTTAGGCCAAAATATGTCTTTTATTTATTTTATTTTTATACGTGCCCGGGCTTCATCAAACTCTATTTACACCTCACGTAAAGAATAAAACATCTGGAAAAACACATAAAAATTAAATTAGCAATAAAAAGAAGGACTCAAAAGTTCACTAATTAATAAATTTAATAAAAATAATTTATTTAATTATGTGCATTTAGTGATTTTGTGGTTCGTGCGTAGAATAGAACGGGATTTTGCTAGTGAGTATCTTATCAGCATGGACTTGTCAAAGGCTGCACTTATGCCTTTCTGGAAATATAGGCATCAGCCAATCTTGACATGTAGTCCATATTCTTCGACGATTCCCACAAAACCCACTATCCAGATTTACACACAGATGGCAGAATCCTAACCGTGGGACTACAGAGCTGATTCGTGGGTCTAGAGACAACCGACACTTTGCCAGTTTGCCGTGCCATTTACAGTAGTTTATTCATTCGAGTGGCCAGCTACTTGGCGCACCACCCACCAAACGCATCAGATAAACATGCAAGGGAGAGCGCCACGTAATCAAATGCCCACGCAGATGCAGAGACAAGAGACGTATATATAAAATAACAAAGCTGGAGATAGGAAGACTCAAGACTCAAGGAGACCAGAGAGAGAATGGAAGAAGTAAATGGTACCTCTGTATCTGAGGTAGCAATGAAGGTGGTGATATCTCTAACTCTATTGGGTCTTTGTAGTACGGCTATGTATTTGTATTACATTCTATGGAAGAAGCCTCAGAGGATTCGAGAGAAGCTCCGGAGGCAAGGAATTAGAGGCCCCAAACGTTCCTTCTTCTACGGCAACATCAAAGAGATGGAGAGAATAGTGGCAGAGGAGACCAAGGAAGCTTCTGCAAACTCAGGACATGTGGCCCACAACTACGCCGCTACTCTTTTCCCATATTTCGAACGCTGGAGAAAACAATACGGTATGATGCTTGGGTATGTTTTTTTCATGTTGAAACCTATAAGAAGTATTGGAACTCCTTTTGTATTTCTATGTTGTTTTGTTTTGATTACATGTAGTAAGAGTACTTGAAAAGCACTTTTTTCCTTTGTAAAGGTGACTGGAGTTTTTTTTTAGGGGTGTTTGGTTTTAATTGGTTCACAAATCTTGGCCTAATATGAAAAAGGTTAGTATAAAAAACTTCTTCAAGCTTTTTGGGGGTGTCACTGTGTCAGCCCAAATGTTCCTCATATAACCATCCAATCAAAATGGGCCTCATCCATTCCACAATCTCTGCCAAACTCAAGAAAATAGAAGCCCTATCATTTCTACACAAATTGAACTCAAGCACCTATCAAATCCTATCCAAAAAGAAATTTATGCTACCTATATTATACACCCTCATCATTCATCAAACAAAAATTGTGAAAGGGGAAAGAAGGAGAGAGGAATATATAAGGATCAGCCAATGCCTATCTTTGGGGGTGTCACTAAATATGCACAGATGAAGAAGCTTGAAAATGGGATGGAACTTGGAAGTTTTACCGTTGAAAGAAAAATGGGCTGGGAGGTGTATAGAAGTGGATGTGTTTTTAATTAAGGTGGGTGAAGATAAACACAAATGGGTCCGTTGGGGAATAGGGACCTGCTTAAAAGCGCCCTAGAAAACTTGGGGAACCTTTTGAGATTCATTGAACCCTTATTATCTCAAGTCGTAGGGACTATTCCAATAGTCAATAATATGGGGGTGTCATCATGTGGTTGTCAAGTAAGGTCTAAAATTATACTGTCTTTTAGGAGAAATTACCTCATCTCCATGATGTCATATTCTCATGGTACATGGATACCTTCTGTTTTTCCTTGGAGGCTCAGACTTGCTTGGTTTTATCCATCAATATCATACACCCCTTTATGAAAGTGTAGTGCAATCACTCCGATGTTTTATATCACTCTGATTAAGTTGATGTTTGGATCAATGCCTATTTATGAGGGGGCTTGTGATATGAATGAGTTGGATCAGGCGAAGGTGGTCCACATGCTGGTTAACATAAGGTGACAACATGAGATTTTTTTTTTTTGTGCTAATAGTCAATTTGTTCTTGGAATCAGAGCATCAAGTTTGCTATCCAGCTTGATTGAGCTTGAGATGAGCTACTGTCCAGCTTAACTTGGCTCAAGCTTGACTCGATTAAGGACTTAGCTCAACCCTGCTCAATTATGTAAAAAATGTATATGCGCCCAAGCGCTAGCCCGGATAATTAATATACGTAAAATATGTATGACAAGCCAGGCCTAGGCCCAAGCTCGAGCTTGGCTCATTTTTAATCAAGCTTGAGCTTAGTAAAGCGAGGACAAGCCTTGCTCAACCTTAGCTCCTGAAACTCGAGCCGAGCTTGACTTGAGTCCACTGCTGGAGAGCTCAATCTTGGCCAAGATTGGCTCAACTTGGCTTGTTTACACCCATATCTAGTAGCTAGATGACTTTTAATTCCTTACGAGCATACTTCACTAAAAAGAATGACAATGGGCAAGGCTGGAGTCAGGAAAGCCTAACCCTGTTACATTTGGCCTCCAAAATTAGGCCTGGCTTGGCCTATGGAGCCTCTACATGGCAAGCCCAAACAAGCCCCCCGCGAAAAAAAGTTGAAGCCCGAGCAAAAGCACAAGGCAGTAGAAATTTTTTTTTTTTTTTTTTTGGGAAGATTAAGACTCTTACTTTTTTTTTTTTGGCTAGGTTGGCCTAGTGGCTAGGAGTGATATTGATACTACCAACCTGAAGACTTAGGTGATACCGAGGTGCCAACAACACCTGACCATGAATGTGTTGTCTGATTCTTTCAGTATGGAGATTAAATGTCTTACTATGTGCATCATTTTATGCGCATCATTTTAAAGTTTAAGTGTTGAGTTACTTGTGTATGAATGATCTTCTTTGAATGCTAACTAAAGTCATTTTTAGCTCATCTTGGTTCAAAGTAGAATGCAGTATATGGAAGGTTTGATCGTTAAAAAAAAGCAAATGGTAGATTTGAAATATCATAATTCTAGTGGCAAGTCATATGGTCATTATAAAATAAACAATATTTAGTTATAAAAAATAGTAAATTAACTAGTCCCTTGGGTTAAGTAAAAAATCAACAGTTTCAGACCTTAGGACAAGATTGGGTTAGTGTTCAGTCTATTTCTTCGCCTTAATAGAACTAGAAAAACAACATCAATAAGGTGTACATTTAAAGAGAAACATGATAAGCAGTCGTGCTACCAAATTTCTATATGAAGGGTAACATATGATAAATATGGTTATATATTTTAGTTTATTCAATAACTATATATAATATAGTGAGCTGTAAATGGGTTATTTACTGATGTAGAAACCAAGTTAAGGTACATCCAAATGTGAATATGGATTAGGTTCTGGTCTTGAGTCCAAAATTAATTTATGAAGGACCCTTATAATCAAAATTTGAATCAAAAGTCCAAATCCATCACTTGGGCCTAGTAGCACCTGAATTTGAGATACAGGCTTCTTAGTGTCCGAATTCATGTTCAAGTTAAATAATCTAAATTGGCTATTAGAAATTGAATAAAAAATTTGAATTGAAATTCAAGTTCAATGAGAGTCCAGATCTTAGCTTGTGGTTGTGCCCTAATCCCCTTATCGGTCATGTTTTATTTCGAATGTAAAATCTACACAAGCGGATTTCCAGTTCCTATACAAGGCCAACCATTTCAGGTGCTAATTTTGGGTTATAATTGATTTGATATACCTACCTTCATCAATATACTGAAGGGAATGGCTCTTGTTCTTGCAGGTTCAATTTTCCAGTACTCGACGGGCAACATATTGCTACTGTATGTAAGCCACCCTGGTCTAGTGAAGGAAATAAGCGTTCACAAATCTTTAGATTTGGGGAAGCCTAGATATATGCAAAAGGAGCGTGAACCTCTATTTGGCAACGGCATTTTAACATCAAATGGTCCACTTTGGGCCCACCAAAGGAAAATCATAGGTCCAGAGTTATTTATGGACAAGGTTAAGGTAAATTATACTGACACTGAAATTTGGTTGCTTTTATGCAATATGCCTAGAACATTTTATGTAGGCTTGTTTCTTATTAAATACCTAGGAATTCAAAAGTTTGCTAAACTCACTGTAAAGTTTTTTTATTTTAATGGAATGAGTATTAAAGGAGTAAAAGACTAAACTCTGAAGTGTCCGAGGTTTAGTTGAGATCTAGATGGGACCATCATTTTCCTATCGAAGGAGAGATTATTTGATAGCCTCTTGTTGATATTTACCTTTAACCTTCACCTTTATTCCTTTCATAGGAAGGCATTGCTTAATATCCCAGCTAACAATATCAACTTAAATAAATGGGCCCTGTAAAAACACATACCATACCCATAATGGATCACAGGTGATGTCCAATCTCACTGGATGAAAATTTTCATGTGAGATTGACGGCAAACTTGATGTGTTCGCTCCATTTTACAGGAACCCCATACTTGATTCTTTTAAGTTTAATATTGATTTCAGTTGAAAAAATTGAATCAGCTGAGAATTTTGCCTTATAATACTTAATTATATGTACCTAACCAAATTTGAAGTACCTTTTCCTAGAGCATGGTGGACCTTATGATTGAGTCTACTCTCCCACTTCTGAAATCATGGGAAAGTAGAATAGAAAATGAGGGTGGGACTGGAGACATTAAGATTGATGAGGATTTGAGAAGCTTCTCTGCAGATGTGATATCAAGAGCATGTTTTGGGAGCTCTTATTCCAAAGGGAAAGAGATATTTGTAAGGCTTAGGGCTCTTCAGCAAGCCATGTCCAAGTCCAGTTTGCTTATAATCCCTGGCTTGAGGTATGCAGGTTCAACTCATTTTTTATTCTGACTTGTTATTTCTGTTTATGGCTGATACTGAAAAACAACAGTTCATGGTATGCTGTCAGAATGGCATGTGGGGAAGTCATTTAGTGTAAATTAATTACAGTATAATCTAGACAAAAAAATTTGTCTTTTCACTATTCAATTCAGGCCTTTGATTTAATTTTTTTAATCAGTATCATTTGATTCTCTCTCTCTCTCTCTCTCTCTCTCTCTCTCTCTCTCTCTCATTTAGTGTAAATTATAATATAATATAGACAAAAAA